>OY101442.1:11783529-13193529 GCA_956483585.1 Gymnocheta viridis
TTGCGTGAATTTATTTTATTTCGGCTTGTGAAGCCAGGGAGCCCATTGCAAGCTTAACAAATATCCCATGCCTTTTTCTCAAGGGTAGCGCAACACATACAAACTTATAACATCAGCAAATGCCAACATTTAAATGACTACTGGATGCATGCAGACTTACTGCACACACATTCCCTTTTAAAGAAAGCAAATTATATATCAGAATGAAAGAGAACAAACTAAAAGCGATTTCACAAAAAGAAATCATAAAAATATTTTACCTTTATTTCAACCAGATAACAGGAACATGACTTAAATGACTGACTAAGCCGGTGGCTGGATGGTGTGAGTGAACTACTAAGTGAATAAGTTTGAATACGTGTGTGTGTGTACGTGTGTCTGACTTGGCTGTCTATGTGTTGACACATACAAAGGATGCATGTTTGCAGCGTGTTTGTGGTACTTGTATTTCCTATCCGTTTTTGTTTAGTGGCGCTTAAAGCAAATTCTATTATAAAAGATTAATTTCGTTCAGAAATTTATGGGATTTATTTTCATTCGTTTTAAGAGAAATTTTAATAGCTGAACGTTTAAAGTGATGAATGTTTGTGTGAGCTGCGTGTGGCAGTTATTGGCTGAATTGATGTGAATTGAAAACCGTTTTTCTTTCAATTTATCTGGCAATGATTTTGTAATTAATGGCTTGTAAATGCTCATTAAATTTCATAAAAGATAAAATTGTTAAATGTAAAGAAAATCTCTAAAAAAGAAACAAAATTTATGCACTTATTTTTAATTTTTTATAAAGGGAATTCATTAAAAGCTATAGTTCTATCTTTTCAATCGAAATTTATGAAAAGCTTAAAGCTTTCAAATTTAAATGAACACATCTTTGTTTATTTAAATTATTTAAATACTTGGGAAATATACTTTAATATAAATAAAGTGTATTTCATACAAACAAATACAATTTTTAACTTTTAGGTCGATCGATATTTTCATATAACTTCCTTGTATTATAATTTTATTCATTTGCATATATGATAAATTAATTCAAATTCTTTGTAAATATTTTGTTGAAGCAATAAATAGATAATCCAACCATAGATGTAATAGATCTTAAACCTTTTTTTATAACCTTGAACACAAAAAGAAATAAAGAAAACGAAATTTAAAATGGCATATCAAACCCTACCCCTTCTTGCAGTCCCTCTCTAAAAATCTAAACCCTAAATGTCAACAATATTGAATATTAAAAATTAAACTAAATCATGAATTTTTTAAACTGGAAAAAACCCCTGTAAACAACTTTCCACAACAATGTTAAAGAAATTTATCTATTAAATAAAGCCTACCCTTAGGCGGCGTCTTTAATCAACTTTTGCTGATGTTGTAACATAATACTTAAAAAAAAAACAAACAAAAAAAAGAGCGAAAGTGCGAAGATAGCAACAATAGTAAGAAAACCTTAGCATACTTTTAGTCTAATTTAAACCTGACATAAATTCATACAAACAACATTTGTAAATGAATTTTCAAAACTTTTATTACTTCCCATAAATTCATAAAAAAATGTTGTCTTTGAATGTTCGTTCCTAAATTGTGTTGTATGAAAATGTTGCTACACAACTACATGCATACTTTAAGTGGCGGTGTTATTTTCTTTGTATGCTTTTGTTGTCTGTGAGACACGAATTCTTAACACAAAATGTGATTTTTTCTTCTAAAATAAAATATTCATAAAATTGTATAACAGAAAAAAAGGATGAGTAAAAAATAATCTGTTACTTTATGCCTTTCACCAAAGTATCTAAATATTATTTGTGGCCAAAAGTGTTGGGTTGGCTTTCAGTAAACAAGTTTGTAAGCCAGAAAAAGTCATTGGTTTTTTTTTCTAAAAAGAACCTCCGTTGAAGAAACCACTATTTTTAATTTCATTTAAATAAATCTTCTTATTAAAAAAATCGATGACAAGTACTTTTTCAAAAAAGGTTCCTTTTCTTAAAGGGATTTTTCGATAAAGTACTTTTTTCAAAAAAGCAATAATTAAAAAATACAACTTCTTGAAAACGTACTTTCTTCGAAAAGGTAAATTTTTCTAGAAGTGAATTCGGTTCAAAATGTTGTCATTCCAAAAAAGTTTTTTTTTCTAAAAGTTACTTTTTCACAAAAGAATTTTCTTTTAGTAAAAAGGTAAAAAATTGGAGTTGCTAATGCAGATCGTCAGAGAATTTTATCGCAGGAACAAGCTATACAAACACCTCGATCGATAAACAATTTTAATTTGTTTTTTTTAACAAATTTATTATTATTTTACTAAATATGGAAAAAGTGCGCCTAAAAAATTTAAAAACTAAAATTTTAGCAATTTCCATAAAAAGTACCAAGTAAAAAAATTAACTTTTTCGTAAAGCTAAATTTTTAAAAAATGTAAAACTTTACTTTTATGAAAAATGTACTTATTTCTTAAAACTATTTTGTTTTTGAAGAGCTTCTTCTTTTAAAAAGATACTTGGTAAAAAAAGAGATTTTTTCAAAAAGGCAATTTTGTCAGAAAGGATTATTTTCAAAAAGCTGAATGTTTTGAAAAAGTAAGTGTTTAAAAATAGTGTTTTTCGTTGAGATTAAAAAATTTATTTGCTTAAAATAGTAATTTTTTTTAGTTAAGGAACTTTTTTAAAAAGGTACTTTGTACAAAAAAGTTCTTTATTTGTATTTTTATCAAAAAGGTATTTTTTGAAAATGGTTTTTTAATTTATTTTTTTCATAAAGGTACTTTTTTAGAACGATACTTTCATCGAAAATGTACATTTTCATGAATCTCTTTTTTTAAAGGCCCTTTTCTCTAAAAGGTACTCGTAAAAAATATTTTTTTCAACAAAGATGCTTTGTCAAAAAAAAGTAATTTTGTCAAAAAGGTACTTATTCCAAAAATGTTTTTTTTTTCGAAAACTTTTTTTTCAATAACTTAATAAAAAAAAAATTTTAAATAGTACTACTTTTTGCAAAATAAAATACTCTTTAAATAGGTACTTTTTATTAAAAGTGGTTTCTTCAAAACTTCGCTTTGAAGGCTTTTTTTAAAGATTTCTTTCAACAAATAATTAAATGCCCGTTTTAAGAACGATAGTTATCAAAATGGTACTTTTGTTTGGAAGTTCTTTGGAATACATATTTATTTTTTCAAATAGATAAAATTTTTTATGATAATATGAGTTCCAAGAAATACTTGTTCAGAAATCCGGTGTGCGAACGACACGATTTTTAAAAAAAAAAATTCTTCAAAGTTTGTATTTAAAAAATGGGATTTCCAAAAAGTTTCTACTGAAATATCTCTTTTACCGAAAAGGTACTTTAACCAAGAAATTACTAGCTTAAAACAGCGGCTTTACCGAAAAAACACTTATTTCCCAAATTTTATTGTTTTTTATGTAAGAAAAGGCCTTAAACAATGTGTTCCAAAAACTGTACTTTATTTAAAAAAGAATATAAAAGTTTCAAAAAAGTGTTTTTGCAAGTGTGTCTTTTCTAAAAAAAAATTTTTTTAATGCTGCTTCCCCAAAAGTATTTTTTTGTAAAAAATTATGTCTGATGTCTTGTGAAAAATTATGTGTTTTTTTAAACGTTTCTTGAAGCAACATTATTAAATTTAAGAAATTATTTTAACGTTTTCGCTTTGCCTCTTTACTTGGACCATCTAATAAATAAAATTCTTTTCTTTACTTTCAGGTAAGTCTTCAGTGCAATTTTATTTTGTATTAACAAAAGACTATTCTTTAGATAAAGGTAAGACACATTTTATATAAATGGCACACGCACATTCGAGTTTTCAATTTAAACAAACCAACATTTTTTAATTTTGCAAAAACAAATTTGCAAAATTTTTTTGAGTTTGTTTAAAGAGTATTCACCCTTAAACTGCTAATCAGCGAATAAATTTCAATTTAACATTTAATTTGCCTAATAATAAGGCTTTAGCAAATATATAAAATTTAAAGCATATCTTAAGGATGCTTGAAAATATTTCGTTTTCAATATCTCCAATAGCAACAAAGAAATTTCGAAGTAAAAACTTTTCCAAGAATCTGCAAAGATTTCTTTTTATAAAAAATCATTTTCATGGAAAAAGAACCACGATATTATTTAATATTCTTCTCTTGACTATGATGACCCAGTTATTCTGGGAGATGCCAGGCTGCCATCGAAATCTTAAAATATTGTTGTGTATTATTTTTTTGAATAGTAAATAATTATTAATTTTCCCCACAAACTAAATTATTTGTGATAAACATAAAGTAGAACAAGAAAAAATTTCATTTTTATTATTATGCATTTTATAGACCACACATATTTATTTACGTCCATTAGGACAAATGAAAAACACAAACGCATTATCATGGAATGGTCATGGACATGTTTAAAAACATCTTAATTTTGCCATGACAACATATATAGTTATTGTAACATAATGTGGTGACAGACTGGAAATTTTACAAAATTAAAATTGTATTTGGTTAAAATTAAAGCAAATAAAAATACTTATTAAATTTTGCACATATTTTACAAAAGCCAGATAACATGAGCGGCCGCCACAAGAGCACATGACAGACAACTAGACTCGTATGTACACTGCAAGGATAAATATATTCAGGCAATCTATTGACGAAGTTCGCGAATTATTTGCAGCACGAAATTCTTTTTGTAAATTATTTATACAAAATGGTTGTTTAAATTAAAAAAAATTTAATTTAAAAAAATTTTATTTAAAAAAAATGTTCACCTCAGCTGCGGTACGAAATCACGAGAAATGTTGCATGAATTATTTTCGGTGTATGCATGCTGTCTGTTGTAACGCGAACGAAATTATAATGTAATAGACATCCCTAAATCAAGCTTCCGCAAGAAATAAAGGACGTAACGGAAAATTATTTGCCTGTGGAATACTAAATAGAGTTATAAATATTTATAATTCAATAAGCGTGTTGTGAAGTCAGAGTACAAGGCAGTTCACGTACATTTGAGCATGAGCTTCAGCATATAAGTTTAAGTATTTAAATATCAAGGCATCAGCATTGATGGTTAGAAATAAATAAAGAACGAATTAAATTTAAATAAATAACACAGTGTAGGTCATAAGTTTACAATGTGGTCACTAGTCAGCGACAAGTTACGAACTCTTTCAATCTTAAGCCCCAAAGTAGACCAGTGTTCATCTCTTCATCGGGATACAATACCACTTGTGTGTGGAGAATCGACGAGATAACATGACCCTGTGCGGAACACTATTGCTAGTGAATGAAGGTTGTTTCGCTATAAGATGCTACCCAAAGTATACGAATCAGGGCTAATTATAAGACTGGTTTTAAGCACAAGCCGCCAGTCTGAATTAAAATTGATATTCTCTGAGTATAAGAAAGTAGTCGGAGTGCAAGAAAGTTATCTAAGTATACGACGGCATTTTGAGTATAATACGGAAATCTTGTCATAAGACAATATTCTGAGCATGAATATAAGACGCTAGTATAAGAGAGTAGTAATTTGTCTGACTATAACACTGTAGTCTGAACATATATAGGCAGTCTGAGTATAAGACCGTATTCTGAGTATAAAACTGAGTATAAAAGGTGGGTAGTCTGAGTATGAGACGGCCGTCTGAGTAAAAGACGGTAGTCCGAGTACAAGACGGTCATATGACGTATAAGACTGTAATCAAAGTATAAGACAGTAGTCCGAGTATAAGACGGCCGTCTGCGTATAAGACTGTAATCTGAGTATATAACAGAAATCTGAGTATAATACCATAATCTCAGTATAAGATTGTAATCCCAGTATAAGACGGTCGGGTTGCTATAAGACTAATCAGAGTATTAGACGGTAGTCTGAGCCGGTCTTATAAGATGGTCATCTGATTATAAGACGGTAATCTCAGTATAAGATGGTTGTCCGGGTTTGAGACGGTCCTCTGAGTATAAGACTGTAACCAGAGTGTAAGACGGTGATCTCAGCTTAAGACGATATTTTAAGTGTAATATTTTGCTTTCATAAAAGATCGTGGTCTAACTATAAATTAATAGTCTGAATATAAGAGAGCAGTCTCAAATTACGTCAGATTGTAACACGAAGGCCATAAGTATTCCTCACTTTATCAGTGCAGAAGTTAACATACACTACATATGGAATGATGATCTGTCTTTAAGACGATATTTTGAGATTAATACGGTGTCTGAGAATAAAAATATGAGCACAAAACTGTAATCTAATTATAAGATGACAGTCCAAGATAGCCCGCGTATACGGCGACAGTCTTAGTCAGGCATGGATCCAAGGGAAGGCAAAAAGAATAGTTCCCCCGAATGATCATAATATCTTATATATTTCTATAGATTGTTTATATGGCGATGCGATGAAAATGTTTGGTTTCATATACAATTTCCCATCCCCAAAAGCTTAATCTGAATACGCGCCTGCTTTGAGTACGGGGCAGCAGTCCACCTACAAAACGAAATTACTCAAACTTGTTGGTCAGACTGCAAAATCATAGCAACTATTCAATATAAGCATTAAGTTTATTTAACACCTGGATAAGTGATATTCCATTATTTATCAATAATATTTGCTTTTTCCTATAAACTTGAATATTTTTTCCCAAATTATTAGTTTAACTTTTAAAAAAACTTCTCTGCTTATGACTAAAGCTTTTTACTTAATAGTCCTTAAACTAGAGATCAATAGCTGAAGAGGAGTTTGATGTTTTAGTTTTTTTTTTTTGGAAATTGCCTTGACCTCTCTAAAAATTGGAGCAAAAACGAAATAATGAAGAAAAAAATATCCAACACAAATGTAACTCGAAGAAGATTGATAGAACATTTCAGTTACCAAACACCTTTTTCTCTGTATTTGCTTAATGCTAACTTGTTAACTGACTGACTGACAAAAAAATAGCAATGGTAGTGAATGTTTCTGCACTAAAACTTAAACAGAAAAAAATAGAAAAGGTAGAAATTTTAGTTGAAGAAAAAATTCTTAAATTGCAAAGTTTCTTTTTATTTGGGGAAGATTTTCAAAGCACGAATGGAAATTAGAGAAAACAGATTTTGCAGACCAAAATAGAATTAAAAGTTTTTTTGGTAAGAGAAATTTTCCAGCACAAGAGATGAAATGCTTTTTTTCTCCATAAGTTTGCTATTAAAAGTTTTAACAACAAAAAGTGTAGTTTATTGTTTGAAATTGAGTCAAGTATGAAAAACACATGCGAATCAAACAAAAAAAAAACAGATTCGAATTTTTCACACATTTTTGCATGTGTTCTTTTTATAATAAAAAAAAATATGATATAAATAATTGAAATTGCTTATTGATATATATTTTACAAAAATTTATTAAACAAAACAAAAAATAAAAAATAAATGAAATTTTTATCATTCGTTAACATGAAAACATCCTGTTTCATTGCGAAACAATGCAACATTTTGTTTCTCTATACGAGTTCGAATATGTAAAGTAAAATATTGTATTGTGTTGTGTTTGTAGTAGTTTTTCACACATACTTGTGTTAGATTACAAAACATTTTTACAATTGCCTGGCATCTACTCATGCAACATTCTACATGCAATAATGTATTATCCTTTTGCAGAACGTATCGTACATACATTTTGCATTTGTGTGTGTGTGTTTATGTTCAACATGGATACAAACTACACTTAAATAGATGTTATAATTTAATTCTTTTTAGTATTGTGTGTACTTGTTTTTCAAGTCAACTGATGCAGAAAAAAAAAATCAAAAATATATATATCTCAATAGCCCAATTCACAATCTTGTGCAAAAATGGTCTTGCATCGTAGCATTTGGCATATTTTTATTCTACACTAACAAAATACAAAGGCGACATTCAGTGTTTGGTGCAAATGCTTTTGCTAAAGAGCAAATGCATAATATCGTAGCTTTTTTGTAAAATCTAACAACAAAAAACACAGAGTTACGGTTAAATTTAGCAAAAAAGCTTCGATATTTTGCATTTGCACTTTCGCAAGAGCATTTGCACTGAACACTAAATACTGCCAAAGATATGCACTTGCTACTCTTGCATAAATAAGCAACACGTAAAGGTAGTCGTATTTGCACTCTACGTATGAAAAACTTAATTGCAAACTTGAATAACGAAATGTTCTTTCGCCGCTCATTCATGCACGTGTATGTGTAGTTCTAAATAAATAAATAAAACCTTTTTTCACGTTGTGCAAAAACTTTTTCCGAAATAAACCAACAAGGTCGCTCACACGATTGCTGGAAAATGTTTACAATTGCAAAAATATGCAATCTCAAATGCACAAGATTGTGAAGAGGGCTAATTTAACACCGATTCTTAGATAGAAAATATTCGATCTAGAAGAACTTTTTGTATTGTATGAAATGGTAATCTAATGTCGTTTTCTTTTCTAAAAAAAATGTAACATTTCTTTTAGTTTTTATTAAAAAATTGCTATTCAATGTTTTCTTGAGACAAAAATGTTGCCTCGTAAGTGATGATACAATAAGTTCTAATAAAGTTACTATTACAAAAAATCAATATATATGGCAAATTTTCAATAAAAAGGGCAAACATTTTTCCACTTTTTTCTAAGAAAAAAACGTAATTAGTATTCGATCATAACTTGAGCATAAAATGCTATTAGAGACTTAAAGGTGTGTTTAAAATGTACCCGTTTTCTAAGTGATCATGCATGATCATGTGAGCGGTGTCCTTCTCTAATACAAATTAAATAGTCTGTTTAAAAAGCGAAGTCGGCAGACTAATTATAAGATTTGTTTAACGTTAACAACAGCATTATAATCATTCGATTGTGTAAGGTGTGAATCATGATATTCTTTATAGAAATCAGTTCCTTAAAGTGCTTTAGAGTTTTCCGATTTTTCAAAACCTTTTGCAAAATCATCACATTTAAAAAAGATTGCTAGCCAGTGATGCCAGCAGAAATTTAACAAAATCCCTACATATCTTGAAAAAATTCCCACTTTTTCCCTACACATAAAAAAAAAGTTTCTTACATTTTTAACTACTCAAAAAATTCATTGATTTTACTCTGCAGTCACACGCTCAACTTTTTCTTTCCAGTTTATCTCACGTACTGTTTATCAAAATTCATTTAAATTGATAGCTGTGAGGTAGGCTCCACACAATTTTGAAGCAATTTCATTTTTCTATATTTCATCGTCAAGAAAACAGCTTCAAATGGTTGCTCTATACATCGTACAACATTATTACATTTATTAATTTTATTCACAAAAGTATTTGATTATTTTATTTTAACCTGTAGTTTTGAATTGCGGCAGAATATTTGTAAAAAACAAACCAAAAAATGGTTTCTTGACAGTAAATTGAAACACTCGATGGAAAGAGAATTTCAAAAGCAAGTTCGTATCAAGTTTTTAATGTATGAATGTGTTAGTAAAAAAAGTGTGAGTATATTGAAATTTGATAGGCAAAACTTGACCGTGTAGTAACCCCTAAGGTAGGAAAAAAGAAAATTCTATCTAGGTTTTTAAAATTTTGTTCATTTATAACACCAGACTTAAAATTAAATACAAATAAAAAAAAACAATAATTTGTGATTTTAACAACCTCCAATATTTGCTTCTGTGCCATCGTCATAGTTCTCAAATGACTGTACTAATTATATTTCATCAAAAATTATTTAATTTCTTTGGATTAACTTAAGAGCTGTTGCATCATTTTTTATAATTCTTCGCATTCATTTCTAATATCGATTTCTTAAATTTTAAAAATAATGATGTGGAGATCTTAGAAGTTAATCAAAATCTTAATTCTGAATTCTTAATAAAATTTTATTCAGTTAAAAAAAATGTGACCCAGATTAGAAAGAGTGAATGTTATATTTTTTCCTTGTTTCTAAGAGCGCATTTGAAAATAGCTTAATATATATAATAAATATTTGTAAAAAGTCTTAATTTATATATTAAAGGTAATCATTTCAGTTTTTTTTTGTTGGAAAAATGTAAAAATGTAATTTTTTTTACAACAAACACAGGAAAAAAAATTCCACAAAAAGTTGAATTTTTAACAAACTACAACCATGTGTAAAAAAATCGGGATAAAAAGATTTAATTTTCCGCTTAAAACGTCAAGCGAATAAATAATCAATTAATTCACTTTTAACACTTTTATTCGGCATCTTGAATAATATTAATTATTTGCAAGAATTATTTGACAGAATGTTTGTTAAAATTTTTGTACTTTTTATTTAAAAAAAATACCGTTCGCATCAATAAGAGTGTAATTTTTCATTTTTTCATTTTTCCAACCAAAAAAACTGTGAAATTAATACCCTTATTAAATCAAAAGAATATTCCAAAATTTTCAAATTTGTTTTTATATTTCATAAAAATTCTATTTCCAAGAGAATCTGACATTTCTTTGCCTTTCGTTGTCTCTATATATATTATTTACCAAAAGATGTTTTCCATCTGTATGAAATATCTCGCGTAGTACTGTAAAAAAATTTTAAATTTAGATTTTTATATGTATTATCACTTTTGTGGGCTGTTTCACGCAATTTCATCACAATATAAAAGGAAGAGAAACGTAAGTTTTAAAAATTCCCTACATTTTTATTAAATGAGAAATCTGTCTTCCCCTTCCCTTGAAATTTTCCGCTTAATTCTCTACAAAAAGGAAAAATTCCCTAATATTGGCATCTCTGTTGCAGGCAAACTTATCAAGAATTTTACTTTCAAGGAAAGTTTGATAAATGTATTTTTAGGTACCATAGTGCAGCAATTTAATTTATTTTAGGACATTCACTGTTAAAAGTTTATGCAAATAGATAAAATATTTTAAAAGTGTGCTCTATAAAATAGAGTTTCTGATTACATGGCTGAATATTTCATAACTTTAATTTATATATTTACTGCCGCTTTACCTAAAAATGATATCATATCTGAAGTCCACAATATCTTACAAACGAAATTTATCTCGTAACAACCAAAATGATTGCTTATTATTTTCTGTAATTAATAGGGAATCCTTAATCTATTACGCAACACTACAATTACTTATACAGTCTCCTTCATACGTGCACATATCCAACTGCATCCATCCATGGACACAAACATAAAAGTTTTTATTGCAGTTGGTTGTAAAAATTTTCTAAACCCTGCTCATAAGTGGAATGATAAAAATAATTGAATTGTGTGTTTAAAAATAAAAGAAGTTTTGCAAGAAACGAAAGAATAGGAAAATGAGACAGAAATTGTTTAAAATTTTGTGTCAACTCTGGTCTACTTGAAGAGGAATGGGGATGTGTACGAACGAATTCTAACAACGTCAGTGTAAATAAATGTCAAAACCAATTTGTTTGAGTAGATGATGGTGGGTGTTGTTGAGCATGTTTCTGTAATTAAAGTTAATGAACAAAAGAAAATAAAAAATATCTGAATAAATGAAAAGAAGTTGTGGTATTTAGTAGTAAATTTTGCTGTATTCATTAATAATAAATAAAAACAATAATTACATTTTCAAACTAATAATAGTTTTGCACCAAAATGAAAGAGTGCAAGAGTGCACCGTGGACTCGATTGCTGGCGTTTTCTGAAAAAAATTTAACATTTATTTTACTTTTTATCAAAAAAAAAAATAATTCAAAGTTTTCTTAGGACAAAACTTTTGCCTCATAAGTGTTGATACATTAATTTTTAATAAACTCGCACACGGGTTTGTGGAAAAGAATACCGGGTCGATACCCAGCGAACGATTGTTAATGACTTCCATTGAGAGCGACATACTTTTCAACACAAACTACACATGCACCGTCTGCAGTATCTTAAACAGTAATTTCACAGTTAATTAATATTAAATAAACATATAATTTATTCTCCTTGTAAAGTAGAATTCGACGTTGCGCAAACCATACATTAAATGAAAAGGTTCAATCTCTCGCGAAGCAATGTGGATTTATTTGAAAGTGAGTGCGTGTTTATAAGAAAAAAGTTTTTAGCGCGTAATAAAATAGTTGTGCCAGTGAGTAAAACACTTAACATCAAACACAATATTAACCGATCATGATCAGTATTTGACATCATCTGAGACTGAGACGTTTTCGGGCGTCAAGTCGAATATAAAGCGCTGACTATTGGCAAAAAAATGCCCATAATAACTGATTCAAGGAAATATTGAAGAAAATTCAGTCTGTGATTTAAAAGACTTGTACAAAATTGCTACAGATTAGGAAATCAGGATCTCTGCGTAAATGGAACCCGTAACAAAAAAGCAGTTTCCACTACAAAAGTTTCAAAATGAAATTTACTACCAACTCGATTCTGTTATTTCAAATTATCATTTCGGATTTCTCTGTCTTCTAGTCGACTGTTTTTTTTTTTCCAAGACTTATTTAATTGAATTTCTTCTAAATTTGCGTTAATTAAAACTAAACATTTAAAACCACATGAAAGCACTGTCATCATTCAAATTTAAATGGATCTATAAAAACAAAATGTAAAATGCAGAAAACTGCAATAAAGAAAACCAATTTTTCAGTTATTTAACCCCGACGACACTTGTGTAAATTTGTGAAAATTTCAAGTGTGTACAAAAATAAAATAGTGTCAAGAAAAATAGGCAGACACTCATCTGCATTAACATAATCGTAAAATTGCAACTACAGTGGAGTAAAGCTCAAACTAACAGGCAAATTAGTGTTATGGAAAACTATTGACACTTTAGTTTTATTTTGTACAGTTCGTGACAAAAAAATTCATTTTCCATCATGCATTTTTTTCAGTGTTACGAAAAAGAGTTTTTTAGTTAGATCCTGCAGTGAAAGTCCTTTCAATTTTCCTTATCATTACCGGTGTAATTTTAGTTTTTGGAAAAAAATAAAATAAAATATTATGTTGCATTTTGTTTTGTTTTGCTTGTGCTCTACTGTCCTTTCACACATGCAGCGTCAGCCATTCATTTGTGTGCACATCACGGAGAACAGCCTTGAAGTATGCCATGAAATAAAAATATAGTTCTAAAACAATGTGTATGTATGAGTTGTTCACATGTTGGTAATTTATACATCAACAAAATATGAATAATATATACATACTCGTATATAAATTTTTCGCAAACAATTTTTCATTGCAAGTACATTTCGAACTTGAAGTTTTACCAGACACCAGCTGATTAAAGGCAGCATTAACAAATAAAAGGTGATCCAAATACAAGTATATTTTTAAAGTTTAAATAAAATTAGATAAACTTAATTTGTTTAGGTGTAGTAGAGCTGTAGAATAAGAAATAATAAATATTTTTATTATTTATGGAATACGATTACATTCATTTTACTGCCCCGGGTGGCTTCGCTGTATTTTATCCTGTCAGTTCAATTTTCCAAGACATTACTGAAGGTTTGTGGTTCTATCTCAAGAATGACTCATGACCTTAAAGCTGTCAATCGTTTCTGGATTATTCGCATAGCATCGGCCATTCACAGCATCCAACAAGACAAAGGCTAAAGGTGTCAAATCGTAGGTCCCAGGCAACCAGTTGACATCGCCTGATAACATGATTAGCGAACTTAGTGGTTAAAAAGTCGATTGTTTAATGAGTTGTGTGGCATCGTGTGCCCATCCTAATGAAATCAAAAACTATCCAAGTTCATATCTTCCATTTCATTTCAATTTCAGTGCATATAATATCCGTAATCATGGCTCTGCAACGTTCGGTGTCGATTGCAATAGAGTAGCACAGGGCAGTATAATAAAATTTTTCCACAAACTTGCGTACATCACTGGCGGTGGTTGCTTCATTTCGTCCAAGGTTTTTAACAGACGCACAGTTTGGCGAACACACTCACACTCACTTTGAAGGAAACAAATTTTTAATTTCTCAAAGTTATTTAAACGTAAAGCATCTTATTTTGTTTTGCGGAGATATAAATGATACTGACTGATATTCAATATTTCAGACAGAAAAAAAACTATCAGATACTTGAATTTGAATCACCCTGAAAATGTGTGTAATTTTTTCGTTGAACTTTCTTATGTTCGCTTCAAACTTATAACTTTATTTCTAATAATTACACTGAACTACATGAAACTACGTACAAGTAGTTCATTTAGTCTTCGACGAAAAGTAACACAACTAATTATCCTGCACTTTTGTCCTTCTGTCTGTCAATATTTACCTAAGAAATTAGAACATTTTATAGTTTGCATTTACACAAACTAAACAAACGCCTTCAAGATGTTTAAACAAAATCAAATCAGTACTTCTTACTCCTTAATAAAACATTATTTACAATTTAATTTGTATTTAAAATTGAAATTGAAATTCTAAAATTGATTAAAACATTTTACATTTGGGACACTGTTAAGGTTTTACAAAACTGAATTTATTATTTAAATTACATTTTGTGCAATTGCAAATACCGAAATATTTTCTGAACATTCTCAAAATGATTCATGCAGTATTTATGATTAGAAATCGATTGAAGATTTGATTGCAATTTAAGCCAAAAATTTACCAAATTTCAAAATGATTTACATTGTTAATTACCATAAAGAATAATATATAATTTATATATTCATGCTCTTTGCAATAACACAAAAATAATGATAAGTAAATTCATACATTCAGCCGCAAACAAAACAAGTGAGCCTAAAACAAAACTCCTTAATGTATGCTAATGTAATTAAATTATATTTAAAAAAAAGCTATTAAATTTATTTTAATGTGTATTTCATTGTACAAGTAATTACGAGTATATATTTTCATCTGTATTTTGTATTCAAAACTTAAAAGCGTTTATTGCAATCGTAAAGCATACATTGTGGCTGAAAGTGCCTGCAGAGCATAAATAGGTCAAAGCATAAACACAATTATCTAAAGACCAATTAATGGGCATTTTTTTGTTTTGAAATACTTTCCATATTAAAAATTATATGTCGACTAATGAAAAATGCTCTCCTGAAATTAATAAAATTTAAAATGAAATTATTATTATTTATTTGTAATTATTATTATGCAGTACATAACTGAGTAATTTACTTCGGATTCTGCCCAAAAATAGCTTTTGCCAATAACATCTTAACGACAGTCATAGTGCAACAGGATTCGTTGTCATTGAAAATATTAGTAAATTTGACCTCAACTTTTTGTAAATAAATATTATAAACAAATTATTTTCTTATGAATACGGCGTATATCTTTATTTTGTATGGTGACTTCTAGCGAAATTTCTCTAGACTAATAAAATCCGGTTTTGTGGTATAAATTGTGAATAATTACGAACTCAGGAAAAAATCTAGATTTCAGAACTTTTCATGTTTTTCAGATGTCTTGGTTTTAAAGCACTTTCCACGATTCGCAAAAATTAAGCGGAACGCCTTCAATTTATTTTTAAACACAAAAAAAATTAAATCTTGCACTTATTTAGCGAAAGAGAAAGAGAGAGACAGAGAAATTCAAAGTAATGCCCAGAATTTAATTATTTCTTGTTTAACGATTTAATTTAATGCAACATCGATGTTTAACAAATACAGAATGGGGTAACGCAATAGGAATAAAAGGCGTGATTTCAACCGGCTATTACACGTCCAACATGTCGTCGAACATTTACATTGTTCCGTCCGATTCGCTCATGTAATAAGTTAAAAATACTAATTGTCGAGCATGTTCACGTGTATTAAAAAATGTTTAGTTCGACATCAAGTCATCCAACATGTTTAAATGCTTGATTGTCCAACACACATATAAATCTACATTTCATAACAAATTTTAAACAGAAACAAAGGCAACTGACGAGCGAAATTTTATAAAAGAATTTATTTAATCATGTTATAAAAAGTGGTATTTGACACAACAGAAAATTAAAAAAAATATATATAAATGGACTATGAGGTGCTTCTACCAGGCAAAGCAAATAATACAACATAACTTACATGTGTTCTTAGCGCTTCTGGAGCAATTCTTTAGTCGAAATTTTCGTTTTTGGTCTTTCTAATAATTTTCTTACAATCAAAACAAATTCGTGTGTCATTTCGATATGTCTTCTTTAAAAATGTATTTATTCTGATGTTCGTTCGCTAAGATGGTCTTCAGTATAACAGCTTACGAACGACCAACATTCTCGACAACATGTCCGATGTGTAATAGCTGCTTAAGCGCATTTTAGATGTTTTGAACGAGGCGCAGTTTTATGAGAAACTTTTTAAAAGAGCTCCCAAGTGAAACGCCACGAATAAAAATCATATGCCTTTCGGAAGTGTATTTCGAAGCAGGAGATGCAAAAACAGGCAACAACTCTGGCTTGCGAACTTCCTGCAGGAAAAGCAGAAGTTTTTGCTGGAAAATTAACCCTTAAACTCATTTAAAATTTTGACTTATTTTTGTCTTTCAAGTTGAATTTTGAAAGTGTATTCAAAGACGTATAAGTAGTAGATTTTTATGACAAATATTATGTAGGACATATCTTCCGTTAAGTAAAGAGGAGATTTAGACACTTAAAAAAAAGGGACAAAAAGGACCAGCCACACAGCGAAGAGTTAGAGAGTTAAAGCGTTTCACTAAAATGTTTCCTATAGATTTTTACGAAAACTGCTGAATACATCTCCTACCTTAAACGAAATTCACTGCAAATTCACTATAAGAATGTGAAAAAGAGACAGGGGAACTTTAGCTCCCCCTAAAATAAAGGATACTCGTTAACTTACAAAACGCCGATGCACATGTATACTTTTTAGTCCACTCCACTGAAATAATTTGTCAGACCCTTTAAATTTTTTTGTGTTGTACAAAGTAATCAATATTTAAAATAAGTGTTTGCCGACAACCGAAAATTTACCAAAACCAGAATAAAATGGGTGTCATAATTTTTATATAATTCTAGTATTTCCTATGACCGACGCAATCGACCATATTTTAGTAATTAAATATTAATGACATTCACAAATGATTAATAAAGTTAACATTAACTTTATTAAGCGTTTGTGAAAAGGACATAAGCATTTACATAAATATATACGATACTTTCTAAATAAATAACTTAAAACTTATTTGCTCTCTTACTTAGCTCTCTATCTTTCTCTCTCTCTCTATTTCTCTCTCTCTATTTCTCTCTCTCTCTCTCTCTCTTTTATTACAAACTACACTTCTTTACAAAAGCAAACTAGACAAACATACATGCACACTTTGTTGAAGTTGATACATGAATGTGCCATAAGTGTGAATAGATTAGTAGCACTTTTAAACTCTTATAGCTCCCAAAATACTGAACCGATTTTAATAAAATATAGATTGTGCACATCTGTGAATAAATATCTTCAAAATGATAAAAGCTTTGTCAAAGTCGGCTGTATAATAAGAGCTATTTTAAAATCATGTTTGCCTGTTAATTATATAGATAAGGACGATCGTAACGCTTTAATTTGCGCGAAATAGCTCTGAACGTACCAGTCTCATAATTTGCGAAAATAGTTGTATTACAAAAACTTTAATCAGGATATCTTAATTCTGCCAATGGGCCCCTGCAATCAGAATGCCATGTAAAAGGCACAGGTTCCTTTCATATAAAGTCTTCGATCTAGAAACGGTCAGTTGGGAACCTGCCACATGGATTATTTTGTGACAGGTCACCTTCCCTCTAAAAGAATTATAAAGTGTATGGAGTTTATTAGATTTATGCTAATTTTAATTATTTGTTATAATTTAACTTTAAACTAAAATCGTCAGTCTATATTTCAATTTGCTGCAATTTGTTTTAAATGTTAACAAATTTATTTATTTGCTGACTGCAGTTAGTGTTTAGCATTCGTGTGGACGCCTTTTCTTTTAATTAACAAAAATAAAAACAAACATCATTGATAACAAGAAAGTCAAATATTTTAAAACAAAATTTAATTTTAACTTTTCCACTCTGAGCAATAAAATCAAGCACTAAAAGGGCAAGTTACAGAACTTAGCACTCTCGGAAAAAAAGAAACAACAAAACAAAAATAAACAAAATAAAAGGAGCAGAAAAACGATGAAATTCGTTTATTTAATTTAGGGAAGAAGACTCTTTGTGATGCGCCAACAAAGACAATAACAAAATGAACTCCTTAAGGGAATTCAAAATGAACTTTATGGAAAAGAGAAATTAAATTAAACTGGAAACATTTAGCTGAACGCTTAAGCTTATACACGAATACGCTGCAACTCTGGCACGCGGTTACTTTTGTGGCTGTTTGCCTGATATTGTTGTTGTTGTTGCTGTTGCTGGCAGGTAACACCTGCTTCCATTGTATGCCCAACTAATTCTTAAACATCCTGCCTAAAAGTATGCTTTTGCATTACTACAATATGCTTTTTCGTTATCTATCTATTCGCAATTGAAAAGTACATAGTACATAGCGTACTTTAGGGGTTTTAATTTTTCTTACAGGGGCATTTAGGCGTGTTTATTTTTTCATATTTTTTAATACATTTTTTTTCTTTATTTCTTTTAATTTTCTTAATAATTTTTTTTTTATTTCTCAACATTTCTCTTTTCCAAAACCTTATAAATATAAATTGTAAATTTTTGTTGTTGTAACTACATGTACATTTATATTTGAATTTGTAATTTAAAAAAAGTTTTATTTATATATTATTATTTATACCTGAGGGAAATTAACTCGAGAAGTCTTCTAACTTTTATTCAACAACTTTAGGTTAAAAAAAAACTTTTGTTTTCTCTTATAATTTGTGAATAGAGTTCACTTTTCCATATCATTAGTTTATGTCAGCTATAATGTTGCACTTAATTTGTTTTAGGTAAAAGTTTTCGTAAAAATCGAATCTTTTTTTATATATTTTGTGCGAGGAAAATTAAAAAGTTTGTTTTGTATGTTTCAATAGTCTTCTTTTTTGTGAAACAGACATTTTACAGCTTTCAGAATAATTAAAAAAAGTTAAATTACTTATAAATGTAGAAATATTTTGCTTGAGAGGTGGGAAATGTGGTTCATTAAGAGTTTTTTTTTCGTGAAAAGTTTAAAGGCAGAATGAAGGAGCGTAATTTTTTCAAAATGTCACTGCATTTAAAGGTCATCAATATTTTCGTTACTAATTCAAGTGGTTTGACTTAGAAAACTGTTTTAAAATAAGTTCAAAATATTATAATTATGATTATTTTAGGTGAACTAACGCTAAACCTCTGCGATTCGGTCGTCTTAATTACGCAAAGAATACGTAAAGTTATCTATTTATTTCGTCCCACTGTCTCATACTGAAACTATTCAGGTATGTGACAGAAATTTATCGATTTCAAAAGTATCGGTTTAAAACCGTGCGATGAATTTCGAACGATTTTGAGAAGCGATTTTAAGCCAATTTTAAATTATTAACTCGAAGAAAATAGACCAAATGATAAAACCATAAACAATGTAAAGGAAAGTTGAAAATAAATTTATTTAAAATTATTGAAAAATGTATTAAAATATATTTAAAAAAAATCACAAAACAGATATACTGTGCACATAAACATTTTTTCGGTATTAAATTCAGGGGGCAAATTACAACAAAATCCCTTACAAAATTTTTTGAATTTGTATGGAAATTTCGTTCGACATCGAATGCCTTAATTGGCCAACAGGTCTGTGATGAAAATCGATTTTAAAAACGAAACGATTTAAATCCGATAAAAGTTTCAGTGTGATCATAATTTTCATTTTAATACATTTTTTAAAAATTTCTTTTAGAAATTCTTGTATATTGTTTGTATTTTATCCTCTGGTCTGCTTTTTTCAATATAATAATTAAAGATTGGCTTAAAAATATTTCACAAATTCGTTCGAAATTCATCACACTTTTTCAAAACGATAATTTTAAAGTTGATTTTCATCACATACGTGATTGTCTTATAGTAAAAGAATTTAATCTACTTTTTTAAAATCAGACTACACAATCCACCATGCGATACACAGAAGATCTTCTTAAATACAAACCTCTTATACAAAGCCAACAAACAAAGACCACCGTCTTTTACAAAGAACAGGGTCTTCCAAAAAGACATATCTTATTAAAACAATTGTCTTATACTTACATCGTCTTATGATAGCTGCTCACTGTGTTACTTACAGACTACCATCATCTTGTGTAATTTCTACCGTCTTATTAACAGACCATGTTAGTTTGTAGATCAGTAAGCGCATTAACTTTGTTTTAAGCTTTGTAGCCATTTTTTTATTAATTATTTTACTTCGCCTGGTACAATACCGAAGAAGGATGACACCTGCATACACCAGTATCAATTACTGCCGGTACTGTTCAGTGACCAGTGATATGCCTTCATCACTTAAACAGTCCAACAACAACAAATACAATAGCATACTAATGCTCATCTTAAAAATGCTGGATGTTATGACTTGCCTGAAACTGGGCTCAAACCCATGTTCTTAGTCATTATTTGCTTTGTAGTCAACGCGCTAACCACCTCAGCCAACAACTGCCTCAAATACTACTGTCTTAAATACGTACTATCGTCTAATGCAAAATCCACCATCTTATTTACAGACAACCTTCTTATACACATATTACCGGTCTGAGGAGAATATCGCCGCTGTTGTCGAGGATGTTGAGCTGTAGAAAGAAATATTGACCAGACGCCGCGCCTCGTAATTAGCCATCAGCCGGTCGTCCCTAAGGAGAGTTTTGGTCAAAGACTTGCGCATGTTCGCATACAAAGTCCAGTCCGTGAATCAGCTGCTGCCTTTCGACCGCCAAACGAAAAAAATGAGAGCCAAACAACATCGAATGACTTCTTTTGGCCCACCTGTATATAGATAGAAGACAGTCTTATAGACAGACCACACCAACTTATCTTATACTCTGCCTACCATCATATTCAACTACTGCCGTCTTATACACAGTCTTATGAACCGTCGACCGTTTTTCATCTGTTAAATTGACTTTTAATCTTGTCTAGATTTTTTTTCACAGTTTTTGCAGATTTTTTCATTTCAAATCATTTTGCTACGAATTTAATTTTCCAACCATGTTCCAGGGTCATGACTTTGAACTAGTTTATTCATCGATTTTTGTTTTCTTCTTCTTCTGTTTTATATCAGTAAAAATTAAATAGTTTCGTTTTTTAATTATTTTACTGCTTTGGAATTTTTTTCTTTAAGCTGCATGTCATTGTTTCACGAGCTGTTTGCTTTAAATGTTTCCTTTTGTTTTAAGCTTCGCACGGCAGTTTGCCCTCCCCATACTTTGCTTGTTTCAATAAATAAATGATTTCTTCCCCCAACTGTTTTTATGAAACACACACACTCACACACTTTCTTTTCACGTTCCTTCTGTTTCCGTTTTTCATTGTTTCTTGTTTTATTTAAAGTGTTTTTAATCTTTTTGAAGGCAGTTTACATTTATATTTTTGTCCTCTTTTACTCTTTTAGCCGATTAATTTGTAACTGTTGGTATTGTTCTTTGCTTCTTCCCCAGAAGTGTGTGTTTAATGATGGATGTAGTAATCACCCAAATCAGTCTTCTCTTTTCTATAGGAAACGTTTTTTTTGTGGGTTTTTCATTTTGGTAAAAGCAGTTTTTATAAATAAATAAGTTTCCGTTTCATTTATTATCCATTAAATGATGCAGCAAAAAGAAAATTGTTAAGCCAAAAATTATGTTGAACTTTAATTAGAAGATAAAACAGAAATACAAAACTGTTTTCAATTTTATTGAATTAATATTGATTGTATTTTTGAAGTCATTCGATTTAATTTAAAGAGAATTTCGTCTTATTTTTCACTGCGCGTTGTTTCTCTATTTAATAATATTTCAAAAAGAAAAATAAGTCTATTTTTCACAATATTCAAAGACAAAACTAAATGCACGGCATGTTACGCTTTTTTACGATGAAATTTTCGCCTTTATCAGCAATGTTCTGTAATTCGTGTGATTTGAACATTTAATGTAGAAAATCTGTCTTATTTGTTTTTTTTTTCATTTTTATTTTGCTGTTTAGGATAACTTTCCCCTTTAAATATGCAATTTAAAAATAGCAGATTGAAAATTATTTTTATATGAACTTGCACGATTTACAGAACAGGGCTGCATAGATTTTTTTACTTTTCAAAAATGAAACACAAAGTTGAAGGTTACGAAATGTTTATTAACTTTTTTGCTCGTGCTGCAACATACATGCATGTGGCTTTAATGTTTATTTTATTTCATATATAAAGTTGTAGTAAACACATAGTGGACATGCACAAACATGCTTTGTGTATAAAAATATTTTACCATTAAAATGAAAATGAACAAGTTTAATTAAAACAAGTAAGTGCTGCTGTATTCAGACGTGTCGAATCGTCTAGAATCTCTAGCTAAATATGAAGTGAGAAATATGCAATGAAATTGCGATTTTAATATTTAAGGAAAAAAAGTTTGCGAGCGATTTTCCGGTTTTTAATCTTTTCAGAAATTTATTTAATTCAAAGATCTTTTTTACATAATTTTCTAGTTTTTATCCATTTCGTGTTTATTCTTTTATCATGTTTGTCCAATTTTGTAAAATGTTTTCAGTGTTGCTTCATTCAAAGATAGTAAATACTTACAGTCATATTCATAAAAGTTTGTTAAAGTTACCTTAAGTTTACAGTACAAATCAAGTACACATGTAACTTTAGCAATTGCTTCTGAATGCGAGTATTACATTTTTCTTTTCATTTTCTAATTTTATTCGTTTGAATAATAAACTTGTGAAATAATCTTTGATGAATTATTATTTGTCCAGTTGTCAAATTTAATTATAAAAATTATTGCCATTAAGTCAAATTTGATTAACTTGATCGATTATCAGGAAACGTATGATGAATCATGTTGACCTGTAAATGATTTTAATTGTATTATTTGAAAATGTTATCATTATCACTCTCCTCAAAAGCACGTAGTCACCTGAAGGTTTATTTCTCATTGAAGTTTTTTTTCCATTTCATGCTTGTTGCCTTATTTCTATTGTATATACGAGTTTTTTTTTTTCAAATAATAAAAGTCATGCTTATCCAATAGGAAAAACTATATAAATTTCTTTTATTTGTCTCTGCCGAAACACCTCGTTGTCATACTAACATGCAGTTTTCTTTTTGGCTCAATTTAGTTTTTTATATTTTTAAAAATACGTGTCATTTCAATACAAACCTACAAAATTGTGTTGGAAGCTACAAATGTCCTAAAACCATTTAATATTTTAAGATAAAAAAATTAAAATAAAAAATAAACGAAAACTGCTGATGTGTGGTATGAAATATAAATTAAACTTTTGCGGCATATTAAGATGACAAGCATAAGGAGAAGGACAGGAAAGGAAATATAAAAAAGTTTATTAATGATTTCGGTGAAAAAAAAAGTCGTCCTAAGAAAGCCAGACGGTCAGCCATGGTCCTTTAGAGAGCCATGGCCAAAATAGAAATTTCTTCTGCATCTTTAAAATGATAAATGAGGTATTAAAGTGCATTCAATTTAAAATCGTTTCGCACAGGAAGAAAGAAAATTTGTAAAAAAAAAAACTGGTTCAGTTTGAATGGTAAACATTTTAATTAAAAGAAAGTTAATAAAAAGCCCACAGTGCACTTGTGGTGCACATGTCCAGGACTTTAGAAAAACAGACACTTCCTTTTAGGAAACAGACTGCTTCTGGTGGGGGGTTTTCTGGTGCAGCTGGTAAATGTAACTAAGTGGCTTTCGAATCAAAGCTAGTTGAAATTTACCAAGAGTATTACAATGTTCCAGCAGAGCACCAAGTAAACTTACCAATATAAAGGCGACCCATTCAATCTTACCAAAATTGTTTGAATTTGTGTGTCAAACATTTTTTTAAATCCAAAAACTTCACGACAAATATAATCAAAATAACTAAATTTATATTCAATCTTACCAAAATTGTTTGAATTTGTATGTCGAACATTTTTTTTAATTCGAAAACTACGACAAATATAATCAAAATAACTAAATTTATATTCAATCTTACCAAAATTGTTTGAATTTGTATGTCGAACATTTTTTTTAATTCGAAAACTACGACAAATATAATCAAAATAACTAAATTTATATTCAATCTTACCAAAATTGTTTGAATTTGTATGTCGAACATTTTTTTTAATTCGAAAACTACGACAAATATAATCAAAATAACTAAATTTATATTCAATCTTACCAAAATTGTTTGAATTTGTATGTCGAACATTTTTTTTAATTCGAAAACTACGACAAATATAATCAAAATAACTAAATTTATATTCAATCTTACCAAAATTGTTTGAATTTGTATGTCGAACATTTTTTTTAATTCGAAAACTACGACAAATATAATCAAAATAACTAAATTTATATTCAATCTTACCAAAATTGTTTGAATTTGTATGTCGAACATTTTTTTTAATTCGAAAACTACGACAAATATAATCAAAATAACTAAATTTATATTCAATCTTACCAAAATTGTTTGAATTTGTATGTCGAACATTTTTTTTAATTCGAAAACTACGACAAATATAATCAAAATAACTAAATTTATATTCAATCTTACCAAAATTGTTTGAATTTGTATGTCGAACATTTTTTTTAATTCGAAAACTACGACAAATATAATCAAAATAACTAAATTTATATTCAATCTTACCAAAATTGTTTGAATTTGTATGTCGAACATTTTTTTTAATTCGAAAACTACGACAAATATAATCAAAATAACTAAATTTATATTCAATCTTACCAAAATTGTTTGAATTTGTATGTCGAACATTTTTTTTAATTCGAAAACTACGACAAATATAATCAAAATAACTAAATTTATATTCAATCTTACCAAAATTGTTTGAATTTGTATGTCGAACATTTTTTTTAATTCGAAAACTACGACAAATATAATCAAAATAACTAAATTTATATTCAATCTTACCAAAATTGTTTGAATTTGTATGTCGAACATTTTTTTTAATTCGAAAACTACGACAAATATAATCAAAATAACTAAATTTATATTCAATCTTACCAAAATTGTTTGAATTTGTATGTCGAACATTTTTTTTAATTCGAAAACTACGACAAATATAATCAAAATAACTAAATTTATATTCAATCTTACCAAAATTGTTTGAATTTGTATGTCGAACATTTTTTTTAATTCGAAAACTACGACAAATATAATCAAAATAACTAAATTTATATTCAATCTTACCAAAATTGTTTGAATTTGTATGTCGAACATTTTTTTTAATTCGAAAACTACGACAAATATAATCAAAATAACTAAATTTATATTCAATCTTACCAAAATTGTTTGAATTTGTATGTCGAACATTTTTTTTAATTCGAAAACTACGACAAATATAATCAAAATAACTAAATTTATATTCAATCTTACCAAAATTGTTTGAATTTGTATGTCGAACATTTTTTTTAATTCGAAAACTACGACAAATATAATCAAAATAACTAAATTTATATTCAATCTTACCAAAATTGTTTGAATTTGTATGTCGAACATTTTTTTTAATTCGAAAACTACGACAAATATAATCAAAATAACTAAATTTATATTCAATCTTACCAAAATTGTTTGAATTTGTATGTCGAACATTTTTTTTAATTCGAAAACTACGACAAATATAATCAAAATAACTAAATTTATATTCAATCTTACCAAAATTGTTTGAATTTGTATGTCGAACATTTTTTTTAATTCGAAAACTACGACAAATATAATCAAAATAACTAAATTTATATTCAATCTTACCAAAATTGTTTGAATTTGTATGTCGAACATTTTTTTTAATTCGAAAACTACGACAAATATAATCAAAATAACTAAATTTATATTCAATCTTACCAAAATTGTTTGAATTTGTATGTCGAACATTTTTTTTAATTCGAAAACTACGACAAATATAATCAAAATAACTAAATTTATATTCAATCTTACCAAAATTGTTTGAATTTGTATGTCGAACATTTTTTTTAATTCGAAAACTACGACAAATATAATCAAAATAACTAAATTTATATTCAATCTTACCAAAATTGTTTGAATTTGTATGTCGAACATTTTTTTTAATTCGAAAACTACGACAAATATAATCAAAATAACTAAATTTATATTCAATCTTACCAAAATTGTTTGAATTTGTATGTCGAACATTTTTTTTAATTCGAAAACTACGACAAATATAATCAAAATAACTAAATTTATATTCAATCTTACCAAAATTGTTTGAATTTGTATGTCGAACATTTTTTTTAATTCGAAAACTACGACAAATATAATCAAAATAACTAAATTTATATTCAATCTTACCAAAATTGTTTGAATTTGTATGTCGAACATTTTTTTTAATTCGAAAACTACGACAAATATAATCAAAATAACTAAATTTATATTATCAAATCTATCAAAGGACTTGTTTAAAATCGAAAATATTCTTATTTTACAATTCGCCTTAGCTGTCATAAAAAGAACTCGAGTAAAACTATTGCCGCAAATATTTTTTTGCCGCTCCTAAATTTAGACAGAGTATGTTTTATAGGACTATTGGAGCCTTCGCAGGCTAGTGGATAGTGTACTAGAATATTTAGTCTAGATCGATTCCTACCTAGACTTTCTACAGACAAACAAAAAGGTTTCGTAACACAATAAATATTCGGCTTTCAAGTCCTTTCAATTTGTAATAGACTCACACTTTTTTACTAACACAGTAAAAGTTTTTAAATTGAAAACAAGATTGCTATCAATTCCATCTATACATTTATCTGGCAATTTTATGTTCAATTTGAAATTATTTTTTGTGCTTCCTTTCCAAAATATACAAAAAAAATTTGTGTTTTAAAAAACTCATGCTTTTTTATAATTTTTTGGTTTGTTTTTTACAAATATTTTTCCCCTACTAAAAACTTCTAATTAAAATAAAATAATAAAATATATTTGTGAATAAAAGTAATAAGTGTAGTGATGTTGTGCGATGAGAATTTGAGGGTGATTTCTTGACGATGACATCTTGCAAAATAAAATTGTGCGCACTGCTATTAATTTAAATTTAAATTTGATAAGCAGTATATGTGAAAAACTCGAAAGAAAACTTGAACGTGTAGCTGCAGAGTTATCGGTTGTCCGACTGTCAAGATCTCTACTTAAAAAAAATAAAAAATATCAAAAAAAAAAGAATGTCTACGAAAGTAAAATTTGCATATTTTCCAACTGTTAACACTTTGATTTTGCTTACCATTCATTAAATTTTTTTGAAACAAAAAGTTCTGGCACTAAAACTTCGTGTTCCTTAAGGCGACACTTTAAACTTTTAATTGCCACGTAAAGCTAATGGAGCAAATATTTGTTTGTCATTGCTAAAGTTATGCTTGAAAATGTTTCCCAATCATTTTCACAATTGAAAACCGAAAATTTATGAGTTTTCCCTTTTCACTTTCGTATGAATCCGGCTTCTGTGAAGCACCGAAAATTTGTCAAAATATTACAGCCATTTTTCTTTCTTAAAGTGGAATTTGGAAAAACCAAATTTTGGATTTATTCAATTTTACTTTCGCACGAATTTGGTTACTGCAAGACTCGAGTATTTTTAAGTTTAAACGGAACACAAAAATAAATGGCACAAATAAAACTATGAGGGAACTATGTGCCGGTACAGAAAATAAATTTCATTTTGCTTGTGTCTAATTATTGTTCACAAGTTCTTCCAAATCGGTCGCCACTTAAAAGAATTACTAAAGCAAATTTCGGTGATGAACTTGCTAATGATCCTTCGAGTAGTCGATGTGTGGTGTTGGCATTATTAATAAAAATGTCAAAATGTTGGCTTTTACAATATTGTTGAGCAATTCTTTTGCATATTTAATTACACAGAGCCAAAGAATGATTACATCCAATAAATTTTTACATACCAAAGCGTTTGAATCTAAAATTATATTTTTTCTGAAACATTTTTCTTTCAGGTTAAGATCTCTTAATTAACTGTCACCATGAAGCACAGAAAGCTGCTACACACCCATTTATCCAAGGCCAAAATATAGACAAGCTGTATACTTGGGTATTCATTTCCATTTTTTCATCTTTTATCCTTTTAAAAGGAAATTAAAATTTTTTGTAATGTTTTTTTAAATTTATTCCCGCATTTAAATTAAAATTTTTTTAGCTTAAGGAGTATTGAACAAAAAAACCCCTGCAGGATTTAGTTAAAGTATTTCAATCAGTTCTTTTAAATAAAAGAAAAATAATAAAAAAAATTCCTTTTGGAAATATATCCTTCCATAACTTTAGAAGTTTTGATTTAAAAAACTTTAAGGAATTTATGTTTCTTAATAAATTATAATTAATTATGTTTTTTTATATTGCCGCACTAAATAAATTTCCATAGAAAATTTATGTAGATAATTAAGTCATATAAAAGAACCACAAATTTCGAGTCAGGTATTACAGAGTTTATATAATTTTAATCCATATTAGATTTTATAGTTTTTACAATATATTTAAATAAAAGCTTTGCAGGAAATGTCAAAGAAGTTGCATCCAAGGACATTTTCTAAATTTTCTTCAGGTGATCTTCTACATTTTCCGGCTTGAATTATTTGATATATTAAGTAATTTTCACATCAAATTTAGTCATTAGTATTATATTCCTTCATCTCTTGTCCATTTGAGTGGATTTTAAGTTTTTCAAGGACACACAACTCGAAATATTATGTTAATAATAATATATTCGACATCGATGTCGAACGAAAGGGAATTATCTGCAGAATTTAAGAAAACGTGTTCGTGAAAACTTTGTTTTTCAATTGTCCATTTCGATTAAAGAGGTATGCAGAGGAAAATTATATTATATGTGCAGCTCTATTAATTTAGCAACTTTAACAAAAAAGATTACAACGAAAAAATTTTAAGGACTGATAGAGTTTACTTAAGGCTGCAATATTTTAATTTCAAAATATTTTTTTATAAAAACTTTCAAGGATTTGGAATGATATATTTTTATTCTTTTTCTTCTGCAGTTTTTTTTTTAATTTGGTACCACTTTCGCTGGAAAATGTAATATTTTAACATAGGGTTTTTGTTTGTTTTAATTAGGCATTCTTAAAAAGGACTAAAAATGAGGAAGTAGCAAATCATGTATGCAGTTTGAATATTTCCTGAGAAATAATAGATTTATGGTGGTTTTTCTGCCAAATAAAGAAAGTGAGATTTGTGACACGGTGTGCTATGAACTAAACATGACGTTTGTTTACACGAAATATTTAAAAATTTCTGACTATTGAATGCGGAGTCTACACAATGCCAGTCCTAACTCTTTCCTCGCAATCAAACAAACTTTAAGACACTTTATAAAAAATATTCAAAAAAAGATGTAGAATTTTTCAATAGAAAATGTTGAAACTCATCAATAAAAATATGCTTTATGTATATACTCAAAAAAAACGTTACTAATAAGCTCTTCAGACTGAAATATGCAAAAAAATGCAAAAAAGGAAAAAATATGCAAAAATATGCATTAACAAATGGATGTAAAAACTCATAAAAATGTGAGAAATGGAAAAATATTTTATCTCCGCTTCGATAGGTTGCACAAGGAAAAACATGCATTTGCATATTTGTAGTTTTCCGGTTATATTATTAGATTTACATCTGCGTTTTTGTTTTTCTTACAGAAAACGTTTGCTCAAACACATGAGCACTCTAAAGCCGCTTTTCTCCCCAACATACTCGTACATACTCCCTTTTAATTTAGTTTCTTATGATACATGCATGTGTAATAAGTAGAGTAAAAAGAATAAACAAGAAAAACAAACCCACCTCACCGGTACCACAACTGAAATGAAAAGGAAACGCGTGTACTGGTGTGCACTTGTGTGTTAAATTTTGTAACTGTATTGGTGTCTTGTGTTGTTTGTTTGATGTTGTTTTTTTTTGTTTATTCGTGTTAATTGCGGTAATGTGCATTAACAAATATTAGTCATGTTTATTTGCAAACATGTACTGAATATCGGAAGAACATGTCTGTGTGTGAGAGAGGGTGATGATAAAGCTGAGTAGCTTTTTCTGTAAGAATTATAACGAAAGCTTGTAATGTAAGCTTTTTATAATAAACAAGCTGTTGTTTGATGTTTCTTAGTACACGTGTTAACACTTTCGTTACTTAATAAAATAACTGCAGCAAGTTGAAGCTAATTCGGGGTGTGTCTGTATTAGCAGTCAAACAAACTTAAATTGAATCAAAAGTTAGGTGTATTTCGAAAAGAACAAAATTTGTAACAGATAACCACTTTTTCGCTGTATTTATTTGCTTTTAAATTGATGATGTCCTTTTAGGATTTCTACATACACAATATTTTCAAAACAAAACTAAAAAATTTTCTCAGAATTTATATTTACTTCGTTGTTATTCAAATTTGCTCCTTAGGATTTTGTGTGGTTCATTATATTTAATGCAAAAGATAAGCAACATTTAATGAGTATTAAAGTCTGTCATTTTGAAATAAAAATGAAGTTGTCTGTCAGGTGTACTAGAGAAGAATTACAAGAAAAATACTTATTTACAGTCGTAGTTTAAGTAACATTTTACTATTTTTTGTATCTTCTTTGGTTTCTAAATCGTTTTGTCTTTTTAGTTTTCTTTATAAGACTTGAAAACGTGTGTTATTTAAAAAATATATAATTTAAGGACATCGTCGGCCTTTATTCCTTAATTTAGTAAGAATTATTAGTCTACAGCTTAAAAAGCATCGTCAGGTTACAAATAAATTATAGTTTGCAATAGTTAATGTAAATTCAAAAAAATTACGATGCAAAAATAGACAAACTGAATTGTGCAATACACATCCTATTGGATAAGTTGTAAGTTGTATAACTTGCTCATGTTTAAGTTATCGACAATATTTAGACAACATACAACTCATACAATAGTTGGGATTTGGAAAAATGTATAATACTCTTGGGTCCGTCCAACTCGTTCAGTCGCTCGTTTTAGATCCTTTGATCAAACTCATTTACGTTTCATGTGTTTGATCAAAGGTTTTTGTCTAAAACGAGCGTCTGAACCCAACAATATTCTTATAAATAAAATACTTGCATATTCAGCTAAAAAAATCAAAGCAAAACCACCACTTCTATATTCAACAATAAATCCAGACACTAATTCTGATTCACCCTCTGCAAAATCAAATGGAGTACGATCAGTTTCATTGTAATAAAAACATGCGTTAAATTCTCAACTACAGAAATCTGTTTTTTGCAAACATAAAAGCTGAAAAGGATCACAAAGAAAGCTAGCAAGGCGTCTAAACTTATTTTTATATTTTGTATTGAAAAAGTTTATAGCATAATTTTATTTTTGATACTACAAAATTAACTTAAATATTTTGTTTATTATTTTCTTATTGTTTTAGAATCAACTTGCGGCGTTGAACAGTTCCGTTGCAACAACGGCAAATGTATACCCAACAGATGGCGCTGCGACCAGGAGAAAGACTGTGCAGATGGCTCCGATGAGTATCCCAGTTTGTGCAGTAAGTCCTTGAATTCAATATTTTTTAATTGCCTGATTTTTTTGGAATAAAACTTTTCTAAAAGTTTGAGAATTTGCCTGAGAAATACCATAATTTTTTTTTTTCAATTTCAGTTTTTTTCAGGCAAATTTTGAACTTGTTAAAGTGTTTCATTTCACAAAATAAGGCTCTAAGTTATCTTTCATAAAAATTAAAAAAATACGTTTTTTACACTTTTTACTCTAAACACATGCCCTCTTTTGTAGTAAGTTTCTGTAAAACGTACGAGATTAAATGTAAAAATGGGGAACAGTGTATACCACAAAGCTGGTGGTGCGACGGCAGTCCTGACTGCCGTGACAAATCCGATGAGCTCAGTTGTTGTAAGCATTTGCTTTATGCTATTTTACATGTTGGCCTTTTTGCTTTCGTTTCTCCATATAAAATACTACTAATACTAACGGTGAAACATTTTTTAAGTCTATTCATAGTTATGTTAACATTGGTTCCATTTATGGGTATAATTGAATTAAGGGAAGCACATGAGATCATTAGAAGTTAAGGCATGCTTATTTTAAAGAAAATAACAACAGAGAGATTGGGGTACTTATTCTTTTTATTGGGCATTATTAAGGCCCGTTTTATGTAGAAAAATTTCAAATTACAACAAATTTCATGCAAAATTTTTTAACACTTGTTGTCGCGTTTTACAAAATAAGGCTAAGTCCATGATTTTCGTATCAAAAATATTACTCAACTAAAAAAGTATTTTTTGAAAAAAGTTTCTTTTTGAAAAAAGTACTACATTGAAAAAAGTACCTTTTTGAAAAAACCACCTATTTGAAAGAACTACCTTTTAGGAAAAATTACCTTTAAGAAAAAACTACTTTTTTGAGAAAATATTTTTTTTGAAAAAACAACTTTTTTGAAAGAGGGAGTGGTGACCTTTCTGGAAAAATTACTTTTAACACACGATTCACACGATAAATTGTATGACGTCTCTTTTTCTAATTCCCTTTTGAAGTTGATACCAAAAATTCTTTACATTCATACGATGGTTTTATTTGCATGTCTAATTTTTTAAATTTTCTCCTCGTAAATTTAAAAGTTCTATCAAACCTACATAAAACATAACAACCATTGTGATTAAAATAATTGTGTGAATCGAGTGTAAGAAAAAACTACCTTTTTGAAAAAAAAATACGCTTTTGAAAAAACTACCTTTTTGAAAAAAGCACATTTAAAAAATGCCTTTTCGAAATAAGTTCCTTTATGAAAAGAGCACGTATCGGGTGTTTTTTTTTTAGAGTGATACAAGTTTAAATCATAATAAGACATAGTAATATATTTTTGATATCAATGAAACGGTCTGCATTGGATAGAAAATTTTACGAAATTAATGTTTAAATATGATTTCGGACATGTGGCCGCCACGGCTGGCGCGTACAAGGCGCAATCTGGAACACCAATTTTCACAAACTTTTCGCTGCATTTCGTATCTCGCCGACAACTCTTCGAATGTTGATTTCCAGGTGTTCATTTGTTTGTGGTTTATCGACGTACACAAGTGACTTTACATAACCCCAAAGAATCTTCACACTTTCGTCAAAAGTTTCCTTGAGTAAATCAATTGTAGCGCCCGCTGTGGCATGTGGCTCCGTCCTGTTGGAACCACATATCAGTAAGATTAATGCCAGTTAATTGAGGTACGAAAAAACTTCGAATCATGTTCCTATACCGTTCACCATTGACAGTAACATTCTGAGCAGCATCGTTTTTGAAGACATATGGGCCAATGACTCCGCCAGCCCATAAAGCGGATTCTCCTCACTCCAAATGCGACAATTCTGTTTATTTACGTACCCATTCAACCAAAAATGGGCTTCATCGGAAAATTAAATTTTGAATGGAAATTCAAAATCAATATCAATTTGTGCTTCAGCCCATTCGCCGAATTGGCGGCGCGTTGCTCTGGTGTAAGTCGATCCATAATGAAATGTCAAAGCAAACTAAACAAAAAGCAACTATCAGCTGTTAAATGGGTGGTCAAATAAAGCAGTGATGCCAATTCAAAGTTGTATCACTCTATAAAAAACACCCCTTACATGTATTTAAAACGTGGATTTTTCGAAAAATGATAATTTTATCAAATATTTTTGTAAAAAACGCATTTCAAATCAGTATTTTCCAAAAAAATATTTTTACAAACAAAAAAAAGGTCCCTTAAAAAATGACCACCTTTAAAGAATAACGCTTTAAAGAAAATGTTAAGAAATACTTATTAAATAAAAAAGTGTTCTTTATAAAAAAAATGTTTAAAAAAAGTACTTCTTCCTGAAGTTATTTTCTACAAAAGCATCAGTTTTGAAGAGTAATTTTTTTTAAAACTATCCTTTTTTAAAAAGTAATTCCCTCAGTATCCATTTTTAAATTACCCTTTTAAAAAGTCCTCGTACAAGAGGTGACATTGGCAAAGTACCATTTCCAAAAAAAAAAAAAAACAACTACTTAACGAATATCCCTTTTTGAAATCCTAAATAGTAAAAAAACTTTATTATAAATACTACTTGTGAAAGAAAAACTACGTTTTTTAATAACAAGTGCCATTCTTAAATTAGAATTACCTGCAGCTCTTGAAAGCTATAAAAAGTGATTTATTTAACGAAAGTGTCTATTCACAAGAAATTCCTCTTATAGATAAAATAAGCAACTTAATAAAAATGTGCATTAAAAGACGCTATTGTGAAAACTTGCTGAGCAGATTCTTTTATTTCTTTATTATGTTTTTATGATAAAGGGTGTTTCTTTTAGAGGTTAACATCTTTGTGTTGACAACACCGTTTTGTTTGACAACCGATTTGACAATGAATAGGCGGCTCACGTCAGAGCAACGCTTGCAAGTTATGGAATTAAATTAATATTAATAAATTAGTCAATTATTTTACTCCATGAAACATTTGATGATCGATCGCATGATCTTAGATTACTTTCTTTGTGGTCATGTCAAGTCGGCGAGTTACGGTCGCCATTGCTGAGAAGGAAAACTGGGTATCCTTACGTCATCTAATTTACAGCCACGGCGGCCACATGTTCGAAATCTTATTCAAACATTAAATTAATTAAATTTATTCATTGTTGTTACAAATAGTTTTTCTTATTTTATTTGATGCCATTTTCTTTTTTTTTTAATTAAATATTTCTTTTAGTTTTTATAAAAAAAATTGCTATTCACAGGTTTCTTAAGACAAAAATGTTGACTCGTAAGTGATGATAAAATAACTTCTAATAGACTCACTGTTTCAAAAAATTATTATATTGGTAATTTTCTATAAAAAGCGCAAAAAATGTTACACTTTTTATTTAGAAAAGAAAACGCCATTAATTCAAAGTTGTGAAACCCCCCCCAAAAAAAACATCCTTTAGATATAAAATTACAGTCAATAAGCAGATGGCTCCTGAGCATTCTAACACTTTTGCGATACAAAAAAAAACACACAAATAAAACAGAGTTAAAATTTAATATGTTTTTCGTTAATGTTTATGGCTCATTTTCGCCCTTAGCAGATAATTCTGATGATTATAAAGATGATGAAACATTAGCTACGCCCAACAAGACAAATGTCTATCTTTCGTGCTCGCTGCAGGGACTAAAAAAAACTTAATTAAGTTCCTGCCGCTGTGCTACTTAATGGTTGTTATCAATCATTTTTAAATTGAATATAAAAGTCTAGACGCAAAATGTAAAACGTTTATGATACGCACACACATACTTATGACAACAAATTAAAAAAGAAATTTAATTTTATTTGTATTTATGTATGTAGATGCAAATGAAAGATGCTATTTCATTAGCTCAAGAATTTAAATGAGATTAGAACTTAAGCTTTTTAAGAAACTCACTTAAAAAGTGACACCTTCAAGCATTTGTTTGCTTTTCTTTAACGCTACACAAGAAAAATATTTAAATAATATTAAGGAAATGCTCAGAGGGGACGCGATGGCCTTAAGAATGTAGTTTTTTTACGTGCAAAGATAACAAATTAGTTGTGTGGAATCTTCTAGCAGACATTGCTTCATAATAAGCTCGTTCGAGATAATCCATACAGATTAGATTTACAGCGTATTCATGCCACTGATTTTATTAAGTTTTTTTCTTTTTTGGAATTTCTGTTTGTTTTTTGAAAGAGTGTCAATTGAATAAATATAAATATCAAAATGAAAACATAAAATTCAAAAAAGAAAGCAGGTCTCATTTCAAACTTGTCATCAAATATCCTCCCATACTGCTGCTTTGTTCTCCTTTAAATCTTTTCTTTTGACAATGTCTGTCAGGTTTTCGGATATAATGAAAATTTATTATTTCTTCACACTTTTTTCCCCTCTTCATTTGTGTCTTTTTTCTTTTTCTTTTAATATGATCTTTCATTATGGTAAATATTTTTCTTTTAACTCGCAAAGTTTTTCTATTGTTTTTTCTTGGTGGAAAATTCTTTCCTTAAACTTAGTTGTTGTTTGTGTTTTATATTGTATAATTTGCATGATTGTTCATGTTTTTTTTTTTTTGCCATAAATTATACCTAAACATGGTTTAATATTTTGTCCTATTTTCGCTTTAACTTGAAGTACATATAATAAAGCTGAAAATGTGTTTATTTATATTTACACAGTTTCCAACTGAAAATGCAAACAATGAAATAAAAATAAAGTAAATAAACGGCCGTATTTAGAAAAAAATTTTCATTTATAAAAAGTTTATAAAAAAGGTTGCCATGCAGTATTTGTATGATAAATGTTTTATAAGCCCAAAATATCATTTATGAATAAAGCAGAATAAACAGATCCATGCAAGATAATTTTTTATAGCAGTTCTTCTTTTAACATATTGTGTTTCTTATAAGCCAGGAAACTGTAAATATGCAATTGCTTGTTTTTTCTTGTGCAACATATGCAGACGGAGATAAAATATGTGTCTATTTTAGACATTTTTATGAAATTTGGCAACGATTTGTTAGTGCATATTTTTGCATATTTTATCCTTTACAGCATATTTGGCATATTGCGGCATATTGCAGTCTTAATAGCATATGTACAGTGTTTGTAGAATTTATAGAGCCTATTCGAGCTTTTTAGAGCATGTTTTGATACTTTATTGACATTTTATTAATATTTTTGCAAATGTTTTCGCAACGGAAACGAAAAATATGTTTGAAATTCTGATTAACAGATGGCTTTTCTTGTTTACATTCTCATCAGTTAAGACATGTTGCTATATTTTTTCCATCCACATCATATATTTCCGCTTGCTGTTGTAAAATATAATGTGATGGAAGCGTTATCATTTAAATGTGAATCATCTGCAGACTTTGAAAGAACAATTATATGTATATGTATATCAGTTTGTTTAGATGTAATAAACAACGATATTTATTTAAAAATCGAAATTAAGATTTTGTTGTTCATTGTAATAACAATTGCCAATAAAAATCTGGGGGCAAATTACGGCAATAAAATACAATTTAAATACAAATTTCGATCGATATCGGATTCCGTAATTTGCCCCTGTTCTTATTTTAGTAGAAATTTTTATTGCCATATCAACATCGATCTCCTTTGAAATTGAAGTACAATTTTTGTTTTTTATTCAATTGTTTAAGTAAAAAATTGTTAAGTAAAAAATATAAATTTTTTTTGTTTTGTTTTCATTAGCAACATATTTTTACATTTTTAATGCATATTTAATGCGCATATTGCACTCTTAGAGCATATTTCAGGTTTTTTTGCATACATAACGTTAAAGCTGCATTCATAAATATTATGATGTCTTTTTATAGAAAAGACATGTCTCGATATTTTTTCCGGAATTGCATTTTTAATATTTTTTTATGTTTTTGGAAGTGTATTATCTAGACTATAGAAAACCCGACTGTTTCGTGAAACCGCGTTTCGAAAAATAACTTATTTAAAATACCATATTTCGTGTAAAAAATCCAGTTAATCGGTTCTTAAAAAATTTACATACGTATTTGATTTTAAATGAACACATTTTTGTTTAAATTTTTTTTAGCATATTTCATTAGCTTCCTGTACAATCAGACTCGTGAACAAAAGACAGCAACAGCACATTTTACGTTGTCGGTGCCACAAAACACCTCATTAGAACTGCGCATTTTAAGGTATTTATCCTCAAGTCTGAGATATATTTCGTCTTTTAGATTAAAGGATTTCTCGGGAATAACACTGTTCGACGGCGCCTTATTTTTCTTTGTCCTTTTTTATTTTCATAACGATACTTTTGCAATATATTTGTCTAATCAGTATTGAAAAAGGCGACAAAATTGTTCGGAATATTGCTCAATTTCCATCCATAATATATTCAAAATTTCCGAAATATTTCAGACAAATTACGGTTAGAAAATTTTAAATTGGAAATATGAAAAATATATTTAAGAATGATTTTATTATTATAAAGATATGCTTTTTTTTAGGGGTTTTCTGGGGATTGAAAATCGGAAATTGGGGATATGACTTGAAGATAACTGGGAGCGGTGCAGGCATTAGCCCAGTCATCCACTTGGGAAAGTTTTATTGAAACATCATTACGATTTAAAATAACTTTTAATGAAGAAAGAATAAGTGACTTGCAAAAATTGCAAACATTTATTTCAAGCATTTTTAAATACGAAAGAAGCTTCATCTTATTATCTATTTTATATTATCACACAAGGGCGTTGGAGGTACCGAGTTTAAGCACAGGAAGTTACAAAAACCATTTGTTTTATAAAAAAACTTATAAATTATATTCGGTGAAAACACCGGCCTGTCGAATTATTCGAAAATTTAAAGTGGTTAATATTTTTTTAGCGAAAAAAGTGGTAATATGGCTGCCGTTTCCGTTTTTTAAATACGCTAGTATTTTCTGAAAATATTATAAGCGCGTTTTCGAAAAAAAAAATCGAGATAAGCCTTTTTTATAATAAGACAAGATTAACGATTTCTATGTTCACACTAAAAGAGTTTTCTTTCCGTAAGCTTAATTTTTTATATTGAGTGCATCAATCTTTATAAATAACTAGTGTATCTAGCGGTCGACTCAATTGACCGCATTCTAGAAATTACTATTTAACATACATACGATAAAATACAAAAACAAAGAACATTCTAAATAAACAACTTGAAACTCTGTCTCATTTCTATGCAAAAGCAATTTGGACAAACACACATGCACATTTTGTGTATTTTTCTTGTTGAAGCTTACACATGCATGTGTAATAATAAATGTGCATGTGTTAGTAGCAACTTTAAATGCTTATAGCTCCCATAATACTGAACCGATTATAACAAAATATAGATTGTCTATATTTGTGAATAAATGTCTTTAACAATTATATAAGTTTTGTCAAAAGCGGCTGTATAATATGAGCGTAAAAGGTATGTATCTGAAAAAAACGTGTTTGCCTATTAATAATATAGATACTTATATGTTTGTCCGTTTTATTTGTTTTCAGTTTGTAAGAGTATGAGAAAAAAAGAAATTGTTTGTATTTCTATTTTATCACTTTCCAACAAAGTTTAAAAAAAAAGAACTTGCCTTCTTCGACTTAACAGAAGGGAAGGCCTTTAATAAATCAAATAATATAAAGTTTGTAAAATTAAAGTACAATACAGTACATACCCCGGTTTGCGTCGTTTCGAAGTTTCTTCTTTTTTAAATTTCCGCAATTTCGATGTTGCGTCGTTTTCGCTTCAGTTTGCGTAGCATGGCTTCGAAGTTGCGTCGTTAATGCTTCGATTTGCGTCGTTAATGCTTCGATTTGCGTCGTTAATAAATGGTTGTATGTACAAAGCAAAAATAGAAAAAAAGGATTTCCCGTCGAAATCTAATGTGAATTTGTATGCGAAGTTGTCTACAAGTTTGTCTTCGTTGGTAGTTTCAAATTACATTTGGTAAAGTAAGGTTTTTTATTTTAATAAAAACTATTATTACAGAAACAATAATAAAAAATTGGTATTTTCTAATGAAAAATATTTTTTTTTACTAAAATTATGAGTTTCGAAACAAATTAAATAAATATTAATACAAATGTATGGAAAACTGTGATTCGATCTGCGTCGTTTCAGTTTTCGTCTCGTTTTTCCGGTCCCAATTAGCGACGCTAACCGGGGTATGAGTGTATATAATGCTTGAAATTAAAAACGCTTTTGTCCGCAAGATAACACCAAGGCCTGGTTTTCATCACTAAACTTCAAACCACTGAGTTTGAAGTTTATTTTAAGCAAAGAAAAAAAATCCATTGACCACAGTGTTTATAGTGCTCTGCCTTCTAATTATCCTTAAAGAAAACGTGTTAAAGAAAACAGCTGCCTAAAGAGTATAAAATATTTTTAAAGAAATATATAAACTCATACATATTTTAATTATTATAATAAATGAAGTCCTAAGGATTGAGTTTAATTTTTCATACTGATATTAACATAAATGCTTGCACACAAACACACACACTCACACGCACACACCCCAGTAACACTTTGAAAGAAACATTATACAAACTGTAACATGTTACGACATGAGATGAAATATAAGACTTTTTCTTTAAACTTTTTCAACAGCTGGCTGTTTGTGTTCTTTCTTTACTCAAGAAGTTTTTGATAATTAACACTCACACTAATACAAATACAAACACAAATACAAACAAACTCTTTTAAAACAAAGATTCTTGAATGATAAATGATGCCTGGCAATCAGATACAACTCACATAATGAAGTTTTTAAATGAGTGCAATAACTATTTGCTTAACAATTTGTTACATAAAAAATGCTACAAAATGTGTTAACTTTATATAAAGATTGTTTTACAAGAAAGCTGTATTAAAATTTGTATTAAAAATATTTTCTATTACAAAAAATGTTGGTGACATAATTAATATTAATTACATGGCAGAGTGATAGACAGAATAGTAAACGGGTAATCGAATTATATATTAATAAAAGTTAATTTTTCTACTTAAAGCTTCGCCTTCCTTTGGAAATCCTTTGGCAATCAATCTCCTCAGAGACATTTGCCAAAAAAAAGTCCAAGCCGAGATGATTATAATTCACAAAATGTTCTTAAAAATGTAATCTTATACTTGAGCAGATTACTTAATGTTATTAAATATATAACAAGTTAATTATAAAAATAAGAAAATTATAGATAATTTATATACAACTGAGTGCGTGTGGGATTTTTCAAGAATTATAGCATATTATGCTAATAATATTCATTTGTTCATTTGATTTTTGCGTTGTTATTAAATGTGACATCTTATCATAAATTCAACTGTCATTATCATTAATCTTTGACAAAGATTTGTTGGTTATTAAAGTTGGCAGTCATGGGAATAGCTTTCTATGACAAAGTCATTTTGGAAAAGCTAAAATGCTTTTTGCTTTTGTCTTTTCAGCTGCTTAGTATCTTTTAGTAATTCTATTGCAAAATATTTGAAACCATAAATTAAATTTGATTGTTAGATAAAAATATGTAAATGAAATTTTAAATTTATTGAAGAAAAATACGCACAGATTGCTGACAAATTTTACAAGGTCAAGTTAAATTACATCAGCTCCTGCTGATTTATGTAATAATATAGTTTGAAAATAAAACAGCAGATAGAACACTTCAATTCAATTGTATAAAATAACTAAAGGTGAGCAAAGCAAATCCCTGCTGAGCAAACTGTTTGCTTTGCGTCTACGACCCGTGCATTCAGTGTAATGAAACTCTTCGCAGAACCCAGTATAAAGACGCTCGATATTATTTACATTAAATCCAACAAATAATATTATTATTGCATCAAAGATCAAAAGATGATGGCAAAATTTGAATATTGATCGTGTTGAAGTTTGCTTTGCGTTTGCTTTAAAAACAACGAATAATACCTTCCACAATACAAATAACTCTCGTATACTTTTTCGATTCATTATTTGTATAAATACAAATTTGAAATCACATTCAACCGAGCCATCACATGCCGAGTGGCGCTGATGATGGGGATGTAGTGGCTCCCGAAAAACAACATTGTTTCTATTCTGCCGGTGTAAGTTGAAATTAATTGATGTTAAATTTTCCCTTCTTCCTTTGGAATGTTGTCTCATATCCCCAATTCTTTCTGACTAAAAACCACTAACAACCAATTTGTTCGAAAAAATAATCACATTAAAATAAGTAATTCCATGACGCCTACACAAATAAAAGTTAAAAAGAACGCTGTTCTCTTCACACAAATATAAATTCCGCTTTCTATTTTGCGTATTAGAAACTGGCATTGAATTAAGCAGAAAAAAAAATAAAAAATAATTTAAAGACAAAAAGAAAAAACTAAAAAATGTAGAAAGCAACACGTTTAAAACAAATAAATAAAAATAGAAATGAAACTATCAAAAGAACTGAAAAGAGAAAAGTCCTTTGTAATACTCAACATCCACATGAAAAGCATGAAGAATTATTTGTAACCATAGAAACACAAGATTAATTCATATAAATATTCCATTGACTTGTAGAAGCATATAAACACAAATTCCTTGGACTTGAACTTCTGTCAAGTTGAAAATAAATAAATGAGACTTATAAATATACAAAACATTTCTTTTTGCAATAAGATTAAGTGATGAAGTCATTTTTGCTTAAAAAGAAAACGACTGATTAATGTGGAGCAGCTTACGAAAAGTTCACAAAATAACCCAGTGGTAAATGAAACGATGTACATATTTTATACCCTGTAGTTCCTATAAGGAACGTAGGGTCATAACAAAGATCTTCCAATCATCTCTTTCATTTGCAATATGTTTTATTTTTCTCCAGCATTTCCGACCTAAAATTCATATTTCGGTATCCAGCTGTCTTCTCCAAGTATGAGCAGACCTTGCAATACTTCGTTGATTGCAGTCGATGGCCATTTTGCTAATGTCATCGGGTGGTTTTTTAAGCGTATAACCAATCCAGCGCTACTTACTTCTACGTATCTCCAATTTTATGGAGTAAGTAAATTTATTTTAAAAGTAAAAAGTTGTATTATTCGAAAAAAGAAAGTTCCCATTGTATTGTCACTAACTGTATTTATATATATTTATATAAGTGCCTTTGTAGACTAATAAATATTGTACAATACCGCAGGTTCCTGCCAGGATTCTCAAGCAGTTTGTCTTTGTTTTCGTTAAAAACAGATGCTGCTTAAAAGCCTTATAATTTTATAATTTTACATCTGTATAAATTTCTTCATTCTTAACATATTTTGGCATATTATAACATTATTTTGTATCACGTTTCGATGGTAAAATAAATAAGAAATTCAATATTTTGCCTCATCCCCTCTAAATGTCAGGCGTGTAAGGAAAAGCAAACTAATTTTAATGTAAAAACAACTGAATTAAAGATATTTATATACAGAAGAGTAGATGTCGTTTCTTTTCGGCATTATCCTTAATAGCAGCATAAATTTGTACTTTATTTCGGTTTTTCTTAAAGGACACAAAGCCAAACAAAGTACTTGAAAATGCGCATATTTGTTATTGTAAAGAAGCAGCAAAAAAAAAAACGAAATGCTAAAACAAATAGGTTTTTTACTCACCCTATAAAAGAAATAATAATAAAATCAGCCAGGAAAGAAAAAAGTAAACAGCAAAGAACCTTTTTAGCAAAACAAAACATTAGCAGCGAAGAAAAAAAAAGTTCATTATATGTTAATGGAAGTTAAGAAAACTATAAGAAAAGCGGGAAAAAATATATTACTTCCTTTGTGTCTGACTACAAGTGGCATTAAAACTCATAAATGTTATTAAGGTTAATGAATGAAAAATTATTTGTAATCAGACTTGAAGTCATATCGAAATTAGGTTTTGAATAGAAAGGAAATCGTGTGAAAAAATGTGATCACTTTTAAAGAATATTAGTAGGGTTAATTTCATTCAGCATTCTTTGTGTCATCTTATTAATTTAAGAACAAATTAAAAATATAAGTTTTTATTTTTTGTCTGTTTGAAAAAAAGAAATCATGCGATCAGTGGATTCTAAATTTGAGAATATATTTTATTCCTTTAAGTTTCACTTGTGAAATTAAAACAAGTTACTATCGTTAATGTTTTGTAACACAATAACGCTTCATGAATATTCATCATGCCTGCCTTTTAGCAATAAATTAATTTGATTACAAGTCTACTGATAAATAAGTATTTTCCAACAGCATAATTGTCAAATTGTTTATGGAATTGTATATAATTTAAATCAAAAATTTCTCAAATGTTCACTTTTACATGCCTGCGAGAAACAATTGACGAAATGCTGCATAATAAATAACAATTATGTAAAATGCCACAGAATTTCTTTCATAAATTTAATTTAATTTAAATGAAACCTAATTTTATAAATTAACGAATTGTGGTTGAGATGTTACAATTTTAATTGAATATCTTTAGAAGTTCTGAAAACAATATGAAAGCATCTAATAATATTATTTTGCTAACAAAACAAAACTATATAATCATGAATTTAATAAAGATTTCATTCAGTTGCATTATTAAAATATTTTCAGTTTTGTTTAGTTTTTTCATCTTAATTTTATTGTTTCATTTGTTCATTCGTATATTATTTGCATTTGGTTTTCCCAGAATGCATGTGTACGAGGTCCGTTTTCGCATTAATACAAACTTGAGTATCCAGCGGTCGACTCAATCGACCGCATTCTAGTAATTAATATTAAACATTTACATAAATACATACGATAAAAAACTTAAAACTCTGTCTCATTTCTATGCAAAAATAAATTGGACAAATACACATTCACACTTTGTTTATTTTTCAAGTTGAAGCTGATGTATGCATGTGTAAGTAGTGTCCATGTGTTAGTAGTAAGTTTAAACGCTTGTAGCTTCCTAAATATCAAACCGATTTAAATAAAATTAAGTTTGTGCAGAACTATATAAGAAGCCGTTTCGAAATATATAAATCTTTCCAAAATCTGTTCAGTATGACGGCCTTAAAAGGGATATGAAAAATCGTGTTTGCCTATTAATAATATTAATAACATAAATAACTAAAAAAATTAATAAATTAAAATAATTTATGTAAAAAAAATTATTGATCTTGGCCTGCAAAGTGAAACTGTTTAGATTTCTCTCATTCAAACAATTCACTTTTCTACTGCTACTGTTATTCATTCCTCAGCCATTAGATCCATACCAATTGGTGCAATTGCAAACTTCCACTGAAAATGCTGTCTCTCTACTCCCAAACTAACTGTCTGGCCCATGATGTCGAACGATATCGTTCTGTTGTGAATGTAACAAAAACAATTTTTTAGAAACTTTTTTGTTTTAATGAAATTTCACAAAAGAACGAAATTGTTCGATATCTACTGCGCCACTCGAAAGCTATTTCTATTTCTATTCCACAACTTTTTGTTTAATTTTACTCAGTTGTTAAATTAAGGTCTTTTCCTTCTGGGCAGACCCTCGTACATGCTTCCATTTCATCTTCAGTGTTTTTCATTTATTTATTTATTATTTGTTTATTGTTTCTAATGAAAAACAATACCAATCCAAGAAGTAGATTTTCATTATAGATCGTTTGCAATTCGAAAATAATTTCCAAAAAACAAAAGAATTAAAATAAAAAAAAAGAATCAAAGTCGCATAGGAATTGATACAACAAAAAAAAATAAAAATAAACAAATAAAATACAAGTAAATAGAATAAAGAAAATTGCAAAAGAATCAAAACTAATCAGATTTGCATAAAACAACAATAATATTTAGTACATAAAAAAAATATTTTTTCTATTGAAATTAGATTTTAGAAAAATTCTGAAAAGCAGGTATTTTAGTTAGATATAATAAACTCAGGAAATAAATTAGAAAAATAATTGTATTTATTTGATACTTACTTCATTATACCAAATTAAATTGACTTTTCGGAATGGAAAGTGTTTTAAATTAATTGTAATAATTTTTCTGAGAACGAACATTATTATCTTGTTGCATGTGATTCAAAATATAAATAAATACACAAATAAGATAATAAATAAATATGTAAAAAATAAATAACTAAATAAATAAATGATTTTAATAAATAGTTTATTTTTATAAAAAAGTAAATAAATTATTTATTTTTTAAAAATTAATAAACAATTTATTTTTATAAATAAATAAAAAATTTATTTTTAAAATAAGTAAATAAACCAAAAAATAAATAAAGAAATAAATAAATGAATAATTTATTTGTAAATTAAATAAATAAATTATTTATTTTTATATTATAATAATTAAATAATTTATCTTTAAAAATAAATAAATAATTTATTTTATTAAATAAATTAATTTTATTTTATTAAATAAATAAATTAATTAATAGATAAATAAATAAATAAATAATTTGTTTTTAAAATAAATAAATTAATAAATAAATAAATAAGCAAATAAATAAATAAAGAAATAAAGAAATAAATAAATTAATTAATTAATTAATTAAATTAAAGACTTTAAAATGTTATTTATAACAACCTGAAAAATTACTGGTACATTTAAATTGTGTTTGGCTATATTAAAGAACATCATATTAAAGCTTTTATTAACCATTTATTGCCTCTTTAATCAACCATTTAATTGTGTAAAATTTAAATAAAATGCGACATTTTTCGCATATAAAATTTTTCATTGAACAATAAGTTTCAAACCCCTTAAGTAAATATTATTAACAAACTTTCGATTCTAATTTCAAGTTTACAAACTTTTCTAAACTTATTTATGTATCTTTTAAAAGAAGCATTTACCTTTAAACAGAAATTGTTTTTTTTTTGTTTTTTATATAAAGAAAACTTTTAATTACAAATTAAAATGCAAATAAGAAAACCAAAGAAAATAATAATTTTTTTAAAGTAAATAAATTAAGCAGCACACATGTTCTTTGGTTTTGTGGCTTAAAGAAAAACAATTATGAAAACAAATAAAGAGATACAAATGAAAAAGGTGAAGAAAAATACATCTGAAAAAGCAAACGCGTGCATGACAGAAACCAAATTCATATAAAAGTTAAAACGAATAGATATTTTGCTGTTCAAGAAAACGAAAAACTCGATAACTCTAGACTAGAAAAGCAGAAGTCATATTTTGAAAATATGTTGTACAAACAAAAGAAACATAAATAACACTTGGGTGCCTACTTTTAGGAGCGGCAATTAAATAAACTGAAAAATATTGTTAATTTTATACAAATTATGTGTCACATGTGATAATTAAAAAGTTAATTTGTATGTAATCCCACATGCCATATTCCAACTATGCACGTGATAAACAGGAAGGACACGACAGGCTGCCGTATTGAAACATTTAAACACATAAATAAAAAATTTCGTTTTTTTTTCTTGTTGTTAAAATCATTGAGTTGTTAAATATAAAATCCTCTATTGCTAATATTTGTTCACCCACTCCTTTTTTGATTGACAATAAAAATGCCAACAATTTAATTCTATTTCTTTCAAATTGAAACGTTTTACAAAATTGCCTCAACTCTGCTGCAGCACAAAAGAGCCAGAAAATAAAATAAAACCACAAAAGGTTACAAATGAAAAGAGAAAAGAAATCAAAAATTGTTTTTCTTTGTCTTAAAGGAAACCACAAAATCTTAGTAGGAATTTCAAATGGAGTTCAAAAAACAAAATGTTAAATGTTTTCTTAGAATCACAATCAATTTCAGATATTTAATTCGGCTAAAAGTAGAGGGAAAGGGAAAACTAAACAATGTTGCGCTTTCCTTTCAGGCCCAAATAAAAAAGTGAAAGTGACATTTTGGAAATAAAAACAATAAAACAATTTAATGTAATTTAATTTAATTCAAATTATTAATTTAAGTCATTTTTGATTGAAGGAGGCAGTCCAAGAAAAGCTAAGAATAATAGCAGAATTTAACAGTCACTGTTTTCGAGAGTCGCTGCAATCGCTCATCATTGTGCATTTTATAAAAACAACTGATTATTAGATAAGGGAATTTCGTCCTTGCTTAATAATATTTAAGAATTATAACTCTTATATTCTTTATCATTCAAGTACTCTGACAAATAATTTTCAGATCGCAAAAAACAACAAGTCACATCAGACTTGGAATAAAACCAAAACACATCAGCATCGATGAGAGGATATAACGACTCTCGTAAACAGTGATTGTTACGTTTACCTACTTTTGTCAGAATCGTATAGATTTTACTGTAATTCCATGCTTAATAAAAACAACTCATGCACTGTTTAATAACTTCCAGATAAATAAAATAATTTATAATAGTTCGAAAACTTGTGTGAAGCAAATAAATGAACAAAAAACTAAAGAAGTTATTTCGAACATCCTTTTAGAAGTGACAAATAAATTTTGCTCCAGTAGCTTTGCTGTTAAAAAAGTTTCAATTGGCGCCTTAAAGTATGTTAATTTTTGTGATAGAATATTTCTGTGAAAATGTATAAAATGTGAGGAAGCCAAATCAAAGTGTTACGAAGGGGAAGAATACATTTTTTACTAAAGCGAATATATTTTGTTGCGGGATACGAATTTCGGCAATTAATAACGTATTGTATGAGTTGTATGTTGTATTAATGTTGTTGGTAATTTGTAATAAAATCAATAAGCTCTTAATATTTTTAAATTGTTTGTGAGTTCACGCTCTAAACTTTATACGTTTAGAAGTCAAAGCAAAAAGCTTAAAATCTGTATTTTTAAGCGAACATAGTTTTCCAAAACCTTTTGAAAAGAAAAGATCTTTAAGTCTGCATATTTGGTTTTTAATTTAAATGCACATAATTATGCATATTAAATGTTTAATACTTTTATGCCAAGCAATGAAAAATGCTTGTACACTTGTACATAAGAAATATGTACATTTATGTACCTGCAATGGATTAGAATAAGTCATGCAATCCTGTCACAGAATGTTGCTGCTTTTACAATAAACTGAACAGATACAACACAGATTACAAGATCATAAACAAAGTAAATGTATGGCACTCGTAGGAAACACATTAACATTTTTGTTTCCTTACATTCATATACGTCTGGAAGTGTGTTTGAGTGTGTGTGTTTGAGTGTGTGTGTGTATGAGTGTATAGACAACCCACCTATTCTACATACATAAATTTAACACATGTTAACGATAGGGAGAGCACTTCAGTAAAACATTTGATTTTTCTTTCAACACTTTACTGTTTAGTGGTGCTCTAAACTACATAAACTTTATTACTACTCATATCATTTTAAATATAAAAATGACGTCATAAAATTCATTTTTTATTGAGTACGAAATGAAACTCCGCGAACTTCGGCACCTTCATAATAATCAGAGTTGTGGAAAATAGTTATTTGAAATAGTTAAATTCAAAATAGAAATGCTTCATATTTTTTTATTTAAAATATCAAATTAAAACTATTTGAAATAAATATTTTCAAAATATTTTATTAAAAGCCTACATTTACAATTTATGTTGTTCTTTATAGTTTGAGAGATTTTAAATAATTTTTTTTTTGACTTGTTTTCAATTTTGTATTTTTTTGGGGGGGAATTTTCGACATTTTCGCGATGTAAGTGATTTTTTGCAAGTTTCTTAATTCCATATTTTTATCGATGTTTTAATTACTATTCAAAGCTTTTACTTTTTTCCAATGTCAGCAGCAATTTTCGAATTTTCATAATTTTAGAGATTAACTGCCCACTTTTATAAAACGAAAACAAAATTGTGAGTGAGAATTTATATTGAAAACAAAAACAATTTTGCGTATTTTATTTTTGTTTTCAATATTAATTCTCACTCACAATTTTGTTTTCATTTTATATAAACAGGCAGTATTCCAAAATTCGTTTGCATTCTGGAAATCTCTCAAATATTTCTTTAATTTTATTTAACTGTCCGGGCCACGATGTCGAAAGTATTTTTTCGTTCTTACAATGACATTGAAAACACGAAGAGAATAAAAAATTTTGTTTTTGTTTCAAATGTAATTATACGAAAGAACGACTTAGTAAAAATTAAGTTGTTAAATTTGGGCAACGCTGCGACCAATTTTGTGCGTTCAAATAAATTTGGAAATCTCAACCTTCTTCGAAACGGCGCATTTGGAAAACGTGCAAATTTTTTACTGCTAAAAGAATACAATTATTTTTCTTTTTGTAGACTTTTAATTGTAACGTAATATAAGCTTTACAAAAAGCTTTGTGGTATCACAGTGAACCAAAAGGTTTAAGTGAAAACGATACAATTATAACTGCCACGTTCAGCTAAACCGGTGGCCATCAAGCATGCCCCTGGAGGCAAGAGATCAAAAAATACAAAATTGTCATCTAGTATCAAGCTGCCTTTCAACAAAAAATTGTTTTGTCGCATTGTTTTATGAACTCGCTGAAAAATTATTTTTCTTTTTATTTACAAATGTTTTTAATCAAGCTTAATGTCTTGTCTGCAAACAGAAATAAACAAATTTATGTGCCACACAGTCCAACCATTTAAACACTTAAAATGAAAATATTTCTTATATTGCGAAAGCATAAATATGTTCTCATTTAAGTTTGGTTTTTTTTAAGATCACTGATCTAAACTAAGAACATGAAAGCCTAAAAGGAGATTCTGTATGACAGATAATTTGAATTCATCAGTATTTTTTTTAAGTTATACGCAATTTTAGAAAATATAACTTTAGCGAAGGTACTCGGTTCCGCGGTCCTTTATGTGGGTATCGTTGCTCATATCATTTAGGCTGTGCAAGTGCAAGTGAAGTTCTTGTTATAGAATGCTGCAAGAACCTACTTTCAGATTAACTAAATGCAAAAATATCATATTCCAATAGAGTAAAATGTTTTCATTTACAAGCATTTAAGTCTATTTATTCAAATTTATGAGCGCTTATTGACAGATAGTTCACAAAGGAATTCCCAGCTCAACAGGATTTGTGTTCTTAAAAATTTCAGATAACATACACTTTATAACACGTTTGACCATTTATTTTTTTGTGTTTTATGACACTCGTTGTGAGTACATTTTTGTTATGATTTTATCATGTACACTGGAAGAGCAGTTTACTTTAGGGACACTCAGGGATGATTATGCGGCTACAATTTCAATATATTTGCTACAATTTAAACCTTAAGAGTACCATGGTACTTCCGTTACTCATTTGGTGCTATTTACAAATTTCTCCACTTTATTGTTTTGGCATTTTTATTGTCATGTAATGTAAGTGATGCATAAAACATGATCTTGAGAGTCAGCTGATAATTTTTACTTGTTACTATTAAGCTCAATGATTGAGGGCCGAAAAAGTACAATTTCAAAAAATCGTTTGTACAAAATTTCTTTTGTCACTCATCAGAGAAAGTTAAAGAAAATTACAAAAATCCTGTTGTTAATTAACTGACTAGAAAAAATGGTTAAGGATATAAATTTGGACAAACTGACTAGACTCCAGCTCAAGTGTGAGAATTAGCAAAATTACCAAAGTCATAGAGAAATAATGAATAAATTTATTTGAAAAAATCAACATCCAATTGGTGATATTTCTCACTGATGAGCTATTCAGCTGACTTCAGTTCTTCAGTCTATAGATTTTTGTATGTACGAAAGTTCAGACTTTGAATGGAAAAGGCCACATTTTAAACTAACCCATCCCTGCTTTCTAATATATCAGAAAATGAACAAGTCATACTCTCTAATAATATCCCTTCTATTATGAGCATACAGCATGATATGATTATTTTTATTATTATGTCTTGTGTAGGCTATAAAAAAAACAAAGGCCAGGCCCACCCACAATATATGATATTCTATATAATAAATTTTATTATTGCAAAAAACCTCAGCTAATGAATGAGAGATTTTATTACAGCTAAAGCGTTTGCTTAAATAAGATTTGGCTACAAACGAAATATACCAAAACGAAATAAAACTAAAGTGTACTTAGTTTTATGGGGGCGAGTGTTTGGAACTCTAACAGCTATTAATTTACGAATTAAAAGAAAAAGTTATCACACACTAATGTACCTAGAAAAAAGTCCATAAGTCTATCATAAATTTTAGTGTTCATGTAAAGGTTTATTATGGTTTATTATCTCTGCAGAAGTATGTGTGTAACATAATAAGTGAAAGCTTAAGGAATTTTTATTGTTTACAATGAATGTTGGAAAGTCCGTTCTGTCGTTTACACACATACACCCGCACTTACACACGATGTTGTAAAAGTGTTAATAAATTTACAAAAGAGATTACATGTGTGTGAAATGAAAAATATATAAGTGTATATCAGCAACACTTTTAAGGCTTAATTATTTCACAAAAGCATTCATTGCATGATAATTAATGTCATATAGAAATGAGAAATAAAGAGTCAAAAGTCACAAAAGAATGCCCCCTCTGATTAGTTGTGGAATGATGAACAATAATAAAGGAATATTTGCTGAATTAATAAAGTAAAAGTTTGTGGTAGAGAGGAGCGGTGTCAGCTAAGGAATTCATATTAAATTTTTGTTTCTTAATAAAATTTATTGCTTTAACACATCATGCTGGGGAGCTTTGGAGCGTATGGGCAACAACAATTAAACAAAGTAATCATACGTTCATTTGCACAATCTGCTTTTTTATAGAAGCAATAAAAATGTAAAAATATTTTTTTCTATTGAATTTTTATACTTTGAGCCAAACCGCAAATTTTTAAATATCACAAGCAGAATGATAAACATGAGCTGCAGGGTTACCTAGTTACGGTAAAAATTTATATTTATAAACCTTGATAAACCAAAAGGACACAACTGTATTGGTATTGGTTGCCCAGACCACAATTCCTAGACCACTGGAAATCATTTGTTTTAATTTTGAAAACGATGAGGAATAATATTATTTAAACTTGTTTTTATGTTGATAAATGTTAATTGCAAAAATTATGTATTCGATAAAGTTTAAGAAAATATATTTTATAATCACGAAATTTCTGATAGAGAAATTCTTTTTAAAAATGTATACAAAAACACACTTGCGATTGATTGTTATTGGAAAATTTTGTATGTCAAATTTTTGTTATCGATAATTTTGTATAGAAAATCTTTGCTATCCATATACTTATTAAAAAAATGTGATTATCAATCATTATTCAGTAAAAGATTTTTATTAACTGATTTGTTATCGATAAATTTTTTGTAAAAAATTTTTGTTATGCACAAATGTCTAATAGAAAACATTTTTTATCGGCAAATGTTTTGCTATCGTTACAGTTTGTAAAACAACAAAAGGTTGCAGTTATCGCTAAATTTTCTTTAGAAAATTTTTGTTATCGATAATTTTATAGAAAAAATCTTTGCTATAGTTATAGGTGATATAAAAGATTTTGTTATCGATAATTTTTCATTAAAAGTTTTTGTTATCTAAAAAATTTCCATTGAGGAATTTTGTTATCGATAAACTTTGTGTACAAAATCTTTGTCATCGATAAATGTCCGATAAAAAATTTTGTTATCGGTTAATGTTTTGCTATTGCTACATTGTTTATACGAGTAACAACAAATGTTTGTTGTAATCGATAAATTTCCTATATAAAATTTTTTACATAAAATTTTTGTTATCGATAACAATTTATAAAAATCATTGCTCTTCATACAGTTGCCATGCAAATGTGGTTATCAATAATTTTTCAACTAAAAGATTTTCTATTGGTCACATTTGCTATCGATAACTTTGCTATATATCATATTTAGTATCGATACATTTATTTATTTTTTCTAATTGCAAAATTGTTTTATAAAAAATGCTACTTATCACTAACAATTTAGGTTGCTCAAGCCATAAATATTCTATAGAATATTTTTAATTTTTTATTGTATTTCTTTTAAATTTTGTAACTAATAAATTCTTAATAAAAAAAAAATTAAACAAATTTGTTATTTGCCAAATCCCATTGTTATTGTTAGAGTTTCTGTAGAAAATTTTTGTTATTAATAAATTTGTTTTAAACAATGTTTATTATCGTTTAATTTTCTGTAATGAATAATTTTATTTGGCAAATTTTATATATAAGAAAGTTTTCTTGTTTAATTAATTTTCCTTTGAGTTCGTTCTAAATAAACAATTTTTGTTTGTGCTAAAATTGAATAATTTTGTTCATCGATAAATCTAACATAAAAAGATTTTGTTGACGAATAATTTTGTACCAAAAAAATTTTTGCTATCGAGTGATTTGCCATCAAATCTTTTTTATCGACAAATATATATAAGGAAAAAATTCCCCAACGTTTACATTTCTGTAGGAAATATTTTATATATTAAAAGTTTTCGTTAAGAAGTTCTTGTTATAGATTAACTTTCTTTGGAACATTTTTGCTCTCATTAGATCCTATTCAAAAAAATTTTGATACCGATAGCTTTTTTTTGAAAGGTTTTTTCATGGTTTCAATAATGTTTGTGCCTACAAATTTGTGTACTTTAACATAAAGTATAACGAATTATGTGAAATTGATTTGTACTTTTCCCACTGTACATCCCGTATTAACTTTTCATAGAAATAACTAATAAAAATGTTGGCAAATACTCTCAATATTTACTTAACAACACATTTTGTTTAACAACTAAAAAATAAAATAGTTTTTTTTCCTCTTTGTTCAACATTTTATCTTCTCGTAGTTGTTTTACTTAAGGAATTATAAAAAGCTAAAGAATAAAAATAAATAAAATAGAAATATATTTAAGAAACTAAAACTAACTACAATTTTCTACTCTACTACATTTTGCTGAACGTTGTTTTTTTAATTTCTTATAAATATATCAGCATACAACAACAGCAATAACAACAACACCAACAATAGCAAAATGTAAATAAAACAATAATAAGAACAATAAAAAATACGAACAATAAAAGTTACTTTAAAATAAAAATAAAAACCCCAAAGGAAATAAATAAACTTACACACTCATATCAAACATTATGATGTGTAATGCTCTTCTCATATCCACTTCCTCTACCTCTCCTACATCTCCTAACACCCTCCCCCAACCACTACACTACTTGCAACCATTCAAAAGTATTCATTTTGTTGTAAGGCTATTTAGCATCTAAACATGTGTGAATGCAAGTGTATGTGTGATTTTGCTACCAGTACAACAGATTTTAGCATGTATTAAAGTACACATCCTCATTCATATCCCATTTTATTAAGCATAGAAGCAAAAAAAAAAGGTTGAATAGAATCTGGGAAAGAGTAAACATGAAAAGAAATTATTAAGGATTAAAAAAAATCCTAAGAACACAAGTGAGTGATCAATAGAAAAATACTAAGCCTTCGAAATACAATAACTTAGTATCTATATGGTTTGATTAGAAAAAATATAATAAAAGAAAAACTTAATCAATAGTTCTTTTTAGTTTCGATATTAAAATTTTAATAAATATCTTGAATGGGGATTAAGCTACTGAGAAAAGTTTTTATAACTTCTAACAGAAAACTGATGGTTGCTTTAAAATAAATAAAGGAAACTTTCGTTATCAATTAAACTTATTTAAAAATGTGCGATAGCAAAAACTTGGTATAGAAAAATTATCTATAGCAAACATTTGCTATCAATGGAAGATCTATTAATAGCAATAATTTTTTATAGAAAATTTATTAATAAATAAATGTTTACAAAATATTTGGCGATAGCAACTAATTTACTATAGAAAGTGAATTAAAAGCAAACATTTTCTATCGATAGAGAAACTTTCTATAAATTAATAATTTGTCAATAGCAAAAATGTTATATGAATAGCAATTTTAACGATTACAAAAATTGTTTGCAGAAAATTTATCTATTGTCAAAATTACTTATGGAAAATTTATCAATTGAAAATATTTGGTACAGCAAATTATCGATAGCAAATATTTTCCATAGCAAATATGGGGCTACCAAATATTTTTTAAAAACTTTATTAAAAAAAAATTTTTCAAAAAATTTTTCGATAGCAAACACTTTCTATAAATAGAAAATTTATTAATAGCAAAAAAAAAATAAAAAAAATTTCTACTCAAAATTTGTCAATAGCAACTAATTTTTTATAAAAAAGTTTGTTAATAACAAATATTTTCTATCCATAAAGCAAGTGTCTACAAATAGAAAACTTATCAATAGCAAAAATGTTCTATGGATGGCAATTTTATCGATTACAACAAATTTTTACAAAAAATTTATCGATAATAAAAATTACTTATAGAAAATTTATCAATTGCATTTTTTTTTTTAATTTATTGAGAACATTTGTTTTAGAAAAATTTTTCGATATTAAAAACTTAATTGATAGCAAAAATTTTTTAAACATAATTTAGCAATAGCAAATGTTTTGTATAGAAAATTTTAAAAATTTTTTAAAGAAAATTTATCAAGAGAAAACAAACAGATTTTCTATAGAAAAATTAATCGATAAGAAGAAATTTTCTATGTATGGAAAATTCATTGCATCAAATTGTCTATAGAATATTTAGCGATAGCAAAAGTTTCACATAGAAAAGTTATTGATAGCAACAATTTTCTGTAGAAAATTTAACAATTTAAAACATTTTTTTATGAAAAATTTATCGATTGCAAAAAATTTCCTTTAGAAAATTTATCTATAACAAAAACTGTCTAACAAAAGTTTTCTATAGATGGAAAATTTATTAATAGCAAAAAAAAATCCTGATAAAAATTTCAACGAAACTGTTTAAAAATAAAGAAATGTTCCAAAATAAAGCGATAACTAAAATTATAATAGAAAACTTACCGATAAAATAAGATTTGTATACAATTTTTTATTGAAAGATTTGAAATCGTTACATTTCTTCGAGGAAATTTTTTGCTACCGATCAATTTTCAGTAACGAGATTTCATTATTGATGAGTTTTCTATAAAATTTTTTAGTGCTTCTTTTTTCATGGAATATATTTGCTATTGATTAATTTTATATAGATTATTTTTACTTTTGATAATTATTTTTTATAAAATTTTTACTACCGATAAATATTTATTCTGCGAAATTTTTTTGTAAAGATTTGTTTTGAAGAAATTGTTTTCCCATCTATATTTTCTGTAGCAAACTTTTGTTACGGATTAACTTTTATGCAACAAATTTTTAATAATTATAATTTTTAGATTTGGTTATCGATGTAATTAAATAGCAATAAATTTGGGTTTTTTTACAAAAGTTTTGCTCTGGGAATGTATTCTATCGAAAATTTAATTTTAATTCCCGAAATTTGTTTTCGAATGTTCTTCTAACAGAAATTTAATTTTTGCTTATTGTTTGTGTCGAAAAAATGTTGTATGGATAGATTTCTTTATAAAAAAGTTTATTTATAAATAAATTCTGTATTTCAAAGTTTGTATTCTGTATGTGCATAATTTTTCTAAGACGTCTCTAATTCTCTTTATGGTTTCTTTACATTTTTATAATTTTATATCAAAAGCCAGCCTTCCATGTACAACATTAAAAGAACCAAAAAATTGCCGCCACACTAACAACAATAATAAATATATATGCGGTACGAAGAAGGAAATAAATGGAAACAAATAAAGGGATATAAAAAAAATTGATGAAAAATCCGTTCTTGAAATAGCACAATAATACAGTATTATTGTGAAAGAAATATTCGTAAACAAAACAGCTTTAACAGCAGCAATCGAGAAATAACAAACAAACTTTGCAATATAAAAAATAAACAACTTAAAGAAGAAGTTTAAAAAGAACTCGATTTCTGTAGAATTTTTGTTAATATTTACATCCTTTCTTTGTTGGTAATGTTTGTTGCATAATTTTTTATTTTTTTTTTGCAGAAAGAAATGAACGTTCACAAATCCTCTGCAAGTACAATGAGCCTCACACACAAATGCAACAATAACTCTTCTGTTCTACGAAATGTTGATTGCAATTTAACTGTCCGCAGTATGTTTTTTTTGCTGTTCCTATCTTTTTCTATCTCTGCAATAGAGAAAAAGAGTCCTGGAAAGTTTGACTATTTGAAAATCGTTTTTCGTCCTTTTTCAATGTCTTGTTGCCATTTTTTCACACTCAAGTTTAACAACTGCAACATTCGAATGAATAATCCTTCTCCTATTTTTATTTGTGTTGTTATTATTGTATTTGTTTTTAGAGTTCTGTTTGGCTGCAACAATTTGAGATTACTTAGCGTAACATTAACATCAACTCGTAGTACGACTGCCAACAGTCATGTCATTCAGTGTTTGTTTTCTATACACATTATGTTTTCTCTTTATTTTGTTTAAATTAAAAGTGGCAGTCTATTGACAAATTTCAATTACAGACGATTCAATCAGAATTCTCTATCGACTGCAATTCAACGTTTGTTTTTAGTTTCTTTCTACTCTGGCGGCTTAAAACTTAGATTTTTTTTTAAAGAGCGAATGATTATTATAAAACTCAATACGAGGTTGTTTGTTTGAGAAATTATGTTTTTTTGTGAAATAGTTATTAAATTATCCAATTTATTTTCTTTATCTTTTTAAATTTAATTTGATTCGTGATATTATAAATAAGCCGGATGAGAGTAAAATGTAGATGTCCTTTTTTCAAACGAGATTACCTGCGCTAAGTCTTAAAAAAATAGCGCTAATAAAAAATAATAAAGAACAAAGCAAAATCAGATCACAAAGACAAATCATATCACTTTTTTGTAATCATAAAAAAAAGTATTAAAGTCAAACTATTTAAAAAAGTATGATGCTTAAAAAATAATGCTAATAAAAAATTATAAAAAAAATCAGATCACAAGATCACAAAATCATATCACTTTTTAATAATCACAAATATAGAAGTATTAAACTATTTAAAAAAAAGTATGACAAATAAAAGCGTAGTAAAAATAAATGGTGTCCAAAAATTAACACAAGATTTGAATTTTCCGCCATTTTTGCAGTAAAGTTTTAGTATCCAAAAAAAATTAATTTGCCAGCTGACAGTTTGGAGCTTGTAAAAATTAATTAAGTAACACGAAAAAAATGAAAAATCTCAAAAATAATAAAAAAAACTAAAAACTTTGTTGTCTATTTAACTAAAATCTTGCGTTAATTTTGGGACACCTTTTATTTGAGTTTCAAAAAATGTTTACTTGATGTGGTTGGAGCTGCATTTCATTGATGTTTTTGTGTTAAATCATCATCATCTTAAACAAAATGATTGAATTGTGTCGTATAAAAGAACTTAAAAAAACAAATGAGAATTTCAAAAACTAGAAAAGACTAGTAAACTTTGAAGCTTGTTCAAAAAACTCAGCAAACAATTTATATTCGATATGAATCTTCAAATGTACAATTGAGTAACAAAAAAAATAATATTGCAAGAAATTTGTTTGGCTCAAGCTCAAATCTGGTATATTATTAATCTTTCGCTTTTCCAGCGATCATTGGCTACTCAGATAAAGCTGTTTTTCCATTAATGTTTACTTGGTTTTTGTTAAAAGTGGTAAAATCGAAGAAAAAACGCTGTAGCGACCTCGAAATCATCGCTTATCCATTATGCTACTCTGCTGAATAATAAATTGTACCAAATAATACTCTCTTAATAAAATAATATTTAAAAAAATTCTTAAAATTAATAAAAAAAAAATTCCTTTCAATATAAACCCCAAATATAAGTTCGCCTAATTAGTTACAATCATTAATTATTAAAAAAATAATAATTATAAAAACAATTTGATTGTATTAACTGGAACAGTTGCAACTAAAGAAAAGCTGAAGGACTTCAAAGTTTTTTTTATTTTTTATTTTCTATTCTTGGTGGCCTCCGTTCTTCTTTCTGCCAAAGAGGAATATTCATAATGTGTCGATATATGTGTGTACTCGTATGTATGCAGCTGTGATTGTGTGCGTTTCCAGAAATGATTTGTTCGATTAAAAAGTTACGAACATAAAAACCAATTATTTATTTGTGTTCCGTTTTTATTTCTTTATTTCCTACATTTTATTAAAAAGAAAACCAAAAGCAAACACCAGCTGCTGATTTTTATATTTATGACCTAAAAAGCATGTAAAGTTAGTTTGTAATTGTATGTCTGTTATTACATATACATACATACGAGTACATATATGCATGTATAGTGCCCAGCAAACACTGAAATATCCGAAACGTATTGCCTGAATAAAGAAACATTTCTCGATGGCAATATTTAGCAGCTGTTCGCCCCAGAACTGTCAAATTTTATTCACAATTGCAAGAAAAATTTATGTTTTTAGTAACTGAAAGGAAAAAAATTACAGAAATATTTTCAATTGCTGTTTGAATTTTTATTTTTTGCAATTCAGGCGAAATAGTAGTTAGTGTTGTTGTAGAATCACGCGTATAACTTACAATTGTTTGCCGGGTATAATCGATAATAAATGCACACATGTGTTAAGTGTTTTTATTTTTAATAATATCTGATTATCGTTTCTGTGAAAAATATAAAATTAAAAAGTTTTCTCTTCTTTTTTTTCTTTTTTGCTATTGTTTGCCATTCTTTTTCAATTTGTAAAGTAGAGAAGGCCATTAAAAACAAAAGAAATTCACCAAGATTGTAACAAAAATTGCAGAAGGAGAGAACAAATTACGTTCATATGAATATGACGTTGTTAGACACATGTGATCAATAAAATAGGTAGCATCTACATAATTATCGAAAAACGCACGTTTTGCTAGGGAAAGTCAATTAAAAATAGTTTCGGTTTAAATTTTATTGCAGGAGACATAAAAAGGAAATTTAAGTAAATAACAATTTAAAATAATTAATTAATTAAATAAATAATTTAAAATAATTAATTAAATAAATAACTAATTCATAAAAAAGGAAAAAATATATGTATATAAATTGAACAAAAACGCGAAATTCATTTGGCCAAAAAAATAACTGCTGTGAAAAAGAAAATTTTTTATTGAAAATTAAAAAAAAGAGATTATTTTAGCTGCTTTAGTTGACCTCACGTCCACTATTAATATTAATAACTTAATTTATTCTGTGCGGCATAGATGAAATATTTCTGCCGCAGGATTTCCCACAAATGGCCTCTTTAGTTATTTAAAGTTTATGTTGTGTTGTAATTTCATAACAAACCTGAAAATGTTAACTTCGACTCTAAAATTTGCAAAAGTTCACAGTCTAATGGCAAAGTGTCTATTTCAGTGGCCACAAATATTTTTGTAATTTTTTTAAAGAATTTCTTCTTAGCAACTAAAAGCACATTTTAAATCAATAGCGGGTTTTTTTGCAAAAAGAATCCAGTTTTGACAACTGAAACATTCAACAAAATTTATTAATTTTCCAAAAGTGCATGTAAAATTCCAATGCAGTGACAGGGATACCTATTTTAATGAACAAATGTGTATAAATGTGTAGCAGGGGCGGATCCAGTGGAGAAGAAAATTAATAAAAAAAAATTCCTCATTTCTATTGCGTTGCTAAAGAAAGTTTTGAAATTTGTGTTTTATTCAAAAATTTTCCGTCCAAGAGGTTGAGCTAGGACTTCATCTGATATCAGGGATTTTGTTTCAAAAACGCACTACACTTATTTGAAAAAAAAAATATTTTGAAACATTGATTTTTGCTACTTAAAGACATTTTTTTAAATCTACACAGAAAGAAAAACGAGGTACTAAATTCAAGTATTTTCTACTAAATTTAAGAACTAGTCGTACTCAAAATTTTGAGTACATATTACAACAAAATTTACTTTAATCAAGTCGGAAACAAGATTACTTTAGATAGCCAATCCTTGAGTTTCTTAAAATGAGTACAAAATTCTTTGATCACGTGAATAATCTTGAATCAGCTAAAAAAAAATTCTTAAATTAAATGGAGATCTTACTTGAATCCGTACTTAAATCAATCTTTCTGTTTTTAATTTAAGTAAATCTGGAATTATCTTACTTTCAATACCGCTTGGGATTGAATTAAGTACGGATGGATTGATTAATTATTTGAGTGTACTTTATAGGAACGTAATACTTCTTCCAGTTTTCTTTATCATTGATATTATTTCAGTGAAAGTTAAATTTCTTTTTGAAGATTGGGAAGGAAGTAGGCAGCGAATCTAGTTGATCATGTCTCAAACTATTTCTGAGTTGATTAGAGCAGTCTGATAGTTTCTCACACCGAAAAGAATAAATATAATCCTGCCGTATGCAGCCGTTTCCGTAACACTATAAATCACCCAAAACGAAGTTGCGATAACAACCTCTTCAGGATAACATTTCCTTTCAATTTACACTGCATTTTTGATTAGTAGGGTGTCCATTTAAAAAAGGGGTTCTTTTTCAAACTGTGAATATTCAAATTATCTTGCACAAACTCGTTTTGCAGTTGTATTATTACACTGTGTTTTATTTAATTTCAAATTTCTTTACGCCTGATTAAATTTAAACTTCAATATTCCTTTTCACAGTTTCCTTTTCAAAAAAACCAAATTAATTATTTATAATAAAGAAAATCAATTTTGAAATAAAAAGAAATTTTCTAATATCATTTAATGGCTTAGGGCATGTATCGTCTACTTAAGCTTTTAAAGGATTCTAAATTACAGTCAATGCATGAATAAATCACAAGGCATCATTAAGTAAACCAGCAGTTTTTTTTTTTTTTGTATTTATTTTCATTTGCAAAACCTTTTAGTAAATTCCCAATGAATATTTAAACATAAAATTTTATTAATGAAACTTATGAAAGCAATTTAATAACCCAACCCTGCCAATACTTTAAGGATCAAGTTTTATTAGATAAAATTTACTAATTCCTGTGATTAACTTCTGCTATTTTCTTTAAAAGGATTTCTGTAAGTCAGTTTTAGTGTCCCTCTGACGTGACTTTATTACTAATTTGAATTTTAATTTAATTGAAATATTTCTTGAAAAGCTTATTTAAATAAATCTTGTCCTGATACTATTTCTATTGTGACAGCAAGCAAAATACATACGCGCACACACATGCAGAAATACAAACAAATACAATATTATTTCCTAACAGCGCTTCATTTCCTGCGCGACTCCAGGCACAGAATTTATTTCTGAGCAATAACTTGTCGCCAGTATTACGTCACAAATATGTTCATGTAGAAGCTTATGTTTTTAGGTGCAGAACACTTTGAGCACAGTGGACATAAATCTTAAAATTTCGCTGTGAATAAATACATTGGCTTTTTTTAATAAAATTTGTTATGTGAAGCTTTTTTAAGTTTATTCTTTATTTTATTTCAAAATTTTCACATATTTTATACATTTATATTTTTTTGCAGCACAACCTTTTGTTTTTTATTTAATTCGCGAGAAAAACAAATGTCAGAAAAATGACAGCCAAATTTGAGTTTATTTCCAACATAATTGCCTGAATATAAGATTGATCAACCATTTCGTAATACATGTGCAAATAAACGTTTCTGCCGTCCACACGTGAACATATTGTGTTGATAATAGAATTTGATAGTTGAATATATGTATAATTATTTCCAGGTTTATTGCACGTGGAGACTCCCAGTTAAGTCTACCGATCACAAAAAATAAAAATAAATTCTTGTTGTTGCAACTAAATATAGTACTGATATTTGCGGAACCTTTATCGTTCATACAACAAGCCAGGGGGGTTACTCACTATTGCGATGCGAAATGGTACAAAATAAAACTATTTTTACACTGAAGTTGCTTTCGCATTGCAATAGACAGTAACCCCCAGATAAAACCGTTAAAGCAGCTGATCGTTGATTATATATTTCCTGAATGTCAAACTCTCTATGAAAAAAAACACAAACACTAATTTTTATGTATGTAATTTGCTTGACAGTCAGAAAATGTAAATATTTTTGTTCGCTGTATGATGCCTTCAACCAAACAGCATTTAACAAATGCCAAAAAATCAAAAGAAGCCAGAGAAAAGAAAATAAATAAATAAACAAAAGAATATCAAAAATTAATTAGTCGTTGTAGTATTAATTTACTTAAAAAATATTTGCTTTGAAAACAACTTTATAAGTTTCATTTTCTATACTCAACTACCTCCTCCACCCTTCGTGACAAGTCTAGGGTTGTTCGGGTGTATTTGCCTTTCATTGCCGTCATGGCAGTCATGACGTTAATTCATGTTTTATTTTTCATAAATATTTATTTATAGATTTCAATCTTATTTATTTTGATGCTGATTTGAAACGTTGCCTCTCATTATTTTTGAATTTTCTTTATTCATCCATTTTTATGGGTGTTTGTATATGTGTGCCTGTGCGTATGTGTGCGTTGTAAATATTTATTCAAGAAGAAATAATTTATTTTAATTTTCAAAACTTAATTGTTAATGAACAAAAAAAAACACATCAGAAATTGTTTTTAAATTTAAGGTGACTTCATTACAGACGACAGTAGGCAGCATTAATTTTATATAAATAAAATGTTTTCCAAGGAACGCGTTAATCAGGTTATTTTGTTTATTGCTGGGCATTAGAAAAATGTCAAAATAATAATTTGGAAAAAAAAATCCCAGCAAAAACTTCGATGGCAAAGTAATAAGTTAAAATGTTAATAAACATTTCCTATTTTGCTGTTTTAAGTCAGTACTTTATCTTGAATATGTCATTGGAGGCAAATAGTTACCACCCCGGATTACAAATAACGACTTGAAAATTGAAATATTCAGAAGTCATTGAATGCAATTAAAGCTTTGACTATTAATTTTGCGCTTTGGAAGGATTTGTTATGTTTGAAGTCAAATGTTTGTTTTATTATGCTATAAAAACTTATTTTCACTCACACCTACGTCATTAAAAAATCTCCCATTACTTCGCCAGGTGTTGAACTGATGATCTAGTGTATGATAAGTGAAATCTTTACTAACACGCTACTCTGACTATTTATTTACTAACAGGTAATTCTAGAGCTATTGCAAGGTAATTCAGACGGTATGTAATTTCTGTTGAAAGGCATTTTGTTCTTAATGATTGTGGTTTTCAAGGTTTTTTCTGGGTACCTTTAAAAATATCTTAAAAAGTGACTTTAAAAAAAGGACCTTTTAATAAAACTAACTACCAGGCCCACGATGTCACACGTATTCGTTCTTTCGTACAATTCCATTTAAAATAAAAACAAAATTTTTGAATTTGTTTTTGTTTCAAATGTAATTTTATGAAGGAAAGAATTCGTTCGACATCGTGGGCCTGGCACTAATTTTTAAAAAGGTACCATTTGAAAAAATTCAGCATGTTCTATTAATCGAGTGATTTCATGTCGTATGATCTTCAAAAAATATTTTTAGATCAAAAACTGAGTTATTTGTGACATTTTTAATTTTGTCTGCGACTTTTTCGCACTAAACTTTGAATGGGCGATTTGAAAATAGCAATTTGACAATTATTTGAATTATGAAATAATACGAAATACAAAAATTGCCTGAATATGTTTTAAACAAAATAATTTACAAAAAAAATATATATATTTTTTAAAAACATACTTTCTACAAAAAGTACCTTTTAAAAATTCTTTTCAAAAAATTACCTTTCACAAAAAAGGACCGCTTAAGTATCTGCGAAAAAAAGTTATTTAGGCCAGAAAGCACTTTTAAATATTCACAATTATATTTTTCCCTCGAAATATTTCCCTTTTCTCTGATGTTACGATCGTGAATAGTTCCCGCGAAAAATATTCGCATGAGAAAATAAATTCCTCTTATCATGAATAATATTTTTCAAGGGAATTTTTTTACTTTTCCCTTCGCTTTGTTCATTTAATTTTTGCAGGTGAAATGAATAAAAACATCATGTAATTGCAATATTTTCCTTCTAATTCCATATTTTAGTGTATAAATATTTCCTTTTACAACAGGACCAGTAAATACTGTTCCTTACAAAATATTTCCCCACAAAATATTTTTGGACAGCGTATGATGCATCTTTTTGCTATAGAATCATTCACTGCACCTAAAAAGTTTTAAACACATCTTTATTTACATTTAAAATCATTTCATTTGAAACCAAAAATGTGTATTTCTTTATTACTAAACTTGAATTTGTTTAATTTGTAAGCTTTACATATCTTCTTCTCTTTTATACATTCACTGAGAACTGATAGCGGGCAAAAAAGTTACGGGAGATTCACGATAGTTATTTTCCCTTCGAGGGGAATAAAAATTTCACTTGTTATTCACGATAGGGGTGATTATATTCCGTAGAAGTATTTTTAGAGGACGTTCCCTTTTAAAAGCAACATTAGAAAACTGCCTTTTAATCAAAGTGCTTAAAAAAACAATCAACTTTTTTTAGTCAAAAAGTGGTTTCAAAAAATGCCTTAAAAAAGTACCTTTTAAGAAAGCATCTTTTAAAGAAATACTCTTTTAAGAAAAAAAAGATTTTCTTTAAAAAGACAAAAGACAACCTTTCAAAACACTTTCAATATCTACACCTTTTGAAAATCTGCATTTCAAAATGAAAATTTTCCTTGGATTAACTTAGTTTTCATATACTGATAAATTCTACAAAAAAAAAACACTTTATTTTACGAGTATATTAAAGACTTTCCTCATCATGAATATTTTGCATATTTTATATTATCAGTTTGCTTTGTAGTTTTCCTTAATTGCCATGCACCAGAAAAGTTTAAATAGAATTCTAGGCAATTCCAAATTAGATTTTCTCTTCTTGTTAGCATCTACTCTTTTCACTTAGTGAAAATTTACCTGGTACAAACTTAAATGCTTCAGTCGCTACGAATTGTGTGTGTCGTTGCTAAGAGGAGAAGAAAACACTATTTCTGCTAACAATACAAACGTCAAGTAAGTCCTTAATAAGAAAATGACTTTAAAGTGTTTTGTTTTGTATGCATTAGTGTGTGGTTTTGAGTTTATGTGTATGTGTATGTGTGTGTGTGTGTGCATGTATTGACATGGTAAAAACTACAAGTAGAATTTCAAAGAAACAATTTATATATGTCATCACTAGCAGCTCACATTTAACAACTCTCACTCTTTTTGTGTTTTTATTTTATATATAAATACATACATGCATCTATACACAAACGCAAGCGCTCCCAAGCACACATACACAGATACACACACACACACAGATACACACACACACACACCCACTCACACGCAAACAAGTTTAAGTAGTCAATTATTCTGATGATGAAACACTTAAGAAATTCCTAAAGAATGGAAATTCTTCATCATTCTATTTTTAACCTCCGTAACTGACAAGAAGAGAATTGTTAGAGAAACCGGAAAAAAGCAGCAGCAGAGGTAATAGACTTGAGTTGTTGTGGAAAACTAAAGTAGTGTGTTGATTTTTATGTCAATTGTTGGAAGTAAAAATTCATGTTTCTGCAGGGAGATCCTTTTAAATGATAAATGCTTTTTGTGTTTACACAAAAACTGTAGTATATATTTGGGCATACTTAAAAAGAATTTAAGAGCTTTCATGTGCATATATATATGTATGTACATAAATTAAAAAAAACTATGGCATACTTTTAGGCAAATATGCAAAGTACACCCAAATCTTTTTTTACGCGCTGAAGGCGATCGTAAAAAACATTTTCTTGCAATTAAAAAAGTGCATAAAATAAAATTTGTGTGGTAAACAAACTTTAAATATTTACGAAATAAAACGTACAGAAATAGTGATCACCAAACAGTTTAATTAAAAAAAAGCTTATAAAATAAAAATTAATATGCATAAGAAAAATATATAAAACAATAAGAAAATTACATAATACAGTGAACTCGCGAAAAGGTGGATAGCCGTTAATACAAATGACTCGAAAACGTGAGAACACTTTTATTTTTCCATTTACTAATAAACGTTTTTTCGTTTTAATTGTTGCATTCTTTTTCAATTTCGGGAATCCCAGCATATTATAGTATATATTTTATGTTTACATTAGAGTGCTTCCAACAAATGCATGCCTGCGTATTTGTGTAACTCTTCTGATTTAGTTATTATATGACATTTGAGCTAAATTAAGAAAAACATACATATTATTTTACTACAGTAAAAATATAAATTGTGAAAGTGAATAAAAAAATATGTATGTCTTCTGAAAAGCCAAAGGTTTTGAGTCTGAAAGCCAATTGTAGATATTGTAGAGCTTTCGCAAAATAGTTGCAGTGTAACTTAGCCAAGATATGTCAAGTGGCAAAATCCACAATTCGCTCTAATAAAAAGAAGGACAAAACAATAAAAAAATGTTTGCAACCACTGTTGTCATTTACTTAATGCTCTTTGTAACAATGAAGAAGCGTCAATATTATATATCGCCGATGCATGGGATGTCACAAATACAAATTGTATAGAGTGTTGTTCCTAGAACACCCCTCTGAGGAATTCCAGATTTTATTGTTTTTATGTTTTAAAATTCCTCATTATTATTAACATAAAAAAATCTATCCTTTAAATACGATTTAAAAACAATACAAATTTGTGCTGGCAAATTTTAGTCTCAACAATAGGCCCTTGTGCGATACTTCATCAAAAGTTTGTTGGCTGAATATGGACCATGCTAGTAATGGACCAGGTAGTCCAACATTCTCTGCATTAATGCTTTTGAGTACACGAAGAACTAAAAAGAAAGCTGTGTGTTTGTTTAAAAATAAGAAAATAGTCGTCACAATTTTGGCGAATTCTAGCATTATACGAAAAGTGAACCACGTTATCTATATTATTTATAGGCAAACACGTTTTTTTAGATCCCTCTTACGGCCTTAATACTGAACCGATTTTCGAAAGATTTATATGTTTTCAAAGATTTTCTTACATAGATGTGCACACTTTTAATTTTATTTAAATCGGCTCGATATTTAGGGGGCTATAAGCGTTTAAAGTTGCTACTAACACATGCACACTTATTATTACACATGTATGTATCAGCTTCAACAAAGTGTGCATGGGTGTTTGTCCAATTTGCTTTTGCATAGAAATAAGACAGAGTTTTAAGTTGTTTATTTAGAATATTTTTTGTTTTTCGTATTTTATCGTATGTATTTATGTAAATGTTTAATATTAATTTCTAGAATGCGGTCGATTGAGTCGGCCGCTAGATACGCTAGTATTTCATAAATGCCTGTAAAATTAAAAGAAAAAAATTGTGCATGTTCTGTGTAAAACCAGAGTTGAATGTATTTTAAAATGGTTTTTATGCAAATACATTTGCAGCTGATGTTTTGGGAAAAAATTTTTCTTACCTTTAGTTTAACAAATAGAGGTTTCTAAAATCGATTTAAATTATTTTAAATGATTGTACGTATTTATTTATTTGAACTGTAATGGTTTAAATTAAATACCACTCAGTGCACTGCTTTGACTTAAGTTCAAAACCCGAACATAACGTGCAGACCATGATCCCGCACATGTAACTTAAGTTAATGAGTACAATCATTTAAATTATAATTGTCAGGACACTCAAAAAAACCTGCTCACTTAATACATCAAGAGTTAATTGTAAACTGAAAACCCAGCTTGAGTTACACCGCAAAATATAAGACAAAAACAAGCAAAACATGTGCTCTACTTTCAAAATGGAACAGTTTGTGATGAGCAAACAAAAAAAGAGAAAATTAAGATCATTAGAACAATTGTGAACTAAGAAATTTGTCAATGATATGAGTTAATGGATATTAAAAAACGCGCGTAATTCTTGTATTCATTATTGCAACAGAATTTGGTTAAAAAGTTTATATTCCCTCATTCCAGTGTCCACCCCACAAGTGAGAAAAAATCAGCTAATAATGCTTGCTGTGGCCACCTTCCGTTCTGTCACTATAATGTTTCGCTTCGTCTTAATATTCTTTAAATAAAAATAATTTAATATTATTGAAAATATAATAAAGTTAAAAAATAATTAGTCCTGATTCAGGAACTACTTCTGAACTACTCGACTCAACAGCAAAAAAAAACCTCAAATTAAAATAATCGCGTTTTGTTAGATCTATTAAAAAATGTATTACAAAGAGAGCTTCTGCAAGAAGTTTAAATCTGTCGAATAGTATTATAAATAAATTATTCACAAACAAATTTTATACATTTATAATTTTTCGTAAAACATTAACTACTGTAAACGCCAACCCCAACACACCTGAAATAAAAAACTATTTCCAATTAAAATTCTAATTTAAAATTTACGATGCATAATAAATGTTTGCAAAAATAATAGCAACAAAAAAATGTAAAACATGTGTTTAAGTGTTTAAGTGCTCTTCAGAAAAAAAATTAATTAAATGAAAAAATATTAAAATATGAAATACAAAATGTAGTTTTTTTTTTGTGAAAATAATAAGTAAATTTAATTTGCTGCTAATTGCAATTATTATCAGGCAAATTAAAATTATGAATTAAAATGATATTAAACGCATTGCCAGGTTGTTGAAACCTGCTGCATAAAATTTAAAAAAACGCCCCTTGGCATATACTACACTCTTTGAAGCAACTACAAAACACAACAAACTCTCTGATTTGTTTTTCTTTATAATTTATTGTACATAAAAAAAACTATTAATTTCCTCCTCTCTTCTATTGCAGAAAGCAAAACTTGTACTCCCGATGAGTTCACTTGTAAATCGGGAGAGGGTGAATGTATACCCTTGTCCTGGATGTGTGATCAGAGTAAAGATTGCTCAGATGGTTCCGATGAGGCTTCATGCAGTAAGATTTTTAAACTCAAAAGTTTTTATTGTTTTATTTGTTAGTTGTTGTAGAGCAAAAAAAACTCACACACTCGTTACACTGTTGCTTTATAGTATAAAGTGTATACACACCCCCAATACACCCATCTGCACTTATATTTTTTTAAGCACTTTTTTATGTAGTTTTTAAAGTTCACATTTGTATTTTTGTAAGTTTACATTTCTCTTTTTTGTAGTTGTAGTTGATAACATATTTTTAAACAACCACTTGCACACACGCACTTTTACCAAAAAATATTTGTTTTGTTAAATAAAATTTTCTGTAATTTGCACCTTTTAACTGTTTCAACTCCATTTCCTTAATGTTTAGTTGTCACGCTTTGCTTCGAATACATTAGAATGACAACTAAGAGATTAAGCAAACGGCAGTTTCTTTGTAGTAGTAGTTTTAATTCCTTTTTTAATTATAATTATTTTCGGTTTTTATATAATTATTTTCAGTTTGGTGACGGTTGTAATCGTTGTGATTAATTAATTGTTTTTTTTTTCACTAATAAAAAATTAATAATTAAATAATTTTTATTGCATAAGCAAATTAAAAAACCTAAAACATTTAAAACGGGTGCTCTGTAAATCGAATGGAAAGAGATCCTTTTGAATTGTAATGTATATAACATGTAAATTCAAATAGTTTTTTACGATTTAAATTACAGAGTAACCCGAAAAAATAAATAGTTGAGTTTTTTATCATACTTTTTATAAAATATAAACTATTAAAGAAGTCTTTTAAAAAAAAAGTAATTTTTTTAAAATGTTTTTTAAGGACTTGTTAAAAAAAATTATTTTTTGAAAGACGTTTTTTTGGAAAGGAAGTTCTTCAAAGCTACTTTTTAAAAAGAAACTTTTGTTAGAATATATTATTCAAAATTATTTGTTTAACAGCATTTTTCAATACAATTTTTTTTTGGTACATTTTTGTTTCAAAGAGTTTTTCCTTTAAAAGTATTTTCAACAAGGATTTTTGTAAAGAAAATTGTGTTACTACGTACTTTTTAAAATATTTTTTTTTAACAGATTCTTTTTCAAAAATATTGAGTTTTCAAAAGGTTTTATTTAAAAAAAACTACTTTTTTAAAAATACTTTTTTAAAGGTCCTTTTTCATCCGATACCTTTTTAAAGGTGGTTTATCTTAAATACACTTTTTTAAATGCACATTTCCAGAAGGTACTTCTGGGAAATTTATATTAGAAGAGTAATTTTTTTAGTTATTTTTTTGAAAACGGGCTATTTAAAAATTGCCTGGGAGCAAATTACGGCATTCGATATCGAACGGAATTTCCGTACAAATTCAAAAAATTTTGTATGGGATTTCGTTCGATATCGAATGCCGTAATTTGCCCCTTGTTTTAAAAAATATTTTTTAAAGTACTTTTTTAAAAGTTTATGTTTTCAAAGTTTGTTTTTTAAAAAATAATTCTTAAGCATATCGTCGTCCCGAAGTTATCTTCACGTATCAAAAAAACTTCTTTAGCAAATTGAGTCTAAAGTTTCAACATTTTATACAAAAGTGAATAGAGAACAAAACACCTTCGTAATATCTTAAAAAATCATGAGAGACCTCGGGATTACGCAAATCGATAGATCTATATAATTTAATACATGAAGTGATCTTACCTTATTTTTTCTTTTGAATTTGTGATATACTGCTGTACGCAAAGATAACTTTGGGGACGACGATAAATTGAAAAAAAGAAATTTTCCTATATGTCGTTAAAAAAAACGTTTGGAAAGATTTTTTGTAAAAAGTTTGACTGGACTGTATTTTAAAAAGTAATTTTTTCGAAGGTTCATTTTGTCAAGTATACTTTTTAGAATTTTTTTTATTTAACAGCTATTTTTTGGAGAGGTAATTTTCTCAAAAGTACTTTTCTTAAAATGTACTTTTTTCAAAGGAACTTTTTTATTTAATCTTTTTAAAGAAGGCACCTCTCTAAAAGGTAATTCTGTTCAAGGTCCTTTTTTAAAAAGCACTTTCTTAAAATAAACATTTTCAAAATTGTCATATTTTAAGAGTTACTTTTTTATAAGGTACTACTTTTTAACGTTTCAAAATGCTGTCTTTTTTTAAATGTACTTTTTTCAAACATATTTTCTGCTAAATATATTTCTTTAATTTTAATTTTTAAAATATACTTTTTGGAAAGATGCGTTCTTAAAATGTACATTTCTTTAAATGGAATATTTTGAAATAGTCGTTTTTTTGTTAAATTTATGAAAATGTAAAGTAAATTTTTTAAAAGTGTGGTTTTGAAAAAAAAATGTAAAAGGTACTGTTTTAAAATATAAATCCTTTTTAAAAGTTTTAAAATGTAGCCCTTCAGAACTCTTCTTAAAAATACTAATTTAAAAATATACTTCTTTTGAAGCTATTTTATGTCAAATGTAGTTCTTTAAAATTTACATTTTTAAATTTTAAAAAGTTTTTTTTTAAGCTTTTTTTTTGTTTAGATAATAAAATGTACTTTTTCTAAAATGCACTTTTTAAGGATATTTACCTTAGCATACCGCAACTATCCCTTAACATTTTAAAAAGTACTTTTCTCTAACAGTTACTTTTTAAAATACTTCTTTCAAAGTGTAGTTTTTCTTAAAAGGTTCTTTTTTAAAATTTCATGTTAAAACTTTTTTTAATTTGTATTTTTTAATGTACTTTTCCAGATATGTACATATATTTTTTCTGAAAGTTGCTTTATTCAGAACATATATTGTTTTTTGTTTAAGTCCCGATTTTAAAAGACACTGTTTTAAAGTTTCTTCTCTTTCTAAGTAACGTATTTTAAATGGTATTTTTTTCTAAATTATTCTTTAAAAAGGTGCTTTTAAAGTAATTTTAGAAATGTTTTATGGGATAGTGCTATTTTGAAGACTTAAATAGTCTTTAAAAATAAATAAAGTCTTTCAAAATAGCACTAACCAAAAAAAAAACATCCCTAAGATAACATTAAAAAGCACATTTTAAAGAACAATTTAGAAGATAAAAATACCATTTAAAATAGTACCTTTTCGAAATGTATTTATGTAATTTTTTTCAAAAAGTACCCCTTCAAAATGAAATCTTTTTATGGAATTTTTTAAAATGCACTCCCTTCAAAAGCACTCCTTTTAAAATTTTGTTTTTATTATTTGCGTTTGGTTTAATGGTTTTGGTTTTTAATATAATTTTTATATATTTAAGTGCGAGCGGTTACTTTTAATGCACTTCGAAGTGGCAGCCCGCACAACGAACAACGAATTTATTTGCAACCGGAAGTATAAAGTTTGACATTTTCACGTCTTGTATTTTAGAAACACATTTTTAAGTGACAAAAACTCACTCTCACCAATCATTAAGCGCTGCTGTCAGTATCGAAGAACGTTGGGCACATAATTTATTTTTGATATATTTATGTTAACACATATCAGTGTTTGAGTGCCAAATCAGGACTGTGCGGCGGTCATTTTTATTTTTTTTAATTTTCTTTACAAAATAAATCTTGGAGAATAGAAGACATTTAAAATGTAAATTTTTGTAATTGTTGTGTCAGATTTGATGTGTGTTGAGCGGTGTTGCCATATCACCAGTGTTGCTACATCACCGGTGTTGCCATATTGCCGGTGTTGCCATTAGTGTGCTTGCCATATTTTTGTTTCTGTAGTAATTGTATTTTATGTAAATATTTTAGATTTACTAAACTATTAACCCACCACTACCGAACTAACTTCTATATTTAATAGACATACATTATTTATCAAATTAATCGAATTAATAATATTTTGTTTTTGTTTCCATCATAATCATCAAAATCAAGATGAAACCTGTCGCGCAGATGAATTCACTTGCGCCAATGGGCATTGCATACAAAAACGTTGGGTGTGCGATCATGACAATGATTGCGGTGATGGTTCCGATGAAAAGAATTGTGCCAAAGTGCCATGTGATACACATGAGTTTACCTGTCCCAACGGTGCCTGCATACACAACAACTGGAAATGTGATGGTGCACCCGACTGCTCTGACGGGTCGGACGAGCTGGTAAGTGTAATGAAATTGCCTTCTTATATATTCTACATTATTTCAATTGTTGATAGTATGCGATGAAGTTGTGCCAGCATCTAATTTGTAACTCTTATTTGGTTGATTTGGTTGAAAATATTTATTTTGGTATGCGATGTTGAATAGTCCTTTTAAAAAGCTATAAACACATTCACGACTGCAGGCTACAAGGCTACATGACTGCAAATGTCACCCTGTAACCAGCCACTTAATTATTTGGAAAACGACAGCTCCATAGTAAGCAGTTGATTCATTTTTATTTCAGTGGTGACACTTTAGATTTTTTGCTTTTTTAAAACGACATTTTTTGAAAAAGTACAATTCAATGAAGCAATTAAATGACAAAGAATCACTCATATCGCAAAAATAGCTAAAAACAGCGAAAAGGTGAAAAGTGTTTTCCAATGTGGGTGACTTTTTAAATTTTTTATTGTTTCGTCGACTTTTAAATGATAATAAACATTTTAAATTTCCCCAATGATTGGAAGTTATTGTGAATTTTCGTAATTTTTGCAGTTTTTGTGAGTTTTTCACATTCCTTGAATTTGTTGCTTGTTTTAGAAGATTTTACGACTTTTTCTAAATTTTGGAAAACTTCGCGCAAATTATATTTAAAACTTAAATTTTGTTTAATACGTCAGTTATTAGGCGGCATTTTTGTCTAGCTGAGTTTTCAGATGAAGACTTTTTTAATCTGCTTTCTAAAGTTCCTATTGAAAAATCGTGGGCATTAATACGTTTAGTTTTTCATTGATGTGTTTTAAAAATGTTGTCGTTATTTTCTCATACATAAAATAAAAAATCCATCACAATCATATGAAAAAGAGTAACAAAAACACCAAAAAATAAGTGGGAGTATAATTTTGAAAAACAAACATGGAAACCTCCTAACTCAGACTTTTGCTTTTCAACTCCGTTCACCAACAAACTAAAAACTTAAATTTGATCAAAACTACAAAAAAAACCAACGTGTAAATGCCGCCTTCGTTTATTTACCCAAAAAATGCGTTTCTAAATGCATAAGAATTAATAAAAGTTATAGAAATGCTTATCTAATCCGGGTGTTTGAAGATAAAAAGTTAAAAACATTCAAGTTGCTTTATTTTTCTCTGCACTCCATTCAAATAATGTAAAAAACTATAAAGAATAACATTTGTTTTCTAATATTTTTAATATACAAAGAGTTTATTTTTATTTTTCCAAATAAAATAAAATTCTTTAAGAGCCAGTGAACATGAAAATTCAGTATTTGAAGGATAGTTACCCTTTTTGAAGTTTATTTTTTTTTCTATAAATAAATATTTCCAACAATTAATCTTTTTTATTTGCTTTTATACACAAATATATTCTTATACCTTGACTTTTTTTCACTCACAAACTGCAAAACGCCTTGAAGCGTGCTAGTATTTTCTTAGTAAGCAAATGGAAATACGCGTGCTGAGAGAAGCCTTAAAATAAAATAATCTCTAGGAATATTTGTATCTTTGGAAGGCCTTTAGTAGACCTTTTGGCTTGTTGCAAGTCTTCTAGTAAAATCTTGCGGGCAAAACTGGCAAGTTTCTTTAGGATTTGAAAAAGAATTAATACCAAGGAACTGAGCAAGGATCTTTTTACTTTAGCTAACATTTTTCTTTCACTTAAGTTAATTAAGATTGTTGAAATATTAAAGGCCTTTTTCTTGCCGATCTTGTACTTGACATGCATTCATATTTACAATTGCAATTATATGACTATTTTAGCCATGAGAAGTTTTTTATACAAATATTTCAAACTAAATAAAGTGCGACCGCAAAACCATAAAATTTAATTTTATATACAACAAAATATTCTGACTATGAAATTTATATTTTCAGTCTGACTTTTAGTTCAATGGCCGTCTATGAAGTTGACGTTGCGACTTATTTAATGCCTTTGTTATTAGGCGGATAGTAATCTGCAGTAGTTAAATGTAAACGCAGAAAAAAGCTTTTAAATAAATAAACTTGTACACAGTATTCCTATTTATACTCATATCAACACCTGTGGTCATTAAAATAGGTACCACTTTTATAACAAAAATGACACCATGTTTAATTTTTATTTTTTAGCAAAACGTGGGTGGGATTCCTGAGCGTTGGGTGTTCCAAAACACATTAACTTTAGTTTCATCGCTCCTAAGTATATTTTTCTATTTGCTAGCTCCTTTGGGGCAAAACCTTTTCCTTACTTTTCCTACTTCTTTCACTTTTTTTAACGATGGATCTTCAAGAGCTATTTGTCGCGAAAGATTAAGATCACAGAGGCGACAGCGCACAGTTCTTGTTGAAAAAATTTGATTATTTATTTCAGCTCTAATCATCTTAGATGACTTTAAGAGGGTCTCGAGTTGCCAGCAGCGTTGTGTACCCATCCGTAATTATGATTGTTTTCACAACACCAAGTCATTTTAATATTTTTCGGGGCATAACCACATTAATATTTATCGAACGGCCAATTGAATCTATTCTTAATTTAAAGCACTTGTTTTAAAGAGGCTTCGCTCTTCCACAGTACAATGCTGTGTTCGACCCATCTATCATTGATGGGTATATGATGTTCCTTTAAACTCCTATAAGAAGCACAGGGCCAATCGGTTTAAGTAATAATTTTGTTTTAAGACGAATGGCTTATTAGGCCATAGTGTTCGATCCTAGAATTGGGGCTGCCAACATACCGCTAGGCCGGCAGGATACAGTTGAGTTTCAGTGAATAAAGGTTGTCGGTTGTCACCTAAATTCCAAAGACGCATCGATAATAGCATGCGCTCTGCATACTCAGTACTGTACTGTACGATGTTGATATTGATATTAAATTATTATTGTATTATAATTAGATAACAAACATAAAAATGTTTAGTTCGTCCTAAACTTTTGGAACATTTGAAATTATTTAACAATGTACCTATTTTATTGACCACAAAAATTTCCTTTCTTTTAATAAGGTTTTCTCTGAATGCTATTAAAAATGACAGAATGCTAATAAATACCGAAATTTCTTAATTTAATTTGTTAATTTTGTGAACAAGTTTTTTAATTTTATAAAGAAAAAAAAAAAAACAATAGAAATTGTAAACGGTATAAGAAGGAACCTATTTTAATGGCCGCATGTGTACATATTGTATATTTTCGCTTAGACGTGTAAAACCAAAAATCTTTTTTAAAAAGCAGGAAATCTCTCGATGCCGTCCAAAATAATTCAAAATTTTAAATGTTTGTTTTTGTTAAAAGAAAAAGGCAAATGTTCACCATTTATGAAAACTAAAACGTTGTTTTAATCCATCAAAAAAATGTGGGAATACATGCGTATCGTTACCTGAATCAATAAAAGGCATATCTAACTTTAGAAAACTTTATGTATACTTTTTAATGATAAAAACTATAGATTGCTGCTTTGACTGCATTTCTTTTACTTCTAAAATTATATTGAAAAAAATTTTATACATCTTTTTGTTACGTTTTTTTGTTCTGATGCCGTTTTCTTTTCTAAAAAAAATTTAACATATTTTAAACTTTATATTTATATGAAATTTTTATAGCTTGAGTTGGATCTGAGTTGGATAAATTCATTATTTTATTAAGAGAGTACTTTTTATTTGAAACAATTTATTCATCAGACTAGCCGAACGGATCAGTACTGATTTCGAGGCCGCTACACCATTTCATCAGCGTTCTTTTGTTCGATTTTACCACTTTTTTAACCGTATTATTTAACGAATTAGAATACGAAAAGTTCAGTTTATTTATTTCTTACAAGTTAAATCAATTTCGGTTAGTACGAAATTCCATCTCTGATTTTTAATTATTCCAAATATTTCATACTCTCTCGCTTTTTCCAAAGCCATTAGCTTTGAGATCAAGCAGTTTTCCATTTTTGTGTTTTAAACTTTTTACCGAAAAGATTGCTAATCAAAGTTTTCTTAAGACAAAACTTTTGCCTCGTAAGTGATCATACAATAATTTCTAATAAACTCAATATTTCAAAAAATCATTATATTGCAAATTTTCAATAAAAAGGGTACTGTTTTTAGAAAAGAAACGCCATAACTCTTTAAAAATGTGTATGTGTTGGATGAACCTTTTTTTAAATTAAAGTAACACTGTATAGCTTCTAGACTATCACATCTTTTTTTAATGCACTAATTTTTGTCTTCTTACAACGGAGGTCACCAGAAGTATTTAGATACTTATGAGAAAATTCCCATGTTAACTCGAAGTTGTCTCCTTTACGTGCCAGTGTTGTTAGTTCAAATTTAAAATAGTGCCGACACACTACAACACTATTATTAATAAAAAAATACTGTTTATTTATTTTTTTTATCCTGAGTTTTATATCCTTGTTTGACCAAAAACCACTATGAATATCAAATTAATATTTCTTTGCTTTCTACAAGTTACGCTCCAAAACATATTTTAGTATTGTTGAAATTTTCCTCTCTGGGCTTTGCAGAAAAAGGGGGTTTTTAACTAAATGACATTTCGAATTTTATTAAAACATTATACACACACACATGCACACACAGTCACACACACGCACGCACACACACACAATCATATAACACAGCAAGAGGTTTTGTATTTTTATTATTCAAAGTGGCGGGCCACACACATAGTTGTGGTATTCGTAATTGAACAAATAGGATTTCTTTTAGAAAACATGTTAAATTAATGATTTAATGCTTAATTAAAATTTATTAGCTTAAGGAAGAATGTGCAAACAAAATAATTTAAGAGATATTACGAGTTAATGTTCCATATTAATTAATGAGGTCTCTTTAAACAATTATCAATTAGAAAAATATTTTAAGTATAAAATTTTAATGGAAAACAGTTCACCTTGGAGGCCATCGTTGGAACTTCCCGCAAAGCTCAAGTACAAAACAATCAAAAATTTATATATTTTCTGTCATTCTAAAGTTCTTAGAACAAAAAAAAAACACTTTTATCTAAATTTGTCGACAGCAATATATCTGGAATCTTTCAACCGACTTAGATCGCATTCACGGCATTCGGCACGGTTTTTCAATTTAAAATAAGTAAATAAATAATGAAGATCAATTTGACTAGAAGTTTTTGAATTAATAAAAGAGAGCGCTCTCTTGAAATATTTTATTAACGATATCTCTCGAACGGATCTTTCGATTTTCATCAAACTTGTGGCAGCCTACGCTGGTTTCTGAGCTTAAAAGCTGATTAGATTTTAGATACGTTCGGCTGGGTAATTATAAATTTATTTAAAAAAAATTGTTTTTCCAAATATTCATTTTCGAAAATTTATAAAAGCTATCGGAACGAATCAGTTCATTGTGTGACGAAATCTAAATGAAGTCAATGTCTTCATAATGTCGCAAACTTGGTAACGATCGGTTAATCCATTATTAAGTTTCGAGAGGCTTACATTTATGCCGTTTTCTTTTTTGAAAAAAATATAACATTTCTTTTACTTTTTATTAAAAAAATGTTCTTTAAAGTTTTCTTAGACAAAAATTTTGCATCGTATGTGATGATACAATAAGTTCTAATAAGCTCACTATTTCAAAAAATCATTAGATTGCAAAATTTTCAATAAAAAAGTAAACAAATTTTGCACTTTTTTTTAGAAAAGAAAACGTCATTAAACTAAATATTTTTTTAAATTCTATAAATAAGAGGCCATACAAAAACTATTTCATAAATTCCACTTTAAAAATGTGTCTTTGATAAAAAGTATTTGATCAAAAACTTACTGAGATTTTTAAGTTTAAGCGATTCGCTGTCGAACCTGGCCACTTTTCATTTTTAGTTTGTGTATTTTTATATCATTTTTAATATTTTTTTAAGAAATTAAGTTTTTCTTTTTTAACTGCATTTCGCTGCTGCAATCAAGCATTTATTTCCCTGATTGAGTTTATAAACTTTTTACATTTAATTTGAAATATTAAAATATTACGCACATAAAAATTTATTGCAGAAAACTTGTTCAAAATTTATTGCATATTTCCGTAAGATAATTAAGATTAATATTTCGTTGCATACTTTTAAGCAACAACATTAAGTGAATTTCAAGCTAAAAGAAAACTTTTCTTAAACAACAAAAAAAAAAGAGGGGGGTAAAATTACACAAAAATATAATAAAATTGGAAAGAAAAATGCAATAAAAATTTTTTTTTTATAAAATAAATTTTGTTTATAAGAAATCTTAAATTCTCCAGTAATATAGCTTTTGGCCAAAAAAGGATTGGAGCTTTTTGGGTCCGTTATTATAACTTGCTAAAAGCTAAAATAAGGATGTTATCGAACAGATAAATAGTTTTTGTTGTCACAAGTAAAACTTAAGGAAAAAGTGATGTATAAGCTGAAGGGAAGTGCAGCTTACATTTAATTTCAAATTGAGGTTAATGAAGTTTCCAAAGTTTGCGAAAGTGCACTGCACATCATCAGGTTAGCGCTCCCTCCCCCTCCTCTTTCACTGACCGTTATTGTTAAATATTATCTGAACCTTGAAATTTTTATCCCGTAGACTCTTATCTATTCTCTTTAAAATGAAACAACAACGACAATCGCGGGTGGTACTCTTCTGATGACCAATTTTTCAATGAGTTTTTAATGTATACTTTTTCTAAAAAATAATTCAAATATTATCTTGACTGCTACAGTAGTCATTGGTGTTTCATATTAAAAGGAATCGATAAAAGTCTACTGGATAAAAATTTCAAGGTTCAGATAATATTTAATATTAACGGTCATTGAAAAAAGAGGGGGTCGCTAATCTGATGACGCGCAGTGTGTTTAAGTAAAAAACACTAACGAAACGTTTGAGCAATAATTAGAAAGCAAATTATACTTTTTTAATTATGTTTCTGTGTTTACAATAATTTAAAGTGGCGCCTTGAAGTAGTAATCGGTGTTTGTGAGGTACTGACACATTTTAAAAAGTTTAATTTTATTTTACAGGCAAGTTGTGGTAACGAAAATAGTTAAACATCACGTTATCCCTCTATAAAGGCTACTTGGTACAACGGCCGTTATAAAAATACACCATGAAGAAATTATTTAGTTCTTGGGGTAATTAATATAAATTCTAAAAACTTCGCTTTAGAAGTGGCCCTTCAAATGAGTATCCTAGACCGTTGATTGTTTAAAAATATCAGAATATTATTAAAAAAAGCGATTGCCAAAAAAAAAAGTATTGAATAGTTTACTTGGACACACCTGCTTTCATAGATGCATTGAAAGGAGATTTATTATTTGCTCTGTATGACATGGCTTGCTACTCAAAGAAGATAATTCTTAAGGTGTTGAATGTAACAAATGTTAAACTATTTGCTACCATAAGAAGTGATAGTAAAAAGGAGTCGTTCATTATATTCTTTTGAGAAAGTTAGAATCCTAATTTATGCCGGTCTGTGTATGAATATTTTGTACGGTATTTTCTTCTGTATTGTTATCGCTTGCGCCCTTTCCTTGTTGCAATTAAAAAATACCCCCAAAAAATGTTTTCCGGATGTTTGTATAAAACAAAAGTTGACTCAATGTTGGTGCATTTCCTATACTCTAACAATAATAATAAGATATACATGTAAACATATACACATACATACATGCAATCCCATGATCCCTCAGGCATTGAGCTTGAACTTTACTGAAGTCTTTGTTTCATAATAACAGAAACAATACGGGCAGGGCTTATAGAACAATCATGGAAGTAGAGTAACAAAAAAAAAACAAAAAGAAACATTATATACACAAAAGATACATACATACGAGTACTTGTGTGTCATATCACTGTTTTTCTGCATATTTGTGTTTATGTGTTAGTGTATAACTGTGTTAAGGGAATAACATTTTGCTCGACTTTGCAAAACTAAAAACGTAATATTTGTAGCATTTGTATAGAAGTATGTTGTTGCATTAAAATAACAACAAAGTGAGAAATGTACTTTGTTTTCATCCTTAAAGTATGCCAGGAATTGTATAGAATTTAACTACTCTTCTGCTATAAAAAATAATTTTAAATAATTTTTCTTGCTATTTTTTTGCAACAATTGTTTGGTAGTTCCTGTTTCATTCCGACAGGCAACTAGATATAAATTTCATGTTGTTTAAAGATGGCTGTTGGAGGAGTTTCGTTATGGAATTCTTAAAATTTTTCTGCTTATCTTCTAAAACAAAAGCAAAACGTATGTAGTCGCATATTTTGAGGAATAGTTTTTTGTGTATATATATTTTTTAAATGGGTCTAAAATACTTTAAGTTAATTTAATTGGCGAAAGAAAAAATGTTATGAGACCAATTGAAATACAAAGTATTAAAGTTTATAAGTAGTAAATAAATTCAGTTTGTAAAAAAAATATTTTATAAAATTAAAATGCCTGTTATCGCAAAGAAGACAAGAGATGACTGTGGAGTAGAGTATATATGATGGTAATTATATTAAAGTTTATTTTGCCACAATTAATGGTATGTGGCCAACCATTTTCAACAAGGAGTAAACAGACCCCCGAGGGTATGCTATGGCACTTGTAGTTGTTGTTGTTCTATCTCAGTCGCACGAAAATTTAGGATCTAATCGTCGCTTTCGATATCGAGCTGATTCGATCGAGTTTTCTTAGTTTGAGATTATGACATTCGATATCGAATAGTGTGTTTATATTTTTCGATAGCGAATGCCATAAACTCAAACCAAGCAAATTCGATCGAATCAGCTCGATATCGAAAGCGACAATTAGGCCCTTGATATAACATGATACATGATGTTACTAACTCTATTCATTTATAATCTGATAGAGGAAAAGGCCGATTCAAGCTAAAACATCACCTCATTGTTTCATCTCTGGTCAACCGTGTGTTATTATGAGCGACATTGGACCTTCGGCTGAGATCGAAATAGCTGATCGAACGAATTGTTATTTGATAATCTGGAACACATTTCACGAATACTAGCGCTATTGTGAATTTCACTCATTTGAATTATTCACAATAAAACATTTCTATCAGCTGACACTAAAATCAGGAAATAAATAGTTGTGCTTCAAACATTCGCCAATTGAGGATCAAAATTTACAATAACTTGCCAGAAGAAGAAAAAAATTAGAGGGCCCTTTTGGAAATATATTCAGCTACGTAAGTGGGTATTTTCAAGGAGGTTATGAAATGAGTTTCAAATAGATAATTTGTTTAGGGATTTATGTATAAAAACCAATGCAGCCAGCTGCCAAATCAATTTAAAGTATTTTACCATCTTAAAATTGTTACGCTGGATCACATTCCACGATTTCGGTGGTGCTATCAGAGATAAAAAATTGCATGTGCCGAAGATGGTTGAAATTCAATTGTAAGGTGAATGAACTGCAACAAAAAAATGTTTTTTTAAAGCATCCCACCACGGAATCAAATTAACTGAATTATATTATATTTACTAGACTCCCTCGAGAAGTGACACGAATGTCGAACTTCCATAACTATAATTTCTATAACTCGAATTTTCTCTAACGCGATCCAATTCGACCGGCAGTAGCGTTAAGAGAGAAAATAACTTACGATTCTCTTTCTGTAGTTCTAAGATCTCCATAACTCGAACGATATTACACGCATACATATGAATTCTATAAATGGAAGCAGTGATTTGCTTACTTTGTGAACTGATCTGTTGCATACACATTATTGAAGTGAATTGTGTTGAATTCAATTTTTTTTAATTCGTGGGATTAAATCGTAGGCGGAATGGCGAGTCATGGCGAACCATGGCGAGCGTTCGGTGGAAGAAAGTTTTCAGTAGCCTGCCAGAAATGATATAGAGAATTCTTATCGAACATTGAATTTATCCGCCTGTTCCACGATTTCAAACGATAACGTTCTTTTGTGAAATTACATATAAATCAAAAACAAAATTCTGGAAATCGTTTTTTGTTTGAATTTCGTTCGACGTCGTGGGACAGGCGGTATATTTGCAAACTACAACTAATGAGCACAATAAGGCTTTGAACAATTTGGAATAATTTCTTATTAAAAATAAAAATAGAAATTTTCAATCACTAATTTTACTTCACTATAGCTTATATATGTTTTCAGTAAGTGTCGCTTTTACATAAAAAAAACATATTCATCATTTAATAAATTCTATAACTCGGAAGTCTTCATAATGGTGATTCCGGTTATGGAAGTTCGACTGTATATTTGGTAAACAAAAATCAAAAGAACCCCAATTACTTTTATTTTCAACAAATTTAGCAAACTGCGATGCAGAGTGGAAAGCAAAATTGTGTTCCATAAAAAATTCAAAGTACAGCAAAATTTTCGACAGTAATGCCAACTCATAATACGAATTTGTCATTCGATAACCAGCAAAGACCGATTGTCGAACGCACTTCACAATAAGGGCATAACTTCTTTTGATATTCCTTGAAAAAAATAAAAACTTATTAAAAAAAATTATATTTTAGTTACCGAAAAATATGCCTCAATTGATTATGAGAAAGATTTTATATGAAATGCATTTGAAAAAATACGAGTACATGCACATATAAAATGATTAAATAATGTTTTACTATCTTCTGCCTAAATCCAAAATAAAAATTAAATTTTGTTATTTGGGATGCAATTGCATCCCAAAAATGTTAAAGTGCCTCCAAATGCCAAAAATTATGCTTTAATTAATATCAATTTATGATCGCAAATATTTGCTGAAATTTCTACATATCGCCCATTTATTCCAACAACGACATAACTTAAAAAAGAAAACGAATTTAAAGTTTTTTATTCAACTGAAATCTCAATGGAAGTAAAAAAAATATTCCTCTCTCACAAGAGATGAGTACGCAAGATATGGCGAATAATTCGTGATTTTCGAGTTCAGACGTTGTTTGAGTATATGACCTAATATGTTCCCAAAGCCAGCTTAAAACCAAATAACAAGGCATTGTTATGTTGTTACAGTTTTACAATTTAAATCTTGCTCGGAAATTTGCTGAAAGCCTGAGTAAAATTATTTTTGCTTGCTGGTATTATTTTTAGTAATAATACGAGTAAAAAAGCCAACATTATGAAAATATATTTACTACAATTATTTATGTATGCATTAAAAACAGATAATGGTAGTTGCATACATTTGGGCGCTGGACAAAGAAAAAATACAAATAAGTGGAGTATTATTTTGGGTTTATTACTTGTATAAGGGAAATTACAGCCAGTGAAAATTGCTTTTAGCCACAACGATAGATAATTTAAAATACAAATAACACAAAAAATGAAAAAATAAGGTCATTATAAGAAATGTTGAGTTAAAGTAGAAAAATATAAATGTATAGAGATTAAAGAAGTCGCATTTCTTGTTTCAGCAATTCTGAGTTCGTAAAAGGAAATGGAAAATATATAGAAATTTGTAGAGAGCTTCATGTACACGGAAATTCTTTTTCGTTTTGGTATTCGTTCTTTTCAATCTGAAATTTTTAGTTTGAAAATATGTATCTGTGAACAAAAATGCAATACACAAAGAAGAATTAAGTGAATTGCTGAAGCAAAAATTGCCTCTATAGCCTGAGACTAAGAAAAAGATTAATTTTTAAATTATGGTTTTTATTATTTAATTTAAAATTAATTTAAATGGATTTTTTTTGTAATTGAATTAAAACCACATTTTTCCGAGGCTGGTTAGACCTTCATCAATTGCAACAATTAAAAAAAATCGCAATTCACATTTAAACATCATCCAAAAAGTGATATGAAATGTATCATTAATTATGTGAATCAAATCAATCTACAAATAAATTATTTGAAGTACTAGTAATTTCCTATATGAACTCTTTCACCTTTTGAACTACATGTTTTTGAACTAGTAATTGTTCCAGTACCTTTTAGACAATTAACGCTAAATCTCCTGCAGGGATGTGAACAGTCATTTACACGTTCTATTTGTTGCCTTTCAAGTTGCAATACACCCACACTTTTTTTCTAACATATTTACACTTTTCGAAATTGACCGACCCACCTCTTGAAGACAAGTTTCCTTTCAAATCGTGTGTCTACTAGATGGCCAAGTTAAGCAGATGTTGACAGCATGTTTACATTGGGGGTGATGTCCCTGCGACACTTCGCTTGCGACTTGGGTTTGTGGGAGGAAAGTATAGAGAAGCTTGCAGGGTAGTAAAAGTCCCATGTAATGGGATTTGAAGTGACAATCTTGCCTTCTCTTTTTTGCATATTTCTTTCGCTCTTATTTTTGTTTTGTTTTGTTATGCATGAGGTAGTGTTGCCAGTGAGACAAATTTTCGACTTTTATTTGCATATTTGTGATTAAATCAGACATTTTGGTTGAATCAGATATTTTGCTTTTAATAATTACTTTTATTTTTCTTTATAAATTATTGCCAGTATTGCTTGTAAGCATATTAATTTTATATTTCACAAACTAAGAAATTGATTCTTTATGGCAGCACTGCTACGAATAAAGAAATAAGAAGAATTTATCTATTAAATTAATAAAAGTCCCCTGACTTTTGCGACAAAAAAGTCTTTATGTAAACGCGTGTGGATTTAAGAAGGGACTACAAAAGGTAACTTAAGCGTCAATGTAAATCGGCTCTGAGAATTTTTGTAAATAAATTTTCAGACATCGCTTTACAATTATTGCCCGCAGTAAAACTAAGAAAAAAAAGGTTTTGTGGCGCTTCATAGACATTTGAGTTGTTGCCTTAAAAAAAGCTTCTAGAGAAGAAAACTTACTATCAACTGGCGCGTGGGATATGTCACAGCCATGGGCCAATTGTTACTAGTTAGATGCAGTACAAAAAAAAACCGGGGGTCAAATTACGGCATTCGATATCGAACGAAATTTCCAACAAATTCAAAAACTTTTTTATGGTATTTCGTTCGATATCGAATGCCGTAATTTGACCCCTGGGAGTTTAATTACTGACTGTCAGAATAGTAAATAAACTCCTAGCAAACAATACATGTTTTTTTTGTATTGCTGTACGATGGTCGCAGCTATCAATTCAATGAATTCCAATCAACTTGAAAGCAAAAGCAACGTCAAAGCAGTGCTTAAATCAAGCAATTATACTATTTAGCACTGCATTGTCTACAAAAAGCATTGCCAATTTAAATATTGCGCCAGTTGAGTTTATTTGCGTTTTAGCTGCGAAACAGATGACTTTAGGAATGTTTTGCGAATGCAAGGCGTTGTTGAGCCGCAAAGCAACTTTCGTTTGTGTGATGAATTTCAAATATCGATTTTATGTTCAATGCAGATAGTAAATCGAGATTGAACATAAAACCGATAACATTGAAATTCATCACACGAAAATATGGACCTGCTCGTAAATTCATCACTGCGCAGCATAATATGATTATTTTGCACTGCCACTGCTAATCAGCTGTTGCTTATGCTTCTGTTTACTCATTTTAGTGTTTGCATTTACAAATAAAGAAATGTAAACAAAATGGAAGTGTTAAGAATAAATTTAATTTGTGAGCTGGATGATAAAACTAATGATGTAAATAAAAGAAATAAAAAAATAAATAAATGGAATACTAAAAAATTTACTGAGCAAAAAAGGCGAGTTCCTAGAGTATTGAATTATTTTAATATTATATAAAAATATCCAGAAGATATATTCCTTGATCATTTTTAAATGAGACGTTCGACGTTCTCCAGTAAAAGAAGTAGCAACGAATAAAACAAATAATCAAATATAAAATTCAAGACTTATTTATTATTTTGCATCAGCAATTTTTGATGATTTGTGTTTTGTATTTATTTGCGCATAATAATATTTAGGCGTTGCATTTTTTAAGACCTAACATGCAGCACATTGATGAATTTACGAACAGGCCCTATTTGAAGATCAGTATTACGGACAGCATTCGTATGTTTGTGTTTCCAGCGTGGTTTCAAACTTTCAGTTAAATAACAGGCTTCCCAGACAAATTATTTCTTTTTGTTTTTTTAGCCAATTTTAGTCACAAAATTTCTTATTTTTTAAATTTATTAATCGAATCTTTTTTTCAAAGATTTTCAAAAACTTTTGTTTGCTGATTTTTCTTAAAAATATATATTTTTTCTTTTAGAAAGGACCTTAAACTTTAAATTTTTGCCATAAAAATGGAATTACCTTGTAAATAAAAGTCCTTTTATTTTATGTTAAATTTCAGAATTGTCGCAATGCAAGCCGCCTTCACACGCCCTGTTTGCCCCATGAGTTCCAGTGTAAGGATCTCATGACCTGCTTTAATCCCAGCTGGATGTGTGATGGTGAATGTGATTGTCCCGGTTGTGATGATGAAATCGACCGAAACTGTAAAAACAACACCTGCCGTGATGACCAGATTCAATGTGCTGATCACTCTTGCATTGCTGGAAATCTTTTGTGCAACGGTGAATACGATTGTGCTGATAAAAGTGATGAGCTTAATTGTGGTAAGTGAAATAAAATTATATGTTTTATGAAATAGTGAATGTTTGCTTATTTCGCCAGGTATTCGCAAGGAAACTGTATGTAACGCTTCCACACAATTTGATTGTGGAGGCGGTCAGTGTATTTCTCTGGCCAAAGTGTGCGACAAACATAAAGACTGTCCGGATGGTGAAGATGAGCCCGCCAATATATGTGGCATTAATGAATGTTCAACAAATAATGCCGGCTGTATGCACAAATGTATTGACCAGCCAATAGGCTTTAAATGTGAATGTGAAACCGGGTAAGTTTGTTTCTACTTTTTTTTATTAATTTATTTTTGCATTTGAAAATTTAATACCCGGAACTTAAATTCAAATTCCGAAATTGCTCTTCTCACATCACATTAAAAGTTATGTTCATGTTGTAATTCCTTTGCCAATAATTAATTTGAAATATTAACAGAAATTTATTTCATATTTTTTCATTTTTAATCTTTTTCTCTCAGGTATCAATTAATTAACAATAAATCCTGTGTGGATATTGATGAGTGTATGGAAAAGCCTGGAGCATGTTCACAAATTTGTATTAATGAAGTTGGTGGTTATAAATGTGAGTGTATGGACGGGTATATGCGTGATCCACGCAATCATACACGTTGTAAGGCAACAGAAGGACATGCATCATTGCTGCTGGCACGTCGTCATGATATACGAAAAATTGCTTTGGATCACATGGAAATGACATCAATTGTGAATAATACAAAATCAGCGACAGCCATAGATTTTGTTTTCCGCACCGGCATGATATTTTGGAGTGACGTGACCACAGATAGTATATATAAGTAAGTGCAAAAATTTATGAATAACTGTCAGGCATCTGGGTAAATGAATTGTAGAGGGTGTTTTATTAAAAGCATTGGATTTTTGTTTGGCATCATTATTAATGAGACAAAAAGTGTGAGAAAATCAAAAAGGTCGTCTGACGCAAAATTATATAAATATAGGATCTTCGAATAAGAGGTGTAAAGAGGAGAATTTTTAAGCGAACTCACCCTATGTTTAGTTAACTGTGAAGAGAAGAATAAGAAATTAATAATGGAAAACAATATATGAGACACGACTTTGCTTGCAGAACAACATTCTTCCCATGAAATTTTCCATCACCACTTCGCTCATTTGCGGATGGGTGTATGTCCTCGATATCTTCACAAATTATAACTTTGAGGCATGAAATCGATTGTGTGATCTTATCTTCCATGTAGCCCTAAAGAAAAAAGTCTAAAGGTGTTAAATCACAAGATTTCGGTGGCCAATTGTGATCGCCTCTTCGATCACTTAGGAAACTTTTCACGCAAAAAAGCGATGGTATCGTCAATTGCGTGGCATGTACACGTCGCGTCATGTTTCCACATCGTTTTCTTACAATTCCGGGCCTAAATAGTCATTTATCATCATTCGATAGCGCAATCTATTCATCGTAATGGTTTCGCTAGCCTTATTTTCGAAAAACTAATCGCATCAAAAACGGCACTAAACAGTCACACTTTGAGGATGGAAAAGCTTTCTAACACGAATTCTTAGGTTTTCCCTATCAAATGTGTACTCCAGTTTCTCAATTGCTGGCCGAGCAGCTGCATCCTAAAAATCCCTTGGTGTTGCCAATTGTGACCGCGAAATTTTCACCAGTTTTTTAGAGAATTCAAATAATTCCAATACGCTGCTGAAGCAAATATCTATCCATTCTTTTATTAATGGCGTAGATTTTACTTGTCAGCTGTCAACTTGTTGCAGCTTGTGTCATGACAATTGTTAAAATGGCAGACTATTGAAACAGAAACATCTTATTGAAACACCCTGTATAAAAACAGAAGGTGGGAAAGTCAAGCTGGTATTGAATTTTATAATGGCATTCATTTGAGTTCATTAGAAAAGGGTTGAATTGTTGTTAAATGTCAATGAGATTTTACGAAAATTTCCTTTCCATTGTATCAACTAAAATTAAATTTGGAATATTGCAAAGACAGCTTTATTCTTGTCGTGCTCGCTTGTTTAGATGAAATTTAATATGAATGAAATTATTTTTTAGTTAATATTTGAACTCCTAATAAGAATTACATGCCGTAAAAGTGAAACGAAGTAGCTGCAGAATTTTAATTGAATTTTTGAAATTCTATTTTAAGTAGTTCGGTGGGCTTGGCAGCAAATTTCTTTGAATGGATTTAACAATATAAAAACACATTATTCGATTTCGAATGTCATAATCTCAAACTAAGAAAACTCGATCGAATCAGCTCGATATCGAAAGCGACGATTAGACCCCTTTTGATGGGCGTGTAGCGGCTCCCGAAAAACAAAAGTGGCTTCTGTTATCCCGTATAAGTGGAAAATAATTCATGTAATTTGAAATATTGTCTCACATCCAATTATTTCTGACTAAAAACGTTACGAACTTTAGCCTACTAATAATCTCTTTGAATTAAATCGAAAAATAAGCACATGAAAATACAGTAAAAAATAAAGACACAAATTTATTTTTTTTTTTATTGAAAAAAAAATGTTTTTCAATTTGGAAGAAAACTTCCAAGAAAAACTCTTAAATTTATTGTTATATTCAGTGTTTTTATTTTTCTATTTTTTTGTATTTTTCTTTTATTTTATAGAGCACCCATCGATGAGGGCAACGATAAAACAATTGTACTAAAGGAGCATACAGTAACTGCAGATGGCTTGGCTGTCGATTGGATATACAATCATATATACTTTACAGATACCCACAGATGTACCATCGAATTGACAAACTTTGATGGCAATATGGGTAAAGTGCTCATAGAAGATGAATTGGATATACCACGTTCAATAGCATTGGATCCCATAGAAGGGTAAGTAAATATGAATAGAGGACGACCACAAAAAGAAAAACACCAGCAACCGCATAAACATTTGATAGCAGACAAACAACACTTAATATTGTTTCGGAAAAAAAAGACTCGAAATGTGGTAACAAAATAACAACAGAATACACAAAACAAAACAAAAAAAATACTGAATATCCTTTGATTGACACTTGACATGTTGCTACTAACGATAAAACAACAACAAAAAGTGAATCATATGACATGACCTCCTTCAGACTTAAGCCTCAGTCAAAACAAAAAAGACTGCACAACCAAAAACGAAAAATGGCATTGTAATATAAACCAATACCACTAAATACTCTCACTCCAACACACACATACATATGTATATGACTATTTTAAGTGACTCATGACTCACAAAAACTACCACCAATACCAATAAACACATTTTGACATTTCCAAAATGATTACATACAAACAAAAAACGAAGCACTACATGCTAAATATAATTTTTGTTTTTATTGTTGCTTAAATGACATCATGACATCAAAACTGCTTTACAAAATATTTTATTTTCGTCTCTATATTTTTTTATTATATTTTTAATTTTTTTTGTTGTTGTTTTTATTCCTCTTATCATTTAGTTGGATGTATTGGTCCGATTGGGGCGCTTCACCACGTATCGAACGTGCTGGCATGGATGGATCACATCGCACCACAATCATCAACTATGATGTCAAGTGGCCAAATGGCATTACATTGGATTTAGTACAAAAGCGAATCTATTGGGTTGATGGTAAATTAAGCATCATCTCGTCGGCAAATTATGATGGCTCAGAGCGACGTCAGATTTTGTATTCAACGGAATATTTACGACATCCTTTCTCCATAACAACATTTGAAGATTATATTTACTGGACAGATTGGGATAGACAGGCCGTATACAAGGCAAATAAATTCAATGGTGAAGGTGTTGAGCCCATAACAACTTCGGTGAGTTTTTTTTTTAAGTTTAAAAATTATAGGAAATACGCACAATGAAATTGTAAGTGGGATGTGTCTTGATACGTATAACTAGAGGATGGCGAGTTCTAAATTACTTTTCATTTAAATATTAAAAAAGTACTTTTCGTAAAAAAAATATTTTTATTCTACTTTTTTACAACGCTATTTGTATTAAGTACTCGTAAGAACAAGAATTTCCAGAATAGCGCTTCTAAAACAAGTGTTTTTTATGGAAAGCCATTTAAAAAAAGAACTTTTTCGGAAAGTTAATTTTTTCAAAAGATCAACATCTAAAACGGGAGCTCTTTCAAAGGGTTATTTTTTAAAAATGTACTTTTTCCAACATGAACATTTTTATAAAGGTAGTTTTTTAAAAAGGTATGTTTTTAAAAAGGTAACTTTTTCAAAAAGTATTTTTTCTGAAAAGGTAATTTTTTATAAAAATATTTGTTTTTAATAAAGTACTTTTTAAAAAGTTGCTTTCTTTTATTACAAAATTACTTTACTTAAGTTTTATTTTTTTAAATGAGTATCTTTCTTTTAAATGTACTTTTAAAAAAAGATAGTTTTTTCAAAGGGTAATTTTTCAAAAAGGTACGAGACATACCATTGTAAAAAGTTACTTTTTAAAATGGAAATATTAAACATATTCTTTTTCCAAAAGTGTACTTTTATATGCTGGTACTATTTATAAAGGTACTTATTTTTAATAAGTAACTTTTGAAAAAGTTACTTATGCAAAAATTTATTTTTCCAACTTGCAATTGTACAAAATAATTACTTATTTTCAATTTGCTTTTTTGTGCTATTTTTATAAAGACACTTTTTTATGAAATAATTTGTAAAATGGTACTTTTTGAAATTTTTTTTTTGAAAAGATACTTTTTTACTATTTTTTATAAAGCTTAATTTTTTATTAAGATACTTTATGAATAGGTACTTTTTAAAGAAATTTCATTTTTTGAAAAGGTACTTCCTTACAGGTACTATTATTTATAAAGGTAATTTTTTTATTGAACTACTTTATGAAAAAGTACTTTTAAATAAAAAAGGTACTTTACTGCAGGTACTATTTTTTATATAGGTAATTTTTTATTGAAATACTTTATGAAACGGTACTTTTTTAAAAAATATCCTTTTTTGAATCAGTTCTCTTTTTAATGATCATATTTTTATAAAGGTGATTTTTTTTATTGAAATACTTTATGAAAAGGTACTTTTAAAGAAATTTTTTTTAGAAGGTACTTTACTGCAGGTACTATTTTTGATACAGGTAATTTTTTAATGAAATACTTTATGAAAAGGTACTTTAAAAAAATATTGTAGCTTTTCTAAAAAGGTATTTTTTTTACAGGTATTATTTTTTATAAAGGTAATTTTTTTCTTTAAATACTTTATGAATCGGTACTTTTTTAAAAAATATCCTTTTTTGAAACAGTACTCTTTTTACTGATAATATTTTTATAAAGGTGATTTTTTTAATGAAATGCTTTATGAAAAGTACTTTTGAAAAAAAGATATTTTAAAAAAAATACGTTCTTCAAAGAGTTGCCTTAGAAAAGCATAAAATATTTTAACTCAATTTTAAAAAATTAAAAAGATATTATTTAAAAAAGTACTTTTGACAATGATACATGTTTTATAAAGGATTTTTCTGAAAATCTTTAAAACGTAGTTTTTCTAAAAAGAAACTTTTAAAAGGCGTCACATATTTCAAAAATGAAATTTTTCCAAGATAGCATCCGCAGATATTTTTATTAGGTACTTTTTTGCAAAATAATTAAAAAACTCTGCTATATTTAATTTGCTTTTTATTAGTTATTTGATTTTCTACAGGAAAATAATTTTCTAAACGAAAATACTTTTCTTAAAAGCAGCAAACTTAAGAAAATAATAATCACTTGCATAAACAGAGCCTTTTAAAAAGCAACTGTGGAAAAATTCTTTTAAAATAACATCTTAAAACATGTTTAATAAGCCTTCTTAAATTTTCTTTATCAATAATTTCACTTAAAATTTTCTTCATTGAATAAAAGAACTTTAAATCCTTTCCCATAACATGCTGACTGATTTATTCTCTCCAAAATCCTTTTAGTCTTATAAATTTTAACACTTAGTGTTCTTAAATTTACAACGAATTTCTTCTGACTTACCTTTCAAATTAAATATAAAGAAAAATTTACAAGGAACGTCCATTATCCTGGCGAAATTTTTGGTATTACATATATAATCCTTGCATTTTTTTGGAGCTCATAAGTGTGAACATTGTGGCCTTTCTTAGCGCTTCATTGTTGGTAATATTTTTTTTTAAGTTATATTTTACTATTTGTTTCCTTATGGTCCCATGGTAAATTGTGTGTAACAGCTGAGCTGGAGTGTGTGCGTGTAGTAGTGATTCCTTTTAAACCAAAGTGCACGTTCTGTAGAACACACACACACACGAATACATACAAACATAAATCTTATAAATTATGAAATATACTCTGTCAGGATGATATTTATACACAAACACATCTTTATATAGTTTGCAACGAAAAGAGCAAAAGAGAAGGGACTTCCTTACCAACTACACACACACGCGCACAAACACACGCACACACTTGTATACATATATAAATACATAAATTATGTAATAAGAGCAAAATACTCGCCTAGTATTACATGTAAATGGAATATTTTGACCGCATCTGTTTGAGGAAACAAACTGCTGTTCTTGCTGTTCGATGTTTGTCGCACTTAACTGCATCGTTCATATTTAATACACACAAATACACACGCACACGCACATACTCACTTGTAAATGTTCTTGCCAGCAATATTTATCCTGTAAAGGAGGCAATTTGAAAAGAAGTGCAACAATAAATTTGTCAGCTCTGCGGTGAAGTGCGTTCGTTCATCCTTTGAGAATTCCTCATGCAATCTTGAGTAGAGAGCGATGTAAAGAGATTGCTTTTTAGCATGTTTCTAAAGATTGAAAGGGATTTTAAAAAAAAATTGCTTAAATGAAATTTGCTGAAGCGTGTTTTATGGCGGTTAGAAAAAGAGTGTTTTAAGATGAGATAAATTAAAGAATATTTTTAAAATTATTGCCATTTTAGTTTGGCCTTTGTATGACTTAAAGTTTTTTATAGGCTTAAAAGCTTTATGTTTCTATATACTTGCATTTAAGAGTGGAAGTGGTATTTGAAAATATTTAAATTAAAGGAATATTAATATTGGTTATATTTTGTGTAAGAAACTAGGAAGAAAACAAAAAAAAACACGAAAGCTTTAAGGCAGAATTACTTTGTACGTTCTGTTCTGTTCTGTTACGAATCAGCTGTTTTGTTTCTGTTCAATTGAAAAACTGTATGTTTAGTTTGTTGTCACTTTTTCGTTCTGTTCTGTTGCGGACTATTCTGTAGAAAATAGAATGAAACGTTAAGTAACAGCCAAGAGTTTGTATGGATTTGTTTTTTGTGGTGTGAAATATTACAAATTTTGTTTTAAAAGTCAGAATAATTTTTTTAATTCAAATTATTAAAGATTTATATATTTTTGTCAAGTAAAAAAAATATTGCAAACATTCACAAAATCCAATTCTATAATTATATCGTCCACATCCGAAAGTTCAGACACAGAACAAGTGAGTAACAAATATTTTCTACAGAAAAGAACGGCACAGAACGGCAACGAAAAGTCAAAACTAATGAGGCCTTTAAATGTATTGTAGAACTAAAAGGCTTAAATAATTCTTTTTTTAAAGCTTAAAGGAATACTGAAAACTTAAATTTTTTCTTAGCTAACTTGGGGATTACACGATCAAGTTTTGTCTATTAAATTTCAATACACTCACACATTTTAACTTATACAATCATACTTTTAAAACTTCCCACCAAAACAAATGTTCCGATATCGTAAAGAATTCGTAACAACTGGTTGACAAAATCCTACCGATATTGTTACAATTTTAATATGAAAGGGTTGGCATGACTTCGCAACGATGTGTAGGTACGAAATAGCATCAATATGTAGGTACGATTTCATTAAGAGATACCAATTATTTTCCATCATTTTATTTAGTAATTTATTAATTAAATACATCCGAAAGAAATTTATTCAGATCAACTACCGAAATGTCTTAACGAATGCGTGACGACAAGTCTGATTTCAGACAAACTTCCGAAATGTCTTAACGAATTCTTTACGACAAGTCTGCCTTCAGAAAAAATCGAAACCTTTGGTTTGGTGGGTTGATGCAAACTTGCTTTTGAAATTCTCCTTCCATCGAGTGTTTTAATTTACAGTCAAGAAAACATTTTTGTTTTGTTTTTTACAAATATTTTGGTCAATTTAAAACAACTAATTAAAATCAAATATTTTTGTAAATAAAACTAATAATGTATGGATGCAACCATTTGCAGCTGTTTTCTTGACGATGACATCTAGAGAAATAAAATTGCTTTAAAATTGCGTGCAGCCCAGCTGTCTGTCAATTTAAATGAATTTTTGTAACCAGTACGTGTGAAAAACTTGAAAGCAAAACTTGAGCGTGTGGCTGCTGCAGGGTTAGCAGTGCTCAAAGCCTTAGTTAAAGCTTTTAGTTTAATTTAAAGTGCAGAATTTGTTTAAGACTGGTATTCTGTTTGAAATTTGTGAAAAGTGTAGAGCAAAATTGACTTGTTCATACGATAAATTTGACATGTAACTTATGTCGACAATGCCTTGAAAGTTTGTTACAAGCTGTTTTCGAAAATTCTGCGCGAAATAAATCCCGCTTATATTATTTCTCATGTTAAATATAAATGTTGCAAATACTTGGAGGTGTTCTACAAGGCAAAGGAAAATTAACGTTATGTTGTGAAGGCTTTTCCTCTTTTTTGTTTGTTTAACATTTGTAAAAAAAAAGAATGCGAATTTTAAAATGCAACTATAAGGAAATTTAAGATGGAATAACGCACAATGTGTGCAGAATGTCTCCTGGTTGATGTTTTTGGATTTTCTTTCACAGTCTCACGTACACGTTGAATATTCACAGCGGTGTGCATCGTGCGCCAGAGAAACTTCTTGCGGAATCGTGGTGACGAAAAGTGGCAAGCAACCGATTTTTTATTGACCATAATAATCCACTTCGCACATTAAAATGTCGACAACAAGCACGATGAGTCAAAAAAAATTAAATGAAAATAAAATTCAGTGGTTTTATTCGTTGTTCTGTTGTGTGCTGTTCCATTTTAAATTTCTCAAGTCTGCTTTGCACAAATCTTAAACAAAAGAAGCAAACAGATTTTAAATGAACAAGTTATAAAGTAGTTACACAGTAACGTCAACTTTGTGCTACCCTGTACTTCAGGAAAAATTTTTTCATAAATTTTAACAGACTACTTGACTTTGAGCATTATTTGAAACATAAAAATTTATAATTTTAATTAAAGAAAATATTTATTGAGTCTTAAATTCGTTAATATAATTTTATTTAAAATGTGTGTCAAGCTTAAAGCTTTTTGTTCCGCTTAAAGAGCCTACAATGACAGGTTGTTTAGTTTATAATTTAAGACGTAGAAAATTAGCTTTTATTATTAAAACTTTTTAATAGAATATATATTAATATTCAGAAAGTTCAACTTTAAATTTAAACTTTACAGCCTTGAAAACATACTTTTGATGATAACTTAAATTTACTTTAATTTTAAGAGCTTAACATATTCTATAACTTATTAGACGATATTCATAAACGATTACTAAAGTTAAACTAAAGTATTAAAATGTATATTTATTAAGGAAGCTCTGTTGTAAAAACCACTTCCAAATTTTAACAGTCGTTTATGAATGAAGACAAAGCATTTAGTATTTTCTTTGAAGGTTGAAAATATTTTAAAAATTTGTTGATCTTTTTTTTATTTTTTTATGCTGGCTTGTTAAATATTTCTATAACCCAACAGATGCTACATCCCATGGTTATACATGTCTATCATCCATATCGTCAACCCGATGGAATCAATCATTGTCAAGCAGTGAATGGACATTGTTCACATTTATGTCTGCCAGCACCGCGCATCAATGAACACAGTCCACGTATATCGTGCGCCTGTCCCACCGGTCTTAAACTAATGGACGACAGACTGATGTGTGTTGAAGATCGTAAGTACATTTTTCTTTGTTTTATTTATTTTAAAAATAATAAAGAATTAAAGAAGCCACCAGAATTAAAATTTATTTTTACTTAATTAAATTTTTTTATTCTTCAATATTTTGTTAATTAATTTTTATTTTATTTAACTTAATCAAAAAAAAAACAATATAAAAAAATCGACAATGTTGGTGTGTTTTTTTTGGTTGTTTGTTTGGCACACGCGCACAGCCTCACAAAAGCAACATTCAGGTGGACATTCATTTGCCACAAGAAAACCAAAGAAGAACTTTAATTTAACCTCCCATACGTCGTCGTATTCATCAGCATCATACTATCCCTCGTCGTTGTCAGACTCATCATCTAAATCAGACACAAAGTCTGTAAACAATCTACCTCAACAACAACAAACACAGCAACAATATGATGCTGAAAAAATGGCGCAAGAGCCCCACAATGCGGGTATGATTTGAAACCACTTTTTCTTTTAATTTTTAACATTTTACGTTTATTTTTTTTTTTATTTTTTTAACTATAAAATTTGTTACTATCACCAGCCATCGCTCGCTCGTTCCATCCTTGACTTTTACTAGTCTAACACAAATTATTTTGAAAGCTTTTCAAACTTTAACTTTTAAAACAACACGTATTTGCCACCAAGTGTATTCAGTATTCATACTTTATTTTTCTAATTGAAACCATTTACATCAAAAAGGTTTCTTGGTCTATCGTCTATCTGCCTGTCTTAGTCTGTCTAATGCTTTGGTTTGGTCATTTGTTTTATAACACATCTCGCATACCTTCGTCACTTTGCACTCCAACGCACTACATTTAACTACTGCTTGACCAGTGTGCTTCTTTCTACCCGCTACCCGACACCTTCCATTACTCCAGCCCATAGACAAGATGCTAAAATGTGTCCTTGGTTTTTGTGTAACAAACAATTTGGCCCAAAAAAAGAAGACTTGTATTTGTTGCTGTTTGTCTGTATTCAGTTTTTCCTTCCTGCAACCTTGGATGCTTAGTTTACATTACAAAAAGCTTTTAAATTCAAAAAGCACAGAACACACATGATACTAAAAAAAATAACAATTTATTTTAGTGTTTTTTTTCTTTTTAATTAACAAAATATCTAAATGGCATGATGATGATTTTATGAGTGTTTTCAATTTGAGCGGATTAGCAAATAAACTTTAATTCTTTAGATGTAATTTTTTGGGTAAATACTTAAGATTGGACTGAAGGAAGTATAGAAGGAAGATGTCAGAGTTTTATTTTTAAATAACTGTTTTATATTAGAACGTAGTGCAGACGATAGTGTCTTTTAAAAATTTAGTCCTTAAATATCCTCGCATATTTGAAACTAAACAGAAAAATATGGTCAATGACTTCGCTTAAGGACAAAATAGCCAGAAAAAATTTGGCAATGTTTTGTTGTTATCAAACAATATACTCTTCTATGATATAGTACATGCCGTCTGCATTACTTGTAACTAGCTAAGTAAGTACTTACATATCGTCTGATATATAAGTACTTATTTTTGGCGCAAAAAATAGAATAATGGCAACTGTTTGAAGTTATTGAATGCCGATAATTAGTTTACGGGGAGCCCCTGTAGACTAATAGATAACGTACTAGACTATTAGGCCGGGGGTCGCAGCTTCGATTCCTGCTTAGACCCTGGGTATTTCTGCAGATAAGCCAAAATGGCTTCGCGGTTTGTGATTGTTCTTTTAAACAACTTATTTGCAGTTCATTGCAAAATGATATTATGTATGTCTTAAAACTATTTATTTATTAGCAGCCAAACTTGGGAATCAAAACCTCAAAAAGCACTCATTTGCTGTCAAAGTTTGTGGTAGGTACCTTTTTAAGTCGAGATACGAGGGCGGATTGATATTGAAGCCATGGTAGCGCTACATGATAGGACAAACACAAACACTTTTGTGTTTTAGAAATTGCGATCAGTCAAACGTCAGTTGTTAAAATTTCAAGCAAATTCATCGATTAGCTTATTTGAGGTAGTCGTTTGAAGTAAACAACTTTTGTGTTTCTTGAAAAATGGAAAAAAGTGAATTTCGTGCAGTGATTAAACACTATTATTATTTGAAAGGGAAAACGGCGAAATTTGCGCCCAATCCTTGTACTTGAAATGCAATGAGAACTCTTTCTTCTTAGAACAACTTGCAATTTGTTTGGAAATTTCTCTCGATATCGAATGCCGTGATTTTCCCCCTGAATTTCGTGATGTTTATCAGCAGCATTTAATTCAGACCGACAATGTTGCAATCGTATACCATTCCGCTCCTTGGATTACTTCCCGTCCCATGTTGTCTTAACAGAAATACAACTACTTGGAGTTCAATTCATCAATGAGTTACTAGTGATTGATATGCTCATCTTTTGCTGAATAAACTTGAAATAAAATTTATAAATTTTTTTAATACGCCACAGAAACGTTTGAAAATAAGTAGAGATTAAATACATGAAAAAGTGCCTGCCCCTTTCTGTTACAATTACATCCTCTTGGTTGCTAGAGGCAACTACATACTCGTATTTTTATGTGCTTATAAAACGTTCTGTACTTGTCCAATGATTTTAAATCCGTATATAAAATTGTAAACTTTTTATATTTTTTTTTTTCCTTTATTCCATATCATTTTCTACTTTCATAATAAATCATCTGTATGCACAAACACAATTACATTTTAAAAAAAAAAAACATCGTGTGAAAACAAAAAAAACAAATATTTAAAATTATTTCAAAAGATAAAAGGGTCGCAATGAACAATTCATCACCTCCAAAGCGAAACAGTGCATTTGAATCACCTGAAATGAAATTCAACAAACCGGCATTTATAACCAGTGATGATGGCAATGATGATGAACAGCAGCAGCAGCAGCAGCCGGCGCCGCAACAGCTGCAACATGAACAGCAATCAATTACAACATCATTTTACGAGTATGATACTTATGCTGCAAAATATCTCTATGCAGTCTGTCTAGAATTACAACAAACTGATGATGACCAGAGAGACATTATGAAATATCACAAACGTAATAGTGATGATGAATATAAACATGAAACGAAGCAGAGTATGAAGCGTAATATTTTACCAATGGAAGAGGAAGGCAAACAAGATGAACACCGAAACCATAAAGCAGAACAAATACGAATTCAGGCCACTATAACTACTCAGTTGAAGGTTGATGATGGAATAAATATTGAAAATTATAATAATAAATATTTGGTGATTAAAGACAAAAGCAACGTACATAGAAACAAAACTCTTTCGAATGATGATGATGATGCAATTACAAGCGATAATAAATTATCAATATTAATTAAATCAAACATAAATACGAGCGAAACTGTTAGTGATAGAACAACGAAATATGAAATTATTAATAATGATGGAATGGCAGCAATACCTTGCAACAGCACTAATAATAACACTGCTACTACTACTACTACTACTACTACTACTGCAACTACCACTACAACTTCAGAAAGTACTAAAGAAATAGAAACAAGTTTTTCAGGAAACTTAGATTATAGTGAAAGCTCAGAAGAAGCAACTGCAACAGCAACAGAGCAACACTATAACGTTGACGATGAGAACAATAATGACGACGATGCTGCAATTTATTTGGATGAAACGTTTTATGACAGTGATTATTATGTGGAAGGAGGAGCGAGGGATAGACCACTGCCGGAACTTAAAATTGAATTAGCCACAACTGCAGAAGATCTATTGGATACTTTAGTTTACAACAATGGAACTGAAAACTCCCGCATATCAATGTTTCCGTTTGAAGCAACATCTTTTAAAACACATTTTGCTTCCTCATCAGCAGCTCATCATAAATTCTATACTAATTACGATGTACCTGTAGGCTATTTGCGTTGGTTGTGCAAACGTTTGCCCAATAGAACAACAAATGGAATTACCCGCAATAGATTCGATGATACGAATATTAAGAATGTTTTCAAAGTAAACGAATCTAACGATACAGAAACTCTATTGAATACAATTGCAGGTATAATGAAAATGAATCAAATCTTTGTGTTCCACATGCAGGCAGCGCTCGCATTCCTATCTTGATGAATTCATCATATTGTTCGCATTTTGTTTGTAGATTTTTATGTTGTTATTATTGTAATTAGAAAATGTGTTTGTATTTGTAATTGTGATAGTGTCCGCGATACTTGTTTGTGTACGACCTAAACACTCGGAGAAATAAAATAGTTTCTGAACTGTTTTACTTTTCCCGATTTAGTTATAGATATTGATAATAAGTTTCCCTAACGGCCTCTTTTTATAAAATGAAAACAAAATTGTGAGTAAGAATTAGTATTGGAAACAACAATAAAATACGAAAAATAGTCTTTGTTTTCAATATAAATTTTCAATCACAATTTTATTTTTATTTTATAAAAATAGGCAGTAAGTTGTCCCAACTACCCGTTAAGTGCACCATCTTTTAGAGATTTATTAAATATCAAACACACGTATTCACGAGTTAAAAACGTCTGACAAACGGAAAGACATGCTATCGAAAACTATAGGATTCTGTTAATATATTTTAAATATTAAAATAAGAAAACGTTATGTAAAGCAAAAGCAGGCAGATAGAACACAATACCATACCATATTTTTGAATGAGTCCTGGCTACCGTCCACATAACCACGTAAAATTACATATTTTAAGCCATATGTCGGCATTGTTTATCTCTTAATAATAATTCAGCAAAGAAATTGTAATGACTTCCATTTAAGAATAACGTATTTCTAAACCACATCACCTTGCAGTAGTTCTAGAATTACTTATTAGTAAGTGAATAAGTAAGCAGTTGCGTTACTAAGTAGTGCGATAGTAGAGCGTGCACATGTCATGCGCTTCACTACCAGTTCAACCCCTGTGGAAGCAAAAAGTGGATTTTTTTTCTTTACAATCGTGTATGTGTTCATCTAAATATATATATATAAAATAGTTTAGCAATAGATCAGATAAAATACAACAATTCCTTCGAAAGCCCGAAATCCATGCTCAGATCAATCAGACATTTCATTTTGATTGTGTTGTATGGTGACAGTATCCCAATATGTTTGCAAAGTTTCATAAAACTTGATTAAGCAGAGGTAGCTAAAGAACTGTAATCACTTTTTGTGGGCGTGGCATTGCACACTTTTCATTAGTAATGTCGTACTGTTACGAAAACTAAAATGTGTGAGAATATTTTTAAAGGAACTGTTTAAGCAGAAGTAATTAAAACAATTATATTTACTCAGTGTGGGCGTGGCAATGTCCAAATTCTTAAAGTCATGCAAACTAAATGTGCTCCTTGTAAAAGATTTCAAAAGAATCGTTTGAGAAGAATTATTTGAAAGGAAATGTTTGTTTTGTGCAGGCGTGGCTTTGCCCAATTTTATATTCACAAAATATTGTCACGGAAACTAAATGTGATTGCAACGTGTCTTGGGCATGCAGCCGTTGCACAGAGGAGTATTGGGCACAAAAAGCTGTCCAAAATTATTCAGGTTTGTCACAGAATTCAATACAGTCCGAATAGGATTTGAAAGGACGACAAAAAAAATTTTTGAGATGAATTTCAATGTTGTTCTTTTGAACAGAAAACCGATAACATTGAAATTAATCTCACATAAGTATTTTTGTCGTCTTTTCAAATCCAATTCCGACTACATTGGATTCTGTAACAACCCTGATTAAACATGTTTTTTGAATTGAAAGGTTGAGCTATTTGATAGTTTTTGGTGTAATTTAATGTAAAAAGTCCGGTGGCAGATTCATAACAACAATTTGAAAATTTAAAAAAATCGTAAAAAAATGGCGCAAACTTGCGCAAACTTTTTGCTTGGGTGTAAAATTAGTGATTCTAAATTTTATTGTGTGTTTTATACCACAATAGTTTGTACATTTCCTACCTTAACTTTTAATTTTTTGCAAAAAAAAGTGTATAAATTAATTTTTTTTTTAATTTTTAACCGAATAGTTTCAACATTAATATTCAAGATAATTTAATTTTTCAAATATCAAAAATATCTTTTGATCAAACTTTCTGTGAAAACAAATCAATGTAATACCTTTATTCGTTTAGCCACAAAAGAATATCATATAAACATCTAGAAAACTAAAAAATCAATCAAAGCGCATGTAATTTTCTTCACTTTCCTGATGTCAGCAGTGTCTCAGAGCTACAAATCGTAACATAAATTCATAAAAATTTACCTTATTATGTAAAATGTTGTTGTGGTGTATCGAACTACGTACTTAGTTTTTAAGATTTATTCAAATTCATTTTTGCCTTTTTGGCCAGCTTTTTGGCTCAAATACTCCTCTGTGCGTTGGCGTGTATGGTTTCAACCTGGAGTTGCGTTAGTTATCCGAATCGAAGGAAATTACTTTGGAACTGCAATGAAAAGTTGCAGAAAAGCACCCAAGTGTGCTTCACGTTTTTCAATACCCTCTTACTTCGTAACTGTTCAGTTTTTTTTAATATTCACAGCAATTTAACCATCTCTTATGGCCTACATTTAGGCTCATAAATCTTTTAGCATATTTTCAGGCAATCGTTAGAAAACAAATGAAACAAATAATTTGTTTTGTTTTGTGATTTTTGTTTTAAAAATATTTTAACGATGGCAATTTTTTACAAAGATAAAAGGCTATCCCAAGGACTTGTTTTTTTTTCATGTATACAATTCATTATAATACAATTTTGTATTTTTTATATTCTTAAAAAATTTGTCAACTTTAATGCAATATTTATTTATTTAAAAAGTCTGTCATGCACAGATATTTTTTTAGCAAAAAAGTTTTGGGGTTATTTGGCAATATACTTCTTAATATATTTTTTTCCAAAAATGCGTTAAGAAATTTTTTAAAGTTGCTAAATTAAAATAAGATTGTATTAAAAATATATATGTGAATGTCACTTATGAAACTTTTTCCTGCGATGCTTAAGAATTTGTTTCAGTTTTTTTTTTCTCTTTAAAATTTGTTTTATTTGGTTGCGTTTTTCTTTTTTTTTTCGCTGTGTTCTTAAGGTTTTGACTTTAGGTTACAGAAAAGCTGGTTTATCAAGTGATGTTTGTTTATCATTGTTGTGTTATGTTGCTATAAGCACCCACATATATGCTCTATATGTTTTTTTGTTATTTTTATTTAATATGTATCAGATATGCTGTTTTTGGCAATAAAATATACATTAATTTTACATTTGTTCACCCAGAACTTTTTCCACTTTAAAGAAATTTTCTTGTTTGTTTGCACGGCTTTGGGTTCGGATGTTTGACACTTTTCATGAAAGTGTGCACAATGTAACATAAAAACGGAAGCTAAATGGTGCTTTTATGCCACAACTTTTACAACAGTAAAGTTTTCTTTTCATTTTGCTATTTTTCGTTCTTTTTTTGCCAATACGCGAAAAGAGTTAAGTGTAAGTGTATTTATTGTCAAGTGTATACATTGAATTTACTATTTATATTTATTTATAAATTTAACTGCTGCTGTTCATTCATTCTTTCATTTCTTATATATAAAAGAATTTAGATGCATAAAGGAGGACTCGACTCGACTCGTTGTATGTATTTTTGTTTATTTGAAGTGTCTACTGGCTCTTAGCCTTAAAGTATACTTCAGATTTTTTATTTGTTTATTTTAACATCCAGTATGAGTTTTACGTTTTATTTATTTATTTATGTATATTTTTATTTATTATTTCTTTTCCGTATTCTCGCACATGCATAAGTAATATTGTTTCGTTATACTTTCTCAAATAGATGTTTTATTTGTTATTAGTTATCGATATGGTTTCATGATTTTATTCCGTTTTTCTTTTTTTGTTGTTTATTTATCGCAAAGGAAATTTATTGTGACATTTTTGTGGTCGAATAAATATGTGATTGAAAGAGATTTTTATAAAAATTGTGCTCTTTACAAGAAAATATATTTGCCATTATTTTTTATATTTCATAAATAATAATAACAACGAAATGTTTTTTTTTTTTTTTTTTTTTTTGAAGTAAGAAAGAAAGCGGAAAAAATCATATAAATGAATATTTTTTTTTGGAGAAATTCTATTGCTTTTTATGAGGTTTATTGAAAAAAAAAATAATATTTTATATTATGAATTTAAATAGTTTTTCTGCCTTTGTGAATATTATTCAAATGAATTTTTATTTTAATATTATTAAACATTGTTATCATAAAATGTAATGCCTGGCAAAAGTTAAAGTTTATTGCTTAAAGTTATTATTATTTTTTGTAGGAAAAAGTCCATGTAATGAAATAATATATAAATAAACAGTATAATGTGCAATTTAGAAAAAATAAAGCTCAAAGGCATATTTTTTTATTGTGAAACTATTTTAGGTTGTTTATAAAAATGTTAATTTATTGAAAAAATTAACTAGTGTAACTTTTACAGTCTAAAAAATATAATTTTTAAATGGAATCAGACTCAATTGAATTTCTGAAAGCAGTTTTATAAGAGAGGTTTGAAATAAACAGGGTTAAATTTGCCAATGAGTGTAGCATCAGTCAATTCAAATATTAAAAACGGCGGAAATGATAAAAACCATGAAAAAAGTCACAATTAATCCGTAACTAAATGTCAACGTCACACCAAGGCAACGCCACAGTCTGTTGCAGTTCTCTAAGGCCTAGAAAATATCAAAAGAATCTTAAAAGTGGTCAACTGTTATCGACAACGAGTTTAGAAGAGCTTATTTTTGGTGTTGCGTTGATGTGACCTTGACAAATACTTCCAGAATAAAGGGATGTAAATCATATGTGTGTATTCCAAAATGAGTTGCCCATGTTTGGGGCTACTAGATGTAAAACGTCCAATGTCGACGTAAAACCAAGATCAATTACAAGCGACCGATTGCTTCTGTACCGAAAAATACAGCAACAAAAATACGTAGCATTTTTTTTATTTGAATGTAATTCTTTTTTGTACTAAATAGGTTTGTTAATCTAAAGTGATTATTATTAGGCTAAAGTTCGTAATAACTGGGGATATGAAACAATAACTTTGAAAAGAGATAACTTTGCTGTTGTTTTTTAAGAAAATTATTCTATGCAGGCTTTAAATGACATTAATTGGCATTAACTTGAATTTAAATGCAAATAAAATACAATTTTATTTCATTTATACATTCGACGTTTCGTTGGGATTTCCCAACATCTTCAGGGATAATTTTATTTTAATACATTTCATCTTTTAATATAATTTGTACTTCAATTTCAGCAATGCACTTTAATTTCAGCGACATGATAACGAACGACATAAAATACACAACTTAAAAATGATTGCAAAAGTAATAAAAAATAAAATAAAATATCACATATATTATATTATGCATTTCGATTCGAAAGAAAATATTTTCAAAACAAAATGTGAAAGCTAGACAAATTCGAACGACTTTCGTTTCGAATCGAAATACATAAGAACCGCGCCCAGTGTTCATAAGTATTTCTATATAATCGCCACGTTAATGTGACTCGGTTGAATGTGACTTAAAATTCTATTTGTAGAAATTATGACCAAAAAATTGAATACGAGACGTATTTGTTTTGTGGTAGAATTTTACTATTTGTTTAATGATTTATATAATTTTCCATTAAATTAACGAGCTTGAGGACACTTTTATATAAAATCGTACAAATTTGTAGCTTCTTCAGGATCAAACAAACAAATCGATCAACAATCAACAGAACAATTAATTAAAAAATAGTCTAAATTTCTTATTTCCTCCTTCTTTTTTTGTACAAAAAAAAAATGTTTTTCATCCTGAAGAAGCTACACAAAGGAAAAGCGAAATATTGAAAACAAATTTGAACATTTTTTTTTATATAAAAGTGACCTTACCCTCGCTATTTACTTTGAAAATTTTATAAATATATCAACAAAAGTTAAAAAAATTATTGTTATTATTAATTATTTGAATTTATATTTAAATTTTACCATAACTAAATTAACGTTAAATTAACCCATTGCTCTTATCTCATGTACAATTTTTAATTCTACTCTTTGTTATTAATTAGATAAACTGTTTTCGTTTGATTTTTACAAAGAAAAACAAAAACAATCCCTTAAACACGATTTTTTTCTCAAATTCAATGCAATCAATGTCTCTTATACTTTCTTAAGTCAATTTCAGTGAATTTTTATGAATCAAATTGTTTTTGTTTTATTTATTTATAAACATTTTCTTGCAAAAAATATTGTTGTTAACGTTTTCCCTGTAATTCCAGAGAACCAACAGATTTATTTTGTATTTCACTGGAATGTACAAAGTCTGTGAATTATTTATTCCACATGATAAACAAATAAATGAATGTTAATAGATTCGACTGAAAATTTTCAAACTAATAAAAAAAGAACAACATAAAATTCAGATTCTTTTTAATTAATATATGTAACTACATAAACAAATGATTTTAACTTTCAGGAATTCAGGAAAATATTAAAATTAAAATTAATTAATGTACTCGTCTCTTCTTTAAAAAGAAAAATAAATAAATAGAAATGAAAACTCCGTAATTGAGACATCCCTCGAATTTTATCTTAAATACCTAAAACATTAACACGCAATCATCTGTTAAATAGCTATTGGTTGCTAATTAATGGCTTGTTAATTTTATTTATAACAAAATTTAATTTGTTTAAATCTTCATAAAATGGCATTTTCAATTCAATTTATATTTATTTACATTAACATGAATGAATGTATGTATATTTATTTACAAAATAATAAATAAATCAAGTTTAAAGAGTTCAGGCGGTAGTTGTTTAGTTGTTATCCTTTTCTACTTAGAAACATAATTACAAAATATACAATAATATTGCATTTAAACAACGTAAACATGTTGTTAAGTTAGTTACAAAGTGAAAACACGATTTCATTAAGTGCCTGCCTGCGTGCATTTATTTATTCCCTGATGACGTCATCGTCAAATTTGTTTTTTTAATTTTTGTCAAACTTTAAAATTATACTGTAATACCAGGCGCCCAGAATCGTTGAAAACACAGCAAGTAAACTTTTAGATTTTTTTTACAAAAATTATCACAGCATGCTTTGGGGCGCTAAAAAGTATTTGAGTCACCCTGTAAGACAAAATCTTCACCGGGTGAATCAAGTATTTCAACAGCCGTAAAATAGGCTCAAAGCTTTTAAATAAGAAAACTAAACTACAGTACGTGTGTGAATTTTATACACAAAACAGCTTTATTTAATTAAATGATAAATTATTAAATATATACATATATGAAAAACAAAAATACAGACAACAATAAAAAAATAAATGTATCCATTTATCCAAAATAACATTAATTGTTTCAATAGTTTTTCTAAATACTTTTCACAATTTTCCTCATTATACTGCCTTTTATTTTGCCAAAATAGCCTGAGTTTCTCCAAATGATTATGAATCTGCAAAAATAAAAAGAAGACAAAAAATTATATAAACTTAAGGTAAGAACGGATAATAAGAAATATATAAAAATAAGAATAATATTAATTGAAATTAATAAAATATAACGAAAAAAAAGAACGATTGATGTTGATAAATTGTGATAGAAAATGGTGTCTGTTGAGAAGAAAATATTGGCTGGGAAGGCACTTGTCCCAGTGAAAGAATTGTCTATTAAAAAGACACTCTTCTATAGAAAAATACTTCAAAAGACACCTTTTGTACAGAAAAAATGCATATTAAAAAAGTGGGTATAAAAAAGTGTCTTTAGAAAAACCATAATATCCATAGAAAAGTGTCTGTTGGAAAGAAAAAGTATTGAAACGACACTTTTATGTGTAATTTCATATTATCCTTACGTTTTCAAAATGTTGAATTTTATATACACAGACGCAAAAAATATTTATATCCAATGAATTTTTTCATAAATTTTAGATTCATAAATAACATGACTCATTTTATAAACTTTTTTCATTCAGTGTATAATAAATTATATGAGTTAAACGTGTTCAAGTTAAGTTAAACGTTAAGTTAAACGTATTAAGTTTAAAAACAATTTAAAATTTTCAAGAATGGATCCTGAAGCAACACAATGTCTGCCACACAGACTGTAACACACGATCTTTTTTATTTTGATTCATAGAAAAAAATAAAAGTTTCTTCAGTTAACTTTGATTTTTTTTAAATCTATAAATTCAAGAACAAAAGCGTACTGTGAATAAAATAATTCCTTATGAAATCGTTTCTGAATATCTATGCTGAAAACTTTTTTCTGTGTACATTTACATATTTGTAACTATATTTTTTTCCTCAATCATTGAATGCAACGACCGTAATTTAATTAAATTCATTTAAAACTCAGCACACAGACCAACAGAAAATTAGCATCGATTTAAGTTTATACAAACTTTAATGAAAATACAACATTTAAACAACTGAAAATATCTGTATGTAATGATAATAACAGAATTCAAGCTGAATTTAACTGTTTCCTTCCGTTTCCGTCTACTAATAAAATGAATAACATGCAAAATAATACAATAAGAAAATGAATGAGAACGGCAGTCAAAAAGAGGAAAAAGTGAGTAACATAAAATGCAGCTTAAAAACTTTATTTGTAGACTCAAAGATCCGATTTTTGTATTAATATTTCATATATTATTTTCGTAATCAAATAATGTTTAAAAAATTTTAGTTTTTAATGCCTAAACAAAAATTTCCTCCTGTGAGAAATTTAGAAGTTTGTCGCATATAAACAAAATTTATGATTTATTGGTTTTTAAGTTGTAAAATATTTGGTTTTCATATTTTCTTAAAATTTCCCTCAAAATTTCCTAAAAGGGAAATTTTTTAAAATTTGTGTACTTTGAAATTCATGTATTAAAAACTATATAAACTCAAAAAAAAAGTTTGATATGTAAAAGAAAAAAATTCCCTTAATAAGAAATTGTTTAGAAAGTCATTTTACGGAGATTTAACAACTCCAAAATTTATTATTAAACTGTAATAACTAGTTTAATATTTTATAGATTTACTTGAACTATAAATATGCATGTACGTATGTATGATAAACCTTCTTGACTCAATTTCTCGGTATTTATATCCGCTGTGGAGAAACGCGCACATACAAGAATCTCCTTTGCAGCAAATTAAATTTAAACATAAAAGTTAAACTTTTTCAACCAAAAATTGCAACGAAAAAAATAAGAAAGACATAATACTACAATTACATTAAAATGTATAACGTATGATGGCCACAATGTGTAATTGAGTTTTACCATGAAAAAAAAACACATAAATTAAATTAAATTAAAAAAAATTACAAGAATTTAAAAATTATTCAACAACAAAGTCATACGAAAAGCAAACTGTATGAAAAATGTTTCTGTACTTAAATTAAATATTGAAGTAGGCATTCGGATTAGAAGGCAATTAAACTTCAACAGGATGTAGTGTCAGGAATCTATAAATTGTCAAGTCTTTTCTTCTGAAAATAGAATATTTTATCATACTGACATTTAACTATACATTATGCTGCGTATGTAATCGTAGGTGGATTAAGTTGTCATACTTAATTGGTGCTATAGAATTGATTTGTTTTCTCTATTTTTTTTTATATACAGTTTGCTTTTAAGTGCAAGAAAACCTATTTGACAGAGTGCTCTGGCAAAAAATATGTAATGTCATCAATTCAAGAGTTTATCCGTATAGATAGATAAACTAAATCAATCATATATTTTCTCTTACACTCCTTGCTAAATTGTGTTTATATAAATGAAGACTGGATGCACGTATTTCACACTAACGTATATTTACTCCCCACTGCATCTTTTAACGACAAGTTTTTTGTGTAGTTTAATTTCACTCACAATTTAATAATGACAACATTTGCGTTTTTTCCATAATGTCTATCTTTACTTAAAAAAAACCTTACAAGTATATGTATAAGCTGTATGTATGTGTGCCACTACATAGTTATGCACATATGTACTCGTATGTGTTGAAGGTGATGTTGATTGATGTGTTGAAGTTGAAATGGCAATAAAATATAATCTACTTTTAGGTGTAAGAGCTTTTAATAAAATTAAATGGAAATTTTAAGTTCCTCTTACTTTAAAACGAATTTTACATACCGAGATTGAAGCGCCATAGGCAAAAGTGCCTAGTCAGAAGTTTTCATGAGAGGCTAAATGATATCTCGAAGTGTAAACTTCATCGATGACATCAGCTGACTTAATGTTTTAAAAATAAAGCAATCGAACTCAAAGACATGTTTGAAACTCAATTATCCTCCAAAAATCATATATATAATCATTTCATATATTCTATGTTTTTTACACATTAAACCTACTTTAAGGCTTATGAAGTACGTAGACTTTATGAGTGCTTGAGTTTTTCCAATATTTTTAAGTTTTTCAATTTTAATACTTATTTTAATTTTTTGGCAAAATCAATAGTAATAAAGATTTAAAAGATAAAATAACTAAGTTTCCTCAAAATGCCATTACTTTATGAAAATGTTTAGTCTGTATTAGTTTTTGAAAATTTTTATCGTTTTTGGTGAATAAACTTTTGAGGAAATTTATCATGATATGTTTGTTTGATTGAATATTATTATTATTATAATTTTTAAGACTATTCCATTTGGGAAATTTTAAGAAAAATTTCTTTTTGACAGATTTTTTAAAAATTTCCCTTTAGGGAAATTTTAAGGGAAATTTCTTTAATATATTCCAAAAGATTGTTTAACTATTTAGACGCCTAGAAATAAACAGAAATTGTAATTTTGCAAACAATATAAAATGAAATATTCTCTTATTGCAGGAAAAAATTGTTTAACATTTAACCGCAAGACTTACTGCCAGGCCCACGATGTCAAATGTAATTGTACGAAAGAACGAATACGTGTGATATCGTGGGCCGAACAGTTAAATTTTTCATTAAAACTTGTGAAGCCCTGACTCACTATCATACACGATCGTATAATTTATTCATATGAAAATCTGACATCTGTCATCATACTTTACAAAAATCACAACCAAGTGTGTTGTCGGTGCCGCACTATCACATAAAAAAAATGCAAAACTATATGTTTTGGAAAAATTTTTGATTTTTTCGTTTTCGTCAAAATAATTTACAAGAATATTAAATTAATATATACTGAGCGTCTGTCAAATTAATATATAAAGCAGACATTGCTGCGTATGTTATCAACTGTTCCGAAAAAAATGCAACTCTGATCATATAGAAAATATTAGTTTATGAAATTTTCAATTAAATTAACAAATCGAGCAGACTTGTCAAGAAACTGTCACACGAATATACAGTTTTAAGCCACAATATCAAACATTTTGAGCATACACGATTTTTTCATAGATCTAATAACTAAATCTCTAAGTGAATCACTACCTTTAAATGCATGATATATGAACATCAATACCCTAACTAATTGTACTCACTAAATATAAAGGTATGACATACATGTAATTTTAAAATTACAAATCTATTTTAAGGCGTTTTAAAATATTAAAATTCTGACATATGTTACACAGCAATGTAAATTGCATATGTATGTACATATATTAAAACTGTGTGTATGTATGCAGGAAAAAAATATAAACATGATGCAGCATTCAATCCTTTATCAACAATACATAAATATAAAATGTACATCTGTGTATAAAATAAACCATTGAATAAAATCTTACAACAAAACCATACACAACATACTCTAGAGAGGGGATGGTGAGTAACTTTTCAAGGACGATCCTGCTTGCTCATTGGCATGCTTATGGATAAACTTTTGCTTTCTTTATACTAATGAACGCCGACGTGATCGAGGGCTAAATTTATTCACGAGCATGATTCATGCCAATAGTAATAAAAACAATAGTAATAAAAAGATTTTTATGCACTATTATTTATAAAAGTTTTTCTCATTTTTCCCAAGCAATTATTGCAACAACAAAAATATACAAATGAGTAAAAACTGCAACATCATATAAATGCAAGTTTGTATGACTGTAGGGAATATACGTTATTTGATGTTTGCACACAAATACAAGTGAATACATTACATATGTATACATGTGTGCATGTTTGTGTGTGCACATGCACACGAGTGTTTTATATTGTAAATGTGTTCTTTTTTTGGTTCAAATGTTATTTTTATATATTGAAAAAGTTTTTTTTTACTTAAATATGTAAGCAATTTAGCACACATAAATTTTGACACTTGACTGGCAAAACTGCAATGGATTCGAATTAAACAAACAAAACAAATGTGCTGTCATTAAAATAATCACAGGCTATAACGAAACGAAATGGTCGTATTGTATGTACCACATAAACTATAAAAGTTATATTGCTGATGGAGAAAATTTTGAAGATATTTAAGCAGATAATCTGTTTACATAATTGGGTTTTGTATCATAATTGTTACACATGGTCGTACTCGTAAGTAATTCTGGTAGATGTTTCTATTTATGATTTTCGTTTTTATTACAATTGCCTGTCATTTATTTATGTATGGCTCTGAGATTTGAGCCACTCTTACTTTATAATAATAAGTTTACATACGTATGTATTTGATATTATTTTTAGCAATTATTTTGCATCATAAATCAAATAAATAAGTTGAACAAAAAAATGTTTGAAAAAAATATGAAATTTACATTTTAATAACATTTTATTGTTTAACAAATAAAAATACAAACAATTTATATTAAAACAAAAACAGGTGCGAAATAAAAGATATACAAATATGTATTACAAATTAACGAAATTATAAATATATTGTATTTTGTACGATACATAAATCACTAGAAAGAGGTTTTCTGTCTGCCGATCAGCCTTGCCAGTTTAGGTTTAGTGGGTTATTTTCCTTAAAAAGCAAATTTTAGAATTTGGGGAGCATACATTTTTATTGATGGGTTAAAATTTTTTTTTAATTATCTCCTTATAGTGCATTTACATTGCCTCGAAATCTAGTAGATTTAATTTGAAATCTTTCTCAAAATCTATTTCGTTTACAATGCATTTTTTTTTGACATAAGCAAGATTTTATTTGAATAACAAAACCAGCTGTCCAATATTTAAAATAAAAAAAATATGCGCTCATATATACTAGTATTTTGTTAATTTTTTTTTTGTGTAACTCAAATGTTATATGGGGCATTATAAGGAAATGGGCATTTAGTAAACTGCGTTACCTTTCATTTGCCATTTGCACTTCATTTATATTTTTAGTTTTATTTATATTTTCCATTTTGTTAATTAACGGGTGCGTTCGAGTACTTTTGGAGTAAAATGCAGTAAATGAGTAATTACTGAATGAACTGAAAAAATCACTTCCAAAAAAAGAAAAATGTTGTTGGTACTCGGTTAGTGCTGGCAGAGTATTGAGTAGTGGGTACCGAGTATCGGGTATTTCCTTGTTTTTTGTTTACTCAATACTCAAAAGTAGTTACTCGATACTTTTAGAGTTGTATTTTTAAGCAAGTTGAGTGGCTAAAATAGTGCATAAAAATACATCACTGTATAAAAAGACAAATAGATGTAAGATTCTTTAATCAAATCAAAACTAAATAATTTTTTAGAACAATTAAATTATTTCTTAAGTTGTTGTTAACGTTAAATTAAAAGTTAGTTTTACATTTATTTTGTATTTAATAATAAAAGACATACAAAACCAATAATAGTTGAAGAACTATTTTTAATTTTTGAAGAAACTACTTCAATTTGCAGATAAAAACTATGCGTTACGAATTCAAAAAATCCGTTAAAAGTATTGAGTACCCAAATGAAAAGTATTGAATATTATTGAGTAATAAAAAGTAGTAGAATTTGCCAGCACTATACTCGATGCAATATTTATTATATCATAAAAATTTCAAGAGAACATCAACAAATTATTTTTTATAATCTTTTCCATATGTTTATTTTGATTTTATTTGAATTTGCTAATTTTTGTCGGATTTAATTTATTCAAAAGTATGTCATTACTTGTTTATGCCACTGATTATCTTATAAATAAGTCCAGTACTAAGTAACCATATATATTTAGCACTTTCACAACTCCAAAGAATTAAGATAATACAAAGAAAAGAAAGTTCAAAAGTTATTATGAACATTTATTTTCTTTTAAAAGGCGTACATTTGATTAACAAGAGAATAGCTCAAAAATAATTATTAATATTGTATCAATATTATTATTTAAAATTTCTTTTTTTATTCTTATTTATTTTTTGACCTTTTGTTTTTTAAATGAATCTAATTTATCTCAATCTATAGGTAAATTTTTTATAAAAACCGTTTACAAAATTTTATTAGTTACCCGATGTATATTTTTTTCTTTTTTTATATAATTTTTTCACAAATTTTATACTTTTTGTTTGTTAAACTTTTGAATCATGTTTTTTTGTTTTGCTAAATTTTACTAGCAAAAATTTCTGCAGTAAAAATTTGTAAATACTCAGACAGAAGCTATCACTTTACGCTCTCAATTTGTGTTCTCATTTATTGTATTTTGTGTTAACGAACGCAATTTAGCAAAATGCAGTAAAGCTCAGTAAAAATTTTTAAAAACTTTTGAATACTCGAACGCACTTAATTTATTATATATTCTGCAAAGTAAATTTACAGAATATGGTTGCACAAAAATGGCGCCGGTAACTAGACCATATGTCCATGATGTTATTAACAGTATTTTAAAAATGTTTTTGTGACTGGCTATACCCGACCTATGCCTTCACATAGGAAGTAGTAGCAACGTGGTTGTCAACGAAATTCCACAAAAGAACCGCAAGACTATACGGTTATCAGTCAATCAGTGCGAGCGAGACGAAAAACTGTCGAAGGCCAAACAACACACGCAAGCCTGACCGCACTTAAGAAATAATTACGATGACGCGAGAGCTGTTCTTCAGCCCAGACCTGCTTAACGACTGAACGCACTTAATATTTTTTCGTTTGATTTATTTTTATTTATATAATGTCAGTTATTGTTCTTGCACAGCGTAGTATTTTTTGAGAAAAAACATAGTTGCACCACCTAAGTACTACTAGATTTCGAGTCGATTTTGTCAAAATCTAGTAAAGAAGTAGATTTGGTTTTGTATGGGAAATCTAGTCAAAAACAACTAAATTTTGTTAGAAATCTAGTAAGAACTAGATTTCGGTGCAGTGTAAATGGACTATTAGAAACTTTGAAAGAATTTAAAAAGGCACTCGAGTAACAAAATAAAAAAAAACAGAAAACACACTTTCACTCCATATAATAGCTAATTTTAGTTTATATAATCTGTTTCAAGTATAATATATGCTGTCGGACAGTGTAACAAATGTATGATTACACAAACTTTTGTTTACACATATTGCTCATATTTATATCAAAAGGACTTCTTGTGCTGTTGTTGCTTTATTGCTCTTCACAGTCGTAAATTAAAGTAAAACACACATAAAATTATAATGAACTTTTATAAGTTTCCTATGGTTTTTTTATGTTTAAGTAGTGTTTATTTGGGAGAAAATAACTAAATGGACAAAGAAAAAATTTCGAAATGGCCAAAAATGCAACGAACATTTTTTGCATTTTGTGCTGTTTTGTTCCATATTTTGTTTTTTTTCTGTATAATTGTGGTTTTTGGTCTGTCTTTTTATGTATCGTTATATATTAGAGTGATCCTCCTCTTTATATTCAGGAAAATAATCCCTCTAGATGCGACTGGAAATCAATAAGTCCTCTTCAAAGCCGTAGACAAATACTTTAGTTTCTTTATTTGGCGTGATACAGTTTATGCAGGACTTTTCTTAAGTCTTCCGTGAAACAAGATTTCGAAAGAACTTCAAAACAAGTTTTTTTACTACAAGTATTTCCATGCAAATCACAAGAAACCGAGACCATTGACTTGCCAGCCGATTGCAATAGCTTTGCTTCATGATATGTCTGTCAATCAAAACTTTTTTATAATTATGATGGTTGATGTAGATTTTAAAGTCTCAGAAATTTTTGATTTTTTTGGCATGAAGATCCAGTATGACGTTCTATATACAGACAGATTACGTTTCTTTAATCTAAAAAAAAATATTCAAGTGCCTGAGTTTTTAAAGATGGTGGAAGAGTTAACTCACACCATCTGATCTGATTGCTATTTATGCTAACTATATCCGACTATAAATGGAATACACCTCTCATGTGCTTCAAAACATGTTTTGAGGTTACTCGAACGTGTACAGGAGAGGACGAACAAGCTAATCTGTAACATTTGTGTAGCCGACTCTATTGACTCACTGGAGCATTGAACCAATGAGGGTTGTTTCTCTCTTTTATGGTTATTACAGTGGAATGAAATTAGGAAACCTTTTTTGCCAAAAACTACTTGTTTCCGTACCACGCACTTTTCATTAAAAGCTCATCCATTTGTGGTCGATTGACCAATGAAATGGCACTGCGCATTACAGTGAAAATGCGTTTTTTAGTTGCACTTTTCGTACATGGAATAAACTCACAGCAGAGGTCTCTCTTATTACTTTCATCTTGGAAAAATTCAAATCGAATGTCAACAAACATTACTCCCTCTATCCTCCTTCCCATAACCTACATATTTTCCCAGTTTCGGCACAATGCGCCGGATATGTAGAGATCCTACAAAAAAAAAAGGAACTGTCAGACATGTGACACACATCCCGATCGGAAGCTTTCAATTTCGTATTAGCAATTAAAATTTTTATTTTGCACTAAAAAATAAAATTATTTAAGGAATTAATTGTTCAATTCCTTAACTTATAAATTACAAAAGGTCTACAACACTACACATTCATTAAAAAAATAAAATAGAAAATTAGTTCCTTAAGGTGTCACTTTAAACTTGTTTTTAACTTGTTTTTTATCATTTTTAGCACTTTACAAGCAAACGTTATGGAAAGATATTTATTTGCTACTCCTCAAAATATGTTAAACTTATTTTCCTTACTGCAAGCAATCTAATAGAAAAAAGCTCAACTTTGAAAATAAAAATTGGTTTGATTGCAAAGAAATTTTTCGGTTTTTAAGTTGGATTTTTAAATGGTCTCAGAACTAACTGCTTAAATTTTACGTTCTAAAACACATCCATAATTGGAGGATACAGGGCTGGGCTCACTTCCTCACATTGTACCTGCCCATATATGCATACCCCTCATGTTCAAATTTTAACTTAGTGTCACAGCTGTATGCGTCCAAAATTAAATCAGTTTTATATTTATATATATATTTTTAATGTAAAACAGTTTTGCATATTAAATTTTATGTTTAATATGTAATTAAATTCACCCCGTTCCTCAAAGGGTTAACAACTCGTACAAACTGTATGCCACACATTTTTAATGTGGGTGGTTTTAAATGCAGAAAAGAAGAAAAAAAACATACTCGTATTTATAAGCCATAAATGTAGTTTTGGTTAAATTTTCTGCTTATTACTTCATAAATAAAATTTTATTTTAACAGCAATAAACACATATTAATGTTTTTCGTAGAGCACAAAACATGTTCCTGTTTAAACACAAATAAATAACCTTGAATTTAATATTCAACAAAGGATTTAAAAAGCCTTTAAATCTTAATAAACAATATTTTCTTTGCTCTAAAAAGAAGTCTTTCTATGACTTATATTTGAAATGTAAAAGAAATTTAATGAAAGGAAATTTCAAAATACTTAAATTTAGGCAATTTGTGTAAAAAATAAAAGAAAACTAAACGCTAGAAGAATTGTATGGTTTCTGCCTAAAAACCGTAACTAATTTGATTTTGTGGCATTTAATCAAAGAGAAAAGTAAACGATGAGTTATTAATAATGTCGCGCTACTTATAATAAAATAACTTTTTCCTCTGCTCAGCAATATTTTAGAAATATGATTTGAAAGTTTAGCAGCTGCTGATCGTAATGTTTGAACAATATATTGTTATTATTCACGATTTATTTATTGCAAAATAAAATAAATTTCACACATTTACAGTCACAGATTTTATTAAAAACTTAATACACTTTTTTTTTATTATAAGTTCTTGCATGCGGCATCGAAAAAAAAATTAATCACGAGAGATTATAAAACCAATAAAATTATACTGATATTGAATTATTTTATTGCAATGAAAGCATTTATAAATTATAAAATAAATAAATTTTCCCATTGATTTAAAAAAAAACTATACACCAGAACATTTTTAACGCCCAAAAATATATAGGCTCTTCCAATAAGAGCTAAAAAAACGAGTGTATGCCATTAATATTAGAAAACAATATCAACGAAATGGCCGCCACGTCAGCGATTGCAGTCTTATTATCCTTTTCATGAAATCTTTCATCTGCAATTTGCACATTCGCTGCTGTAAGTCCTCGATAACTTCTCAAATTTCATGATTGAGATCTTGAATAGACTGTGGGTCATTGCGATAGACAATACCTTTCACATATGCCCAAAGAAAAAAATCTAAAGATGATAAATCACAAGATCTCGGTGGCTAATTGTGATGGCCTCTTCATGAAAACACACGGTCAGGAAACTTTTCACACAAAAGAGTGATGCTATCGTTACTTGTGTGACACGTAACACAATCTTGTTCAAAATAAATGTCATCAACATCAATATTTTATGCAAAATACGGTTTAAGGTCGATTGTGGAATGCCCTATTCCAAAGAACGACGAGAAATGCACAAACCTGGGCTTTTCACCATACTATAGGCCGTTGTTCTGGAGCAACGTTTACGGGTTCAATGCTTCAGATCACTAACTTGTCCCAGTACCATGAATTTCTTCATCTCCTTTACAATTGCCGGCCGAGCAGGTGCTCCACAACGGCCCAAAAATGTTTTAGTTTTGCGAACTGTGACCTCGAAATTTGCACCATTTTTGTAGTGAATTTTAATAATTGCAATTCGTTCCTGAAGCATAAATCGTTCTCTTTTTATTAAGGGCGAAGTTTTTACTTGTCATCTGTCAAGCAGTTTCGGGTTGAGTCATAACAACTGTTAGATTGGCGGGCTATTATAAATGAAACGCCTTATTGGAACACCCTGTACTGTACAATTTCAATATTTATTTTGCAATTCTATAGAATTTCCATTCAAAATCTCATGTAGTTATTATACAAAAAAAAAAACATTTAAATAAAATATCCAGCATAAGCTTCTTTGTTATTAAAAATAACTAAAATTAAAATTTACTAAAAGTATGATTTTATTTATGTATGAGTGTATTAAAATAGAAACATTAAGTAAATCAGGATCATCATCATCATCCTGATGAAAAAAAAAAGAATAATAAAATATTATTGAAAATAATACTTAAACAACAATATACCAACAAATCCTCCTAAAAGTGTGCTATTAAATGTTTACAATATGCATACATCAAATGGGATTAAGTGAACGTGTTTTTGAGGGTTTGCATATCTAAACTCAGTGCTAAAATAATATTTGGAAGAAAAACGAAAATACAACAAAGGATTTATGGAGAGTAATTGTTTGGCTACCAGCAAAAAATAAAAAATAAAGTATAAAAGTAAAAATATTTGTCAATGAAAAAGTATGCTTTATTTAAATATATAAAATATGTACTTTACACACATGAATATCATGTTTATGTACATAAAAAAAGAAGGATATAAAAATATTTATTACATTTTTAAGAATTTAATTTTCTTTTTAAGGAAACTAACAAAAAGACTTATTAAATGTTAAAGCATACTTAAGGGGGTGCATTTTAGAAAACCTTAAATTGGCCTATCGACTTCAACTATATTTTACAAAAATTTTTAATTTCCATTCACGTCATCCTTTTCCTTATTCTTAAGCTAAAATTCAAAGAGAAAAAATATATGTATATATTTTTAATACCTAACATTTATAAGTAATAAGTTAAACTGTTTTAGTTTAAGTTGAAAGGTATTGCTTAGCTCAACTTTTCCAATTTCATTTTAATATAAGAAACTTTTCATAGGTTAAAACTATTTTTATCAAGAAAGTGATATTGGAGCATTTATTCATCAGAATATTAGAACGATAAGTACTGATTTCGCAATCGCTACACCATCGCATCGATTTTAGCATTTTTGACGGTGGATTCCAGTGAATAGGAACTATTTCAAATTTTAGTATCAACTATTTAACCATACTAGAGTTCGCCTATTTGGACCCCCAACTTAAAAGTATACCTGATTTAGTTGCATTCATTTAAAGAAAAAAATATATAAACCATGAAAAAAATAAACAAAAAAAAAATTGCATACAAACACGTACATTTATTTTGCTAAGTTTTTATTTTAATTAACAATTCTGATCTCTTTTCCTTTTTTAACTTTACTCATTTAAAGAAAAAAATCTTATTACTCATATAGATATCGCTTCTTTATTGCAACGTAGTCATATTTCAAAAAACGTAATTTTTGAGTTAAGAATGCGGAATTATTCATCATATCATTCTTCATCTTGTGTGAAAAATTCATACAAATATCTTGTTTAAGCACCTCTTGAAACGAAAATACTTTTTATTTTTCAATTGATGTGTGAGTAAATTAAAAACTTCCAGCTCGTTTTCTGAAGAACTAGTTCTTTTTTAGATATAACTACACTTTGCGTTTTGGTTCAGCGTACGTGTTTGATTTATTATAATTCTTTAAAAAATTGTTTTTCGAATTCGCATTTTCACTTTTGCCAGACAATTTGCATCAAAAACTGAACTCCGCTAATGTGTTTTTTTTCGCATTTCTCCGTCCATTTTGTCTTTTATATTATTTCTTTTGTTTTTTCATGTGCGCTTATACGACTTTTCCTCTTTTAAGTTGTAGTTAAAACCTCCCGGGAAAATGATTGTTATGTACAAGCGATTGTCTGTCTGGCTGTTCGTTGTTTTCTTAGCTTTAAAGGAAAACTTATATGATGTGTACGAGTACTTTTTTTTAATATTATATTTTTTGTTTCTTCATTGAATATGTTGAACGTTGATCTCCTTAAGGCTGTAAAATGGTAATAAATTAAAAGTTTATGTTCGACATGCACACATACTGGTATGTTTCTGAGTGTTTGAGTTGAAACATAAACTCGAGAGACTTCTTCACCACAATTGGAAAGGGTAGATATACTACATGAGTTTGCCATTTCGTTTGTAATGTTGTAGTCGATATGCTTCAGATATATAATTTAGTTCCTTGCGGGTAAACAAGTCGATTTAACAGCTGCCAAATACTCCTCCCTGATAATTTACCGACCTTAGTTGGTGTAACAACGGTGAAAGTGTGAAAGGCCAGTCTCAGAATTGGTTAGTAAATGCTAAAACTGTGTGTAAAGAGCTTATTAGACCGGCCACTCACGTACAGTTTTAACTGTCAGTTTCAACTGTTCAGTTATAACTGACAGACTTAACTGTGAACTGAGATGTACACACACGTGCAGTTCAATACTTCAGTTTTTAACATGGATTCGAACAAGCAGGACGGTTTGGCCGCTCTAGGCACAAACTGAACTGAGAACGGTACAGTTTAACTGCCACACACGTTCACTTCAGTTGAAACTGTCAGTTAAAAATACAAACATTTTAAATTTCTCAGTTAAACTGAACAGTTGAGTTGAACTGTCAGTTATTACCCACATACGTACAGTTTTAACTGAACAGTTGAAACTGACTGTTAAAAATTTTAAATTTCTCAGTTAAACTGAACAGTTGACCACTCAAATAAATGAGTGGTTTTCAAACAAATTGTTCACTCAATTCGATTGCTTGGGTTCTATGAACAGCACATTAATTACTTGTTCTTTGAAAGGAATCAGCTGCTTTATTAAAAAGAAAAAGATAATCAAAAGAAAAATATTGAAATTGTGAATAAAGGTTTTCGCGAAAATTCTTTTGTTTGAATAAACAGAAACAGAAACAAATTATTAGTTAAAAAATTAATATGATTCTGACTGACTCTGAACTTTTGCATATGCACGAAACAAACACACTCTTGGCTGTCACTTAATTGACAGTTGCATTCCATTTTCTATATATTTGTCCGCAACAGAACAGAACGAAAAAGGAAAAACAAACCACACATACTGATTTTCAATTAAACATAAAGGAAACAACTGATCCATGACAGAAGAGAACATACAAATTAAGTCTGCATAGAAATTCATCAAAGAAAATTACTTTTTGTCGCCTTTCCAAATCCAATTCCGACTCAATTGGTTTCTGTGATAACCCTGAGTAAAATATGATTTCAATTACGAAAAATACCTATTCGATTAATCAGTGTTAAAGTTCAACATGCATCGAAAATTGTATTCAGTTTCTAAAATTTTACTTTTCATTTACTCAAAATTTCAATAAAAAAAGTTTAATATTTGTTTTCTAATACTCCTGACTTTTCTTTGTTTCTATTTTGTAATTTTTGAATTTGAAAAAATTTTCGAAAATATATTTTTTTTCAATAACGAAATTAATTGAAAATCAATTTTAATTTTCGCAAAATTTAATGAAACTATTTAAAATTTTTTAAAAAATTATTTTATTGAATAATTTTTTAGAGTATAATTTTTTCTGTGTCCCTTCTTATAAGTTATCAGCAAAGAAGCTTACGAGAAATATCATATCGCTCCTTTATTGCAACGTAGTCATATCTCAGAATTATTCATTGTGTCGTTCTTCATCTTGTCTGAAAAGTTCCCACAAATACCTTGTTTACTCACCTCTTGAAAGGAAAATACTTTTTTATTTTTCCATTGATGTGTGAGTAAATTAAAAACTTTAAACGCGTTTTCTGAAGAACACGATTTTTTTGTGATATGACTACGTTGCACTAAAGGAGCGATATGATTTCAATTAATATCGTCGTTGAGTTAATTACTGTTTTGATCAAAAACTAAATTTTCTCACAAGCTTTTTGTAATAGAAAAGTTGAGTTTCTCCAAGCGATTAAAGAATTTACTTGGTTGAGCTTTAACTAAAAAAGTAAATTGAATATAAATTTTTTTTTAAATTTGTAATTGTATTATTTATTCCTTGGTGAAGGGTGTCAAAGAAATGGTATATATGATCTTTTTTATTTAATGCAGTATTTTTTTTTGTGTATTTCTTTTAGACAAACTGAATACTCCAATCAATAGCAAGAAGTTAAATAGATGGTTGTAAAATCGAAAAGCTATTGCTTTAATAACAAAGTTATCTGTTTTTTTATTGTCTTTTAGAACAGTTTAAATTAAATAAATTTAAAGAAATTGATTTTAAAAAGAAATAAATGGCTGTGCTGTAATATCTTTAAGCGTTTCACATAATTTTATGTTTATGAGAGTTATAAATATTTTTTATAGCAATAGCCTGAATGTTCTTAGCAGTCTTTAAAAACTTGAAAACTTTGCTTTAAAAAACAAAAGTTTTTATTTATATATTTTCCCCCTTTTTCTTTACATATTGAATTAATTTTGTTATTGCTTGGCCTGGCCACAAAGTCAGTTTAATAATATCTGTTATGGCTAAAGGATAGTACAGCAACTAAAAACTGTTTGTTATTAATTTAATCTAAAGTCTAGTTTTTTTTTTTTAATGATAAGGAAGTTTAACATAAACCTCAACATAAAGAAGTCTATTAAAGGAAGTGATGCATACACTCAAAGTAATTTTATTTTAAACATTTTTTTTAACCTCAAGCTAATTAAATAAAAAAGGAAACCAGTATTTTACACAAGATAGAAGAAAAGAGAAGTAGTAAACTGTTTTTTAAATGTTGCAAGAAAAGAAAAAGGAATAAACTGCTTTTTATTATATACTTTTTTAATTAAAAGATTTTTTTTTAATATATAAACTTAGTGTATAATTAAATATATTTTAGAATTGTTGTTGTTATTGCTGCAAAGCAAAACTCGACCATTTTGTTGTTTGTTTAACATGAATTTTTAATGCTTCAAATCTGTTTATAAGAAAAAAGAAATAGAGACTTGTGTTTACTCTATTAAGTAAAATTACAAGTTAATTATGTTCCACAACAAAACGTTGCATTTTTTATGTATTTTTATTACTGCATAAAAAAAACTAAAACATTATGAACACATGACCAATCATAAATTAGAAGCATACTTAGAGGAGTTTGCTGTGTGGGTGAGTGAGTGTATGTGTGTGTGTTTTTTCTCTTATTTATTAAGAAACAGTTGGAACGCTGCAAGCAGAAATAAAACTCCCAAAATCATTTATTTTAGTTATGCACGTGACATTAGCGTCAAAAAATTTGTTTAGCTGAAAGGCAAAAGAAAATTACTATGGAATGTGCTCTAATGAAATCAGGGAACTTGTTCCCGAAACCCGCTCATTTTGGCGAACAATATGTTCTTTATTAAGAGCAATATCAGGGCTGTTAACATTAAGTTTTCTCACTTTTATCATCTGCTTTCTCTCTCTCTCTCTCTCTCACTATCCCTTTCCCAAAGAAGGTAACACACCGACTGGTTGGTAGGCATACTAATTGCGTGATTCTTACTTCTCTTTTTATCTATAAAAAAAGAGAGCGCACCCATTTGTGATTTATATGCACTAAGGATTACAGAGAAAATTCGTTCTTGAGCCAAACAGTTCGTATGTGTGATAAACTCCCTCCCTGTAGAGGTCTTTCCTGTTAATTTCAATGTGCGAAGGTTCAAGTCGAACGTCCACAATACTATTCCCTTTATCCTCCTTCCCATAACTAATTTTCCTAGCTGTGGCACAATGCATTGTATATGTAGGGGTCATCCCGTGAGTGCTGGTCCAAGTAAAAAAAAAACACGGAAATAAAAAAAAATTATTATTAATTCTTTTGTATGTCACCCAAACGCATGTCATTGCAAATTTTTAAACTCCCATCATAAGAAACAGTCAAATTATAGATGAAAATAAAAAGTCTGGACTTCAGTCCCTTGAACTACGAAAGCAGTTTGAGAATTCCGTGACTTTTTATATCTGCAAAACAGCAACTTTAAAACCAACACTGGTCCCCTTAACTGTGTTAGCTATTAAAAGACTACAACCATTACTGTTACAAGATCCTTTTGGCACTCAGGCGACCTCTACCGGCCACTCAATCGCAGATACAATTTTAGGGTGTGTCCTTAACCCTCACCTGAGCCCGAAGACCCTTAGCAATCAAAGATATTAATTTTAACTACTTTTAACAAAAAAAAACCACCACATATTGGTGTTAGGGAAGTACGATGTCACTTCCAGGATGCTGCGTCTATTAGTTTGCCTTTGAGAGTGATTGAAAGTACACAACTTCATTAATTTTAACGAAAATAAAAATAGTCATTTTCGTGGGCAGATTAAATATTATTTTTTAAGTAAAAACCCCATCACAGAAATCAAAGAAAGATTTGATAAATTCTATGAGGACTCTGCAACATCAATTTCAATGCTTAAAAAGTGGTTCACTGAGTTTCGTTGTGATCATACCAGCACAAATGCTGCCAAACGTGCAGGTCGCCCCCAAATGCTCGTGACACCGATAAAATCCATTAAATGTCTTTGAACGATCGTAGAACGAAATTACATGAGCTGCCTGAGGCTGTAGGCATCTCAATCGAGCGAGTATTCTGATGCACACTCAAACATTCAATTTTAATACACATAAAAAAATATTTCTTACTGCCTCTAAAATTATGCTATAATTTTTTAATGTATTCTTTTTATGTTGCTGTCCTGTGTAGCACGTTTTTATTTCCGTTTTGTTATACATATTTTTGCTTACAAACTAATAAAATATTTATCATAAACACAAGTAAATTTATTAAATTAAGTCTTTCACTGTCATTCAGTCAGTTGTGTGCAAAAACGCAAAATGCTAAGCAAAATAATTCAAGGCAAAAACTTTTAACTTGTAATTCCGCTTAATAAATTCCAAACGACATTTTCTGACGGCAAGTGAATTTGTTACTGTATAAAAATGAATTAAATGTAATTTGTAGTATTTGTCACTTAAGGATTTCCGCTATTGTCCTTATAATATATTTATTTTTTAAGCTCTACTACATATTTAACATTTTATAAATTTGCTACTGAGTGTCTTCTTATAAGTCTCTTTTGAGTATCTTGATGTTAAAATTTCTTTGGCAACATTATGAACATCACTGTCATCGTCATCGCATTAATGGTCCTGCTGACTAGAATGCAATTTGTGTTGTAATGTTTTTGAATATTTTATATATTTGTTTTGTTTGTAGGCCGGTTTCCGTTCACCACAATTTTTCACTTCCGTTTTATAATTTTTTTTTTTTTCACAAGCATGTTGTGATTTGTTTTGAACGTCTTTATTTTAATTTTTTAAAGTAGGAAAGCAAAAGAAAAAAGATAATACTGAAAGAATTTGTAGCCTTTCAGTTAGTCCCACTGTCTGTCTGTATTTGCATTTACTTGTGCGAGTAGTCGCTGATAAGTTGTTGGAAATGTTATGGCTGCTCTTCGTGTTAAATAAGTCAAGTCTTTCGAATGCTGTTTTTATTTCATTTCCTCTGTGTTGTTATTAAGCCACAGAAATTGTGTCAGTAAATACAAACAATTTCATTTAATATTATTTAAAAAATGCAAATTGTAAGTGGTGAAAAAAATAGGTTTGCTTTGTTTTTCTTTAGTTACGAGTAATAGATTTATTCGATGAAAAAGCTTTTCAATGGGTTTTCGTATTATGAAAAATTTAATTTGGGCGAAGTGTAAAGCAAAAGGCTTTACCACAAGTTGAAAGAAAAAATTAGTGTTTTTACGTCTCTCTTGCAATCAGTTTTCTTACCAAAACCAAATTACCTTCAATTCGAATTGATGTAACATATTTAAAACTTTTTTTTTAAGTTTTAATTTTTAATTTTGCCGACAAATCATTAAAGTTTGTTATACAAATTGCATTCCAAAAAAATGTTAAGCATGTGAAATCCCCTCCAGTAGTTCTTCATCAATTCAACGCAATTTTATTCAAAATACATAATTCCAGTATGTTTTTCATTGTTTTAAAACTCTAAAATTAAAGTTTGCAATGTATACTATTTCAAATGACCCTGCTCAGCTTTAGCATGCTAACTTAAATATTATTAAATATTTATAACACATAAAACAGCGTACATTTTGAAACATTTTTAGTGCATTTTCAAAACATTTTTCCAGCAAAATCATTTAATATTAATTTGTTTTTAGTTGTTTGTTTCTATTATTATTTTGTTAAAATTTTTAGTTAGTTTCTTTAAATTTAAAACAATTGTTGGTGTTGGTTTTTTTCTGTGTATGATTTTTTTGCTATTAATAATTTAATTTTTCCCCAGCATTTTTATTAATTATTTGTATTATTTTGATTTTGATTTTTATTTTGAATTTTTGTTAACTTGGTGGTGGTTAGCTAATGCAAAAAAAGAATCTGACTTATTTACTAAATAAATATTTATATTATAAAATGTTTGCTTTGTTTGCTTTTAAAACAATTAGTTAATAAACATCCCACCGGAAATGGCACCCATAACAATGATGGCAGCCTAATAACAACAACAACACAACCAGATTCCGGTTATATTGCTTTAATTGTGATAGGAAGTCTCTTGGGCACTTCGCTGGTACTGGGAGTGGTAAGTAATTTATTGTTTAATATTTCGTACAAACTAAATTGGTTTGAAATAAAAATTACTAATTAAAAATAATAATATTTAAATTTGTATCGGCAAAAAATACTTTAAAAAAATACAAATGGCAGAAGAAAATGCTTTAGTTAGTAACAAACAAATTAAGAAACAAAAAATGTTTGCAGAAGGAAAAAATCCTCGAATCCCAAAACCGAGAAACAGGCGCATAAACAATAATCTACAAGTTGGGATGAAATATATATTTTTCGGAAGGCATTTAACAATGCATTTACTGACGGGCCCACGAACGATATCGTTCTTTTGTGAAATTACATTTAAAACAAAAACAATTTCTAAAATTTTTTTTGTTTTAAATGTAATTTCACAAAAGAACGCCATCGTTCGACATCGTGTGCCAGGCATTTAATATAAAGCTAAAATAAGTTTTTTAAACAAAATTTTTCTTGTCGACGTGAGAAGATGATGAATTCTTTATATTTACGGCAAAATATAATTGACAAAAATATGGTTTTAAGTTTTTCAGGAAAATGTTTGTAAAAACTAAGCTTTCCTTTTTTCTTACTTCAGGATATGAAAAACAATTCTTTAAATTAAAAAAATAATGGCAAATGATAGAACTACAGTGGACGTCCTGTAATACGTACAATAGTAGTATAGGCTGGCCTATTCCTAAAAATTAAAAACTCGTCTTATTGGACAGTATATTTTGAAAGAAAAAAGTATTTCATGGCATTTTTACAATTTGTGAATCAATCGTCAATATAAATATGAGACCAATCATCGATATATAAAATATATATTATTAATAGGCAAAAACAAGTGTTTTTAGATTCCTTTTACGGCCGTAATACTGAACCGAAAAGATTTATATCTTTTTAAACGGATTTTAACATAGACGTGCACTATCTTGATTTTATTTAAGTAGGTTCGATATTTAGGGAGCTATAAGCGTTTAAAGTTGCTACTAACACATGCACACTTATTGCACATTCACGTATCAGCTTCAACTTGAAAAATAATACTAGTGTTTATTTATGTAAATGTTTAATATTAATTTCTAGAATGCGGTCGATTGATTGAATCGGCGGTTTTTGATTTTTAAGAGAAGTTACACTAAGGCAATTAATGCCTACCAACCATTAGGCAGGGGTGCGAAACGTGACGATTTTACGTCATTTTGTCGATTTTTTAAAGCGAATTTCACAAAATGGCGATTGACGATTTTTATTTAGTATAAGACGATTTTTTGACTTCACTACTTTTTTGCCCTAGATAACCTCTACGATCGATTGAATAAAAAATTTATATTGAAATGAATTGTTTGACTTGAGTTCAAATCTGAGTTTACTCATTTCTGCTTAATTTTTAAAAAATTGTTTTTAGACAAATTCATTATTTTATTAAGAGAGGTACTATTTGGAACAATGTGTTATTCATCAGACTAATAGAACGGATCAGTCCAGATTTCGAGGTCGCTATACCACCTCATATCAGCGTTCTTTGTGCGATTTTACCACTTCTGACGGTAGATACTAGTGACTGGAATATCAATTATTTAACCGTATTATTTAACGAATTAGAATATGAAAAGTGCAATTTATTCATTTTTACAATTTAAATAAATTTCGTTTAGTACGCAAATCCCATCTCTGGTGCCTAATTATTTCAAATATTCCATACTCTCCCGCTTTTTCCAGAGCCATTGGCTGCTGAGATCAAGCTATTTCTCATTTTTCGTTTACTTTATTTTTGTCTTTTGTAGGTGAATTTCTTAGTATTCAACCACCTGTGACAATGTAAACATGGAGTTTATGACGGGTGCCTTCATTCTTAATTTGTTGAATAAAAATATAAAACATATCAAATAAAAAATTAACATTTATTTTCGAAAATGTATTAACTGTTTCGACACAAAATCTGTTCAAATCTTGCTTTGAATTGGCCAAACATGTTTAAGTTATTGAAAGTTTTCCATTATTTTGTGCTTGAAATTTTGAATAAATCCTTTGAATTGTTAATTTTCAAAAGAAAAATTGTTTTATTTATATAAAATACTATTCGTTGTTGTATAAAACAGAAGATTTTTGTGTGACTTTTTTTTACGTTTTTTATTTAAATTTGAAGATTTTAATTCCAAAATTTGACTAATTTTGGAAAATATTACTGGCAGGGCAGCTCTTCTTTTTAAGTGAGAAAGCTTTGTTAATTCTTTTACAAACAGAATTATATGAATCACCCTGCAAACCCATAGAATATACTAAATTATACTCATATTGTGTTCAGCAGAATCGCAGTACTTTTTCGATGCGATAACTTCTCGCATCAGCTGCAGAAACCAGCTGCTGATTTTCTGAAAACTTTCAATTTTGATTTATTTTTAATTAATGTATTTTTTCTTTAATAGCTCCTTTACAGCGGCTACCGCTACTGTAGCAGGCGTTCTATCAATTCTATGAATTTTGAAAATCCTGTCTATCGCAAAACCACTGAAGATCATTTCAGTTTGGAGAAAAATCTACCGGTGCGCATGTTCCCCAGTACGGTTGATGAAGAGGTAAGCCCGCATTTGATAAATGATTTTAATTATATGAAATTCTAGAACCATTAATAATTTTACTATTATCAATAAAAGACAAACCTATAAATAGTTAAATATAAATAGTAAATTTAATTTAAATAAAGTAGTTATAATTTTTGAAAAATCCTAATAAAATTTTGTACATAAAATTCTTCAAAATCATTCAATAAGTAAATTGATATCTTTCTCTACTTTAAAAATCTCATCCAACAACATTTAGCATTATTTTCTTAACACCTTTAATAATTGAAATAATTTTTGAAATCACAATTTTATTGCAACTTTGTGTTCTTTTCTTTTTTTCGTACTTCTTTTTCCTTATTTTAGCTGCATTGTTCACAAAGAAGACTGTTTGCGCAGTATTAAAAATAAAAGTAAAAAAGCGTTTTTTCATAATTATTTATTTTGTTTTTGTACATCATTGGAGAGGAAATATTCGTTAATTTTTCATACGTATAATTTATATTTGCATTTGTTGCCATTTTAATCTTAAAGTAGGTTCAAAATTTAAGAGAAAAAAAAAATTTTAATATTTTTAATTATAAAAAAAGTCAGTCCTTCCTTCCCCATTATTAATTAATAAAAAAAAGTAAATACGTAGTAAATTTTTTTTTATTTCTAAGATCACTAGAGAAATTAAGTTTAGAGTTAAATGAATTAAATTAAACTTTAAATACAGCAAAACAAAATTCATAAAACTTAATTAAGTCTATACTTTTTAAGGTTCCTTAAGAAAACAAAAACAACAAAATCGACAAAAAAAAAATAATATTATCAGTCATTAAGAATTTTAAAAATTATTTTTCGATTTAGCAAAAAGGCAGGTACATATTTAATTGACGTTATTGAAAATTATAAATAAAGGGCTCAATTTTGCTGCTGCTCTTAAAGAAATTTTATGAAAACCAAGTTTAGTTTATACTTTCAATGACAACCATTTTAAGGACTTCGTACACAAAGTGTAACAAAGGAACCCTATTGTTTGTGCTAAGATGTCTATCACAGTGTTCTTTCTAGCTCGTAAACCGTAATAAACGTGAGAAATTTTCACAGGCGGCAGCTTTTCATAATAGGTATGAAAAATGAAATGAAAAACGTAAAAGGTGTACACTCAAGAGGTGTTATTTTTGACCTTCTTTTATGAACCGTGATAGATAGATTGAAAATTCATTAAGGTTCCTTTATTCATTTTAATTAAAAAATGTAAGTCAGCTAAAAATTAACGTGTGTACAGGCAAGTAGTGTTATTTAATAGAACTGAATCTTGCAAACCGTAATAGATATTGAGAGTTTGGACGGAGTGTGTATTGCAACTTCAATAACAAGTATACAAAATAGAGTTCAATTAAAAATTAAAGATTGCATATACAAGGGGTGTTATTTTTGACAAAGAGTAACATAAATTTTATAAACCATATTAGATATTGAAAATACTCAATTTTTAATGAAATATATGAAAATGTTTTGTTAAAAATTAAGCGGCATATAGAAAGTAACACTTCTTATTTCTGACAGAACTGCATCTTGTGAACCGTAAAGTGTATTGAAAATGTTCACAAGGGTTGTGTATTGCCGCTTTAACGACAAATAGTAAAAATAGATTTCAGTTAAAAATGAAAAAGCATCCCTACACAAGCATATACGGAATAATCCTTGTGCAAGTCGAACTCAGAATAATCCTTGTGCAAGAGCATGCAAGTAATACCTCCCAGGGATCGTAATTGTTGTGACTTTTCTAAAAAAAATTTAATACATATTCAATACCCATATTTTTACGATCAAAAATAAAAATTGAAGTTTTACCGAAATTTTTTTTGATCAAAAACAAAACTTGAAATTCGACTTTTATTTTTTCAATAAAAAATAAAAATTTAATAGTTTTTAATCCAAAGTGATTATTATTTTGACTAAAGTTTGTAAGATTTTTTAGTCAGAAAGAGTCTGTTCTGCCGTGTAAGTTGAATTTATTTGATGTTAAAATTTTCCCTTGTTCCTTTGGAACATTGTCGCATGTTCAATTCTTTCTGTTTAAAAAATGTTAAGAAACTTTAGCCAAAATAATAATGACTTTGGATTAAAAACTACTAACAACTAATTTGTTCGAAAAAATAATCACTTTAAAATAAAAAATTTTATTTTATTTTATATTTTCGATAAAAAATAAAAATTTTAATTTTCAAAAATAATGGATAAAAGTCGTTGACCAAAAAAATAAAAGTAAAATTTTGACTTTCCCTTTAATTAGAAAATTAAGAGTCAAATTTTAGCTTTTGTTTAACATCAAAAGAATACCGGTTAAATTTTTAACTTTAATTTTTTATTGAAAACAATTTTTCAAGAATAATTATTATCTATAAACAAATGTTTAACTTTTATTTTTGACGGTCAAATTTAACTTTTATTTTTTACGAACAAAAAACACTAAATATTAAGTTATTTTAACCGACAAATATGGTTTCAATTTAACTCTTATTTTTGACCGAGAAAAAATTAAAATTTTAACTTTTTTTACCGAAAAAAATATCGTTTAAATTTAACTTTTATTTTTGACCGAAAAAAATTTAAATTTTAACTTTTTTACTGAAAAAATATCGTTTAAATTTAACTTTCATTTTTGACCGAAAAAAAATTTAAATTTTAACTTTTTTATGACCGAAAAAAAATTTTGTTTAAATTTAACTTTTATTTTTGACCGAGAAAAAATTAAAATTTTAAAATTTTTTGGCCGGAAAAAATAATCGTTTGAATTCAACTAGTATTTTTGACCGAAAAAAAAAATTGTAACTTTTTTAACTAAAAATATTATTTTTGATAAAAAAATTAAAATTTTTGTTTTATTTTTACCAAAAAAATCTATCTAAAAATAACTATTACTTATCGACTTCTTTTAAAAAAATCAAAAATTAAAGTTTTTTAGAATAATATTCCTTATTTAACAGGCCTCATATAGCTTTCTTCAAATATCTAATAGATAAATCACTTCCGATTGACTTTTTGAATTGAAATTTCGAAAATAAGAGATTTTTCCATCCCTTGTTTCTACCAACAAGAACCTGACTTTCCCTTCTTAAAGTTTTGATGGAATCTGAAACAAGTGAAGCGATGTTTTAATTACGACATTTTAGAAAATTATCTCAATTTCATTCTTATGCCGGACTTTATAGTGAAATGAAGCATTAAAACCGCTCACGATACGAAGCCATTCACAGAACATCTGCAGCCAATATTTTTTTCATATTCAAGCAGAATTTTAAAGCCTTTACGGCGTATCTTAATAATTGTATTTATTAGCTGATATTTTACATACAAAATAAAATTAAAATTACAGAAGCAAAGTTGGGCCGCCCTAACACATAAAACTAAAAGTATTAACTTAAACACATTTTTTATATAATTTTTGTTTAACATGATAATTTTAATTGAATGATGGAAACAGCATGAATTTATTAATAATTCTTTAAGCAGCCAGCTAAATAATATTAATTGCATTTTATTTCTCTCTATTTACTTGTCAATTCATAAATGAAACAAATAAACAAACAAAAAACTGTTTGTTACATTTTATACAATTTTGTTGTTAATTAAAATGCGAGTTGCATAAATAATTACAAAATTGTATAAAATAAATGAACACAAAGAAAGGATTTTAAATTCAAATAGATCAGTGGGTAAGTTCATAAATAAACTGAATTAATTTAAACAGAATACAAAAGGCAAATTCACATAATTTATTTTTTATTTAAAAAAAAATTATTTTTATTAACTGTTTTTTTTTTTTTGATTATTGTTGTAATTTATTGTTTAAGCAGTAATGTTAATTTATTATTTTACGCTTAATTTTTTTATTCATATTTTCAAATAAAATTTATTATTTTTTCTCAACACTTAAGTGCGGTGGCACCAATTCAGATGATCGCGTTGAGCATAAAATTTAATATGAATTGTGGAAACTGGAAACACTTTAAGGATTTAATTTTGTACTTAATGCCTCAATGTGTACAAAAAGTTTTCTCTGTAGCTTTAAAGCAGATCTATATTAAGAGCCATTTAAAAAGTACCTTTTAAAAAAGTACCTTCAAAAAAAATTACAAAAATTATTTTTATAACAAAAAGTATTATCCGTTAAAAAAAGTTCTTTCTTGTAAGAAATAATCCTTAAAGCAGTTTTTGGCAGAAGTACTTTTAATAAATCCCCATTGTGTTAGTCTAGTAAAGTAGCAGATAGTTAACAAGTTTAAAAAATATTTTTGAAAAAATTGTTTTTCTGTTTTTTTTTTCAAAAATTACTCGAGATCGATCGAACGTTCGGGTTTGATGCCGGAGTTCGGCAAGAACTTTGTATAGATTTTTTGTACATGTAGTATATCATCAAAGATGCGCAAAAATCAAACCCTGGAAAATATATATTAAAGTACAAAATGTAAAACATTGGCAAAATAAAAGGCTTTTTTTATGCCGTTCAGATTTTATTTTAATAAATTTAAAAAATTGCAAAAATACAAAAATAAGAATTATTTTTTTAAGTATTTATTTTATTAATTTATTTTTCCAATATTTCGACCAACTTTGTTGTTCATCTTCAGGAAATTAATATTGTATTTTAATATGTCGTAGTGTTGTCAGTTGTTCTTATTTGTGAGCTTTGGCACCTACATCTATTCTTTTTATTTTATTTATTAAAAATAAAACAGACAGACCTCAAGACGAACAATTAATTCCTTAACTTAAGGTACGGTCACTCTTGCCAAATATTTGCCGAAAAAAACGTGACCAACAGACAAGCTGAATTTGCATTTTCTTTAATTCCAATATTTTTATATATGGGTTCGCATTTATTAAAAATAATATAAAAATAGCATTTTGCGGCATAATTGACTTCATTTTGTGATATAAAAACCAAGTTAAATCACACTAACCCTAAGCAAAAATAGTGGTTACGTTATTTTGTGCAAAAGTTTGTCAAGTGTGACCGTACCTTAACAACTTATAAAAATTTTAATTGTTTCCATTCACAAAAAAAAATCTACCGAAACTCAGGCTCGGTCTGAAAAATTGCATTCGGTCGCACAGTAAAAATTAAATACAAACTACAATTCAGTGAGTAGTAAGTGCCCTTTAAAAAGTTTTTCTGAAAAATTTTATGTTTTGTAAAAGCTTTAAAACTTTTTTAATTAATTTTAATAAATTTAAAAATCACCAAAGCAAAAAAAAAATTATTTCAACTTTAATTTGCACATTTCAATGTTATTTAAATATATTAATAAAATATATAACAAAAAAAGATGAAATTATTTAATTAATTGTGGTCATATGTGCAAATACGAGGTAAAAGTGTGTTTGTGGGAGTGTTATTTATTTCACAAGTTTGAAATTAAATGTTTATTTAAGAGCACCACCTACAGAAATGAGCACTCATCAGAGTTGCCGCAAAGAATATTTGTTTTTATCACAATTTTATCAAAAATCTTCATAGAGACCTACTCTCGGTTTTTCTTTATATCTTTATGTTTTTAAGCAGGTTGCACAGGCCGCCACTTGAGTCCAGAAAATAGGTCCCTTTGTGATATGTTTTTAAGTACAGAAGTAAGACTTTTTTGTAGATAATAAAATTGCCGAGACATTGATGGGAATCCAGCGCACAACATTTACACTCATAAGACCTGAAGAGAAGAGCTTTAAGTTTAAGGGAGAACCGTTTACTCAGCGAAGCTGCTTTTCGAAACGCTAAAGGAACAAAAACGAAGATAAATGAACAATAGACTAAGAATTTTTTTTTATATAATCGAGTATTCATAATAACTCTGCGGAAAATTTGTGTCGATTGTCCTGATCGTTCTCGTTCCATAACTGCTAAAATTAGGTGTTCTACGAAAACTTTACGATTTTTCCTTGTTGCTTCTGCTCAAGAGAATTCATATTTATATTGTCCGAGCGATTTCAGCTTTTTTTCCAGGGGTCGTAACGATGATAAGTTTTATTAAAAAATTAATTTTAGAAATTATATTCAAATTATTATTTTTCGTTAGACAAATAAAAGTTAATTCTTAAGTTGGATTCAGCCATAAGATATTAGTCCAGACAATTTTTTTCATATTGGTTTGATGTCTCTCCTCTTGAGAGAGAGAAAAAAAAATCTTTGGACAACTTTCAACTTGAATTGGTATAATTTTAATTTTTGTCCGCACAAAATTGATCCGAGTTGGCAAATTGTAGAGTTTAAAAACGGTTTTATAGAAATTCTTCTATTTTTTAGATTTTTTTTCTATAAATAGTTTCTTTTTATTAAGTTCATTAACTATAAACAAAAGCATTGGTCCTTTGACATTTTTCATACACAATTTGTTACAGCATTTTATTTTTTTTAATATATTTCATTGATAGTCCGGAATATTTTTTTTAAATAATTGAATCGTGTTGCAGAAAATTCTCAAAATTTTGTCCGTACAGAAATTTTGTCCAAATCAAATAGGTGAATCCACCTACAATTGCTTAGAAAATAAAATTTTTTTATAATTTAATTAAACAAATAAGGGTTTTTACGGACTTCTGGCAATAAATTTGACCTTAAATCAACTATTCCATATTTTTTTTAATTTGGACATTGCGGCAACACTGAAACTAATTGAAATTATCAATGGCTTAAATGCGTGTGTATGCGTTTGAATCACATACCCACTCACATATTCGCACACACTTCAACGGAAATGTTTAAGTGCACAATTCATTTAAATATGGAATTAAAATTTTTTCAGTACAAATTTAATTTATTTAATTTTAATGTCTGTATGAAATATAAAATAATACAAGTTTCAATTGTTTTTGTTGATTATGATATGAATTTTTTTTATTTTTATGCGAATTTTCGCAATTTGATGAGAGTTTGTTTTAAAATTTATGTTGAAAACATTTTATTTAATACTTTTTACGGAGGTTTTTATTCCATATTATTAATTCAATATTTTTTTATGTCAAGTTACGGATACATTATAAAAAAAATTTAAGAATTATACATGTCAATTGTTCTTGGAATCTTTAAGAGTTTGGCAGCAATAGAAAGTGATTTATAAAATTTTTCTAGATTTCATCCAAGACAGAGAGAGAAACGGATGTGCCGAAGAACTTTATGTAAATTGAAACCTTTAAAAAATTAAAAAAAAACGTCTTTAAGTTATTGGGAATAGTTATTGGAAAGTGGCTCCCAACACCAAGTTCTGTGCAAACGTTTAAGAAAAGAATTTTCTATTAAGAAAAAGCGTCTGAATTAGAGCTTTTGATTCTTTGGAAACAGTGATGTGAGTGAATTTTATTGGGATTGTGTTGTGTTAAAAGATATTTTTCAAACTAAAATATTTATTTTAAAATTGTTTGTGTCCGCAGTAAAACAATGTTTCAGCTCGAACCCGAATTTCGGCGATTTTCTACACCGCACACTGAACTCGATAGCAAACTTGTTTTTCATTGGATAGAATCGATTTTTATTTTCGTGATTTTTTTTTATTTAATAAAACAAATTGAACGTATATAAAAACCTTTTATTTTGACAATGTTAAATTTTTTTCTACTTTAATATTTTACAGGGTTTAATTAATGTATCAAAAGTTCGGGGTTCGGCGAAAATTTCGATGACAAACGCAGAACATCAAAAAACTTAGGTTTTTGCCGAACACCGACATCGAAACCGAACGTTCAGTCAGACTTTAAAATTTCCTTTTTAATCCACCATCGATTTTGAGCAATTAATATTTATTTCTGATCATTAGTACTGAGCGTCTTGTGAAAATGTTGAATATTTAACGAAATTAAATAGCTTTTTCAAATGCGCACAACATCTGTGGCCAAAATAATGGCATATATTTTCACTACTCCAACGAAACGGAGGATGAAATATAAATAAACAATCGTTAATTTTTATATACTATGACCTTAAAAGCCCAATTAAAAGAAAATTACAAAATGAATAATTTGTTTTTTAAATATACTTTAAAACAGTTTTTTAAGTGTTACCTTTTTTTTGCTACGCCAGTTCAAAGTTTCAATAATAAAAGAAATATTAAAAAATAAATTAAAAAAAACTCCATAAAAAACTTTGTTTCCTTATAAATTTTACTGTATTCTGTCTGTAATGTTAATTTAAATTTATTTTTTTATCCTTATTATATTTAATAATTTTATACATTAATTTAGAAACTTTTACATTTTTATATCTTTAGTTATTTCTTTTCTGTTTAAGTTATTTATTAAAAAATTATTTTAAATTTCTTTAATTTTACTAACATTCTTGTTTCTATTTTCCTCTTCATCTTTTCAGTCCAAACAACCTTTGAGAGAAGTGGACACTGCGTGTGTTTAAAACAGTTTTTGTTTCAAAACCAAAAGTCATTTCGAAAACAAACAAAAAAATACAAGACCAAAAATAAGTTTTTGAAAAGACAAAAAAAAAACAGAATCAACTATTTGAAACAAAGAAGACTTACATTAAAAATGTAGTAGAAATTTATTAAGGAAAGAAGAAAACAAAAAAAAGAATTAAAGACAAACCAAAAAAACCGAATAATTTTAAAGAAATTCATGCTGAAATCATTCAACTAAAAAACAAACACAACACCTCACTTTCATGAAATATAAAAAAGAAAAAAACTATTTATTTTGCTTTTAGGAAATAAATTAAGCAAAATACACTATTTCACACAGACAAAGCAAATGAAACAAACGTACTTGTCACCAACAACTACAGAAACAACAAAATAGAAATTAAACATTAAACCAGCAACAACAAAAAAAGAACAGAAAACAAAATAACAACGACTTCATGCTCAACTCAACAAAATAGAAACCGGAAACTACAAAATGTTTTTTGTACTCGCAACAAAATGGACGCATTGTAAACTCAAACACACAAATACACAGCCACACATAACATTTCATTCTCAAACATAAAACACCTGCAACACACAGAACAACAAACACCTACAAGAACAACACCAACTACACAATCAACTCAAATTGTAGTCATTTATTTGAAAAAAAAAAAAACAACAAAACAACACAACAACAACAAACTTTAAACAAAAAAAGAAAGGAAGTCCTGCCAATTTTTCTTTAAGAAAATTATTAAAGCAAAACATAAATATATTAAATTTAATTTAATTATATTTTTCCTTTTTTCTAAGAGATTAAAAATTTCAGTTTAAATTAAACAAAAGGAAAACTATTTGTTAATAACGTAAAAAATAATGTGTAAATAATTGATTAAAAATTGAATTAAAATTTTCAAAGAATAAATAAAATAAGACATTTGAAGTAAAAATCCTGTTTAATATAAAATAATTAATAAACAAACAAAAAACTCATACAATAGAAGCAAGGAGACTCAAAGCGAAACCCAGGCCAGCCACACGATTACTAAAGTGATTTTCAGTAAACCGGAAAATACAATTTTCGTGTGTAAGAATTAAAATTTGAAAACTTCAAAATCTTGAATTTTTCAATATTAAATTTTTTCTAATCTTAAAAGTCGTTTTTTCAATATGTTTATTTTGTGGCTTTCCTGGTCAATTGCATGGATGGATTGAATAAAAAAATTAGTTAAAAATAATTTTAAAATTTGTTGGAAGTATTTCGGGAAGAGATATCGTTTTAAATAATCAAACCTGATTTTGAGTTTTTTTTTTTAAATTTTAAAACACTCGTATGATTGAAATGTTCATCCATTCTACAGAATGATGTGCTCGCAAAGAAAAAATATAGCAAAGGTGACCTCAATTTATGACCACCATATAATGATAAAAATGTAACATGGCAGTCCAATCATATAATCAACAAATCAATGGCGTTCGTTATGTGAAGCAAGTGTTTATCTAATGTTATAGTAGAATTTAACCATAATACTACACAAAATATAAATATAACATTGCGTTGCGTTGCGTATGATCATAAAGCGTGTTCGTTATGTGAAGCATATTTTAGTCTAATGTTATAGTAGAACTTGACTTTTTAACCACAGTACTACATAAAATATAAACATAATATAGTTATTTATGATCATAAAATAATCATAACATGATCAAATACAATTCAAATATTGTTATATTTGTTCCTAATACAGTCTGATTATATCATCTTATGATTAAATGTAATTTAAACATGTTTCTCGCTACCACCATACAATTCTCTACAAACATAATTTCTGAGTCAGCCCGTTCTGGTCTGGCATAAATCGTTCTCGGACTGTGAAAAACAATATTATTGCTAATATAAACTAAATGAGAATTACAGTTTTCATTACATTACAAAAGGGAATGTGTCGCCTTACACGACATTCGCTTGGTAAATATGTGAGTGTGAGCGTATCGTGAATACTTAATTGCTTAAGTTTAAGTCACACTTCAGTTAAAGGCGTAAAAAATATATGTTTATGTAGCAATAAAACTGCTTGTAGTTCACGGATGCCAATTTAGCCATTTTCCGGTTAATATCAAATGTCAGCTGTCAGTATTGAACTCGTGGTTTTGACGAAATTGTTGTATTTGATGCCAATTGTTTTCCTAATTGGTCTATTGCTCAACTATTTTATTACGCGCGAAAGTCACCAACGCATAGACAATTTAAAGAAAACACAGTGGTCGAACTGCCGACCACATGCCTAATAATAACACGTTCTTTTACTGCTTTACTCAGAGAATAATTTACTTACTTGTTTATTTACTGATAAGTCCAGGTTCACACCCATACAATTTTACAGTCAAATTCTAAATTGAGCTGGCAAAGAAAAGCAAAGAATCAAATTGTATATATTTCTATCTCATCTTTCACATGCAAAAAAGAAAGTTGAGCAACGAAAATGGAAATCTGTGAACCGGGACTAAGTAATTTTATAGCTGCTGTAAAGTCATTCAGACAATGTAAAATTAGTGTGGAAAAATATGTGGTTCTTAATAGAAGTCATACCAAGTTTTTGCTGTACATTTTGCAACATCTAAAATAAAATATATCAACTCCATGAGAGATCTAAAACAAAAATCTAATTCGATTTTGACATGAACAATTACAGCAACAAAAATACTAGATTAAAATTGCAAAAACCTCTGACAAAGCTCTGAAGGAATTTATTATTATAGCAGATAGAAGCTCTAAAGTAAAATATCGCAAAGGAAAATATTTATAAATCGAATTTTAAAATATGTCTGTTGAATTTAAGGCAAATGCATACAAGTAGGTAGTCAGTCGTAAGAGAATTCTCCTGTTTAAGAATAATTTAAAATCGAAAAAATGTGACAAAAATCACATTTTGATAATAAAAGATGATAAAACACAATGAATAAGCTGTGCTTGCGAGTTCACCAGGTATGAATTCGCCTTGGCTGTCTTGTTTTAATCCGCGTTTTTCTGTGTTTTTCAATGACAACTCTTGAAATACTTAACAGGTGAAGTAGGATAAAGATGAGGAAGTAAAAGCAAAAATATCTATAGATGGTAATAATTTAATAGTCAGTAGTAAACCATAATTTGTTTATCATGACAAACGTTAGACTTGTAGAAAGTATTTGCTTGCTGCAACAATAAATTCGTTGTCGTAAACATAATATCGCTGTCGTAGCCATGCCTTAACCATGTAATTTTACTGCGTGTAAAGATTGTTTAAAAAAAATCAGGTGGAACAGAGGTTTTCAATAAAGTGCGTGTGGATGCTCTTAGTCTGGCAGGCCTGTTCAGTTTGTGGCTTCAGTCATTATTGGCAAATCTTCATGACAGGTTAAACGATTGAGCCACACGTTTAAATAACAAAACTTTATTAATAAAATGCGAATCCGGGTACTGCAAAAGATGGAAGCTTTGCGTTTATTTCACGGCAGACGAGCCTGCTGAACGTCCGTTGGCCAAATGTAAGGCGACAGCGCCAAAAATCAGCAGACTACACCTGTATGTCGAACCGATGCTGAATCAGCTAAGACTTGGTCAATTAGTGTGAATGATAAGCACTAACGCTCAATGATAACCAATTTTTTTTGCTGTCAGGAAGATTGTGAACCACAATACATAGATTTGTTTTTCAATAACATAAGCGCTGTAAAACAAGCCTCCAGAAGTTGTTGAAAAAATAGGATGCTTTGAAGATGTGGTAATTTTTATGCATCTGCTATCTGCAAGCTAATGCAGCAGAAAATAAAATATTGCAGAAATGTGCAGCACTGTCAAGTGTTTTGCATAATACCAATTTGAAAAAATATGGTCTGAGGAGTGGTGCTTTTTGAACGCTAAACTTTCGTTATTGCTCAATTACATCATTTACGAATTGATCCAAATTTATCATAAATCATTATAATAATTAAAACTAAAAAAAACCAATACGAATGGAAATCAGCAAGTTTTGGGAAAAACAGAACACAATTTCTGCGATAATCTATTATTATTATTAAATATAGTCTGCCTTTAGCTCGACAACATTCGTCCAGCGATTCCCTAACTTTTTCTAAGGCCCTCAGAAAGTGCAATGCTAGAAGGTCGTACGTGTATTAATTTTTTAGAATCGGCTTGATTATTTAAAAACAACATTATTTTCCTATATTTTATCAATGTGTTCAACACATTTAATTTAAATTAACAAAGTCTAGATTTAGACGATGACTTTTTTTTAATGGAATTTATTGCATAAAACTGTGTTTGTTTGCCGCTAACGGGTGTGAAAAAGCTGGTGGATTAAGTAAAGATTTATAAAATCTACTAGCAAATGAAACAAGTTTTATGCACAAAAAAATTATGAAAACAAAATCATCATGTAAAACTTGTACAAAATTAGAAAATCTCAGTTGAATTTGATTTTCCTAAATCCTTCATGAAAATTTTGAGAGAAATTAAATAACGAAGAAAAAAAATCATTTTTAATTTAGCTTAATAATTATTGTAATTAAGTATTGCAAAAAACAAGAACAACAAAAAACTTAAAAAAATAGCAAAATTATTTTAGAAATGGAAAAAAAAAATCCGTAATCCAAAAAAAACTGAAAACTATGAAATTTTTAAAAATTGTAATAAATGTGAAATTTGTAAATTTTTTAAAATTTAAAGTAAAATAAAAAAATAATCTACCCACAACTCAAAGTGCTGTTTATACAATTCAAATGAGCAAATCGTGTGAGCAAAATTTTATAGAAATCACTCAAGAAAAATATTAACAAATAAAAAAAGCTTTTCCAATAAAAATTCTGGGGGGTTATTATGCATTTCGATTCGAAACGGAAATCATTCGAATTTGTATAACTTATACATTGTGCTTCGAAAGTGTTTTCATTTGAATCAAAATACATAATATAAACCCCCTGGACAAGTTGAACATCTGGCTTGTACAAACAGCACTTGAAATTTATTTTAAACATTAAAAAAAAAGTAAAATAAAAATAGTAAAAACTTTGTAAATTATAAATTTAAAAACAAAACGATGATAAATTTAATATAAATTTAATTAACTACATTGAATTAAATAAAATAAAAATAAAAAATAAAACAAAAAATGCTCAATAAGATTTAATAAAGTAAAAGTAATAAAACGCTAAAGATAATGATGAATTAACTAAAAATTTAACTATAAATTAAACAACATTTTTTGTGAAATAAATAAAATTTAAATATAATTTAAACAACCTGCTTTTACGTGTTTCAATTTGTATGGAAAAATTAAAGAAAAGTTAAAGAGAGCTTTTTATAATAAAAAATATTTTTTTTTTAATTTAATAATCGAGATTGCCTCGATATCTTTTTTCAAAGATTTTCAAAAAGTTTTGTTTGTTGAGGGTTTTTTAGCTAGTCTATATACATGCATTTCATTGGTGCTAATGCCAAATCATCAGTAGACCTTAAACCATATTTTTGAAATGTTTCAAACCTTTTATCTTATACACAAACTTTTAAGAAACCAATGAGAATTTCAAAAATTACAAAAGTATAAATAAGCATAGAAGGCTTTGAAACTTATTCAAAAATCCCAACAAAAAAATTATATTATTCGATATGAATCTATTTTATTTTCTTTAAAACTTTTATACAATTAGACGTCCTTTGGATGACAATAAAAATATTTAAGAAGGCAAAGCGGAAAATAAAATATTAATTAAGTATTTTTTTTAATTTATTAATCGAGATTGCCTCGATATCTTCTTTCAAAGAATAAAAAAGAAACTTACTTGTTTTGCACAAATTTTCAGCAGCCTAGAAAGAAAGGAAGTATTGTTAGTATGAGTGTTACTAATTTTTCCCAGTTTGTATTAATTAATTTAAACTTATAATCGTTTTAAGTAAAAAATGAAGAATGTTGTCAATAGTAATAAATTTTTTAATTGAATCATCCCATGCGAAATAGTGTTGTAAAAGACAGCTACTTTTGACTATTCAATACTGTTTCAATTCAATTTATTTCAAAATAAAAATATTTAATAGGTTCAAATTCGATTTTATTATTGCACGAACTCCATAATAATTCATGGATTAGCAAATTTAATAATCCATTAAATGTATCAAACTAAACGGCCAGGCTTATTAATTGTTGCAAACGATCAACTTTCCCCAAAACCAAGTTGCATTAATTTAAAATATTTTCAAGGAAAATTTTCATATTTTTATATGAAAATGCAGCTCGGAAGGTATTGAGTAGTTAGTTTTGGGTATTGAATACCCGGAAATATTTACGGTATTGAGTAGTCGGTACTCAAATACCCAATACTTTTATAACACTAATCCAAAGAAAAGTCAATAATACTGTGCGTAATTTTTTAAGTCATGGAAAATAACCATATACGGACACCACTACGTGATAAAAGACCAAAAAAAAGAAGACTCGTGTCTCCCAGTTTTGCCCAAAGTCATGCACTTTCTTTATGGGCCCCCAAAGATTTGGGGCCTCTGATTTGAAGACCGCAAACGTAACAAAATAAATCAATTTTTCACACTGCATATGGAAATTGTCAGTTAAGATCACCGCTGAGCTCTCGTTGACGTCGCGCTATGTAATGCCTCCCTCGATGTGAGCGTCGTGTCGCGTTTATATTGTGTGCTACGTCCTTTGATGTATGTGCTGAGCTTATTGCTTTACCTGTGCTGCTGCGGTCGGTAAGTGATCGCATGAGTTGTTTATTGAGATCTTAGGAAAATTTATCTCAATGTGAAAGAAAAGAAAAAACAAATGAAATGAAAAAATTTTCGGGAAATTTTTCACTTTTTCGGCTACCTGACCGCTACGTAAACGGTATTAAGAATCATTCCTGGGAAGTTCATATGTTCTAGGAAGTTGTTAATTGAGATCTTAGGTACATTTTTGTAGTTGATTGTTTTCTTGAATTTTTAACGGTTTGCTACCTACTCAATATCTATACAATTAATAGGCGATACCATTTTTGGTAACTCAGTTTAAGTTCATATTAAACAGACGAAATTAACAAAACTTGTTACCATTTCAAAGGTATTTGCTTGACGATGTGCACAATCTATATTTCATGGAGATCGGCTCAGTATTTTGGGAGCTACAACCATTTAAATTTACTACTAATCTGTATGCACACTAATTACAAATCATGCATGCATCAGCTTCAAGTAGACATATAAACAAATCGGGCATATGTGTTTGTCGTCCAACTTTCTTTCGCAAAGAAATGAGAATAACAATAAAACTGAGCTGGTTCTCTACTTTAAATTTCCGAAATTGTGGGAAAGGCGCAATAAAACAAAGAGAGTTTGTTCAATATATTCAAAATAAACAAATTAATGTTTAGAATGATTTTTGTTTTTTGTATTTTATCGTAAGTATTTAAACTTCTTGTTAATTATAATTAGAATATAATATAAATAAAATCTCAATTTTTATTTCCAACCGAGAAATATTTAGCGTCCTAGACAATATATACATACATAATATATATATATATATATATATATATATATATATATATATATATATATCATTCTGCTTGTTGTGCACGATTCAAAAACTTTGTCTGCCTGTGTACCGCCCACTATTACAATTTCTTTTAAGCATTTCCTGCAATTTTCTTTTTATTTAGGATTTATGAAAGAAAGAAAAAATAGAAATTAATAAAACACTCGTTCGAAAAGAATATGAAATATGTCCTGTGAGTAATTAGTTAAATATCCTTATGGGCACAAATACCTGTAAATCTACTATCTCTACCACATCAATACAATAAATCTAAAGCAAAGGTCTATAATTCACTTTAACGACCCCATAAAAGACACCTAAAACAAAGAAACTACTGAAAAGGATACTAAAAAAACAAGTACTGGTGGCCTTTTGAATAGAGAAGGAGAAAGGCCATAATATCTAAGGGTTTTATTAAAATGAATAGATGTATGGGCATAATAAAAATGAATGCAAAAGGTAACTGATGTTAGATATGATTTTATTTTTTTTTGTTCTTATTGCAAAAAGTAGATAAAATCCCATTTAAAAAGGAGGTGCAGTAAGGTGCGCGTCAATAAAGTAAGGACACTTATAATACAATTAAACAAAAGGCTTAAGTGTTAATGCTAGAATAAATACTTCTTTAACAAATTCTGTAATTAAATATGCACTTTAAGCCTTTTTAGCAATTACATGAACAGCAAAGCTTAAGTAATCTTATCATATTGGCACGCAACTGATTAGCTTTCATTTTTAAATTGAAACAGCTTTAAAGAAAACTACGTACAATATCTCAACTCATCCTGCAGCTTCCTCAGAGATCTAAAACAGAAATATATAAATTACGACAACAACAACAACAACAGAAAATAATAGATTAAAAGTCACAACAAATTTCATTACAAAAACTTCTGACAAAGCTCAGAAGCAATTTAATATTTATAGTACGCATGAAAGTTCTAAGAAATCAAAATGATGGCAAAATGTTATTCCAAAGGGAAATATTTATAATTTTAATCTTAAAAATTTTCTTGTTGTCTTGTCTCAGTCATCGATCGCTTTTCTTTGTTGTTCAATAAAAATTGTTTAAAGTTTTTGAAATGTTTAACAGATGAAATGAGATAAAAATGAAAAAGCAATAACAAAAAAGAAATATGTATTTATTTATAAAAAAAATAAATAAAATAAAAATAAGTTTATGTACATTTGTTCGATTTTGCTGACTCCCGCCATTTAATGGCCTAAAGGATGCTAAAAGGGAGACAATATTGAAGACATGCCAGCGTGAGTAACAAGAAAAAGGCAAAAAAAAAATGTATTTGTTATTTTGTCAGCGTAAAAAGTCAATGATGTGTAACTGTTTCGCAAGAAGTCGTTTTATTACAACGAGAGTCAATTGGAAAATCAGTAGAATTACATGAATCTTTGTACAAGGAAATAAAGTTTAGGAAAAACTTTTCCATTTAAACTTCTCATTTATGTCTGCAGTGCAGCTAAAAATGTTATTATATTTAAAGTGCATTGAGAACGCTTTGTAAACCACCCACGCATCCTTTTCTACATCCTTATGCCATCATTTACACAACCATTTTACTTCTTCCGCTTTTACTTGTTTCCCTGTCGCCTTCAAACGTATTGTCAAGTGCTATGAATGCCTTCGTCGCTATTCTTGTGAAGTTGATGTACATTATTACGGTCCAATAAGTATGGATTTCTCGTCAACTTTAAGAACCAGGGGGATTATTATTTACATATTTCAATTCGAAAGAAAACACTTTCGAAACACAATATATAAACTATACAAATTCGATTGATTTCCGTTTCGAAGCGAAATACACAATAGCCGCCCTGGAGGGAGTACACCCAGCTTCCAGCTTCTAGCATCCAAGCATTGAAAGCGATCATAAGTTTATAAAATTCCTTTCCGCACACCAGAGGATATTTTAAGAAATTGTCTTGATTGTTTTATGCATCCTGCGGCTTTTACATATCTTGTCCATGTATTGGGCCTTGGCGGATTCCTAAATGCAGTACATCTGTGCAGGCTGCCTGCAAACAATTGACATAAAGAAATTAAATGCAGTCGTAGCTGCAAAAGAGTGTGGCAGCACCATGGATCGTTTGACTAAAGAAGTTGACGAGGAAATCTGCTGCCAAATGGTACTTTTTCAACGCCAAACTTCCACTATTGTACAGTTAGTTACTGCCTTAACAAATATATCTAATGTCTTGCCGACGTCTCGTCCATATATTGTCTGCCTCCTGTTTATGTCCTGCCAATGTGTTGTGTACGTCTTGTCTATGTCTTGTCAATGTATTGTCAAGGTCTTGCCTATGTCTCGTCTATGTCTTATCTATATCCTGTTCATGTTTTGTCTATCACCCTTATTCCAGTTGGCGACATCGACGTCACGTTAACACAATACCAAAAAATTGGGGCTTGTCTACTCGTCGCAAACAACTGACTATTACTGACAGGCTCATGTTATTTTCTAGACCTCATAGAACAGAAGTACACTTTCATTAGCAAAAAATTGTTCTCGAAAGCGAATAGACAAGCTCCAATTTTTTGGTATTGTGTTGACGTGACGTCGATGTCGCCAACTTGAATAAGGGTGTATATCTTATCTATATATTGTGTATGTCGGGTCTATGTCCTGTCTATATCTTGTCTATATTCCGTCTATTCCTTGTCTATGGCTCGTGATCTTTTAGCAACTTTCTTTTTGGCAACACTGTTTCTGGCAGCTCAGCTGTTTTCGTGTCACATTCTACTGTTAAACATGTTCATTTTGGTCTGCTATTTAACCATGAATCGACTTCCAAACGAACAACGCTTGCGGAGTATCGAATTTTATATTCAAAATTTATGCTCATTTAAGAAGGTGTATCGTGCACTTCTTCCATTTTATGGTCAGTTTGGGCGACCTTCTGAGCCGGCTATTCGAAATCTTATGACTATATTTCGCACAAAATTTATATTATTGGACATTAAGCCACTAACACGAATACGTAGAGTGAGGACAGAGGAAAATATCGCAGCTGTACCCGCCAGTGTTTTTGATGACCGGCAGGAACGTTACTGTGAATAGCGGGCGCTACTGCGCGATGTTTACAATTTTTCCGCCCAAAATGGAAGAGGTGGACTTGGTTTTCATGTAGTTTCAACAAGACGGTGTCACATGGCACAAAGTACACGCAACAATGCCCCAAATGAGTGGTAAGTTCGGTGAAAAGTTTATTTTACGTTTGGTCCGGTCAATTGGCCGCCTAGACCGTACGATTTAATGCCTTTAGACAATTTATTGTGGGGCTACGTTAATACTCACGTCTATAGGGAAAATCGCCCGTAAGGGTTTCTGCACTGAAAGTCAATATTGAAGAATTTATTCGTGAGATACCGGCCGATATATTGGAGAGAGTATGCCGAAATTGGACCCAGCGTATGAATCATTTGAGGAGTAGTCGCGATCAATATTTACATAAAATAATCTTTAAACATTGAATTATATATGTAGATCGTTGTATTGACTCAAATAAAGATTTCATATATTTCTTTTTAAGTTTATGTGTGTTTTGTTTTTAATTTAAATCCGAAAGCTCTTAAAAAATCATCCCTTATCTTGTTTATATCTTGTCTATATCCCGGCAATGTCTTGTCCGTGTCTTGCTTATATCTTGTCTATGTCGTTTTTATGTAGTTTCTATGTTTCGTCTATTTAGCGCTGATTTCTTGTCCATCTACAGTCTATGTATTGCCCATTTCCTGTCTATATTTAATTTTTGTCTTACCCATGTCTTGTCTTTGTACTGCTTTTCTTTTGTTATATTCTTGTTTATGCTTTGTTTATGACTTTTTCATATTTTGCCCTTCACTGTTGTTCTCCGTATTATTTCTATTTGTTTCCTTTTATAGTAACACCGTCACTATCTTTTGTTTATTCGTGCATATTTTTGTATTGTAGGCCAAAATGAATGACGCGCCATTGATTGCTTTCTACGGTCACGTAATACTTCTAAAATACCATAATTGCAAATGTGCATGTGATTCTACTCCCAAAACTAGTACCAGCACCCCCAAACAAAAAAATTAAAAATAATTTCTCCTTAATATCTTTATAAATACCCAAAACGAATGTAAATAATCTTGATTATAATGTTTTTAATTGAAGTTGAAAAATTACCGGAAATAAGGTATTTTGCTTTTATATGTATTTAAAGCTATGATTAGATCTGAAGCTGTTGTATTGTCACGCCTCTTCAGACAAAATGATAGTAATAATATTAATAATATTTATGTTCGCAAATCTTATTCAATAAATAAAAAGCGACCGTCTGTTGCTCATTGAAGCGTTTGCAAAAAATTTCAATATACATTTTTAAACAAAATAATCAATTATAGAGGTATTGAAGAACACAAGGAGAAGCAAACGAAAAATTAAAAAGAAATTGTTATTCAATGCAGCTCCGGATAGAAGCACCTTAGGCCTGGATTTAAGCCCATTCAATTACTGCTGTAAGAGATGAACATTTAATTTAATTGTTATTTTTTTTAAACGAAAAGTCAAAAATAGTTTGAATGCTTTAAAATATTCCAAGAATCATTCAAATTTACTTTCTCCATATTTATTCCTCAAAAACCTTTAATTGTTATTGCAAACAAAAATCGTTCAGACCTTTAAGTATCAGCATCTTATAAATTGAATAATTATTCCAATATCATTGACCATTTGCCACAGAAACTAATATATGAAATGTACTCATTTTAAGATGAATGTTCCAAGAAGCGTCAATGTTTGTACGTCAGATGATTAAAGAAAACTAAACATCCAATCGAACTACATACTCGCACATATAATAATATATTAACATAACTAAACCATTCATCATAGAAAGCAATCTGAATATGAACACTCATCTAGTACGTCTTATTGATAGAGAATTGCATAAGAACTTAAATATAATATTTAGTATAGAAATGAAATGTTGAAAAGGAATTGTATGGTACACACAGAAAAAAAGATCAATGTAAAATCAACATGAAGAAATGTTGATATCAAGCCATTGTTAATATGTGGAAAAAATCCAATTGAATTTACTTTTAACATTGTTTTAAGTTAAATCAATGGTTAAAATTGTCAATTTAGTATTAAAATATGTAGATTTAAAATTAATCACATTGAAATAACATTGTACATTTAAAATTTTACCTTTTACAGAGTTAAAATAACATAAATCAATGTTTAATTCTGTAAATTCCGTTTTTGAAGTAATAATTACAGTTTTTCATGTAAAATTAACATTGCATATAGTTGAAACAAGATTGACTATTGTAAAATCAACATTGTTATAAGCATTAAAAATGCCATTGGAATACTTTGGAAAAACTTTTGTCAATTTTAAATATTAACAAACGTTGGCTTATGTTAAATCAACATGTTAAAAAAGTTAAATCATCCTTAAACAAAAACATGAACCATGTTGAAACAACGTGAAATATGTTGAAATGAAATTAATTCATGATAAAAGAGAAAAAATTCAATTTGAAGTATTTTCTATTCATTTCAACATTTAAAGGCAGAATTAGTTTGTACGTTCTGTTCTGTTATGAATCAGCTGTTTTGTTTCAGTTCAATTGTGTGGTTTGTTGTTACTTTTCCGTTCTGTTCTGTTGCGGACTATTCTGTAGAATATAGAATTTATTAGATTTTTGTGGAATAAAATATTACAAACTTTGTTTTAAAAGTCAGAATATTTTATTTTAATTCAAAATATTAAAGATTTTATTTTATTCAAGTAAAAAACATTTTTCAAACATTTACAAAATTCAATCCTATAATTGCATATATCGTTCACATCCGAAAGTTCAGACACAGAACAAGTAAGTAGGAAATATTTTCTACAGAAAAGAACGGCACAGAACGGCAACGAAAAGTAAAAACTAATGAGGCCTTTAAGGTTATAAGAACGCAAAGTCTACTGATTTTTTTTAATTGTTTTTCCTGATGGCCGTCTGTAAACGGTCTTTGTTGTTAAAGGATTAATAAAGAAATGGTTAAACTCAGATTTGAACTCAAGCCAAACAATTCAATTTCAATATAAATTAAAGTTTAGTTACGTAAGTTTGCATTTTAGATGACGATATATGTACATATAAACTCCTCAATGCTAGCATTATAATATTTCGAAAGTTTTTGACATCATATTTCATGCTTTTGATATGAAATGTTTGCAAATATTTTACCACACACTTTCGTTGGTATTAAGACGGCCCCTGCTGTATCGACGAAAAATTCATTCGTTCTTATCATCTTCTATAAGAAATTGTAGAATTCAATACGTGGAATTATGGAGCCCAGACGTCCTTTCTAGTTCCCTCTAGACTTAATAAATAAAAAGTGTTCTATTCCGGCATGAGGAATTCAGTCATTTAGTCATTTTATTTATCAATATTCCACATATTGGAACTATTATTCATGTCAATTAATTGGTGATTTTCTATGAATTAATCTTTACGAACAGACACTGAATGCAATCTGCATTTCGAAGTAAAAATTTTCAATTACATGACATTGTATATAAATTAATATGTTTATTTATTGTGCGTGTGTGTGTGTGTTTATGTGAGTAAGTTGAATGGATTTGTGTTTATAAAAATTATCTACACGCTGTGTGTGTGTGTGTGTGTTGAGTGTTGTTTATATGTGAAAAGTTTACATTAGCTGAGAATTACCATAATCCATTACCAGGATGAGCTGGCAACAATTTGAATACAAACACAATGAACAAAATGGCAAAATAAACCACACACATACACACACTGACACACTCACTCATCCAGGCACACACTCGATTGTTAATAAGACGTATGAACGAAAAGCATTAGCAGCAGTTGTACAACACAAGCGAATATGTAGAATATAAGACAAATTGTGGTCGTCCTAGCAAGGACTGAGCTTAGTGTAGGGGGATATTTAAAAAGCTTTTTAAAAATAATGACATTATATTTTTCAATATCTTAATAAGGGTCATTTAGACACCTGTTTTAGTTTAAACTAATTAAATAAAAAACATTTTTAATTAAATTAGTCTTTAAAAGACTGCATTTTAATATGTTTACCTTATAAACGGTGTCCCAAAATTAATGCAAGAAAAAATTTTCAATAATTTGTGCATTAAAGTGTTAGTTAGCTTAAAAAAACAATTTGACATTCTGACAGTTTAAGTCCGGTAAAAATTACCCGTTGCAGGGCAGAACGTGCTTTCGTTTCATTGAAAAATACATCAAAAATAATAAAAATACTAAAAACTTTGTTTTCTATTTAATTAAAATCTTGCGTTAATTTTGGGACACCCTTTATTAAAAACTCTAAACAAAATAAAATTAAACAATGAATTATTATTTTTTTTAATAATCGCGGGTGCACCAGTCCAACTTAAGTGAACATAAACATAAATTTTACTTGTATAGGAACAAAATAAAAGATCAAACCATATTTATATATATATGTATTAATAATTATATATTTTAATTATTTCTTTTGAAATACATCAATAATTGCCGAAAATTCTAGGAACATATTATTTCCATCGGTCTTTTTCTTTGGCGCTTCTAACTTCGCGATAACATTATCAAATTGCACGTCTTTTATATCATTAACAGTTTCTGTGAATCGTTTGCCATCAACCGTCGTCAGGACATGCTTCTGGTGATAATTTTGAAGCTTGAAGAGACGTCATTTATAAACTCATTGTCATAGACACTGATTCGTCCAAGTCACTGTAAACATCAGACACACGCAATTTTTTTTAAGTGGCAATAAAGATTTCCTCTGATCTGAATCTGAAGGAACAGATATATCAGGACCCAGAATTATTTCACGTAATTTGTGATTTGTAAGATGTTCCAAATCGTCATCGGCCCAATCACTATCTGTATTAGCGTTGGGTTTTGGCGACTTCAAAACCAATGTGCATTTAGAATAAGACAGTGAGGTGCGCGGCACAAAAATGCTATGACCATCTTCATATTGGAAGAAATGTTTGGCACTGTTAACGATGGCTTTCCGAGACTTAGCCGCGATCCACACTAATATATATTATTGGTCAAGGTATATCAAAAAAACGAAATGTATAATTAATCACACAAAAAGGTTGCGTGAAAAAAATGTTGCACCCGCGATCTTAAATCGACATCGCGGGTGCAACCAATTTAAGTTATCGTTTATTTTAACCTAACAGTCATTACACTCTTAAAAAAAATAATTTCAATTTGCTTTTGATTTCTTCTTACTTTTGCAAAGTTTCAGAAATTTAGCTCTTTATTTCTGTTAAAAAAAGTAAACTTTTTATATCTTTTACATCGCGGGTATATTCTAGCAGTCAATAATTCTTAATAAACAACAACATATACTTAAATTTTTTGGAACACGAAGATAAATGAATATTATCACTTCACGTTTAGCCGGTAAAGCATAACCTCAAACTATCAACCACAACTGTTTCGCGCCAGTGTTGCTAATTATGATTTTACAGTTTATACCAATTCTTCGGATGGTAATATTTTCAAAGTCGCCAAAAAAGAAGGTATGGTATAAAATCAAATAAAAATAAATTGTTTATTATATTTAGACTTTTTTCTTTGCACTAATAACAAAAACAACAACTAAAAGCGTGATTGAAAAAATCATGACTAAATCATCTATAGCGGAATCGTCCATAACGAACATCTTTGCACGAAAACATTTAAAAAAAAATTTTATTAAAAACTAAAAACATTTTTATCTACGTATTAAAAACTAAAATAATTCATCTTTAGTATGATTTTTTCAACTTGTAATCTATTATATAAATCTTGCCCAGTTGAGTTGAAGTTGAAGCAAAAACAAAGTTTAAAACAACTTAACTCATTTTTGGTATTACGAATTAGAATTAATTTCAATTAAAATTGTAAGGAAAATTGAGGCGGAAAATTAAAATAAATTTTAGTTAAATTTTGCCTTTTTTTAAAAAAAAAGAGTAAAATGGTTATTTGTTTTGATTTATTTTACAACGACGAAAGTGTTTATACTAATATTAATGTGTTGTATTTAATATAAATTTTTGTTGTTTTTATATTTAGCAATTTTTTGTTTATTTCTAAATTTTTGTATATGCTCTTCAGTAACTGCTCAATTTAGTTTTAGCACTTCCTATTGAGAGCTTGTGCTTGCATTTTTAGTTCAGTTCTAGATGCTAAGTTTCCAAATTGTTACTTCTGCGGCGATTTTTGTTTACTGCTGATGCTGATGAAGAGGAGGGAGGTATTCAAGAATTTATACCTGAGGTGCACATACCGAAGATGAGGCAGCGGCAAAAGTGTCTTCCGTTTCTTCGTCATCCATTGCCGGTGGTATATTTTCCACACGGAATGTTATAACCACCAGCTACAACTTGCTCCCTTATTTGTACAACTTGCTCTAAACTTTCCTTGATGAGATTTCTTGCGAGGGACTTTGATAAGATTTCTCTCAAGATGACTTCCGTGGTTGCTAACTAGGTTCCTTTTCAAGTTTGCCTTATATTACATCCAAATCCACAAGAGTAATAAATCATAGTTGCACTCTCATTGTAGTGGTCTAATTTCATGATTTCTTCTTACCCGTCGCCACTCGTGAGAAGTTCTTGATGGTGGTCCTAAACTATTTATTTGTATGTAAAATTTCTCCCACAATTCATTGGTTTTATTTTTTCTGCATCAAAATAAAGGCTTTCATTGTCCACTTTCCATGAGTTCCACTTTTTTTATAAATTTGCTCGAAATTGCTGATTAATAAATTGCTTTAAAACAAGTTTACTTACCCGTTTTTCATTTTTGCTAATAACTTATCCAAAACACTTGCTAGTGATGAGTTGTAAATTTTTTATATTTTTGTCAATTGTACTACAACTGGGTTGTAAACGACATTATCACAAAAAAGTTCTAAGACGGTATAAATTCAACTTGAACATTTTTGATGGGTTAATAGTTATCGATGTTAATTGTTATCGATAATACCAAATTGAAAAGTTTCAAGTGAAGTAAAGTTGAGTTGTAAGCCGTAATAGGAGCATCTATAAAATTCTAAATTTAATTAATTTTTTCTGATATCAAGCTTTTTAACTGATTAATATATTTGATTGCTGTAACAAAACTGTTTTTATTCCTGTAGACAGGAAAATATCAAAACTAAATATTTTTTCTAAAAATCTTTTCGCTCGTTTCCCTGAACCCAGTTAAGAAAAGAAAGTAATAGTGGCTTTCCAGCCAGTGTATAATAAGTAGTAGCACTTGAATGACTTGTTATAGTCATTGTCACAATAACAAGGATAGTAACATTAACAACAACAACATAATAATAAACAGCATGTTGCAGGACTAGTTGTTTGTTTCACAAGCAGTCTTTCAATTTTCTCCATGCATTCAGTCATTCATTCTTTCATTCATTCTTTCATTCATTCTTTCACTCTTTCTTTCATTCATTCCATTTTTCAGTCAAACAATCTTGCATTTAGCCATGCCAACAAAAAAAAAATTATCAAAAAGGAAGAAAGCAAACAAAAAGCCTTACAAAGTTATAAAATTCTACTCGTAGTTGCAGACATTTAAAATTTTTTTTCTTTTGTGCAACAAACAACAATGAATACTAATGCCTGCAGGACTCAAAACAAAAACTCTGTTTTAGTAACTTCTACGAAATGCAAAGTTAAAGATGGGCTGCAGCATGTAGGTGTTGCAACTAGGACAACATTATGAGAAATCTTATAAAATTTTACATGATGTTTGTGCCCGTATGTGTCATTTGGTAGTCGCATGTTTGTGTAGGATCAGACAATATATGAACTGAAAAGAGTGGAGGCAGCAACAGCAACAGTAACAAGCTTTGTGTAGCAATAACAAAAATATATTAAAACAAAGAAGACAACATCAGCAACAACAACAACTTGCGCCTTGCAACTATCTGGGAGATTTGCAGACTACATAAATTACGCTTGAATACGTTCAAATGTGCAAATTAGGATGGTCCTAATCATGTGGACATAAATCTCATTTTATTCGCATATCTGGACTGGTTGGACGTGCGAATGGGATTTTCAGTTAAATCTGAAGAGTTTTGCTTGGGTGTAAATTTCAATGACACATTTCATGACTTTGCAATCAACTTGAAGTTTTAGAGGAATTTTTTGTTCAAATATCGCAACTATAATAATTTTAATTATTTTTCTAATTTTATTTTAGAAATAAATGAACGACCCCATCGTAGAATGAAACTTTCATGTCTTGGTTTAATTTAAACTTGTTAACTCAGAGTTTAGTTCGTTAAATTAAATTGTTTTTATTAGTAAAGAAACTTAAAAGTCAGATGTAACATCAAACTGCTTTCAAAAGCCGCAACACCCTCTCAATTCGCGTTCATGAGTTTGTTTTTATTTATTTTTTTTAGGTGACAGTCAGTTGTTACGAATATCAACTATTCAAACGAATTATCTGATATTAATATTTCTTTTTATTCATTTTATAACATTAACAAACTCGAAAAGTAATAAATGCTCTTCCTTGATAATCAATCAGCTCTCCTTTCCTTTCACTGAGATTAAAAAATGGCTGAGAAAATTATGTTTCTCTCTAAAACTTATACAGAGAGTCCATGAAATAGGTGAATTTAAGATACATATTTATATGTTGGCACTAGGCACTGGCAAAGTATTTAGTAGTGGGTACCGAGTATCGGGTATTTCCATTTCTTTGGTTACTCAATACTCAAAAGTAGTTACTCGATACTTTTAGAGTTGTATTTTTAAGCAAGTTGAGTGGCTAAAATAGTGCATAAAAATACATCACTGTATAAAAAGACAAATAGATATAAGATTCTTTAAGCAAATCAAACTAAATAATTTTTTTAGAACAATTAAATTATTTCTTAAGTTGTTGTTAACGTTAAATTAAAAGTTAGCTTTACATATATTTTTTATTTAATAATAAAAGACATACAAAACCAATAATAAAATAGTTGAAGATCTATTTTTAATTTTTGAAGAAACTACTTTAATTTGCAGATAAAAACTATGCGTTTCAAATTAAAAAAATCCGTTAAAAGTATCGAGTAGTATTGAGTACCCAAATGAAAAGTATTGAATATTATTGAGTAAAGAAAAGTAGTAGAATTTGCCAGCACTAGTTGGCAAATATTTTATCTCTGACTTGTTTTGGTCGACATCACGTCATTGGAAGAGTTTGTGTTCTAGGGAAAGTAAGAAATTACTTGTGTGCCTAATTCCTGAGTTAGTTGGACCCACCTAATCCACTTGTCTTTCAGTACATACAAAAGGACGTTTTCACACACTTATACAGTGTATCCTGTTCATCTAAACATCGTTTGCTTTCTTTATGCTGGTGTTTTATTGCCTGCTACTGCAGCAAAGGATTTGTCAACTTTTGCTGTTTGCCTAATCTTTTCAAATGAATAAAATTTGCAACAAAGTCAATATTTGAAAGTTAAAAAAATATTTCAAACATTTATTAGAATTAAATTTCAAAAGTCTTAAATAAAATATTTATTTCATGTGATATTTATGTCGAACTAAATATATGAGCCTTTTTAATCTGATTTAAATTATAAAATATTAGGCTAAAGCTCGTAACATTTTATTTAGAGACAGCAAAATATTTCAAGGAACATGGGAAAGGTTAATAATTTACAATCTTTGTACAATTTGTATTGCATCACAGCATTTGCGAAATTGTGTAGGGTGTATTTTTACTCCGCACTCACAAAAAAAAGAAAACAGAAGCCCTATTCTCAATCTTGTGCATTTGAAATTGCATACTTTTGCAATTGTAAACATTTTCAAGCAATCGTGAACGGCCTTGTTGATTTATTTAGGAGAATACTTTTTGGCCAAAACAAATGTTACGATTTCGTAAAGAATTCGTAACGACTGGTCGACGAAATCTTCCGATTTCGGAACCGAAATATTACCGACATTGTAACGATTTTTATATGAAAGGGTTACATGACTTCGCATCAATATGTAGGTATGAAATAGAGATGGGATCGTGAGTGACTGTTCACTCACGCTCTTGCACGCTCACGATAAAAAAAATTTACTCATGCACGCTCACGCACGAGCTCATATTTTAGGCTCACGTTCACTCACGCTCACGTGAGTGGAAAAAAAGTTAGTCAAAATCACGAAAACGCACGCTCACGATAAAAACACATTCTATAAGTATTTATACATTAAAATTTCTGAATGCAAATAGAAAAATCAATAGACAATTAGAAAATTCTGCAATAAAAGAGAAATTATGTTTAAGTGAGAAATATACTTTTCTGAAACAATTTGTTAGTTTTGAAATACAATTTTTCAATTTTGATTATGGATAAGTCCCAGAAACAGTCCACCAAACAAAATTTTTCGAAAGTGATCCAACCTATTTCTTATCTATTTTTTAAGGAATATTAGACTAGATACTCGTATATAATTGTATAAATTAAATAAATGTATTATTTTAAAGAGATTATTTTTCGAACAATTTAGTTTTTAGTAGTTTTTAATCAAAAGTGATTATTATTTTCGCTAAAGTTCGTAACATTTTTAGGCTGAAAGAATTGGACATAAGACAATATTCCAAAGGAACAAAAGAAAATTTAACATCAATTAATTTCAACTTGCAGGAGCCGCTACACTCCCATCATTCTTATTTTTGGAACCACAATCACGTGCAATTCTCAGAATTGTACTGTGTAGTTATAATTGCTATTCCTAGGAAATATTTATTTGTTTATTGAAAAAAATTTGTCAATGGATATAATCATTACAGAGTAATGACAATGAACTAAAAATATATTAAATTACTAGAATTATTGTAACATTTAAAAGTTATGAATTAAGAAAAACAATAGTTTTATGCTTTTATACTATTTTATTTTATACTATTAGAGTTCAAAGAAAAATCAAGAAGTCCAGACAAATAATTATATTGACGACATGATCTCGTGAAAGGATCACTAATCACTAGTATCCACCTTCAAAAGTGATACAATCGAACAATGAACGTCGATATGAGATGGTGTAGCGACCTCGAAATCAGTACTGATTGATCAGTTCTACTAGTCTGATGAATAATAAATTGTTCCAAAAAGTACTCTCTTAATAAAAAATAATGAATTTATCCAAAAAACTTCTAAAAATTGGAAAAAGAAATTAACAAACTCGGATTTGAACTCAAGCCAAATAATTCCTCTTAATATAAATATAATTAAAAAGTTTAAAAAGTTGTTTTGCATCAACTTAGGTTCTTTCTAATGCAAGTGTTGCATTAACACTCTCCCGGTGTGAATTTTGCACTTCAAAAATATTTCCAGTTGTTTAACATTGCAGGAGGTTTTCTAATAGACTGACACTTACTGTCTGTCTCCCACAATTTTGGAAGCAAATGTTCTGTCATACAATTATATTTGAAACAAAAACAAATTTATAAATTTTGTATTTTCTTTCGATATTGTTGGGCTGGCAGTAAATCAATTTACTAATTTAATTATTTGATGTCGTTGTCGTAATGCCGTTTTTTTTTTCTAAAAACAAATTTAACATTTCGTTTACTTTTTATCAAAGAAATTGCTATTCAAAGTTTTTTTTAGACAAACATTTTACATCGTAAGTGATGATACAATAATATCTAATAATAAACTCACTATTTCAAAAAATCATTATATCGTAAATTTCCAATAAAAGAGGCAAAATATTTAGTTTTTTTTAGAAAAGAAAACGCCATAATAAATATTGGGCCTCTTTAAAAAAAAAAATTTTACAGAAGTTTTCCGATTTAACGAACATTCGATTTAATGAACACCCAAATATTTTCTACTGAATACCTTATATTACGAACAAATATTTTATTTTGTACTCGGTTTAACGATCAAATGTAAAATATATCAGCTGATGATTTGAGCAGATGCATTGAAAATAAACCTTTACCCGATGATCAAGGCGATGATAAAATTTTTAAAATGATGAACAGCTTGATGAAATAGAAATTCTAGAGCCCAAAATAAAACACCAATATGTCATTAAACACTTAGAAGTTTTTATTAAATCGGCTTAGCAAAACAATATTATTAGCAAAAATGTAATGCTTTTGAGAGAGTTTCAATAATACATCCATTCCAAGAAAACAGACTGTGTGTGTAAACAATTTTTGAAATAAATCACTTTTATATTACAGTGTTTTTATGAAATTTTCATTTTCTGTAAACATATTTTTAATGAAATATGTATTTATTTTAAATTATTATAATTTTAATAAAATATTAAAGATAAATATTGTACATATTTAGAGTTTTGAATAAAATATTCGATACTATTCATTTTTAATTCAGTACTGAATGTAACGAACAATTCGCTTTAACGAAAAAGCCTGACAGCATTTAGGTTCATTAAATCGAAAAACTACTGTATTTATAAAATATTTATTTGATTTTATTTTAACAAGCAGTACTTAGTATTCAATTGTTTTTTACTTGAACATTTTCAACAATAATTACTATTTTGCTATAATTAACTCCTGCATTAAATATCTTTAATTAAACTACCATTGAAGGAGAACCCTTCCCTCATACATGGAAAATTATTGTGATTATGAACACAAGCAAGAAAAAAAGGGTAAAAAGGATGAACAATAAGCAGCAGCAATCAAAGTTGATAATAATACTTAAGTGCAATTACTTGTACATTTTTTGAACAGTAATAAAACTCCCACACATTTAAGTGAAGTCTTTGCAGTAAGAGAGTTGCACAATAAATATTTTAGAAACGTTTTCGTAAATATAAAAATTTTTAAACAAAAACTAAAGTGCCCCTTTAGACGAGTGGATCGTGTCCCAGACGATCAGATCACTGGACTGTGTTCAGCAAGTTTTATTAGTTTATACTCCTACACGTATGAATCCCCTAATATTTATTGCATCAATGACAAGTTGTAAGCCAACAACAAGTAATAAACTCCTTCCTTGGATATTTATCTTTTAATTACACATACACAACTAAATACTACCGCACTAATTTAATTTAAAAAACTACTAGAGTAACCAGCGTTGCTGTTTTGGTTTTTATAACCAAAATTTTTTATTTTTTTCTTCAATGTGTAAACGTGTACTTTATTCTCATTTTGATTACTCTTTTGGCAAATAAAATTTTTTTAATTTAATTTAGTGTAGTTTATACGTACCAATGAACGTTTTTCTAAAGGTCCTTAAAAGGGATTTGGTTAAAAATTACAAAATAAAATGGACCTTCAATGCCTGAAGAGTTGATATTTCTACGAAAACTAATAAAAAATGCTAAATCAAATAAATAAACATAAATCAAATAAAATTGCGTAAAAATTCATTAATGGGCAAAAAGTAAAAATTGTACTTATGTCGTTGTCTTAAGGTAGGATCACACGATTGCCGCAAATACACCAATCATACCCAATTTTTATTGTGCTGAATTGGTGCACAATAATAATATTGTCTCAATCAAATATACTGCAGTCTTATGATTGCCCCATTTTATAAAAATTTAATTGCCGCAGATTGACGAATAATGAATTTGTGGCAATAATTGCCGCAGCCCAGTCATATGATTGTTCGAACTTACGACTACTTTAACAGACAGCTGTTATGGTAGTTTTTAGTTTGTTTCGTTTTCCGTGCAATTTTTTTTCTTTAGCATGTTGATGTAATTCTGCATCATAGTTTTTAATTGACCTTTAAATTATTATTAATCGCTCACTGCTTATTATAGTAAAATAAATACAATCTAAGAGATGTATTTACACTTAATAAATTTAACTAAAATTTCATAAATTTAACTGAAAAATAAAATGATTTTTTTGCATTAATTCTATGTCTAAATAATATATTTTTTCAAAGCGAAAAAAATTCATGCATTTAAGGGTTAACGCTAAAAATAAATTTATGATACACAAAACAATCAAAAATTAAACTTATTAAATTGCCGCGTATTGGCTACTTTGATTGTCGCATGAGAAGACAATAAATATTGGTACATTTTTAAAATTTATATTGGCGCGTGGTTGCATATCAACCGTTCACACGATTGCCGCACCAGAGTTGCATTTGATTGCTGAAAATTAACGCAATATTGTCCCCGATTACCGTAGGGGACAATAAATTGTGAAATCACACGATTGGCATATAAAATAGGCCAATAATTGGTGCATTGCGGCAAGCTCAGTCATATGGCTTATCGTATAAAAAGAAACGATATTTGTTTATGTGCTTGTTGTATCATCATTTTGTCGTGTTTTAATTGTCAATTCAATGTAGTCAATTTTCAATGTGAGTAAGTAATTTATGTCGAACAACAAATTTCTTTTTATCAAATAAAAAAAAATTAAAAGTAAACTGAAAAAAATAAATTAATTAATGCCTTATGCCACCAATATACTTCTTCTTAAATTTTGTTTTCAATAAAATCTTCTTCCACATTAGTCGACACTCAATTGTAATTTTACGCGAAATGTCTAATAACTTTTTCGCGACAAACAATTTTGATGAAAATGGTTTGCAAATTAAATTGAAATGAATCAAGTATATATTTATCATTAAGAAGAATGTGCTTTCTGGGTTTACTTATCACATATTTAGATACCTGGCCTCAATACAACCATTTATAAAACATATAAAATTCAAACGTATAATAATAACACACTTTTGTATGAATATTACCAACAACAAAAATACAAGTTTGTATAATTAGACGACTACACAACACATACGACGTTAATACGAGCTTGTGAATTGAATAAATGGTTTTTAAACTTTTGTAAAATATCAAAGAATTATGACAATATGATTTAATACAACATCGTTTGAATCCCCCATTTGTATTTTTATATAAACTTAATATTATATTTATAGTACTTCAAGTAAACGCTTGTAGTTAAAAAGCTTAAAAATTGCAAAATAATCAATTATATTATGATTAAATTCGAAAGAGTATAAGTCAGGGGAAGTGAAACTAATTTGAAGGCGAATTTGGAAAGAGCCAACAATTCGAAAAATTCCTTAAAGTAAAATAAAGATGGAAAATATTGAAAGATTAATTTAAAAATATTCAAGTTCGGTGCTGAGAATTTTCTAAAATTGTTAAAAAAAATTTTTATTTTATTTAACTTTATTTTATTTTATTTAATTTTATTTTATTTACATGAGTAAAATTGCTGCAATTATGAAATTAAGTGAAAACAATTTTGTTTTTTGACAAATTGGTTTTATAAAAAATGTTTGAGGAATAATTTTTCTGGGTGCACATCTTCGTTTATTGATTATTATATTTTATAGTCTAGAATCTATATGAGTTACAGACAACAAAGATGTAGACGTCATCGCAAACTCGCTAATTTCGATTTTCTGATTTAAAAAACTATTCAAAAATACAATTGAAAAGTTTCACTTATTTCCTCGAATTCCACAGATCCTTGGCTTCATTTTCCATGCAGTTTTCAATAAACTGTTTTCTTTTTTTATTTGCACATGACTCAGGATCAAAGTCCTTATTCTAGAAACTTAAGAAGTTTTTAAATACAATTTCTCAGACACGGGAGCATCATGTTATATCTTCAGTTTTCTTTTCTGACCTATTTTAAATATTTACTTTTCTTTGTTCACTTAAAAACGTTATTTAATAACTAAATATTGGAAACTGTGTTCTATTGGTTGAATTCATTATCCATGTATCCTTACAGAAGCCATAATGTTGCAAACGTTTTAAGAGTATCACTTAGATATCGCTACATTTACTCACTCGCTCAATCACTCACACAGAAACAAACTTAAATGTTTTAAATTGCTTTTGTTTCTTATTTTCTATATATTTCATTACAAATAAACATCAAGGATATAAACATTTATGCGCACTAGTTATCTTGATGATTGTATGAGGACAATATTTCAACTTCTTGTGACCACACAGCTCTGGCTGAGTTCACCAAACCAAAGACGACATTTATCGGCAAAATATGCATTTATACCAAAAATATGCAACTACAGATCTTAACAAATTGGTATTTATGCAGTAACCACAATTGTGTAATTGAAAGAGTATTCATTGTCATCTTCAGAGCCACTGGGATACAAGCTCATGTATTGAAGATGTGTGTCTTATGTATGGATGTGTTACACACACAGACATATAAAATGCATGAGAAAAAAATATGTAGTATGAGTGTGATTTATGTTGTATTGTTCGCTTCACAAAACATTTTTGCAATATTTATAATACGAGTACTTGCTCTAGTTGTAGCATTTTTTTTTCATTTTTTATTTTAATCAAATGCTCAACAATCAGTAAGCAAGTAAGCTCCGTCCAAGACATAAACATACAACATTATAATGAAGATAACAGAGATAACAAAGGAACAGAGTAAGCGTAAGCTCAATTGTGGTTTTAGTAGTATTCACTTTTTCATTCGCTTTTTACACACGCACATATCATACGAAAAATTTTTTCAGTTTTCAGTGAAAGTTTTAAGCAGGAGAGTTTACAAATAAGAAGAGTTATTGGTTTAAAGATCATCAACTCTATTAATATTTGCTACTTTTATCGCCACTGCTGTTGATGCTTGCTTGTGCTTGTCATGTACACAACGTTAAACAGCTTATTCCCAACAGTTCTAAAAAAATTATGTAATATGATCATTTGATCAACTGTAGTCTTTACATATTTGGATAACTAGAAATAGTATGACAAGGGGGAATCTCTGTATAGTAAAACAGAGTCAGCTGATACTACTATAGATTAACTGGTAATGGGTTGGTTGGTTGGTTTACGTGGCTGCCCTCTACACGTAGGCATTCAAGTAGAAACTAGATGATTCCTTTTTGAAAGGACGACTACACTCGTCAGTGTCAACATATGTGTAACCGTATCTGAGTACTCGGATACGATTAATACTAGACCCAATCCGTCACATTGAGATATCTGATAAGATCACTCACCTCTATCTCTAATAAATCTGAAAGGTCCTCTAGTACATGACTGTCTCGAGAGATGCAAGGCTGTTGATGATGCTGTTGGCTGAAGTAGTTAGCGCGTTGACTACAAGCAAATAATGTCTAAGAACGTAGGTTCGAACCCAGCTTCAGACAAGTCATAACCTCCAGCATTTTTCAGATGTGCCATTGTATTTGTTGTTGTCGGAGTGTTTAAGTGATGAAGGCATAGCACTGGTCACTGAACAGTACTGGCAGCAATTGATACTGGTGTATGCTAGCGGACATCACAGCGCCCTCCTTCGTCGGTATTGTAGCAAAATCGCCGGCGAAGTAAAATAATTAATAAAAATATCTACAACAGCTTAAAAACACATTTAATGCGCCTACTTGATATCGGAGGCGCTGCAACACTGATCTAAAAAGTAACACAACGCGCAATATCAGAGTTGTAAAAATTAAGCTTTCTCTCTTTCACCATCTGTCCTCTCTCACTATCCCTTTCCCAAGGAAGGTAACACGCCTACGGGTTGGTAGGCATACTAATTGCCTGAGTGATACTTTAAAAAAAAAAAAAAGAAAAGGCTGGACATACGCAGAGAAAGTGGAAGATTGTCTCTTCTTCGCTTTCTACTCGATAACTACGGCAGAACTCATTATAGGAGAGGCCTATCCTACAAGCATGTCTGCCAACCGTCCAGTGGCGCTTCACGACTGCGACGAGCCTCGAGATATCCTTGCGATTTCTACGTGTTAGTTGTATTGAGCGCTTATAATTATACCAAGGCCACATGTTTTTTTTTTTGCAACCTTGCACGTGTCTATACTGCGCCATCTGCATTCAGCCTTATAGGGATAATGCTTGAAGATGCAGTTTCTAATAGTGCCAAACCAAACCGTTTCGGTGTTGGAGGCATCCAGAGCAGAGCCCTAGCCAGCTCGTCGTTCGTTGCCTGAAAAATTGTTGTGTGCTGGAACCCAAATAAAGGTGAGATCAGTCTGAGCACCCAGTCTAGATAGCACACTCTTACACTGCCCAACTAGAATAGCGGAGATGATATGTGATCTTAGGGATAGAAGCGCTGCTTGGCTGTCGACAAAGATGCCAACCTTACTCTGTACCTTCCTGTCGACCAGCATTCTGGCCGCTTCCCTTATAGCCAGAATTTCGGCCTGCAAAAAACAGTGGCTTCGTTAGGGAGACGGAAAGAGCGTTCTATACCCAGATCCTCGGAAAAGACTCCAGAGCCGACACTGCAGACCATTCTTGGTCCATCTGTATATACTCTGACGTCGTATTGTCTTACTATTGTGCCTCCCTTCCACTCTTGCCTGGATGGAATTTTAACTTTGAACACTTTATCAAAGTCCCGATGAGGTACCATTTATTAGTAGATTTCCTCAGCGTAGAGGGTAATTAATCCAGGACTCTGGCGTGACCATACGACCTTGATCTCCACCACCCATATTCCGCTAACCTTGCCGCGCTGCTTGAGGATACCGCCAATACATGAAGGTCATTCGGAATAAAGTTTAGTTAGCATTCCGAGCCTCCTAAGGACTAGTACGTAAACATCCTATTATCCCGACACAAGCGGATCTCTGTACTCTGTAAAGAACTGGTAATGGGTAAAGCCAAAAATGGATTAGCACCAGTAAGAAATAGCATCGTGAGTAACTTTTCATAAATGATCATGCCACACTAGCAAAAACAAAAGTTACTAAAAAATTAAAAAAACAAAATTACCCCAACACAGCGTTCTTTTGCTCATGGTCATCCATGTTTATGAATATGAAAAATAAAAATTTATTATTATCACGAAAACTTTGCACGAAAAATAAATATTTTTTTTCACTTAAAGTTTTAAATTACATTTCAGAATTTTTCGCTCACGAAACAGCTATCACTCACATGTGATTGCACTCATGGACGCTCGCGTAGTTGCATAAAACTTTATGTGATGTTTATAGAATCCAAGCTTTTTCGTACAATTTCATTTGAAAGAAAAAACATATAAAACACGAAAGGACGAATAAATACGTGTGACATCGTGTGCCTAGCAGTTAATAAAATTTTTATTCAAGTCGACGATTTTCGTAATTGAATCGTACAATGTTCCATGTTTGTATCCATTCTATGAGAAACCCCATCAATTCATTTGCCACAACTACCAGAAATGCAGGGTCTCTTTAACTTCTTTATTTTTACAGAGATTTCTTTAACAATTTATGAAGTGCATTAATGCTTACATTTATAAATGATTCTTCGCACATAAACAACATTCAGACAATTTATATATTGTAAGACGGTATCAGACGACCTGTCTTTGTCTATCACACGTGGTTGAGAAACTAACGCGAGTTCAGTGATTTTACACATGTACAAATTATGATTTTTCCAAGCCACTACTATTGCAGCAGAGCAACCACAATTTATTATTAAGCGGGGGTGTTGCAGGAAGTGTTGTTAAGCTAAAAATAGTTTCTTAGTTTTTTGTTTTAACAAACCTCTAGCCCGGGCAAAGAAAAAGAGCAAAAGTGTAAAGAATCATAATCACAGTCACTAATATATGATTGCGAGAAACAACTTGTAGTTGCATTAAATATCGGGACGGAAAGCTGCTATTTACACTTTCTACTTGTGGTAAGTAATTTAACTATCGCCCTCATATTGGAATGTTCCAAGTAAAGGTGTATAAATATGTGGTGTCTGTATCAACGATTTAAAAAGAAATTGCCACAATACAATTTTTAGTATAAATTATATCGCAGCTACCGCCATTGTTGTTGCCTTTGCTGCTCCACGTCTTAAACTAAAATTTACTACCTCAACTATAATTGTTTTCCTACAGACTACTTTATTTATTTGACTTGGCCAACACGGTCAGCAATTGTTGTTTCCAGTAATAATGATTTAGACAAATGATTTGCAGCAGAACAATAAATGTTCCCTTTTTGTGTGAATTCTTTTGGAAACGGATGGATAAAAATTCATATAAAAAAATAAAATGGTAACAGCCCCAAACACATACACACAGGGAGAGATAATTAATTTTATTTTGTTGTAAATTGGTCGAAATGGAAGGCTAATAATTTCTATATAAAAACATCATAAATTAAGAAGAAAACTGAATAAATAAAGGAAACCACTGGAAATAAAATAAATGCTCAAATAAAAGATTTGAAAGGATAATAACAAATTAGGCGGAAAACTAAACAAAGAGGCTAGAAATCTACAAAAAAAGATAAATATGTTATACCATCAAGCAATTTTATATACAAAAAAGGAAAGAATAATTTAACAAAATACAAATTTGATGGAACAAAATCTAAATTTGATAGATTTTATATAAAAAAATTGCAAACAAAAGATTCTTCAAGATTTTTTTTACAAGCAATAAATAATACATAATAAAGTTTAACATTTTTTAGCATAAACGTATCCACAACGTTTTAATGTTCAAGTGCTATTTGTTTTGTTTCCAGTGAGTTCAGAAAACCAATTTGACAAAAAAATGGAAATTTTATGAGAAGGTTTTCACAACTTTCGACGTGGATTATATCAACAATAATGTGTCGATGAACTCAGTTCTTTGTATGGCGATAAAGCACCATCAAAAACCACAGAACATCGCTGGTATAGTGAATTCAATCGTGGTCGTAGTTCCGTCGCCAACGAATTCCATGAGGTCATTTAAAATCGGTTGTAGTGCCACAAAACATCGATGCAGGGGCATCCTTGCATATTAGTTCCACTTCAATACATTCAACTTGAACACTTTGTTGTAAAAAAAATTTGTTTTCGTTGGATACCCCAAAATTTATCAATCCCTCAAAAACAAAGGCTCGCGTCTAGAAGTGTAAGGAAATTATTAAAAAATGTAACCGTGGTTCTTTAAAAGACGTGTATAAAATCGTGAAAAGTTTAAAATCGCGGTTCAAAAAAAAATTTCAAAATACGCCTTTTTAATATTAAGCCACCGATATGTAAGTACATATATCTATATAAACATTAAAATATGTGGGCATAATCATGAAGCGAACCCAGATTCAGCCAAAAAGACTTTAATTTTCATTGTGCACTTTTATAAAATATAAAAATTTATGTGTTTATTATGATGGGCACCACTCATGTTGTTAGTATTTTGTTTGTCACGTGAGCGTTCATTCCTGTCAGTATAAAAAAATTAGCGTGCATACGTAGATTTTTAGTGTGATTGTTTCATAACTTTTTTTTTGGCTTGAATATAATGTTTTTCATATAACTTTTTAACATTTTTTAATTATTTTATAGTTTTTTTTTCGTAAGTATTTCGTGAGCGAGACTTTTCGTCATTGTGACTTACTTCTTTTCACCTCACGTGAGCATTAGTAAAACTTTTTTTTAACACAAGCATGCATAAGCGTGAGTGAAAAGTCAACCACGATCTCATCTCTAGTTTATTTTAAAGCCTGAATTTCACACAAAAATATCTTATACCCCATTTACAAAGAAACCAATAATAATTTCCGCATTCACTTGTAATTTAAAATTTTATTGTCAATCATCAGATAATCAATCAGTCATTCAAGATGACACACTTCTAAACAAATAAAAAAATAATACACACGCTTCATTTGTTTCGTTTTTTTCTCTTAAACTTTTTGTTCCACAAAATATGTGCATATAATTTTTACCAAAAATTGCCCAAACAAACTGGCAGAATTTTGATTTCAGAGAGAGAAAAAAATTAAGAAACGATACAAACACAATTGTGAATTCCAATTTAACAAGAAAATAACAACATTTTGTAGCTTTCTTTTATTTTTATGAAAACATACAATAAAATAGACAAATGTTCATTCTATTAGGGTGGCGTCTAATTACAAAGAAATTGTTTTATTTCAAGATATATTCAAAAGTTTATTTTATTTAAAAAAAAATCTTTTATTTTATTTTTATTATAAACAAATTGTTTTTATTATCACAATTAAAGTTCAAAAGAACGATTGTTTTGTTAAATAATAATATTAAAAAAGTTTAACATTTTTATTATTTATTTATTTATTTTTTGCGATTTTAGAAATTTCTACTTCAAATATTTGAGGTTTCACAGGCTGCCGATTGATTGCAAGCAACCGGCCCACTTGGGTCCAGAAAAATTGGTCCCTTTGTGATGCAAATATTTCAGATGCACCAAAACTGTGGCCTACTTTTCGGAATTAACTTTAATATTTAAATTACATATTACATAATTATTTCGGAAATGTTTATGCGTGTGTGAAATGCTGCTTTAAGTATGTGTGTGTAAGCAATGATAGATTTCTTGCACAGAATTGAAATAAAAAAAAACGTTCAATACAATCTAATAAATATAAACGTCATGTAGAAATTGTTTTATAAAAACCAAATTGAACTTATGTAAATGTAAATGTCTAACAAATAAATGGAAAAAAACCCAAATAGAAACTAATACAAATATCCAGCAAATGAATGAATAACGTTGAGATACAAAAATGTTTACTGCAAATATTGTTCAGCAATACACTCGAAGAATTAAAAATAATCAAATGGAATGGAAGCCTTTGTTTTGGAAAGAAGTAATTTTTTAGATTCATGAAAGTGGCTGAAAGTAAAAAATGCCACTGAGGTTTACTTAAACAAGATATTTTTAAAAATAGTTTACTAACATTTTTCCATGACTCTCGATTGACAGCTAAAGATTAACAAACAAATAAAATTCACGTTTTCCTTCTCAGAACGTGACTTAATTTTCATATTCATTTTATTTTCTTCGTTTTTTTTTGTCATCTGCAACCACTATGGAAATTGTCAGAAAAAGACAGGGACATATTATCATATAGGAACACAACTTAAACTTATAAAATGATAAAAAATACATATGTATGTATGTACATGTATAAAAAAATCATTCTAAAAAAATTGTCAAATCCTTATAACGAAGAAAAAATGTTAACGCTCAACACAATTTACAACATACAACAACAAAATGATAAATGTTTTCATATCTCAAAAATAAGATAAGATAAGCAAAATATGCAACAAAAATAAAAAAAATGGAAATCTATAAAAAATAATGCGAATAAATTCAAGTTAAAAAAGTGACATTTGCTCACAAAAACTAGAATTTATTTTGGAAACATTGAAAGACACTGATTGGAGAAAAAACATGCACTCGCATATAAAACATTTGAAGAAAAAAAAAGGAAATGGATAAAATATTTATACGGATGTGAAGATTTTATTTATTTATTTTTTTTTTCTTTCTTTTTTGCGCAACATGTGTAATTTTGTATCATTTTTAACTTGAACTTAAAAAAAAGAAACAATCAGGAATAATTTAAGAACCTTTTTCGCCAAGATGATTTGAGTGTTAAAAGCTTTTTAGTAGGTAATTTGGAAGATAAGAAATTGTTAGAGAATTTAAGAAGTCTACTTTGTAAACAAATTGCTGTTAAAAGAGCCTGAACATAAAGTGTGTTTAAATGTGAATGTGCTTTTATAGCTGGTGGGTGAGTTGCTAAATACTCCAATACTTTGCAATTATGCGGTTTTACTACAGTAGCAAAATAAGGCAACCATCCGTTCGACAGACTTCACTTTATTTACTTTTTACCTTTGAAGCAGTTTGGAACATTCTGGGTTTTCTCTCAATAACATGAAATAAACAGGTAAAAACAACATTAAATGGTAAAGTAAGAGAACAAAAACAATTGGTTGATTATTGAGTTCTTGTTACAACTTTGATATTGTTTAAACTTTTCATTTGCTTTAATGAAAGTTTAATATAATATCTCCAGTTGTTCTACGAAATATTTGGGTAAAGTTCTCTGATGATCTGCATTAGCAACAGTGAAATACCCACAGGAACAAGCTATACCCCTCAATAGCAAATTTCAATTTGTTTTTAATAAAAGGGTTAATATTTTACTACATTTGTAGGTAAAATATTAATTATGGGATATAGTGCGATTAAAAATTTAAAATATTCAACATTAAATTTTATTATAAGAAAACATGGTACATACATGTAATTTTATATGCATATCACAGCAAACTAATAACGAAAACTTTTTTGGGAATCAAACCAATTTTCATTTTTAAAATAGACTTACAAATTTCTAAAGATATAGAAAGTTAGATAATTTTATTTAATAAGCAAACGATCTTAATTATTGACTTCCAACGGTCTCTGTTGCAGGCTGTTCAGGCCCTCGTTTAGGGTTTTCCAATCTAAAAATTTCCCGCTTTCCCGCGATTTTTCATGCGGGATCCCGGGAAATAATGAAAAAAAAAATTGGCAACTTAGGGATAAAAAGGGAGCGGTCGTTTTCGCTAGCAGAGAAATTTGTTAATAAAATTAGAAATAGGTTTTCTGACGAGCCCATAAACGCTTTAAGCGTTTTAAAGAATTATTTCCTAAACCAAAAAATATGCATTATTTTAAGAATTTAATATTATAGTTTTGGAATTCAAACCTCGAGTACCTTTGTATCATTTTTCTATAATATTTTATGTTTGTTTTTATCAACTGAATTGTTATGGTTTTGTTTATGTTCACCTACATTTGTAAGTTTACTTTTATCTCATATAACAATAACCTTTAAGGAATTTAAAAACTAAAAGTTAAAAAATAAAAGTTCCTGTGATAATACCCAACTTAAATTAACATATTAATGTGTTATTAAAACAAAGGGTATGTTTTAGTAAAGGCCGTGATACATTATCCTACTGGGTCATGCGATCTGCCAAAAAAAGTCGTCTGTGTTCAAAAAGTGTGTCCATAAAATGCACTTGTGAGGCGGATTTTTTGACAAGTCGGTCCGACCTACATATAATTATGAAAATTTCCATAAAATGATAGATTTCTTGCGATCAGAGGTGCATCTTTTTAAGAAATTAAGTTGCAACGCAAGCAAAATTAAACTAAAACTATTTATTTTATAAATCTGCAACTATTTAGGCGAAAGAAATCAATAAAATCTAAAATTACTTGAGTGAAAACTACACATGTGTGTATGTGTTTGCATCTTTTTTGTGTGATTGTGTGGGAAATTCAATGCGATTTTAAAAAGTGATACGGAGTTCTGTCAGATTTTCCAGTGAATGAATCTTACGACTGTCTATGATAGTGTATTTCAAACTTTTTGATACAAATTTTGTTAATGCCTAGCAAATTTAATATTTATTATTTCGTAGAGCGGGATTTAAAAAACTTTCCCGCTTTCCCGGGAAATGAAAAATTGCGGGTAAAAAAACTCTACTCTCGTTTTATGTACACACTGTAGCAGTAAAATTTGTATTGTTGTAGAGCGCCATTATTAAAACTTATTAAAAAAATACACAAAAGTATTTGAAAAGTTTTACGATAATGAATATATCTGCTAAACATTAAAATTTAGAAAAGATATAGAAAAGCTTATAATAAATTATAAAGGGACTTATAATGATTGTGAAATTTTAGAATATACAAAATTTTTACAATACTGATAGAAACGTTTGGCGATATTACAGTTTCCTAATAAGTTTTTTGAAGATATATAATTTTATATATATTTTTTTAGTTTTCAATTAATAGGCATTATGAAGCCTATTGGCATAATATCTATTGAGATTTGCGGTAAAATAAATCTTATAGAAAACATAATAAATTATTTAAAGAAAGTTTGACGATTTTAAAAATACAATATTGTAAAGTTATATATTACTTTAACTTTTTTCAATAAAAAATAAATTTTATAGAAAATATATTAAAATTTGTAAGCAAAGTTTGACGATATTCGAACGATTTAGAATTAAATTAATTTTTGAATTTACGATATTGTAAACTTATATTTTACTTTAAGGTTTGCCGAAAATCTTTTGCATGTTGAAAAGATGTATCTGAAAAAAATTTTTTAAATTCTTACCAGAAATTTTAATAAAAAATTTCTTTTAGAATTTACGATAAATACAATTTTTTGTAAGTTACGTGATATGAAAAACTTAAGAAAAAATTAAAAGTCTTTCAAAATCTGTATAGATATTTAAATGTTGAAAATTGCATTACAATGTTACATGCACATTTATGTACTTTTATTAAAAATAAATACGATATTAAAACTTGAAAAATTTTCAACTTTTTAGAAAAATTTTTTTAAATTTCCGTAGAATATCTTTACGATACGTAACGAATGACATTTTCAATTGCCTTAGAAAAATGTTGTTTTATATTTCGGGAAAAAACTTATATAAAATTTCTACGATATTTACATTTTTTTGCGTTTAACGATACTAAAATAAATTTTTTTTATCTTTCATCGAATTGAAGAAATTTTTTAGGGATTTTTAACAAAAATATTTAAACAATATTAGACGTTCTAAGAGCATTGGCTACACGTTCACTAAATCGACCCCTGTGCGCGAAATTATCGTATGTTACATTTTTTATGAAGTCGATTTTTTATGCATATCAGCTCTAAATCTATTAATTAATCTGTTGACAAAATATTATAGCGATAAATATAATAGTTATGGAGATAATACAATGCACATTTATTCGTATGTAACAGTTTTGTAGTATATAATAGCAATACAAATAGTAATAAAAACGGTCTCCTGTAAATTTTAGTTTTTGTAACATACGATAATATCGCGCACAGGGGTCGATATACTGAGATATTTGGATCATGAGCTTGCATCAATACTGCATGCATATCTGGATACTTAATCGCAGTCAATATATTATATTGAACGTGTAGCAGTGGCCTAAAAAATAAACAATAAATCACTTTACGCCCGTTTTTCGGTACCTTTGAATTCACAGAACATTAGTTTTCCTAATAATATTCGATTCAAAAATTCAATAAAATTGCCCTGAGATGTAAAAGAGTTTTACGATTTTAAAATTCTGGCAAAATTAAATCTTAACCTTAAACGTTTTGTTACTTCCAGAATAAATAATATTAAATTCAATAAAAATTCTTACAATTTATTCTGTAATTAGTTTTTTGCTCATTTAATTGCAATTTCAAGTACTGGTTAAGGAATAATGTAAAACTCAGTTTGTTTTTTCCTTCTTTTCTATTTACCAGTTTAATATTTATGCTGCAACAAACAAAATAAGGTCAAATGGTGGTAACACAAGTAGTTACAAAATTACATTAATATGTTGTAAAAGGCTCATTCTCTTGCTCATGTCTTCTCTGTAAAATGTAACTGGAATTGTAGTGTGTATGTGTGTGTGTTTGTGTTGTAAACGCAGGGATGGGGAATGTAATTCACTTAAAAATAATTTGCCAAAAGAGTGCTTTTAAAATAAAATTGTTTATTACTTGGCTAAATATAAATATTAAAAAAAAACTTTCCTGCATACGAAAAATAAAGTTAATGTTAAAAAATCATCAGAGAAAATTTTAATGTCCAAGCCCTGCTTAAAGGCTGGTAGGTGTGTTTATGGAAATGTATGTAAAGGATGATGATGTTAGTGCTGGTAGCGCTGGTGGCTTTACTGTTGCTGGAGGCATTGGTTTGGTTAAGTTGGTTTAATTTAGCTTCTACAGGCCATATGCATAATGTCAGCATCAATAACAACAGATGCGGAAAAAATATCCAACACTTCGTTTGGTTTGATTTGGTTTTATTTTAACTTATTGCTCCATTGCTGCTGCTGCTGCTGCTACTGCTGCTGTTGTTCACGATTTAATTTTTGCCGTTAATGACGTTGCTTGCTGGTTTGGTATATCCACATTAAAACAAATATGTGCAAGTGTCAAGGGAAACGGAAGTCAAAAGCAAAATATGATCGCCATTTTTTTCTATGGTTTCTGATAAGTATCAGTGAGCACTGAGGCTGTGCTATAGCGTGCAGTGGCTGTACAATAAATATTTGTAAACTCAGCCTAATTTTCCACTTCAATACATTTATCAAAAAAAAAGTAAAAAATAATACAAAAATAGTTGTAGAGGTTTCAACATCAGTATGAAGCTTTTGTGTGGGAATTATTACCCCGTAGTTATTAGAACTTGAGTTGTATTAGCTGTTAAACAAGGACAGAACTATTGAGCAAAACTATAAATATTAGTTATTCTTATATATTTTTTCGACTTTTTTTTTTTAAATGAATCTAATTTTTCTCGAGCTATAGGTCAATTTTTTATAAAAAACGTTTATAAAATTTTATTAGTTAACCGATATTTCGCCACATCTTTCCCTGAAGAAGCCACACAAGGATGTGGCGAAATATCGGTTAACTAATAAAATTTTATAAACGTTTTTTATAAAAAAATTGACCTGTAGCTCGAGAAAAATTAGATTCATATAAATATTAGTTTTTGTCGGAATTCAAAAAATTCAAACGCGTGGCATATCTTTCGTGCTGGTTGTAGATACGAGGGCGCTCTACGTCCGATTTACTTCAGCAGCGCTGCCCCCACATTCTTAACAAGCTGTTCACTTAGAATTAAATATAAGCCTACGAATTGTACTCGTATTTTTAGTATGGTTAACCCATAATAAATACTTGCATTCCATTTGATAAAGCATTTTTCTTTCTCTCACGATCCCAACATCCAATAAAGTTTTGTTGGCGAAGCCTAGACCATGACAAGTTATACCCCAGCCTAGGAAGTGTCGTCACAACGTTATCCTAAATTTTAATACGCTTTCAGTCTATTCCCTCTACGACCTCGGCGAGTGAGAAGCAAAGCAAAGAAGTTGTTTACGAAATTTTGTACCTTTTAGCGAAACCCACTGAAATTTAAATCGCATGGTGTTGCTCAACTCATGGGTTTTGTCTTCATGGCACCAAAGTGGAATGCATTTTATTTATCATTTTAAATTTGAATTTTTAAAAACACACTATTATTGTACATATTATTTACACTAATGTACAAATTATTCTCTTATACATATTTATAATTATAATATAACAACTGAATTGAAAAAAAAAATCGCGTTTTATTTCAATAGAAATCTCAATCAACAGTGGTGAATGAATTCATATAGTTTGACAAGTCAGCGGTGGCCAATATTTCCGTCAAGTTTGACAAGTCAGCGGTGACCGATATGTACATCAAGGTTGGTTAATCAAATGTGTATAATATTTGTGTCAACGGTGATCAGTAAAAAACAAAAGAGTGAGCAGTTCAGACACATGTTCTATGTACGCTAAAAAGATTCCGTCATTTTTTTTTCATATTGGCCTCAAGAAAATGATAGAAACTTTGTTCTACGTGATGACCGATATTTCTATCAGCAATGCCGGTCACACTACCAGTCAAACGACCGTCACTGTTCATCTAGGGAAGGTATAGCAAAGTATCAATAGATAACATCGAGACAGTTTACTGTTGTTTATTATTGGAACATTTTCCTTTTTTGTCTTTCCTTCAAACAAACTAACGGGTAAGGAAAATATAATGAGAAAAAAGTATATTTTTGACTTGTAAGTTTCACACTTGACTATTCCTGCCACACCGTGAGAATTCATTAATTTCAAAGCGTTTGTGTATGAGAGTGTGTTTGTATGTGTTTGTGTGTGGGTGAGTGTTACACATTGCTTGACGTCGTAAAAGTTTTTCGATTTTGTTTGATCAATCCTCCTCCTTTTCCCACTACATCAATTTTATTTCTGTCCCGAAGTCCTTTCAGCACACTGAAAGTACCAGCCAATTAACAGTTTCGCATTTTAAGTGGCAAACTTTTGCTGGTAAAAATGTATTGAAGTTGTTTCTCAAATAAAGTTTAACTCACCGTTGGCATAACTAACGCAAGTGCATTTGTAAGTGGCTCGAACAACACAAAATGTTGTATGTTTGAATAAGAGTTTGTGATTTTATTTGCTGTACCTGTTAAAAACTTCATCTAGTTTTAATTACCAGTAAATCATTGTCAATGACTTTTTAATGCCTGATGGCATGCGGTAAATATATTATTACTTTTTAAACAACGAGCTAAACAATTTAACTGTTAGAACTCTTCTAAGGGGACACTAAATATGCTTTTGAAAATTATTGGGTTTTAAGTCTTAATTGCACGAAAATTCTGTCCGCATTAAAAAAAAATAAATAGTGGCTCTTTAAAATTGAAAGCTTAAAAAATTACTCAACAAAAACTTCTGCTTCGACTGAAGCAAGGTTTGTTGAAATGTTTGACGATTTTTGTTAGTATCCTCCCTTATACTTTGAAGTTTTTTTGACTTCGCTACTTTTTGCTCAACATAACATCTACGTATGGCAAAATTTCAAGCTCGAAAAATATATTTTTGTTTTGCGGCCAATATCGATGACATTAATACTTCTAAAGAAATATTTAAAAATTTTAATGACATTAATGAGCTTTACATTTGTTTTTTTTAATTTTGTTTAATTTGATGAATAATCTAAACAAAATTGAAGGAATTCAAATCCACAACATGCACAATGAAATGACAAAATTTTTTCAAAATGTTTTACTAAATTATTGTATAAAAAATACGCCTCTAAATCAAATTGATTTCCATAACCGTAATTTTTTAAAAAAAAAGGAATTTTAAGACAATATACAACTGATGTTGAAACTTTCATTCAATTTATTGATAATTGTGTATCATTTTACGTTGATTTGTGTTAACAACAAAAATAAAAAAAGATTTAATTTCGATGACCAAATTATAAAAAAAAATTTAATTTAATTACGCCATCTCTGATTTTGGAAAAAAACTCCCAATTCTTCCTTTTCTAAAGAAAAATATCAAGATATTGAGCATGAAATAAGAGAGTTTGGGACAGCGCATTAAATGTAGACATATCGCAGCGGGAAAAGGTAATGAATAGTAAACGAGAGATTAATGTACAGCATGTATAATTTTTCATTCCAGAATTCATTATTATTAACACCGAACATGTCCTAGGAAAATAATGAATTCGTTTAATGTGTCCGGCGAATAAATCCCATAATTAATTTAACTTTATGCATTGTATTATTTATGCATTTATAGTTATTTATATAATTACAAAATGAGAACATTGAGCACAAGCAAAAACAATCCATTCCTTCTTCGTAAGAAGTGGTAATATACGTAGTAAGCAATGTGTAATTTTTGTGTGCGATCAAATTACCTTCTCGTTTCCAAAGAATTGCATTGTTTTGCTTTGGAAAATAATACATTATATCTTCCATTACATATGTAATGTTAGCATTACAAAAAATATAAAAATAATATAACGATGATACGAGTGTGTATGTATAGTTGGTGTGTTCACACGGTCGTAATAAAGTCATATGTCTTAAAATAATAACACGAGAAAATATGACTGCTGTGAACAACCCCTCATAATTTAGTGTGCTATTTTAAATTTGAGTCAGCTGATAAAAAAAAAACAACAATAATAAAACGGACAATCGTTACAATCATAAAAATTTTATATTAGAATGCCGAAAACAAGTGAAAAAACGAAAATAATAGCTAGTTTGTGCAAAAACTACACTACTGTTTAGTTATGACAAAACAAAAACACATCATAAATAGTCTTATTATTTTGGGACTTTTTTGTTTGAAGCATAACAACAATTTTTTTAAGACGTAATAAAATAATAAGACATTATGACAATATGACATGATAGGACACCGTGTGAATACCCCAAGTATTTTTATTTTGTAATTACCCAATTTAAATCAATATCATATGTCCTTCCTTAGTACTTTATTTGTAAGTCTGTATGTTTGCACGAGTAGAAAATCGAACAAATAAAAAAATTAATTCGAGTCTACACATGAATTGCAAGTTTATGAAAAACTGTATAATAGTATATTCTATGATTTTATATTTAAATTAAAAAATATAAAACATATAATATAAAAAATTAACGTTTATGTTGGAAAGTATATATCCTTTTTCGACACAAAATCTCTTCAAATCTTGTTTTGAATTGAACAAAATGTTTAAAGTTTTTGTTGTATTTTATAAATCTGTTGAATTGATATTTTCTATATGGAAGATTGTTGCATAAAACAGATGATTTTTGAGTGATAATTTTTTGACGACTTTTTTTTTAATACTGACGATTTTGACGATTGATTTACAAAATATGATTTTTCTGAAAATAATACTGGCAGCCCTGGGCAGGGAAACTAGTTATGATTAAGAACAGCGTTCAATTTGAAAGCAACAGCAAAGACCATCTCAGAGAGTTAATAATATTAGACAGGATCATTTTTTTAACTTAAAAGTTTTTTAGAACAATGTTTTTTAACTCACTTTATGAATGAGGGGATAGAAACAAACCGCGTAACATTAAAAAACCGACACTTTTGCCTTTAGAGAGATGCATATAGTGATGCATTTTTATTGATGGTATTCTTATTCTAGTTTTTCTAATTTTTGTAAAAAATATCAAAGCATAATTTAAGAACGTTTTCTTTTTATTTTTTTGTTCGTTCTTAGTTTGGCCACGCAAAGAAACTGGTAGAATAGTAAAAAAAATATTTTAAAATGTTCTACAAAAGAAAATCTAAATTGCTATTTAATTCTTGAAATTTAACCGGCTGTCCTCAACACACGTTTCATGTTTTTATTTTGCTTTTTCTGCTTTTTAATCAAGTTTTTATACCATTTATGCGTTTTATATTACAACTCTTTCATTTTGTTCTTAAACGCCATTAACATTTATTACAAACATTAATAGCAAGTAGCTGAAGGATACATCATTCTCATCCGTCATTTAAGCACTTTTATGCTCACAAAGCAACATTTTGCTAAAGTAAATTATAAAAATAATTCCATAAAGCCATTAGCCTTAATCAAAGCTTTTAATTAGTTGCCGAACTCATTGCGATAGAAACAATCGACCATTATAATGACGTTGAAGCACTAAGTTTCTTTTAAGGATATCTGACACGTATTCAAAAATCAAATATTCATGAAATGTATTTTCCAGTTAAATGGTTGCTCTATTTTTTTTTTCTTCAGAAAACAAATAATTTTGAATGTTTTAAGAGATTTTGTAACCACTTAAAAGACTTTATTTAGTTCTCCTAATTTACATGACTAACAAACGAGAGTTTTTAATGAAAGAAATTTTAAGGAAAAATATTTCATTTAAATAATGAAAAGCAATTTGTTTTATAATTCATTTAATACCATCATTGACTTGAGTGTTGGAAATTGCAAAAAAAAATTTATGTATATCCTTTCATTTCATACTCTTCATTGGCTGAAGCTGTTTCGTAGAAGTTTTTACTACATACACACCAACAATAGTTAAGTTGAGTTGAAAAGCCAGCTTTTTTTATTTGTACTCGTAGATTTTAAATTAGTTTTACACTTGAAGTGGCTTTTGTTTTCGAATTAAGGTCAAAGTTCAAGTTCAGGTTTGCCAATTCATTTTTTTTGGCGTTTTTTAAGATTATATTTATTTTAACTACAAATTCTAAACACGAGCAACAAGACAAATGTATTTTACAGTGGGCTTGAATAAATGTTTTAACAAATTTATTGTACAGTGGAATTGAATATGAAACACTTACCCATTGTGCACAAAATGTTCAGCCTGCAAAGAAAAATCTGTTTTAGTCATACGTTTTTATTGTATTTTAAGCAATAAAGTCGGTATTAAAGTTAAAACTAGTTTAAAGGGTGTTTTTAATAAAGAAAGAGGTTTTAAGGCCAACTTTAAATTCTGTAATCGTTTATGAATGCATGCATGACTAAATAATGATTTATATATTTATTTTCATTTCCTGTACAACAAGACTGCGTCTTATATTTACAGTACAGAAACGCATGATGTTGCAAAACTTTTATGATTAATAAATAATACAACTTAATAAAACAATTAAATAAAATATATAAGAATTTATAAACAAAATCCACAAAGTTTAGAAAATAGGCAAAACTATTCCACATTTATAGACAGAAACAGCATACTGCACCCACAACAATTTGCATTAAGAAAAGAAAATAATACATCACAACCCCTATTGAAGATAAAAATATAGTAAAAATCAGTATAAAAACCAGCATTTCATTTTTAAAATGAAGCAGCTAAATTTTCCAATTGATATAGTCAAAATAAATCAAAGCTATCTTTCAAATAGATCTTTTACTATTTTTTCTTTTGGGTACAACCTCATATTTAATAACAGGTGTAAATTAATATTATTGTGATAAAAATTTAACCTGGGAAAGCGCTTTTATTATATATACTTATGTGTTATTTGTACGGTTATATGTGTGATAGCCGGCGGTGCAGGTGGCATACAGAAAATATAATTTAATTCAGGTGCCATGTGTACCACCGCGAGTCGCAGAAAATATTTTGCATTGAACTCTTAAGTAACTGTGCACCGCCGGCGCGCCGGTACACATGGCACTCTAATGAAATTTAAATATGCACCGTCGGCCATGCAAATGGCACGTATTAAGATCCTTATTCTCTAATCGATTTTCCGCTGCGTCGGACTGCAGACTTTCTGATTTCTTATGGGCAATTGAAACGTGATTTCGTTACATCTTATGAGATCAATAGAAGCGTCAAATCACAGATTTTATTGACGTTACAAAAGTCTTCTAAAAGCAAGTAAAAGTTTGCTGGAAAAATTAATATTTCACTTAATAACTCAAACATTTTAACGGTGTAAAAGCAACTTAATTGCTTTTTTGCAATTTCACTTAGTTGCAATTTCAATATACAAAGGGGCCTCATGAGGTTTTGCAGCGTTTGTTGAATGTCTTATCTGCTAACAGCCAAAAACTTTAGTTTTTACAAAACTGATTTTTTTTTAATTGTACAAATGGACTTTTTATGGCCGCTGATTTTTTTTGTTTTTTTTTGTTCCGGCAAATGAATGTGCGAGTAATAAAAATGAAACACGTTAAAGGTTTAACTTAAAATGATGACTACGAGTAGTCGGTATGCGCTTTTATGTGTGCGTGTGTGTGTTTGTGTGTGCGTGTGTCATGCTAAATGTGGTTTTGGTGTCAGAAATGTGTTGGGATACCGATTTTTGTAAAACGTTTTTATTTCACTAAAAACGGTCATAAAAGTTAATTAGAATTAATAACGTGCCCAAGCAAGTCATACAATTTAATGGTGCATAAAATAAAAGAGGTAGAAAGAACTTTGTTTTTTTTTTTTGTTTAACAGCACAATAAAAGAGTCTTAATTTATTTAGTATTTAAATTTATTTTTATCAGATCTAAAGTGAAAACAATTTAAAAATTAAATTTTTAACACTGTCTAAAAGTATGCTACATATAATATATGCACACATACATGTGTAAATATGCAAACAGATCATCAATATAATCATTCATAAAACAAAAATTGTCCAGAAAACTTCGCCGTATCATTTCTTATATCAATTCAGTATTCAAATTTTATAATAAATAAATATTTATGTTATTTTTCTCCTTGAAATACCGATTCCAAGAGAACCATGACTAACCAACTAGTAACTCGAATTGTATACATGCTTCTTCTTTAAGGATTCTTTGAAATGAAATTTGTATCCTCGTTCGTCGTCTAATTCCATTAACTTGACTATTTTAACTTATCTTAATTCCCATTTGAGAGATGACAAAAAAGCAACAAAAGCATCATATTAATGCATCCACTTTGTATAATACGGCAGCAGCACAAACAACAGCAACAACAACAACAACACCAGCAACAACAATAATAATAAGAGCAACAACTGATGTCACCATGAAAGTTTCTACTCGATTTTAAACAACGAAAATACCGAATGGCTGGCTGCTTGTCTGTTGGAGTGTTTGTGCAAGCAACATTGTAAATATAACCGCAAGGACCAAATGAACACATACATACAAACATATTTACATACACAGGGTGGCGCAAAATTAATGTGATGGTGTAAAAGCTTTATAACTTATTTATTTAAGATTTGTTTGTATTTTTATTTAAAATTTGTGCAATTATTGCCGCAACATTTCTTTTACTTTTTATTAAAAAAATTGCTATTCAAAGTTTTCTTAAGACAAAAATTTTTCTTCGTATGTGATGATGCAATAACTTCGAATAAACTCACTAGCGGTATTCAGTTTTTGATGCGAATGGTCTTGCATAAGTGCAAGTGCAAAATATCGTAGCTTTTCTTTGCAACCCAACAACAAAATATAGGGTGTTTTTTATAGAGTGATACAAGTTTAAATCATAATAAAACATAGTAATATATTTCTGATATCAATGAAACGGTCTTTATTGGATAGAAAATTTGATGTCATTAATGCTTAAATATGATTTCGGACATGTGGCCGCCACGGCTGGCGCGTACAAGGCGCAATCTGGAACACCAATTTTCACAAACTTGTCGCAGCATTTGCGGCCGTATCTCGCCGATAACTCTTCGAATGTTGATTTCCAGGTGTTCAATTGTTTGTGGTTTATCGACGTACACAAGTGACCCAATAGGGCTAAATCACACGATCTTGGAGGCCAATTAATTGGGCCATTTCCTGAAATTATTTTTCCGTCAAAAGTTTCCTTGAGTAAATCAATTGTAGCGCCCGCTGTGTGGCATGTGGCTCCGTCCTGTTGGAACCACATATCAGCAAGATTGATACCACGCAAGATTGATTGTAGTACCAAAAAAATTTAGAATCAGTAATTTTCTGTAGATGTAATGGTGTTTCGACAAAAGCTTGTGGATTCTCTTCACTCCAATTGCAACAATTCTGGACGAAGTGCACGATAAGTTTGATGAACAGAACCATTATTTTGGTTAAAAATTTCCACAATTTGCACGCGTTGCTCTGGTGTAAGTCGATCCATAATGAAATGTCAAAGCAAATTAAACAAAAAGCAACTATCAGATGTTAAATGGCTGGTCAAATAAAGCAGTGATGCCAACTCAAAGTTGTATCACTCTATAAAAAGCACCCTTTATTAGAATTTGCATTTGCCACGTTATTGCAATTTAGCAACACTGAAAATGGTAAAGTTTCTTTTTTTTCTATGTGCATTGCGTTGTCATCACTCACTTTTAGAGCAGTCATTTGTAAAGAACAAAATTTATTTACTAAAAGAAATTTCAAAGAAATGGAATCGACTGATGCAATTAAGCAAACAAAAAGAGAAAAATCAAATAAAAATTGGACCACAAATGAAATATCTTTATTTTTAAATTATTTGGAAGACTGTAAAGTGAATTAAAAAAAAATTTGTTGATGGTGAACATGATCCATGCGAGATCAAACGAAATTTCAATACAAATTCAAAAAATTTTGTATGGGATTTCGTTCGATATCGAATGCCGTAATTTGCCCCCAGGTGTGTTCAATAATCCAGCTAACTTTTTGTAGCGTTGTGTTTTTTCATGGTCGAAAATTGTGAAGCTATGACTGCTTTTCCATGGTCAAAGTTTACTTTGTAAAGTCTTGCGTTTGATAGTGATAAGAAAAAGTAGAAAGAGGGTGAGTACAGACTTTGCTGTGCTCACAAAGTTCCAAAGTTTACACATGTGTACTCGTACTCGTACGGCAGGGCATACTACTTTGTTTGCTTATAATTTTTGATTAAATGAAACAGAATGGATCTTATATTGATGAATGTTTTATTTAATGTCGGAAATTATGTATGGAATACAACGTCAGATAAATGTTCGCCTCTGTTAGCATCACAAATGCGAGCCCTTTGGAGAACATTTTTCATTACATTCTCACACATTTCACGCGGTATTTCATTAATTTCATCACAAATATTTATTTTGAGTTACTCAAGCGTTTCTGGTTTGTTTGCATAAACCATGATTTTCAGATATCGCCACAAAAAGAAGTCCGGAGCAGTCAAATCAGTTGACCCTGGAGGCCAATCAACATCATCAACATTTCTTGAAATAACTTGTTGTGGAAAGAGGTCTCGCAGTAATTCCATTGTAATCCTAGCTGTTTGCGATGTGGCACCGTCTCGTTGGTACCACATGTTAATCAAACCCAACGCATGCAGTTGTGGCGTTAAAAAGTTTTCAATCATATCACGATATCGCTCCCCATTCACAGTTAACGTTACGCCGTTTTCATTTTCAAAGAAGTAAGAAAGTCCAGTGATTCCTCCTGACCAAATTGCACACCAGACTGTCTCCTTTAATGGATGCAAAGGTGACTGACTGATGAATAATTTGAGGGTTTCCCATTGCCCAGAACCGTCCATTCTGTTTATTCACATGAAAATGTGCCTTGTCATTCACTATGATTTTTTATGAAAATCGGGGTTGTCATGGGCGAGCTGTAAGTTGTAACATCCTATTGGTATATTTACGGCGTCCTAAATGGTCTTGCGGAATAAGCTCTTGTGTCAACTGAATCTTAAATGGAAACAAATGCAAATCCTTGTGCAAAACTGTGGCCACATTGTTGTTTTTTGAAGACCTAGCTCCTGAGCACGGTGTCGAATTGAGGTTGATGGATTGTTTTGAACACTTTCTTGAGCAGCAGTAATGTTTTCAGCCGATCTTGCAGTGCGTTGTGGTCCATGCTTGGCCTATCACCTGCAGACCCTCTTTCTTCGAAATCATTCACAACACGATAAATAGTGAGTTTTGTTGGCACGTTATTTCTCCCACAAATTTCACGTAACTTTCTCATCGTCACAGTAATCAATGATTGATTTTGATTAAATGTTTTAACGATTAAAACACGTAGGTTTATCGAATATTTTTCCATAATAAATTTTCTCATGTGTCTACTTCTCGACTGCCAAATATGAACTGTCAAGAATAATGTTTACCAAAATGGCGGCAAAACAAAAAAGTATACCTTCCCGGCGGACACCCTGTATCTCGGACGAGGACGCTTTTGTCATTGCTGACATGAGACGCATCGAAATAGAGGCCGCAACAGACGCTGCGAATGGTGCGATGGATTCGAGAATTATCTAACAAATCTTTTTTAAATAAAATTTTCCCTATTTCGATAATTTTCAAATAATTCCGTAGAGATAAATAATAATCGAAAAGAGTCTCTATAAAAATAATTCTTTAGTAGAACATTTTTTGTATGAAGAACATTCATTTGAAAAAAAAGCAGTTTTCTTCCACTCCACAACTCTCTTAACGCAACACCCATTGCGGTTGTAAATCTATTGGGTCCAGCTGTACAACTGGATTTTTTTTCTGTTTGTTCATTTCATTAAGTTGTTTTTTTGATTAGTTTTTGTTGCTGCTGTTTGCTGCTGCTTTTGTCTATTCATTCCACAGCCAGACACAAGATGTTACCGTAGCATTTCAGCGCCACATGCAATTAGCAACAGACGTTTAATTTTCTTTTTAACTTGTACCCACGAAAGTTAGTCCTTTTTATCTATTTCATTTTCCTGCTGTCCTTCATATCCTACTAGACGAAATATTTTTATGAAACACTCACACACTTTCTCAGGCAATATGAAGAAAATTAAACAAACAGACTCATTTAGATAAATATGTATGTGGATGGATATTTGGGGGGCTGGAGCTGATGAGGAAACTTAAAACTTTTTACAAATAAAAGAAAGTATATTTTGCTTGAAGCAGGCAAAGGAAAATAAAATATAAAAAAACACACTACAAAGAATTAAAAAAAGGAAAGTCGTTGGATTTAAAACAAGTTAAAACTTAAAAGTTTAATTCGCACAAACATGCAACACAATGCGCGAACGCATTGTCTTAATAGGAATATAATTTTAAAAAGTTGTATAATGCGGCTTTTTATTTTTGTAATTTAAATCAGTTAATGAATAAAAATCCCTCGGAGTGTTAATTGTTTGTTATTGCTAAAACGTTTTTGTAACAAGACTCATTTATTCTTGTCAGCACTCCGTTGACTGGTTAAGTCGAATTACATCTTTCGCGGGATACTTCAAACATTATTGCAATATGCCGTCAGTCAAGACTGTATTTCCCCCGCAGAGCATTTAGTTTCAAATGTTGCATATTAATGTTTGATTTATGCAACCACATGCGCTGCCATTGTGAACATTTTTAAAGTGAACGCATTTGAAGTGAATTTGAAATTAATTTAGCCTGACAGGTAATTAAAAACACATGTTAAATTGGATAAACGTTAGAAAAAATTGTGCAATAAAACTCTTGGGGTGATTTAAATGATCTAAGACGTAACTTAAACTGAGTTATGGAAGACTATAAATATTTATGTATTTATTAGTAAGTCTAGGTTTAATTGCTACTTTGAAGTTTCTTAAAATGTTTGTTTTTAAAACCAACAGAATAGAAGTGCAACACAATACTCGTACATGTGTAAGTGGAATGGTCAGCATAATCTAAACATAATCTAGCTCTTTCTGACAATAGTCTAGTCGAGTCATAATCTATTCATACTCATACTCAGGGCAAGTTTTTCATGCTTTTTACATAAAAAATATGCATTTGCATATTTTTCATAATTTTCCCAAAAAAAAGCATTTTTGATATAACTTGGATAAATTTGAATATTACGCGAATTAGCAACTCTTTTTAACAAAAATTGCTTGTGATAACTGACGTAGCTCCATTATGATCTCCACAATGCGATTATTAAAAATTATTTAACCAAAAATGTTGTATGTTACATGTCAGGCTGGAAAGCCGTTTTTCTTAAGGTAGAACTACATGCATACATTTATACATACGAATACATAGTCATATGTATGTCATATGTCAATTATGTCATATTGTCATAATGTCTTATTATTTTATGACGTCTTAAAAAAATTGTTGTTGTGCTTAAAAAAAAAGTCCTAAAATAATAAGACTATTTATGCTGTGTTTTTGTTTTGTCATAACTAAACAGTAATGTAGTTTTTGCACAAGCTAGCTATTATTTTCGTTTTTTCACTTGTTTTCGGCATTCTAATATAAAATTTTTATAATTGTAACGATTGTCCGTTTTATTATTGTTTTTTTTATCAGCTGACTCAAATTTAGCACACTAAATTATGAAGGGTTGTTCACAGCAGTCATATTTTTTCGTGTTATTATTTTAAGACATATGACTTTATGACGACCGTGTAAATACCCAAAGTATGTAGTATTTTTCCAAAAAAAAACTTATTGTCTTAATTAATTTCCAGGCGCACTCTCGTATCAATTTAATGCATTTTATGTGCCCCAACCCTGTTCCATTAGATGGCTGCTATATATTATTGCGACAACTTAATAGAAATAAGCAGCGTTTTAAATGAGCTTTCTGATGATGAGGCAGAGGCTTTACTTAAGATTTCATCGGTTAAAACAGATTTAGCATACATTAAAGATATTTTTGAATGTATTTGCCACAGTACAATCAAATTGGAAACCAACAGACATGAAATCATAGAAGACGTAAAAGAAAAGCTTCAAAATATTAACAATAAAATATTTAGTGACAAACTTAACAAAGTTATTAATCGTTGACCAAGATTAAAAACAGCATATTGTTACGTTTTGACCTTTTCGATAACGTTTACTTGTTTGAGTTCTTTTAATTAGTCAAAAATGAAATAAAAACACAACGGAAATTGATTTTGAACTTAATGATATTTTATTTCCTTTAATACTACTGATTTATTAAATATCGACTTTGACACTTTAAAAGCTTTTCCACAACTGATCTATGCACGAAGTTCACCATGCCGTAGCTTAGACCCGACTGACTTATTCGTACCTTGCACTATCGGCTTTTATACCTGTTGATTGTTTAAGGGTCTCGAGCGTAGTAGAAAAATCCTCAATCTGACAATAAGTTTGCATGTGTAAGCCTGGCAGCAAATCACGACATTCGGAATTGAGTGAAATCCCAAACAAATTTTTTTTGAATTTGTATGGAAATTTTGCTCGATATCGAATGGTGTGATTTACAAAAGCACGATTCTTGTACGTAATTGAGACACGACCAGCTAAAATTTCATTTGTATGAATTGAATATATGAACACCTTTAATTGAGAGGATCTTCTTCATGGCAATATGGGATTGTATATTTTTGTACTAAAGTGAATGTTTTCGAATAAGTATTTTGTTAAAATACGAATTTTCTAAATATTTATTCAGCAGTCCTACACACATTATAACACACCAGCATTTTTTCAAATATACACTTACATGTGTAATGATGTACATCGATCATATTTGAAGGGAGAATGCGGAAAGGACACAACACGTGTATGACTAAAAGGCTGCTTTATTTTGTTACATAATAAAGTACACACATGTGTGGTTTTTGTTTATATTGATACGTATTAATGTATATATGGCTGTAGTGTCTGTGTTTGTAGATTCCATTACTTGGCTAAAACCATTTTTATATAATAAAAAAGTACCAATCACATTTATTTTCTTTGCTTTTGTTTGGAATTTTACGCGATATTTAGCAAATTTTCTGGTCATTTAAAACAAAAAACAAAAGAAAAACTATTATAGTTTTTTGTATGGAAGGATAAATGCTTTTAAATAATGTAGTTAAAAACAAATCGTTCTAAACAATGATTAGTTTTTTATAACTAAAAAATAATAATTAATTATTAGAAATTCAAGGATGTGCAGATTTTTTTTCAATTCAGGGCTTAATTAATTGCCTATAAAAAACTTCAATTTCCATTAATTCTTTTTTCATATGTGGTTTGACGTCTCTCTTTTTCAAACTACATATGAAAAAAAATTGTCCGGACAAAAAATTTTAGGGGTGACTCCAGCTTAAGTGTCAAAAAATATGAACTTAAAAATTTAAGAAAAAAATAAATAAATAAAAAGAGACGCACTCAGCAAACTTAATGCTATAAAAGAGTAAACGAATTCAATTAATCTTTAAAGCTGACTACTTTTCAGGTATTAAGTCATCAAGCACTTACTTACATTTTAAGAGGAAGGAAGTAACAAACTCATCAAAAGAAATTTGTTAAGCCATCTATAGAAATGGGAAAAAAAGCTCAAGTGAAAGTTGTAAAACTGTTGCCATAAAGAGAAAACAAACTGCAGATTATTTGCAGAAAGCAAGTCAAGAAATTTATTCAAATTACATTTGCTAAAGAGGATTAACTGAATGTATTTTACGTGTATTTCAAACTACATATTGATGTGATATTTTCTATATATTGTAATGAAACGAGTAATAACAACATCATCCATATTAATACCAAAAAAAAAAGTAAAGAAAAAATAAATTAAAGTCAGCATTTCATAAAATTCATAAGCATCATCAATTTAAAAGAAAAGCGATGATCCGGCGAAAATACAGTGGAACCTAAATATAAAGAAAATATTTAAGAAATAAATTAATATATTAAAAATTCCTCGCCTATTAACTACGAAGCCGAAAAAAAAAATTAATTTTCAAAGTTAAATGATAAATATTGAAGTTTATATATTTTATTTTGAAAACTCGATTAAATAAACAAACCATTTTTGTAGCCACTGTTTCTAGCCGAACTAAAAAGAAAATCGTGTTCATTTCTTTCTTGTTGTTCGATTATGATTCCATTTGATACGATTTACGATTATTACTTTTATTGCTTTTTAACTTTGAAAAGTTTAAGTTAAATTTTGCTCATTCCAGCACTTTTTCTTTATTGTTTTACTTGATTAGCTTCGTTTTGGACGCATAAACATTCTGTTGTATTTTTTTTCTTTTTTTATTCTTCTATTTCGCCATTAATTTCCTAATAAAAGTGTTTCACCTTGAATAGCACTGAATGAACTTTGGAAGATCCAAAATATAATGAAACCATTTGAGTATTTTAATATCTTTTTTTCGTGATGTGAATGTATGCTACATATTGTGTCCTGGATAAGTTACGAAACTGTTGTGGCATAACATTTTGTGGTAAATGGTTAACAAGGTTAAGGGCTCATTTTGTAAGCAGTACTATTTACCAATATCTTATTTTAATCGACAGCCATTAGCACGTAAAAGTGTTTTATAATATAATTTCATTATTGTTTGCTATAAAGCATTTAATGTCAAGATACTACGAGTATATAATGTGTATTTGTAAATGTTGCAGATACAAACCCATACAAACAGAACTATTTATCGGTGTGTATGTGTCTCTATTTCCGGCATTTAAAACCTAAAATGTGAGCTCCGTAGAAATTAATTATAGAAGTTGAAAAAAGTTTAGAAAATTTATTTTATTATCACTAAACTTTCACTGATAAATTTTTATTATGAGTAAAATTTCAATAGAAAAATTGTTCTTTATGGTAAATATTCTGTAGACAATTTTTTTGTACAGTTTTTGAAGAAAATTATTAATACAATTTTTTAGAAGTTTGTTGCAACCAAACAATTTTTATCGATGAGATGTTTACAGAAAATCAATTGGATATATTAAACAATCTTAAAGGATTTTTTTTTATGGAAAAACTCTGTGTATAAAACATTTGTCCACGATCAACTTTCAATCAAAAATTATTTTTATTCATTAGTTTTTATAGATAATTAGTGTAACAAAGATTTTTTTCTATTTCAGATTATTGTAACCGATTAATTACTGGACAGAATCTCTGCTATCGAACTATTTTCTTTAGAAAATTGTCTTTGTCAATTAATTATCTGTTGAAAAGTTTTGTTATCGTCCAATTTTTAAATAGTAATTTTAAGCTCTCGACAAATTTTCAATAGAAAATTGTGCCATGAGTCTGCTGCTTTGTATGAACAAATTTTCATTACCGATCGTTCTTTTTAAAAAAAGTTTTATTTATTGATAAATTCTCATTAATGAACAATTTTTTACTTAAAATTTTTTCATAAATCAATTTTCTTTGCAAAAGTTGATGTCAAGTAGACGAATTAAATGTGTTTTAAGCTGAGTAGACATTTTATTAATTATTTTACTTTGCCGGCGATTTGGCTACAATACCGATGAACGAGGACGCTGTGATGTCCGCTAGCATACACCAGTATCAATTGCTGTCAATACTGTTCAGTGACCAGTGATATGCCTTCATCATTTAAACAGTCCAACAACAACAAATACAATGGCATACTATTGCACATCTGAAAAATGCTGGATGTTTTGACTTGCCCGAAACTGGGCTGGAACCGCCGGTCTTAGATATTATTTGCTTTGTAGTCAACGCGCTAACTACTTCAGCCAACAGCAGCCTCAATTTAATTTTTTCTCATTCAATTTATAAATTTTGTTTATTTATTTTATAGTTTTTTTTGTCAGAATTTCGTGAGCGTGAGTTTTGGAGATTATTACAATTTTTTTTTTTCACTCACGTGAGCGTCCATGAATGTGAACGAATATAATATTGTGCACAGGGATGGCAAAATTGGTACAATTGTACATTTTCTGGTACTATTTAAACTCAAAAAGTACAAAGGTACACCAATGGCTTGTATGTTACCTTCGCCGAGAAAAGGGACCAAGTGTGTCAAAAAACGGGTTTGGACTTAAGAGTGGATTCTGGTATCTAAAATGAGTTAGATTTCTGATAAGAAATTTTTTTTCTCAAAACTTCGTTTTCACACACTAGGTCCCTTTTATCGGAGAAGGTCACATATAGTACAATTAGCGAATCTCCCCAGTTTAATTTTACATGGCAACGCATCATTGCAGTCATTTTACTGTGAATTAACTAAGTTTTATACATTAGCACTTCTTGACCATACCTTGCTCCGTTTAGAGAAAGAAGAGTGCACGAGAAGGTTCCCTTGGCTAATGAAAGATGGCAATTATAAAAGATGTAAAGCATGTAATGTCAATATAATGGGTAGCATAGTACACATTCAGTGCCATGCATCTTGTGACAGCCGGCATTACTGCTAAGGTGACCATGAATGATTTGCCCGTACCACAAGGTGATTGGAAAGAGCACTACACCCAACAAAACACAAAATATAATGCTATATTATTGACCGGTATTATTGCTCTAGCTGGAACCATTGCTGTGGTTAAATCAACTGGAGTCATTCAATTCAACTACAGTCCCCCTATAACCTTGGATTAAGCGCTTCAAATAATTTGTAGTGTGTCGAAGATTAATGTCTTACAGTAAAGACTTCAATGGCTTGAAATAAAAACACCGAAATAAAATTAAATTAAAAAAAGTTTGCCAAAAAGTATTTCAGATTCGAAAAATGGTTAAGAAAACGAATATAAAACAAAAATTGTAACAGAAGTTATCGGGCCAGAAAATGTTGCCGGCATTAAAAACTTTTGTAAAGATAATTATTATCCAATAATATTAAAAGAAAGCCCCGATTGCAATGTGTCCAAACATTTAACAATAATAATAAGAACTTTCAACAACAAATGCTGTGAAAAAAATATTTTCCTACCAAAAAATATAACTAAAACCAAAGAGAAAAAACCAGACTTCAAACTGTACCTCTTTGCGGTTTAATCCAAAGAGAGGATTTACTTAATTCACAAAAATGCAATTGTTTTATGATATAAATACATCAAGTAAGTTATTATTAAAATTGTAATTGTGATTTCGAAATCGATTTAAGAGTATCTTGATTTTCTTTATACGTAAACAGTTTATACATTTTCAATACTGAACTGCTTTTTGTTATATTATACTACAAATGAAATTTAATGTGCATTTTTCGCTATATTCTTAATAAATCTAAATAAAAATAATATACATTGAAAAATGGGTTTTAGTACAATTAAGTTCCAAAAAGTACAATTTTTCAAGCTATTTGGTACGATTTTAAAATTCCTGATACCATCCCTGGCTGTGCATAAGACAACATGAGTAAATTTTTTTATCGTGAGCGTGCATGAGTGTGAGCGAAAAGTTACCCATGATACATGAACGCTGCTGGTGATTAAAGTGGCGGCCTATAGAAAATATTATTATTTCGTTCTGGTGTTCGTCTTGATCTTCTATGAATAAAAATAATTTAAAAATAATTTAAAAATAATTTAAAAATAATTTAAAAAAATTTTATTGAAGTCCGGGATTTGAACTTGAGTGAAGCCAATAAATTTTCACTTAAAAACTTTAAACACGTTTTTCGAAGAATAAGTTTTTGTAAAAATTAAAGATTTCGCTGCAGTAACTTTATGTTATCAAAAGAAAATCATAATTAAGAAGTTTTTACGTCCGTCTCAGCCTTCGTTTGACTTTAAGCCAATGCCAAACATAGTATTATGAATTAATTAAACTAAACTTTTTGGTTTCACTGAAAGTGAAGCCGTAAAAGATGAAGATAATTTGTTTGTTGATTACTATTTCTATGTGAGTGAAAGGCAAATGACAACAAGCACAAACAAACCAACAACTCTAACTATTCAAGCAAATAGAATATTTTCGGGGCAAATTGTAGATACCAAAAGTAACTGACATATCGACAGATAGTCTTCTTCCTATCATTTATGTATTCGAACACTTAGTGAAGCAAATATTTAAATGTCAGCGTCAGCTACAGCAGAAATGAGAGCAAAAATATTTGCGTACACACCAATTCAAATTGCGCGCATATATACATATACATATGTACGCACACAAACACATACACACACACAGATATTCAGATTCAATACAATTTAATATTTATAAAATACAGATGAATTGTATGTTTATGCAGTTGGCACTGAACATTCGCATTCGCATTCCGATTGGTTGCCCCCCTAATGTGCATGTTCTTGAACTCTTATGTGTGTTTGCATGTTAGTTTATTTGTAAAACTGTAATGGGATAAATGTAGATATAAGTATATGTTTATTGCATAGTATATATACAAACATATGTTTGTAATTAAATACATTTAGGAATAGTATGTTGACTACCACAATAATAATAATATCCAAATCTTTTTGATTAAATAGATAAAACGATAAGAGTGTGTGCGGGAAATCAAATTGTATTCGAAATTATATTATTATATTTTCGGCATTTTAATTATGTATGTGTGTATGTGTTATTTACAACCTCATACACACATATTTAGCGACAAAAGTCGTGGCTTGTAGTCACACTTTGTAAAGTTCATTATATGTGCTTGTATGGCCTTAATTAATGTGGCAAAGTGTGTGTTTAAGTTTTGGTATTTTTTACACCGACTGTGCGTGTGTGTATTGTTTAATAAAAGGGCCTACTTTTATTGTATGTGCGTATTAAATACATATTTTGCCATAAAACAATTTTTAATTATTTAGATCATGTAAAGGAATAAAAACCTTAATGAGGTAAATTTAAGTGAGAATTATTTTGACTTTTAGGCCGGAGGATTGGCAAGAAAATTTAAATGAAATTATTTATTTGGAACTTAGATATGAGCAATATTAGGCTTAAAAAAGTCAATTTTAATTTTAAAAAAAGTAATGAAACAATTTTTGAAAAATTTTTTAGCAGCGCAATAGAAATGAGTCATATTTAATTTTTTCAGAAATTTAATTTTTATTTTTCTTTTCCCCTGGGACTTTCATTATTACAAAACTTCAATTTTAATTTGCAAGACACACATGCATATTTATTATTAAACAAAAATCATAGCATATTTTTAGGACATTACTAAATGAACTAACTATGAATTTATGAGTAATTTAAGCTTCTCGTTTTTATGATGGCCTGTGAAAAAAACATTTGGCTAAAAAAATTCAATTTTAATTAAAAAAAGTAAAAGTAAAAAGTAGCAGCGCAATAGAAATGATTCATATTTTAATTAATTTTTTTGGGGACAGAAATAAAATTTTTATTTCTCTTTTCCCCTGGGATCAGTCATTGCCTGGGACTTTCACTACACTCAAAATATTCTGTACGTAAAATTAACTGAAATTGTAATTTAAAACAAATGAAAGTTCACTTAAAAACCGGTCTACTCATTTTTCATTTAAATTGAACCAAAAGTTCATTTAATTTTTCATGTTAAAAAATTAATTGACTTAAGCCCGTAAAAATAAAAGACTTTTCCTTTGTTTGTGTAGGAGAGGAAATCTCAAACAAATCAAATAAAGGAAGCAAAGAAAAAAAACAGCACTTGAAAACAACCGACAATACTAAATGTAACCGAAAATCCGTATCAATATGTCCTTAGTTTTTTTTAATGAATGTTAGAATCAGTTAAAAATAAAATTGCTTACAATTTTAAATGTTTATTCTTTTAAAAATGACTGAACGGAATACTTCTTGGATAACGTACTGTCCGTTACTGTAATAATATTGTGAGTGTATTACTAAATATCAATTTTAATTTGTCGATTTTAACTGCCGTATTCATCAAAAATAATTTGTGTTTGATATTTATTTTAAAGAAAATTTGTCTTAAAAATTTGTCTTAAAACACAATTCAAATACAAATTATTTTTTATGAATATGAGCTTAAGTGTTTCTTGAAAATTTAATAAAGCAACACATACATAAATATTCAGTATTAAATAACAACCATAGCATATTTTTAGGACATTACTAAATTCACTTATTTATGAATTAAGTATGAGTAATTTCAGCCTGTGAAGAAAAGCACTCATACGTCATGTACCACGAATGCCGACACACACTTCTATGCATAAACAGCTTTAATGCAACACCAATCCATTTACTCATATCATGGTTGGACTTTTCCAAATTCCCCTCTTCTTGCAGCAGCAAATTAAATTTGAATTCTGTTTACTTTTAAGCTGCTGTGAGTACTTACATTTTTCCTCTTTGATTTTTTTGCATGTGTATTGCTAAAATGCTTAAACGTGCAGTAAACAAATTTGCAACAACTTTACCAGCCACTTAATTATGTTTTCACATTTCACACTTGCTCGTGATGTAAAAACAAAAAAAAAAAAAAAAAAAAAACAAGAAAAAACATGCAGCGTGCATGTTAAACAAAACTCATGCTGAAAATATGCAAATCGCTATTTATGCAATTCTTTGATCTTTATTAAACAAAATTTCAGTTGAAGTTGCATTTGAGAGTGTGAAAATTGTTTTCATTATCACAATCCTTTTACGTTTTCACTGGAAATGCTTAAGAGCGTGCGAAATCCAGTTGATACAAAAATATTGAAAAATGCATAAAAAAAACATATTGATTTAATTTGCTAATTAATTCAATTTTACGAGCTACATACATACATACATACGTACTCGAATATTGGTTTAAATGAAAGCTATTAAATCAGACTTGAACTCGTTAATTTAAATTGTTAATTTAAATTATTTTTATTGAGAAAGGAATGCCGGAAAGAATAATTAGTTTTGACAACACTAAAGCAGACTTCCAAGGGCGTTTTTTTATTATTTAATTTTTTCGGTGGCTGTCAGTTGTTAGTTATAAAATTTATTTAATCGAATTATTTATTGATAAAGAATATTAGTATTAATACTTGTTGATTTTCATTTTACACACTAATAAACTCACATTTCATGCTCCATAAAATAAACAAACTTGATTGGTTTAAAATTCACTGCTAACACTGAACAACAAAATCAAAATTATTCTAAATAACAAGGATCGAATGATTGATTCCGGAGAGCAAAGAAATAATTATATGCATCAGCGTTTTTAATGTTTACACCTGGATGCTATACAGGGTGGCGCAATATTAATTAATCACTCTATCGGAAGATGTTACCATTTTTGCAAACGGCGTCGTACGTCAATCATTTATTTATTTATTTATTAAAAATTAGTCAATGGATATAATCCTTAAAGCCTAATAACAAGAGACTAAAATTATATTTAATAACATGAATTATAATAAAAATTTATAAGTTATGAATTAAGAAAAACAATAATTTTATGCTTTATAATATTAGAATTCAAAGGAAAAATCAACAAGTTCAGACAAATAATTATATTGACGAAATAATCTCGTGAAAGGATCAGCCATAGCATAATTAGACTTACAAAACTTAATAACAAGAGGATTATAATGGCGAGTACTACAACAAGGAATATAAAATTTAACAGAATTTAAAAGAAATTCAGAGCAAATGTTACCATTGATAAGGTTTATCATAAAAGAAACATTTAACATTGTACGACAACTTTTGAGAGTAGGAAGGTTTATTAATGCTAATCTGCTGGTATATGAAGGCAAATTTGTTGAGGAACTCCATCCAAGGCCACGTAAGCAGAACAAAAAGAATTGTTTTTGTACAGATTCAATACGAATATTATGAACGTGGTAGTATGGATCTTATATGATTGATCCGTATTCTAAGATACGAGTAGGTCCAACTAGAGTCACTTACAGCTGCTTCGTAATGTAAGAGTCAGAAAACTCATTAGACCAACGCTTTCTGAAGGCAAGAACACCTCTAGCTTTATTTACAGCCAAAGTAATATGAGAAACAAAATTTAATATAGGATCCAGTAAAATTCCAAGGTCAAGAAATGAATCAACCAAATCCAACTGATGACCTCCCAAGGAATAGTTAACAGCAATAAGATTACTTCTTGAAAAGCGCATGCATTTACATTTTTTTTAAATTCAGCTCCATCATATTGTCACTTTGAAGATAAATGTGATTAATAAAATGATTCAACGAATGAAAAATTTTAACAACATCCGCGTACATCAGTATATTGGCGAAGTTGATAACGTTCGGAAGATCGTTTATAAACAGCGAAAACAGAATCGGAAAAAGATAACTGCCTTGGGCAACACCAGATGTGACGTATGCATATGAACTTAGTAGAAGAACTGTTGTTAAATCGAATGGTTTGCCTTCTGCTCGTTAAATGTGATCTTAACCAGCTCAAGCTGCTACGAGTTACACCCAATATATCCAGTTTAGTTAGAAGAAGTTTATGGTTAACTATATCAAATGCTTTACTAAAGTCAGTATAAATAGCGCCACTATGTTTCTTTAGTGTAAATGCGTGATGGACTAAAGATGTTAAATGAAGAACATTAGTCGTCGTTGAGTAATATACGAATCTTTGCAAAATACGAGAAAATAACCATGTTTTTTTAAAGTGTTAAACAATAAAGTTAACGGTTCGGCGAATGATTCTGCGCATCGTCTTAAAATACAACTTGGAACACCATCAGGACCGTTATTAAAGGACATCTTAAGTTTTTTCAAGTTAAACATTTTCAAGTTTGACATTTGTACACTTGACAGCTGCAGTTTACAAAGCGACAGGCAATGGATTGATATACTCCGCAAGAAGAGCATGGAATAAATGCGTGGTTTTTTACCAATAATCCGTCGTTGGTGTTAGCAAAACGTGAATTTCGCCGTCGCTTTCTTAATCGTGTCTCATCAACCGGGCAAATATTCCGCCGCTTAGTTGTGCGACTCGAACAGTCTGGAATCATAAAAAGCGTAGCATATCATGGCCGCCACTATCGGAAATATCGCAGCTGGTTAGAACATTGTTTCTGTTGTAGAGTGTAATCAGCTTTTATTAATTTATTTATTCGGTTCCATGATATTAAAAAACTTATTCGTAATAAATATTTTTGGTTTATAAAAGCTTTTTGAACAATATTTTTTATGGATTTTTGCTTCATAAACCGCCACTACAGCTTTGATAACTTATGGTGGCAGTAAGTAAATCTTATTGAAACAACAAACACATAAAACAATTCTTTATGAAACATTAAACGAATTTAATAATTTAGTTGTTTTTAAAGTTTATTGACTTTCAACGTGGACTCATTGGTAGTGGTAACAATCGTCCTTCATACAAATATGTTAAACAATACAATGTGTTTGAAACGACAAATTGCATCGCAAGTAAAAGAAAATGGAGTTTTAATATTTTACTGTTGCCAACTGAAACGGAAATGAACAGAGGCCAATACAACATGTTCAAGCAGACCGACTTCATAGTAAATATTTACATATTCTGTCAATAAAATCATTTTTTTTACTACACTTAATTCTGTTTTTACGCGAATTTGATTTAATGATTTTACGCGATTCGATTTGATTTGATTTAACGCGGTCTACAAATTTGGAAAATGCGTGGAAACAATTTTTCACTATGGACTGTATCAAATATGCTGGATTAGCGCGCTATCAGAATTAAAAGAATCCACTAATAATTTTGTTAAAAACAAACTGAAATTGATTATTGAGGGTTATATAAGGGTTATAGGCGCATTTCACTGTTGGTAATGCGCATAGGAACAAGCTATACCCCTCAATAATCAATTTCAGTTTGTTTTTAATAAAATTATTAATGTTTTATTAAATAAGTAAAATATAAATTTTGGCAAAAGGTGCGAATAAAAATTTAAAATACTAAAATTTTAGCAATTCCTGTAAAAAACACCAATTAAAAGAATCCACGTTAATCGAATGTTAGAGAGCTGTTTGGCTAGACTGCATTAAAAATAGCTTTCTAACATGATGTTGGAGGAGAAGGCTTAAACGATTTATTGTCTGCAGATATTGACGACTTATTCTTATATAAGGCACTAAGCGATGAAGAAATCCTTGGTTTTGCGCTGGAGATACCCGCAGCCAAAGAAATTAGTGATGATGGCGAAGAGATTCCTGCCCCCACTGCATCCATAGTTAGAGAAGGACTCCAAATGGCAGCTAAATTGGGGCGATCATTCTCGTAAACATGTTCCAAATAAGGAAAAAGACGCGATATTATTAAAGGACAATTGTCGTGAATTACAAACCGTCTTATACAAACATGAAATCAACGTTTGATAACGGAATTCGAGACTAAAATCTCTGAAGCTTCGCCAACAGATGAGTATTTCTCTAGCGATGAAGGTGATGTCTGCCGACGAATGCAGTTATCAGGAAGTGATACTGATTCAAATTTATTTTTTATGATTGTGTGTTGTAGACCTTTTATAATTTATGAGTTAAGGAATTAATTGTTCTGCTTAATGTCTGTCCCTTTTGTTTAGTAAATAAATTAAAAAATAAGAACTCTTTTTTTAATATAATAATTTATTTTTCTCAATATTTCGACCAACTTTGTTGGTCATCTTCAGGGAATAAATATTTTATTTTAAAATGTCGTAGTGTTATCAGTTGTGTATACCTGTAGGTGACAAAGTTTATATATTGGAAATACTGGAAAAATAAATTAATAAAAATAAAAAACTTAAAAAATTAGTGCTTATTTTTTAATTTATTTATTAAACAAAAGAGACAGACCTCAAGCCAAACAATTAATTCCTTAACTCATAATTTATTTTTTATATGTTTTTAAGTTTTATAAATATTGTGATTTTGTTTTCTAAATGAGCTGTTTTTTCTATTCTTTTTTTTAATAAAATATTTAATATATTCGTGAAACCAATCTCGTAATTTAATGAGGGTATTCTATTTTTTACACAAGTTTTTGAGAAACATATCGATCGTGTAAAAACAGAATTAGGTGTATTTTCTTTAATAATGACTGTTGTGGAAATGAATGGTTTTTTTCGTACATGAAAAATGAAATTTATAAAAATGTCCCAATTGTGCGACCACTTCTTGATAGCAGTGTATGTATGCATTTTGTTGGAATGGATAAATTATTTCAATACCACTTGTAAATACAAAATGAAGAATATTTCAAAGCGAACAAGCAACAGTGTGATACAGGATGTCCGACGGGAAGGTCTACTACTTTGTTTGTTTATAATTTTTGATTAAATGAAAGAGAATGGATCCTATATTGATTTTATTTAATGTCGGCAATTATGTATGGAATGCAATATCATAACAAATGTCCGCCTCTGTTAGCCTCACAAATGCAAGCCCTTTCGAACACATTTTTCATTACATTCTCACACATTTCACGCGGTATTTCATTAATTTCATCACGAATATTTTGTTTCAGTTGCTCAAGCGTTTCTGGTTTGTTTGCATAAATCTTGCTTTTCAGATATTCTCCCAAAAAGAAGTTCTTGAGCAGTCAAATCAGGCGACCGTGGAGGCCAATCAACATCATCACTATTTCTTGAAATAACTTGTTGTGGAAAGAGGTCTCGCAGTAATTCCATTGTCATTCTGGCTGTGTGCGATGTGGCACCGTCTTGTTGATACCACATGTTCATCAAGCCCAAAGCATGCAGTTGTAGCGTTAACAAGTTTTCAATCATATCACGATATCACTCCTTATTCACAGTTAACTTTACGCCGTTTTCATTATCAAAGAAGTAAGAAGGTCCAATGATTCCTCTTGACCAAATTGCGCACCAGACTGTCACTTTTAATGGATGCAAAAGTGACTGATGAATAATTTGAGGGTTTTCCTTTGCCCAGAACCGTCCATTCTGTTTATTCAAATGAAAATGTGCCTCGTCATTCATTATGGTTTTTTCATGAAAATCGGGGTTGTCATGGGCGAGCTGCTGTAACATCCTATTGGCGTATGTACGGCGGCGTAAATGGTCTTGTAGAAGAAGCTCTTGTGTAAACTGAATCTTAAATGGAAACAAATGCAAATCCTTGTGCAAAATTGTGGCCACATTGTTGTTCTTTGAAGAACTAGCTCCTGGTCACGGTGTCGAATTGAGGTTGATGGATTGTTTTGAACACTTTCTTGAGCAGCACTAATGTTTTCAGCCGATCTTGCAGTACGTTGTGGTCCATGCTTGGGCCTATCATCTACAGATCCTCTTTTTTCGAAATCATTCACAACACGATAAATAGTGCGTTTTGTTAGCACGTTGTTTCTCCCAAAAATTTCACGTAATTTTCTCATCGTCACGGTAATCGATGATTGATTTTGGTAAAATGTTTTAACGATTAAAACACGTTGGTTTATCGAACATTTTTCCATAATAAATTTGCCACTTATCTACTTCACAAATATGAACTGTCAATACTAATGTTTACCAAAATGGCGGCAAAGTAGCATACCTTCCCGGGGGATACCCTGCATTTAGTCTATGCCGAATCTAATGTACCCTCCACTTGAATAAGCAAAATAAAAATGATGTTTCTTAAAATTATTTAGGATGTTAACGGCAGGCTGGTCATCAGATTATCGGCGTACAAATATATTGAATAAAAATAAAATTTTGTATATTTTATTATTATCGATATAATTACATGATAACCAGCATACCCTCAACAACACCTTAATTGTAATGTTGCAGTCTAAAAATGCTTAGCTCAATCTATTAATTAATTTTTGCGCTTGAGTTCGCCAACTAAAATATTTTACACTATTTTTATTACGAAGGGACTACCAGAAAGGTTAATTAATTTTGAAAAGAGTAGAACAGAATGAAGCAGCATAACAATTTCCAAGGCTGCAGCTCACTAAAAACTTGTGAAATTCGTATGAGAAATTGTCATATCTCTCGTACTGTATTTTGTTAACTAAATCGGGTACTAATCCTATTTACTAGTATCCACAGGAGGCTAAATTGAACAAAGTACTTTGATGAAATGGTGTAGCGACCTCGCAATCAGTTCTCATCCTTTCTGCTAGTCTCATGATTGAATATTCAAATATTACTTTCTTAATAGAAATTCTTTAAATTTACCAAAAATTCTTTATAAAAAACTAATTTTCTTTTGCATTTAAAGAAGGGGGATTTTAATATAGTAAAACTTAGATAAAGAAAAATAACTTGGAAAGTTATCTAGTATATCACATTTTTAACCAAAAAGAATTCTTTTCGCTTTTTTAATCTTTAAAAAATATTCCATTTGGGTCTCTTTACTCAAGCCATTCCTTATTATAGTCAATGTATCATGTAAAATATGTAATTTCAAGTAATTTGACGGAAAGCACACACAATCAAACTCATTCATTTGCTCGTATTTTATAATCAAATTTTCCCTACAATTGAGCATGTTAAAATGTACGTACATATTGTAAATTTGTTCCTTCTTCTTTACCCAACATTTTTCCCCTTTCTCCCGTTTTTATATTTCGAACATGCGGCGTTACATATTTTTCGTTGTCCTTGTATGATTTTAATTCATCAGCAAAAAGAAACTACTTTTTTCCGCAACTCTCGCCCTCATGGAAATGTCAGCCAAAGACTCAGACACATGATTGGACGTACGGACACAGAAACATTTGTTCAACCATGTGACGCTTGCTGCCTGCCTGCCTGCCTGTGAGAACGACGACAATGACAACATGTTGTTAACAAAAATTTGCTACTTTCGTTATTGAGGATGTTTCATTTTAACTTTTTCTCTTTTTGTTTTTGTTTTTTAATAAAAATTCGTGTCAAGATATTCGCCAAAAATAGTGAAAAAAGTTAAAAAAGAACACAAAAAACGAAATAAAAAAAAGCTGTTGCAGTTGAATTTAAATAAAATATGTTTGTTTCTTCTTTTTTTCCTACTCGCGTTCGCTATTTTGCATTTGGTCGACAATAAATGTAAAACAATCATGTCACTGTTTGTGTAAGTGAGAGTTGCACTCACTGTTGCCAGATACAACTGATAGAAAATTGTATTATTTTTTTAACTTTTCAAAAAGATCTTATTATTCGTGACTAAAAGAAAATCTTGGACATGAGGAATTTTTAGAAAAATGTCTCCAGAAATAGTAAAATGTTAAACAGTAAATAAAAATCATAAAGTATAAAAAAACCGACTGATTGATGGCTCTCTTAAAAACCTTTCAAAATCAATCTATTATTTTCCAGAAAAAATTTTTGGAAAAAATCCCATTTTCACAAAAATTTGAATTTCGCAAAGAAATATAAAATTCAGCAAATTTTCAATTAATATCTCATAAAAATATTCCCAAAAAATTTAAATCAAAAGTGCAGCAAAAAGTCGAAATTCCAACGAAATCTTAATTTCACTACAAAGTCAAGATGTGACTCAAACAAACAAAACATTAATAAAAAAAAATATTAATATTATCATACAATTGTAATTCTTTGAAGAAATTAATTTATTTAAATTTTTCGCCAAAAAAACCAAAAATTAAAATTAATTTTTTTTAACTTGACCTTACTGACCTTCCAGCCCATTCCTGAAGCTTCTCGTTAAATTTATAAATTTTGAATCTGTTCAGGTTTTTTAAAAATTTTCGACAACGATATCTTTCGAAATTTATAGCACTCGACGCAGTTTTTCCAATCGAAAATGATGATTAAATCGAAAAAATCGATTTAAAAAAACTTTTGGAGCAAATAAAAAATAAACACTTTTTCGAAATATTTCGACAAACGATAAACCGATTAATATCGAATTTGATTTATTGAATTGAAATTTACCGTAACAGTTTCTCCAGCCTCATTTTCGAAAAAGTAAGGTCCAATGGTTCCCGTGGACCAGAAACCGCACCAAACAGTCACACGTTGAGGATGAAGAGGATTTCCAACAATAATTCTAAGGTTTTCCGTGTCATGTATGTCGAATAGTTTCACAATTGCTGGCCGAGCAGGTGCTTCACAACGACCTAAAAATGTTTTAGTTTGGCGAACTGTGACCGCGAAATTTTCACCTTTTTTTTGTAGTGAATTTTAATAATTTCATTGAGTTGTTGAAGCGTATTCCGTCCAATTTTTATTATTAATAGCGTGGTTTTTACTAGTCATCTGTCAAGTAGTTACAGGATGACTCCTGATAACTGTTGGCGGGCTATTGAAAATGAAACGTCTTGTTGGAACACCCTATACTTTGTACTTAAGCCGAGGCCTTAAAAATATATAAAATCTTTAGCATGTTTTTCTATTAACTTTAAATCAAGATAAATCATCAAGTTTGGCAACAGTTGTTTTGTGTAGGATGTTTGATTGCTTGCGAAAAACTACAAATAAAGTACGTGTAAACTGAATGAGGGAGTGAGTGAGTGAATGAGTGAGTTGTATGACTGTATGAGTCACCCACAAACCGACCCCGCCCATAAATATTTCAAAGTTTTGTAGTTGATTTGTACGTATTAATGAAAGTAACAATAAAAAGAAAACAAGCTACAAATCTATTTATAATTTATAACAACAATATAAAAGGAAAAAACAAATTACTGAATTACAATTATAACAAAGAGAAATTGTTGGTTGGTTTTTTCTTTATATTGACTATTTAATAGAATTTATTTGTATAAACAAAAGAGTGTATGAAGTTTCAACAAATTAAAATAAAAATATTTGTTAAGTGAAAATGCACTTTCAGGACATTGTGTCCTCGTTAAAAATTTCCATTGGCTAAGAACATATTTATATGCACAGCACAATAAATATTAAGAAATTAGTTTTCATCGTTGCCAATTATCTACCCTTCACCCCCATTTCATTCGGGCTAAAAGTATTTCATTTCATGTGTGACAATCTACTGTTTACCTCCCTCCCTACTTAGCAAACTGCTCACACATTTAATAGTTGTGTTTTCTTTTGGAGGTGGTCCAAAAGAGATGATGTGTCCAAATGTTTGTTGAATTAACTTTTGTGACATTTTTATTTCATTAAAATATTTAAGCAGTGAGTGGCATGGCAGACATGCATGCAGCACAAGAAACTAAACAAACGTATAATATTCGTATTTATTTATTTAATAGAGTCTTATACGTGTTTGTTTCTTTATACGAGTACATTTCATTTTAGTTGGTTTTTGTTTAGAAATTCTGAGTTTTTGTTATTTTTTTTTTGTCAAGTTGTTTGGTTTTGACGCCAACAGATAAATGAATAAAACCAAAATGAACTTTTTTTCTTATTTAATTAAAGTATACTTTAAGGCTTAGGAAACAAATAAAAACTGTTGTATTTAAGGGTTTTGTATGTACATTATATTAAAAATTCTGCCAAAAATATTTAAGTGTTGCTTCAGATTTTCTGTAGTGGTCAAACTAAATAGATTTTCAAACGCATATAATGAGTTTATGACCTGCTAGGAAGCTGATTCATTCCCGTTGGATGCATGGCAAAGATAATGCTTAATTAGTAACATGTGGATTCCAAAAACATATCCACTTCCTTAACATCCAACGTAATCGAATACCCGGAGCTGAAGCAAAGTTCAATACCCAATACAATCCCTTAAACAACACCATAGTCGCTAATTAAAGCTATTTTAAAATGCATTTTTTCCAATCTGCACATAAAATTATCAATTCCCTGAGAGTCATGATAATTCTAGCAAAAATATTTTATGACATTTCATATATCGCATTAAATTCATTTATTAGTCATCAGTTGAAATCTATTTCTATAATTTAATCAAAGCAGATAGATAAATCTAATTGCTATGGGCGCAAAAAAAAAATTAAAAAAACTTTTTTCTCCTAATTGATACAATTCAATTTTATTTATGCCAAAATATAAATACATATGTCAGTATTTTGTATATTTTATAATAAAATAAATATGATTTGGTTATCTTTGTTGTTGATGCTATTTGGTATCGTACATAATAAAATTTAATTAATACTCATACACGAACGATTTCATTTAATTTTTGCTTGACATACAAACATTTCTGCACATGTTTTAAAAATTATATTTGTTATTTTTTTTTTGTTTTTTTGTAGTCATCATATTTAAATACATGTAATCTATAAATGATAATATTGACTTTGTTTGCTGAAAACAAACAAATTTATTTTCATATTTTTTGATGATTAATCTTGTTTGAATACAAAAAAAAACTAAATAAAACAAAAAGGGAAAATAAATAAATAAAAAATACTATATTGAAACGGAAAAGAAATGAGTTGTATTTGGGCGTACCAAATCTTGTATTGTTAAGTAGATATGAGACCGTGAGTAACTTTTCACTCACGCACATGCACGATCACGATAAAAAAAATGTTACTCATGCACGACTTTATATTTTGGGAAAAAAATCTGGAAAAAAGATTTAGTCATAATCACGAAAACTCACGCAATACATAAATGTACATATATATATAATTTATTTTTATTACCGAAGAGAATAATATAAGAATTCATTTGTATATAATTTATTTACAGAAAACATAAAGAAACATACTAAAAGTGACCAAAAATATTCATTTTGAAACATACGAATTTTTATGTAATTTGTCAGCTCTATTTTTAAATTCTTTTAAAAATAAAATATTCTCATTTGTCGCTTTGGTTTGTCCAGCCCATAAAACAGCTTTTGAAAACAGTTTGCCACGCAAATTTTACGGAGAAAAAAGAACACTTGTCCAGACTATAGAGGAAAAATGTTTAAGCTGTCCGAAAAAATTAAATGTCCGTATTACTGGATAGAGAGGTTGTACTGTACGTAACTAAAAACATTTCATTGGAAATATGAGTAACGCCTGTTTATTTTGCTTATTCAGTAAAATGTTAAGTTAAGAAAAGGCACGTTAAGAATTAAAACTAAATTTATATATTTTGCGAATTCTAGATAATTTGATAAATCAGTTTTTTTTATATTTTTCTGATATTAAAAGTTTTCAAAGCATTTAAATTTTGTATTAAAAATTCAAAACTTCTTTCAACAGTTCATCGAGGTATCTGTTTATCTTTATATAGACTCCAATGAACTACACTAAAATTAATTTTTTTCTCAGTGTATTTTATTAATGCAAAATATTGTCGCCATATTTATATATTTTATAGGGCGCCCTTCACATGTGTAGTGAAAGATATAAAAAATAAGTGGACACTATGGCATAGCAACTATAGGAATTTAATTTTCTAGCAAGAACTCAATGCATCTATAGTGATCGCTATTTTGTAAGATATTTCTAATGGAAAATTCAAAAAACTGTTGGTTCTTATATAGAAATGTTGATCTAGAATGTCTTAAATAAATTTAGAGATGGACAACGTTTGCTTAAATGGCATGAGTTGGATGTAAAAATAATTTACTAATGTTTAAAATTTCTATAGTTTTGCAAGCATCCTTCACCTTTAATGTTGAATTTCAATGCAAATTAAGTAGTAAAAGGAGAAAATTGAATTTTATATTTTAAGTAAAAGTGTAATTTCATCGTAACTCAAATCAGTAATGTGATGAAAAGCTCCACATAAATTGTACAGCAAAAATATATGTAGCAAGCTATTTAGGTGCAAATGCAATTTTTAAATTATACACTGAGAGAAAACTTAATCGCTATAACTAATTTAAATTTTCGCTTCTTAAATTAAGCTTAAGAGCAACAAAACTATCCAGAGTCATTCTTAAAATTTGTACTTAAGGTTGTGTGAATTTTGTTGGGTATTTTTTTGGATTACTTCTTGTGTGTTTTTTTAATAATTTAAAAATGTGGTTCATCTATTACGCTCAGTGTAAATGGCATATGATACACTATATATACTTATACACTTCGATACACATAGATATGTACATAAAGCTTGATATACATATGTTTTTATACTGATTACAATTAATTTATATGTTAATTTAAAGAATCTACATGCGCGTAAATAAATATGTACAATGTATCTCTGCCATAAATGTTCGCATATAGTTGCTGTTGTTGTTTTTTTTTTTTTGTTAAAGTATTACAATGTGTAATATGATGTTGTAAGTATGTAGGTATTCCACTTATTCAACGACGAGATACTGTGGACTTAAAGAAATTTACACAAAAGTAAATATATACATAAGTATTTTATACTTACATGAATGCTCACTGCTACATTACACTTTCTTGCTTAAATAAATACATGTGTATTTTCATATATAAACACACACATACACATACATACATATATAGATACTTTACATACTTTATATAAATCATAACAGGCCCTAATGGAAATTAAGACTGCATAAATAATACGTTTAAAATAAATAAAGCCACAAAAAAGTAATAAAAATAAAAGAAGGCAAGAATTTTTATTAAACCGACAGCCTTAAAATATGCAAGCTTATTTTCCTACGATTCACATTAAGCAGAGGAATAAGTACAAAAATGTAATTAATATGTTAATTATTTTTGCGAAGCCTCTAATACAGAACGTTACATTTAAGTATTAAAGATTTTTTAAATGTTGTTTAACCATTTCGTGGGATTTTTTAATTGTATTTCTTATTTGTGTGGTAATTTTTAATGCTTATCATGGTAATTTTCATGGCAAATTATGTTTAGCAAAACGGAATAACACAAGGTTAGAAAAGATCTAGTGTAGTAATTATATTGCTTGGCCAGCCGCATGGTTTTGTTGATACCAGATGTTGTCCACATCAATATTATCCAGTTTAGGCAGCTTGAGCAGCCTCATTTTCGCCCGTCTTTACACATGTTGAATTTCGAGTTAAATTATTCAAATTATCTAAATTTTCATTTCGAACCAGCTTTGCATAAATAAATAATAAAAACAAATTGCTGCCTACTTTTGCTTACTACGGAAAATATACATTTTACTGCATACTCTGAGGCATCTAATTTTTTTTTAACTTGTTTTGATTACAAATTGCTGTCTAATCCTTTATAAGTAGTTTATTTCATTTCTAATGTATACATATAAAATATTTTCCTAGAAACCTTATTTATTATTTATGCTTGCAAATTCAAATTGCCACTGAACAAAAACAAACCAATGAGAAGAACAAAAATTAAATCAAATATTGAAATGGGTTGCTTTTATGGTTAAAATAACATATTTTTAAATTTTGCTCGGGGCTGCTTAGTATGTGAATGTACATTGATATTTTGGTGCTGCCCCCCTACCACCGCCTCGGCATGAACCTTGGACGTGTTTTTTGGCATAACTTTTGTCATTTATATTTCTTCTCTTGGTAAATAGTACAATAAAGTGAGCGCTACATGATATTGCATAAAATTGCAAGAAATTCTGGAGGTATTCATCATTTTTTTAATCACATTGAAATGGTAAATAATGCAAATCGATTGCTGAAGCATTTATTAAAATTAAAAAACTGGAGTATAATTAACACCTGGTTAATGGCAGAGATTAATATGAAAGCGAAAAGATAGACTGATAACAGAAGGCACTCAACTGAAAATACATTTAATTTTAAAGCCGCAACAACGAAGTTTTTAAAATTTTAAAAATAAAATTTTGTTAATTAACCGTCCGACATATTAAAAACCGCGCAAAGGTACAGCGCAATCTTTTCAATTGGCATCACTCAATGTGGCAGCGCTTTATTTGATTGCAACAAAAATAAAATCAACTCAAAGAGCACGGTTCTTTGATGCAAAAGTTCAAAGCAAATTATTAGCCAAAATCACAATGTTGTACAAATGGTCTTGTATCGCAGCATTTGCAAAGTGTTGTAGCATATTTTTACTCTACTCTAACAAATTACAAAGATATGCACTTGCTAATTGTGTATGTAAATAAACAAAACAAAAACCTGTAATTTATATTTACACTTCATTTTGCAACAAACAATTGAGAGAATTCAAAGAACATTAAGCGGATGAAAAAATGAAGAGAGGAATTTCATGATTAGCAACATGCTTTTAGAATACAGCGTTCATAATTGATTGTAAATATTTATAATTGCATAAAATTGCAATCTCAAATGCACAACATTGTGAATTTTTTTTTGCATTGATTTTCCAGTAACACAAATTTGTTCTTGCAACGCCATAGCAGTTTTGCTAAAATAAAAAAGACGTGAAGCACTCAGAGACTGCCGCGGCAAAGCTATTGTATAGCATTTTTTATCAAGTTGTGGAATTATAATTATTTATTTTTTTTTATTTTTGCAGTACTTTTTTTTCTTTAAATTAATTCAAGTTTTTTCTTTGATATTAATTTAAGTTACACTTTTTGAGCGTGGTGACCGATAAGAAAACAAATTTCTTTTTTTTATTGAATAAATGAGAAGTTAATATCGTTTAAAATATTTTTATTATCTTACAATACATGTAGCTTATTCAGGAACTTTTATCATTGAAACTGTAAGTTTATGGTAACTAAAATAAGAAACATAAGTTTGAGACTAGATATTCTCTAAATATCTGGAAAATACCGCTTAAAAACCAACGAATTTGTCTGGTTGTTTGTGTATATTATTTTTTGTCAATGCTCGTAAGTATGCCATTTTATGTTTTCCTACTTGTAAAAAACTGTTCTGGCAATACTGTATGTTAATGAAATCAATAGCATACTTTTGGGATTAACATACGCTAGGCGATTCAAATACTTAAAAAAACAAAAGAGTTAAGAAACAAACTTAGTGTTAGGTTTTTCTCGTTACGGAATTCCTTGATTCGGTCACCGCGCTCAAAGCCCGCGATAAAAGCTATGCAATATCTTAAAAACTGTAATGCCTTTTAATTTTACAATGGTGCAAATTTGTATAGCTTTTATTAAATTGTAAAAATAAAGCAACTACATATGGCATTGCACTTTTGCAAGAGAATTTGCAGGCAAACACTACCATTAATTTATTTTCATTGGAACATTTCAACTATAATCGAGTTTATATTATTGATTTGGCATAAGCAACAGTGAAATGCAGCATTTAGACTAGTTTTCGACCCACAACAAATAAAAACGTTTTGAAAATTAATTTGGCAAGTTGCGTGAATAATAGTATACGGTCTGTTTACATTTTACTTCATCTTAAACTGAAAAGAAACAACTTCGAAATTAATATTTAAACATAAAACTATCTTTGCAAATCCTGTGAAATGTCGTTCTTACATTTTTTTAAATATCCCGCAGAGCTCTTCATTAAAAATTAACTTTAAAATTGTTTGCATTAAATCTAGCTCGCAGCAGCTAATCAGATTATCATAAAACTTTGCCTACCTACTCACCAATACCAATTTGTCTCTAGTACTTGTACTAATTAAATTTTCAGCAAGTCACCACTAAAACAGATTACCTCCACTGGCCGAAAGTGTCTAGGAATAACAATCGTTGTTGATGTTGCAAACAAACTGCTCTTAAAGTTTTAATTTAACAAAATGGCAATAAGGAAAAAACGCTTTCCTGTTACATTTTCCTAATTATTATTAAAGATAACATTAGCGGAAATAGCAGCGGTCATGAATATATGTACGAATAAAGCCTGAAAGTATGTTCTTATCTTTAAAACCAACAAAATTGTATTCTATCTTGTGCCAGCTTTTCTTAATTTCAATTAAGCATATTTTAAATTAGTGTAAGTGCTCCATGGAGCTGCTGGTAATAAATAAATTAGTCCTGTTGGCATTTTGTTTAAAGTAAATTACGCTTTAGGATACAACATTTTTAGATTTTTAGTGATTTATGCTTTAATACAATTTTAAAAATATACAAAAAGGTTACAAAGATAATAAAATTTTAATCCTTACCCAGCAACGATTTTTTTTTTGTATAAGAAAGCAAAAATTATCTAGAAAAAGAGAAAGAAAATTTAATTAGCAAATATATTTTAATATTTTAATTGGAATTAATTAATAAAGTTGAAAAAAACCCAAAACATTTAATTTTTTTTTATAAATGGTACTTTGTATAAATGGGACTTTTTGTAAAAGGTATTTTTATGAAAGTTACTTTTTAATAAAAGTACTTTTTATTGAAGGTACTTTTTATAAAAGGTACTTTTTATAAAAGGTACTTTTTATAAAAGATACTTTTTATAAAAGGTACTTTTTATAAAAGAAACTTTGTTTTGATATTATATATCACTGTGTGTAATTTATTAAGTCATGGAAAAATAACCATATACGGACATCACTACGTGATAAAAGACCAAAAAAAGAAGACCCGTGTCTCCCAGTTTTGCTCCAAGTCATGTACTTTTTTTATGGGCCCCCAAAAATTTGGGGCCTAGGTGTCATTTTTGCAAAATACTGATCATTTTCTCAGGCTCATATCTTGCAAATCGTTCAGAATTTTGATTTACTCTCTGAGGCAAAGTTTTAGATCTTGGCATAAAGAACAAAAATTGTGAACATTTAAAATCAAAAATCTTCATCTTCAAAGTAAAAATCGCAAAGAACTTAAAAAAAATCGATATTTTAGACTTTTTCTACCGTTCAGGTCCATAGATAGCAAACCATTCAAAATTCAATAAAACAATCAACCACAAAAATGTACATAAGATCGCAATAAACAACTTTTTAGAACATATAAACTTCCTAGGAATGATTCGTAACACCGTTTAGGTAGCGCTTAGGTGGCCGCGAAAGTGAAAATTTTCCCGAAGATTTTTTAACAATTCCCAATTTTATGAGGAGCGGTGGCAGAAAGATGTCTTGAGTATTGTTAATTAAAGGTGCATTCTTCAGTCTATGTTGTTTCATTTTTTCCTCCACACTTCCTCTTGATCTCCACGAATTATATTGGACATAGAAATGAATATAACCCCGACTTCGAATTTCCTGTTGCTTACGTCCATCGGTTTTATTTCAGCTAACGACATTTTAAATTATAATTTTTTTAAGCATTTCCTATAAAAATTATTAAACATATCTTAACAAACTTAGTTTTCTTAGACAATATCGTATTGTCTATGTAAGCAAGTGTATGCTTTAACACCCAGAATACACGAAAGCAAAGAAAAGAAAATTATACCATGAAAACCGCTCATTGAAAGCAAACAAGTTCTTGTTTGTAATAAAGAAAAGTGTTTCTTAGTATTTGCAGGGACGTGGAAGTAAAGATTAATATTAATTTACATACATTCATTCATATTTAAAAAGAAAAAAAAACAAAGGAAATGAAGAAAACTTGGTTCTTTACAGGAAATGCCAGAATCCAATCTAACGAGTACAAATGGCATTCTTTAACAATATTAAATATATTTATGTATATCCAGAATGTTTAAGTACAATGTAATAAAGAATGTTAGCTTGCTTTAAAGGATTTAATGTTTGTTATGGCTTCCTTAAAATGTATAAATATTTTACTCTTCATTTTACTTAATAGCTCCAATGAGCCATAACTGCCAAAAGCTTATCAACATCTTTTACATTTAATCCAATACGGAGTATGGATTTTTCACAACTTCCCTTTAATTAAATTTGCCTTTGAGTTTTCACTCGCCTCTTTGGTTTTTCAGTGCAGCACTGGATGGAGAAAGAATAAGTGAGAGAGAGAGAGAGAGAGAGAGAGCGAGCTAAATTTGACTGCACCGAATTTAATATACCCTTCCCATATATATAAAGTGGGACTCTTTCAGCTTCTTGATTAAGGAAGTTTTAATTTTTTTTGGCGAAATTTTGTATGACATCAAGGCAAATTCATGACAGGTATGCTTGCCTCAATTGGCTTTGAAAAATACTTGCTTTCTTTGTCAGAATCAAAAAATTTTGACAAACAAAACAGATCAAAATGCAAGGAGATGCAAGGAGCAAAAAATTATCAGCTGAGCTGTCGAGACCACCTGATATGAATTCGCCTTGCGCTGTCTATTCTAATATTAATACCAGCTCTAAAGCGAATTCGCCTTGCATGTATGTAAGTAATTTGTTTTTTGGTTTAATGTTGATTCTTCGATAAAATTAAATTTTCTTAATAAAAATTATATTTTTCTATTTTTTTTTTTATTCTCTTTTTAAGTACAAATTTGATTTCTTTCTTATATATTGATTTTTTATGGTAAAGATATGATTTTTTGCAAGCCTTTGGCGAATTCAGAGTCTTAGATGATATTTAAGTTTCTGTCGACGCTATTGATTTTTTGTCTATTTTAGATTTCTTGTCAAAACTGTATTTTTTGGCAAATTTTCAATTATAAGAAATATGGAAAAACCAGCAACAACATTCGAAACCAAAATTTGAAAAATATAAGAAAGAATACAGGTAAGCACTCCCCGCTTTTTACAATGTTTACCTCTCAGCCTATTATCCACACATTTTTGCAGATTGTCAATAGTAAACTTCGCCAAACTATGTCTGAAGTTTAGCTTTTAGTTTAGTTTTTCCTGTAAATATGTTGTTTTAGTTTTAGTATTAATTTTAAGTTTTACCATATGATCTCATTTTGACTAAGAATCAGTCCTTGTAAATTTTTATTATGCTTTTGAGCAATATAATTTTTATGTTCATCTATTGACGTAAAATCTGTATCTCAGTCAAGCTTAACTGAGTATGTAGCGTTCTTCAGAACTAATAATGTCTTAAATATATCATTTATGTTATTTTTGTTCATCTGTATTGTGATCGATCTAATTTTTAAGTCTCAATAAAATCTAAATTAAATTAAATATGTCTGACAAGTCGTAGCCATGAGCAATTATAAGCTCGACTGGATCGCCAACGAATATGTATTGCAGAAATTACAAACGCAATGATAAACATATAAGCTTTCCACCTGTTGTGAAGGGTATAAAATAATCATTTAATGCGTTTCAATTAAAACATTAATTGTAAGCACATGAGTACAGCGTAAGAAGGAATTAAATAATAAGAAATGAAATTATTTACATGTAATTATTCGCACCGTATTTTTAATAAATCGTGGGCTTTGGACTAGAGATGGCATCGTGAGTAACTTTTGACTCACCCTAATGCATACACACGATAAAAAAAAATTTATTCTAGCACGCTCATGCACGACCTTATATTTTTGTCTCACGTTCATGCACGCTCACGTGAGTGGAAAAAAATTAGTCAGAACCACGGAAACTAAGACTCTTGAAATACTTACGGAAAACACTTTAAAGTTGTATAAAGTTACTCTAATAAAAATTACAATAAAGCAAAAAAAACCACGAAACAGAATCAGAAACAAATAAATAAATATAAAATTTCTGTTTAAAAAGTATTATAAAATAATGATTTAAGCGCTTTTTTTAAATTAAGTGTGCAGGAAGTCACGCGTTCTGACAAATTTAATTTTAATTAAACGAAAACTTGGTTTCAAGCACCAATATTTTCTGTGTCCTCATAACTCAGTGGTATTTCTCTAAATGTACTCATGCCTGATATTTTATTTTTTAATGGACCTCACCGACTCACGCCTGACACTAAAATTCATGAGAAATGAGTATCGGTATTTTAAAAATATTTACTTCGTATTCTCATACAATGATTACTGGGCAAATACTTGCAGCCCTTCGGCTGATTTTATGCTTCTAATCTACAGCAAAATGTTCTTTAGCTCTTTCAGCCACGGTTTCATATAGATGACTTTTTAAATAGAAATCGTGGATTTTTAGATTAATTTGGGATAATTTATTAAGAAAACCCTAAGAAAGAATATATAAAAAAGTTGTCTTGTTATAAAAAATCACGTCAAAAATCAGCCATGCACTACGATTTCTTATGGATATATTCAACAAACCGTTACACATCGGGAAAAATAGTGTTGCTTAGTAATTTTTCTGTATTTGGCTCAGTAGCGCAATTAAATGGTTTAGAATAGGTGGTTTAATAACTAACAACCAAGCCAGAAAGAGTTAATAGTATTTTGAGTAGTTTTTATTATAACATCATTTCTAATTTTTATTTTAATTTTTAATCAAACTCCCACAACAGTATAAAAATATACATGAAAAACAAAACGGCTGATTTTGATTTGCAGTCTCCCTTGTTTACTCAACCTTCAGTAGATTTAAATACGTGGACTTTTTCTCTCAAGCAGATCCATGCGCAAGCGAAAAATTCCCTCCCGATATTCATTAATGATTATTTAAAAGCACCGCGTTTTTTGTGAAGTTTTTCTCGAATTTTTTTTTAATTCACTTTTACTTTTTTGGAATAAAAATGTTATTAATAAAACCACTATAACTTCTACTGCATTTAAAGTTAAGCAAGCACATATTTGAGAAACCAATTACGATTTTATTAAATTTACCAAACGAAGCAGAAAACAAAAAGCAAACAAGTAACAAATAAACTGTCAATTCAGCACACACTTCAAAGATCCTGAACTAACCGCATTGTATCCTTCCGCATTGTCTGTATCGTCGTTCCTTACATACGAACACTTCCCATAGCAATTGTTCTTAAACGTTCTTTATTTGCCAGTTGTATTTATTTTATTAACTTTTGTCATAAATATTCATTTATTGAAATTATTTATTGTGTTGGAAACACTCATCTTTTATTTGCAACAAAATCTTTGTCACTATCGTCAGTGGCAACCACAAAACAAAATAAAAGGAAAAAATAATCTAAAACTCCTTACATTTTGTAATTCTAGTTGAAAGGTAATAGATTTTTTATTCGTTTTCTTTTTTTTCGTTTCCTTTACAATATATTCAGCTTCAGTTCTTTGTGCTAAAATGTGCACTTACCGAGGAGAGATTGTAAATAAGTTTTAAATGTTTAAACACAACTTATATTTAAGGCGAATGAATTCAATTGTTTCTGTATATTTATTTCTAGATTTAAGATTTAACTTTTTGAGATTATAAATATTTATGATGGACATAACTTTTTTGTGTCTCATACCTCAACTGATTTAAATATTAGTGGTCTTATTCATAAACGATTAATAAACTTATAGTAGATTTATTATAGGATTTTTATATGGCATGTACAGTAACTTTATTAGTCGTTTATGAATAAGGCCGTAAATATTTAATAGATTACAGAGCCTTAAATTCCGCTGAGCTAAATTCGTCCTTCTTTTCTATTATTTCAAATCTTTTTTCACATATAAATTTCGTTTTCAGAGAATTCTTTTCTCTTAATTGCAATTGTATTTCTCTGTCATTTTATCTTTTCGGTTTGTGGGGACCAAAGTTAATTTAATTTTTTTTTATAAGTTGTCAAAAACAGAATTTATTTATTTATTTTCTTTTAGGTCATTCCCTAAAGGAATGCATTCAATCAATAAAACTTAAGAATAAGTTTCAAACAGGTGATTTGTTGCAAATGCCAATGTTTTATGTTTTCTTTTTTTTGGCGCCTTAAAACAAAAGTATTTTTAAACGCTTTTCTTTAATTTAACTTTCTTCTTCTATTTTTTCTTAGCATCACAGCCATTTGTTTACAGCTCTGCTAAACACCAAAAAATATTTTCAAATAACTTGTCCACATCCTTAACAATGAAGAATACCTCCAGAAATTGTTTGTATGGAAGTGTTGTTGCTTTTATTCGCCTTTTGTCGAATAAAGGTATTATTATGAGCACAATAGTGAAGTTGTTCAGGTACAAAATCATTAATAATTTTCAAGAGGACCAAAAGTGTTCCTTATTTAAAACTGGATAGTTGACGGAATTTGAATTTTTTTCCACATGCTTTTACATCGCCAAAATCCATCAAATATTCATTTAGCAATAAATGAAAATATATCGAATTTGAGCAGACCAGAATAAGTTTTAATAGCAAAAAAAATACTCTCTCCTCTTCACCAAAAATGCAGTAAAAGATACTGTTCATGCAACAGAAATAAATCTATTAAAATCTAAAAAAAACTGTTATTTATCATAAATTTTATACAACAGATATTCATTTTTATTTACTCTCTATTTTATGTACGAGTATTTATATTTATTGGAAATGAATAATCTCGACTGTCAGGCGGTAAAAACACATTTGCATCTGACAGGCTACTTGAGGAGAGCACTACTCAAGACCACCAGACACCCCCCAAAATCTAAATAAGCACTTCGTGTATTGTACTAGATTATTGAGATATTAAAATTTATTTTTAAATTTATTTTACTTAAATTTATATTTTAAGCTAAATGATAGCAACAAAATTCTGACATTAGTTGGGATGCCTTTGACAGTGACAAGAACTATTTATGGCATTTTAAATTGAAAGAGAATAAGTCAGAGTGCTACGAGATTTTTAAGATTTCAAATACTAATATTTATTGTAGAAATTTCCAATGGACGTACAAACTTTCTAACTTTTGTGAATGATAAAATAATACAATATTCTACATATAAAAATAGAAGACTATGACTAAACTATTACAAGTATATAGGGTAACAAGCCTATTATTAGACTACCACTGGACTATGACTATGTTATTGCCAGAACATGATCGTACTATGGCTAAACTATGATTACACTACGACCATACTATGTTTAGACCATGACTGGACTATTACCAGACTGTGACTAGCAAATACTGTATGCCACGTCGACGTTTGCTATGACAATGAACACAAAATAAGTTGTTGATTAACTATTACAATCTTCGCGTGATATCAACGTACCGTACCGTATTCACAATTGTCGCTCAGGCTCTTGCTGGAATACCACCGGTGAACTTGCTGATACGAGAACGGGAAAGAATATACATCATCACGACGGCGGGAAATGCTCAGCTACCGGAAGTAAGACATGCGTTAATAACCGCCTGGAAGAATAAATGACGCTGTGCGCCGCGGCGATAACAAAGACAGATAGACATACAAACTAATTCCAAATGTTAAAGATTGAATGGAGAGAAGACATGGAAGTATAAATTAAGTCATGTGATTATCTATATATGGATTCAAGTTGAAAGACTATATGAATGTGGAGCCGAAGAAGACAATGTATAACACAACCTCTTCTACTGTCGAAAATGGAAGCGTATGAGACGAGAACTAAACAAAAAGCTCATGCTGTTATGCTCATGAAATTATGTGACGCTTACATGTGCAACACATTGCAGTGGAAGCTGCATTATAATTCCGAACCCCTAATCTACTTGGTGGAAGGGGGACGTTTTTCCTACGCCCACCGAAATCGAATACGCGATATCCGGATAAGACCACCCACCCTGATGAAATGCTAACACTGTACCGCGGGTAGTTCCTTGAGAAGTTTTCGAAGGCCCACTAGCTGATAACCGCCTATCACTACGTCCAATTAAAATAATGACTATGACTATGACTAGAGTATAACTATAGTATGACTAAACAATGGCTAGAATATAACCATAACTAATATAAATAAACTTATTGTCAGACTATGACGAAACCATTACCGGACAATGACTGCACTATGAATAAAATACGACTTGACTATGACTAGACGATGACTAGAATGTGACTGGACTATGACGACTATGAACATAATATTGTTAGACTATGATTACAAATTACCAGACTATGACTACTATAAAAATACTGTAGCCAGACTGCTTAACTATGACTGGACTATGACTACTATGAATATACCATTTTTAGGCCACTTCTATACTTTTACCAGACTGTGACCTTATATGACTAGATTATGACTTGATTATTACAAGATTATGACTAGACTATGAGTATACTATTACGATACTATTACCAAACTATTACTGGACCATGACTAGACTATGAGTGGGCTATGACAAGCCCACGGCTATAATATGATTGCGTTGTAACCACTATGAACATCATATTAGCAGACTTCGACTTATATATGACTACATTTTACAAATTATCATTAGATGTTTATCAATGAAATTGTGAAAACTAGATTTCTTGCTATTTTATTATTTTTTTATTAATCATTTTTATAATGAAATTAATAATATTCTCTTATTTTTTCGACCTTTTTTTTAATAATTATAAAAGATTTCTCCAAGCTTTAGGTCAATTTATATAAAAAAATGTGTATTATTTATTTTTTTAATAATTTTTTAAAATATCAATATTTTGCCAATTGGCTTCTTCAGGAAATTAAAATATTTTTTCATTTTGATTTACATTATTTTAAAATTTTACATTTGAAAAAAACAAATATTGTCAAAATTAAATTAAAATTGAAATTAATGCCTTCTCCTTTACATAAAATTTTAGTAAAGCCACAGGATAATAACTTATATTTCTAAGGATTTCACATCAAAGTTTCTGAGAAAGTCAGTTTGTTAATCTGCTTAGTATTAATCTTGTTAATTTATCTAATAATAATAAATAATTTAATAATCTTATCAACATAGATTTGCCAACAAAAGGTTTCATTTTCGACAATCATAGAAACTTTTAATTGATAACAACCAACACAAGCTTTTCAATATTTCCAACTATAAATCTCAACACAAATACAAATACAAACCCAGTGTTGAACTTTTATTATAGTGGAAAAATTTTAACGAAGCTAAGAATAATTCAAAGTATTCTTCATGTATTGGGGAGTGTAATAAAGAAATATTGATTTTTTTTCTATGTTGAAAGTATGGCGTTTACACAGAATTCTTTAACAAAATAATACCAAAAGAAATTGTTAACAACTTCATTAAAATTGACTTCGTAAACCTACGGACAGACTTGCGTTTTTAGTCGTCCAAACAAACACACAATACAATTTCAATCACAGACAACAACTACATTTTTAGCATTGTAATCAATACAATAACGATAAAAGAAAGTTTTTTTTCAATTAACACCATTTCCATTTTTTGGAGTTAAAAAAATAAATATTTTAGCTAAAGCTAATAGTAATATTAACAGTAATATTAAGTTTAGCAATGCTAAAAGCAGGAACTAAGTTCACTAGAACTGCAATAGCAAGATTAGGCGTAATGAAAATCTATTGTATCAATAGGAAAAGCCAAATTTTTGTATCTTTTTGTATTCTCCTTTGGTTGTCAAGCGATTTTCTTCATTCTTTTACCAAATGGTAGATATTGTTGAGCTGTAGTGAGCCGACTTTATATTATTTAAATCGGTTCAGTATTAAAGGAACAAGAGGCTCCTAAAGTTGACACCAATACAAATGTTAAAAATTCACACGTACATTCACTTGTGTAAGTATCGGTTCAAGTAAAAACATAAGCCAAGCAATGTGAGGTCGTAAGAGTACGTACTAGGGTGATCGATTATTCGACATTTTCCAGAATCCGGTTATCGAATATTTGCAATTTCGGAAAACCCGGTTACCGTTTTTAAAATTCAGTAAAAATCGGTCAAACAGTTCTTTTTTTGTGAGAAAATTATGGTACATAAATTTTTATTTTAATATTTTTTGTCCCAGTCTTCAGATATAGCCCTTGATCGGCATTATCATTATCGAATAGGCGACCATGACTGAGTTCCGAATTTCTTTGATTCATTTATGAAAGAGTATTTAATAAAATTCTCGACTTTGGCGAAATTTCCAGTACTGAGATACAGTATTCAAAACCTTTAAGCGACGTTCATTTATTCGTTTTTAAACATTCAACTAACTGCCTGTTCGCCGATATCGAAAGAATATTTTCTTTCATATACTTATATTTGAAACAAAAACAACTTTTATATTTTGTTTTTGTTTTAAATGTAATTATAGGAAAGAAAATTTTCTTTCGATATCGGCGAACAGGCAGTATTTCTTGAGACAATGAATTTCGATTTTTTTTTAATGTTTTAAAAGAGAAGAAAATTGCATAAGTTTCCAACAAAGTTGTTTGATGTTTGGGTAACTGATTGATAATAGCAATTTCTAACCGTTTAATACTGTCAATTAGTTCTGATAAAATGTTAATTTCAGTTTGAGCAAATAGGGTTAGTCCCAGGTCAATGAATTCTAAGTTTTTTAATATAGTAAAAACTAATTTTATTGGAAAAATATACAAATCGAAAAGTATTCGACTGAGACGGTTTTTTAGTTATAAAATAACCGGACTCTTCGACATTCGAAAAATTAACATTTTGAAAAAACCGACAACCGTATTGTAAAAAGCCGGTATAAGAAACCGGTTGAAAAACCGAGTCGATCACCCTAGAATGTACATGTGTACATATGTATATGAGTAATAAGATTTTTTCTCTTCAAATGAGTGAAGTTGAAAATTTGAAAACTGTTATTATTTGTTTGGCATATACATCCATATATACCAGTGTTGCAAAATTAAAATTTTGAAATGTAACTGAACTATAACTGAAAGAGTACATTTTTGCATTAAATGGTACTTTTGTAAAAAATATTTATTTATAAAAATTAACTGAACAAAAAATGGTTCATTTGAATTCATATATTTATGTCAAGTAACTACAATATTTTTAGGTACAATAAAGGCAAATATATGTATGTAAATATACATAAATAAACTTTTTTATACATAAACAAAAGGTACATTTATTGTTTTTAGTTTCCAAAAAAATATTTTCTATAGTTTATACCCTGGTTTATGCTTTTATAAATAACAAGACATAAAAAACTAAAAAATTAATTCATTTCTTACTTAAGTTTAAAAGTATTTATATTTAAAAATAAAGCTTTCAATTAGTTTTTTTAACATAAAGCTAATTTAATTTATGAGATCATTAAAAACAATTAAAACAGCAACTATCATTTGATTTTAATAGATCTTTAACTTTGATCAAACTTGAAACAGTTTCTACATATAAGCGATTCCTTTCTTTGCTTTTTAGATCATTTTGTATCGAAAATATGCGTTCAAGTGCTGCTGACGAATGTGGTATTGATAATTCTCCAAAAACAATACGTGAAATATCCGGAAAGATTAGTTCATTCATTTCGCTCTTAGTTTTGTCACTATTTTTTCCAAAATTTTTAAACATTTTCGGTTTTAAAGTGTTTTATTTCTGGAAGATCCGCTAGTGCACGGAATCGGGAATTATTATTTTCATCGAAAATATCGTTAACAGTAATAGTATTCGTATTATACTATTGGTTGTACCAGAGAGAATATTTTCTGCAGTAAAACTATTTATCAATTTAAATGTTTTAATAAAAAGATGTTGCGGTTTCTTTAAATTTATAAATAATTTCTTTGTCAACTTTGTATGTTTCTACGTGTATGTACATATGTCAAATTTAGTTCTACAAAAGACTTCATTTAAACGCAAATCTGTGATATTTGTAAGAAAATTCGGGTTTAAATTAATTTTTAATTTCACTTTGTTTTTTTTTTTTTTTGTAATTTATTTTATAGTGTGAAAACAAAGTAAATTTAATTATAAATTAAAATGAAGATTAAATATTGAATAAAAAACATCCCTGAGGAAGTTGGGAAATTCCAACGAAACGTAGGATGAAATTTAAAAATAAATAATCTTTTATTTTTATTTTTACATATCATGACCTTAAAAGCCCAATAAAGAGAAAATTACAAAATAAAAACAAAGAAAGGTCAACAATATTAAAAAACAGATAGCAAATGGTTTTCATTCAAATTTAAATTTTCCACTGACATTATATCCAAAGCATTCCTTTTTATAAAATTTCCTGTCAAATTTCCGCAAATTGTAAAATAGTAATGGAAAAGTACTGAAAATGTCGTGGGGGTACCGAGGTATTTTTGAAATAAAAAAAGTTCTGAAAAAAGTACTAAAGTACTAAATTTTTCAACACTGATATATACATACATATCGTGATATGATTTTAAAAATGCCCTAAGTTACAAAAAATTTAAAATCGACTTCTTGATTGATTATGATTATCAAAATACATGTCGCTGAAAAATTTTACATATTTAAATTCTACTAATTCCTTGATAAGAAATACGCTTAAAGTGAAAAAATTTGGAAAAATTTTGGTTAACTTTTCATATTAGTGAGTATTTTGCTTTTCCTATAAAATCTTTTCAATGTAACTTAGGGCTTTTATGAATTCGTGTGACGATATGTATGTATATTTTTTATGTGATTTGTTTTTTAATTTATGTAAATGTTTAGGCCCGTATTCATAAAAAATAATTTGTATTTTAAGACAGATTTTTCATAAAAATTTTCCTTAAAATAGTTTTCAAACTCAAATTATTTTTTTATGAATACAGCAGTTAATATTTAATTACTGGAATATGGTCGATTGCGTCGGCCATAGGAAATACTAGTTGCCATTAAAAGGCTGTATTTACGGTGTATGGGCGTAGTGGCAAGAGACGCTTTTGAAGACGCAATAACATTTGTGTCTATGTACATTAGTTGCAACACTATTATGATTAAGAATAATAAATGTTAAATATGTTAAATAAAAAAAGTTATTTTTCATACAACTTTTTGCATCCGTAGTAAGAATTGCTAAATTTCTGTACACATTAATTTCTTGTACACTGTATTAGATGTCGATAAAAACACTAATCTATATTGGAGTGTAAACTTAATTTAACGGCATCTAAAACTTTCTGGTTTTTATATAAATTCGATTCGCTCACCAAATCATTGTTCATTCTTTTATAAAATTATAGTTGGAATCAGTGTAAGTGTAATATAAGTTCCCACAAAATACACTCATCTCGTTTGAAAAAAAAGTCCGAGAATAACTACATACTTGATTTGCTAGAAACGTTTAATATATGCCAGCAGTAGCAGTAGCAGTAGCAATAATAATAGCAAAAAAACCTATTTAAAGCTGGACATTGTGATTTTGTGTTGATCCCTTTTTACTGGATGTCACTTATTGACAATATTTCTGAATACAAAAAAAACACACACACAATTTGAAAGCTTTTGAATTCGTTTGGATGGAATAATAAAGTACGTGTATCTTAATAAAAGGCATTTAGAAGAGGACGTCACAAGAGTTGGATTTAGAGTTAAATAAATTAAAAGATGAAAAATTGTTAAAATTGATAATACGACAATTTTATAACAAATATGTTAAGAAATGGGCCGCATTAATAAGCGTAAGCTTCGCCCTTGTATACAAAGTTTTATAAAAATTTTATTTTATTTTTTTAAATATTATTTAATTCAACACTTAAAAATATATTTACACAAAAGAAAATTATTGAAATTGAAAATAAATAAAAGTGCTGCAAAAGAAATAATTTGAATTTGCTAAATTAATTAGTTTGGTAATACCAACTAAAAAGTATGGACAACGCAGAATTCGCAATGGAGTTTTCTCGGAATTTTCCATTTTTTAAATTTAAAATCTCCACCACAAATTTAATATTCACAACATAAAAATGCACAACAAAAAATTGCAATAAAATTATAAACCTGCTCCGATAGTATTTAATATTACAACGCTAAGCCGCCACTGTGTTCAAAAAATATAAATATATAAATATATAGACACCATAATAAACCGATGTATATTTATTGAAATTTGTATTTTATTTCTTTGTTTTCGTTACTGTATCGCATTTGTAACGCAAAATTTAGAAAATTCATTTGCAGTCGCCACCTAACAAAACGGCGATCCAATATAATATAAAAGCGCAGAGCTCTCTTGATCAGCTGTGGAGCTAAGCACAACATGTTGACTAAATGTAGCGAAAAAAAATGTATGATGGAAAAAATGACAGCAAATACTCAACTGTTGTGTGGAGCGGAATAGTGCTGGTAGAGTAGTGGGTACCGAGTATCGGGTATTTCCTTTCTTTTGGCTATTCAATAGTCAAAAGTAGTTACTCGATACTTTTAGAGTTGTATTTTTAAGCAAGTTAAGTGGCTAAAATAGTGCATAAAAATACATCACTGTATAAAAAGACATCTAGATGTAAGTTTCTTTAATCAAATCAAAACTAAATAATTTTTTTGGATAACAATTAAATTATTTCTTAAGTTGTTGTTAACGTTAAATTAAAAGTTAGCTTTACATTTATTTTTTATTTAATAATAAAAGACATACAAAACCAATAATAGTTGAAGATCTATTTTTAATTTTTGAAGAAACTACTTCAATTTGCATATAAAAACTATGCAAATTACAAATTCAAAAAATCCGTTAAAAGTATCGAGTAGTATTGAGTACCCAAATGAAAAGTGTTGAATATTATTGAGTTGCGCTACAGTTACGTCTTATGAAAGCGACCAATATTCATTTTTTCAGAATTTTTAAAAAAAATTTCAATTAACAAGCAATTTTTAATACAAAAAAAACGAGAAAGAAATTTAATTTATAATATTTATTCATTAATTGTTATTTTAATTGTAATACAAATACAAAATACGTATTTGTATTTTAAATACGTATTTCAAATACATATATTTCAAATACTGCACAGCCCAGGATACAACTGTATTTTTTGGCGAAAGAGTAGAGAAAATTATGTAAGATTTTTACAGTGGGTAGATATGACGAGCACTGTGCATCGTTTTCTTGCAAAAAGTGAAAATTTAAATATTTTAATATTTTAAATTTTTAATCGCACTAATTAATATTAACAGTTTTACTAAAAACAAATTGAAACAAACTGTTAATATTATACTACATATGTATGAAAAATATTAATTATGGGCGATTACGTGCGATTAAAAATTAAAAATACTAAAATTTTTGCAATTTCCATAAAAAGCACCATTTAGAGGAACAAGTGCGATATATGAACGTTCTTTTTTTTTGTTGTAAACTTAAAGTTTCATTTTCATTTTGACTTCAAACAAATTTGGTTATTATTGAGATATTCACGTAATTAATTTTGATAGTTGTGTGGTTAATTAAACATAGAATTGTCCTATTTACCAACAATTATTTTCCAGTTGTTCATTAAACAAGTTAACAAATATTTTCTTGTGCACCACAATATTGAGATACTGAAATTAGTAAATGGACACAAGTATTGAAATACAATGGGTGTAAGTTATGCTCATGTGTGCAAAAGCTCTCCGACACTTAAGAAGAAATGTTATGAATGAAATACATAATAGAGGCATTTAAGGGCAAACATTTGCAATACTCAGGGAAAAAAGTGTCAATTAGTACGATTAGTTTTTGGGTAAAGTATAATTGACACTTAAAACTAAAATACGCAATGACACATACATGCATGCACATACCAGTACATGCATGCTCGGTTGTGTCTATTTACACCCAGTAGCTTTGAAAATGGTAAAGTTTCACTTTTAGCAAAAACTTTTATATTTTCTTTTTAATTGATGGAGTGAGTAATTCGCACTGATGTCTCTTTTTAAAGCAAGATGGAGTCTATTGACTGTGTCTACATACATATGTGTTGAAAATCTACTTTAACATTTATTTTAATTTTAATCAATAGTACATTGAAATTTCTATGTCATAATTTTTTTTAATATTTTTATTTAGTTTTAGTTTATTCTGTAAATTTAAATAAAAACATTCACTCTGCTTTTGTAAAATATCTTTTTAATTCCAATAATATGCTTACCGGGGATTTTTTTAATATGTTGCAGCTACTAGGCAGACTTTTTTTGTATCTATAAAGGTTTTCAATAGTATATTATAAAAGCACAAGCTTTACAGCTATTATTAGAGGGAAGTTCGATAGTTTCGCGACATATTATATTTCGAAGGCACTTTGCTTTTGACAGCCATTGGAAGTACACAAACTCGTTAATTTCAACGAAAATGGAATAAAGTGAATTTTGTGTGCTGATTAAAAATAAATTTGTTACGTAAAAAAAAATCGTCACAGAAAACCAAGAAAGACTTGATAAATACAATGGGGATTCTGCACCATCAATTACAATGCTTAAAAGGTAATTTACTGAGTTTTGTTGTGGTCGATGTCAAACATTCTTCAGGTCACCCAAAAGGTCGTCAAGCTATTAAAAGCCCATAAAATCCATGGAAATGGTATTGGACGATCGGACAATGAAACTGCATGAGCTGCCTGAGGCTGTAGGCAACTCCACCGAGCGAGTACATCATATTTTGCATGAATATTTGGATATGAAAAAGCTATCCGCGCGATGGGTGCCGCGATTGCAATCATATCACCATTTCAAAGGAGTTTTTGGTGAGGTTCAAGCAAAATCCCAACGAGTTTTTGTGCCGTTCTGTAACTGTGGACGAAACATGGACACTTCCAGCATAGTCTTCAGACTTAGTATCTCGTTTTCTAATTTGATAAAATGGCTGGGCGGTAAGAAAATTGGGTCAAACGAAGAGGTTGTCATTGTCAGAAACAAACTTCTATTTTCAGGTTGCTGAGAAATCTTATTATTTAAAGGGAATAAAAAAAATAAAAAGACGCTGAACTAAATGTTTCGAAGACTATGTGAGAAATAAAAAACTTTTTTGCCGAAAAAAATTTTTATTTTATCCAGAAAGTCACGGAATTATCAAACTGCCCTCGTAGTTCTCAGACAGGAAAGTCTTCTAGAATTCTTTAGATATCTTAGTAAAACAGTTTAATAAGTATAATTAAAAATTAAACAACAACTACTACTTCAAACTTAAATGTCATAAAACAGGTGAAAATTTATAACAACAGAAATAAAACTCTTCATAAATAATAACTTCTTGGTTTTTCGACCTTAGTTGTAAATATGGTTTTTTTATTAATATAAAAACCTTTTCTAGTTCCTGAAGAAGAACACCGAAGGTGTTCGAAATATCGAATGAAAATAATATATGAAAATGTTAAACAATAATAAATAAAACAAAAAGAAAGAAGTTTATTAGATATGATGATACAATAATTTCTAATAAACTCAATATTTCAAAAAAATCATTGTATTGCAAATTTTCAATAAAAAGTGAAAAAAATTTTGAACTTTTTATAGAAAAGAAAACTTCTTAAATATGTATCAAAGTTTCACAAAAATTAGATTTAAAAAAAATAATAGAAAATTTATCAGTAATAAAATTTTTCAATTATATTTTTAATTATCGGAATGAAGACAACTTCTAATGTAACAACCAGTTGCTAATAAATATACTCACAATATTATTACAGTAACGGACTGTACGTTATTCAAGAAGTCATCCGTTCAGTCATTTTTAAAAGAATAAACATTTAAAATTGTAAGCAATTTTATTTTTTACTGATTCTAACATTCATTAAAAAAAACTAAGGACATATTAATACGGATTTTCGGTTACTTTCAATATGGTCCGTTGTTTTCAAGTGCTGTTTTTTTATTCTTTGCTTGCTTTATTTGATTTATTCAGAATTATTAAAAAATTAATTATTTATTATTTTCCTTTACCTGAATTATATATTATTATTATATTTAAATTTATGTATGTACATATGTAACACAAAAATTTTTATTGACAGTACAAATAGCAGAAGCAAGGGAAAAGTCTTTTATTTTTAGGGAACTTGGGGTTGATTATTTGACAATAAAAATATCCGAAACAAAGAAAACATCTTTTATTTTTAAGGGATTTAGTCAATTAATTTTTTAACATTAAAAATTAAATGAACTTTTGGTTAAATTTAAATGAAAAATGAGTAGACCGGTTTTTAAGTGAACTTTCATTTATTTTAAATTACAATTTCAGTTAATTATACGTACAGAATATTTTGAGTGTATTAGAATGTATAAATGTCAATAGCGTAACTTTAATAACTTTATACAATAAAAAATTCGCAAATAAGGAAAACATGAAAAAAATTAAATTTTAATCGTACTTCTAGAAAGAAAAAAATATTTAAAAATATCATATCGAAAATTCACTAAAATAATAAAGATTCCAGAAAAAATAAAAAATTTTCTCAAAATTCTAATTTTACAAAAAAAAAAATAATAAAAATTGCAATACTATTTAAAAATTTTCAGCGTATAATTCAGAATTCTTTAAGAATTAAAATTGAAAGAAAAATTTCCTTAAGACTTGTCGAGCAGAGTTTTTAAAGAAACATTTTTTTATAGAAAATGTTCGCTTTCTATTACATCACTCTAAATAGATTTCTTTGCAAACTTTTTAAACAAATTGATTAGTAATCAAATCTTCAGTTTAGTCTTTGTTTCTTTTAGCACACGTCTCTTAACTACTCGCAGCAACAAAATCAATCAGAAAAATATAAATAAAATAAACATTATTACTTTATCCGTTTGCATTTGCTTTGTACTCCTTGTCAAACGTCCTCCTACATAAAACATCTTTATTTGACTTAACATAACAATCACTTAAAGAAAATTTCATTGTATCGTAAAAGACAACAAGCATCAAATGGATAAGGTTATGACAAATTAAAGAAAATACTACTACATATTTGACAAGACAGCTGAGCGGTTTTACAAAGAAATTGTAAATGTTTCTTAGCTAAAGTTGTGATCAAGCGCACACATTCGAGGTAATTATTAAATGAACTAAAGTGCTCATTGAGGAGAATGTATCATAATATTGCAGATCCCCGTAGACTAGTGGATAATTTACTAGACTGTTAGTCTGGGGGACGCAGGATGGATTTCTGCCTAGATCCTGAGAGGTCCTGCAGACTAGCCAGAAAGGTTTCGGAGATTGCGTTTGTCTTCAAAAAAAAATTGGAACTCGTGATTATTAAATATAAAATGTATGACTTGAAGAGAAAACAACTAGAATTCACATGATTACGTTGATCATCATATTATGTGCCTGTTGGATTAATTTCGCTTCTGACTTTAATCAAATGCCTGTAAGTTTCACATTTTTTCTGTACAAAAGATTCCACTTATATAATTGAAGATCAACTTACTATATATTTATGCACTTGGCTTAACACGTGCTCAGTTAGATACAAAGAAAAACTCCATTGAACTAAACTTTCAACATAATAAAATTTAAAAGAGAGACATTTTCATCAAACACTTAATATTTATTTTTATTTCACAGAATTTTTTATTCCTTTTTTTTGGTTGCAAAGAAACTTATCGGTATCTAAAATGCAAAACGCCCTAACTACGATTTAAATAATTTTGTAGTAGAAACAGAAAACATGTTAAAATGAAATATCTCATGATTTTCAATGCAAATTTCTGCATTGCAATACAAAATACTCTGTCAAGTGGTGCACAAGAAAGACTAAAAGTGAATTAATGACAACACGCAGGTTGGTTGATTGATCAGTTCTGTATCAGTGATGACAGCAGAAATTTAACAAAATACCTACATGTCTCGAAAAAAAACTCCCGCTTTTACGTAAAAAAAGTTTCCTATATTTTTCCCTACTCTAAAAATTCATTGATTTTGGGAAAAAAAAGAAAATATTATTTAGTTTTTTAAAATTTTGTACATTTTCAGCGCCAGACAAGTTAAGTTAAGTTTATTTGAGAATTCAACAACAATCATTACAAAGTAAATAATTAAAAATAGTATTATAAAGAAAACTTAAATCTATAATGTTTTGATAAAATGGTATTAATGTTAGACAGTAACAATCTTATCAATTTGTGATTATATATATATATAATAACAATTTTTGTAAATTAAGTGCTTGCTCCCGGCACAATATTCAGCGCCAGACAAAAAATTAAATAATAATAAAAAATAACAAAAATTATTTAATTTTTAAGGGAAGTTTTAAGAGCTTTTGCATTTTATGATTCTTCGCATTGATTGCTAATATAGATTTCTTAAATTTTTAAAATAAGGATGCGAAGATCTAAGAAGGATATGAACATCTTAATTCTGAATTCTTAATAAAATTGTGCCTAAGTTAAAAAATGTGTGTTAATGGTTATTTTTAATTTCCAATTAAAATTTAAGTTTAGACAAACTGAAAGTTAGTAAACTCTAAAGTTAAATAAACACAACTGAACTTTGTGTTAATGGCCCTTAGAAACAAAAAAAAATTTCATTCTTTTAATTCTGGGGGCCATTAACACAAAGTTCAGTTATGTTTATTTAATTTTAAAATTTACTAACTTTCAGTTTGTCTAAGCTTAAATTTTAATTGGAAATTAAAAATGTTAATTAACAATAAAAAAATTTAGTTAACTTACAGTTATCAACTACTGTGAATCACACCAGAAATTTATTTTTGGGAAATGCAAAAAAATAAAATAGCACCATCATCCAAGGACATCTGAGCACGATTTCTGCACAAAGATGTGCATTTTTCAGATGGTAAAGCTTAAATCACATTTTTTTTTAAGAATTTATGAAAAATATTTTTAAAATAAACAAACAATAATTAATTTTTAAGTGTCATATTTTTTTCAAGTTAAAAATTTAAACTCAAAAAGTATTTCAGTTAATTTTATTTAAAAGTTAAATCTTAACAGAGCTTCGTGTTAATGAATTTTCACTAACCAAAGTTAAAGTTTTGAGTTTAGTGTTAACTTAAAGTTATCTTTTTTATTGTTAACGGCCCTAAGAGCGTTTTTGAATATTTAAAATAGCTTAATATATATTTTTAAAAAGTCTTGATTTATATATTAATCGAAAAAAAAAACAAAATTTTCATTTTTTTTTTATTTTTCATACAAAATCTATTCCCAAGAAAATTGGACATTTTTTGTTTTCCTCTCGGTGTCTCTATATATATTATTTAACAAAATATGTTTCTATCTGTATGAAATATCTCGCGTAATACTGTAACAAAATTTTAAATTTAGATTTTTATATGTATTATCACTTTTGTGCGATGTTTTATGCAATTACACCGCAATAAAAAAGGAAGAAAAACAAAATTTTAAAAATTCCCTACATTTTCTTAAAATGAGAAATCTGTCCTTTTTTCTCTTCTCTTGAAATTTTCCAATGAAATCCCTACAAAAAGGGAAAATTCCCTGCTCTTGGCATCACTGATTCTAATCATTTTTGTCGTAAAATCAAAATTATTTTTACTAATAGAAAAATCAAAACACATAAACAAAAAATATAGCGAATTTAAATTGCAAATTATAAAAAGCAAATAAATTGCAATATGGACAAAATAGAAAAGGTAAAACAAAATAATATAAGAAAGAAATATTTAATGATGGCCGGGAATCGTTCATTTATATGCTGCCGTTAAAAAAATATGCTGTCGATGTAATAAAATATTTGCTCACACTTTCAGCTCCAGAATGAAAAAAATATCAAACTTCATTTTGTCTGGATCTAAACGGTAACAAAAAATATAAAACACCAATATTTTAAATTAACAATTCTGCTGACTTATTGAATCTCTTGCTTTGAATAAAACGCAGACAATAAATATGCGCATGTTAAATTTAAAGCAAGTAATATTTGTTGACTTATTAAGTCAAATGATGATTCTTTTTAATCTTTTAACAAACTAAAACAATCATAAAGAATTGACAGTGATCATCTCACCAAATGCTGAAACACTACGGAATTAATAAAAGTGTATATTTTGCATGTTTTATTAGTTATTGCATTTACCATTTCAGGTAACGTAAGGTACTCCCACACACTTTTATTTCTTTTTTCACAATGTTCCTTTTGATTTCGTTGCAAATACTACACACTTAATCGGAAGTTGAACCAACAACAGGATATAAAATGCATTTGTATACAAATGCATATAAAAATACACATACAAATGTATATGTGTAGAAGCATACATACACACATAAGCAAAAGCAAAATCATCATCAAACCTGATGTGCCAATACACTTCTGCAAAAATGCCAAAGGTTTGAAAATAATAGTAGTAGTAGTAGTAGTTAGTCTTATCAAAAGAACAAGATTTTCTTAATTTTAAAATCCTATTTTTTCAAATGTTTGTTTTTTAACGTGAAATGTAATAAAAAGTGGAATAGGAAAAAAATCAATAGATTGAATTATTCTATTTCAAAAGCGACAAGCTTACATAGAAAAAAGTAAACTTTTAGCAGTCGTATTTTTGGAAAAAAAAAATAAAGTCGATTAAGCTTTGCATTGTTTTGAATATTGTGTTTGTCAATAAGACAAGTTTTGAAAAATTCATTATATAATTATAATATTTTTAATAAGCTCACACATAGTTTTGTCTATTGAATATAAGAAACTCATCATTACAGAAAATTAAAAAACTTTTGTTTATTGTTTCAACACTTTGTTTGTTCAAATATGAATACTTCATACAAAAAGTCGTCCTCGCAGAAAATTTTATAATTTTTCGTCAGTGTACTATCACTTTGAGCAATCCAGTGAGCTGTTTTCAAAGGAAATTAATTAGAAACGTCACTGAAAATGCTGACACGAGAAATACTTATTCTACGACTGTACACAAATTTTGTTGTAGAATCACCAAAAAGCGACGATAAAAGCAATTAACGATTGCAACTTATTCATGGTGTACGACGCTGCCACCAACATAAGAACTCCCGAATTGACGATGCTAGCTTCCTCATACTGTGTTCAGACATACACATCAATTATGCAATTAGCAACTTTTACACAATTACAGCTATAATTGAGCTCAATTAACCATACACTAAGTCAATTAATAAATTGAGCAATTGGTTGTTAATTTCATCGCTAATTGAGTAAAATTCGAAATGCAGCCCTTGCCACAACCAGTTGCTAATAATTATTAGAATAAATAAATGTCAATAGTGTAATTTTAATCATTTTATTTAATAAAAAATTTGCAAGTACAAAAATTAGGAAAACATGATCAGAAATTAAATTTTAATCATACTTCTAGAAAGAAAAAATACTAAAAAAAATCGTATCTAAAATTACCTAAAATAATAAAAATTCCAGAAAAAATAGAAAATTTTCTTAAAATTCTAATTTTACAACAAAAATATTGTAATACTATTTAGGGGCCTTTCACACTATCATACAAGTTTTTATTGCATTTTGCGTGAAAGAAATCTAATGAGATTTGTTGCGGCTGTCAAAAAATCTAACGTACCATTACATTTTGTTTCCACACTATCAGATATCAAGTAAAATGTAAAATATGAGTAGAAAACAATCGACTGTTCAATTTGCTTTTATGAAAATTCAATACTCATCAAATGAAAAATCTTATCGTTTAAAAAATTTCTAAAAATGGCAAAGTCTTATGGCATGTCAAATTTATTATCGCATTGTTTTTTCATTTTAGTAACATTTTGCTTTCACACTATCCCACTTGCACGGATTATTACAGTTTTTGACAAGTCTTAATACAAAGTATTATAGTGTGAAAGGCCCTTTAAAAACAATTCTATAGAATACAATCCAGATCAACCAGGTAGTATCACTAGAACCTCTGTGTATTGTAATTTCGTGGATTTTTTGTTTACGTATTCTGTGTTATAAGGTGTTTGACATTTTCTTTAAGATTCATCTGTGCTGACAGTGCCACCTGGATTTTATTTATTTTGACAGCAAATAACGTAATTTCTAGAACAAATTTTATATTTCTGTAGAACCGCTACTACCTGGTTGATCTGTCTTGTGTCAACTGCTAATTGAATAAGCTAAATTGAGATGTATGAACACTAAATTTAATTGCTCAATTAAAAAGAAATTGGCTCAATTAAGAATGCATGAACATAGTAGTAGGCCGCCCTGAATACTTGGTGCTGTAAATTGACTCCTAAAACTCCTTTAGTGAAAGGCGGGTGACATCATTGCTCTTGATACACATAAATATTCTAGACGAATCGACCGTCAGTATATCGTACTGAAAGCTGTAGTTTTCACAGCTTTCTCGCTAAGAATACTATATGTTTATTTGTAAGTATCGTGCCACGCCCGCTTGACTAAACTTGTCCATTTTTAGGCAAAATTTTTTCATGTGTCTCACAGAATTTGCACGATTGTGAGAATATTTATTTCGCAATGATTTTTTATTTAAACTATTTTCCAGCAAACAAAGCTAATGACGCAAAGTATGCCCAAAACATGTTTTAATCAGCCAAATCAAAGCAAATAAAACGGGGAAAATGTCTTTGGAATCAAACCAATTTCACATTAACTAAGAACTTTTCTATTAGATTGCTTGCAATAAAAAGTATTTATAAGATGTGCATACTTTAAGGGGTGGCAAATAAATATTTCTTCAAAAGCTTTGCATGTTATTTATTGAAAAGCTTGACAAGAATTTTGCATTTAAATAAAAGAAAAAGTTTGTAGTGACGCCTTAAGGTGATCACTTAACTGCAAAATAAAAATTGGCATCGTAAGAAATTACAAGCATTACGTTGGGAATGTGTGACGTGCTGGACTATTTCTTTTATTTAAATATTTTCAAAATATCATGTACTTTTTTTTAGAGTGGAATAGACAACGTAAAAGTTTTGAGTTTTTTTTTTGTTTTAACTTTTCGTGCGGGTTTGGTTTCTATGACACGCCTGTTCTGTACGTAAGAAACTTTCATCTCTTATAATTTTTACTCTTTTAGTTTATTACAAACCGGACAGTAAGTATTTGTCGTATATCGGAACGGCCACACCCACTTAAATTTTAAAACAGCTTTTTAACAAAACACTACTCACTCTCCGCATCATGCAATCTAACAAACACATATAAATACGAGTACATCCTTCATTTTGGACTTATATATCTATGGCTGCATTTATAAACGATTAATAAAGTTATAATAGGTTTAACGTTGGATTTTTATATGGGAGACCCGGTTTTAATGCACACATTAACTTTATAAATCGTTTGTGAATAAGGCCACTTTATATATAAGTAGATAATAAACTCCTCTTTTTAGCTGGACATTCATGTATAATAAAGGACGACTTTGTTCTTTTCTGCAAAGAAACACGAATAACTTTTCATATGAATAACTAAACATCAAACTGGCAACACAATATTATCGCAATTTCTATTAGTTAACTGGAAGCCAACTTGCCACACGAATATATTAATTACTTTTCATTTATATTGCCAAAATTGTATCCGCCGTTACTCTTTTCTTTTTAGCCATCTGCATCATTTGTAATCATTGGCAAATTATTTTTTCTAGCAAACCACAAAATAATCCCTGAAAGTGAACATTTATTTTGTACAATCTAAAAAACAACACTTCCGTTTCATTTTAACGATATGAATAATTTTAAGCTTAAGATCACAATAGTCGAGTGCAAGAGTATAAATAAGTGGTTCAAGAGACGGGCGTGCGGTTTGAAGGGTATTTTTGGTTTTTGTATCCTTTTGGAAGAAAGATGACAAACACAAATGCATTTATTAACAAAGAGTGATGGAGAGAGAGAGAGAAGTAGAGACAAAAGTGACTTCTGCAAGCAGGATTGTCCACTTTTGAATTACAAAAAGCACTAAAATTAAGGAAAACACGCGTATTTTCCAAAATAAAGCACTGAATATAAAAAATGCTTAGTTTTTCTTACTCTATTGGTTTACTATGTATATGTATATTGGAAATGTACTAATGACATTTCGTCGTCCAAAAGTAATCTTCACGTATCTCCAAAAAATTTTTCTTTGGGAAATTGAGTCTAAAGTTTCAACATTATATAAAAAAAAATATTAGATAATATGAATTTGCACTACTTCCGGAGCACAAGTTTAGGATCTTAGACCCGGTTACAACACGTCAAGTCTTGAGTTTTTAGGAGAAGCGGTCTTATGTAATTTTTTTTTATTTTGTTATATACATGAAGATAACTTTAGGACGACGGTATGACAAAGACCCCATCTATCTGCTAGCAATTAGTTTAAGACATTTACTGGATCTTAAGAAAAGTATATTTCGTTTACAAAGTGGGGTAATAACTGCTAGCTTGGGATATGGAACATTCATGCGAACAATAATACTCAATTATGAAGAACATAAAATTTAATTTCATCTGCGCATTGATTTTGCGAAATATAAAGAACTGAGAACGAAAAAAAAACTTATTAATACATAAAGCAAATTTTTGCTGAATCTCCAATACGAATTTACACCATTTTCTGTGCAATTCTTTCAATTCTCTTTTAGAAATTGTTATGTATAATAGCGATGGGATCATGAGTTAGTTTTCAATCACGCTCGCGATACAAAAATTGTACTCATGTACGCTCATGTGCTACCTTTCATTTTTTGCTCACGTTCTAGCACGCTAACGAGAGTTGAAAAATGTGAATCACAAAAACTTATACTCCTGAAATACTTACGAAAAAAACTATAAAATATTTTAAAAATTATATGAAAAAAATTACAACAATGCAAAAGAATTCACGAAAGAATAACACCGAAAATCTACTCATGCACGCTAAATTTTTTTATACTTACGTTCATGCACGCTCACATGATTGAAACAAAAAACTAATCACTAAATGCATGATCACGAATGATTCTCGCTAACCACATGAGCCCATCTCTAACGATTACTCAACACTTTTCTGAAACCGTTTTTCGATTAGGATAAATATTTAAATTTTATTTTAAATAAAATTTGTATGAAAAAGTAGTCTTAAAATAAATTTAAAATTTAAATAATTTTTTATGAATACGGGCGTAAATATTTAAAATTTTGAAACGCCAAGGACTGAATTTCTATACGTTCGCTCAATGGTTGAACTTGTATAAAAAATGAAAAAAAAGTTAATAGTTTAAATATTTAAAATTTAAAAAAAAATAAAAAAATACATTTACATATTCAGAAATAACTGGTTAACCGGTTTACCATACAATTTTCTATTTTTTTAATTTTTTTTTATGAACACACAAACCGCGAAGCCATTTTGGCTTGTCTGCAGAAACAGGCAGGCCCTAGGCAGGAATAGAACTGCGATCCCCAGACTAATAGTCTAGTACGCTATCTACTAGTCTACGGAGGCTAAAAAGTTTTGAACTGCTTGTTCGGTGATGGAATTCTTTTAAAAATATCAAAAAAATTTTTAATTTTGTTCTTATCTTCCATTCAAATTATACGCTTAGATAAAAATATGTTGTCACTTTCAAAGAAAAAACGTTAAATCGAAATTTGGCTAATTATGGAGTCCATAATATGGACACTATTGTCACATTTTTTTCACAAATTGTGAAAACGCAATAAATTATACTAAATAAAAATATTTTTAAATATTAAATAAAAACTATTTTATTGACAAATCGGAAAATATTCCATTCTCTGTTTGACATTCCAAAAATCAATATTTTGAAAAAAAAACCCACAAACGTATTTCAGAAAAAACCGTTTCAAAAACTTTTAATCAGAGTTGCAATCAATATTAAAATAGAATTGTTGCATTGAAGTTCACATTTGCAAACATTTTGTGTTTTGTTCTTTGCACATTTTTTGCATCATTTAAAATCCGGACACCGCAAATAAAAAAGTATAAAAATAAAAACTAAATGCAGCGAATGTTGACTCGAAAATTTTCCGCATCGAACATTTTAAAAAGCACTAAAAACAGTGCTAAAATCACTAAGTTAACAACGCTGTTTGCAAGACAATCTCAAATATTGTTGCACAAAATGGTTTCTACTCCGTTTGCCAACCAACACAAATTGAAACAAGAAAATTATTACAAACAAAAAAAAAATTTACTGAATTTTAAACATTGTGTTTAACTAAACAGGACGATGCTAAATTTTAAGCCGATTGAGAGTTGTAGTACAAAGAAAACGAACGTTGTTGGAATGAATAAAGAGGATATAAAAATAAAAGAGGCAATAAAGTAGTAAAATGAGCTGCTAAGGATTTTTATTGTTGCTTTAAGATAAAATATTTGCATATCGAAAGGGTGGCCAAGGCTTGATGATTTAAATAATTCGAATGATATTCTGCTTTTGCAGTTTGCACGGGAAATTTAAATGGCTTTATTGTAAATAAATAATCGATTATTTTTAATATTGTTTCTCATTGCACTGTACAAGTTTACAATGCAATACTATAATACAATACTAGGGCCAGCCATAGAAGGGCAGATCAACATTGTAGTTGATTAATTAATGAAAGGGTTGAAAAAGGACTCATCACACTTCAGATTGGTTCTTTTCTCTCTGCACGTACATATGATAAGGCAATCGAAATCTTTTTTGCGTTATTTTAGTTTCGGTTGTATAAAATATGCCAAAGAATACGGAGGGAGTCATGGGGGAAGATTTGTAAGACGTTCATAAAAGGAAAGCGCCAAGAATACGAGTACACTCACAATATTATTACAGTAATGGACTGTACGTTATTTAAGAAGTCATCCGTTCAGTCATTTTTAAAAGAATAAACATTTAAAATTGTAAGCAATTTTATTTTTAACTGATTCTAACATTCATTTAAAAAAACTAAGGACATATTAATACGGATTTTCGGTTACATTCAATATTGTCCGTTGTTTTCAAGTGCTATTTTTTATTCTTTGCTTGCTTTATTTGATTTATTCAGAATTATTAAAAAATTAATTATTAATTATTTTCCTCTACCTGAATTATATATTATTATATTTACATTTATTTATGTACATATGTAACACAAAAATTTTTATTGCCTGTAAAAATATTCGAAACAAAGGAAACATCTCTTATTTTTACGGAATTAAGTCAATTGATTTTTTAACATTAAAAATTAAATGAACTTTTGGTTAAATTTAAATGAAAAATTAGTAGACCGGTTTTTAAGTGAACTTTCATTTATTTTAAATTACAATTTCAGTTAATTTTACTTACAGAATATTTTGAGTGTAAGACAGGAAAGTTTGTTGGTGGCTGTGGTGCTGTTTTTCTAGGCAATAAATGGATCGGTCCGATTCATGTTATTAAATACACAATGAAGGGAATCGGAACGGAATTGGATATTAAACGATATTATATACCCATGAAAAGAGGAAAATATACATATAGTTTGAAGATTTCAGCACGATAATGAGCCCAAGCATAACTCAAGGGTGTGGTATTCGAACTTTTTTACACCATCTGAATAATACGATTTTGGGAAGCCCTCAAAATACGCGTTAGTTTCGGTAATCACTTCTTCGTTTGAAATGAATCTTTCTCCTGCGAGCCATTTTTTCAAGTTTGGAAACAGGAAAAAGTCACTAGGAGCTGAATCTAGACTATAAGGTGGATGATCAACCAATTCGAAGTGTATTTCACGTAATTTTAGCATCGTATCTAATACTGTGTGAACCGGTGCGTTATCTTGAAGAAAGAGCACTTTTTTTCTTCTTTAAATGTGGTCGTTTTTTCTTAATTGCATCAATCAATTGATCCAATAATGCACGATAATACTTTCCTCTGATAGTGGATCCTTTTTCAAGATAATCGATGAGCAATATTCCGTGTACATCCCAAAATATAGTGGCCATAACCTTGCCAGCCGATTTCACTGTATTCGCCTTCTTCGGAGCACTTCCACCAGCTTCCACCCATTGTTTCAATTGATTTTTGGTTTCTGGTGTGTAGTGGTGGACCCACGTTGCATCAACAGTTATTAATCGACGACAAAAGTCAACAGGATTACGCCTTATCATGTCCAAACACCGCTGTGAAGTGGTCTGTCGAGCTCGTTATTGTTCGACAGTGAGCAAACGCGGCACCCATCTTGCCGATAGCTTTTTCATATGCAAATGTTCATGCAAAATGTTGAACACACGTTCAGATGATATGTTTACCATTTCAACAATCTCACGTAACTTGACTCGGCGATCATTAATAACGATATCGAGGATTTTCTTGATATTTTCTTCAGTAACCACCTCTTTTGCCCTTCCTGTTGATGGTATTGTTGCAGTGCTTGTTCGGCCGCGCTTAAATTCAGCGATCCAATATTTTACCATGTAATCTGATGGATCAGACGGTGAGCGTTTCTTTTTTCTCTTTCGCCGTTTTCCCTTTCAAATAATAATAGTGTTTAATCACTGCACGAAATTCACTTTTTGCCATTTTTCAAGAAACACATAAGTTGCTTACTTCAAACGACAACAAATGAACGATAAAACATCTAGCGCTAGCTAGCTTCAATATCAATCCGCCCTCGTATAATCCAAATTAATTTCTTTTCTTTTCCGTTTTTTTTGTATGAATATTAAATGTCAATTGAAAAAATTTGTTCGTTATCCCGAAAAAAACTACACAAAGAAGCAGCAAAATATTGAGAATAAATTTGTTTGATGTTTTTTATATTAAAAGTGACATCAAGCTAATTATTTCAATTTTAAATTTATATACATATAGAAAAACTAGGTAACACAGTTTATATTAAAACTTCTAAAGTTTTACAACTTTATTTTGGAAATTCTTATTTTCCCCTGCAGACTTATTAAGACATGCGACGGCTTGCACAAAAATCATTTTTCGTAAACATTTCTTTGTGTTTAACACATTTTATTGGCTCATTGCCATATTTATGAGCACTTTTTAGGCAACAATTGGCCATGCAAGGAAGAAGTAAAATCAAGGAACAAATAGAATAGAAAGTTAAAGTTTCTTGGCACAGTTTTTTTTTTTTAATTTTCATAAGCTACAGTAGTTGGCTAAATGTAATCAAAATATAAATATACAAGTGTCATTTCCGTTTTAGACTCATTTGCATTTAGTTTACCCACTTTTTATACTGTTTTCGCACAAAATTTACATATTTCACCGAAACCAATTTTATTGGCAGGATAAAAAAAATAAAGAGATAAAAACCTAAATAAAATAATTTAATTTTTTGATATGCATGGTTTGAAGGAATGGAGGAAAAGCTGATTCGTAATTTATGAAAAATGTTTTTACTTAAAGGAAACCATAACGATAGAGAAGGCTATTTAAATAGTTAAAAAATTTATGCTTAAATTTCTTGGCAAAATAATTTAAATAATACTCAAATATTTGTTAGGATTTTAATTTTGTTTTTTTTTCCATTTTGCGTTTAACAAATTTCCACTTTACATTCTAAGCAATTTTGCTCTTGACAGCAAATATAATAGTTTGTCTGCGTTCAGACGAGTCAAGTCTTATTGACAAGATTTTAATTTTTACATTTTCTTCTTTGAAGTTTCATTGATGTTCAAGACATTTACTTGCAACTACCTTCAGGCTTAAAATTGCGAATGAGAGAGCAAAACGTACAAAACAGTACATGCATCAGATAACTTGCTTCTTTTCCCCTCGTCTCTTTCGCCAATAAGGTCTCGTACTCTGTTCAAATTTGCGAAAAATGTTGAGTACCATTGATTATTTTGATGGAAAATTAAGAAAATTGTCCAGTGGTGACAACACTATGATTTAAAAGAAATTTATCGGTTTTATTGCCTTGAAATGGGCAACAAAATATGTGTTTATTTAAAAAAATATAAAAACAAATCATCAACAAAATAACATTAGTAGCTTCTGCTGCAACGTATCAATTAATGCAAATCGCAGTTGCTGTGGAGGAGCTCATTGAAGGCACACGTTCTTCAAAAATCACTTAACTTAATTTTATATTATATTTACATTATTTTCCATTATTTTAATTATTTCTGGGCAATAAATTTAACATTAAAACCACAACGCCAAGAAAAATCTGATCAGCTGTTGTTTGCAATTCCGTAAGAAATAAGTGCGTTCGAGTACCCAAAAGTTTTTACAAATTTTTACTGAACTTTACTGCATTTTGCTAAATTGCGTTCGTTTATCCAAAATACATACAGTAAATGAGAACTCAAATTGAGAGCGTGAAGTGACAGTTCATGACTGAGTATTTAAAAATTTTCACTGTACAAATTTCTTGTAGTAAAATTTATTAAGAACAAGGTAGAATAATACAGATAGTGTCAAACCGTTAACGGACTTTTTTTTTGGGTTCGGGTCTGTCAAAATTTTATTATGTATTACTAACACACACTTTCACTACTAAAGAAGCACACTTTAACATTTGTTTCAAATGCAAGTAAGAAAAGGAAAAGAAACAAAATTCTTTATAGAACAGAAAATGCAACCATCTTGCCATTTTTCTTTTGTGCTTTTTGACAGCTGCGAACCTAAAAGCAGTGTTGTTGCAGCTTCAACACCACCTGTATTATTCTACCATGAGTAAAACCAAAAAAACATATGATTCGAAAGGTAAACAAAACAAAGGTAAGAAGACAAAAAGTATACAATTTGTAAAAAAAAATTATTTAAAAAAGAAAAATTTAAATAATGAAGTAATAAAAAATCAAAAGTGAACCATTATTATTAACTTTATTATACCATACATGTCTCGCTATCTTTTTTCAAAGAATTCAAAAAGTTTTGTCTGTTGAGGGTTTTATTATCTTGTTCAGGCGAACATTTTATATCCAATTTTTTTTGGTCTTTATAACTTTTGAAATTTTTTTTCGTTGCACTTACTTTTAAGGTAGTCAATAGCAAAAATAAATAATCACATACCTGTGATTAAATTTAATCAGACACAAATTAATCAGATCAAATAAAATGAAAATAAACACATGGAAATGATTATAGAAAATAATTTGTTTTTATTTTCTTAAAATATTCGTGTTATAATAAATATTGCATCCAAAGTGTAAATATATTTCAACACTAATTTCATTTGCAATCAGCTCTTTTTACAAATTTTTCAGTTCGCGTTTATTTGAATTTTTTTTTGTGTGACAGCTTTTTTTGCGAGTAAATTTTTCAGTTTGCTCAGTAATTACTCATTTACTGCATTTTACTGTAAAAGTACTCGAACGCTCCTATTATTACGCAGTTGGAAAATATGTTGCCAGAAACATTTTGTGGTTGAAAAAAAATGCTGCCAAAAAATTTTCGTATGTTTTCACAAAATGAACAGAGTACAACTTCAACAATTATTTACCATGATTTTTTTATATGGACTTTTGACAGCATTTCGCACGAAATTATGAACAAAAGTACCATGCTTAAAGTATCAATCATGTCAATAAGACATGACGTGGTTGAACGCAGACTTTGAGTCTTAAGGCGCTTTTTCTACCCCTACAACTCTCTTCTGAACCAGAAAATTGCTAAAGATATTAAATTCAAATATTAGCTTATGAAACGCACAATGATAGGCAATAAAACTATTAAAACTATAAGTGGCTTGGAAGAGCATTTCTTTCATTTTCTTCTCAGTTTCCCAGGAAAACTCTTTGTTGCTGTAACTCTAAGTATGAGTGTGTGTTTAGAATTTGTCTATTGTTACATTATATTTCTTGAATGGTTGGTTCTCTTCTTAAAGATTAGAATTGAATTTTATTTGAATTTTCTTTTATATGAGTAGCTTTAGTTTTTCCTTTTGAAATTCTTTTGCTCTCTGGCCTACAGTAATTAAATACAATTGAAGTTGTATGCAGCAGTCACTGCATAATTTAAGAATGCAGTTTAATTTAAATAGCATAAGTTTTTATTCATTTTTATATATACTCGTATTTTAAGCCTTAAAGTGGACAAGTAGATCATAGAAGAGCTTATATTAAATAGAGCCCTGCACAAACATACTTAAACACGTGTTACATTTATTGTCTATTTCAGGGACGTTAAAACATCAAGTGGAGACTTTCTAGCATACGCTAAAGGAAGAATAAATGTACAGACAATTGTTTGGTCACGGAATTTTTAAATTCAAGTCGTTAAATTTCTCAAGCAAATTGCCGACTTCAACAAAAGGAAAGTACACAGAATTTTTGACACATTTATTATCTATTGCAGGGATGTCAAGCCAAATATTGGAGACTTTTTTGCATTTAATGAAGCAAAATTGGATAATTACAGATTTCGTTTTTAATTTCGGTTTCCTGTGCTTTGCTATTCATTTTTTTATCGTTTCACGCATTGTAATTTAACCGACTAAATAATGGTGTATGAATCCAAAAACAATTTTCTACAAAAGTCTACATGAAGAAATGAATGAAAATATTCAAACCAGAAATTCAGACAGAAGTCAGTACCAGGCTTATTAAAAGATGACGAAACATTGTTCTAATTTACATAAACAAAGAAATTAAATGATTATAAAATAAATGTTGTCGTCAGAGAACCAAACCTGAAAATAAAAATAATTTGTTTATATCAATTCTTAGTTAATTAATCTACAGGTAGTATGGGAAAAAACAATTTTAGTAGTAAAATCGGAGAAAAACAAGACTGATAAGCAAGTTCTTGGAATCTTAAGAAAAATACCAACAACACTGTACAACAAAATTAATTTTTTTTACAAATAACAAGGTTCTTACGACTGATTCTGGTAGATGGGGCCAGCAAAAAAATATTAAACTTTACATATGAGTTTTGCTTTAGAAGGAGTTAAAGTAACGTCCCTCCCCCTTCTGCACATTGTTATAAAATTATTAATATTATTTTTTTTTAACAATCATAAGCCGTAAAGCCAATTTAGCTTATCTGCAGAAACAGCCAGGGTCTAGGCAGGAATCGAACCTGCGACCCCCAGACTAATAGTATAGTACGCTATCTACTAGTCTACGGGGGACTCCCCGTACAGTAGTACGGCGGATTAATGTAAAGCACTAAGAGGAACATTTTTGCTAAAACATTTAAACTGTTCAATTCTTCGGTACACGAATTCGATGGACCCTTAACATTACCTCTATTAAACATGTACCCGAACCAAAAAAAATAAAAAACGGTCCCATGATTTTCTATTGAAAACAACAAAAATATTGTTGGCAATCCTTTTTCCTATCTTTTGCGAAATTTTTCAGTTTGGGGCCATTTACCATGGAACCCATATTTATGCATGCTGGTACGCAAAGTTCATTTATTCAAGTACGCTTGAATTTGTTATTTCTCTTCAAAATTTTCAATTCAAACACCAATCAAATAATTTTCAATAATTGTTTCCTTTTTTTCTTAAGCTATTGCATAGCTTTTATCGCGGGCTTTGACCGCGGCGACCGAATCAAGAAATTCCGTAACGAAAAAACCTAACACTAAGTTTGTTTCTTTAAGTCTTTTGTTTTTTTTTTCAATCACGTGAGCCAGCATGAATGTAAACTACGCCAAAAATTTCCTAATGAGCGCACACTTACGCTCGCTCACGTTCAATCGCGCTCACTCACGTTCAATCACGCTCACTCACGTTCAATCACGCTCACTCAAGTTCACTCACGCCCACAATTCGTAATCTTAATTCGTAGGTTTTTAAACGATATTAACTTCTCATTTATTCAATAAAAGAAAAAAAATGTTTTCTTATCGGTCACCACGCTCAAAAAGTGTAACTTGAATTAATATCAAAGAAAAAACTTGAATTAATATCAAAGAAAACTGCATAAATAAAAAATAAATAGATAATTATAATTGCATAAGTTGATAAAAAAATGCTATGCAATAGCTTTTCCGCGGCAGTCCCCGAATGCCACACGTCTTTTTTTTTTTTTGTTATATTGGTACACATGTGTTACAAGTTATATGTTGGCATTATCAGCCCATTTGGATTAGTAGTTTGATGTTGACAACTGAAAAAGTTAGTCACGTTTGTGTGGGTTCTCGATTTTTGACTTTTGAAAAATATGGGTCAAAGAATATGTATTAAATTTTGCGTTAAAAATGGAATAAAGTGCTACAAGGCACTTGAAATGTTGCCTGTGACACTCGGCGAGTCCACTTTGTCTCAAAAAAGTGTACAAGGCCGAGACGATGTTGATGACGATGAGCATCCTGGAGTTGTAACCACGTCAACAAGTGAAGAAAATATTGAAATAGTGAAAAGAAATATTGTTTTGGAAAATCGTCGAATCACTATTAGGAAAGTTGCAGAGAATGTTGCCATATCAATCGACTAATGCCATGCAATTTTCTCGAATGCTTTGAGCATGAAACGTGTGGCAGCGAAGTTTGTTCCAAAATTGCAAAATTTTGAGCAAAAGCAATGTCGCATTAGCATCGTCAAAAGGGTCATAACTGGTGACGAAACGTGGGTATATGGTTATGACGTCGACATCAAGGCCCAATCATTTCAATGGAAGCGGCCAGATGAGCCAAGACCGAAATCGAAGAACACACACAAACGTGACTAACCTTTTCAGTTGTCAACAACAAACTACTAATCCAAATGGACTGATATGAATAACACATGTGTACCAACATAACGAAAAAAAAAATTCCGATAATCGAATGTACACAGCCCGCGAAGATTCAAAATTCACCTTTTCTTTTGAACAAACCTCGTACGTACGAGATATCATTAAGTACTTTAAGTGTTATCGGCCTGATATATGCACACGTGTTACCGAAAATTGAAACTCTTAGCGAAGGCGCAACCACAATTTGGACAATTTGTCTAATTTGATAAGCATTTTAAGCGAAGCATAAAATTTTTTGAAATTTTCAAGCTATTTTTTTTTTTAGTTTATACAGATTGAGATTAGATTTGCTTGCTGACGAAGTGGTAACAACATGTAATAATGTTATATATATATATATATATATATATATATATATATATACGATTTAAACTCATAAGTAAATGTTTAGTTCAAAGAGTTTTGTAAATTAGAAAGGTCTTACAAGTAGCAAATAAAACAAAAATAAATCAAATAAAATTTCTCGAAGAAATGGCGGCTGATTTTATTACTACCTACGATAAGGAGGAGAAAATCTGGAAAGGCTTAAGCAAACCTAAACTTTGTAGTGAAAATACATCTGTGGGGGAATATGCTTTATCTATTTTACGCACAAGAAATTCACAAGCAATTATGCAAATCTCTGATAGCGAAAATAGCACAATGACAGTGGGCACGGCCCTAACGACATCCATAAGACTTGCACAATATTTTAAGAATATGGGCCTAACAGCAGATGATGTAGTGGGCATCTTGTCGCCAGAGTGTACATTTGTAATGCCGGTGGCCTTGGCGGCTTGGTTTAATGGAACACCATTTCAGGCCATAAGTTGTAGATTGGAAATGAGTATGTTGTATGTTGTATGACAATTGGCTGCGGAGCACTTATCAAACAATTCTATTCTTTTGCTATAGATGCTGTGAAAAATCTTTATGATTTCAGCCGGCCCAGAATAATATTTTGTGATGGGTTGCAGTATGAGAAAGTGACAGCGGCTACTGATGATTTTGATTTTAAGCCTTTAATTTTCACTTTGTGCAATCATTTGGAAAATGTATCCAAAGTGCAAGATTTATTACAGTCAATAGCAGTGGATGAGACTTTATTTGAGTGAGTAAAAAAAATAAATTGTGTTTAATAAATACTAACTTAAGGGCCATTATAACAACTTGCCTTTATAGTACGTGTTAATAAGAGGTAACAGTTGCCATTAGTGAAGAATAAAGTAGTAGTAGTGGTATTTATTTATTTATTATAGCCTATTTCTGATTTAAGAAAGAACACGCTCATTCGCATTCTATGAGATAGAACATTGATTTCGATTTCTCTACATTATTTCTAAACGAAAAGTGACTCGAAAGACAACTCGAATGAAAACGTAAATGTTTTCATATAAAATCCGATTTCTGTGCTACGAATGTGTCGTTAACATTGAGAATGAAATGTTAAAATCAGTTACTTGTGGTTTTTGCTTTCGTAAAAAAATTTTAGGATTTAATAAAAATAAATATAAGTTAAAAATTAGCTGGAAAAAGCTAATTGGGCTTCCCACCAATACTATTTTTTATGGTTTCTAGATCTTACTAATAAAATCATAATTCGATAAATAGTTTTAAATTTAGAAGTTTATTACTGAACCACATTGACAAAAATGCGGAATAGGCCATTGAAAATCCTCATGAAGTACTCTTAGCAGTTAAGTTTAATTGCAATCCCAGTTTAATTACAGAAACAAATTTGAGATATTTTTTAACTACCCGAAGATCTCTTGTTAAGTCATATTTCCATTAAAAATCACCATCGGCCACGCACGCTAATGTACAACATTAACAGAACAGTTTAGCCAATTGTTTCAATGGCTGGCTTCACTTTCTCTCAAATATCTCTGAAATTTGCGCTCCAAAGACTCTTTCCTGAATGTAAACCTAAGATCTGTAGCAGAATAGCAGCTGAGATCTGTTCTATTCGAATTAAGCTTCAAACCATTATTATCAAATAAAAAATAGGTATACCACATTACCCGGACTAAAAAAATAGGGAAAACCAAAAGAACCTTAGAGAAATGGGCTTGTACAAGCCGCTATTTCCATCGTCAGTTGTAGCACCCTGGGGTAAAGTATTTGGTGTAAAGCCCCAATCAATTGATGATTGTTTTTTTGCACTGGTGGAGTCACCAGCTAGGTGCATTAAAGCTGTTGCAGTGGTTACACCAAATACAAACCCGGAAACATCCCAGCACCAAAATAAACTACATTCTATGTTATAATGAATGCTTTTCAGTTACAGAAAAAGCTAATTCTTTAAAAAAATGGCTGATGCTGCTGAGGTGCAAACTGAATCAGCAAAGAGGATGGCTAAAGACGCTGAAACAACACCAGCAGGTTTAAAATATATTAGTTAAATCCACAATAAGGAAGAAAATATTTAAAACATTTTATTAATTTTTTTAATTATTTTATTTTATTGACATTTTTTTTGCACATACGTAAGCTAATGCGAATGAAAGTGAGTGCCAATGAGAAATCCAAATTGGTTCGAGTTCGAGCGAGTGCCTTTCATTCGCTTAAAGGCAGAATTAGCGGAGTGCACTCGCACCGTACTGCATCAGCTGTTCGTCTATGTTATGGGAAAAGCAAAACAAAAGCTTACTGAATTTAAATGTACCGTAGTTGCAACGTACCAACTTGTATAAAATAGAAATTTCTAACGTTGTTACGTAACATTTGTAAGCCAGTGATGGGCTGTTTCTTCGGCACAAGTGAAGGGGGTATTTCCGCTCTTATTTTTTGGTACTTTTTGATAATAATATTTGTGTACTTTTGACAAAACAACTTAAAATATTGTATATTTGCATATATATGTAATATGCAAAACGGCCTACCTATTTTTTTTTTAATTTTCCAGAAGAGACAAAAAGCTTAATAAAAAGCAAACTATTGTGATCAAAAAAACTATTTTTGTAGGTATTAATGATACTATGCTGAAAAAGATAATATTTGTTATCACAATAGTTTGCTTTTTGTTAAGTTTTTAATCTCTAATAAAAATTTTGATAGGCTCTTTTCCATTTGATAAGACGATATACATACGATATATGCTTAGATGTATATAATAAACAAATACATATGTTATATAAATGTGATATGTACGTATATACATATAAAATAATTTAAATGGTATCAATTTTTTTAATTTGTTGTTTATATTTTATATTATAATTTTATAATATAAATGTGAAATAATAAATAATTTTTATATATGTACATACATATACCAAATAAAGTTCTGATATCATTTAAATATCTTAGGTACTTTTTCTGCACAAGTCACCAATTGAAAATTTTAATTACCCATCACTGTGTTGTAAACAGCTGTTCCTTTTTCCTGGCAATAAAACAAACAATAGAAAACAAACGTACGTTTAAATGTTCTATAAGTGGTCCAACGTGCTAACAGTACGGTACGGCTACAGCAACGCTCGGCTAACGGGGCCTTAAGTTTACTGTCTTAAATCAGAAATAGGCTATTATTATTATTATTATTAATAATATTTAAAAAAAACCCCTCAACAAACAAAAGTTTTTTGAAAATCTTTGAAAAAACATATCGAGGCAATCTCGATTAATAAATTTAAAAAAAAAGAAAAAAAAAAGTATTAATTATACTTTAAGAAAATTTTCGTACGTATTAAGAATTTTACAAATTATGTTTTACAAAAAAAAACAACAAATTTTTTAAATACTTTTGTTCAATTCACAAGCTTCGTCGTATGTTATATGTACGTTGATTTTTTCAACTGACAACGAAGTTAAAACACAGGTTTTCTTATGAGGTTTGTCACATTCGGTACGTCTCCGTCAACGCAAAGTACTAAAGTTGGGCAACTTTTAACTTTTAACGTACATTGAGTACTTTGAAAAATATAATTTTTTTGCTTTGTTTTTATTAAGCAAAATTGTGTTGTGACAAAATTAAATTAATTAAAATTATAATTCAAAAAATAAAAACAGAATATCCTGGAATTGATTTGAAAATGTGTACTTTAATCAAATGAAGCTGATTTAATGCCCGTCAACAAAGTACTCATTGTGTCAACCTCCTTCACCGATACTTTAAGCTAAGTACTCTGTTCAAATTTGAGAAAAATGTAGAGCAACATTGATTATTTCGTTTGAAAATTTTGACAATTAGCCAGTGGTGACAACACTACGATTTAGAAGAAATTTAACGTTTTTATTGCCTTTAAGTAAGCAACATTGTTTTTGTTATGTAAACAAAAACCATGTGTGAAAACAAATGGAGAACAAAATAATTTTAAGAGCTTGTGCTGCAACGTATCAATTAATGTAAATTGCAGCTGCTGCGGAGGAGCTCTTTGAAGACACACGTTCTCATTCAATCCCATACCTTCATTTTATGTTATTTTCACACTATTTTCCATTATTTTAGTTATTTGTGCGCAACAAATTCAATGCTAAGTAAAATCTGATCATCTGTTGTTTGCAATTCCGCACGAAATAAGTGGTGCTTACATTATTTCGCAGTTGAAAAATATGTTGCTAGAAACATGTTGTGGTGAAAAAATAATGCTGCCAGAAACATTTCGTATGTTTTCACAAGATGAACAGAGTACAACTTCGGCCATATTATTTTGCAATTGTTTCGCATGAATTTTTTTTATATGGACTTTTGACAGCAGTTCGCACGAAATGATGAACAGAGTACCCTGCTTTAACGTCAATTGAAGACAGCAACGTATAACGTATAACGGATTCTATGTGCCTCGGCCTTTATCGTTAAAAAAAAAGACGATATTTGTTTATGTGCTTGTGAACAGACAAAATTGTTGTATCGTCATTTTGTTGTATTTTAAATGTCAATTCAATGTAGTCAATTCATTGTGAGTAAATAATTTGTGTAGAACAACAAATTTCTTTTTATCAAATAAAAAAAAACATGGAAAGAGAAACTGAAAAAAAATAATTTAATTAATGCACCAATATAATTTCGATATGTTAATAATTGATTCATAAATTTTGTTCTCATTAAAATCTTCTTCTTCCGCATTAGTCTTCGCTCAATTCAGTTGATACCATGAAATTAAAACAGATATGGGAATTCTAATTTTACGCGAAATAGTAGTTGATAACTTTTACGCGACAAACAATTTTGATGAAAATGGTTTGCAAATTAAATTGAAATGAATCAAGTATCATTAAGTTATCATTAAGAAGAATGTATTTTCTGGGTTTGCTTATCACATATTTAAAAGATTTTTACAAATTAATCTAACAAATAGAATTTTTCCATACGGGGGGGCGAATTAAGGCATTCGATATCGAATGAAATCCCATATTTTTTGAATTTTTTTGAAAATTTCGTTTGATAGCGAATGCTGTAATTTGCCCCCTGGCCACAATACAACCATTTATAAAACTGTTACTGAGAGAACACTGAAGATGGCACATAGCCGAAACCGGTCTGTTTATCAACCAAATTTGACGTGGGATGACGGAAATTCATTCCAAATTTATAAAACATATAAAATTCAAACGTATAATTATAACAACACACTTTTGTATGAAAATTACCAACAACTAAAATACAATATTGTATAATTAGACGATTACACAACACATACGACGTTAATATGAGCTTCTGAATTGAACAATTGTTTTCTTCGACTTGAATATTACTAGACAAGGCGTTGTATAGATGTCGGGTTACCAATACTTTCTTTACGAAAAACGTTACGAGCTTTAGCCTAATGGTGATCACTTTGGATACAAATAAGTCTCGTATTCTTATTCCCGTCATAATTTCTATAAATAAGATTTTAAATCACGTATAACGTGGCGACTATATCTAAATACACATGAACACTGATGATCGGTGCGGTCGGGTGTAGTGGCCCCCTAAAAACAATGTTGTTTCTGTTCTACCATGTACATAAGTTGAAATTAATTTATGTTAATTTTTCCGCTTGTTCCTTTCGAATATTATCTCATGTCCAATTCTTTCTTGACTAAAAACGTTACGAACTGTAGTCTAGAAGACATATTTTATTTTCTTTTAAATTGTTTTCAGAGCCCAGCCTTTAAAATATGGTAGTAATCAAACTATGGCCATAATAGCATCCTCGGGGACTTCCGGAACACCCAAAGGCGCTTGCGTACCAAATAGTATGTTTATATCAGATTTCAGGTACGTATTTTTTTTTATTAGCTTTTAAACATTTCGCCTCTCATTTCAGTATTTATCTCAATTCTAGACTTACTGATGACACTACTAAAATGTTTTCCGCCTGTGGCATAGATTGGTCAAGTGGTCTCTTCACCTTCATGGCAAATGTTTTGGTGGGAGGTACTCGTGTTGTTACTACGAAACCTTTTACACCCAAATATCTGCTGGAAATTATAGTGAAATATAAAATCAATTTCGTCTGTACTAATTCTTCATTACTATTGCAAGCATCTCATTTGGAAGAATACAACAAAGAAAACATGCAATCGCTCCAAATGATCGTAGTAGGAGGTGCACATTGTTCGGAGAAAAGTCTAAACTACATTAAATCCGCTTTGACTGGAGGAGTATTATTTTATAGTTATGGACTTACTGAAGTGGGTGCTATTTCAGGACGATTAAATGCTAATAAGCCCAATTCGGTGGGAAGACTTTTGCCAAATGTTCAGCTAAAAATTGTTGACAAGAAAAGCGGTCGGCGTTTAGGTTGCGGCGAAATTGGTGAGATCTGTGTTAGCAGCGGTTACAAATGGCGTGGTTATTATAATAATCCCAAGGTAACGAACGAAATGTTAGACCCCGAAGGATTTACGCGTACTGGTGATTTGGGTTACATGGATGAGGATAACTTTTTATTTTTGGTGGGTCGTTGCAAGGATGTAATGAAATTTATGGGTTGTCAATGTGCTCCCATGGACATTGAGCAAACAACTGCTGAATTACCCGATGTATTGGATGTTTGTGTTTTTGGTGTATTTGATGACATCAAGCACGATGTGCCGGCCGCTGCTGTAGTTAAAAGAGAGGGAAGTACCCTAACAGCTGAAGGTATTATTGAATATGTAAAGAGTAGATCTGATCTTCCATATAAAAGAATACATTATGGAGTGTTTATTGTCAAACAAATTTCTCGAAATCGAAATGGAAAGGTCTTAAGAGCAAAAGTAAAGGAAATGTGTTTGCAAATGGAAAAAAGTAACGAAAAATACTCTTTTTTAAAAGTTCTTAATTAAAATTTTAAAGAAAAATATATTAATAAGCCGTTGAGATTTTTTAATTAGTAGCCAGCAAAAAAATATCGAAAATTTGTCCCAAAGGCATTGTACGAGTATATCAATTACAATTACTGAACTTAGTACTCTAAAAATTTAGTTTTTCAGCAACATTTAGCTCTTTGGATCGTTTCCGTCTTATAACAACTTCGTGTTAAATTCGTTTATGTTTCCCCAAAAATAGAACTACAGTAGAATATCACAAATTTGAATCATCCAGAAATTAGGACCGCCCATTCCAATGTATTGGACATGGAAAATGTTTTTTTTTTCTATGATTATGAACTAAATAGGTGAAAGCCCGAATTTAACGCTCTAAAATTAGAACAGGGTTTCTAATTTCTGGAAGTTTTTTATTTTTTTTCACTACAAACTACCGTAGTTTTCGTTAAAGCGAATTGTTCGTTATATCCAGTACTAAATTTATTCATAACTATAAATATGTATAGTGTTTTTTAAATATTTTATTAAAATTATAGTAATTTTAAATAAATATTTCTTAAATTTATTAATCGAGATTGCCTAAATATCTTTTTTTTTAATTTTTTGTAAAATCTTGGAAAAAAATTAAGTATTTTTTTAAAAATATGTACAAGGAAAGGCAAAATTCATAAAAAACACCGTAATACAAAAATGATTCATTTAAAAAATTGGATAAACACAGTCTGCTTATTGGAATGGATATCCTTTTTTTAATGGCATCTTCTTGAAGCTCTCTCAAAAACATTAAATTTGTGCTACTAAAATTGTTTTGCTAAGTCCATTTAATGCAAATTCTAAAGTGCTTAATGACATCTACGCGTTTTATTTTGGGCTTTAGAATATCAGTTTCATCAAGCTCTTCCTCATTTTCTTTTTGTTTATCGTTTTGTTTTACATCTGCTCGTTAAACCGAGTACAAAATAAAATTTTTATTCCTAATATAAGAATTAACTTAATTAATTAAGAATAGTACTTAAGAATTGAAATAAGAATTTGAGTGTTCGTTAAATGCGATGTTCATTAAATCGAATGATCGTTATATCGGAAAACTACTGTATTTTATTTTTTATTTTTTGCTCTTTAAAGTAAAAATAAAACAGGAAATCACCGAGTTATTTGTGTTGTGTACAAATCGGGCATATGCGTGTGAAATTTGATATGCTTGTATAAATTTGGGTCACTTGATGACTGAAGGTCAAAGTGAAGTGTTCATACGTGTGAAGGCATCAATAATGTTATAAAATGGTGCAAAAGCAGTGATATATTTTCCTTTTGGATGTCCGTAACGATATCGTTTTATCCAATAAAAATAAATCAAAAAACAAACAAGTATTACAGATTTTATGTTAAAATCCAATTAAAAACCTAATAATTAAAAAACTATTTAAAAGTTTTTCTATGAATTTAATATGATCAATTAGTTAAATGTTAATAAATAAAAACTGGTTTGTGTTAAAATAAAGCTTACGTACACGGCTAGTTTTATTATAACTTTATCATTTTCTGAAAGAAAAAATGTCCAGAAATTCGAACTGTCCGCTGCACAAAGTGGTTCTAATTTGTGAGATTCTACTGTACTTAGAGTTCAGTTCTTCGATGGTCTTACTAATTTTTTGCTAAGCATTTAAACAACAAAAAATGTATTCGAAAAATTGTTCGTTTTTTACATATTTTATAAAAATGATGTTGAAAATATAATAAAAACCTTTAAGAAAATATACCTTAACTTCTCCAAAACGTGTGACATATTTTATTTTTGTATTTTCATCGAATAAAAAAAGGCCTCAACAAACAAAATTTTTGAAATAAGATATCGAGCCATATCTCGTTCATCGAATAAATTTATTTATTGAATTACGAATTCGCACACAATTTTATTGCAAATTTGTTACAAAACCGCTTAAAATTTTCAGGGAAAAAATCAAGTTAAAGAGATTTTGTTGTTCTTAGAAAAATTTAATAATTAAAACAATTTATAGTTTATTAATTTATATTGACTCTAGCTTAAGGTCCAATTTTATATAAAAATAAAACATTTTTATTTCCAATATTTTACCACCGTCTTGAGTAGCTTCTTCTTTAGAAAAATTATTAATAATCGTAGAACAATATTATTTAACAAATTAATAATTTAACAAACAAAAATTGTCAATAATGAAACAATGAAAAGCGTTCAAAAATACGTATTAAGCAAATAGAACTAGAATATAATAATTTCCGTTTAAATTAGTATGTAATAAATATCAATAACTCTGGGCAACACTATCTGTATCTGCTCTTAAATTAAATCCTGTGTTGTTTGAACATCCTTAATCTGTAAAATCTCTAACATATAACGTCGTTTGTACTTATTTTTCGTATTCACAATTATTGTTGATTTGACTCATTACAATGGGACGATGGGCAGGCACAACGTGGGCACGACTAAAAATAAATGAAAAATTAGACTTTCTGAACAGAAATCGGACCAAAGGCGCAGTAATAGTACAACTACACTAAAAACAGCATTATCGTTACATTGTAATAAGTCAAATCATTGCCCCGATTTTGAGAACACAACAAATTTTAATATTCACGAGCAAAAATACTCGTTATTAACAACTCAAGGCAGTATTGCCGAATTATTTTGCAAATTTTTCACAAATCGAAATGAAATATATTTTAGATGTTCTCTCAGCTCATATACAAATATTTTTAAAAATATATACATACATACCTACTTCCTTTTCACTAAACGAAAACAAATATGGCAGCACTCCACGGGAGCAACTGAAATCAGTCTCTCACTAAATTTTATTAAAGTACCGTTACTATTTTTATTAAGTAAATAGAAGCTAAAACTTTACACATAAATTACGCATTTTAATGCATTTTTCTTTTATAATTTTTTACCATTTATACTTATTTATATTTACACTTATTTATATTTATTTACACTTCCTTTATATTTGTTTAATTTAACAATACCGTTTACAATACAGCCCACATTTTAAGACGCGAACAAAAACTAAAATGGAATGAAAAAACTTGACATATCCAAAGAATTTCGTAGTAATTAGCTGTTGTCTAGGTCAATTATATGCTTACTAAACATATCTCTATAGAGAAATGTCAAACTGACATGCCAAATGTCATCCCTTTTCTCTTTCTTTATATCCGGTCAGCCATAAGATATGTGAGTGCTGTTCGTTAATTTTTTCGATATATTATTAAAAAAAATCAAGTGAATTATAGATAAATCCATTTAATTATAATGCAAAATAAGAAACAATACATATTCAGATATAGATGTGCACTTTTATTTCTTGCCAAAGTAAAGGAATTTAAAGAGAAAAGTTGAAAAATGTTATGGCATATTAAATTAAGTTGATAGCGGCAGAGAATATTTCGTATCAAATAGAAAAATGGTTTTACTGACAATAGAAAGTGCTAATTCACTTGGTTAAAGTTGTACATGTGTTAAGATTTTATTTAAAAAAAATACGAATTTAACTAATGTATATTGTTTTCTTAATTCCATGTTTTCGTTTCATGACCATATCATCTGTTTTCATGTTGTTTATATGATGAATTCCTTTATCCAACAACTTATAGCCAGCAAGATGAGGAAGATTATGAAACAAAACAAAATCGTAATAGTCCTTAGCGGACGTTACGCCGGCCGCAAGGCTATAGTTGTCAAGACCGTTGATGATGGTACCCCCGACAAGCCATTTGGTCATGCTCTCGTCGCCGGTATAGACAGATACCCCCGCAAAGTTACCAAGTCAATGGGTAAGACTAAGTTGAAGAAGAAGTCCAAGATCAAGCCATTCTTGAAGGTCCTTAACTACAATCACTTGATGCCCACTCGTTACACCGCGAGCGAAATAACTTTCGATAAACTGTCGGCAAAGGATCTTAAGGATCCCGTCAAGCGGAAAACACACCGTTTCCAAACTCGTGTCAAATTCGAGTCTTGTTACAAAGAGGGCAAGAACAAGTGGTTCTTCCAAAAATTACGATTCTAAGCAGTGTTTTTCCCTTGAGGCACTCAGGTGATGGACTCGTCTTGCTCCGAGTGTGTTTCCTTAGTTTATAATTTATTTTATAAAAAAAATCCACTAACATCTTTACTGAAAAGATTGAAACATAATTTTTATATGTTTCTTATCTTCAGCTGTGTGAAACTTTTTTATGGAAAAAAGTTACAATAAATGGAACAATTTTGTTTAAAAATGAGTGTTGATATTATTTAAAAAAAAGTGAAGTTGCGGCTCTTAAAAAAGAATTGTGGAAATAAAAATAGTTTCAGAAGTCAAATTAAGAACGAATAACAGTTTACTTGTGTCTTGTATACATAAAAGAAGTGGATAAGTGACACAACAGGCCTTACAATCAATCATCTGCCTATCTAGCATTTTTTTAGATAAACTCAGTAGAGAGTAACCCCCTGGATTATAATAAAGTCATTTGGTTATTTTTATACCTACAGTTCGTTTTGTTAGAAGTTTGGTATTCGATTCGCAAATAAAACTTTAAATTTGTATGTTTACTAAAAGCTCTTAAAGCCGGCTACACACGAAGGAAGACATTCTACAAATTTCCCCTTTTAAAATACGTTGGAACCATAAACAAAACAGTTCAGTGTGTACCGAATATACTACTAAACAAATATATGAATATTCGCATTAAAATATCCCATAAGCACGACTGCTATCGACGAAATGAGTGCAAAAAACATCGATATGATGGGACATTAAATATGTTTGGAAACACAAAAAATTATAATATTTGTGGAACTGAAAAGGAAAAACTAATTTCAACATGATACTTTGGAACTTGCCCATGTTTCTGGTATGTTCCTTCGTGTGTTTTAGGAGTAAATCATTTTCCTTAGAATCGCAGCATTCGCATGAATCTTTTTCTCAAGTTTTGATTTAAAGTTTGCAAGACGACTGTGTGGAGAGTTACAAACAGGAGAAACCACACCTATGCAACAGTAAATAAATAGGTTGTTTCTTAAACGTACTCGTACGTTTACAATGTATGAAAATAGATTGTATGTAAACATTTTTAATACCTTGTATGTTTGGCGACTAAATTTTTTGATTGCGCAGTTTCTTTTTACTAGCTCATTAACTGCTAAAATGTATGTTGTAAATGATTGCATGCATTACTTCTAGGAACATGATGTTTTAATACAACAAAACAACATGCGTTTGGGAAAACCGACTTAACTACGTCTGCTGAAATACTTTAAAACGTTTTCATTAAATATTTAGTTTTGGGAACCTTTTTTTAAAAGTTGTCTTTATATAATAAAAATACACATACATAAGTAGATATTCAAGAAGGGATCATGTAGATTCTACTTGAATGCCTACGTGAAGACGGCAGCCACGATATGAATTGATTTACATACACACGTTTTATGGCGAAATGAGGGCATTTAAAAAAATGGTATTCCCGCTGTTCTGCAAACCTAACTCGACAGTTTTTCGTTTTAAAACGAAACGAGTTGTTTGTTCTCTAAGCCGAATACGCATTATTTTATTTGTTTCAAAATCGAGTAGGCAAAACGAATGCCGATTTTCCGAGAAATTTTTTCTATATTTGTATTTATAATTCAATGTTTATTTATTTTAATTTTATATAAACATATTTTTATGAGTTTGTTCTAAAAAAAATATCGTTTGGTTATGCAAAATAAGGGAGGACCTAAATATGAATTGATTTTTTACCATTTAACAAGAATTTCTTACTTTCCCATTAGAATCGAAAAAAATGATTTTGGATTGCAAATAACATACAAATATTTGGGCTCATATAACTTAGAAAAATGAATTTATTATTTTTTAGATATTTAAAATATTTGCGCCACCATTCTGCAATTGCTTAAAATTAAATCAAGTTAAATTTCAGACGAAAATTAACATTTTTCGAAAAAGCAATTAACTCGTTTACATTTTCATTATTTGCATTCCTTTTGTAATTTAATTTCGTAGTCAGGAGCGTCGTCAACTGCGTGCTTTTTAAATTTTTTTATGCGAGAAATTCCTTACAGCCATATCTAAATCAGAGCGTTGAAGGTCGCGTTAGCAACAGTTTACGTATTTACAATATATTCTAAGAAAAAAATTACTCTGAATGTACTGCAAATACGTACCCTTTTGATAACGCGACGTTCAACGCTCTGAATCAGGTATGGCTGTTAGTTCGTGCAAGGTGCGCTTTATTTAAATTTCAGTGCCTTTTTTAATTTTTGGTGGCACCAAAGCAAATTCAACACAACTTTTTGTTTCAGTGTGAGAAAAATCTTTGTACAATAAAATACACCTGTTTAATTTATAATAATTATAAATTTTTAATCTCTTTTTAAAAAGTTTTATAAAATTAATGTACAAAAATATATAATCTTGTAGAAATGAAAAAAACATCGGCTGATTTAACTTTTTTAAATATTAATTTTCCAAGGTGAAATTTATTATTGAATTATAAATATTCAATTAATCGAAAATGATTTTTTGGTATGTCGTAGTGGAACTTAGTTTTTTCTCATGCCAAAAGGTATCGATGGCACAATATCGACAAATTTTTGTCCTTACGAATCGGCCAACCCGAAATTTTTAATAAAAAAATTAATTTTTAAAAATCTTTTAATAAAAGTGAACTATTATTTATTATAAATCCTTACTATTAATCGTTGATCTCTTTTTAAAAAGATTAGTATAGAATTTAAAAAATAAGTCTTCTATTTTAGTTTTTATTTTTTTTTTAAACTCAACTGTAGAAGACATTATGATTTTTATGCAAAATTAATTTAATAAACATTTTAAATAAAAGATAAATTCTCAACTTGGTACGTTGTTTTAAATGACGCGTTTTTTACTCCATTTTGGTTCGTTTTGAAATTTCAAAGTTGACAACGCTTTATCACTTCCATGAAAAGTTTTATCGATTACGGAAAGCTTTTCGAAATTTCGATCTACAATTTATTATAAGTCTTTATATTTTCTTGAACTGATATACTAAATTTAATTGGAAATAAAACAAATTTATAAATAATTTCAAATAATGTATTTATCAACTTGACTAAGAAAATATTCGATTTTGTCAATTGCGTATATTTGCTTTTTTCATTATATCAATATGGTCAATAAAACAAGCGATTTTTTAAATACATAATAAAAATATAAGGAATTATAACATAATGGCCAAGATAAAATGACATTAAATTTGATCACAAAAATTATAAATACGTACTACATCATTTGACTAAAAATCACAAATAATACAACATAAGTAGAGTTAAAAATTAGGACGGGAGTCACGTAATAATTGAAAATTGCAATTGAATTGGAAAACACTGGCTTTATAAAAGGAAGATGGTAAAGTTTTAAGTAGGAAATTAAATTAGAACTGGAAACTTATATTTTTCGGGAAAAAGATAATAAATTGGAGTTAAAATGAAAAGAAATCAGTTGTGTAGAGAATTACAAATCTGCAAGAAAGAGAATAAGAAATAGAAATAGTAAATGTTAAAAGAGGGAGCATTTTTAATTATCAATAACAAAATTTTTTCAATAATTCTGTAGCAATTACCTGTAAATATACTTAAAGAAAATCCTTTACTTTGATTAGTGAGAAACAGATAAACAGCTGAGGCTAGGGATTTTAACAAATTTCCAATCATAGTGTTTTCAAACAAAAACAGGAACGTTTTAAACATTTCATTTCAAATTTAAGGTTTTGCAGTAGGTTAGAAATAGGAAATAGGGAACATTTTTCTGTTTTTAAAGTTAGTATTTTGTTTTTCTTTTGCTTACTTATACTCTAATATTAATGATTATATCAATTATAGTATTTTTAAAACACATGTTTTAATATTTGGTGTCAGTTTGTATAAAATCCTGTTTACAATTTGCTGTAACTGTTTCCATGAGGCCTATTTTTGTATGTTAAGCCAATTACACATAAAATTATTGAACCATCCATTTTTTTATAAATTGCATAATTTTGTTATAATTATACCACAATTATGTTTGAAATGTCAGGGTAGTTAGGATTTCAATAAGCCGTTGTTTGGGGATTTTTATGTGGGTGAGGAAGAAAAAGAGATTAAACACATATTTATTAGTTTGCATTATTTGATTTCAAATTTGTTTGTAATTTAAATAATAAGAATTTTGAAAAAATCAATTACAAATATTAAAAATTTTAAACAGCCAAAAAAGTAATAAAAAAATATCAAGTTTAAAGATATTACATACGTGATATAGAAAACCAAATGATCTACTTGGGTACCAAAATCATATTTAAATTAAAATTTTATGGGATGTATGTGTGTGTGTGTGTGTATAAGTGCCGATATTTGTATATTTGTTTGCTAAAGTTGTTTTTTTTACTTATTTATATACTTTTACATATAAAAATTTCACATAAATTAAATCCCGGTTAAACCCTGTTGGTTAAACTTATTAGTAAAAAATCAAAATAAAAACAAATTGGAAGAATAACACAATTGATATAAATTAAATATGTACTTATGTATAACGAAATGTAAGCAGCATATAAATTGCAGGTTAAAAATTACATCACAGCTCTTCGAATGAGTGGCGTGATCACGGTTTGACATCTTTTTGGGTCGTCTCGTATTCATAAATATATTTAGATGTGTGTACGTATTAGAATATTTGTTAAATTAAAAAAAATCGAATAGAAAATATATCTATTTTAGTTTGAATTAAACTAAATTTATGCTTTGCATATTCATATTACATTTTGTTTTAAAATCATGGATTGATTGTTATTATGCAGGCCTCTGCAAAAGTAACATTACGTTACTGCATTTATCTGTTGCTAAAAATCGCTATCTCTATTAAAAATTAATTTATCAGATATGAAACAGTTTCGTGCAACGTAGAAATAAACACAATCAATTTTGAAATACTTAAAATATGTATTTGACGGAAATACATACATTAAAAGTAACTGCTGATAAATTCAGTCAATGTAACGATCAGTAATTTTTCGGTGTCACCTGTGATGTAACTTTTTCTTTTCATTTACGTAAAAAATTTTTTCGGTACAAAAACCATGAAAAAATATTTATTTGTATAATCAAATTTCCTTAAGTATTCATGCAAAAACAATTTACACAGAAAATTAAAACTTTTTGAATCATGAGCTTTGAAAAAAAGAGATACTACGATATTCCAACACTGGTTATCACAAAAGTTTGCATTTTGAGCTTGCAATTTTTCACTACTGATATTCCATCAAATGTCTAAGTTAGTTATACGAAAGAACATATAAATGAGTGTTAGTAGGAATTTTGTTAAAACTTTCTTAATCATAATTCCGATAGAAGTATTAATATTTATTTAGTATTATTAATATTTATGTATTTTGACGGCAAGACAAAAATTTTAGAATACATATAAGACTAGAACGGATTATTGAAGTAAATTATGTGTTAATAGAAGCATATTAATTGTTACACCAAAAGCTGGTTTGTTAGCTTAACTAAAAACATAACTAATATATAAGAAAGTCATAAAAATACAACAAGTTTTTCATAAGATTTATTTTAACTATTTAAAATAAATTTCGAAAACAATAAACTATTTCTAATGAAAAGTATATGATGTGTGTAAATTGTTAAATATGTGATTTACTAAGCAGATAATGTAAAAACAAAAGAAATTACTAAATAAAATATATATATTCGATAAATAAACCAGAAAATATGAATTTTATAAATAAGAGAAACAACTTCAAAATTGTTCAGTTGACATAAAAGATTTTAATCAAATAATATTATAGGACGATGGGATAAATAACAGGCAAATCAAGTTTATATAACAAAGTACTTTAACTAAATAACACAATACTACAAGTAAAAAATTTTGGATGTGTAAATAGGATGAGGATGGGTTATGGGGAAAATGCACGGGGAACTATTAAAACTATTACAATAAGTTCAGATCAAACAGAAGAATCAAAAACATTACCAATTAACACGTTTGTTTGAGAGAATATCTAAAATACTCTTAACCACATCAGTGCTGGAGTGGGTGCCTCCCAAGTCTAGAAATAAAAAGCAAATGTTTTTTACAAATATGTAACTTAATTTTAGTTTTAGGACTTCCAGATGGTGCTACTAAAGCAACTATAAAAATACGGCAAATACAAGGTAAAATAAAATCTATGTAAAATATGTTAACAAAGTTTTGTTTAAATTGTTTTATATGTTGTTTGATATTTATGTAGTCAATTTGCCTTAGACAAAATTACAAAAAAAAAAAGATCTTGAACAATGGTGTTTAAATCGAGTAAATTTGATTAATTCTACTTTAAGAAATACGTAAAAAATTCACGGAAAAAATTTACCTGGGGTTCTAATACCCCTATCGACAATGGTCTCATAGGTGGCTTCTTGTATAACGCGTGCATGTTGTTTGTGACCCAAATGACTCAACATATCAATACTGGCATTAATCATGGCAACTGGATTAGCAATATTTTTGCCGGCAATAGCAGTACCAGTGTTTCGTGTTCCAGGTTCAAAAATGGCATACTTAAGTGATAGAAAAAGAAAAAAATATCAATAAATAATATAATTATAAATAAATTAGCGAGTACAAACATGGTCACCATAGTTCCGGCCAGATAAAAGACCAGCACCACCAATTAAACCGCAAATAACGTTCGAAACAATAGTACCATACAAGTTAGTCATGTTCATGACATCAAACTAGAAAAAAATTTACATACAAATTATTGGATTTTCAATAATTAGTACGTATTAAAATAATTTATTTAAAAAAACCAAATACAGGTGCTTCTTACTAACAATTTTTCGCATAATTTGTCATCAATTCTATAGACATTTCTCCACTTACTTGATGGGGATTAGATACCAATTGCATGCAAGTGTTATCGATAATCATGTTGTTGTGTTCCAAATCAGGATAGTCCTTGTGTACACGATTAGCGGTCTCCAAAAACAAACCATCAGATAATTTCATGATGTTAGCCTTATGAATAGTGGTCACTCTCCTGCGGCCATTATGACGGGCATACTCGAAAGCATAACGAGCTACACGTTCGGCATTTTCTGTTGTGACAACCTTCATGCTTTCAACAATACCGGGCACCGATTCATGTTCCAACATGGCGTATTCACCATCGGTATTTTGACGAATTAAAACAATATCAATATTGCTGTGGCGCGCTGGAATACCAGGGAAAGATTTGCAGTGGACAACATTGACATACAAGTCCAATTCGTTGCGAATAGCAACGTTACGTGACACTTCATCTAAACCATGAGACTTTGTTTCGATGTTTCCTTTAATAGCTACTCCATTACGTTTAATGGAAGTAATGGCATACTCCAAATCGTCATTACCTTCGGTTGATGGATCAATGTCAATAACTTCAAAATCAATTGGAGCGCCGCAATAAGCAAAAACGTCGCGAACGTATTTCATCAGTTCTGGACCAATGCCGCCACCAGGTAACATGGTAACGGCATGACGACCACCATATTGAGCGGAAGGAATATCGGTTGCCTTATTGGGAATAGTAAAATAAAGTTTGATACTTCTAACCTCACAATCTCTCCACAAATGTTAGAACAAAAACAACTTACGACAACTTTTTTCTGCAAGGCAGTTTTAGTATGAGCAACATCCTCTGTTTTCTCCTTGGTAACCAAAAGCGGATAGCTCTAAAATAAAAACAAGGAAGAATTTTATTGACAAATTCATACCATTTAAATTATGTAATTTTTCAAGCAATTGTTTGAATTTTGCACAGTATATTCATTGCGTTTACTTGCCCTGCTTAGGAATGGTGTTTGCGTTTTGAGCAATCTTTGTGTTAAACGTACGGCCATTGTTTTCTTTATGTATTTGCGGCGAGTTTTATAAAAATATTAGAAAGATATTTTCGCAAAAATTGATGTTCTTTGATGGACTGCCTTTCTTGTCCACTACAGTTGGTAGCACTGTATTGTGAAGACAGCTGCTGTCAGGAATTAACAGGGGGCTGTATTTTATATTATTAATATACCGTAAACACGGATTACCTTATATTTACAAATGGTGAACCGATATCAAAGTTTTCTTTCTGAAATTTTCTCTTTTAAACTTTATTTCATATCGACACAATGAAATGTGTTGTAATAAAAATTCAAAATTTTTGCAATATTTTTATTTCGTATTTTTTTGCACAAAACACGAGGATTTCAAAGAACATGCACAATATTCTCTCTCTCATAAATAAATTAACGGCCCTTCTCACAATGTACGATTAAAAGACTTGAGCGCCATACATTGTCTTAAGGGCAGTAAGACTTTCTGATAGATAGAGCTGTGGGTTAAATTGAACTAACCACCCAAATGAACGAAGTGATCCGGTCATTTTACTACACGTTTTTGGTTCAATAATGTACCTACCGTGCGATTTTGTATATGAGTTTAAAGATTGTTTTTGTTCGTTCAAGTGTCTTTTGTACTTTCGTTCAAGGATCTTTTTTAAGTTGTATTCTTTTGTTTGGTTTGACTTTTAATGTATTGATCAGAGCTATTTTTAAAAGTTTGCATTAATATATGTACATTTCTTTTGAGCATCAATCAACCCATAAAAGGTATAGCATATTTTAAGCTACAATAAAATGTGTAATATTTATTTATTTATTTATTTATTGGTATATATTCTGCAAAGTAAATTTGCAGAATATAGTTGCACAAAAATGGCGCCGGTAACTAGACCATATGTCCAAGATGTTATTAACAGTATCTTAAAAAAGTTTTGTGACTGACTGACACGACCTATGCCTTCACATAGGAAGTAGTAGCAACGTGGTTGTCAACGAAATTCCACAAAAGAACCGTAAGACTATACGGTTATCCGTGGCAAATCAGTCAACCAGTGCGAGCGAGACGAAAAACTCTCGAAGGCTAAACAACACACGCAAGCCTGACCGCACTTAAGAAATAATTACGATGACGCGAGAGCTGTTCTTCAGCCCAGAGCTGCTTAACGACTGAAAAAAAAAAAAAAAAAAAATGTGTAATATTCTAGTCAAAAGAAAAAAGAAATAAATAAATAAATCTTTATAAAAAGAATTCGATGAATACAAAGCAACTTGTGACTCCACTTGTAAATAATATTGATATGCTCTTGACATAATGAATTGGTTTTATTTTACAATTACTAATAACAAAACAATTTATGTTCATATAGGTGTCTAAAAGCCTTTGTAAAATTTTTATTATTATAATTATATAACCCAAACAAAATAGAAGCAATACAGTACCGAAACAAAGAACGAAAATATCCTCATACTATATAACATGTCTCTTAACAACGTTTTGAATCCCTATTTTCGACAGTGCGATGTTCAGGCCACGCGACATTCAAATTCGCTAACCAGTACGCTACGCTCCATTAATTCTACCTTAAGTTTCAGTTGCAATTTAACAAGTTCTGGCAACCTTAACATTTGCTTGATTTTGAATACTGTGAATGATTAGGATTATATTTTAATTTTCGCGTCAGTTTGCTAGAAACGGTAAATTTTCAAACTTCGCTTAAGTGAATAAAGTAATTTGTAAAATTTAAGCATATAAAGTAAATACAATAATTCGGTAAACTAATAAATAAATACAATGGAAGAAACAAGTTTAGAAAAATATCAGAATCCTAAATTATCGAGCAATGTGGTCGTCAATACTAATGTATTAGATCCTGTCTGCATGCTAAGTGAAATTTTTGGAAAAATTGCTTGGAAGTCTACGTTGGTTGCTGGGGTACATAACAAATGCTGCTTTAAAGTCTCTACTTTTGTAGACGGAAAACAATTTAGCTCTACAGGTATTACTTTGAAGATGGCTAGAAAAGCATGCGCCATATCGGCTTTGGCCAATTATAACGAAACGAATAATAACGAAAAAAGACGGCCGAACGTACTGGTTCTCGATGCTTGTAATCAAAACCTATGTGATAAAGTAATGATTTTTGATGACCAAAAAAGAAAGGTTAGGAGCAACACAATGCCTTTAATAATAGAAGAGATTCAAAACGATTACGATATAGAAAACAAAAAAGTCAAAAATTTCAAAGCACTACGAAAAGTTACAAATTTGGCACCATCTAGCAGTTCAAGCCTTAAAATTCCTTCAAAGATGTCTGAACTTGAAAATGATGCAATTCAATCAAAATCGAAAACTGCGATTTCCAAAAATATGTGCAATAAAGAAAATCAAATTATGACGGATTTAAAGTACATGTTGGAAAATAAATTGAAATCTGTTAACGTTACTGAAAAAACTCTAACAACTAGTAAATTTTCAACTATGGATTTGGTTAACTTGCAGACAGTGGAAATGAAAGTATGCATTAAAAGTTTTGCTAAAAATCCTCTTAAATCTCAAAACTTATTGACAGATGAAGAACATAGACATGAATCATTGTGTAAGTTAAACGATTTATTAATAGTTTTTATACATCTCAAATTTTTTATTGCTTAAGGATGAATGTATGCAGATTAATATTTGTAATAAAATAGGTGTGAATCGGCCTAGCGCATATTGGTTAAGAGCACCACTCTTTAATTTTGAACCAAATTACATTTTTAGTATTTGCTGTTAAAGCGGCAGATATGTAAATCTTTTTTTTTATTTGCTAATACAATAAAAGGAACGTTATATACGATTTGAGATAGTCTAATATCTCATTTTATTTTTCAGTTATTGCTTCAATTTTGAACAATTATCTAATTGAGCGCATATGGTCTAGTTACCCGGCGCCTTTCTATATACATATTTTGTAAATTTATTTATAAAATATATTTAAAATAAATAAATATCTCATTTGCTGCAACGTCGTCATAAATAAAAATGGTACATTTTATAGAAAACGAGTTTAAAGTTTTCAATTATACACGACTTAGTTTTAAAGTAAAATGATATTTTCTCAAAAGGTAAGTAGAAAAGGGTTGCTACACAAGATATTTTGACTTATTACGACGTTGAAGCAAATCAGCAATATTTATATATGTACATACATACATACATACATATATCCATATAGCTTTTGCGATCCTGTTTAAATGAGTTTTTTGCTTGATTTTCTTTTGATTGTTTCAGTCGTGAACTTTGTTCAATGTGTTTTGTTTTCTAAATTTATTTCAGTGAATAATCAGGAAAAATGTTTAATACCTAGATTGAAGAGACCTCGTGAAGAAGATGATCAGGAATTAATTGAGCTACCACAAGCTAAAAGACGTGCTACTACTACGGTTGGAAAGTGGTGTCAACAAAAAAGCAATGCTTTTAAATATTTACGCAACTTGTATCCAAACTTAAAGTTTACCTTGGAGGCTAAAGTAGGCACTATGCTAGTACCCTACTTTATGGTGTCAGCTATGTTAGGTGATCGTAAGTTTCATGGCCATGGTAAAACTAAATTTTTCGCAAAAAATGATGCCGCCATACAAATTTTAAATTACTTAGAAAATAATCAAACAAGTCTCGTAAGCAACATCGGGCAATCTAGAATTCAAGCAAATAATCAGAGTTGTGAATGTATTATATTGCCAAATATACCTGACAATGAGGAAAATAATCGAATAAATCTCATAAAAAACTCTGAAAATTCGAGAGTTCTAGCAACTAATCAGAACTTTCAACGAGCGATTTTGCCAAATACACCTGAAGATGAAGAAGGTTCATCATTGCTTTTGCCCACAAAAATAGCGGATATTATAGAAGCAAAAATAGTGCAGAAATTTCATGAGATAACCTCGAGACGTCAAGAGTCTCGCGAGTACAAAGTATTGGCGGGTATTCTAATGACGTTTAATATGAATTTCGAAAATTCCATTGTCGTGTCCGTTGCCACTGGTACCAAGTGCATTAATGGTGGTAATATTTGTTGCAATGGTTCGGTTCTGAATGACTCGCATGCAGAAATTATAGCCAAAAGAGGTTTAATGAAATTTCTTTATGCCCAACTTAAATGCCATTGCGATGGAGATTCACACGGGAACTCAATTTTCCGAACTAACCCAAATAGTTTACAAATGCCATACAGTCTAAAACCGTATGTCGATTTTCATTTGTATATAAATACAGCTCCTTGCGGAGATGCTCGCGTATATAGTTTTAGTCGCATTAATTCTTTTAATAGCGCACAATGCGGTCAATTACGTACTAAGGTTGAAGGTGAAATGGGTACAAATCCAGTAGGCGCTCGTTATTATCCCCAAACATGGGATGGTGTGGTATTGGGTGAGCCTTTGCACACCATGTCTTGCTCTGATAAGATTGCCCTTTGGAATGTGGTGGGCGTACAAGGATCTCTCTTATCTCAATTGATAGATCCTATTTATTTACATTCAATAGTTTTGGGTAGTATGTTTAATGCTCAACATATGTATCGTGCCATTTGTGGTCGAATTGAACATACTTTGGGTTTTTTGCCACAATCTTATCGTCTTAATCGTCCATTGCTCGCCTCCACTAGTAGATCATTACGCCGTTCTACATGGAAAGCGCCAAGTATAGGTATAAATTGGACTTTGGGTGATAGTGAAATTGAAATAATTTCATTGCCTACCGGACGCACTATAAACAATGAAATTTCGATCTTATCGAAACGAATTTTTTTTTCTAAGTTTATTTATTTATGCAAAAATTTACCAAATGTAGATTTTGCCTATGTAAGTGACAATTATGCTGCAGCGAAAGAAAATTCGAAAGCTTTTCAAAAATCAAAGAGAGCAGTGTTTGAAGCATTTTATCGGGCAGATTTGGGAACTTGGGTCAAAAAACCCATCATACAAAATGACTTTATATTGAACTAAGGTTCAAATTTAATTTTCTCTTAAATTATAAATGGCTTGGTTATGAAATCGTTTTATAAGTTTTAATAAATTATTTTCTACGGATTTCGATCGTTAAAATTAAAATAATACTAATATACATAAGAATACTTTTAACTAAGTTTACAAAGTATTTTCTAATATTTTTTTTAATCATTTGTTTTAAGTTTGTTTTATTTTTTTTATTTTAATCTCATATCTCGAAAAAAACAAATTTGACAAAATCCTATTAAAGTTTACTAAGCGTTAATGGGAATATGATTAGTATTAAATGCCTTATTGGAATAACTTTGATTTATCTTGATATCTAATTTATATTTTTTTTGTACAGAAAAGGAGGGAATTCAGAAACATTGTTTACTAACCTACAAATTTTGATTTTTTTGAGACATTACTATGTGTGTTGCATTATTAATTTAAAAACCTAAAACTAAATGGAAGTGTGAAGATTTATTTATTTTATACATGAATTTTATTTCAATAAACTATTTTCGAATTAACACAATTATTTTATTTTATGGTTGGATAAGGATGGCAACTGGCAAATGAAAATTTGTGGTTGCCACGAGGGTTGAGCTAGTCTATATACATGCATTTGATTTGCATTGCTGCAATGAGGTGCATAGACTAGCTCAACTCTCAACAAACAAAAACTTCTTGAAATAAATATGTAATGATGTTATTAGTTATTCGCAATTTACACTGAATATTGAAACAAAGTAGTATGTACTTCAAACAACTATTTTAACATTTTTTAAACTAAATTTTACTTTCAATATTTATAAAGTTGTGTTTTTTTACACATATAATTTGTTGAAAAACTGGTGTGAATTTTATTAACACCCATTCCGCACGAAAGGTGACGAACAAGTTGTCAAAAAATCGTTAATCGTTACCAAAAGTCGATTTCGGTATAAAGTTTGCAATGTATAATCGACCACAAAGTAACTAGAATTAAAATTGATTTACGCATTCACTATTATTATCCTTTTTAATGCAGTTCAACGTCTGTGGTCGAAATTGTATTCGGTTGGTAAATTTTTCTGCATTTTGCAGGCTTTTTATATCATCACTGTTTTTGCGTACACTACTGTGAATGATTCCCAGGTTTGCAGAAAAAATCAGTTATTGCAGAAAATCCGACCAGCCAAGTTATTTACTTGTTTTAGAATACTACTTCGTTATTTATAAATGGTAAAAAATATGTAAAGCCTATTATAATATAATAAATGAAGTGATTTTTGTTTAAAAAAGAAATACTTAAATAGTACTACACATGGTGGGTGACAGATTTCATAACAAAGTTAAATTGGTTCATTTAATTTTTGCCATATTGCAAGATTAAAAAAAGTTAAATGTTTAGCTTAATCCAATTCTAGCAAAAAACCAGGAAAATTATTAATAAATATGGGTGCGTAAATATATATGTACTATGTATATGTTTATTTCTTTTTTAGAAGAAAGCTAATTGTTTTAATTTTAGAAAAAGAAAATTGTGCAAACACCTCGACAAAACAAGATGATGATGATAGAGATGAAAGTGAATCTACAACAGCAACAATATTGGCAAATAATCAAGGAAACGTTGATAGCGAAAAGTCAGACGAAGGAGATGACAATGAAATAAATGTTGCTGATAATGAACACAATGAACTCGCAGAAAAGTCAACAACAAACAAAAATGTAAACAAACCAACAGCTGACTGTAAAAATTATGGAGAAACCCAAACACTACTTACGAATTTGCCGGCTAGCTCAACATTTAGCAGAAAAACTATTGCAAGCATAAGCAGTAATCAAGACGAGGAGGAAGAAGATTTAATTCTAATTGAAACAGCGTTTGAAAGACCCTACTCTGCCCCCTTGGCCCCCCTTGATATGGAACTTATAGAGAGACTAAATAAAGAGCGTGAATTGAAACGTCGTTCAAGCGCAGCTAGTAAGAGAAGAGAAAATCGTTCGTCGTGGGCTCGTAAAAGTGTCGATAGCTCTAAAATAGCTGCCACAATGTTTATGGAACGTGAACGTTTAAAGTCAGATGCCGGTCGTCGTACTCAACAGCTACACGAATTGCATACAATTGTTGGTGAACAAGCTCCAGCTGATCATGAATCACATAGACAACCATTGATGTTAATGACGAATACAAATACAGCTGAAAGGTGAGTTTTTACTTTATTTTTTATTTTTGTCTTGTTATAAATTAATCAGTTTGTTAATACAACCATATAGTATGTACATATATACATAAAGAAAAAATATATTGAAAGCAATTGCTATTAGTAACTTAATTTTTATTACTCATACATTTTTTTGTTTCTGCTGTAATTTCATGTAGAGCACAAAATTTTTAAAATGTAAGCAGTGAAAGCAATATTTCATTAAAAGTGAAATAACTATTTTTGCAAACACAATGAAATGATGGGAAAATTTATATTTTTAAAATTGTTTTTCTTTATCCAAAATGTGTGCATAATATGGAATGCTCAGTTTTGTTATGAGAGTGGGTAATCGGTAAATGAAAATAAAGAGCAAATGTCTGTTTTTTTCTAAAGATTAAACTAAAATAGGAAATCTTCAACTGCTCAACGGGGATTTTAGCAAGAAAAATTTCCCTCTATTGGTATTGGCTTTTCATTGTGTATCTTAAACATAATTAGTGATCTCGAATTATGAGAATTAGATTATAAAAAACAAATATCATACAACTCGTATGCAAAATAGATTGTACACGATTTCCTTTCACTGCTTCAAACATAATACACTCTCAACTCTCAATTTAAACAAACATGCAGAAACTGACGGAAATCCAATTGAAGAATTTAATTTTTAGTATAAGCAAGAACCGCTAGACACTAAAGACGTACTCGTCGTGGTGGTTTAATAATGTGTGCATAAAAAAGAATACTAACAAAAGAGTCGAAAATAGCACAAAACGAACAAAAATAGAAACATATTAAAATTAACGAAATAAAAATAGTGAAAAAATTAAAGTAATAATTTTCTTAGAATATTATGTGTAAAGATTTCTAGTTTGTTTAGCTTTTATTTTTTTCAAATGTGTGGAAAAGTCATTTGCTGTGTGTTTAAGTGTTTATATTTGCACAAGATTAATGTGACTACAAATAAAAAGTTATTTGTTTGTTGGCTGATTACTGTAAAAATAAATAAAAATCTGTACAAGTTAATTGTGGTTTCATAATGATTCATTTTATTCTGTATAAATCTTGTATAATTTTTCTTTTAAGACACATTTTTTTTCGAAATTGCATTGTTATCAACTAAAAATTATTAGTTTGTTTTTGTTATTTATTACTTATTTTAATTTTGCTCTATTCTAATGGCAACAGTTGTTTATTATTTCTTTTTTCTTCTTCGATCTATATTCCTACGCAGTGTTGGGTTCTGTTTAAAATATCCCTCTCAATACATAATAATTGGCAGTTTTCAGCATATTGCTATAGTTTGGTCGATGCTCAGTGATACACTATTCACCCGGGGGTATGGAATTGTTACCCCACATGGTTACCGGCTGGTAGCGGTGACCAGTAACATATATTAAGCAAAAGACGACGGCTTGTTTCAAATAATGCCGAATATTAATTTTTAATGCATATTTCGTTTCTGGATTATCTTAAAAAATATTTCGGTGGCGTTTTTGTCAACCACGATACCATTTTTTAAAAACGCCTGTCTTTATGTATAAAAACGCCAATCACAATAAGTTTTTATTGGCGTTTTTTGTCAACCACCATACAATTTTTTAAAAACGCCTGTCTTTAGGTATAAAAACGCCGATCACAACAAGAGTGATAATTTTTTTAATAAACAATAAAATAATTTTTAGTTTTTCTTTGTCTTATTTATTCTTCTTTTTAGATTTATAGACTGTTTATTTGTTAAAAAAATGTGTTAATAATTTTAATTAAGTTTAAAAGCACTGAAATGTTTGTTTTTGTTTCTGTATTCTTATTTTCAATTCTTTTAGCATGTTTATTAAAAAACTTATATTTCGATTTGTGCAATTTGTACACACATATAAATAAAAAAAATCTCTAAAGCACTTTGACAGATTGTTTAATACATATTCTAACTAGTCACACGAAATGAATGATCGTTTCAAAATAGATATCGATCTTGGAATCTAAATTTGACGATTGCTCTACAAAACGGGCTTAAAATTAAAGTACTACTCGTTTATGTAAACATATCTACGTATGTATATTACATTCTCAAAAGGTGTTTTTTGTCTGTATGAAATATATGTCTTAATATTGAATCGAAATTAATTTTAAATTTGATTTTTCAGCTATTTTAAAAGTGGGATATACAAACAAATGAACTCTGATGTGGGGGTTGCAGCGACCTCCAAAAACAGGGGGATACATATTTCGTCTGGCTTTAGCTTAGAAAAAAATTTCTGTGCCATTTAATGTTGCTGTTATTCAAGTGATTTGAAGTGATTTAAATTGAAAAACTATTCCGGAACTGTAAAAATATATCTTATATTGTGAATTTTGCGTTTAGCGCCCATAACTTAAGGAAATCTAATTGAGCGTAATCGAATTAACTAATTCAGTGTACTTGAATTATTTTTTCTAGTAAAAGGCAGCCCAGCTTTGTAAAATACAAATTCAAATTCGAACGCAGTAGTTAACTATAAAATACAAGTTTTTAAATAAATTAATCATTTACAGCACTCGCTATTTATGCATATACATAGGTCATAGAGATTGGTTCCCTTTCTATTTATTAATAAACAGGATGGCATTATAATTTATACAGTTAAATAGAAAATAAAACCTTGAGTTATTTTTTTTGTGGGTGTTAATTTGTATTCTGTGTGTGTAACTCATTTACATGCACTAAACTATCTTTTTTTATTTAGCTCTTTTTTAAGCATTAAATTATTCAACCCAACTATCCACTTTGGCATTCTAAATTAACTAAATATGTAAAATGGTTTCCTCCTAAAAATATATTCACACGACGTGTATTTGTCACATCGATTGTCAGTTTTGCTGTACAGTACAATTGCGATTTTCGAAAAACTGCCATTTCATATCACAGTTAGACGCCGTGTGAACGTACTTGACGTTATTCTAATTAATTAATTTTCCAATTTGTATTTTTCATTTTACTAGTAGATGACGTTATTTTTATAAAGAACTTTTCTATAATAGTTTCTCAGCACGCTTTAAAATATTTAAGTAAGCGGCTATCCTTTATTGTTTTATTACTTCTTAAAGTATGTTAAATTTTATTTTTTTAATTTATTAACAGTTGAATTATGCAAAATGTTTGTTTACTGAAATATGTATGTTAGTATGTAGTTCGATTAACATTATATATGAATTGGCATTTTTTTATTAACATAGGTCAGTTTCGTTTCTGATTTTGTGTGTAAATATTTTGATAACAAAGTGTCTATTATAATCAAATTGTTTATACGATAACACTTTTATAACGCTTGAAAGTATTTTGTTACCGCTTTGAATTGAAAACGAAAGTTATCAATGTAATAACTTTCATTCTAATCTTGCCGTTATCTTTGATAGTGTATATATTTAACACGTATAAATTTGGTAACTACTTCCAAATGCTAATAATAACCTTTAAATAAAATTACATATAGACAATAAAAAAACACACCAGGTACAGTGTAATAAGTTTAACCGGCAAGACTCGGTTTCGGTTTAATATTTTCTGTCTAAAATTTACCACGTAAATTCAAAACATATTTATTCCTAATCACAGCAAAAACTATTTTCATTCCTGAACCCAGCAAAAACTATTCATATAGAGTTAAAAATAAAATAACTAAGGTTATTCATTTAATTGAAATTAAAAAGCAGTAGCAATTCATGTTAATTGATAGCTAATTGCAATTGGTACTAGTGCAATTAAAATTTATACGTAAAACAATTGAATTGAAAGCTATTGGCGTCCCCCCCAAGTTTGAGCATAAATTAAATATTCAATTCGAACTGGTTTTCTTTATTTACTCTCGCTCAGGTTATTTTAATGGATCTTAAAACGAGTAAAATCATGCCAACTCGATTTAGAGAACACAAAAAATGCAGGTGTGTATGTGGCCTTGCTTTACGAATGATATATGGACTCGTATTCAGTTTGCAGAACAGGACAGAATAATAGCTTGATCTTTTACATAGTTTTTATAAGCAAATTATGTTTGCATCAATCACTATGATTTCCGTTTTATAATTTTGTTTACATTTTCTTTATTAAAATTTTTGTTTTCAATTTCTCTTTTAATTTGCACCATCACGCTAAATTTTCTTCAGACTTTTTTATTATTATTATTATTATTATTTTTTCTTCGACATTTTCACACATGTCGGTTTTTTTTATGAACTATTAATTGAATGCGAATATGTACAAATGCATGTACTTAATAATTTATTCCCCATTTTTCAATTTACAGTTTTTATGTAGACAGTACAACCAGCACACAACTTTTACAATCACACGAATCGTCACAATCTGCCCAAATTGCAAATACTCACTATTTCATCAAACACAATAATTGCAATAATAATAACTACAACAACAATATTAGAAATCCTGCCAGAACGTCTGATCAAATGACGAAATTAGCACCAATTGATCCACCTGAAATTGAGTTGAATGCACCAACTGATTATTTTGAAAAACATGAAAAAAATCCCTCATTATTCTTTGACGATGGCATAAGATCTATAGATTTTGTTTTGGTATATAAAATCAATCAACAGCAACAAGTTACTGAAGAGGATCATAATGACAAACGTCGAGTATTTGAGGTAAATTTGGAGTCAGAAGGTTTGGAAATCGAAAGGGTTTTCAAGGAGAAAGAACAAATTTATTTTGTTAAGGTAAATTTGTGGCTTAAATTAATATTTGTATGAAAATAAAGCACATGTTTATTCTTATAAACATTTCTCTTATATTTAAGTTACATGCTCCTTTGGAGGTGCTGAGACGTTATGCGGAAATATTAAAACTACGTATGCCCATGAAGGAGGTAATCTGATTTATCAACGCTTTTTAACTTTTATCTTTTATAATGATTTTTTTTTATTAAATTTATTTACATTATTTTGTGATGTTATGAATTTTATTACATTTCTTTGTTAGTTTATTTATACGGTGTTGTTAATAAGTTTTCCTATCCATTTTTTATTTTATAATTTTATTATATTTTCTAATTATAGTTAATGTGCAACGAGAAAAATTTATCAAAATCTAGTCGTCTACGTAATGTAGTAAATAATATATCCCAAAAGGTCTGAAACTTTGTTTTATAATTTCTTAAAAGACCAAAAATTTTTCTATAACAACATTTTTTCTAACAATGAATTTATTTATATTTTTCGATAATTCCTTGCTTTAAAATGCTTTAAGCTTAGTTTTAAAAATTAAGTTGTTAGCATAAACATACTACATGTAGACTTTTAACTTGTTGACCTCTTAATATTATTTTAAACGTTGGCTGCTGTTTTAATGCTTTTATTTTAATTGAAATCGTATTTGTTTAGTTTTTACTTAATTTTTGTGTGTTCTATTCCAATTTTCCCGTTTAGATACCTGGCATGTCAGTAGTGAACCGCTCTACCCGAAGTGTATTTTCTAGTCTTAAAGGTATTTTCAAATTTTTTATGAAACATATTTATGTGAATGAACGTTATTTTCCACGGCGCGGACAGCGTTTTACTGCCATCTATAGTCGTGATAAGGAATATTTGTAAGTAAATTAGTATTTATTTGTTTTAAAATAATAAGGGGGCTCACGATGATAATTTTGTATATTTAAATATATTTCGATAGATCGTGAGCGTACTTCGTAAATCTGTTTTATTTTGGCAGATTTTTTATTCAATTTTAATTTTCTCATTAAGAATCGTCTATTTTATTATTATTTTACTTCTTTTTTTTAATTCTTTCACATATTTTCAAGAAATTTTAATAAAAAAATAAATAATAAAAAACCCTCAACAAACAAAATTTTTTGAAAATTATTTTTCTTCGTTACAAATATTAATATAATACATATATGTATGTAGCAGACAAACAGATGGGCAAATATACTCATCCATTTTGGCTACAAATTCAAAATATATACTTACATATGTACATGCATATTACATATTTATAAGACGATGTATTTTTAAATACATACACACATTTTGCATCGTCTGTACATTTTGCAATATCCATCGTGAGTACCCATAAAATATATTATACATACAAAAATACGTGTTGATTTTTCCATTTACCAAATCAACTAATTCCGCTAATATTTTTTGCTTCCATTTTAAAGTTAAACCATTTTGCCGACTCTTGTTTTTATTGAGAAAAATTTCTTAGGAAGTTGACTTTGACATACTATTTCAATTGATGATTTATCAATAACTATACTATCTGCCATGGCCCACTATGTCGATCGAATTCCCTCTTTCGTACAATTACATTTAAAACAAAAAGAAATTCTAAAATTTTGTTTTTGTTTTAAATGTAATTGTATGAAAGAACGAATACGTGTGACATAGTGGGCCAGGCAGTATGTAAAAAAAGCAATATCATGTTCATTACACATCCAATTCTCACTAAAAGCTTCAGTTCATTATTTTATTATTTTCGAAGAATTTTCGTTAAAATGATTATATTTATTGTATGTCCTTTGTTAATCTAAAATTAATATAAATACAAAAATTTAAAATAAATATTTAAATAAAATGTTCACGTAGAACATAGGGCGTCAATTTAAATTTGTTGACGATTCTACAAACGTTTGAGTTTAGGAAGATTGACTGATTAGGCCAAAGCTTCCGATTCTAGAGTTGGGGCTGCTAGGCCGGCTAAATACAGTTGAGTTTTAGCGACTAATTGTTATCAGGTTGTCACCTACTTTCCAGAGACGCGTCGGTGTTAGTATGCACTCTAGGCCTTCTCACTTTAGCTGCCATTAGACGGGTGCCTGAATGACATTACCAGGGAGCACTTGGTCTCAGACCGGAAGTTGTGAGATGCATGGGAATTTAATTTTATGATTTTACAGCAATGTTATTTTGTTCAGAGTTGAGTTCATAATAACTTTTTTAATTTTGCCTCCCACAATTTTGCATCATTTATGCCAAATAATTTTCAATCTTTTTATTGTTATTTTTATTTGTAAACTTTGCAATTTAGATATTCCGCAAGGCTGTATTTTTAACGTAAACATCATTTTTTGCAAACGATATCACGAAAGCAATATATCATTTTGCAAGAGCGGAGGTCAGTGTTTGATGCATATGAAAAATATCGTTTTTTTTTATTGAACCCACTAACAAACATGTTCACAAAAGGACTTCAAAAAAGTTACGACATTTTGCATTTGCATTATGACAAGAATATTTGCTTTTAACATTAAATACCCCTAATGAAAAAATGCTCTGGGGGCTATTCGCAAATTACATCCCAAAAATAGTACTCCATGAGAGATATTCTTCTATATTTCGGAAATAGATCTGAATTTCGGCACATACTAAAAGATTTATATAAATACATTTCGCTTCTTTAACGAATCTTCAAAAAATAATTCTTCAGAAAACGAGCTTAAGGTTTTTAATTTAATCACACACAACTTGATGGAGAAATAAAAACAATATTACCCCCAAGTCAAATTCATAACAGGTAGACTCGCCTCAATTCGCTTTGAAAAATACCTGCTTTCTGTGTCAAAATCAACGTCAAACAATATATATAAATCAAACATAAACAAATTTTAACAAATAAAACAGATCAAAATGCAAGAGATGTAAGGAGCAAAAAATAATCAGCTGAGCTGTCGAGATCACCTGCTATGAATTCGCCTTGATTCCCCACTCAAAAAATTAACGGTACAACGAATAATTCTTCTGTTATAAATACATTTTGACCAAACTATTTGTTATGAACAAATCTATCGATTTTATTTATTTTAATGAATTTTTAGATTAATTTTATAGAAAAGTGTGCTTGCGTAACTTTTTTTCATATACATAAACTTTTTTCAGATTTGATATTCGCCAAGATAACTTTTTCACTCCCGCTGTTCGTTCTCGTATTGTACAATTCATATTGGATCGTCAACGTTTTACACCGAAAAGTAAAGATGAAATGGCGTTTGGCATCGAACGTCTGGTGGCATACAATATATACTGTGCAGCATATCCTTTACATGATGTAAGTGCATATTAGATACAAAAACCGAACTATATTAAATGTTTTATGAACTTGGTTGCGAGTGATTAGCGCCCTCCGAAAGCATCACCTTTTACTTTCTTTTGTTTGATCTTTAAAAATAATTTTTTGTTTTTCAATAAATTTATTTAATTATGATTTAACAAAATCACTTTGAAATAAAACTAAAAGATTAAACGTGCTTTACTTAATATTTCCAGGGAGAAATACATGAACCATGTACCATGCGCCATACTTTAAGTACCCATTGGGCTTCCATTAGCAAGTGGTACCGTTATCAGCCATTGGATTATGTCAAAGAATATTTTGGTGTTAAAATTGGTTTATATTTTGCCTGGTTGGGATATTATACGTATATGCTGATGTTGGCCTCGGTAGTGGGTGTAATATGCTTTCTATACTCCTGGCTTACTTTAAGTAGCTATGTACCTGTGTAAGTTTATTTATATGATGATATTTGAAACGTGAAGTATATTTTAGTATTTTGTGTATTGTTTTATTTATTTTCAGCAAAGATCTTTGTTATGAAACAAATAATTCGAATATAAACATGTGTCCTCTGTGTGATTGGTGTAATTTTTGGGACTTAAAAGAGACTTGTTTTTATGCAAAAATTTCCTATTTAATAGACAATCCTAGTACCGTATTTTTCACGGTTTTTATGTCCTTTTGGGCTACACTCTTCTTAGAGTTATGGAAACGTTATTCGGCAGAAATAACACATCGTTGGGATTTAACGGGATTCGATGTTCATGAAGAGCATCCTAGACCACAGTATTTGGCACGTTTGCAACATTTACCCAACACTCGTACGGACTATGTGACAAATATGAAAGAGCCCACAGTGCCCTTTTGGCGCATGAAGTTTCCAGCGGCTGTTTTTAGTTTCTCAGTGGTATTACTTTTAATAGCTTTGGCTTTTGTCGCTCTTGTGGGTGTAGTGGTCTATCGTATGTCTATGTTGGCTACTCTAAAGCTGGGCTCCACACCCATGACCACTTCCAGTGCAATAATGTTAGCCACTGCATCGGCCGCCTTTGTAAATTTATGTTTTCTTTATGTACTTAACTATGTGAGTATGAAAAAGTGTAATTTAAATAATTTATCAATTCAAATTTATTTTTATTTTTAGCTATACAATCATTTAGCCGAATATCTTACCGAAAAGGAAATGTGGCGTACTCAAACGCAATTTGATGATTCTTTGACTTTAAAAATCTACCTGTTGCAATTCGTCAACTATTATGCTTCCATATTTTATATTGCCTTTTTTAAAGGTAAATTTGTAGGACATCCAGGACAATATAATTTAATATTTGATTATAGACAAGAAGAGGTAATACAAGCTATAATTTTAGTTCATATTTTATTGGAATTGAAAGTTTTATATATATTTTAAAAAATCATTTTATATTAGTGTTCCTCTGGTGGCTGCTTAACCGAATTATGTATTCAGCTGGCAATTATAATGATTGGCAAACAGGCCCTGAACTCTATCTTAGAAGTTATAATGCCTAAAATATGGCGCAAAATTATGGCTTTAAAAGTGGGTTTAACGAAATGTTTTTCATCAAAAGAACATGTGCATCACAAAGATACCGAAAGATGGTGGAGAGATTTAAAATTACTAGACTGGGGTCCAAGATCACTATTTCCCGAATATTTGGAAATGGGTAAAAACATTAGAAATAAAAAGAAGCTCTGTTATGAAATTTTTATAAATAAAATGATTTTTTTTCTTATAGTTTTACAATACGGCTTTGTAACGATATTTGTGGCTGCCTTTCCGTTAGCTCCGTTTTTTGCTTTATTAAACAACATTTTGGAAATGCGCTTAGATGCCAAAAAACTGCTTACTCATCATCGTAGACCGGTGTCGCAGAGGGTACGAGATATAGGCGTTTGGTATCGTATATTAGATTGTATAGGAAAACTAAGTGTCATAACAAATGTAAGTTGTACTTAATATATTAAATCTCAAAATGGTCTAAATATTTCATTTACTTTAGGGTTTTATTATAGCCTTTACTTCGGATATGATACCCAGATGGGTTTATCGTGGCTTGGTGTCTCCCGATGGCTCCTTACATGGCTACTTAGAATTTACTTTATCAGATTTTCGTATAAGTGACTCACCTACTTTACAAAGTCTGGCTGTCAAATATAATATGACCTCCTGCAAGTGAGTAATATAATATACCTCTGAAACTCATTGCTAGTTTTATAAATATTTTGTTGCTCTTTATTTTTTTTAATTTATTCTTATTATATATATTTTTTGTAATATATATATATTTTTTTTAACAGATATACAGATTTTCGTGAACCACCTACCTCACCGAATAAATATAATTTAAGTAATATGTTTTATATAATCTTGGCTTGTCGTTTGGGTTTTGTTGTGGTATTTGAGGTAAGTTTTTCAAACAAAAATTTTCTGTTTCTTAAAAAAATGTGTATTAAGTCTTCCTTTGAACGCATCTAAAATCATTTGTCTTAAACCTTAACATGTTGAAACATTCCCGAGGCCTCCACAATACTATCCTGTAAGACTTCATTTTCTTGTCGTTGAAGTTTCAAAAATTTACACAACCAATAAATGGCAAAAGTAAACATGACGTTGAACACTGAAAAAATGAACTTATTGAACAATTTAAATTTTGATTTAAATAGACTTACTAATAAATATGCCAAACATTATGCTGCGTACAATACGTTTATCTGTGGCCGCATCAATTTCATTATATTTCATTTCCATAAATATATAAGTGGTCACTTCTACTAATATCGAAATGATAGTGTTAATTAGCCAGGGAGCTATGCAAATGGTACGCTTCTGTAAGGAGAAAAAATTAAATCAAATGAGCGATTTGTATAAAAATTTCAATGCATTTTCAATGTATACGAAGTATAAAAATTGAATTTCGTATTCTAAAAATGTTGTTTGTCAGCAAAATGTAATACAGACAACCTTGTAATAGCTCTTTGGATCACTTCTGCCCTATGATAACTACATTTTAAATTCATTGACGTTGCACCAGGAAAAGAAGTGCTTAGAGTACAGTTCATCAATGATTAGGTTAGATTGACGGGTTGCTGGTGAAGTATAAAGATACCAGCCCACTTGGGTCCAAAATAATTATGGCCGCTTTGTGCTAACTTGGAGAGAAAAGTAAGGAAGACAGTAAAAGATAAGATTAAAGTGAGATCAGAAGAGTATTAGTGGATGGAGAGTGGGAAAGTTAAAAGATATAAACTACTGCCGAAGAGAGAAAGAAGACAATTAGTCATCGAGAAAACCTTACATCTTAAGTTTCATATTCGACAGCTTCGAAATGCCTCTGAAGCATATTCTACCTATTCATCAATGATTGATATGATAAGTTTTTGCTGGGATATAATATTACTATATTACTAATAAGGGCCACTATTAAAACTTGCAGTTAGTTAAAAATAGTATTTTGTCTGCCCCATAAATAGCTTTGAATTATTTCAACTTCCAATTTTTTATTGTTATTATTAATAATGGTATTTATTAGATAAAGAAATAATAAATGAAGGTATTATTCTTTAAATTATTTGATTTGGATGATTTTTATAAAAAAAAGTGACCTCAAATCAAATAAATTTGGATGAATTTTTTAAAAAAGTGACCTCAAGCTTAATTTAAAGATTAATACTAATATTGAAAAATTTATTATAATATTAATACAATAAATGACGGTTTTATAATGTAAAGCCATTTATGGGTTCGAAAAAATCCTGCTTCTTCGACTTCATGTACTAGATTTATAATAATGTTGTGTGCTTCTTTAATCTAGTACAACTTGTCGAATTCGAATGTGAAAATTCGACAACCGAAATAAGGCCCATTATGATTGGTAATTACAATGTTATTCAGTTGAGAGGTATTGTTTGGCTCAAAATCAAATCTGACTAGCAATTCCTTTTTAATTCAAAACATTTTTTTATTAATAAAGTGATAATGTGACATTTCAATTTGTAATCTTTGATTGCATGAATGATTTTAAGAACAAATTGAATAATATTTATTTCTTTTTGGGGCTTTTTATAAACTTTTTATTTTAGTTAAATCATAAAAAAACTATTTGCAGGAGGGAAAACTTAACAAAAAAAATTATAAATTTTAATTAATTTTTGTTTTTATATATAAGTATGTTGTATACTTTACTTACCTTTCTAATACCATCGATTAAAATAGCAGCTAATATGAAATTGATCAACGCTTTAATCCACAAAATTATAGACATGACAACATAAAACGCATCTGGAAAATTATGCAGCAGCACATAATCAACTGGAGAAGAAAAAATAAAATTCCTTGAACAAAATTTAATACACACAAAAACTTATGATTTTATATAAAAAAATATGTGCGAATTTTTGAATTTCGGCGTCTGTGACAGTCAAATTGCTATGATTTTGTTTTTGTGTTAAGGGGCTTATTCACTATCATACACAATCGTACAATTCATTCACAGAACAATATGACGGAATTCAAAATCACAAAAAATATGTAAAAACATGTTTTGATAATATTCATGTTATTTTCTCGATTTCACTATTACAAGAATATAAAGAAAAATAATAAGTTTATGTCTAATTAATAAATAAATCATCACATGTTTCTGGTTTTCTTATCAATTGCTTTCAAAAAGATATTGATTTAATAAAATATTCCAATAAATCGGGAAATCGGACAGACGTGTCTGTCACACATATTCAATTGAAAACCTCGCTATTTTATTTTCTAAACACAAACGATTTCATTGATATATTTAACGACTAAATATGAAAGTGGAATCACAGCATTGAGTAAGCATGCCTAGAAAGTATCAATATTGGCTGACATATTTATTGGTTGTTTACTTTTTTTGCCAGTTCTAAAAGAATATTTTTTTATAGTAGTGTCAATATTTTATTTCTTTATAAATAATGTATCAGGAAATTTGTTTTGATTTCTTTTATCAAAATGGAATAAAGCAAGTCGAGTTCATACCAGTTGAAATTGACAGTTCAGCTGATTCATTATGTTTTATAATTTTGAATTTTGACATCCAAGTTATTGGATTGCAAAGAAACGCTACGATATTTTGCATTTGCACTTATGCAAGACCATTCGCATCAAACACTGAATACCGCTAGTGTATTATTTATATCACAATAGTATTATCACAAACAAAATATAATTTAATTAATATAAATTAACGCACCTAAATAAATATCTTTGAATTAAAAAAAAAATCAGTTTAGTGCTGAAGAAGATAGATATCACGTCATGATTTCAATGTCTTTGTAAATTTATCAAATCCTTAATTTCATCAGTATGTCTAAAATTATTTCCTAATTTCGGAAATAGATCGAAAATGTCATCAAAAGCCAATTTGATGCAAAGTTTTAGATTTGTTTTTTCACCCACAAATATTTTGAAATTCTGCGTTTTTCAAAGTTACAAAATATTTTAACTTTGAAAAAAGCAGGATTTCAAAATCAGAAAATCAGGTGAATTGGGAAGACTAAAGATTGTAACATATCTGCAACGTGGGACTATAAAGTTAAGACTTTTAATGTGCATGAACTGAAATTTATGCTTTTAAATAACATTAATAAACTTTTACACTTTTGCAGCTTGTTACTTTTTTAAAGATTTCTCACAAAAAAAAAATCGCTTTTTACTTACCAACCGATGACATCATATTACTTAAAGGATCAATTATTTTCACATTTTCATATGTTGCAATGGCCCAATTTGTTAAATTGAAATAATCTCTATACAAATAGTAACTGCATAAACTCAAAGCAGTTAAAGAAATTAAAATATCAAGAGCAGCTATACTAAAACCGAGTGTACGGAGACTTAAACAGCAAGAAAAACGTTTCATTTTAACTTAAACTTTTGCAGTACAGTTTTTGTTATGATAAAATCTTTTTTAAGATTTAAAATGTAATTTATTTATTTTTTATTTTCTTTTTTGATATTATTTAAGAACGATTTTAATTTCTTTGTTTTTTAGATTTTCAATCGTTTACTGTTTGTTTATTTTAGGATGTTATCAGTTTCACGTTATTTGAGCTACTAAAATTTTTTATCCGACAATACTTTTCAAAAACTTCTATTCTAATAAATATCTGTCCATCACACACTAACTTTTTGTCTTTCTCTTCTGTGCATATCTTTTAAATGGCCCATTGACATTTTCCCTTTACATATTTTGTATGGCGTTCGGACAAAATGTGTGAGTTTAAAAATAAAAAAACGATGGCGGTCCTACAATTGCAACATTTGCTAAGACAAGCAAAATGCAAACAATTAAAAATCTTTTATTTTTTAACGTGTTATCCTTAAAGATTCTGTTGCTTGTCCTGTGGCGATGCTAATTTCTACATTTTCTACAGACTCTTTATTATTGTGGAACAGTTTTTTAATATAAAAAGCTCGTGCCAAAACTAAACACAAAGTTTCAACTTAGCGTTAGCTGTATCAACGGAAGTTTCTCCCTGGGAAAGATCCTACAATAGCAGCAGAACAACAGTTGGAACAAAATTTCAACGATCGGGACACGTGATTTTTGAATATTAAAATAAGATCTTTGCTAAAATGAGACATTTCAACTACAAGTTCGAAGAGGAAAATTTGTAACCAAATGGAGCTCTACCTTGAATAGTTTTAGGATTGCCTTCGTATTTATTGTTTTGCAACATAAAATTGCATTTAATGATGTGTGAGTAAGAAGTAAGACCTTTCTGGCAGTTTAGTAGTGCATTGATCTATGACATAAAAATTTTAATGAAAACATAAAGAAAATGTGATGAATATGAAAGTGTTTTTCAAAATTTGTTTTCGTTGTGCAAATGTTTTACATTTGTAAGTGGTTTGATGTTCCTCTGCTGCGTTTGCCGAGAACTTTTTATTTAAAATTTAATTGGTCGCATTTTGAGAGGTTTCATTATAACCCTAATCCCCTAAAGAGATTGAGGCCGTATCATCTGTGTTGTGTGCGCGTGTGATTGTAATTTAGTAAACATTTCGCTGCAATTAAAACTTTAAGATTATGGAAAATGACGATGGGTTGAAAGAGGAACCCAGTAAACAGTTTAAAATTTTTGAGGCGTTTGAAATTTTGCGAGTGTGATCGAGAATGAATATGAATTTTGTTGATAAATCCGGATGTTGTGTTTAGTATGACCGTGTGCTATTGCTCGCTACGATTAGTCACAGTGATTAATGTCTGAAAAATTTAGTAATTTCGCAAAACCACCTAAGGGCTGTTCACATATTACATAACGCAGTTTTTGGCGTTGTTAACTCCTTAGTCCTCTACATTTCGCAAACAATTTCTTAACATATTTCCTTTTTCAAAACGATTGAAATATCCCTCATTCCCATGACGATGCTAAAGGAAATTTTATTGTTAATTTAAAATTTCCTCTAGCAGAAACTTAAGCTGGATCCGCGCTTGGCGTTACGTAACGTATGAACATGGTTTTATTGGTGCAGCTGACGTTTGCATTTCAATACTTGACACACAGCCATTTTTTCACCCTTAGCGAGAAACAGTTGTTAAGTTCGGTCATAGTAATGCACGTCCGGTTAAAACATCAAGCGTCTATCTATTACGGTTCACAAGATCAAAAATATCACTTGTGGTTACAGTTTTTAATTTTTAATTATGAAATAGAATCTTATACGGTGTTCAGACATACACGTTTATTGAGATTATCGCAATAAATACCATTATTGAGCTCAATATTCCATACAAAATTTTAATTTAATTATTGTTCAATAAGTACCAAATTGTTATAAAATCGAGTAAAACTTGAGATAAAACACAGTTCATGTGTGTTTAGTGAACAAAATTATATACAATGGCAAATGTAAGTTTATTAAATCTATGATTTATAATAAAAAAACAAATAAACGTATTTCTTTTTTAAATAAATAGGTGTCAAAATTAAGAAGAAGAGAATGGGCTGGAATGAGGACAGAGAGGGCTGAACTTTACGCAGCGGTACAGGTATTTAGAATATTCATATGTACATAAAAAACTTTATAAAAAATGTTTTAAAATTAACATTTTTGCAGAAAAGAAAAAGCGGCAATGGGAGTATCTGGAATCATTTTCATTGAAAGAAAATCCTTCTTTTCCTCTTTTAATTTTTGATTAAAATTTTTTGTTTTTACTATTATTAATAATTATTGAATATTTTTATTTATGCAGATGCCTCCAATTCACCAACGGCATTGTATCCTGATGCACCATCATCGCTATTATCACCGTGTTCTCCGTCTCCTGACGTACTCGGTCAACGCAACATTACATAATGTTAATTTATTTTTTAAATACGAATTTATTTCCATTTTTGTAATTTTCAAAAGAAATTTCAACGACCAAAATAAAAACAATTTTATTTTATTTTTTTAATTTTATTTTATTTTTTTTTAATTTAATTTTATTTTTTTTTTTTATTTAGTATATCTGAACACTAAAATAATTTTTTCAATAAACCAAATATTGACTCAAATAAGAATGCATGTCTGAACACAATATTAAAATCTTTTTTCAAAATTCTCCTTAGAATATTTTATTATTTTTAAATAAATATGTTTTAATTTGGTTCCAAGGGAACGATATGAGTGTGAGTGTATTTAGTATTTGGTTGGAAGAAAAAAAAATTCCGTAATTTATCGAGTTTGTCCGTAAAAATGAAGCGAACAAAACAAGAAACAAAATGTGTGAATAAATCATTGACAATAAGCGGATATTTCTCGCTCATAAAGTTTTATCTTAAAAACGATTCACGATTGAAATACCTGGAAGAGGAAAAACATTTCAAGGTGGAACATATGCACAATAGGGGCTTATCAAATTAAATTAGGGAGCTAAAAATTTTAACCAATACATTTTTCAGCAGAAAAATCGCTTCACCCCTATTTGCACTCTCATGTATTTTACTACTTTGCAAAATATCATCTATAAATTGGCTGGGTTATAATCTTAGATGTTCTCGTAAAAATTAAAATTTGTAGTAGCTCTTCTATGGCTTCTTTCTACAACATATTTTCTATTAATTTAACAATTTGTTTAAATTAGACAAATTCAGGTTAATACTCTGATTCGTGTCAGTTAAACATCAATAACATTGAATTTAAAATTTCTCTTTGCAGCATTTGTTTTAACATTTTCTACTAAATAAACATTCATTCATTTAATCATTTCTTTGCAGAATTTCGTTGCTTTAGTAATGATACTAGTAAGATGGTGCATACCTGATATGAGTATTGAGCTGAGAGATCAAATAAGACGTGAAGTCTATATAACAAATGAAATAATTATAGAACAGGAAGCCAGAAGAGCAAGATTTGGTAAGTAGGAATTTTTGTTATATTTTAAACTTACTGCAGCAATATTTATTTTGTTTTCTGTAGACCGTGCTAAGCGTAGTTCTTCTGTACGTTTACGAGATTCGGAGTCTGTTACTCCTGATACCAATGAAAGATTTATAAGAATAGAACAATTATTGTGCAATGATTTGTCCCAATCTCAAATGGATTTGATAATACATGGTGAAAATGCCGATACCGGCATTCAAGGCGAAACGTGCTAAAAAAAAGCTTTAACTTGTAAAATTAACTTAAGCTCTAAAGACTTTTTAATAACGTAGGTATACGCGAAATCCATCATTAAAGTTACTCATCTTTTATTTATTTTTTAATCAAAATTTTTTGGTTACAATTTTTGTTGCATTTAAAAAAAATCAGTTTTTTTTACTTGGAAAACAAGTGAGAGCTAATTTACTGTTAAATTATATTTTATAAAGCTCTTTAAATCTCAAGCTTTAATATAATTTTACTAGCTTTGCTTATTTGAGTTAAACTGGCTGTTTTTTTTTGTTAAGAAATCAATTTGTTTATTTTCAAATCTTTCACCGTAGTAGAATTTTGTTATAAATTAAAGAATCTAGCAGTTAATGTGATATTATCCTTTTGTTTTCATTTTCTCATTTGACGTTAATTATATTTTTGATGTGATTTAAATATTTATAATAATTAGTTAATAATAATGCTTTACAAAACTATGGTGCCAATATTCCCATAAAAATTATATACATACATACAGAGCACAAATATTTTTGTTATATTAATTTGTTTGTTAAACTCTTTAATACCTTGATTTTATTTTTTATAGGCAGAAAATATCTTATATATAAAGAACTCACAGAAATCCAAGATAATCTCTTCAATGATGTGTGTTAACTTTATAAGTTTATTTTATCTATAAAAAGTTACTAACGAGGGGAAATTGACTAGCACAACTAGTTCTAGAATACATAAATAGAAATTTGTATTCGAAACGTATTTAGTTTATAAGGTTTATATTAAATCGACAGCTGACTAATTTGCAAGTGTGAACCTATTGTATTTGAAGTGTAAAAATCCTTATAAAAGAAATATTGGAAATCTCAAAAGCAGCTGCTACAGTCGCCTTTTAAGTTATTAAGTTTGGCGTTAAGACTAATAACTATTTTATTCGTTACCTTAATATTGTAGCTGACTTCAGCCTAAATTTCACAATGCCATAAGAACTGTACCTAAAAAAATGAACGGATATTCAGGTTGGTAAATTCAAAAGAAAAGTGAATTTTTTTCACATTTCAATGTTAAACAAGCTGAAGCATAAATTAATGTACATACAATTGTTTGTTCACGAAATTATTGACATTTAGTTTTTATGCTTTTTAATTAATTTTTAACTGTTGAATATCAAGAAAATTATTTAATTTGTGTATTTTTTCGTGTAGAAATAAATTCAAATTTTCACACTCCAAATTCAGGCAGCACTCACTAGCAGGGGGTTTATTATGTATTTCGATCCGAAACGAAAATCATTCGAATTTGTATAGCTTATATACATTGCGTTTCGAAAATGTTTTCTTTCGAATCGAAATACATAAAGTAACAGTATAATACGAGTATGTATTTAGAACGGAAAAGATGTTTTTAAGGAATACATTTTATTCAAAATTCTTACTGTACTACATGTTTAGAATGAAATTCGGGAACCTTAAATTGAGACATGAACAAATTCTTAAACTGTGAATTTGAATGATAACATAATAGTTGATATGAACTGAAAATTACATTTTAAAATCAAGTTCGAAATTTTGAATATGGCTTATTTCACTGGGCCTCTAAAATTTATTATCTATCATTTAACGAAAATTTGAAAAAACTCTACAAGACACAAAAACTAAATAATTTAAATTGGTTTCTACACGAAAAAATTAGTAGAGGTAGAAAAGGCACCAAAAAATTATTAAATATTAAAATACAAAGGGGATAAGGCGGTGTAGCGGTCTCCGAAAACTGAATGTTAATCCGTTCTGTTTTGCTATAGTCAGAATTAAATAGCTTTTCCTTTATTCCTGTCTTAATAAAAATAATTTGGTTGTTCAGGGTAGGCTGGTTATCAGTTTATATAATAATTGTTGTCGATGTAATCACATACGCAGATAACCAGATAACCAACCAGCCTATCGTGACCATTCTGAATATGAATTAAAATTTTGAAATGAATTGTTTCGCTTAATTTTAAATCTGAGTTTAGCTATTTCTTTTAATTTAGGAAATTTATTGGATAATTTAATTTATTGGAGAGATACTAGTCACTAGTATCCACCATCAAATGTGGTAAAATCGAACAAAAAACTGATGAGATAGTGTAGTGACTTCGAAATCAGTACTGATCCGTTCTGTATTCTGATGATTAATACATTATTCCAAATAGTACTCTGTCAATAAAATAAATAATTTATCCAATAAATTTTTTTAAATTAAAAGAAATGGGTAAACTGAGATTTGAACTCAAGACAAACAATTCATTTCAATATAAACCTAAAAAGTTCATCTAATTACGCATAAGCAAACATTAATTATTAATTTAAATTTTAAATACAAAAATCTCAAGTCTGACTTATTTACTAACTCGCAACAAAAACAGCATAATAAATAATTTAATAAATATACGATCCAATTTACCAGAAGTACTACACAATTTATGCATTCTAGAACTAATAATTTTAGAACAAGTTCTAAAAGTTATTCTGCGTAGTCTGTTATGTTTTAAGTAAAATTAACATTTTATATGTATTATGATGTCTTAATCTTGCTAATCTCTTGTGTACATACATATCGTTAGGTGAAATGCAAAACTACGTAACTAGACTTTTTCAATTTGCGCAGATAAAGCAAAAACTAAATATCGAGGACGACGAAAAAAATCATTATTGAAATTTTTGGCAATCAATATTTTACAATATAGAAAGTTTATATTATACTGGTTTATATATTAGAAGATTAACTATTCAAAACATTTTTAATGGGAGAAAGAAACGGTTTCTGCCATTAAAAAACCGTGTGTTTGCAGGTACCACTTTTTTTGTATATAAGGCCTCGATATGTAAATTAGTTTGAGTAACTTTAGTAACGACTGTTTATCTTCGTTATTAATTTGGGACTTTTTTGAAGTTTTTGCCAGCTACTTGTTTTTGCATTTCATCTAACGATATGTGCATGTGTTTATGAATGTTTTATGTAAAAAATATTAAAATACGAATGTTTGTTTGATGTTCCTAAATTAAAACACTGTATTTAATTTTACTAATTTGTTGCACGAGTTTTAAGGTAAAAAGAAGCAAAAAGAAAAATTGCAAACGAAATTATCGTGAATCACAGGCGAAATATTTCCCATGAACGAAAAAAAAGGCGAGAAACAATTAAAAAATAGTACACAAAAACAATAAAAAATTGGCGATCGCAATTTTAGGGAGAGGAAACTCATTCCTTCGTAAGGATGTCAAACTTAATATGAGAAAATCTACTAAAATTTTTCATGTATCGATTTTGTTTTGACATTGTAAATGTGTTATTAACGTTCGTAGAGATGCATGTACCAGGGGGCAAATCACGGCATTCGATATCGAGCGCAATTTCCATACAATTTCAAAAAATGTATGGGATTTTACTCAATATCGAATGCTGTGATTTGCCCCCAGTATGTTTCTGACATGCTACAGATTATTCGATGCGTTGTTGTTATTCGAAATCAAAGTCTCCAAAGAGTTTTATAACTTTCTTGAAGTTCGGCATCTGAGATTCCATAATCGGGATCTTAGATCACAGACAGAACAAATTAGCGTAGAATTTTACGATCTAAAATAACAAGATCTATGTGAGGTTAATAAATTTTCATTAGCTACACTTTTTTTTTTACAGAATATATGAAGCTTTCGGACTATGCAATAAATTTAGGCTACAGTTTTATAATTTTAAGAAAGCAATGGAAATCTTTTCTAATTTTTTTCTTTGTTATAAATACACGTATACATATAAATAAAATTGTTAATTATTTTTCATATCCATATCGTTCTTAAATTATTGCATTCTATACCGCAAAATAGAAAAAAAATAATATAAGACTGATTTTTAGGGAAAAATTTCGAGAAGATCTGTCGATCTGTGTAAGCAGTTTGCTGTTATCATTTATAGTTTTCGAAATATGAGACAAACTTAAATATTGAATGCAAATATTGACGTGTTTTGGCTTTCGCTTTAAAATATAATTTGATCGTTTTGACTGTTTTTATAATTGTGTAAGAAACTACAAATATCTTGCATACTTATGGCCTCATTCATAAACGTTTAATAAAGTTATGGTAGGTTTATTGTTGGGTTTTAATGCACAAAGTAACTTTATTAATCGTTTATGATTATGGCCATTAATTTTTGAGAAGGAAAAAGTTTTATTTCAAACTAGAATTAAGTAAAACACTAAAATGTAATTTATTTTAGTTACGATGTTCTTCTATCAAATGAGTTTTTAGTTTTATTATATATTGCTCATTTACTACAAGAACATAATTTACTAATAGTAAACAAAAAGAAAAATGTCGTTAAGAAAACACATTGACCTTTGAGAGAGAAAAAATAAGCAGGTATTATTTTCGTAGGAGACTTTTGTTAGGTAAACTATTTTTGCGCATGTCCAATGAGAATTTTGATGTCAACCGAATTTAAAATGTACATATAAATAGTTCTTACCGAAACTTGTGAACAATATGAAAAATGTTCACTCTTAGTGCCATTATTATTACTTGCCATTAGTTAAAGATACTCGTAGTTTTTCATTATTACTACTTTAACCTTGAAGTGAGCGATAAGTTAAAGCCGATTTCAGCCAGTCTGTTACTTTTATAGCGAGGTTGAATAATTTCAAGTTGCCATATATTAGGGTCTATGAAAAATGCCAAGAAATATTTATTGTTTGTATGTTGTTATAATAAATAGATAAATAAGAGTACGCTGTAGCCGCTAAATTTGTTTAATTTGACAAAAATAATCGGGGTTTTCTTTCGTATTGCCATATTTAAAAAACAATATTCTGTTTTTAACGGGAAGTTGTAATAATGAAAAATTGTTAAAGGTCTGTTTTGCTAAAGTTATCTTTAACTAACTTTTACTTTACCGCCCTTGCAAATTGAACATAGAAAAAACTTTCAAAATGTTCCGTTATATTTGCGATAAAGTTGATAGTTATAACGGCCGGTTTCACCATCTTCGATTAAATATTAAAAAAAAATTAACTAGCTGCTGGTATTATTTAATCAATAGTTACCGATTTTCGTTTCACCATCCTTCAGTTAGTTAACACAAGAACTTGATGAAAATGTGTCAATACTATTAGTTTGTTTACATAAAAAACTATAGAAAAAAGGCGGTATTTGTATACATATTTATAAAGCGAAACTGTGCCAATAGGAAAAGGCATGCAAGTAATGATTAAAACATTCTAATACATGAATATACATACATATATGTACATATGTTCTTGTACAATATTTGTATGAATATTAAATAATGTAATTTTAAGCTATTGCATAGCTTTTGTCGCGGGCTTTGAGCGCGGCAACCGAATCAAGATATTCCGTAACGAAAATAAAACCTAACACTAAGTTTGTTTCTTAAGTCTTTTGTTTTTTTAAGTATTTAAGCGTATGTTAACCTCTAAAGTATGCTATTGATTTCAATACTATATATAGAACAATTTTTATTATTCATCATATTAGCAGAACGGATCAGTACTGATTTCGAGGTCGCTACACCATCTCTTAATAAAAATAATGAATTTATCCAAAAAATTTTCTAATAAAAATTAAAAATAAAAAAATTAGAATAAATAAATGGGTTTGAACTTGAGCCAAAATTAATCGTTTCAATTTATAAAATATTAATAAAAAGTTTGACTAATTACTTATAAACATTAATTAGAAAAAAAATTTTTTTTAATTGAAAAATATAACAAAATCGTAAATGCTGATTCATATTTCTTTTACTCTCCGATTAAAGTGCTAGCCCGCAAATTTGCTTCGGTTAATTTTAACATAAACTTTTTTGTTAAATTGCGTCGCTTAAGATTTAATCATACGTTGTGTGAAACAATTTAGCTAATCGAAGATGGTGAAAACGTGCGTAAAACTACATTACAATTAAAAAAATATATATACTCTTTAAACGCTAAATGTTTAAGGTGTATTTAAACTTTAGCCCCACGCTGTATATTTTTCTACTTCGCATTATTTTTACCAGATTAGAAGCATATGTATAGGCGTCAGTATTACTGCAACGTGGCAATGGTGGTGGCATCACTAGTAAAAATTGCAGGAACAATACATAACGGAACAAGGAAATAAACACATCTGCAATAACAACTATTTGGTCTTAATAACTATGACGTCAGTTTTTTTTAAATAAACATTCACAATATGTTCACACTTCTTAAGTGTGTGTGTTGTTGTTGTTAAAAAATAAATAATAATAATAATAAAGCGTGAGAATTTTCTTGTGTGTTGAATACTCAAGAGAACCATTTAAAACCGAGTCTATATAGTATACAGCTGATTTTTTCTATTTCGTTTATTGTCTTTTGTTCTATTTTCCGAGGGAAAATTCACAAAATATATTTGCCGAAAAACGCAACAACACTGCTAGTGAATTTTCTTTGTTGTGCTTCAGTGGGAGGGCGACTGGCACAGACGCCACGACGTGTATTTGTTTATATTTTAAGTGTAAGATATGTTGAATTAGTAAAAATTTTGTATTACTTCGGTGAACAGTTTTTATTATCATTTCTTTGCGCGACTAAAAACAAAGAACAAAAACATACATATAAATAATGTCGCAATAAAATATAAAAAAATTACAAACATTTAACTTTTATTTTCTTGAAATTAAAATAAAAAAGATTTAAAAAATGCTAAACAAAATTTAAAAAAGTGCACTGCGTAGAAGCGAAATATCATAAAAATGAAAATCATTTTCAATTTAATTGTTTAATTGTTACACAAAAAAATTATAGCTTGCTTACTGTTCCTTGGAAACAAAATGTCTACATCTACAAATGGTATATAAACAGTTAATAAAGCTCTTTAACAAAAGGTAAGTTTTTATTTTGAAATAAATTTTGTTAATCATGTGTTTAAAAGATAAAAATGACAAAAGGAAATTGTCAACAAACTCCAGGTAAATAATGTTTTGCACTTCTTCAAGAAATTTATCGATTTAATAGTTAAAGTTTCTTGGTCTTGCAGTGCAATATGTACATATTTCTTTTTATAAAAGTTGAAAACATTTAACATTAAAAGGCCGTTCAATTTAAGTTAAAAAAATCGAGGAGTGGAAAAATGTATATTTATATTTTTTAAAATTAAATTTAGATTTTTCTGACAAATTGAACAAACGGATGGAATGTATGGGAATACAACTCAATATTGTAGAAGTTACAAACCGAATCAAGAATTTTTATAAAGACATTCTTTCCTCTAGACGCGAAGGTTCTAAACGTGTGGGAACAAAACTGATCCACTATTTCTGCCCTTATTTCACCCATCAAAGATCAATTTTGCTAGTTTACAGAAGTATAAATTAATTTTCATTAAAACTTTTTATACAATTTCCCCAACAATATTTATTTAATATCTAATATTTACATATACCAGACGTTAAATATCAATTTAAAACGACCCAATTTTTAGTATTTTTATTATACGAAGTAAACTTTTTGCGAAGCTTTAATTAAATATTTCACCAGTTTAAAAATAATGTTGTATACATACATACATTCATATATAAATGCATACATTCTTGCATACATACATACATAAATGTATATATGTTTATAGTGGATAAGTTGGCTTTAATTTTGCTCTCTAAATAATAGAGAAATAAGTTGGAATTTACAAACCTATAAACGATTACTAGTAATAATATTAACTTGCTAATTATTGAAATTTCGCAGTTGCAAAATATTTCAGATCAATATTTATTTGAAAAAAAAACAAATCATTAAATCACACGTTTAAAGCCATAATTGAAAGGGAATTATAATTTCATGGTAATTAAGTTTTAAAAAAGAAATCTGCTGCTTAATGGGATTAAGTGGGTATAAATTTCCTAAAAAATTCTGCTTTGCAAGGAATACTTTTTTTGGAGAAGGCTGCTCTTTCCTGTAAGTGTTAAAATTCGATGTGACCCACAATTTTTTGAGAACACCTGCATGAATACATGTTTTACTCTAACGGAAAAAGTGTCGGGTGTCGGTTTTTTATGGCTACGCGTTTTTATCTACCCCTCATTCACAAAGCACCATAAAGGACAAAGTTCTATTAGGGTCTATTCTGTAAATGCAATAATTTCTAAAACAAATGAAATAGTCAAGAAATAAAAAACAAGCAATAACCCACCTGTTATAAGTACTAACTATAGTTTCATGCGACCACTACACGTTGCGACTGATAATGCAATTTGATCCAGCTGCACTAGCAAGCTTAGAGGCCTGGTTAACCGACATCAACTTACATAAACAATTTTATACATGACCTTTATAATTTCTTTATATTTTGTACTCATACATTTATTGAAGGACTGTCTGTAACTTTCTGTTAGAAGTCTCATGGGATTATATTTACTTTATTTTATAAACTGTTTAAAAATAAAACAATAACATCTTATTTCACAAGAGGATTTTCTGTCTGACATTATGCTTAAATAGACAAAAAACAAAAATTAACATGCTATATTTGACATACAGTGGTGAGTGAAACATTGAAAATTAAAGTAATTTTTTTTTTTTAAATTGAAATAGTTAGATATTATTAAATTAAATATAATTATTGTGTCGTATGGACATACCTTGCCCGAAAAAAAAGCTATCGTTGCACTTGATGTCAACAAATTCTTTCTTTTAACTTCCATCCATTTACTAAAAGCATCTGAGATTATCAATAAAATTCGTTCGAGAACGACCCAAGCACAGCTCGTCCAAGGAATGCAAACTCAGCAAAAGATGTATCAAGTTTTTCCCCAGGGAACTTTGTGTGCCCTTTGAATTTGGGCGGAACATAAGCATTTTAAGTATAGTCTAAACAGACCCTCGAAGTAGACCCCTTTTACACATGAACATAACAAATGCAACATTTTCTTAATATGTAACTGTATGTACGAGTATGTGTTCGCGTGAATAAAACGATTTTGCCACAATCATAAAATTCTGTTCAACACATCTAAATTATGACCACATGAACCATATTTTTGCTTTTTCTGTACATACCAAACTTAAACTAAATTCAAATAATTTTTCAACACTACTGTATTTTTTAACTTTATATTTCATCATTTAAAAGTTACAACAAATAAACTGTCATTTGAAAAGGTGACAATAATGGCTTAATAGTCGAAATATCGAAACAAAAATATGCAGGTTGAGTCTGTTTTGTACATCGAGTCGACTTAAATTTCTTCATTCTTTTTTGTAGTTTTCTATTTCTAAAGGTACCGTCACATCTGACAAACATTTGCCGAAAAAAACGTAACCAACAGACAAGCTAAATTTGCATTTTCTTTAATTCCAATATTTTTTTTAATATGGGTTCTCATTTATTAAAAATATTATAAAAATTGCATTTTGCGGCATAATGTTAATTTTGTGATATAAAAAAAGTTAAATCACACTAACACCATCTTACACCATCGATTCCGAACGAACACTACAACACGAATCTATTGGTATATGACAGTACAGGTCTCCTTTGACTCTAACATGGAGAGTTTTCGAGTTTATATTTTCTAGATAACTTTTATTTACGGTCCCTGGTATTTTTACCTTTGAATAAAAACATACATATTTAAAATAAATATAGAAAAAATACGTTTCTTTCTTTCTGGTTAATTAATAAATGCCAACAAACATTAATCATTTGTGATACGAATGTATTTAACAGATTACATGTTTAACATTTAAAATTTAATTAAAACAAAAAAGAAAATTTTCTTAATATTTTGTATGGGCGCGTGTGTGTGTGTGTTTGTTTTTCAATTTACCTTAAGAATTAATTCGATTTTTTCGCAAATCTGTAACGATTTGAAACATCAGAATTAATTATGAAATTTAAAACACTTTCTTTCTATAAAAAAAAATGGAATACAAAAGTCGGCTTGAGCACACCCGGCTAGAATATGTTCCTCAGCTGTGTGCATACATATTCCATGAATTAAATAACAATGACATATAATTGTCCCAAAGTTTTTCTCTTGTAGAACTTTTAGCATTATCTGACAGCACTGATAACGAGGAAATGAAATCTATATATAAATAGGCAAAGACAATTTTTAGATCCCTTTTTCTCCCTTGTTTGCCAACCGATTTCCTTCATTCTTTTGCCAAATTGTAGACATTGTTGAGCTTTAGTGGCCCGACTATATATTATTAAAATCGGTTCAGTATTAAAGGAATAAAAGGCTCATAAAGTTAACACCACTACAAATGCTAATAAGACACATGTACACGCATTCAATTATGTAAGAATTGGTTCAATTAAAAATATAAGCAAAGCAATGAGAGTGTTTAAGAGTGCCTACACACATATGTATATGAGTAATGAGATTTTTTATAAAAAAATTGTGTGTTTGTATGCAATTTTATTTCGTTTATTGTTTTTCCCATGGGGAAGGGAATAATTTAGGTAGTTTTTTCTCTTTAAATACAACAAAAATATGTATACGTTTAAACTGGCGGTCGAATTTCGACCACTGGGCGCACTCTAGTTAAAATGAAAATACCTAAAGAATGCTTTGAAATTTTTGTCAAAAAAGGAAACAATAAATAAGAATAACAACAACAATAACAACACCAGCAACAAAAATGCATCGGTTTCTTGATTGCTATGCGTTTTATTTCTACTCCACATTCACAAAGTGTCTAGGTCACGCCATGAGCGGCGAACTAGAGCGGCGACTAGCTTATTACTTAGCCATTGTCACGGAGCTTTACTTTGTAATGTCTTGAGTTTGATGGTGAGAAGGGAAAGAATAATGGGGGTGAGTACAGACTTTGATGTACTCGAAAAGTTGCTTTCTTCTTCGCGCGCTCTTTGCTTAATCCCAGCAAGCACAGTAATTGGTGATTCTTCCAACGTTTCTGAATCAATAACTTTTGTTTTATACCCCATTTGCACAAGTCTCAAGCCGAGGTCAGCATCTTCGTTAACACTATAAGCAACACAGAAAAACATTTTTCTTAGAATTTTTACTAAAAAGTGATTACTGCTACCACCTAAAGGTATCGGCATGTTAATTTTTTGGAATCCAGGCAATAAGTATTGAAACCAGCTCATATACTCCAAAGAAAAGGATTCCACATATGAGAAATTTATAATTTCTTACAAAAAATTTACGTTCTTTGTAATAATTTACTCAGAGAGTTCTAAAAAAAAGTATTACATGGGTGGTTAATAAACAACGAATTTCGTGTCATATTTTATAATAAATACATATAAATAATATTAAAATCATTAAAATTATATAAAAAGTGTTTAAATTTGATTGTTTAAAAGCTGCAAAACTAAGAAAAACAAAAATCAAAATAAAGTGAGAAGATAAAAAAAAGAGCAAATATGAAATGTGCAGTGGGCAAATGCAAACAAAGTAACAGCAAAAAAAAACAAGTGAGAAATTATGTTAAAACCTAATATTTTGCGTATTTTTAATAAAACGTTTGTGTTTTCAAAAAGCTGTATCGTTTTACAATTTTCCAAAAGATGAAGCTCGAAGGAAGTTATGGGTAATATTTTGCAAAAGAGTAAAGCCTGTAAATGTGGATAAAGAAAAAAATTGTGCTTTACATTTCAAGCAAGAGGATTTTGAAAGAAACTTGAAATTTGAAATGGGTAAGTTAAAACAAAATTAATTCTTGCAGTACATTACTAAGGCGTTATGAATAGGATTTAGTAAACGGCGTGCAAAAATATTAAAATCCCATGCAGTTCCCTCTTTAGACACTAGTGCTATTGAAAGTGAAACGAAAACTGCTAATGAAACTGAAGTTGCAAATGTATATGAAAGACTATGTGAAACTGAAAAGCAAAATGATATTTCGAATAGTTTTGAAGAAAAATTGGTCGCGGAAAATGCTCCACGGCCGACTGATCTTGAAGAAGAAGATGGCCTCCAAACTTACATTAAAACTTTGGAAATGAAAATGTATGTAAATTGTTGAACATTAAACAAATATTTATTTGAATCGTTTTTAGAGATGCACTTCTCAAGGAGAATTGTACGCTGAAAATGGCAAAAAGTCAGTGTGATGTCACAATAAAAAAGCTAAACATATTTGAAAAATTTATGGACTGGAATTCTTATAAAGAATTTGTTTGCTTTAAAAAAATTTAGTTAGAAAAATAACAATTTGTCCCACTGTCACGTTTTTACACAAACATAACAGTTCTACAGCTGAATATTATTAGCCAATGAGAACACAGCTTGAGTGACGTCAGAGTTCCAACATGCGCAGAAATGTTTTTTTATGGCTGCGTGATGGCGTAATCTTTATTTAATCATTCTTGGTATGTATCACGTTTTTTGAGTTATGACGTTGTTAGAGTAATTGAGTGATATATTTGGTTGCATGTGTGTATTTGGTTTGCATGTTCATCCAACAAAAGAACACACATGTTCGCAAAGTAAACTTTGCGTGTGGAAAAGGGATCTTACTTCGTAGTTACACGATCAAGTTTTGCCTTTCAAGTTTTCACCCATACCTTTTAAAATTAATGCGAACTTGCCTTTTTAAATTTTCTTTCAAGTCGTGTCTTTCAATTTACGAGTACACTGTAAAAAAATAGCTGATTAAAATTCTTATGAACAATTTTTATTTTTTTTACAAATATTCTAGAGTCGTTATTTTTTGTTTTGCTTTTTTTTACAAATATTCTGCAGCACTTTAAAACTACTAAGTAAAATCAAATAATTAAATATGCTTGTGAGTAAAAGTGATAAGTATACTGATGTGTTGAGATTCATAGAGGAAATATTTTAACTTCTTTTCTTAACGATCACATTTTGAAAAATAAAATTCCTTTAATATTGCGTGCAGGCTACGTCACAGCTACATCAATTTAAGTGATTTCTGCTGCAGGATGTATCACGCCACGTAATCTCTTATAAGAACCGAACGTCTGTTGTGGGAATCGAACGCGAAAACATCCGGTCAACCAGTCAACCAGTTTACCGGAGTAACATTGTACAAAATAAAATTGGTTTTACCCAGCAATAAATTTAGAAAATGATTCACTTTCAAATCAGTCAGCTTTTGCTTTGAAGTCAATTAACATTAATTAAGAGCAAACGAAATTTCAATGAAACAAGTTCCGAAATTAATTAACAACAATCGAAAATCTTTAATTATTTATGAAATAGCGACTTTATGGAACTTGGCTAAAGGTGAAAATAATATTTAAGATGATTGATACCGCATGATACGATTTTATTATCGTTTAATAAGTTAAAAGAATTAATAAATCAAAAGCAATATTTTTTTAAAGAATAGTCTAATTTTCATACTGAGATTATTTTAGCAAAAAAAGCTTAAGAAAGATTATAAACAGAAAATAAAATTTAAAATATTTAGTTAGTAAATGGTATTTTTTCGGAGGTATAAAAATTCTAACTGAAAAAAAACACATATGTAAATGGTTGTAATTGCACTGGATTTGTATTTATCCGAAATGTAACTCCGCCATTCGACATCGACACGTTGTACTAGATTAAGGAAGCGCACAACATTATTCTTTACGCAATGACGAGAACGAAGACGAAAATTCGACAACCGTAATAAGGCAGAAGAACATCGCGGTAGAGGAGGACTTAAGCTTTCAGAATAGTGTCTGCAGAAGTACATAGTTCAAGCATATCCGCCGCTGTAGTGGCTTAAAATTGGTCGACTTGAGTGATGGAACAATTTTCCGTTCTTGTAACTTTGCAGATCAGTATTTAAGAAATCGCATATAATTATTAAAATTTATTTTCCAATCAAAGCCACTGTGCGATGTGATGTTCATTTGGAATGCTGGTTTGTGTCTTTGATAAGAAACTTCGTTATGAGTACAAAGTTTTAACAATTAAATTTTTTCACAATATTCGAGAAACTATTTGTGTAAATAAATGTTGATAAAAGTTGCTGAATATGTGCGCAATATTTTTTTTATAAAAAAGCACAAAAATAACAAGATAATTTAACCTTCACATTAACATGTTCCGGTGTATGACGCGTATGAACCGTATGCGCATCAGAAAAATTTGCAGCAATAATTTGTTGTTTCTTTAAAAGTGTCATTCTCGAGCTGTAGAATGAATGGTTTTTATGTCTCAACAGCGAATATTTTATATACATACATATGTATGTATGTAAGTATGTATATATTTTTTAAATTATGCACTTTTTCGCAACAATCACAGTTTTGCTTTTTTTATTTTGGTTTAACGCCAAAGTGTGTTTTTGTGAATATAATTTTTTTTTTGTTTTATTATTGTTTTTGAAGAAAGATTATTCGATGTGTTAGCGAAAAGCTTGCAAGAATTATTTTGCTGTTGTTGGTTGGTTGACTTTTCTTTTTCTTTCAAGAGCAATGCATTTTTCTTACACGTTTCGAGTAAACGATAATTTTAAATAAATTTAAATAAGTACATTTTTTAATGAGCACTAAAAAATTGAGTAAGAAAACTATTTTGAAACAATTTCTAAATATGTTTTTTTAAAAGATAATTTTTTTAAAAGGTACAAAACATGCATACATATCGTTAACATAGATTTAAAATGGTACTTTTTAAAAAAGTACTTTTTTAAAATGGTACTTTTATAAAAGGAATTTTTCCAAAAGATAAATTTTTAAAAAGTGCTTTTTAAAAGGTGCTTTTTTACAAAGTAATTTTTTAAAATGCAATTTTTGAAAAGGTACTTTTTGCCATATATATTTTTTTAATAGGTACTTTTCTTAAAGCGTACTTTATTCAATAGGTTTTTATAGGTAGTGTTTTCAAAGGTACTGTTATTAGGAGGTACTTTTTTTGAAAAGTCTATTTTTAAAAGAAATTTAAAAAAACATTTTTATAAAAAAAAATCACAAACTGCTTAATCTTTCTGGCTTGTCTGCAGAAACACCTACGGTCTTGACAGCAACTGAACTTTCGACCCCCCTACTAATAGTCTAGCAAACTATTCACTAGTCTACGGCGGCCGCCGTACTTTTTTAAAATGTACTTTTTTATAGAATTAAAAAAAATAATTTTCATAAATGTACTTTTTTTTAAAGGCACTTTCTTCTGCCATCGCCTCATTTATGTAAAACTAATGCAGCTTTGTCAAAATTTTTAATTCGCTTTGTCACATATTCGACGACACAAAGTCTGCAAGAACTCAAAAAGTTCTAGTCCCATTACTGACAGACACGGGTATGCATGTTTGTTTGTATGGGTTTCATTCTTAAAAACGAAAAATAGTAGTAACATTTCACTTCTATTTGAAAAATAATAGATAATTCTTACTAATTTGCGTATGTGGAAAAACGTGCTTTTAGACACATTCTAACCAGAATACCACAAAATTCAGTTAAAAGTGAAAGACTTGAAAAATCTTAAAAGGTGTGGAATTTTACAATGACACAACCAAAAGATTATTTGTTAATTGTTGTATATTTTAAAAGTTTTCCGTGAAGTAAACAATAAATGAAAATCTAAGTGAAACTATACGTTCCGTGCAGAAATGGGATCATTTTCTTAAAGCCACAATTTAAAAATCTACAAGTAAAAGTACCCACTCGTATACAAAACAATAATTTTTTTTTTTAATTATTGTTTTTATGTGTGGAACCTACCCAACAAAAATTAGCTTACTAATTAATCATTAGAGAAAGCAGCAGTGAAGATAATTCTAAATAAGTAGTTCTATATTCGGTGAAACATTGATGATTTTAACACGGAGTTATCATAGGACGACGGAAGAGATCCAAAGATCTAAGCGTTGTGCAATTAAAAAAAGATTGTTTGTGTTAAATGTAGCTGACAAACAAATTTTTTTAGAATATTAAATTCAGTGCCTTTGGAACCAGTTCCGATATTTTTATTTTTTTTAAAAGGAATTTTTGTTTGTATAAAGTCTAACACTTTGTCAAAAATTATTGTAAACAAAAATTAAATTGAAGGGCTGCAAACAACGGTGAAACTGAACTAAATATAGTGATATTGAATTAGATGTTGCTGCTGATCTAATGCGGCATCAAAGAGACATATACATACATACATAGAAGATAGTGCAATTTTAAAAGAACTTATTAAAATTTTTAATAAAAAAAGACGTGTGGTGTAGCACTCGGGGACTACCGCGGCAAAGCTATTGCATTTTTATTATTTATTATTTATTTATTTTTTATTTATGCAGTACTTTTTTTTCTTTGATATTACTTCAAGTTACATTTTTAAGCGTGGTGAATTTCTTGATTCGGTCGCCACGCTCAAAGCCCGCGATAAAAGCTATGCAATAGCTTAAAATAAACACAAATTGAACTAACAAAACTTGGATATTTTGTAAATATAAACCAGAGACGGGATCGGTAGTGCTTTTTCACTCAGAGCTCATACACGCTCACGATAATAATTTTTACTTATGCACGACGTTATATTTTTGGCTCACGTTCATGCACGGTCACGTGAGTGGAACAAAAGTTACAGCACGAAAACTCACGTTAACGTGATCCGTTCTGCTTGTCTGATGAATAAATTGTTACAATAATACTTTATTAATAAAAATAATTTTAATTTATTAAAAAAAAATCTAATACTCGATTCACACGATGAATTTTATGACGTCCAATTTTCGACGACTTTTTTGGTTTGTTAACGAACGGTGTAGACAAGAAATGGGGGGGGGGGGGGGGTTGGTATTGTAAAAAATTACACGATTTCTGTTTTTCATGTTTTTTTTTCTCTTTACTCTAATTTCTCTTTACTCACTGCAAAAACTAACCATCGTATGAATGTAAAGAATTTTTGGTAGCAATTTCAAAAGGGAGCAAAAAATTATCATATGGCGTAGTAATTCCACCTGTTTATTTCACCATGCCCCTGCTTATAAGTATTTGTATGTATGTGTGTGTATGTGTATATATAGTATATGTGAGTTTTAGAAATTTTACATATCTAAAAAATAAAACGGCAAAACAAAAAATATGTATATAAAAATTAGTTTAATTTTTTTGGAGGTTAAATTATTAATACTAAAAATAAATAAATAAATAACAATTGAATAAATATTAATATACATTTCTGAGGCCTTAAAGTTTTTATATAATCTCAAAGTAAAATTTTAAAATTTCAACTGTTAGTTTTACCCATTAATATGTACATATGTCGGCCGCAAAATTAAGATTTGTTTACTTTTTAGAAAAAACGCACATCAGTTGTTTTCAAACGCTGATATTTACGCAATTTTATTTCAAATCATTTTCGATTTCAAATCGAACCCAACTGTTTGCTGGGAAGGCATTATTGTTCAAAAGATGTCTGCATTTTATATTTTCTACTACACACACAGGAAAACTCTTACGCACACAAAAGCAAAACATTATAATAGATTTTTTTGGAACAGGTAAAATTTAAATCTCATATTCTTTTGTTTGTTGACTGCATTTAATTTTAAAAGAAATTCGGCTTTTTTAATTATAACATGATAATGATTTTCTACGCATTTGAGCTGCGTCAATTGAATTAATTTTTTTTTTTATAAATTACCAGTTTTTTTTTAAATAATACTATTAAAAAGAGTAAAAAATTATATGCATATGTATGTGTGTATCTACGTATATTCAAATGTACGTACGCATGCATACGAGTATATAATTACCGGGTGTTTCTTTTTGCAAGCGGAGAACTCTAGATGGGCATAATTGCTTTGTGTGGCAGCCGATTTAATAGTTCGCTATTGTTTTGGGGGTAGTTTGGTTTGGATTCATCATCATGAGTAAACTAATGGTGGTGCAGCGTTTGAACAATATATGTACATACATATGTACATATTTATGTATATACATAGTTTGAAAAACGTGGTTTAATTCGAAAAACTCTCACAGTGCGCGAAAGAACAGTTGACCAATATTTGTCGTACGATTAATTTTATGAAGTGGGTCTGTTTACTTTCCAATTCTATTTTTCGATTTGGCTCCAATACATTCTCTTCTCCATATGAAGTCGCATGTATGTATATGCAGATCGGTCATGGATCCGGCTGAAGCTTCTGAGAAAAGTTGCGAATAAAATCAATATTTTTAAAGCAACGCTATAGGTATAACATATCTTTTTAAGATATCGAGGGGAACGCCTCTTTTCTCTGGACCCGCGCTTCATTTTGGTAAATCAGAAACAATTGGTCAATTGGATACGTTATTGTCGATATACAACCAATAACAACGTGTGCTTGCTCCTGAAACATATTCAACACTTCATCAATCGACCTTGATCCATTAATTTATTTTTAAATAAAGACATCAAAAAGGTATTTTCTGTGTTTTATGCCAGTTTGAGTGTCTATGCCACCAAAAGAAAAACAAGCAGCCGATATTTATAAGGAAATAAAATTCAACTCCTATTTACGGTATAATGGCAGAGTAGAGTCATTGACATTGCAACAAAATGCAACGAAAACAAGAAATGTTGAAATGTAAAATGCAAGAACAATTTGTATAACAGTTGTTGTAACTACGAGTAAGTACTCTTTTGAAATACGTATCTATATCTTTGGAAAAAAATATATGTACGAATATATTTACTGCGAAAGATTTTAAAGGGGAGTTTTTTTAAAGGCATTTGTCAAAAAAATATCGCTTAGAAAAGGTACTCAAGAAAATACTATTTTTTAATAAATTATAAAATGTTGCATTTTATAAAGAAACCTTGTGGTACTTTAAAAAACTTGATAAATATTTAAAAATAAAAACGTATTTTTAACGAAGTTTTTTTTTTCAAATTATCTTTTATTTTTTCGGGTTTTGTTTAAGGGAAATGCGTACGTGTAAGTATGTACCTGCTTTTTGAAAATGTGCCTCTTAAAAACGTTCTCGTAAAACAGATATTTTTAGTAATTATTAGCTCTTATTAAGTTTTTTATCACATTCGGCTGAATTGCGGGATTTCCCGTCATTCACTTCTCACTAAATAAACTAATGACGGGAATTCCCGCTGAAGTTCAATTCCCGTCCTTAAGGAATTTCCGAAATTTTTCCGACACAGCTAAATGAATTATCCAAAAATTAATTGCAGGGAATTCCTGTCATGGCAGGAATTCTCGTTATTTATTCGACACATTTTAAAACTGGTGCAATAACAAAAAAGCGGGAATTTCAACACATCATTTTCATATGAAGAAATTAAATCATTCTCTGGCAGGCACCAGCTAAATTTAAGTGAAACCGAATGTGTTTCTTAAAAGTATATTTCTTCAAACTATAATTTATGAAGAAAAGAAAAAGAAAATTCCCTTTTTAAATGTACTCCTTTAAAAAATGTACTTTTTCAATAATGTTTTTTAAATGTAGTTGAATTCATTTTTGAAGTACTTTTTTATTAAGGTTCTATACTGTTTTTTTTAAAGGTACTTTTTTTAAGCCAATTATGAAATAAAGTATATAATTTATTTTTTAAATTTACTTTTTTGTAGCTATTTTATTTTTAAAGAAAATTTTCTAATTGTACTATTTAAAGAAGGTAAATTTTTCAAAACTTCCCTAATAATGATATGTGAAGTGTAGTAGTGCTAATAATTTTGTTTTGTTTTTACTGCTGCTTGTCCTGGGGATGAAGTGAAGATTGAGATCACAAGACCAGAAAAGTTTTCTTAGAATATTAGCGATGCGCGGAGGGTTTCTCAAGTACTATTAGCACTCGTGTTAATATCTACTTTTTTCCAAAATTTTTTTTTTCCAAAGGTACTTTTTAAACATAATTTTTTAAGTGGCGGCCTTTTTAAGAAGGTTCTATTTTCTTAAGTGATTATTTTTTATAAATGTACTTTTTTAAAAATGCACTTTCCTACAAAAATGTACTGTTTTTAAAAAAAAAATTTTATTTTTTTAATATTTTTATACCTTTTTTTAAATATGTGTTTTTTCAAAGGTACTTTCTTGCAAAAATATTTTTTTTAAATGTACTTTTTTAAAAAAACTAGCTTTTATTAAAAACGTACCTAAAAACATAAATTTTTTAAAAGTGTAGTTTTATAAAAAGGTGCATTCTTAAAAAATGTACTTTTTTTAATGGTACTTTTTAAGACATACTTTTATAGAAAGATATTTTAAAAAAGTAACTTTTTAAGAGAATTCGTTAAAAAAATATTATATTGAAAAGGTACTTTTAAGAAAATGATCTTTTTTTTAATATTTTGAGAAATTGTATTGAAATATATTTCTTTAAAAATAAGTATTTATTCAAAAGAGTACATTTACATACATATATCAAAAATGTATTTAAATATGCACTTCTTTTAAAATGTGCATTTTTTAAACGGGGACTTTTTAACATAGAAGTACTTTTTTAAGGGCATTTTTGAAAATAGGCCCTTTTACTTTTTCAAAAGGGCACTCGTGCTTAAAGGCAATTTCTTAAAAATAGTTACATAAACGCTTTTTAAAAAGAGTACCTTTTTGAAAAGGCTAAAAATGCAGTTTTTCATTTTCTCTTTTTAATAGGTACTTTTTGTAAAAGTTTACTTTCGAAAAGGTCCTTTTCTGATACTTTTCTTGCCAATTTCATCTGGCAGCCCTTATACAAGAGAAACTCTTATTTTACAACAGTTTTTCTGTTATTTTCAGAGTCATGGCCGTAGAATAAACTACAATTTATTTATGTACTCGTTTTTGAAGGAAATTTTGTTGTAAATATTGTAAGAGAGAGAGAGCATCTCAATTTAATGAGAATGTAATTTTAAAAGAGTACACTGAATAATTAACCACATAACAGAGCTTGTTTAATTTTTTTCTTTTAAGAATTTCTTTCAGATTTTTTGATGCTGTTCGATTCAGTCGTTAATAAACTTTCATTGAAACAGTATCGTCAAATAGGAAAATTTAATAATAATAGTTTTAATAAGACACTAAAATACAATTAAGAATAAAAACAAATAAATTATTAACAATAAAAAAATAGTTACAATTAATTCAGGCGAACAAAGTGAATTTTGAAATTATGTTACAAAGAAGAAACTTTTAATTGAAATTTATGAATTTCTTAAATTTTTGTTTGTCATTTTCTAATTTGTTGCTATTGAATGTTTTTTTTCTTCCTGTTGTTGCTGTTTCATTTGATTGTATGCCAAAATTCTTATTCACAAGGTGTAAGTACATACATAAATATAATTACATGTAAAAACGCCGCAAGCGTCAATTAATGACGTACCCATTCCTGCTGTTGTAAAGGACGGTTTGTCATGTTGTCAATTTTTATTGGTTTCTAAATTAAAAGTTAAACAAAACTATTTTTAGAATTTTTATAAAAACCAAAAAAGAAAAACAAAAACATAAAAATAAATAAAAATTACAGCATTTTGTTGTTTGTTTAAACAAATGTGGCAATAATTTAACATTGTGTTAAATAATTCTATACGTGGAAATATCTTAATTATTTCTATTAAACAAATTAATTCTATTTCAAAGAAATCATCATACCAATTCAAAGAAATTTATAAATTAAATCGTATATGAATCTTTTAATTTATATTGAAATTAATTTGCAATTATAATAAATAAAAATAAAAATTACACTGTGCTACAAGACTTTTTCCTCATCTCTTTGGTTTTGCCAACCCGCTCATCGCCGTTTCACCTGTTCACATGTTCGTACCCGCTAATCTGCGAAACCGTACAATCAATATCAATGAAATTTTATCAGTGCGCATGGAAGCCGAAATATTACCAATTATTATTATTAAATTATTTTTACGAGAAATTTCAAATATCAACAAAATCAAAATATTTCTACTTAAAAAAAATTTAAGCCCGCAAAAAATATTATCAAAAAGCAAAAGTTCACAACAAATCGATTTACTATAGAAAATCTAAATTTTACTAAAAATCGAAAATTCAATAAAGGTCACTTCACTAAAATATCGTAATTTCTCTAACAAACGATATAAAAATAAATAAATAAGAAGTTTCACCAAAACGGGAAATCAAAATTTCAACAAAAATTACATTTGCACAAAAAGGTGTAAATTTCATAAAAAAATTTGCATCAAAAATAAAATTTCCTACAAAATCTTCATAAAATTTTTTTTTATAAAAGAAACATAATTAAAAAATTTAAATTTCAATGAATTTTATTTAGAGTGTGAATTGTTCTAATAAAATTCACAATGCAACCGCAACTTCAACACAAACCCGAAAAGTCACTAAAAAATCGTAGCTTAGTAGTAATTTCACTACAAAGTCAATTAAAAAAAACAATATTTATTTCACCATAAAATTTTAATTTTTAGAAAGAAAAATTTTATTACAAAAATTTAATTTGAAATAAAATGTCATCAAAACCAACAAAAATTCCCCCAAAAAAATATATCTAGGAAAAAATTTTATATGCAGCAAAACTTTTAAAATTTACCACGATATTTAAATTTTATTAAAAAAAAAATTCTGTGAAAAAGAGAAATGGAAAATTGTTATCAATTTTAAGTCAAAAGTTGCGAAAAAGACGCCAAAGCAGAAAAAAATTTGTAAAAAAAATGTTTTCGATTATTTTCCGATCATATTTCTTCCAAAGATTGGTCGATTCAAAATTTTGTTTAAATGTATTGAGGAAGCCTGACGTCTTCTCTATACAACTCAAAAAAAGTTGAATTTTTTGTCCACTAAGTTCTAAAACATCGTATTCTATCGATAGCTTTCCATTTTGAGGGTACGAGAGAGAGTCTAAAAATGACAAAATGATCTACTTAAGTTAAGGCCTACAACTTACACTGGGCCGTTTCAAAGCTGTATTTTGACTGTCACACCGTGTTATTATTATAAACAGAACGAAACAATAACAAACTTTTAATTTCGATAAAAAAAAGTTTCAAAATATCGAAGAGTCAAATTTGAAATTCACAAAAATTTTCGATATTCAAAAAGATTTTATATAAAAAAAAATGAAAAAACTAATATCCAAATTTAACAAAAAAAAAGAATTTAATTCACCAATCAATTGAATGAAATTTTATCTAAAAATATAAATTTCATAAGAAAAACAAACAGAAATTTCTTAGGAATAAAATCTCTAAAAGTTTTAAAGAAACTTTAAACAATCAGTCAAGTCAGTACATTGGAGAAGGAAATCTTTCAAGTTTTTTTTACTGCTAGGAAAATTTACTATAAATGTAAATAAAAAAAATTCACTAAAAAATCTTAACTTCAGCAAAAATCCAAAGTTCCCTCAGATAAATGGCAAAAATTAATTGATTGCCTTCCACATTTTATTTTGAAGTCGTTTAATAAAAACTTGCAAAAAATAATCGACAAAAAAAAAAAAAAACAAACAGATTGAGATACAAACAAACAGACAGGCTAAGACATTTAAATTAAAATAGAAAAATTAAACAAAGCGAGCGACCCATCTCGAAGTAAATCGTTCCGAATAAAGCTAACAATTTTTAAGCAGGTTTCTAAGTAGCGGTGTTAAGGGGGAACAAATAAATAGTCGAGTATCTTCAAAATAAAACTCTAAATTCACGTAAAAAATTTTTCCAAAAAAAACTTTTCTCTGTAACTTTTTTAAATTATATCTGCCGTATTCATAAAAAAATAATTTAAGTTTGAAATGATTGTTGTTGCGTTATGTGGTCCTTGAATCATATTTAAGATTTCTTTATCAATAAGAAGCATTAAAGGTGTCTGCAGATAAAACCGTTTATGTCTACACAGCCAGTTCTTCTGAAGTCATAAAATATAAAAAAAATTTCAACGAACTCAAATGTATGTAGTTTATGTAAATAAGTAGTTAAAATATTTTGTCGTCAAGGAAATGATTTTATCATACACACATATTTCGTTACTGCTGATAACTAACGCCCAAATTGTCACGTGACCTGTTTTTAAGTGATCTTTATCGAGATCTAACATTTTATGTGAAATAAAGATTAACATCGTTATGTCGGTTTTTGAGATAGGTCTCAGCTCTTATTGTTCGCTGATAGTAAAAATTTGAATATAATCCCTCGACATGTGCTTGTGGCCTTTTGCGTAAGTAATTTTACTACCTTGTTTTCTTAAAGGTTTTAGATATGAAGTGGAAAATTTCAAAAGAGTTTTATTTCAAAATTGTGTTTTTTCTATGAGTTTGTGACGTTGTTTTGATAAATGAACTTATAACAAAATTTAATAGTTAAATTTAATGAAATAGATAAGTGATTAAAAATAAAACTTTTAATCGTTTTATGATCCTGCGTAGCTTAACTATTAATACAAATAAACTAGATATTTTGGAATATTCTGTTTCAATTATCTCAAACCATTAATTTGATCTTCATTTCAAATGCCAAATGAACCCGTACAATCAACTGGAAGAAGCAACGGTTTTGCCCTTTTCAAATGAAAAATAAAAAATAAATTCATAAATAAAAACATCTCAATGAAAACTTAACAGAATTGCTTTTGTATTTTTCATAATTACAACCTTCAGCTTGAGTTTTCAGCCGCCGCCTGTTTTTTATTATGTTTTTTAAAGGAATATTCCATTTGAAATTGCTTGATAGAATTGAAAGCCTTAATAGAGCAACAGACATGTAAAATAAAACTAATACACGAATACTGTGGTTCTTGCCGGGTTAAAAGTGCTTTAAACTCATCAATCATCATTGTTAATGCTCAGTCACACTTGGCAAATATTTTACAGCATAAAACGGATTTCTATTCTTTTTTCTTTTGCTTTAATTTTTCAGAAGAAAAGTCAATGAGCCCATTCCATTTCGAACATATTTTCGAGAATTGTGCTTTTTATATTGTTCAATATTAGACTAATGTGACCATACACACATGCATACATAAATATTTTGTATTGATTTGATTGACAATTTCCAGTAAGCAAACTTAATTCAAATAGTTAAATCTCTACTCTTTACTTTTATTTAAATGACTGTTTTTTTAATTTATATTTTTTTTATTTATTTTTATATACGATCGAACATCTTGTGGATAAATAGAAATGTTTACACTCGTTGTTCCACTCCTTTTGTTTATTTTATAGTGTAACGTAGTAGGAAATGTTTGAATAGATCTAGTGAAAAAGTGATTATCAACAACAATTTTTTTTGATACTTATTAGATGTACTTGTAATTAATGATGTAATAAAATCTTTCAGATTAAATTTTATTAATTTCAACACACAGGAAAATAATCATTGTAAAATCAACTAAAACATGGATGATTCAGCTAGTTTTGTTAACAATTTTGCTTCATAAGCGTTTGATGTTAATTTAACATGATATTAAGGTAAAATTTCAAATGTACAATGTTATTTCAATGTGATTAATATTAAATCAACATATTTTAAAACTAATAAAACAATTTTAACCATTGATTTAACTTGAGACAATGTTAAAAAGTAAATTCAATTGGATATAACCAATGACTTGATATCAACATATCTTAATGTTGATTTTACATTGGTGTTTTCTCTGTGTGAAGAGACCCAATCAAGTTGAAATGCTTTACATATATTTGGCTCTAATGACTAAATAATTAAATGAACCAGTATACAAAAGTAGGCAGGGTCAGGCCCATTCAAAGTAAATATGCTTTTTCCCCCAAACCGATTCTCATGAAACTTTTCATGCGCATTGAGTGCCACTGATAAAGTGGTTTATTGATTTAAAAAGGTGGCAGTGCCACGCCCATATGAATTATTGTTAAAAAAAATACTTCGATCAAATCGTTTCGCATGCGCACCGAGTTCCTCTGACAATACAGTTTATTTTGGTTGGAATATTGGGCACGGCCATAGAATGTAAATACACTCTTTTTCAACTACTTTTACTCAACCGATTCTCATGACACTTCGCACACACATTGATTTTCTTTTACAAAGGGATTTATTGATTAAAAAAAGTGGGCAGTTGCACTGCCACATTAAATTAATATAACTTTTTATCTACTGCCACTGCAAATGTTTTAACATTTTTTAACAACGTGATCTCTGGAACCACTTAAGCGACATTTTTCTCAGCCCAGAAGAGTTAAAAAATTTAAAAATGTTTGCGGCATTAAAAAACTGGGTAATAATTTTTTCCACAATGAACGATGAGAGTAATCGACTTAAAATGAAATATTGCGACTAGCGACAACGTTTTTCGAATTTAAAAGTTGCTCGGATTTTTGGACTCGATCGTCGATATAGGAGTCTAAAATTCATTTCAAAATAATTTTTTCCTAATTAAATCTTTTTTAAATTCTCAAAAATGAATCTCGGAGGGGTGCATGCATAAGTAAAATTAAACCCTTTAGAATGCCGGACGCTCAAAAGTTGTGAGAGGCTTACATCAGTGGCGTGCCGTTATGTGTTCCGCAAGGTGATCAGTAGTTTTATTAACTTAAAAATTAACGGGTATACGAAGAGAACCTGAAAAATAAAAGACTTTTTTCTTTATTTTATTTTAATAATGTTTTAGTTTTTTTGTTAAATTGATTTATTGTCATTATTTTCATCTATTTTAGCCCCATTAATACAAAGTTCAATTATGCTTATTTAATTTGAATGCTTACTAACTTTCAGTTACTTTAAACTTAATTGTTAAATGAAAGTTACAAATTTTGATTAACAATAAAAAAATTTTGTTAACTCATAGTTATCAATTGTTGTGAATCACACCACGAATTTATTTTTGGGGAGTGCAAAAAAAATAAAGAAATAACACCACATCTGTGCATGTTTTCTGAACCAAGATGTGTATTTTTGGAGATAATCTATGTAATTAGTAGGCAAACACGTTTTATAGATCCCTTTTACGGCCGTAATACTGAAACGATTTTGGAAAGATTTATATGTTTTTAAACGGGGTTTTTCATAGATGTGCACAGTCTTAATTTTATTTAACCGATTTAATCGATATTTAGGGAGCTATACATGTTTAAAGTTACTACTAACACATGCATGTATCAGCTTCAACTTGAAAAATAAACAAAGTATGTATGTGTGTTTGTTCAATTTGATTTTGCATAGAAATGAGACAGAGTTTTAAGTTGTTTATTTAAATCTTAAAATGATTTTGTTTTTTATCGTATGTATTTATGTAAAATTTTAATATTAATTTCTAGAATGCGGTCGATTGAGTCGGCCGCTGTATACACTAGTAAAGATTAATTCACAATTTTTCAAAAATTGATGAAATATATAAATTTATTATTATTTTATTAGAATATCAAATAAACAAAAATTTATTAATTTTTAAATGTCACATTTCTTTCAAGTTAAAAATTTAAACTCAGACAAGGAAAATAAACCGTGTTTTGAATTACATAGCGCACCCAAATAACAAAGCAAATAGGATACGTTTGCAAAAATTATTAAAGCAATTTACATACAAACGTTCGCGTTACTTTTTCGCTCTTTATTGTTTTGATTCGGTCGCTATTTTTTCCTATTGCTCTTAATTGTAATTTAAGCAACTGCATCAAATATCAATCCAAAATGCACGTACTCTAATAATTTGGGAGAACATTGAAAGATTTTGTGTATTTGTATGGTTTGTTCTACTGACTAAAGGACTTTAAAAAATTCTACTCAAATTTTATGCTGACTGGTAATAATTATTTCAGATTGTGCGTTGAACACCTGCGAAAATTAAAAGGAACGCCACTGGATTCATGCATTGTCATGATTCACGCTTACAGCCATACGGATATTATCGTAAAAATATCCAGAATAACTTCCTCAAACCAAAACGGTGAGATCTAATGAAAACTCGATTTTCGAAAATCGAAACCAAAAATTAAAAATTTTTTTTATCGCGGGGAGCTAAAAATATGTTTTTGTTGTTGTTGTTTTATGCCCTTTTTCGCCTTATCTTCAACATTAATGCTCTTGATTTTTTGGATTTTTGCTATTTCATCTCGTAAACTGCAACCAAAAGCCATTGAGTTTAAATATAATCAAAATAGAAATGCAAAAGCTTATTGTTTTTATTTTCACATGCAACAGACGACTGAAACCTGTTGCAACTGGCTTAAACCTGTCTTGTTGAAGAATTATCTCTCAGTAATAAAGATTTCTGTGTCGCTTACTGTCTGCCTGATTGCAGCCTACTCAATAATGGTGATGATCACGGTCATCGCCATACGATCGCAAAGTCTTTGCATGGCTGCCTATTTGCTATTTATACTTTTATTTTCCAGTTTTAAAGGAAAAAAATAATATAGGAAACGGATTATAAATTTCAAAATGTACGAGTATGTATATTGCATTAGATACATACAATTGCCTCGTTCGTCTTAGTTTAATTTATGCTGCACTAGTCTACTTTTACCTGCCAACTTGCGAGCATAATTTTTCTTTTCAATTTTCTAGGTCTTAGAAACTTTACGAAAACGAATATTGTCCTTATTTCTAAGAACTTATTTCGTTAAGTATGTAAGCAGTTTGTTTAAATGATTATTAAGATAAGACTTAATCAGCAGCTGTGTTTGAGTTGTGGTTTCAAGGCCATTCACCATGGTAACGATAATCCGGTGTCAAAGAGTCAAAAGAACAGTATGTGCGTGGTGGTAAATTTTGCAGTTTGACATCTTTAAGACCTCAATTAATAATGAATGACCTTGTTTAGAAGCAAAATTGCACGTTGTAAAATCTTTAAAATAGCAACAAAACGAGCGCGCGAATGTTTTCAGTTAATTTTATTGTTTTGTCAACACTTTCTTAACAAATTAATTTTAATCAAAAGACAAAATTTAATTTACCCATTTTATATTCCGCTTAATAAATTGCCACCGAAACGAAATTTGATAAATATGGGTCATTTATAATTTATTTTATGTTTAATAAATAAAATATTTTATAAATTTTCCACTCTTTTTTTCAATGTTCAATGTGTTTTAGGATTTGAAAATAAAAACCCGCATGGTGTTATCGAATTTCTTTTTCTAAAACAATTGTGTTGACAATTGTGTTGATATTTTTGTTTTTTATTGACCGTTTCGTTGAATTATTAATTTACGCATAAAAAGCAATTAAGTATTCGAAATAATATACAATTTAATGATTTGAAGAGAATGAGTATAATATAAATGGAAATATTGTCGTATTTGCGTACTATATATTCCCCTCACTCTGGATCTGCGCAAACCATTCTTTTTCTATTCAAAAAATAATTATTTAAGCAAAAAGATTGAGGTCAAAAACGATACTCACACGTGAGAGTTCTTTAATTTAACATAAATAATTTTCTAAAATTCTTCTAAAAAATTTCATGATTCCAACGAAATCGTAAAAACGCGTTAAACGTGATCCACTCAGCTAATAAATTAAATTAACACCTTTATCAAAATTAAATTTTCAGCTAAACTTGGTGAGGAGTGTTTTTTTTGGCAAAACAAAATTTATTCTTTAAAAATCTTAAATTAAACAAAACATTTTGAGCAAACAAGTTTTTATTTAGCTTAAATATTTATTTTGTGAGCAAAAGAAATCATAAGCAAAAATACCCCCAAAAAAAGTGTGAAGTTTTAAAACTTTTTTAAATATTTAACATGATCAGTCAGTTTGTTTTAAACTTTGCGGGAAAACGGTTTGATTAAATTAAGAGTCAAAGGCTAAAATAATCGTAGAATTCAATAGAATATACAAAAAGAAATAAAGAAAATTTTAATTAAAAAAGTATGTTTAAATTGTATATTTTAATTTTTAAAAAAACTGTGTTGAAGACAATTCTAAAGGATATTGAACTCAATTAAACGCCATAGACGGCGGATCGTACGCCAACGCAAAAAATGCTTACCTCGACAAATTTAATTAATAAAAATCTAGAAAGTAGAAGCCAATTAAAGAAATACAGATCAATCGACTTTTGATTATTAATTAAGATAATTGAAGAATATTTTTTTGTTTATTTGCGTTAAAAGCTTTATTGTTTTATAATTCGCTATCTCAAACTTATTGCATCAGTAAACAAAAAGATTCAGTAGTTGCCGAAGTTTGCAGCTTTTTCCAATTGTGAAAAAATTCTCTTTATTTCTTCCAAATATTTTTATTAAAACTTCCTCTTTTTGTAAAAAAAAAATAGTTGGAATTATAAAAGCCCACGAAATTAATATTTGTATTCCTTTCAACATACAGTGGATGACAATACAATGGAAACTTTTCTTTAAAACTACTTCGTTATTTTAGTTTTCAATAAAAAAACTTTTTACAAGATATTATACAAATATTTCTGTGGGTAATCGGAAAGGTTACATATTTAAAATTAAAATTTTTTTATAAGGATTTGCTTCTAGAGTAGTTAAAAGCCGGATTCGAAATCGGTTTTAATGGTTTTTTTCTATAAAAAAAGTTAACCGGTTTCGAATAATTTATATTTTCGAATAATTCGACAGGCTGGGTTTTTTTATTGGATAATCGAGGTTTTTCACGGAATATAATTTTTATAGAAAAAAATAGATTTTGAAACTTCTTGTGTTGAAACAGGACACAAACGATTTCATGTGATAAAATGAAAAACGGGCAAGACAGAATAAGTAGAGGATGCTTCGTCCATAAATAAATATGCTTTATTTCTTTCTTCATTGAAAGCTTAAATTTAAATAGTAATGATTTTCAATAAAAATTTTCCCAGGTGAATGACTCGGCTGGCAGTTTTTTTTAAGTGATATCCCCAATTTTCGATTTTTATTCCCCAGAAATTCTTTAATAATAACAAATTAATTCTTAAAATATTTTTTCCACTCGTATTTTCAGCTTAGAATTTTTCAATTATAATTTCGATTTGAAATGGTGAAGTTTTGGAAATATTTTGACCAACTTAGTAGTTCTTTATAATACCCAAGAAAGCCGCGGATCCGAACACGAAATTTTTATTTCCAAACACTAAAAATACTCTAGATTTGGGAAAAATCCCTTAAAGTTGAAAGGCTCTATTGATGAGGTGTGTTGTGGCACCAAAAACGTATGCGTGTTCCCCCCAGGAAGAAGTAACATTTAATTTTCCTGTATTTTTCATTGTACGATGGATTTTGCTTGTACACGAGCCTCAAGGTCAACAAAAATATATTAATTTAAAATCAAATACATATAAACACTACAAACAAACCGTATTCGAAGAAACAGGGTTTCTTAAAAAAGTATAATTTCGGACAATTCGAAAACCATTTTCTTATAAGAGTCTTTTTTTTTGGATACTCTAGAGGTTACTTAAGAAATGCTTAAGTTGGACCTAAGTATGTGTTGCTTCGAGGATCATAACTAGAGGCTTTCCACAATATATTGTACTAACTATCGCCTCTGCAGTACACATTGGTCATCGATGAACTTCAAGACTTTAACAATGAATACTTTTATACTTCTGCATGAAAGATGATTTGAACAAAATGAATATAAGAAAAAAACAATGCAAAGTGTATGATGTCTAATCGTCATTTCAATATTTATTTGTTTGAAAGTTTCGTTTTGCAATTTTTTTTTGCATAATTACTTTTTTAAATGGTGTGGAAAAATGGCTTGAATCACGATTTGCGAAGTTTTATAAATAAAAATTATAAATGATTTTAATGTTGGATTGAAGCAAAAAAACTATTTGTAATAAATATTCAATTAATAAATTATCAGTTTAGAAAAAACAAATTTTTTTAAGCAGGTAAACTCAACGTTTAGTATAAAGGGCTCGTAAAACTACTCCAAAACAAGTTAAATTATCCGTGTTACGGAATTCATAAAATTCTCGAAAATTACACACCAGAAAGTTAACACTAATTTTTGATTACCTGAATAAAATGACTGAGTACATGCCAATTGCGTGAAATTTTGTTGTTTTATACGTATTCCGTGTACAGTAGTTTTCCGATTTAACGAACCTAATGGTTATCAGGCCTGTTCGTTAAAGCGAATTGTTCGTTATACGCAGTACTAAATTAAAAATTAATTGCGTCGCCTACTTTATTCATAACTATAAATTGACATAGTGTTTTTTAATATTCTATTAAAATTATAGTAATTTAAAATAAATATTTCTTTAAAAATATGTATAAGGAAAGGGAAAATTCATAAAAACGCTGAAAAACAAAAATAATTTTTTAAAAAAATTTGATAAACACGGTCTGCTTATGGGAATGAATATCTTTTTTTAATGGCATATTCTTGAAACTCTCTCAAAATCGTTAACTTTGTGCTACTAATATTGCTTTGCTGAGCCCATTTAATACAAATTTTGAAGTGCTTAATGACATCTTCGCGTTATATTTTGGTCTCTAGAATTTCCGTTTCATCAAGCTCTTCCTCGTTTTCGTTTTGTTCACCGTTTTGTTTTAAATTTGTTTCTTAAGCCGAGTACAAAATAAAATGTTTATTTGTAATATAAGGTACTTACTTAGAGTGTTCGTTAAATCGGAAAACTACTGTATATTGTTTTTGACATTTTCTTGAAGATTTATTTGTGCTGACTGTGCCACCTAACAAGGTATTATCTACAACACATTTTGTATTTTTGTAGAACCGCTACTACCTGGTTGATCTGCCTTGTGTGAAATGCTAATTGAGTAAGCTAAATTGAGATGTGTGAAGACTAAATTTAATTGTTCAATTATAGTTAACTTGTCTCAATTAAGAAGGCCTGTCTGAACATATTCTATGAAATAATGAAATACTGAACATTTTGTAAATTGCTGAACAACTTTTTTGGATTTTCGATGTCTAAGAACGAAGAATAAGTGAATATTTGGAAATGTTTCCTTCTCCATGGAAATGCAATGTCCTCGAAAATGAAAGAGGAAAAATTTCTTTAAAATAAAATAACGTAGATTATTGGCGTGATTGTTTCGTGAATTTTTTGGTTTTATCGTAATTTTTTCATATAATTCTTGAAATTTTTTTTTTATTATTTTATAGTTCTTTTTTCGTATATATTTCGGGAGTGTGATTTTTCGTGATTGTGACTAACATTTTTTCCTCTCACATAAGCCAAACAGATGGGGTCGTGCATGAGAAAAACTTTTTTATCACTATCTCTAGTCGTAACTATAAAAATAGATTTTGAAGTTAATATTGTGGAATAAAAATTTTGGTTAAAAATATCCAAAACGGCAGCTCTGATTATAAATAAATTTTTATAGCAATCGCAAAAAATTAATGTAATTTGGTTAATATCTGTACTAAGCTGTAGGAAAGCCAAACACCTTAGGAACATTATAAGCCATTGATGCGCAGCCCATACCACAATTGTTGAAATTACCTCACACACATTCTTCACACCGTTTCTTATGCTCTTCATTTAGTTGTCAATGAGACAAATGCACACGTGGCGGATGCTTATACATTTTTATTTATTTTTTAAATTAATAGTTATCCAGCAAATACTCGCGTTTCATTTTAAATTGCGAAAAAAACTTTATTATGGACAATTCCTTTGGTAACATATAAGGCCATTTATGTTATCAAACATTTAATAATTGATCATTATAATTAGACTATAATGCGGCGGATGCTTATAGATTTATTTAATATATTTTTAATATTTTATAAAAAAGCGTTTGCATACACAAAATTAAAAAATAATTCTTATTTGCAGGCAAAAAAAAATTGGAAAATAACAAATTGTAATTTTTTATGATAAGAAGCGTTTTTTTTAGTTTGAAGGGCTAAAGTATTTATTACCTTATTACCTAAGGATATATAATGCAGCATCATTTCAAACGCTTGACTTTGTGTTTGCTGTGAAAACTCGATTTCTCCAAAAGAAAAACATTAAAATAATATATTAAGATTTTTTTCCACAATATACATAGATGTAAAGAATATTAAATTAAAATTTTGAAACTAAATAATTTTCTTCTTTTCTTACAGCACAATATAACAGCAATTCAAAATCACCACAACGATGTGACAATTTCTCTGTAATTTGCATTCTCTAACTCACTTTCTCTTTGTGATATTAATTGAATTAAATACAACATAATTAAAAAAAACACATACAAACACACACACACACATCCAATAGAAGGCTGAAATAATAAATATTTTCCCCAAAGACAACAATTTCATCCTGAATTCAAAATTCCAACATAAACTACAGAAATGGATTTCGATCATATTTTGGCGAAATGTGGTGATTTCAATCGTTATCAATTTTTAATTTTGACTCTTTTTGGGGTCGTCAATGTCATTGTATCAATGCACTATTTTACTCAAACTGTGATAAGTTTTGTGCCCGATCACTGGTGCTATCATGAAAAATTAGAAAATAAGACATTCGATGAAATAGCCGCCGTTTATGCGAAATTGCCGAATCCGTCATGTACAAAATTGGACGATATTAATGGTTTGAATATAACGATTAGCAAAGAGAAATGCACGAGATGGATTTATAAATATGATTTTGGCTATAAAAGCATGAACACAGAGGTAAGTACAATACGCGTTCAATAAATAAACCTCCCTGGCAAACATGATTGATTTCTTAACAGTTAAATTGGGTGTGCGAGTCCTCGTATAAGGCCCGCATTGGCCAATCATTGTTCTTTATTGGCTCGGTGGTGGGTACTTTGTTCTATGGCCTGCTTTCGGATAAAATTGGTCGTCTACCTGCTTTGGTTTTATCAAATCTATCCGGTTTCATAGGAGACTTCTCGACCATATTCACCAAAAGTGTTACAACGTTTACACTGTGCCGATTTATTTCTGGCTTGGCGGCAGATACAAATTTTTATCTAATGTATATTATTGGTAAGTAAAGAAATGACATTTATTTTGTTTTTATTAAATCTTTAAATCGTATCGTAGTCCTTGAATATTTACGCCCCTCCATGCGCACATTTGGCCTAAACATGGCTGTTGGTATTTTCTATACCGCCGGATTGGTGTTTACTCCCTGGATGGCGGTGTTGGCCGGTCATTGGCAATACTATTTGGCCAGCACCTCCCTGCCCATACTCTTGATTGCGGCTTACTATTTCATTGTGCAAGAAAGTGCTCAGTGGTTGGTAACGCGCAACGATGTTGATGGTGCCATCAAGAGACTAAAACGTGTGGCCAGATTTAATGGGCGAAAAGTGAGTATAACGGATTTTGAAGAGTTTCGCAAATATTGCGAAAAGCAGAGACAAAAACAGGGCGGCGACGACCAAAAACATTCGAATTTGATTGACATGTTTAGGACACCCAGAATGAGAAAAAATACTTTAATATTGTTTTTCAAATCGTAAGTAGTTTTTTGTTCAATTGTAAATTCAACTTGATAATTAATTTAACTCTATTTCAGCATGGTTATAACTTTGTGTTATGATGTCGTTTCGCGCAATGTAGAGGGCATGGGAATTTCTCCATTTGTCATGTTCTCTCTAAGTGCCTTGGCGGTTCTACCCTCTTCTTTACTCTTGGTGGTGCTACAAGATCGCATAGGACGCAAAGGCATGGCTGCGGGCTCTCTGTTGGTTGGGGGGTTTTTCACTGTAGCAGCTGGCATAGCCATAGCCTATCAGCAACAAAATCATAACGCTATATTATTGGCTTGCCTCACAATCGCCGCCCGTTTTGGTGTGGCCATTTCCTATGAGTCTGGTTCACAGTATGCTACCGAATTGATACCAACTTGTGTTCGGGGCCAAGGTGTAGCCGCTGTACATGTTGCTGGTTTTGCTGCCTCCTTCCTGGCACCCTACATTTTATGGTTGGGTGCATTCTTTAAGGCGGCTCCCTCTATTATATTGGGCATTTTATTCTTCACGGGCTCGTTGGTATGTCTGCTGCTGCCCGAGACCTTAAACAAGTAAGATTCTCTTTGAAATCTAGAGTTACATTATTTATAAAATTTAATTTTTTCACAAAATGCAACTTTTTAGTAAAAAAAAGTAAAGTTTTCTTTCGCAAAAAGTCACTTTATTCACAAAAAGTTATTTGTACGACTCTCTTTTTTTATATATGTACATTTTTATAAAAATTTATTTATTTTATGTCCTTTCAGAACTCTTCCAAAAACCCTCGAAGAAGGTGAAACCTTTGGAATAGGTGAAAGAATGTTTGATTTTCCGTGTTTTGCGAAAAATAAAAATTCCACTTCAGACTCCGATTCTGAAATGGAACCGTATGAAAAACGCAGACAATCACTTACTGCTGGCCTAGAACGAGGCGGCGTTGTCATCAGTTCCGTACGGCAAGATGTCGATGGCAATAGCAACAGTTGTACATAAAAGATCTTGCAATTAATATAATCAATCATTATAAAGTTAACATTTATTGCGTTCATCTAAAACTACACACAAAAAAAAAGAAATAGCCAGTACTTATGGTACTAATTAATTATAGGACTTTAAATACAATTAAGAATTTTTTTATACCATTTATGAACCCTAAACGTATGTATGCGTATAAATACAATCTAGATAAAAAACTATATAAAATTATTTAACAACTTAAATGCCTTTATTACAAAAAAATATCAATAATATAAATGCAATTTTCAACTTTAAATGAAAATGTAATCAAATGAAAAAAATGGAAATAAGTTACTTTTCTATTTAGGGAATCCTCAAGGAAAAATTATGAACATTTACAATTTATACAAAAATTATTACTTATTTAGTAAAGTAGTTAGTGTCTATAGATTTATAGTTTAATTTTTCCACTTAATTATTTAAGAATGTGTTCCATTTAGTTGGTTTAAATGTTTAGTTTGGTTATCCAAAATGAATTTTATATGGCACAATTTCTACTTAATTTAGTTAAACTTTATTATATGTAAGTAGGCTTGAATCACAATTCTTTTTTTGATAATACAAATTATTTAATAAACTAATTTATCTTGTCTTAATAAAAATTAAATATCTATTAAAAGTGTGTGTTTTCTTATTAAGTATAACGATTTCTCTATTTCTTACAAGAAAATTTTAAAGCTTCTGTTTTTAGTTGGCACTAGTATTTATTGCAATACATTGGCATCACTATTTTACAATAAAATGTTTAAGGCCTTGCTAACAAGTAGTGGCAACTCTTTGGTGTTGGTGTCTAGACTGTTTAGCAAAGAGAACAACAATATGGCGGTCTGAAAAAACCCATACAATTTGTTTTTGTTTTCCGTTTTTCTTTAGTTTTTCGTAAGTCATCGTTGAGTTGAACACGTGTTGTGATAGACGTTGTCCTGGTTATAAAAATTAAATTTTGTGCAAAAATTAAAGGAGATACATAGATCGTTTAAGTGTGTGAATGAAACAAAATAAAATTATTTCCAGATAAATTTGAAATCAAAATATTTGTTGTGAAAATTGCTGTGTAAAAATTAAAATGTAAATTTTGTGGCCACCATTTCGTGTTTGCTTCGAAAGTTTAATTGATAAAAATGAAGTAAATTTTGTGAAAAATCAAATTAGTGTGAAGTGTTTAACGGCATGTAATCTTTATAAACTACTCAGTGAAAGAATTTTTTCTGTCCCCTCTATAGAGTACTTTCCTCAATCATCGATGCCCTCTACCCTTGAGGGTAGAGGCCATTAGCATTTAAATTCTGTGGAATACGCATATTAAAAGTTGAACATGAAAAGTTAAAATAAAAAAGTTAAAATAGGCATCCTTAAACATGTAAGTCATGAATATTTTCTTAACTACATACAATCATATACTATATACATATATATACATACATATGTACATATACTCGTACATATTTACTTACATATATTTTTTTACACAAAGTACTTAAATGCTTAGCCATTCATTTATAAAATGTCTTTACTTATTTACTACCTAAAGAAACTTAACGTTCCAATTTCATACATATGTTTGCTCCCTTTCAAATAGGAGAATATATAGCATGTATTTAAATTTTATTGCGGGACGGTGTAGCGCAAAAAAAATACAACAAAATCTACATACATATACATATGTACATATATGACCTAAAACTACAGTACTTCCTTGATTCAATTCAATTCATTCATGCACTTCTTATGGATCAGACCATTGATATAGAAGATATGATTTCTTAAAACCTATTTTCTTCGCTATAATTCATCTATACATTTTTTATTTTGTGCGTTATGGAAATCTAGAGATTTGCATATATTTTTTATTTCGGTAATTTACATTCTTTTTATGCTCTTAACATTTAAATTATTTCATTGAAACTATATGCGTCATATTTAAAAGTAGCTATTTAAAAATATTTATTTTTTGAAATCACTCGATGGTCGTAGGACACTTGGGACATGTAAAATTTGTTAGCGATTGCAGGAAATTTTTTTTTAAAACCTTGTCAAGGCTTGCAAAGTGATCAGAAGAGATTATGCTAATAGTGTAGCGATTGTGTGTTCGATTCCTACGAAAAACTGCAGACAAGCCATAAAGTTTGACCGTCTAATGTTTTTTAGAAGGACTATAAAATATAAGTACAATATAGAATATTTTCTGTCAACTTTATTAATTATTATCTATAACATTTTACTCATATTTGCTATAAAAATTTTTTTACCAATTTTATTTTCGCTTAAAAATTAAACATATCACATTTCAGCAATTAACTAATTATAATTTCGAAATTTTATTCACCAATGATTAATTATTATTATTATAAAATTAGAATTGCGCAATATCTATTTTATTTGTGTATCCATTCATTTCTTCAGTGTTTGTTTTTGTTTTCCTACTAAAACAAGGAAAATAATACCATTTCTCATGGAGACCAAACACCTCGCCATCAGCCAAAGTTTCAGGAAGTTTTCTGTAAAAAATATTATTGTATATAGCAAACAAATAATTCTTATTCAATTAAGGATATAGAACTACTTACTTATTTAAAGTTTCTGGCAAGACCAAACATAAGCCAGCTCCTATCATTAATATAACACTTAGAAAGATCGAAGGTAAAGGCTTGTAGTAATTGCCCAAATAGATAACATAGGAATTGAAGAAACTGCAGGCATAACCCAATACATGGATATTGCTAACAGCACGACCTCTAACACTTGTGGGTACAATTTCCGTGCAATATTGCACTTCAGCATCATAAGCTACCACAGCACCATAACGACCCAGGCCGATCATAATAGCCAATAGTATGGCATTTGATTTGGGATCCAAAAACGCTATGAGAAAGCCGGTTACAGCTGTTATGAGGCTGCTACAAAAAAGGGAGGCTGTTGCCATACCTTTGCGTCCGATCACATTTTGAAAGGCAATAATAGTAAGACCAGCTGGAACATAAACTATGGCAGAGAATGAAAACAATTTGAAAGGCGAAGAGCCCAAACCCTCCATATTGCGTGATATTATATCAAAAGACATCGTTATAATGACACTTTTGATCAACAACATAATGGTGAATTTCCTAAGACGTGGCGTCCTAAACATGCCCCAAAATGTATCATCATTTTTCATCTTTTGTTCTTCTCTGGCTTTTTGTTTATAGTAATCCACAAATTGCTCAAAAACTATTTCATCCACTTGGCGACCATTGAATTTTGCTACTCGTTTCAAACATTTAACGGCCTGATCATATTTTTCTCTTGTCAACAGCCAACTAGCCGATTCGCAGGCAACCAAAGGATATGCAAAGACTAGCAGTAACGGCACAGATGCAATAAGTAAATATAAACGCCACGTTTTTACCCACAAAGCAAACCAGGGTGAAAACATTAAGCCCGTACAATAGAAAGTGGCCGTTATAATATTAAGACCAAAGGTACGTTTCTTGGGATCGAGGTATTCAAAAACTAAAAAGATACAAGAGCAGTTTGTTTTACTTTATTTATTTCATTATAACTTTTTAAGACTACAAAATAAGACTCGAAGTAGCGCACAATACCTTCCGCTTAAACAAATTTTTAAACGTTTATATCTCATTAACAAGACTTTTGGCTGTAAATAAATATTATCTGACTGGATCGAGAACATACTTATAATTCTACTCTGTATAATTATACCGATATATGCAAAAACGCCAATGTTCAATCTCCTTGTGGCACAACCAAAAAGAATATTGATATGACTACTAGAAAATTAAATCAGCCAAAGAATTCCATGGTCAAGGTCACTGACAACATGAAACTTCCCGACAATTATATTCCTAAGAGAGGTTACAATTATGTTGTTCCGGTATCTGCAAATGATATGAAGAATCCCATGGATTATGAAGAATCACTATTATCAATAGCTTCAGAAGAAGAAGATGAATTTATTCCAGTGAGTAAATGCAAGCGAAAGGTAGATTTAACTAACTTTAAAGCAAACAAACATCAAAATTATTCAGCAACTGAAGAAAAATCTTATAATAAAGACTCGCAGAATAGGTTTTGATATTGAAAAGGATTCAGTTAATTTTAAAAGAAATAGGCCTTTTTCCGAAAAAACTAGTCCTCCTAAGGAGAAATCTTTCTGCCCACCCATATTCTTGTTAAATGTTAACATTGGTCGCGTTCATAAGACGTAACTGTTGCGCAAGCGTTGAGTGTTTGTTTTAGAAACGCAGAGTTGAGTAGTTCCGCTCCACACAACACTTGAGTATTTGCTGCCATTTTTTTTCATCATAAATTTTTTCCGCTACATTTAGTCAACATGTTGTGTTTAGCTTCACAGCTGATCAAGAGGGTTCTGCGCTTTTATATTATAAAGCAATGCCGTTTTGTTAGGTGGCGACTACAAATTAATTTGTAAAATTTTGTATTCCAAATGCGATAAAGTAACGAAAAAAAAAGAAAACTTAGTGCCGGCTTAGCGTTGAAATATAAATACTATCGGCACAGGCTTATCATTTTATTGGAGTATATTATTGTACATTTTTATGTTGTGAATATTAAATTTGTGGTGCAGATTTTATATTAAAACTGGAAAATTCCTGGCAAGAAAAACTTTATAGCAAATTCTATGTTGTCCATAGAAAAACTCCATTGTAAATTCTGTGTTGTCCATACTTTTTAGTATAAGCCAAATTAAACAATTTAGCAAATTTAAATTATTTCTTTTGCAGTATTTTTATTTCTTTTCAATTGTTTACATTAAACAGCTGTTTATTTTCCAATTATTCATCATGCCGTTTCTAAGACGTAACTGTTGAGCTCAACAGTTGACAACAGTTTCACAACAGTGGAGCTCAACAGCTACGTCTTATGAACGCGACCATTGAAAACTTAGTGGAAGAGCTTAATTCAAAAAATATTGATTATAAGATTGTTAATAAAATTAAATACAAGAGTAAACTTTTCGTTAAAGATGCGGCTGTTCAAGAGAGAAACGAATCGAGTCATATTCATATACACCGGCGGAATTGAAACGGATCAGTTTAGTTTTACGCGGAGTATATTACAATTCGGATTTAAATTTAATAAAAAAAAATTAAATTTTTTAATTCCCGATACAATAGAAAACGTCTCAAAATTTAATAATATAAATTATTACCAAAATTAGAAAAATCAAAATTTCCTCGTCCCGCAGCTATCTTCAAGTACATCACGAAATCAAAAAATGAGATAAGACCGGTTCTTCTAAAGACCCAAAAGACTTGACGAGTCAAACCTGACATGTGTGCATCGGGTCTAAGTTTCTGAACTTGAGCTCCGGAAATAGTGCAAATTCGGATAATTTTTTTTAAATATAATTTTAAAACAAGAATCAATTTCCCAGCGAAAAATTTTTTGGAGATACGTGAAGATAACTTCGGGACGACGATTTGTTAGATATTTGACCGCTTTACGTGAAATGGCCCAGTTGATTCACTGTAAATTTATTTTTGTGACAACTTACTCTTTTGTAAAACTGTATCTTTGAATATTGAAATTCTTCGAAATAATATTTTCACAGCAAAACATTCTCTCTAAAAATTTATACACTTTTCATTACTTACCCAATATGAAGACCAGCATAAAACATGTGTCTGTTGCTAAGCCAGAAATGAATCTTGCCAAGGCATACATTTCCATATTACTGACAAAGGACGATAAGAAGTCTCCCAAGCCACCCGAAACTGTACTCAAGACAATGGCAGGCAAACGGCCGATACGATCAGCCAGAAAACCAAAAGATATGGTGCCAATTACAGCACCCAAAAAATAAAACGATTGACCGACAGCAGACTCATAAGCTGAGTTACAAACCCAGTTTAACTGAAACACGAAACACACAAGACAATAATTTAAGTGAATAGTTTTTTTTTTGGCGAACTTTAAGGCTGAATTAACACTGAATTCAAAAAACTTACCTCGGTAGTTATACTTTCGTATCCACTCTCCTTTTTGTAAAACCACTTGCGACACACTCCTACTTCCGCTTTCTCCGGTAAACCAGCATCATTGAATTCCAATAGCGTGCAGTGAGGATTTGAAAAATTGCGATATATATTTCTTATTTCAGAAAATGTTTTATTTTCCAAACGTTCATGATAGCACCAGTGTTCGGGCGTAAAGGATATCACAGTTTGTGAGAAATAATGCATGGAGGACATGAGATTGGTGAAGCCATACAATATGAGCAAAACGAATTGGTAACGACCAAAATTACCGCATTTTTCTAAAGCCCTCTCAATATCCATCCTGTGAGTGTGTGAGGGCAAGTTTTTGTTTAATTTTTAATAGCTGCTGCTGGTTGGCGTTGATGTTGCTGACAACCTTTCCCGGACACTACTATTTCCACCAGAAACAACTGACATTTATTTTGAAGGCAAAATTATTTTAAATTTACTTTAGCTAAGCACTTATTTCTAATTACTTATTAATGCTGCTTATCTAAATTTTCTTTGTTAATTTGAAAAATTTTAAATATAAATATATTAACACATTTATATTTAGATGTATTGTAGTTAAAAATATCTGCGTGTGCGAGGCTTCAGTTGATCTGCTACCTGGAGTAAATATATACTATTAGTTCAACGGCGCACAATTAAAATTTTTATAATAATTTGTACTTTTTTATCATTATTATTATTTTTTTTAACTTTAAATTTACACTCAGATAACACAGCTTTATTTGAATTGTTTTATAATTCCTTTTTGCTGGCTTTGACGTTGATCTTGCTGCTATTAAGAGAAATTACTTTGATGTGTTTTGTTTTAGATTGATCTTTGAATAGTTGTGTCTTATGGAGAAATGAGCGACAGGGATGTTCCCTCAAACGTGCTTATGTACTTTCGTTGTCGTTAACTTTTTATGAAATGTGACTGAATTTACGGGTTTGTAACTTTTTATTCCTTATTATCAGTTATTTACCTTTTAGTGTTGTTGTTTTTAAGCGAACAACAAATTTATTTTGCATAGATTTGAACAAAAACATGTTCGTTAACCTTTTAGGGGACGCAGCTGCAGATTATATTTAATTTGAAACACGTTAAGGATGGTTTTTTTTAAAATGTTAATCACTATTGAAGTCCCCAGTCTCAAATATTTTTGTTGAACAATTCGAAGCTTATTGAAGGATTAGTTTTTTAATGCGGATTATAGGCATCGTTTTTTGCCTAAGCGGTTATAAAAATAATTGCATAAAATAGTTATAGTTAAATTATTTTATGTGATAACAATATGAAGAATCCAGGGCAGAAAATTTATAAAAATATATTTTTCTAAAATTTAGTCCTTAGACATCATTTAGAAATTATTTAACGAAAGGACGTTTGTATATCATCCAGCTTAAGTGGTACCGATTTTTTATTTAACATTTTTTCAATATCTTGTACAGCGGCATTATGAAACACTAACGCAAGTTATTCCTTTTTTCTTTTTTGTAAGAAAAAAGAGTAACGATTGACTTCGATTGAGCTAATAAATTTTTAACGTTCCGCAGTTCGGCGATAAACCATGTTCAATTGATGTTCGATGTTCGGTAAAATTTTTGCCGAACACCGAACTTTGCATAACGTTTTTGTACATGTTTGTATTGTTATTGTCTTATTCACAAACGATTAATAAAGTTATAGTAGGTTTAATGTTGGATTTTTATATGGCAAAACCGGTTTTAATGCACACATTAACTTTATTAATCGTTTGTGAATAAGGCCATTAATCTTTAAAATTAAATTATATGAGTTTGCTAAAATTTTTTTCTCTAAGACGAGCGGCTGAACGAGTTGTCCCTATCGAACAAAATAAGCCCTGTGAAGTACAGTTGGGTCCAACACGTTCAGTCGGTCGTTTTAGATAAAAACCTCTATGTGCAAGTAACTGCATTCGATATCGAAAGAAATCCCATAAGCAACTTTTTGAATTTGCCAAAAAATTTGACCAAAGCCATTTAAATTATATCGGTTCGATGAAAGGTTTTTGTTTAAAACGAGCGACTGAACGAGTTGGACCCAAGTCTACAGTAAAGTATTAAAGTGCAAATTACACAATTTTGTCAAAATAATTTGTGTTAATTTTGTATTATTAAATAAATGAAATCACAAAAATTTTAATTTGTTTTCAAACGAAAAAGTTCACCAACTGGCATGAAATTGTTGATTTCCCACCGATAATCGAAAATCGGAAATGGGAATTTATTGAGTTATTTTTTTCAATGATGTCCATGTATTGGTATGTACATACATATGTGTTTGCATTGGTATGTGTGTGTGTGCGTGTATGCATGTAAGCTTCAAATAACTTAAGAAGCGAACTTAATTTTGCTTTATTCTAAGGACACAGAATTCGGGAGTTGGATAGATTTTTAAAAATTAAAACAACGTTTTTTAAATAAATTTTGAAATCCTAAGCGAATCGTATCCAAAATCAGCTTTTGAATTTAAAAAACAAAGTCGTCTGCTGCTAGTTTAATTAAATTTGATTAATCCGTTCGAGAGATATTGTTAACGAGAAATTTAGAAATATGTGATTTATATTAATGACTCATTTAGTTTTATAGTCTTGCCAAATTGCGACGAATGCCCCACATTTGAACTAAATCGGTCAAATTGATCTAGAAATATCGTTGCCGATGTCGTTGTTTTAATTGCTCCAAAAGTTCTTGCAAAGACTCTATTTTTCAGTACAAGAAGCTGAACTGGTAGACATTTTGTTAGACATTTTCGAGCACTTTGTGAATGAGCTTTGCAAGAAGTTGCAGAGATGGCCTGCAAGGTCCACAGTTTTTCCTATTTTTCTTTCTTGTATAAACAAATTAAATTTAGTTTCTAATAGTCTCCTCTCCCCTTAAGCGGTTACCATTCAGAGCAGACGAAACATCAGTTTAAATAAATTAATAAATATGATCAGAAATATAAAAATGAAGTTGTCACATGACACGCCGCTTTAAACACCCATAGCAATTACCGTTGAACTAAAAATTTGCACTATTTAAACATAAAAGTTAAACCAATACCGCCAATAACAAATTGTTTTTATTATTTTATTTTTGCAAAAATATTTATTATTCAGAAACCAGTTTCTTATTTTTGTGAAAAAAATATACAATCGTATTAATTTAATTCACTTAAGAGTTGTATATTAATTTAAGCGAAATTTTGATGTGATGTGATATGAATATATTTATGAGACAAGCACTTTTTGGAACATCTCTAGAGAAATATTCATGGAATAACGTTATTTTAATATGCAAAAGAAAATTTAATAATTTCGTGGAAGTTGATCATAAAATTAGTTTGCACATTAATAACATTTTTTTTTGTTGTTGTTAGAATTACATACTTTCTTTGGTGACTGAAAGTTTTGGAAGGTTTTCTTAGATCCTTGGCTTATTAAATATTTCGGCCTGAAATGTATTATAATCAGTTTATTCGAAAGATTTCTATGTGTCACTATACCGCATCAGACGGAAATCTTTTTTCGGGCACCATTTTTTTCTTAAAAGCTTATATATAAATATATTTTCTTAAAATATGTATGTTGAAAATTTCGAACTTAATTTCATTTCATGTTAAAGTGAAGGTAAATTTTAAAGCTACAATTTTATAAAACTCCAATTTTAATACAAAAAAAATTTTTGCAAAATATTATGTTCGGAAATTCGTAAAAAAATAAAAAATTTAGGACAAAAAAAAATAAAACGACATCAAGAGAATGAATGAATTTAAAATGTGCCAATAACGTCAGAAATACTGACGTCAGAAAATATAATAAACTAGACTATAAGCTTTAACAACAATTTAATCATGTTAACATGATAGCATCACTTTATGATAAAGAAAATAATGCTAACAAAGCATAAAAGAGCTCGTAATATGATGATAGTTAATTCTAGGCTAAGGCTAAAATTAAATTACTATAGAACATACCAACATGCATAAAGATTTTACGAAGTACGACGTAAATAAGATAAGCAATATGAAAGAACCATATATGGTTAAAATTATAGGTTTAAGAAATTATATGTCTGTCTGTCAATAACTTACAAGAAAAGTGCTGACGAACTGTATAAAATTCCATATTGCTGGTGTATAATTATAGTCCTCAAATTCTGCTTTAGTACCGCCAATCAGAAACAAGAACTGCTACTACCAATAGCTTGCGATCCATCGACCTGGATTCTGACTACAGGCGACGATTAAACTACTACCAGATTTAATAGACCTGCATCAATCCTGTTTTCACAAGTCGTGGAACGCGTGTCATTAGAACAAATCTGAATCAATTGAAAGAATAATGAAAGCTTACCTTTAACTACTCTTAACAGATCGACGCTACCTAAATACTTTTGTAGCGAGAGGCCAGTAACTGTAATTGCATTACAATAGAAAAACTGTAAACCAAATGAATTGCGTGCGTTTGGTTTCCACTACTTTGTCATGAAAATTTTAAAATGTCATTAACTAATAATTTAATATTTTTTTTATAGTCCCGACTTTTGTTAAACTAAAAACTACAGCAAATTTAAATCTAGTTTAAGCGCATCTTTAAAACATGCACAAACTTATCCAGCGGCAGTTGTAATAAATAAAAATAAATAAATAAATAAACAAACAAACAAATAAAAGTGACAACAATTTTCCTTAAAAAAATTAATAAATATAAAAAGAACAAATAAATAAAAAAAAAATAAACAAGAGTCAAATTTAAATCAAATAAAGATAAAGCAAAATAAATGAGCTGAAAACTGCAACTGACTGATCAACGAATATTCAAAACATATTTTTATATCAGTCTACTTTTACGAAATTAAAATTTCAATACTTGATTGTGGAGTTGACAGATGTTTTCTAATAAAAATAAGTCATCACTGGACACTAAGCTTTGAACTGGTGACAAAAATGATTAGGAAAACAAATATAATATTTTTTATAATTAATATAACTCATACATGTGTGATTTCCATGAATAACCGCGTATGTCTGAAAAATTAAATTTTCCGGGAGAGTTAAAAAATATTTGCTTTCAAATTTGCTTGAATATATTAAAATCTAAAGTCTGTGCGTACAGACTTTAATTTAATATCTCATGGCGAAAACACAATTAACTTTAAGTTCTAATAAAGTTTTCTAAATATCGAAAACAATAAAAAGCATCAGTTAATTTGCTTTTAAAAGAATTTGATTTATGAAATCGAGTGATTTAAAATCGATAGATTTCCATCAAATGTCTGATAGAAGTCGAAATCGCTCCACGTTGCTCCTAACATTTTTAGACCCAAATAAAGAGATCTTAAAATAAAACCTTTAAAATTAACATACACAGTTTTACTGGAAAACTACAACACTGTCTTAGACTACAGAATTTCTATAGGCTTAAATATTTTAGCAAAAATCATCTCATGTTGAATATTAATTTTCATAAATATGAAAAGTACGCATATTAGTTTATTTGTTTAAAGGAAATTTCAGAAATTGGTTGATATAATTATTCAAAAAAATAGTTATTTACACTTAAATTAAATAAACGTCCAACCTGGGATACGATTTCAAACAAATTTTGTCTTGAATTTCTTGCAAAAGTTATTTATTGGTGTAAACTACAGAGTTATTTTAAACTGTTTTGATTTAATTGAAAGCTACTAAAACGGGCGTGAGACCTTTAAATAAAACTACTTGCAAAATCTATATAATCTTTTATATAATTAATAGGCAACCACATTTTTTTTAGATTCCTTTTACGCTCATATTATACAGCCGATTTTTACCAGACTTATTTCATTTTAAAGATACTTATTTACAAATGTGCCAAATCAATATTTTGTTCAAATCGCTTCAGAATTTTGGGAATTATAAGCGATTAAAGTTGCTACTATTATATATACACACTTATTGCACATGCTTGTACTAGCTACAAGTGGAAAAATAAACAAAGTGTGCATCTGTGTTTGTCCAATTTGCTTTTTTAAAGAAATGCGATAGAGCATTTTCTATTTATAAAATACATATATTTTATAAACAAAAGAGAACTAATAAATTTTAAATTGTTTACTTAGAATGTTTTTCGCTTTTGAATTTATGCAAATGCTTAACATTTAATTACTAGAATATGTTCGGATGTATCATTCATAGGAAATACTATTCCATGTAATAATTCCATGTTGTTTTTATAGAAATTGTATCTATTAAGAGTTCTAAGGCAGGGATCGGAAGTAACACTTATTTGTTATATTTCAATTCAAAAAGTCAAGCGTAAATAATTTGTCTGTTCGATATTTGAATATAGCACTGTGATGCTTCTTAGATATGGAATAATAAACTGAAAATATTTTTAATATAACTACTAATATTTTAGTAAATATGGAAAATATAAATTGTGTGTGAAAAGGTCCGATTTTAAATAAAAAAAAAAGTATTTATTTTTTGTCCGATATTTTTTGCGGGCATAAATAAAAGTATAAATTTGACCGTTATTTTTTTCGGTTTAAAAATAGTTAAAATTTTACTCGGAATTTTTTACTCAAAAATAAAAGTTACGATTTTATTTTTATTTTTATGAAAAAATTTTAAATATTATTTTTGACCGAAAAATCAAAAATCAAAATTCAAATTTAAAATTTTTATTAAAAGTAAAATTTTAACTTTCATTTTTGGCTTAAAAAATGTCGGTAAAATTAAAAATTTTATTTTTGATCGTTTAAATAAGTCAAATTTTAACTTTTATATTTGACCAAAAAATATAGGCAAAATTTTTCTTTCTATTTTTGACCGAAAAAATTGGGTTGTTTTAATTTTTATGTTTTATTTAATTTTTATTTTTTTATTTTAACTTTTATTTGTGACTGAAAAAAATATCGATAAAATTTTAACTTTTATTTTTTATTGAAAATTAAATGTCAAGTTTTTTTTAATGTTTTAAAGTTTAATTAATTTTTATTCTTAGCAAAAAACATTTTATTTAATTTTTTATATATTTTATTTAAATATTATATATTTTATCTCTTAATACAATTTGCACTTAATACGATATTTACGATTGAATTGTTCTTGTTCGGGAAACAAAGGACACTGCGATCAAAGATCTATTGCCAGGTGCTAAAGCAACTCATCTGGACCTGTTTTCCTGAGGAATCTCTAGATTGCCAGTGGTTCTAGTGTTGGCAGTTCCCAATCCTAAAATAGGTGCTTGCCCAATTGGGTACATCTTCTGTGGCATACAGCTTCACAGTCCTTCAGAATATCCTCTGGAGTTTCGTCCTCGTAATCACAGAATCTGTTCAAGCTATCATTCTCAAAGCCAAGTCTGTAGAGGTGTTTTCTCAGTCTACGTGGTAATACGTTCCAATCAATAGCTTTGCATGCCTCAGTCCAGGGATATATCTTTCCGGATTTTATGCAATCCAAGCCCATAAAACGGTTCTGGTCCGATCGATATGAACGATACGATATAATCAAAAAATAAAAATAAAATAGCACCGTATAAAATTTGTTACCCAACGTTCTAATATCGCAGTTGGATTTACACTTTCTAAAATAATTTTTATTGTGAAAGGAGTACAAGAAAGCTAATAATATTCTGACGGTGCAAGCATGCTGTTTTCGGATGCCGCGATCCCAGATCTTGGTTAAGACTGATTTAAATACTTCGAATAAAAAATTATGATACATTGTTTTAATGATCTTTCTTTATTTATTGTTCATACTTGATTATTGAAAAAAGTTCCAATTTCCCAAAAAATTTCATACCGATTTTAAAGTTTGAAGTGCAAGAATCTTTGACTTTCTTGAAAAATGTAATTTTAAGACATAGGCGGTTATTCAAGAAGACCACCGGTATTTAATAGGAAAACTCTTAAAATGTATCTGTAGGACAGATCGGTACAACGTACGAATATGTGTGCTGGGGTTGGTTGGGGTCTTCTGAAACTCCCTTTCAACATGCAGCAAAACATACGCACATTCACGTGATTTAAAACAAGTGAATTATTATAATTTCTTATGTGTCATTAAAATTGATTAGATTATAATAGAAATAATTAAAGAAAGATCCCAAGTGATTAACATCTTTATTCAAACTAAGCAGATCTGTTTCGTCACGTATTATCACTTTCTCAAAAGAACAGTTGTTCCTTATTTTCAATGATTTTTTTTTGTTGATTCGTCATTATATTTTATTTTCAAAAATATGTTTCTTTTCGTTGCAAATAAATATGTAGTATGTAGAAATGTGTGAACGTGCATTATTTTTATTTCGTCGATTGCATCTCATTCTTTCGTTTTACTATTTACGAGTAATTTAAACAAATAATTACACTTTTTATTTAAAAGGCAAAATAAAATTCATTAAAAGACATTCATCCCATTCTTAAAAACGACGAGCAAATGAGTGGAATTATTTATTACGGTGGTTTGTTGTTTTAAGGAAATTCTAAAGTGTCTAACGTTGACTTTTTGAATAAAATTTAAAAATTTTAAAAACAAAAAATGTAAACAGTATAAAATATTTTATGAATTTAGTGCCAAAATCATTAGATTTTGTTTACACAGCTTATCTATTATATTGTACACAATTTTGTGCAAAAATATACGAAAAATTAATTAGCTTGATAAAAATTTCATTTGATGGCTGTTTATTGTTTTAACTTAAAAAATGTGTTTATGGCAATAAATCTGTTTATTTGTACATTGTGGAATTATTATGCTTTTTTTGAACTTATTAAAAAGAAACATAAAATGATTTGAGGACTTACTAATTAGAAATCTGGAAGTAATTTTAATTTCTATATTTAGAATATAGAGATAATATTCGTGGATCTCATTGAGTTAAGATATACATTAACAAATATTTGTTTATTTAAGATTGTCATCATACATCAACTCCATAAAATTTCATCATCTAGTTTTTAAAATGTTATTAAAATCTATTATAAAAAAAAAACTTATAAAAAAATATAGAGGTTTTATATCAAATGATCTTATCTTATTTCATATTATAGTTCCTAAATTCCTAAAACGACAAAGATTTTAGTTTTTCTTTATCCCATAAAATATGTGTAGTTATCCCAAAAGATTTTTAGCTGGAGTCATTTGAGGGTTATCTCAAAAAATAGATTTTATATTTCGTACAATTAGATTTTTGTTTTAAATATAATTGTACAAAAGAAAGAATTCGTTCAACGTGCGCACGGGTGTAAAATTAAAACTATTATTTATGAACATCTCTGATATAAATGGTATTATTTATTTAATAACTCGCGCCCACATTTAATTAATTCATATAATAAAAAATTCAAATAAATTATACACATAAGATTAAAGTTCGTGCATGCTTTTCATTTTCACAAACGCAATGGAAAAAATACCCAACACAGGAAAAAAACAGACAACGATGAAAACTCATCTTCATTCAAACTAGATATGAGATAACGTTTAGCTTTTCAGGCACGATCATGCACGTTAAAGATATAATTATTACTCACTCACGCGTGACATTGCGTTTTGACTTACGCTCTTGCATACTTGTCTGAGTGTAAAGTCAAATTAATTAAAATCAATCACGATTACGAAAGCTCATGCTCACAAATAAAAACTAATTTAACGAACTCATTTCTTTATTAATATTTACCATCAATGCTTACCAAACCCATTACTTAGAGACTTACAGCCAATAATGCACATTACAGAACATATCAACAATGAAAAAATCACTCATAGATATTTCTCATACTCACTCACTCACGCCGAATTGAAAAAATATTTTAATAATACAATGCATACAATACGTATATTATTTACTATATTATAGTAAAAAATACCTTAACACATTAGAATAATGTACTGAATAAAACGATTCAGCAGTTGCTTTTTGATTTATAAAATTCATGTGTAAATTTGTTTTTCTTTCTGTTGAAGTGACGTAGCACCCATTAGATGTGACGACAAAATATTTAAATGAAACGACAAAAGTAAGAGCAGTAAGATCAACATAAAATTCTGCATCTTACAAAATAAATAATACTGAAAAGAAGAGCACAAAGAAATAATAAAAACCACATCCTGCAGCCAGCAACTAAAAAACAAAACCAACAACAGTCATCACAGCAAAATCTCGGCATTATGTTACAAATTGATAAGATTCTAGAAAAATGTGGCGATTGCCATCGTTTGCAGGCCATCATGTTGTTATTGTTCTGCGTCATCAATTTACTGTCGGCGATGCATTATTACTCTCAGACAATAATAAGTTTTACACCGAAATATTGGTAAGTTTTCTCCAGGGATGGAGAAGATTTTTTAAATATCTCATTGATATCTTTTAAAATGATATTTTAAAAACAGTAGATAGTCCAGCCTTTGAGCTTGTAGACGATTCTTCGTTTTATTTTTAATAAAAGAACAAGTAGAAAAATTTCTTTCGCAAATTGTTGATGTTGGTGATACGGTTAAAATACCATCAAAAAGTATATTAAGTTTGTGTGTTCTTTTCTTTGATTTTTCTTAGTAGCTCAGATCATCATGATCACTTAGATCAACGATTTTTGCGTTAGTACAATTTCTTACTTTATAGACTTTTTCAGATCAGTTAATAAAACGCTATCAGTTACCTCAGAAATGTCATCTAATTCTTCATCGTAGTCAAGGTCATTCGCAATAGTTTTATCACAAAATAATCATGAAAACAAAGTATTTGCGTACTCCTTTGCTTCGCTTCTTGTGGCATATTTTAAAAAGCTGGTATTGGATGGGAAATTCCCTGACTTCAGGAATAATATTGAAGTATTTATTGATTTTATAGGTCGTTCACTAATTCGATTCTTAAGGCTTTTGATTAAATCCGTAGAAAAGCAATTCCTATATTTTTCTAAACTCTTTAATTTCATTAACAACTTAAAATATGTAAAATATTTTTTACATAAAGTCGTTAATAAAATTATTTGAATGTTCGATTATTCGACAAAAATTATTCGAATAATTCTTTATTCTAATTTGAAAAATGTTTGTTCATGAGGTAAAGTTCCCTGATGATCTGCATTAGCAACAGTGAAATGCGCATAGGAACAAGCTATACCCCTCAATAATCAATTGCAATTAGTTTTTTAACAAAATTGTTAATGTTTTACTGAATAAGTAAAATATTAATATTGGGAAAAAGTGCGAATAAAAATTCAAAATACTAAAATTTTACGATTCCCATAAACAGCACCAATTAAAATGTTTGTTCGTTCGAACGAAAATAAAAAAAATTGTTCGAATTATTCGAATAATTTTTATTCGAATGGCAACCCTAATAAATACTCACTAGTAAATAAACAATTAAATTATTCTCTGTGTGGCGCAGGAGCAGAGCATGCGCTTATCATACAGTTGATCAGAGAGATTGAAGGAAGGTGTTTTTTTTAATTGTTCGTGAGAACAAGTTATTAGTGCGTAATAAAATAGTTGAGCAATAGACCAGTGAGTGAGTAGATCACTTGACATCAAACACAACAATTCCTTTAAAAGCACGACTTCAAAACTGACAGCAGACTTTTAATTTGATGTATTTTATGACTCCTAAGTATTGAGATTTTAAAGCCAAGGTGGTAAAAACTTGACAGCCAACAATTTCTAATCCTTTGTCGGTATTGTTTCGAAATCGCCGACGAAGTAAAATAATTAATAAAATGGCTACTCAGCTTTACTACACATTTAATGCGCCTACTTGACAGCAGAGGCGCTGAAACACTGATCTAAAAACTAATTAACATAACGCCCAATATCAGAGTTCACCATCTGCTCTCTCTCTCACTATCCCTTTTCCAAAGAAGGTAACACACTTACTGGTTGGTAGGCATATTAATTGCCTGAGTGTTACTTCTCTTAAAAAAAAATAGGCGTGGTACTGTCTAATGCTGGCAAATTCTACTACTTTTCATTACTCAATAATATTCAATACTTTTCATTTGGGTACTCAATACTACTCGATACTTTTAACGGATTTTAACGCATAGTTTTTATCTGCAAATTGAAGTAGTTTCTTCAAAAATTAAAAATAAATCTTCAAGTATTATTGATTTTCTATGTCTTTTATTATTAAATAAAAAAATAAATGTAAAACTAATTTTTAATTTAACCTTAACAACAACTTAAGAAATAATTTAATTGTTCTAAAAAAATTACTTAGTTTTGATTTGATTAAAGAATCTTACATCTAGTTGTCTTTGTATTTTTATGCACTATTTTTATGCACTCAATTTGCTTAAAAATACAACTCTAAAAGTATCGAGTAACTACTTTTGAGTATTGAGTAACCAAAAAAATATAAATACCCGGAACTCGGTACCCACTACTCAATACTTTGCCAGCACTAGTACTGTCCACTTTTCTCATCATAGTGCTGTATTTTCACTAGAACTAAATCTTTATGCAAAGTTTCATAAGAACACTTAGTGTAAGTCTTTAGTTGTAAACTGTTTGATTGAAGAGGCGTGGCCCAGCCCAGCCCAGCCCACTTGTCTAATCACAATTTTGTATACTCAATTATGTAAAAGGTTTCATGAGAATCCATTCAGTAGAAGTAGTTGAAAAAATAACATTTATTTTAAATAGACGTTACAATTGCAGACTTGCTGACTCTAGGAGATTAAGTTTGGTAATTAAAAAGCGGATAAAGATAATTCAATGAATGTTGAAAGCACAGCTTTTTATCCTATGATACCGCTTTAAGAAAATGGAACTGGGCAGGGCAATGGTTAACCAATCTCATAGTACTCCATAATTAATATGACAAACATTTTTACTCTTCAATTTTGAAAGAGACTTTAATTAAAAAAGCAAATGTAAATGGGCATTTTCAACACTGGGCGTGGCAATTCTTCCCCAACATTTCATAGTACTCAATAGTTAAAATGACAAAAGTTTGTACTTTTCAATTTTGAATCAGACTTTAATTAAAAAATAAGTGTAAATGGGCATGACACTGGGGGTGACAATATTATATGCACATCTGTCATTCTATTTATCTAAATATTTCACTTTCGTATAAGCCGGATGATGACGGCTTAATTAATTTTGTAATCCAGGTGCGCCAGTGATACCTCCGAAAATTTCTCTCAGCCACTAGAAGCTCCCACAACTTCGTCCTGTGTGGCCATATCAAGTGCCAACAGCTCATCATGCAGCAGCTACAATTATGAATTATATATGGGTTATGAAAGTTTTACCAGTGAAATGGATTGGATCTGCGATAATGCCTGGAAGTTGACATTCGGTCAAAGTATGTTTTTTGTAGGATCTGTTGTAGGCTCTTTAGTATTTGGCATTTTGGCCGATATAGTGGGTGAGTGAGATAAGTTAATTTTCCTATAAACAGTTTCATTTCAATTTCATCTTTACTTTAGGACGTCTGCCTATTTTGATTGTGGCCAATGTGGTGGCCATGATGGGAAATATTTTGACTATATTTGGCACAGAGCTGATAACATTTTCTTTTTTTCGCTTTTTATCAGGCCTCGCAACGGATAGTAATTTTGTGATGATGTATATTTTGGGTAAGTTCGGCTGACTGACACTCCTGTCATGCATTTTCCGCATCACATATTATTATTCTGCCAACAGTTATGGAGTATTTGAGGCCCTCTTTACGTACGGTTGGTTTAAGTATTTGTATTGGTTTCTTTTACTGTCTCGGCTCGATGTCTGCTCCCTGGATTGCTGTGTTAATGCAAAGTTGGCGTGGTTTTATCTTGACTACTTCCATACCACTGATCATTGTGCCACTTTTCTATTTTGTGGTGCCCGAAAGTGTGCAGTGGCTGATATCCAAGCAGAAGTATGACAAAGCTGTGCTGTGTTTGCAACGTGTGGCCAAAATAAATGGTAAAGTTGTGGACGAATCAATTTACAGTGAATTCATTGAGGAATGTAAACGGAATCAGTTGCATACAAAAGTTGCACCCAATTTATGGGGCCTGTTTGCCACACCACGTCTGAGGCGTAATACATTGATATTGTTTTTTAAATCGTAAGTATTGTTAGGTGTTTTGTGGCACGTTGCTTCTTAAGTGATGGCAGCCAAAAACACTAATGAGTTTGTTATTAATGTTCGTTCAATTAATGTGATGGCATTTTATTCGTTCATTCGTTCGTTCTTTTTTTCTGATTGCCTGTCTGGCTGTTGCATTGTTGTTCGTTTTGGTGGTTGGCTGGCTGGCTGACTGTACAGAATGGTTATTACTTTATGTTACGATGCAGTTTCACGTAATGTACAAGGTCTTGGCATTTCACCATTTGTCATGTTTACATTGAGTGCCACAAGCATATTGCCAGCTTGTTTGCTTATAATTGCTTTGCAAGATCGTATCGGGCGCAAAGCCATGGCATCAATGTCTTTGCTACTGAGTGGCATATTTATATCATGTACTGGAGTTATACTTTTCAATAATATGGAAAATTCATCGGAACAAAGTTGGTAGAATGTCTCTTTAAATTTTCCTTTTCTTACAGTTCTTATTCCGATTCTCTCTTTAGATGTTGCCTTGGTGGTTTCGCTTTCGGTCATCGGTCGTTTTGGTGTAACAGTGGCCTACAATTCGGGTGCTCAATATGCCACCGAATTAATACCCACTTGTGTGCGTGGCCAGGGCGTTGCTGCTGTTCATGTCATGGGTTATGCTTTTACCTTTTTCAGCTCTTATATTTTACATACTAGACAGTATTTTTCTCCTTTACCGGAAATAATTTTGGGCTTCCTTTCGCTTTTAGGTGGTTGTTTGTGTCTTCTACTGCCGGAAACCCTCAATCGGTAATTATCCAGAGTTTTTATTTAAATATGAAATAAATTTGTTTATCTTAATTTTTAGCACTTTGCCCACTTCGTTGGAGGATGGTGAAAATTTTGGCAAAAATGAGCGTTGGTCTACGTTTAGTTTTATGGAAAGACGTTCTCAATCTGTGGATACATTGGCTCCTTCTACGTCAACTAATCAGCATCCAGATAGCGCATCACATTTTTAATTTTTTAGTATTGTATTGTATTTTTATGTACTTTAGCACATTTTTACCAAAGAAATAATAAAGAATTTAATATTGGAAGTTCTACTTTCAGATTTGTTAGACAAACACACCACACATATTTTGTAATAAAAATTTTCGAAATAGCGTCCATTGTATGGGAAACGCCTTAATTTATAACTCTTCATTATTGTTTCTGCTAAGTGGCAGTAATAATATCTACTCACTCTGCTAAAATTTTAAGTGTCTTCTTATTGCAGTTCAAAAGTTACAGCCTTTTGATATCTAGATAGACGGACAGACAGATGACCGGACGAATAATTTCTATTCGAATTATTTGATTTAAACGATTTATTTTTCGTATAGTATTATACATGCAGTTCTTGTGCGAATAATTTGTTTTCTAGTAACTTATTTTAAATAACTATTAGAACAAGTTTTATTCGAAGAATTCTTATATTTTGATTTTAATCGAATATTTTAATTAAAATAACTTCATTTGTAAAGTGTTTATTCGAATATTTTTTTTGAATAATTGATTAAAGCATATATGTACATAAATTTATTTCAAATAATTTTTATTTGCGTAAACTTCTTCGCAGAAATTAAAAGTTTTATTTTATTTTTTATATTTTTATATTTCTTTATTCCGATAATTTCATTCTATTAAAATTTATTCGAAAAATTTTATTAGATAATTTTTTTATAATTTACTTCGAATAATTTTATCCGAAATTTTTGTTTGAACTATTTTTATTTTGCATAATATACAGTTTTTATTACAATAATATTTTAATAAAATTTTTATTCGAATAAGATTTACTTGGATAATTTTATTTGAATAAAAATATGTAAATAATTTTACTCGAGTATTTTGAAACTTATATTTAATATAAATAAAGTTTTTGTATCGTTATCTGTTGACCTTAAGCTCAAAGAAGTTTTCTAATAATTATTAATAAAAAGGTCGTAAAACTAGAATAATTTTTTATTTAAACAATTTCAATTGAATAATTTTTATTACAACAAATTTTTTTTAACATAATTTTTATTTAAATAAAATTTATCAAAATAGTTGTTTTTGAATAAGTTTTAATCGAGTAATTTTTAATCGAAATTTTATTTGAAAAATTTTATTTACCTTTATGTAAACAATTTAAAAAAATTTTTATTATGATAATAGTTTAAATAATTTCTTTTAGAATAAATTTATTCGAACAATTGCAATTTCAATAATTTGCATTTGAACAAACTTATTCAAATAATTTTAATTTATGTGATTAAATTCGAATGTTTTTATGAACAATTTCATGCAAATAAATAGTTTTATTCAAGTAAAATTTATTTTAATAATATATTTAAATGTTCGAATAATTTATTTGGGATATATTTTTATTTGAATAATTTGTTTTCGAATAGGTTTTTTCTAATGTTTTTTATATCTTTTTGACAACTTTTATTTGAACATTTTTCCGAATAGTTTTCTTTCGAATAAATTTATTTAAATAATTTTTATTTAAACATTCGAATAATTTACTTATGATATTTTTCATTCGAATATTTTTGTTCTAATATATTATTTTTTATATATTTTTTGATAACTTTTATTTGAACAATGTTGATCCGCGAAGCTTTTTCTTTAAATAATTATATTCGAACACTTTTGTTTAACAAATTTTTGTTTGAACATTTTTCCGAATAGTTTTCTTTCGAATAAATTTTTTTAAATAATTTTTATTTAAACATTCGAATAATTTACTTATGATATTTTTCATTCGAATATTTTTGTTCTAATATATTATTTTTTATATATTTTTTGATAACTTTTATTTGAACAATGTTGATCCGCGAAGCTTTTTCTTTAAATAATTATATTCGAACACTTTTGTTTAACAAATTTTTGATTGAACATTTTTCCCAATAGTTTTCTTTCGAATAAATTTATTTAAATAATTTTTATTTAAACATTCGAATAATTTACTTATGATATTTTTTATTCAAATAATTCATATTCGAATATTTTTGTTCTAATATATCTTTTTATATATTTTTTGATAGCTTTTATTTGAACATATTTGATCCGAGTACCTTCTTTAAAATAATTTTGTTTTAAAAGTGTGATTTGAAAATTTTTGCCTTGTAATTTTATTCGTATAAATTAAATTCAATAAATTTTTGCTTGAATAATTTTATTTCTATTCATATTAAAATTTTTATTCGAATAATTTTTTTGTGCATAATTTCTATTCCAATAACTTTTATTTAAACAATTTGATTTAGTTCTTATCCAATATTTTTATTATAGTATAAATTTATACAAAACAAACATTAGCATTAATCAATATTAATTTTTATTCGAATATTTTTTTCAATAACTTTGTTTGTTGTATATATTTGAATAATTTTGATTCGAATAAATTTTATTTAAATTATTTTCTGCGTATAATTTTTGTTCCAACGATTCTTAGAATCATTTTGTTCGATTAATTATTATTCGAATAATATCCGAGTATGCTAGAATATTTCTTATTTGAACAATTTAGTTGGAATAATTTAAGTTCAATTAATAAAGCTCAAAAAATAATAATAATTAATATTCTACTAATATTTATTATTATTTTTAAAAATATAAAAAATGAGTTCGAACAATATTCGAATTGCTTGCTCTAGACGAACTTGTTCTTAGACGAATAAATGATTAAAATTAGTTTGTTCCCAAAATTTAAACATGAAATAAGGAACTTCGATTCGAAAACTACTTGCAGTTACATCAGAAATTTTCGCTTGAACTGAACATTTTGAAAATCATAAATATCGATTTATGTGCATTTGTTAAAATAATATATTATTGAATTATTATTTATTGTCACATTTATTGTTTTTTATATCAAGGATCTTATTTCTAATGTGCCACGAATATCTAACAATCAATATTCGTGCAAAAAGTTTGAAGCCAAATTGTTCTAGTTGTTACTACATTCAAAATAAAAAAATAAGATTTTTTACTTAAAATCAATTCGTAGCGGTGACGAAATTCTGATACTGATTGTTTAAAAAAAATTGCAAGAACACAAAATATGAACGAAAATATCATTTAAGAATTATTTTCTTTAACTTTATGAATCAATTCCATTTTCTACTTGTATTTAAATCTTCAAAATCGATATTGGCAATGAGTACCGAATTTAAGACATTTTTCTTTGCGTGTTCCACATAAAGAGGTTTGTTCCGTGAATTGTTTTGAAATTGCATGAAGTAAATTTTAACAAAATCACAAACGTTAGCACCTGTAGTTAAATGAAAATTTGAGGTAATAAATTAAAAAAAGTCGCTGACAATTAACAATGGCTGTTTTTTTATAAGACCATAAAAACAAAAAGGTTACAAAAGCGAGAAAAAACATGCATAAATTGTATAAAAGCGATCCATTTAAAGTTCCCCAAAACATGAGCGTGTCTTAGACATGCAGAGATCGTAGACAAAAGATCAGGAGAGTAGAATAACAAGAACAAGGTATACATACATACATACATACATACAGACATACGATTAAAAAGTTCAATGGATGTCAATAAATGTTTAATACAAGTAATGAACGTTTTTTTGAATTTTTTTCTTGGTCTTATTTTACACACATGCAAACATTTCTATGAAAGGGGACTAGAATTAGAACGGCAGGCGATACAAATAAGAAATATTTAAAAAATAAGAATATGACAAATATGAAGTGATCGTATTCATTAGAACCGGCTTACGGAAACAGAGCTACTAAGCTGCTCTAAAATCTCGTGGGAAAACGAGGTCCTTCTCCGTCTTCATCAAAAGATTCTAAGGCCAGGTAGTGTGAAAACTTAAGATGATGCATAGTCAAGCCTATGGAACCATTTGGAACTTCATTTCATATCCCTTTGCCTCCAAAAAAGGTTCCCTTAATGGACTCAAGATATGTAGATCCATTGAATAACCTAATGCTGGTTCAAACTCGTGTAGTATGTGGCTTTGATTCTACATGTATATTCTTCCATTAGATTTTCATATTAGAAAAGGTCAATATGAATACATTTTCTAAAGCTTTTTGTTTTTGCTTATATATTTTTCCATATTGTTAACGGAGATTGTAAATATAACTTTAACATTATGATCACATAAACATTTATTCATTCATATGTTGGCTGAACACAAAACTTATGCTACAACTGACTTGAAATTTCAGATTTTTATGCGGAGAATAAAGAAGAAAAACAAAATACTAAACAAAGAAACTAAATAGCTTTATTTTTCATTCAATTTTATAATTTAATTTATTTGCCATCAAATGCATGAGGAATAAATGGAAACGTTGACATGTCTCACTCACATCAGAATCTATAAAAAGAAAAAAAGTTTACTTTTAATCTCGAAATGATCTTGCATTAAATGTTTCTTTTTATTGCAATGCATTTCAGCAAGTTTGACTGCATATAATCAATGAAGACATACAGTACGTTTGGCTTGTTATTTCGCATTTATTTTATTTTATTTTATTTCATTTTTTCTTTCTTATAAGGTTAAGAGATGTAAATCAATGACAATTACAAGACAATTGAAAGTTTAAAGTTGGTTTTTGAGTATTTATTTGTTTGGCTTATATTTTTTCTAGGAAATCTTAAATGTGAGCTTTTCCACTTTTTCAAAGTTGACCCAAAGACCAACTTTATTTTTTTTTTGTAAATGTGAGTAGGGTGTTCTAGTTTGATTTATTTGAAATATGAAAGGAAATTTATACTGTTAGAAAGGTGATAAATTATTTTAGAAACCCCAACTACGATTAACACATCTCTCAATGAATTAAAAAAATCCTCAACAAATACGAGTACAAAAGTATATCATCAAAGATTTTAAGAAATCCAATACAAGTTAAACGAGAACCAATTCATCTACAGAAATGGCTCTAAAAGCGTCAAAGGCACTGGCTTTAGCTTTTTAGACAAACACAAAGCATTAAATAATTAAATTTTGTCCGATACAGCAATAATTTTCCTGCTGAAATAATAGAAATACGCGAGTCTGCTAAATATGTTAGAGTACTTATAGGTAAATTCGGACAGCGTTCTCAGTTTTGGGGATTTGTCCCCAAATAGAGGCTTTTTTGTAATTGGGGATAGAAATTTCGGGAAAATCCCCAGGGGATTTTTTTTTGGGGAAAAACCTCTTTTTTCGCTGGGGATTTTCGCTTGTTATTTAATTTTTCTTTTTTGTATTCGAATTCTTGTACAAATCATAATTTCTGCTTGACGATGGCAATATTGAAAAAAAAATCGCCTATTATAAGATCTACTTAGAATAAATATACACTTTTAAAACAATTCAGTTTGCTGTGCTGAATTCATTTCATCTTCTCAAATGCTAACACTTTCTAATTCAACCAACTTGTGCAACAAAATGGCATTGGCTGATGATTCTGAAGTTTTAGATGTAAATATTTAAGCTCAAAGTATAAATTAAATCTAATAATATTACACAAATGGATGTAATTAAGTAAATAAACATATGCATGAGTTTCCTTCGACATAATATTATTTCATTTTTAAGGATATGTGAATTGAGATTATTATAATTATTTCGACCTTTTGATATTCAATTATGTTAAGAAAAAAGTTTTATATTGTTTAAAGAATTTTTACAAATAAATGTTAAATATTCCAGAAGAATCTATCTGTTGTGACTGAGAAATATTGAATTTGACAAAGCTTTCTGTTATTTGTTAATTTATAAGCTTGAAAATTCTTATTACAGAATTGTGGGGATTTTGGGGTTAGGAAATTTGCTATTTTGGGAAATTTCGGGATTGAAAAATTGCAAATTGGGGATAAGGTCTAAAATAAAACTGGGAACCCTGAATTCGGAATCTGTACTGACTCTCTCTCTCTCACTCTCTCTGGGCTAGATGTCATAAGAAACTGCCATAATGATAAATTTTACCCAAACATGATTAGACAGTTTATTACTGAAAGACAACCTGATATTAAACTTATCTGAATCGTAGGTCACTCCGGAATAAATGGCAATGAGGCAGCGAGTGAAGCGGCAAAGCGGCTTTCACTTCTCCTCTTATAACTACGACAAACCTATTTTCTGACAATATAAAAAAAATTTATACAACTATTGGAAGGCAACCACTGACTGGCACAGGAAAATTGATCCCAACAAAGTTAACTCCTACAAACTGTTCAAAAATATAAACCACAATCTACTACCAAGAAGACACCAAATTTAAATAATAAGACTAAGACTGGGTCATACAAGAATCTCAAATGTTTATCGAATGAATAAGAACCTACCAACCATAGAATGGACACTGATTCTATGGATTCAACCCAATAAGCGTTCATCATTTTTTTTTCAAATTGTCCCTACTTTAATAAATTTAAGAACACTAATCTCAGTAATAGACTTTTCTCAACTAATAGAGTCTACTATGTCCAATGACAGCGTTAACTAAAACATTTTTAGATTTTTTTAATTTTAACTTTTATAATTTTATTTAAAACTAACAAAAAATATTGAGCTTAACCCTCTAATGCCTAAAAGTGCCTTAAGACACTCTCCACAAAAGTTTTACTGACGCCCAATTTATATTTTTTTTATATTAAATAACATTTTTTTACAGTTGCTAAAGGATGTAGAAAGAAATTTTTGTAAAGGCGTCGAAAGCTCTTAAAAGCTGGTTTTTATTTCTTTTATTCCTATTTTTGTCAAGCACGTGCATTTGCATGCAAAAACTTGTGATATGTACATACTTGTCTTTTATCATTTGGAAGTTAGATTTTTGTTAATGCAGTGTTTTTATTACTAAGTCCCCAAAGGGGCCTCAAGGCACTCATTAATGTTTTCTCATCTGAAAAATAAGTGAGTTATTATACGAGCTTACAAATATATTTTTTTGAAATCAGAGTCCGAAAAATAACCTAAAAAATTATTCGCATAATATTTTCCTATTTATTTTCTTAAACTGGGCATAGGAGGGTTAAGGCCATCGTTGTCATAACTCTCTTCTCTTAAGCATGGTACTCTGTTCACCATTTCGTGCGAACTGCTGTCAAAAGTCCATATAAAAAAAATTCATGCGAAATAATTGCAAAATTGCCAAAGTTGTACTCTGTTCATATTGTGAAAACATACGAAATGTTTCTGGAAGCATATTTTTCAACTGCGAAATAATGTAAGCACCACTTATTTCATGCGGAATTGCAAACAACAGCTGATCAGATATTTCTAGGCGTTGTGGTTTTAATTTTAAGTTTGCTGCCCAGAAAATGAAGGTGAGTGCTTTTTGCATAAAGTGTGTCTTCAATGAGCTTCCTCCGCAGTAGCTGCGATTTGCATTATTTGATACGTTGCAGTACAAACTCCTAAAATTATTTTGTTGTGAATTTGTTTTAATTTTTTTTAAATAAATACATTTTTTTGTTTTTATAAGAAAAACAAAGTTGCTCATTTCAAGGCAATAAAACCGATAAATTTGTTATAAATCGTGGTATTGTTGCTCAACATTTTTCGCAAATTTGAACAGAGTACTAAGCTTTATAACTAGAATATGTAAATAAATAAATAAATATTTTAGAAACTTTTATAGCATAACAATTAAAAAAACATTTGCTTGCAGGAGTTCGACTATTACGTGAATTATCTACTAATACAACTTTTCTTGAAAAATAAAAAATTTATGTTCAATTTGAAATTTTCATGTAAATGGAGACCAATTGTGTATGTTGGAGTTTTCTCCAAGAACTTACATTAATAAAGACTTAAATTTACTTATAATCAGATGGATGATGGAGCTTGTGACGTCCTCTGAGAACAGCAGTATTATGTTCTGCCGGTAAAGGCGGAAGGAAAGTAATTGACGTGAACTTTTCCTTTGTTGCTTGGAAGCTTGTTTCATATTAATTTTTTTCTGAAACGTCACAAACTCTAGCTTAATATCAATTGATTTGGATTACAACTTGTAGGACATTTTATGGTCACTTTCAACTCCACAACTAGTTTTTATTAATAGTGGTGTCTTTTGGCAGGTTTTAGCAATTGCATAATCTCAATTTCAGTAACTTCACAAGCTATACGAGTAAGCAGTTGAAAAAAACAAAGAAAAATATAACCCTTTTACCAATGTATTCTTGTATTGGAGAAGACTAACCTTTAGCTATTTAATCGCTGGTTTTCCATACCTGCTCGAACAAAAAATTTTCATTTATAAATTATTTAAAAATCCCTATAGACTCTGAAACCTCTTTTGAAATTTTCTTTCTACAGTCGCACACACACACTCAAGCAAAACAATTGAAAAAATAGCACACAAAAGTTTAAGACAAGCAGATTTAAGTTCTCCACTTAATTTTGGCGATTATTTCTATTAACGTTTATTTTCATTTTTCTTGCCACTTACACAAAGTGTTTGAATGTGTGCTTTTGGTTTTTTTTGGAGATTTGTTACTTAAATTAGCGCATTGTTGCTTCGGCACAATGAAAAACTGAAAATTGAAAATTACAAAAAAACATACATTTGTTTAATAGAAAAATAACAATGTTCCTATAATATACAGCAACAGTAACAACAATAAAGTTTCCATTTAATAAACCAAACTTTATGCACCTCACTGTTACACGAGGGCTTACTCACAATTACTCGCACCCGCATGAAAATAAAATAAGAATAATAATAATAATAGTTTTCATAATAACTGAGAGGCGCTTGTAATAAGAAAAACATGCAATGCTTTTTAAAGCTTTTTAATAGAGATGGGATCGTAAGTAACTTTTCACTTACGCTCTTGCACGCTCACGATATAAAAATTTTACTCATGCACTCTCACTCACGGTAAATTTTTTTACGGACACTTTCTTGCACGCTCACCTGATTGAAACATAAAACTAATAACGATCACGGATGATTCACGCAGTTTGATAGAAAAGTATTTTCGTTTTCTGAGATATGGTTAACAAGCTAAAGGGGGTTACTATGTATTTCGATTCGAAAGAAACCCTTTTCGAAACACTATACAAATTCGAATGATATCCGTTTCGAAACCAAATACGTAAAAACCTCCCCGAAAATATTCCATTAAAAATATAAATCCAAAAGTATTTTTAAGAAATTTTATGCACTCGTATTTTTTATAATAATCGAGTCTAAAAATCTATTATAGAAATTTATAACTCCCGGAATTATTTAATTGAAAATGTATAAATTAAGTGTTTTATACTAAAAAATGAATAAAAACAATCCCAGAAAAAATAACTAGAATATTTAAAAAAAAAACTCGTTTCGAAGAAAAACAATAAAAACTTCCAAAAACTTACAATAATTTTCTACTAATGATTCATTCCGAAAATATTCTTTACGAAATTAGAGCAAAAAGATTTTTTATAAAAAGCAATTCAAAAATATTCCATAAAAATTTAACTCCAAAAATTATTCCATATAAAAGCGCATCGATTCCGAATATTTTGTTTATTAAAAACTACTCCCGACGGTAGTTATACGCTATAAATGATCGATTTTTTCCGAAAATTTACGAAAAAGTAAAAATGGCTGCCCAAATTATCGTAAAAATTCAAATTTTGTCAAAGTTCTCTATGAAACTTAATGCAAAAATTGCTGTAGAAGAATTTTTGTAAAAAATCTATTACTAAAATATTATATACAAAATTTTATTCCGAAATTTTTATATGAAAAATGATCCCAAATTTGTTTTATAATCGAATGCAAAATGTTATTAAAAAATTTACTCTGAAAGGAAAACGCTTTGTATGTTAAGTTAATTCAAAAAGTGTATAAAATAGAAGCTTAATTAGCTCTAACACAATGCAGATAATTTTGGAATCACCTTCGCGTTTGCTCGATGCAGCTATTTGTTGTTAGTTTTTTGTACCAAAACAGTTGTTACTGGTGCTAGTGGCCGTCGTGTTGGTTGCATGTGAAGCTGGCGACATTTAAACAGTTTTGTGATTTAAACTTCTTTCAGCGGCTTTGAATTTTTTTGTCTGTATTTCTCCAGCATAATTTTCATAAGCTTGTTTGTTTGTTAGACTATAAAAGTTAAGAATTCTTCAGGCATCTGTCTCAGTAATTGTTAACGTTTTCAAAAGTGTCGTTGTTCGCCAATCAATTATACGGCTCGCATTTTTTTTAAATTTTAATCAAACAAGAAGTCGCGTTTTAAGCGGCATTTAAAGCGTCATTTGGTGTAAAACGAAAAGCCTCAAAGGATATAGAAAAAAGATTGTACATCTTTGAAAGGATATGTTAATGCTAAAGGTGTGTTAAAATTTAAGAGTTTAATAAGAAACTTAAAAGATATAAAAAGCATCCAGTGAATTTTCTGCTGTGATGTATAAAATAAGGAGTAAAAATTATAAAACAAGCAAAAGGTCTAAATTACCTTTGGCCGCCTACAAAAAAATATTTAGACCGACCCATTAATGGTCACAACATCAGATCCATTATTTAAATTTTTGGTGAATAATAGATTTTATTCTGATTGTTAAAAAATTTCAACTATTTAATATTTAATATTCCTTATCCACATTTGGATAAAAAAAATGATTGGTCCCTGAGGATATCGTTTTTTATTCTGTTTATTAAAATGAAATATTCTCAAGAAATTAAAGTCACTGTAAAAGATGTAAAATTTAAAACTTTCTTATTGAAAGGCTTTTGGTTCTTGAGTTGTTTTGAGTTTTCAAAGGAAACTCCAGCTGAATGACCGGGACATCTCAATTGCCAAATAAACAAACTTTTTTTTCTCAAATTTCAAAATTTAAAAATTTTTTCTAAGAATATTTCTTTATAAAATATTAATTCCAAACATTTTCAGTAAAATAAAAATTTATTTCAAAAAGTTTTCTATAACAACTATATTCCAAACAATTTCTGAAAAAAATAGTTAAGAAAAAATTAGCTATTATATATAAACTCCGAAAACAAATGAAAAATGCACAGCAAAACCCTTTCTTAGAATAAAGTCTGAAAAGAGTTTGATATCATAAAACACTTATTATGAAATTAAATGTATTAAATATAATGTATTAAAAAAAAATCTTATTGTACACGAATTTCGAAAAATGTCTATAAAAAGTTTAACTCTGAAAATGAAATTTGAGCTATAAATTTAGTACCGAAATTTGAAGTAAAAATACGTAAAGATATAAAAAAATTTACTCTGAAAATTAAAAAAATTTACACACACATTTACATACATTGTAAATACTGTTTGTACATATTTTGATAATTTTTATACAAATTACCTAAAAATTTTGCGCGAAAAGTTGTTTAAACAATTTTTGTATGTATTTTTTTGTATATTTTAAAAATAAATACGAAAATGTTTAATGTTACATATATATTATAAGCTTCGAAATTTATCTGTGGGAGCTAGACTTGACGTTAAATTTGAGATTTAATTAGTTTTTTCTAAAATCTGTTCACAAACATGTCTGTAAAATAATTTAAAAAATATTTATTTCGAAAAAAAATTACATATAACACATCGCTCCATTATTGCAACGTAGTCATATCTCAAAAATCATGATTTTGAGTTAAGAATCCAGAATTAATCTTCGTATCATTCTTCATACAAATATCTTGTTTACTCACCTCTTGAAATATAATACTTTTTAAATTTTTGCATTGATGTGTGAGTAAATTAAAGATTTGGGCTCGATTTTTGAAGAACGTTGTAATAAAGGAGCGATATATTTTGATTATTTTTACACAAAAAATTAACATTAAACATTTTTTAAGTATAGAATTAGAAAAATACTTAAAAATTTACTCCGAAAGTTCAAAAAGTTTCCATATAAGTATATATTCAAAACTTTCATAGAAAATTAAGAAAAAGTTTTTTATGGAAACTACAAAATGTCAGAATTAGAAAATTATTTCAAAATTAACTCCGAAAGTTGTTTTGAAGCTTACTCCGAAAATAAAAAATATATACATATATACATAAATATGTATGCATTTACATTTTTTATACAATATTTACCGCAGAATTTTTTACACAAATTTCATGAAAATATACTCCGAAATTTTCTTAATTTTTTTATTTAAATTATTTAGTTATATTTTTTTAAAAATTCATGTAATATTTTTCTAAGAAATATACTCCGAAATTGTTTGCAAAAATTTAAAAAAATGTATGAAAAAAATTGTAACAACAAAAAATTTCTATACAAATTTTCTAAATAAAATCCTAATAAAAAAATTTTAACTCTTGAAATCGTATAACGCACGTGAGTAATCCCACAAACAGAATTCATATTATTAATTATAGATTTTTTATTTGCAGATACTATTTATTACATTTTTCACAGCCTTGGCCAATTGTGGTGTTATAGGCCCTTATGGACCCCATTATGCCCCAGAGGGTCCATTACACTATGGACCATATGCGCCTCACGTTCCTGTAGCCTATGCTCCAGGTAACTGAACTTTTAAAAGCTCTCCTAAATAAAAGCCAACATTTTGATTAATTTCCTTTTTATAGTGCCCAAGCCTGCAGCCCCAGAACCTTATGATCCTGCCCCTCAATATAGTTTCGGCTATGACATACAAGATGGCTATACTGGGGACTCAAAGAGTCAACATGAAACACGTCATGGTGATGTAGTTAAGGGCAGCTATTCTGTTGTTGATCCAGATGGTACCAAACGTACTGTTGATTATACCGCCGATCCTCATAATGGTTTCAATGCTGTTGTACGCAAAGAGCCATTGGCTTATAAAGCCCATGGTCCTGTCAGTGTAGTGCCAGTACCGGCACCAGCTCCACCACTACCACCAGTACCTAAAGCACATGCCCCAATTGCTTTGCCCCTACCATTACATCCTGGGCCAGCTCCAGGTCCCCATTATGCAGCTTATCCAGCTTTGCATTACGGCCCTTATGGGCCTGCTCCTGGTCCAGATGCTCATCATTCGGGCCATTACTATCACAAATGAATATATTTTATTTTCTCTCGACCTTAAACAGCATACGGCGACTACTTTCCAACAATTTTCTTTTTCTCAGTTTCTTAAGTTTTAGTGATTTCTTTTATCTGTAGTTTTTGTATAATTATACTTTATTCTCTCGAACTTTTTAAGTTGAAACTATTTGTTATGTTCTTGGTTTTTGTTTGTTTCAAAACTCTTGTTTATATATTATTTTAGCTACTACCTCTTCAGCTGTTACACTTTTTAATTTAAAACTTTACACATTCAGTCCATTTCCTCCTTGTCTATTCCAATTCCTTATATGGTTCATTCAGTTCAGTGTATAAGTTGTGCTCTTGTATTTAATACTTCCTTTTATTTTAATAACTACTCCTTCATTAATATATAATTATTATTTGATTTTACTTAAAAGCAAAATACTTTTGTATAAAATATTTAATTAAATAAAAACAATGTGTGTGTTGTTGTTTTTAAATAGAATGATTAATACAAAATGATTTGATTAATGAATGCTATTTTAAATGGAAAACTTAATGGCACTGTGGGACGGAATTGAATTAATTTCGATTAGCCATTTCCAAATGGCTGGTCTGATTGACACAAAATATAAAGATATGGTAGATTTGGACAACTTGCCAGAACGCTCTTGAGCGGCGCTATCTGGTTCAAAACCTGTCACAGGATACGTCACGTGACTGGCTCCCAGGGACTAGCAACCGGTTCGAGTTCCGGAACTTTATATGAAAGGTATAGGTAACTTTTGCATGGCATTGTCATTGGAGCGGGTCAATTGACATAACTATGATAGTCGGTCACAGGCTATAGACCTAATCTTTACGTACTTGTCCTGTGGTAGTGTCCACAGTACCTGTTATGGTTTCTTAAAAACCAATAATAAAACTATCCTAAAGCAGAATGTACCCTATATGGATGTTATTAGCTCTTCAGTGGGTATAACTTCGATTTAGATTAAGATAAGTTTCTAAAAATCAAGAAATGCATTGTTATTTTAATTGGAATATAATATATTTAATTAATGTAATCTATCACCATCAATAATAAAAAATTTAATAAATACGTACAATCTTTTTGAGTTAGGGAATTTTGTAAGCACTTTTGTTTTATTTTTGTGAATCGTCCCCTTTTCACCAGTCACGACTCAGAAACTTTTTTACCATTCCCATTTTCACCAGTCATAGGACAGGTACGTTCAGGACAATTGGTACAATATTTCCCGTAGGGATAATTGTGAAATGTAATTTTTGTTTCCCATCTGAATGTCTGGCGATATCTGGTTTAATGAAGCTGTTGTTTACTGGGAAAAACTATAAAATTAATTATATAAAAATAAATGTCATTCTAAATAAATAATAAAGAAAAACGACTGTGACGAAATTATTCATTGAATTTATAGTATTTTTTATTTCAAGGCGAATTGGTAACAGTTGGTCTCAACAGCTCAGCTGATTATTTTTTTCTCCTTGCATCTCCTTGCATTTTGATCTGGTTTGTTTGTCAAAATTTGTTTATGTTTGATTTATATATAGTGTTTGAAATTGATTTTGACACAGAAAGCAGGTGTTGTTCAAAGCGAATAGAGGCGAGTATATCTGTTATGAATTTGCCTTGGTATTCTTTATTCGACCTTTTTTAATTTAATATTGCTTTGAGAATAATGTCCAATTTTATAAAAAATAACAAATTGTATTTCCAATATTTCGCTATTGACTCTTCCCTGAAAAAGCTACTCAAAGATAGAAGCGAAGTTTGGAAAAAGAATTTGATATTTTTATATAAAATTGGACCTAACGAAAAATTAAGGCCACCTAATTTCTAAGCAATGTCCTATCTTGGCAATATTTCTAGTTTGCAACTTGCCTAGAAATGACACGATATCGTAACTTTCAAGAACTTTGGATCTTATTTTGATCTCAATACTTTTTACTGCTTTAATTTTTAAATACAAACTTGGCCTTATGTCACATTTACATAAGTTTCTGTGCGGATCTCACTTCTTTCTAAGAGTTACATTTAGTGGAACTAATCCATGTAAATAAGGGACACCATAGTGCAGTCTTGGCTGAAAAATTGGTATTTTCAGACTTTTCCTAGGACTTCCCCAGCGAGAGTAGTTTTTTTTTTGTTGATATTTGTGAAGGGTTGAGGGCTACGTCCCTGAGAAAGCCACGGTTTCGTACCAAATTTCAGCTTTCTAGATACAGTGGAAGAGCAACATATAGTAAATAAGCGGTCCTCCCAGATAAAAACGTGTCCGTTTTCAGATTTTCCGATTACTTTCTACCCAGTAATATTGATGAGTGAGTCAGTGAATAGATAGCAAAATACAAACTTTTTCCATCTCATATCTCGGGAAGCTTTTATGGTACAGAAATTTCGATTTAGCTGAAAAATCAACTTTGAACGATGTTTTGTGCAGACAAGTCAAAAATGCTGTTATCTTAAATGTATGTGTGTATGCATGTATGTATTCACATGCAAACAAATTAGATGAATTTTAACGATGGCAACTTGCGATTTGTGTGACTTGGTTGCAATTTTTTAAAATAATAATTGGCTTAATTTAGATATTTATGTGAAAAATTGGCCAACATATTTTTTTAATTTGTGCATCTAACTTTGATTTTTTATATGTATGATTTTTTAATTTTTTTAAAACTGCCAAAAAAATATGGTAAATGTGCAGATATACAAAATGCAGCTAAACAAGGCTTAGGAAGAATAATTACACAAAATATATGTTTTTGGGCAGTTAAGTCGAAACGTTGAATTTTTGAATGAAAATAGTTTTAAAATTACAGCAATTTTGCGCATTTATCTTAAATGTGCAGATACAAAAAGGTCACTTAGAAAAGGAATTTGTATGGGGTTTTAAAAAATAGTGACGGAAATTATTAATTTAATGCAGTTAAGTCTAAAGTGCTCTTATGCACTTAAATAAAAACTACTGTAGAACTTTAAAATTCTTCTATGAGATTTTCTGTATGGAGAGCTTATTTTCCAAGTTTCAATATTTTGTGATTAAGTGATGCAAAGTTATACGAGGGAAAATACGAATTGTTTCGTGCAACATACGGTTTAAAATTTGAAAATTTAGTTTTTTGCAATTTTCAACTGCTTTTAAATGTTTGTAGCAAAATAAATTCGAACAAATCATACCAAAAATCTCAATATTTTATTACAACTGTTTTGTGGCTTGATTGCGAAGACGAAATACTAGTTATTTCTGATAGCAAAATAAACGAAAATGAAACGAAAAAGCGATTGTAATGCTATCATGAGTTTCATTCGACTTTGAATTACCTTTTTTTAATCGTTTCCATGTTCTTTAGAATTTACACATCGCTGATCACATCTTGAAAACCCAAATCTTTTAAGTTACTTAGAAGAAAAAGATATTTCTTTATATGTAAAAAGATTTTCAGTAGCATATGTATTAATTAATCCAACCCAAATGTATACCAAATATTTCACTTTTGATAAATGACTACAGTGCAATAAAGGAGCAATATATGTATACATAAATACATACATATACTTTTAAGTTTTGTCTAAACAAACTATTTTATTTATTATATTTTTATATACTCGTATGTATGTACCAAATGTATATATACCATGTGTATTCTTTTACTCCTGGTTTTGATTTGTTACGTTTTTCCATTAAATGGTTGTGATTTTATTTTAATTAATATGTTAATTAATCCTGCTATTCGGCAAGTCCTTTATGTGTTTTGAAGCAAAATCTATAAATTGTATTTTGGCTATTTACTTTAACTATTTTATAAATTGCTTAATATTTCTTGGCATAACTAAAATTTTTAAAAATCTTTTTATGGTGCCTTTTCACCCTGTTTTGCCATTTTTTGCGCCTTTTTGGAACAGCTTACGGTGCTTTTGTTCTTCCTAGAGATACCAACACTGTGCAACATACATACTGCAGCCAGGCGCATTACCACGCGCTTTGATATCAAAAATTTAATGGTTGCCTGTAAGTAAGAAGCCTTCATTATTCGATACGACTTTTATTGCTTAAGAATTAAAACACTTGTTATATTTTTTTTAATAATTAACGATTTTTTTATTATATTTTATTGTATAAACTTTTTTTAATATTATTATTATTTTTTGATATAATCATATAGCAAATTTTATTTGTTTTTTATTTTCTTTATTTTAATATATGAAATGATTATGTTAATATAATTATTTTAGAATTCAATCAATATTTTAGATTTAATAATTTATTATTGTTTAGACGATATGAGTATATAAATATGTATTATGAATTTCGTTTATATTTGTTGATTTTATTTTTTGTTCAACTTTTGAATTGGGATCTTGAAAGGATTTAACTAAAATTTGTATATATAAATATATGAATGTAAGTTTGTTTGTTTATATGTATATCAAGCTATAATAAATAGTTTAATTAAAATTTAAATTTATTATCGATAGTTAATCAGTGGTATCAAAAAGATATACAAGTTACAGCAATAAGGAGAGATGATAATGTTTGTTTCAATCAAAGAAGACAAAAGTATGAATTCTAGCTAAAGGTACAATTTATAAGATTTATTTAAAATAGAAGTACAAAAGTAGTAAAACTAATAACAGAAATTATATAAAATTTGTTGGTGTTGGTCTTATTACTATAATCGTTTTTATTAATTTATTGATAAGATTCTTTTAAGATACAATATCTGATTTATTAGTTAAACTGAATAAAGTGGTCAGGAGTTTATTTATTTTCATAGATTTTCTTGGTATTTTGTAAGTTAAATATTGTTTGCTGGTATACAATTTTAATATCGTAAATTTAAAAAAAAAAACTTTCAAGTTTTGGCCAGACTAAGAAAATATTTGACGAAATAAGTGTAACCACTAGTTTTGGCAATTCTGCACATATTTTATACTACATGACATGTATGAGCGTTCTAATAATAAAAAAACGAGTAATTTTAAGCGAAATGATCGGAAGTTTTTTTAACTGTATGGCTGTCTGCGACACCGAGGCTGGACCAATTTTGATTTATTTTTATTTTTTGATAGGAAGGGCATTTAATCGATAGTGTTCTTAGCTGTTAATTGTATTTGTTCGCGCAAGTAATAAAGGGGTTCTGCAATAGACGGTTGGGTAAAACATTTGAGAGCAAACACTACAATAATTTGAAATTTAAATCATACCGAATCGAATCAGTCAGTCATTTATTTTTTATTGTATTTTGTATATTCAGTGACTTTTAAATAATGACATTTGAAAGTCAATATTTGTAATTGAATGTGGTAGCTGCTTTGGCTCTAATGAATTGCAAACCCAAAACAAAAGTACATTTCATATATTATTTATTCGCATTTTATCTTATTATTTGTTAATGCGATTCTTTGCTGGTTTGTTTCACTTAATGAATATTTTCCCAAAGAAGAATTTGGCTTATTTCGCTAAATATTTGTTTAATCTTCATAATATTTTCTAAGGACTTACTGATTGTACCCCATTGCACAGATTCATATTTATGTACATAAATTCAGTAATCTGTTTGTAATTTGCAACTTTAAAAAATATGCCAGTAATTTTAATTAAATCCGTTAAGCTTCTTTCTTACCTTAATATTTCCGATATTCATAAAATTTGGTCTGGTTGTTGCCTTCTGTTAGGAAGTGATGGACACAAAAGGTTGGGTACTCAGTGAATTCTTGTTTAAGGAGCTTATATAAGAGAAATGATTGTTACTCAAATCAAAATAAATTCAAAACCGACTCATGATCTAATAATACAGGTCTGTTTAGTACTACAACAATAAAACAACAGAAAAACAAAAGGCATTTTGTTTTTGTTTAAAATCGCAGGGAAGTCAAAAACAGTTGAAAAAATTGCATTTTCTGCTAGTGATTGAAGAAAATTAAATTGTTCTTCGGTACAAAAAAATATTTTAAATAATATTTTTTTAACCCACACACAGTACTAAATTATAATCTTTGTAAATTTTTCTTTATTAATTAAAAACTTTTAAAATTGCGGAAATATTGGAATTGGCACTTAATTAATTTTTGCTTGGGACTTATTTAATTTCATTGAGACTTATTTAATTTCTTTGGGAGTTATTTTATTTGTCCTAAATTTGCGGTTCATACAATTCTTTTATTCTTATTTCATTTCTGTTGAAACTTTCTGTACAAGGAATTCTTGCACTCTTGTTAGGATTTCTTTCATTGGGAGATATTTAATTTCTTTTGGAGTTATTGTATTATAACTCATTCAATTTACAAATTATTTCATATTCTTATTTAATTGTTTCCCGTTGGCCCTTTTTTACTTTTTCATAGAAATTATTTCATTTGCGAGCTGTTATTACAAATCGTTCTTAATTTGAGATCGAAATTGTTTATTACTTGAATATTTTGCGAGACCTGTAAAAGCATTTTAAAACACAAGCTTAAGACGTATTACTCTTTTAAAATATTTTCATTATGTTATATATGTATGTTGGGATATACTGGAAACCGATTGTTCAACACGTAGAAGTCAAATTATTTTGAAATTTCTCACTGCCAGTCCCACGATGTCACAAGCATTCGTTCTTTTGTACATTTAAAACAAAAACAAATTCTAAAATTTTGTTTTTATTTTAAATGTATTTGTACGAAAGATCGAATATGTGTGACATCCTGGGACTGGCAGTAAATGAACCAGAGGACTAAAACGGGTCAAAAAAGAACTAATTAAACTGTTTTTTGTACCGAAGAAAAATTTTATATTCCATCACTGATTTCAACACAAAACTTTTGACAATTTCACAATTTTCGGCCATTAAAAAAATCATCTGGACTATTAAACCGACCTGCATTATTGGGTCATGGACCGACTACAAATGTAAAACTTCCTTAGTTGACAAAAATTTTATGCCAAAATCGAAAGAACATGCTTACGAACTGTAATGTAAATAAAATACAAATTCGCACAGCTTTTAATTCGAATCGATCCTCCCGGAAATATGAAATTCTTATTGTCACTGAGAAAACTAATTCAAAAGATAAATAAAAATTTTAAAACGTTTTAAAAAATAGCTTATATTTAAATTCAAGTTGGTAGAAAACGTGAAAATCTAAAAAATCTGAGTTTGATTAGGAATCTGTGCCTTTAAAAAAGATCTTGTAGAGATGAAAAGGAAAAATTTAGTTAAAACAAAAATAAAAACTCCTCCAAGTAATATAATATTTTTTTATATGGCAGAGCAAGTCCGAAAATGACTCTATGAACAGATGTAGCTACAACATTTTGGAGTTGCCATTATACCACCCCAGGAATGGCTTTTGTCATCTCCAGAATTTTTAAAATTTTAAATTTTATTTTTTTTAATGACAAAATGAGTTTTTTTAGCTACGCCAATGATTCTCTTGAAGGTTTGTTTTTAAATTTTTCCAGAACATACATAAACTAATTACTGCTTTAAAGTCAAGCTGTTCGTTTGCGCACAACATATGATCAAGTTTTATGAAGTCTTAAATTAAAGTGATTTTTTTTCTCTCATAATTAATTAGTTTGTTTTAGCTACATTTAACAATCAAGTTGGATATGTTATTTTATTTAATATATTTTTGATTTATATTCAATATTATTTTTTACTTAATAAAAAAAAGTCGTTGTTAGGAGACTATTTCACTTGTTTTAATCTTGCGTGTATGTTTTTGTTTTTGGGGGATATGTTTTGTGTTTCATATTATGGCAATTATTTTTTTAAAGAAAAAATTCTTGTGTTTCTCTATTGGCAGTTAATAAATAAGGAATACGTCTTCTATTTCATTAATATTTTCCTTCTTTAGTTTAATAAAAAATGCAAAATTTTATATTATTTTTTCTAAAATAAACTGCTCTTAAAAATCGTGATTGTTTTAGTATAAAAATGATATCGTTTTTTTTTTAATTTTCATCATAGATATGTTTATTTTCTATATTTTATTACTTGAAAGTTTCCAAATATGTATGTACGAGTATGTTGTATGTATTTTTAATAATTTGAATTATTTTGTTTGTTTAAATTCGTTTTTTAGCTAATTTTATTTAATAATTCCTTTCTTTTTAATTTATGTTTCATTTATCTAAAAAAATTTCATTATTATATTGTCACAATGTTAATGTTTTGAAAGAATTTATATTAATTTTCTCAATTCGGTTTTTATTTAAAAGAAATCGTCTGTTTATATTTTTCAATTGTTAAAAGATAATTTAATTTTGTTTTTTACTTTTGCGAGATCAATAGGCTTTCATGATTGGTGTGGTTTGGTTGCCTTTGTATTAATGGGGGGAAGGAATCCCAACAATCACATGTTCGTAATGCTAAGTGCTCTAGGTTGAGTAGATTTTTCGATAGCTTTTGGCATGACGAAAAAAAGTTCCGCTACGACATATCAAAAAAACATTTTCGGGTCACCCAAATTTAATTTTCTTTACTTTATCTCAACTTTAATTTTTAAGGTTTTTTTTTCACACATTATCCTCGACATTTGAAAAGGAAGAGACAATAATTTCGAAATACTACATAATTTCAATTAAAAAAAAAACATTATTGAAATCACTACATTTTAAAAGAATTATTTTTTTTAATTTATTAATCGAGATTGCCTCGATATCTTTTTTCAAAGATTAAAAAAAAACTTTTGTTTGGCATTAGCACCAATGAAATACATGTACATAGAGTCTATATTATAGACTAGCTAAAAACCCTCAACAAACAAAAGCTGTTGAAAGTCCTCGAAAGAATTAAATTATATTAATACGACTTGAATCGCTTTTTAAAATGTGTTTATTGCAGAAAGTTTCATTAAAATGAGTTTATTCTTATAAAGTACCTTTTTTAATAAGTAGCTTCTTGGAAAAAGTATCTTTTGAAAAAGCGTATGCCCGTTTTTTTTGAAAAAAAAACTACCTGTTTTAAAAATAGAGTGGGGCCTCGATTATCAGTGATTCGATTAACCGAAAACGTTGATTATCCGGGATAGAATATTTTTAATAATTTCTATCAATTTATTATCTATTATACGGGATTTTAAATTTTGTATCGATTAACCGTGATTACCTCTATTATCTGGGATTATAAAAAATTTTTTATTGCTTTTGAACAATTAAACCCAATATAAATAATACATCAAACGAAAAAGGGGAATTCCCTCCTTTAAATAAGATAAGTTAGAAACTCGCACGGTTAGTTTAATTAAGACGTTCTGAAAAATAAGAAGCAAACAATATTACATAATTTTTTTTTAAGAAACTACGTAAAATGAAATCCTTATATATATATCGCTTAAACTTTTTTCCAAATTTGCAATTTTCTTCTTATACTATTTAAAAATTTTTATAAAATGTCTGAATAAATAAATTATATATAAATAAAAAAAGTCTCAAAAGTACAACTCAAAATTGTTATGAATTAACCAGTATCCATGTTCTCTAACTCCCGCCTCGAGAAACTCTTCGATTGAAATGTGTGAAATAAAACAAAAATGAGTCTGTAATTTTTTTTGTGATTAATCGCTGTCACGTAAGCAAATCACTCGTCAATTTACAGAAAAATTTACTGTAAAATTTTTGAGAGAAAAAACCTGCCGCTTTCAACTGTCAAATATACTCGCAAACAAAAACGCGGTGCGATAAAATTGTAAAAATACAAAACATACTCAAAATGGAAAATGTAATAAATAATAATACGGAAAAGGTTCTTAAATGATTTTTGTAAACAACAAGCATTAAAGTCGCACCATACATTATTTTGTATTTTCGACGCCGTCGTTGAAATATTTTTAACATGAGTTACAGCTCACTCTTCGAGAAACGATGGAATATTTTGTTTCACATCTTTTCGACGCAAGAAATTCTCACCAAAATTACAGGAAAATCGATTATCAAGAATGCTTCCTGTGCCGACCATTACGGATAATCGAGGTTCCACTGTATATCTTTTTTCAATTGATTTTGAAGAACGTATATTTTTAAAATAAATACATATTTATGAAAAGTGATTTGAAAAATGTACTTTTTAAAATAATTACATTTGAAAAAAGTGCTTTCACAACAGAACTTAAAAAAAAACTACATTTGAAAAAGTACCTCTTTGAAAGTAGAACCTTTGCAAAAAATTACCATTTTACCTTTTACCTTTGGAAAAATAATTTTATTTAAAAAAAATTACCATATTTTTGGATTACAAAGTACCTCTGGAAAACCTATCGATCTCTGGCGCGCACACATTTACTCTCTTTTGCATCATTTAAATATTTTCTTTTTGTTTCGGATATTATAGACAACGATAAAATGTACTCGTAATTTAATACATTTATTTATTCCATGAAACTTTCATTTAATACATCATTTAAGTAGAGCGGGATTATATGAAATTTGTATATATATTTTTTTCGTTCGTAGAATATTTATTTAATTTCTTTTTAATGAGCAAATATGTTTACTTGTTTATTTGGTTAATTATATTTTAACTTTTTACTTATTAAAGTTTTGGGATTAACTTGATATGGTTATTTTTGTTTTAGATTACTAAATATTATGTTGTAAAGAATATTTATTATTGATAGTTCTTCTTAATTATTTTTTTTTAAATTATTTTCATTTGTCTAAGAAAAATTAATTTAAATTAGTTTCTATAGTAGATTTATTTAATTTTTATTTATTTTTTTGTTAAGTAGAAAAAGGTGGTCCATTTAATGATCGTTTTCGTCAGCGTATTGATTTGAGTTTTAGTTGTTTTTTTACTTTTGATATTTTCATCATATAATTTACTTTGTTTTAGTATATAAAAGATTTCTAGTTTAGGATTAAAAGTGAACATAGGAGAAGTTTTGTGTAGAGTAGAAAATTTATGTAATTAAAATAAAAGTATCATAAACTAAGATTAATTAAATGAAAAATAAGGTTGTAGGTCTACTACTGATATCCGAGCATAAGCACTAGCAAAGTACAAGAAGCATTTAGAATAGATACACTCAAAAGAAAAATCAATCCATTTGTACTTAAATTAATCCCAAACGGTGTTAAAAGTACAGCAAACTCAAATTTACTTAAATGAAGTACAGAAAGATTGATTTAAGAACGGACTCAAGTAAGTTCTCAATTTAATTTAAGAATTTTTTAGTTGATTCAAGATTATTCACTTGATTAAAGGATTTTTGTATTCATTTTAAGAACTCAAGGGTTGGTTATCTAAAGTAATCGTGCTTCCGACTTCATTAAAGTACATTTTATTGTTATTTGCAATTAAAGTTTTGAGTATGACTTGTTCTGAAAGTAAGTAGAAAATACTTGAATTTAGTACGGCGTTTTTCTTTCTGTGTAGTATCCCCCAAAATTTATCCAACTTTTGGTAAATCAATTGGGAAAATATCTCGAACCTGAGTCAATGATGAAGCGATCACGATAAACAGATATAATCACCTTTATTCCAGTTGTCAACAACGACGTCACGTCAATGCGATACCAAAAAATTTGGGCTTGTCTACTCGCTCTCAAGAACAATTTTGTGCTACTGACAGTCGAGTTCTGTTCTCTAAGGTCTAGAAAATAACATGGTCCTGCCAATAGTAGTCAGTTGTTTTCGACAACGGGTAGACAAGCCCCAAGTATTTATTATTGCATTGACGTGACGTCGATGTTGACAACTGGCATAAAGGTGAATAAACGATATTTCGTGCTAGCAGAGTGGAATTAATTGCCACACAGTGAAAGCCTCAATAAAGATTCTGCATAAAGGACCTGCTTTTATTGGAAAACACTTTATAATGCATAAATTTTTCAGTCACAATTTTTATTAACAACTCCCACGATTACACGAGTCTAAGATGGACCTTGGTGTAGCCAAAATTAATTCTAATACACTTGGCTCTCAATAAATTGAAACTCAAGGGACCAGAGAAAAGAATCACTTACAAAAGCATTAATATTATAGAGAGTAGGGCGGCTCACAAATTTTATACCAATGAATGCTGGTGGGAGTAATGCTGGTTACTCTTACAATTCCCATTTATCAATGCAACATTTGGGTCTCTTTTAATTTATCAAGAATTTTTGAAAAGAGCCGGAAAAAATTTGAATGAACGATTCATCGTTCCGAAGTTATCTTGTGGTATATCACAAAATCAAAAACTTGAGATAAGACCGCTTTTCCTAAAAACTCAAGACTCGGCGCGTCGAACCAGACAGGTGTGAACTGGATCTAACATCCTGAACTTGTGCTCCAGAAGTAGTGCAAATTGGAAACATCTAATATATACTTTTTTATATAATGTTGAAGCTTTATTTTGTATATACGTGAAGATAACTTCGTGATGACGAATTCTCAAATTATTGAGAGCACATTGCTTAAAACACCGAACATTTTAAATAAAGCACTTATTGGAAATCGATCTAAGAAAAAGATCTGTTGCCCTGGTGATTCACAAAAGAGATACACTATTTTAATTGCTTCAATTGTTTTTTAAATTAAAGATCATCATGCTTTATTCTTAACGCCTTCTTTATGTAAATTAGGTTCAACGAATCATAAAGTTCTACACAAACATTTTATTTCTCTAGCTGTCAAAAAAAATCTCCCGATTTATAAGAAAATTGTCGAAGAGTTTCGCAGAGGAAGTTGGTCATATATTGCATGATTTCATTAAAGTTAATTGGATTGTCACAGAATCCAATGAAGAATTTGAAAATATGAAAAAAAATACTTTTGTGTAATGAATTTCAATGTTATCGGTTTTATGTTCTAAACAGATAGTGATTCTAGATAATAACCGATAATTCATCTCACAAAAGTATTTTTTGTCGTCTTTTCAAATCCAATTTCGACTACGTAGGATTCTGTGACACAGGACTCTCATATGTTGGTATATAAAACATATTTTATATACTTATTTGACCATATTTTCTATTTATGAAAAAAAGCTCGCTTAGATTTTTTAACAGTTAAATAATAGAAGAAGCTATCCAATGCGGTAGCGAAATATCGGATGTAAATAAAGTTGTTGCATAAAAAATTATGTAAATTCAAGATCGCAAATTTAATAAATAAAATTCATGAGAAATAATAGATTTAACTACGAAATTTTGCGGGCCAAAGTGTAGTAAAAAAATTCTGCAAATATCTTGAAGGGCTCAAAAGCTATAGTATTTAAAAGAAGAGGCTTCAACAAAAAAATTCACCTACTGCACGTTTCTGTTGACCTGGTATTTTTCACATGAAATATTTGTAGATTTTAGATAATAAATAAACTAGTTTGGATTTTGTTTAGCAGTTATATTTTTAAGGCAATTATATGAAACTAAGCGAGATGATAAGAACACATAATGGGAAATACTTGCCAAGGAACATTTTTGCCACGCCCATTTTTATAAGAGACAAATGGAATTTGATTATTAAGAAACTACCAATAATTTTGTTTTGTATTTAAAATGATATAGAGCTACTTAACTTAAGCCGAGATTCCAATATAACAGATTAGAAACACTGTGTTCTCACGATATGGGCGATGGGGTGGATTGTAGTTCAAAACATGTAATTTATGAACAATTTTCTCTAATATTCTTTTACGTTTTGTTTAATATCTCAGTGGATTTTAAAGTTATTTGAATTAATTTAAGAAGTCGAACTCTCTTTAGGGGTACAGGAGGGCAGCGGCGCAGTAGAAAAATACAATTCAGGACACTTTTTAAGGACCTATGCTTTACTCAGTGATTGCTAGCCTGGTCAGCGTCCCCTTTTGAATACTGCATAACTAAAGGTACTGATAGGGAATATGGAAAACACGAAAATTAAAGTGGGTGTATCCCTTAAAGCTTCATTCTCGAAAAATAGTTTAAAAAATTAAAAATTCATAGAAAAAATTATGATAAAACAATCGTGCAAAACGAGGTAAAGGTGTGCTCTAATATTTAATTAAAAAGAAAATAACTAAAATAAAAACTTGAAATAAAAATCATAAATTATGTTCTTTTCAAATTAAATTATAAACTTTATTTAAAACTTAAAAAAATATATATTGTTTTTTAAAAGAATAATCACATCTACATAAACTTTTTTGTGTTTAACTTATTTTTAATATTTTGAAAGATGTAAAAACAATTAAAGAGGAAAAACAAATAAGACTACAGATTTCTATATGCAATAAGAATAATAAGAAAAGCAGTAAAACAGCTGCAGCATTAAGAAAAAGAAAAATAATTATAATAAAAAAATAATATTAAAAATTAATAACTTATAAATTAAAATAGAATTTAATTCTTATTTTGTTTGTTTAACACAATTAATATGTCTGTATGCACGAATATTATTACTTATATTTGTTTCATATTTGTTTTTAATTAAATATATTTAATGGTATTTTCTGTATTGCAATGTTGTTTTAAAAGAGGTTTGTTTTTAATTTTTTATGACTATTACAATTTTTTTTATACAACAATTAATGATTATGTATTTCTTTTTTCTTTTTCTTCTTTTAATATATAAAATACAAATATTTTTTGTTTTAATTATTTTTTAAATGATAATATGTATTTTGTTTTATTAAAAAAAAGTTTCGTTCGCGTTACTTAATCTTTTTTGTTTGTTTTCAATTTCGGTGTGAATCGATACCATTTAAAAAATTTATTTTTTTTATTTTTCATTTCAAAATTCTTGTAAAAACTTAATTTTTATAAGCGAATGGAGTTTTTGTTGTGCTCTTGGGCGACTTTGTAGCATTTTTTGTGATTGTTGTTCTTGAATGTTCATGTTCTTCTTCTAAATTTTCCTCATTTTCTTGTATCTCATCGAGGTCCCGTTCTAAAGTTTGCTCGATTTCCTGTTCCGTTATAACCGTTACCAGTTCCTCCACTGCTTTGCCTATGGCCGCTTTATAAAAGAAAAGATTTGAAAAAAATTATATTAAATATTTTTTTCCATAATAAATTTCTTTAAAAACCATCCTCAAAAAATATAAATTAAAATTACAACAATCATGCCTTTTTTCAGTTCAGTCTTTAAATTTTTTTTAATTAAAAAATTTAAAAAAAAATTTTAAATAAACAACATCAACATTTTTATTTTAAAACAATTTTAATTCAAGTTACCGTTTGTTTAAATTTTCAAATTCATGTAAATTTCCTTGATTATTTAACGTTGCTTGTTTTTTTTAATTATGATCTGTTACTTTTATTGTTTCAAATGTTTTCCAGTTAAGCGGTAAAAATAAAGGAAAAAAAACAAGAAGAAAATTTTATTAATTTTGTAAAAAATTTCAAGTTAATTTTTGTAATGTTTTTTTGTATAAATAATGCATACAAAACAATAAACTAGTAAGAATGATAACCATATATATATATATATAAATTATTAAAAATTTAACGCAATTTATTATAGCACTACCAAAAATATGCTCTAAAAAAGGTTTTATGGCTAGAAAAATGCGCTAAAAAAGAAAAAAATATGCTCTTAAAATATGAAAAATGTGCCTTAAATAATAGAAATAAACAATTAAAAGTGTAATTTTTAAGTGTGACGGTTCTTATATATTTACTCTCTAAGCCCAAATTTTTACAAAGGAAAATAATTGTGATGTGGACCAATGACCGGCCGTCACCGCGAGGCCTGATAGACACATTATCAATTTTATTAAGCTCTGAAATCAAGTTGTTGCTTTCGATAATGAGTTGATTCGATCGAGTTTCTTTGTTTAGGGATAATGGCATTCACTATCGATCATTTGCCCTTATTATGAGTTGCATTCGATGTTCGATCTTCGCTGGCTATCGAACATCGAGAATCGAATGTTAAATTCGTACTACGAGTTCGCACCACTGTCGAAAATTTCGTTGTGCAACGAATTTTCAAGAGAACACAATTTTGCTTTCGATGCCGTATGGCTATGGATTTTATGGATTTTAAAACGTAACCAAATTCATTTATAAAGAATACCAATTCGTATTATGAAACATGATATGATCAAAAGCAGCTGCAGATTAATATAAAATGATATTGTGTGTACATTCGCAGGTTAAAATATCTCCCTAGTTTGTAGATTTCAACAAACACGACTGTAGCGATTTAGTCGAATGGTTACATACCAATGAGTCACACGTTTTTGAAGTCGATTAACCAGTCACCCGATCACAATCCCATAGAAAATCTATGAGAAATTGTAGATCGCAAAATAAAAATCCGATATTGCGAATGGCAAAAGAACAGAACATTTTTTTCAAGTGAAATTCAAGTTTTCATTGTTTTGCCAATACCACAAAAGTTAATGTTTAAGTTTGTTTTTCTACTTTTGGCCTTTTTTAGTTATGCTGCAGTTTTTTTTATTAATATGTAAATAACGGGTAGTGCAAATACAAGTATCTTATGAAATCGTATGTAATTTTGGCACTGATAGATTTGTCAGTCTGAAATATTTTCCTACGCGGGACAAACTGAGTTGCTTTGCGCTTGAACAAGGTTGCGAAATATTTTAAACTTATTAACCGACAGCGAATTTGGCGGAAAAATTATGTTTTCTGAAGACGCTTTTTTTTGCTTATCGGCAAATTACGGTACCTGGGGATAGGAAAAACCACACGTCATCGTCAGAAAGCTAACGCATCCATAGAGAGTAACAGTTTGGTGTGGATTTTGGAGTGGTGGGATCGGAAACGCCATTTATGTCAATGGCACACGCTACAGAGTCATGACTACGGTCATTTTATGGCCTGAAATGAAAGATACGAACTTTTCGGTTTCAGCAGGATTGAGCAGCATGTCAAGCAGCTCATCAAAAATATAATATTTTGCGGATAAAAATCGGTAATCATGTTATCAGCCGTTTTGGCGATGCCAAATGCACGCCTGGAACTTTTGCTTGTGCAGTGCCGTTAAAGGCCGAAGATATGCTCAGGAATAGTCCGGGCCATACGTGAAACAGAACCCATATATAGAAACCAAAAAGTCTTGAAAAATTGGACGGCAGTGATTTCTAGTAAAGAAATACCAAAGATATCGCAAATCGCTGAAGAATTATTTTCGAAATATTTGCCTTGCAGAATTGGGGAAAGCGTACTGATTCTTAGCTGAAATGCAAAGCCCTGTACTCGTAACTAACAAACAATTTTGGAACGCGTTTTTGATTACTTATTTTGTTTTATAGGACATAAAACACATTAATGAATAAAAACAAAACAATTTCGAATATTTTGCTAGTAAACTGGTTTGGCATTTCAGCCAACGATATACTAATAGAGATAAAAATTAAAAATTATTAAAATAATCAAAAATCTCAAAAAATAGAAAAACTAAATTCATCAAATAAAATCAAACGCAAAATTAAGAACAAAATTAAAATCGAAAACTCGTTAAAAATAATGCCAACATTTCGTGTCTCAACAACAAACTTATGCATTCAAACATTCTTTCCTACCACTTTGATTATGTTGCATCATACTGATGTGTGGCGGCGGTGGTGGCCTACCATCATCCGTTAAGTAGGCACTCATTATACCTCCAGGATTTCCGGTTGCCGTTTGCATATCCATGCCACCATTGCCACTTAACATATTACGATGTAGCTGTTGTTGCTGCTGTTGTTGTTGTTGCAAACTATGCAAATTAGCTGCAGGATTACCGGCATTGCCCATTAAATGATGTTTTCCTAAAACTACGCCGCCAGCAGCAGCAGTAGCAGCTGCTGCTGCATTGTGATGATCATTCATGTTCGGCAACATAAGAACCACTTTAAAGCGGACGGCAACATGTTGTTTGTTGGTGGATTGCGAGACGAAGTTTTTAAGTTTGTATTTTTGTTTTTCGTTTAAATGAATGAAGTTTGTTTTAATGATGTGGTTGGTGGTGGTTGAGATGATAAATAAAGACGTAGTAGGAGGAGCATTGATTTCAATACACATGGTCGCAATAAAACAAATACAATAAAAGGTGGAAGAAAGAAAACAAAAGGATACAACACAATATGTTGTTTCGTTTTATAAAATACGTTTTGCAATGTAAATAATTTTAGGAAATAAAAAAACAATAGCATGAAAAAAAGCTACTCAGATTATTTGTTGTTCTGTGCTTTGTGGTTTGTAGAAAACAATAGCGAAATGCCAAAATGTTTTGAATATTTTTTAAGGACAACAAAGCCTTTTTTAAAAGTATTATTATTTTTTTAATTTAGTAATTGTATTAATTGTAAAACAAATGTTAATAATGATGAAAATGACTTTGTGACACACATCAATTCAGTTTAAGACATTTATTTTCTGGTGTTTAACACACACGCACACAATGACGTTTTTAAAACGGATCGTTTTTATTTTATGGATTCATTAATTGATTGATATTACGAGCAATTTTACAAAATTCCAATTCAATGATAACTGTAAATAGTTTTATTGTATGTTTTTGCAATTGCAAAGAGGAGTTGTGGTTTGTTTTTGGAATAAAAGTTAGAAAAAATAAACAAAATAAAATAATTCCAGAATATCGTAAACCTTTTTTCATTAAAATTTTAAAATGAATTCATAGAATTTTCTGAATCATTGAATACTCACTTGAGTTTTGGTCATAATGGCCATTTTGTTGATTCATTTTGGCTGGTGAGTCGGTGTTTAATTGTGAAGCTGTCACTGAACGAGTTTGTAAAGTATTCGGTTTAGAGTTCAAAGCCGAACCGGGTGTAGCACCATTGTTGGGATCATTCAGCAATTGGCGTAAGCGTTGTAATTGGGCCTCCAATTGGCGATTGTGATCCTCTAAAATTTGCATGCGAGACTCTAAACGTCCTTTGTGTTGTCGCAGCAATTTAGCTTCGGCCATCATGTCCTTTAAATTGTATAGAATTAGAGCACTATTTTAAACAAAAAAAATTCAAATGACACCTACCTGGCCATGTTCTCCTGAGGCATTGGCTCCCTGCGCTAAGCCGCCCACCGAAGAATTGGAATGTTGCATACCACTGCTGTCATCGGGTGTTGTACTCTGTTTTGTTAATAATTGTTGATATTCAGCCTGTAAGCTGGAATTCTCTTCCTCCAAATCTCTTATAATCGCCTCCAGTTCTTCTCTTTGCTCGGCATCCATGGCAGCCATAACTTGTACCGGAGATTTGGGTGCAGAACCATTATTTGTAGGCAATGCCATACAATATTGTGCTATTAATTGATGTTCATCATCACTATCGGGTGTGGAGTTGGAACCAGTGCCACCGCCATACTCCACTTGGGCCAGACGTGTAGCATACATTTCCAGTCTCGAGTGCATATCGTTTTGTAACGTATGTGTGGTATGTTGGGGACTGGGTGCGGGAGACTCCAAGGCATCACCCTCCAAAACACTCTGTACGGGCAAATAGCCCACACGAGGATGTTTCTTAAAATATTTGCGTGATTTGAATTTATTCTTCAAAGCTCGCGTAAAGTCTCTAACATCTTCAGTGGAAGTGGTCTAAATTGAAAAATAGAAAAATTTATATTCCCAAAAACTTTAACTTGTTTTATTTATTTATATAAACGACTCACCGTTGTACAATATTCATGCATGGGATGACTAAGTTTATGATTTTTGGCATTACGTCCAAAGAAGAAACACTTTTGGCACATGTCGAAATTGAAACATTTAAGGCAGCGATAACGGAAGCCAACAATGGGATACTCTTTGCAAATGTTACATTTTGCCTAAAAAATTAAATAAAGATAGAAAATAAAGTATACATACATGCACATGCACATACACAAATGCAAATGTTTCAAGTGTTAATTAAGTGCCAAGTTAACAGGCGCACATTTGAAAAAGGCCAACAAAAGACTTGTTAAACTTGTGCCAATTCTCTTTTTTCTTTTGGCTTACCTGGTGTTTAGCTGTCTCAGCAGCTGCCAAACGATGTAATACTGGTAGCCATACTAAACTTTGCGGTTCATGTTGTAGCCAAGCAAGGAAGTGATGTAATTCAATCGTAAGTTCTTGATTAGAATCAATTGCTGCAACGGGAAACGTACAAGGAATATGACTGGCAAATGTTTCACACATAACTTAAATTTGAATATAAAATGTAATTAGTGAAGAGGTGTTAAACGTGCATAAAAGTTTTATTTAAACAATAGTTATCTTTCGTTGGCAGTTGAAGTTTTGTTAAAGTAAATAACACTGGAAGTTCAAGTGAATGATACAGACAAAAGGAAACTTTTGGTACTTTTTCTTTTAAATATAGAAATTAATTTTATTTCATTAAGTTTTTTTTTTAAATAAGATATCAAAGCATATATCGAATAGTTAAATTACTAGAAATTATTTTTTATAATTCTATAAACATTTTTGATTGGGCTCGAGTTTGAGTGAAACTACAACTTATTTTTTTTTAATGTTCTTGGTGGAGTATTAAAAAAATTGATATTTTTGCAAAATAGATTTTCGAACTATTCGAAAAATTTAAATTTTTTAAAAACCAGTTTCGTATATAGTTAAAAAAAACCGGTTAACCGGTATTTATAAAAAATATCCAGCGAAAGCTTGGCTGGCAACGACTTCCATTATGAACGAAATACTTTTCGAAATACTAGAATTCAATGAAGAGGCAGAACAGAACTTACAAAAACTACATGGATATCATCTGCGAGTTTTAGTTATCGACGAAGTCTCCTCTACCGATTTAGTCTCTTCTATTTTTCATATCAACATACTAAATCGTTTGAGGTACCCGGACTATATATAGGAATCTACAAAAATGATTTTTTTTATAAAAAAAATACTTAAAATATATTTTCGTTGAAAAAAGTCTTTAAAGCGGCACCCAAAAATTGACCTGCTGAAACATACGAAAATATAAATTATTCGCAACCGGTTAAGTTTTTAAATCGCTTTTCCGCACCGATTTTGAATTCTCTAGTTCTTAGGGACTGTTCACATATTACTTAGCGCCCTAAGAAGGTTGTGGAAAAATTGTTATGAAATTATAAATTTCTACAGAAAATGGATTCAAATGTGTTATAAGGGGAAGAGGAAGTAAAACCCAAAATTTACGTTGCTTAATATGTGAACAGTCAGTTTCACTTGTGTGAAAAAAGAATACGAGACTTCTTTTACGTAAATTAACAGCAAAAATGCAAAATTTGATTTTCAGGACGAATAACGTAAATATGTACGTTTTTTTCAGTATACTTAAAGTAATTTCTCTTTGCATCTGTGGTCTCGTTATAAACAATTTAGAATTTTTCACTAAAAACTTATGCACATTAACAAAAACAAAATTTTAGAAATTGTTTTTGTTTTAAATGGAATTTCGAAAAAGAAGGATATCGTTCGAAATCGTGAACACTAGTGCATTTATTAAGTGAAAAATAAAATATATATACATATTCAATCATCTGGTATGTGGTGGAAATCGATCGGTTGTAAATCGCACGATTCTGCAAAACATATAATAGCCAAATAATTATGCTGTGAATCCTACGATGTAATGAAATCGAATGTAATTAAATTCGAATAAAATATGCCAAACCACGAAAACAATAAAAAAGCACCCAAAAGTCATCGCCTAATAGAATCTTAATTCTAAAATCATGCGATTTGACATCGGGCGATTTCCATTATATACACGAAAATAAAAATTTGTTCAGATGCAACAACCTATTTCTGCTCGAGCGTGTTTAAACAAGGGTCGTTATTGACGCCAATTATTCGAAGAAATACACTCAGAACGGTTCCTAATTTAAATTTAAGTGAAACGTTTTTCGTTCAGTTATTTTTTTATGAATAAATAAATGCAAAGCAATTTAAATTTTAGCTGATTTAAAAGGTAAACTAAAAATAAATACCGAATTTTCCACTACAGCTAATATTATTGCAAAAAAAATTCAAAAACAGTTGTTTATAAATAATTAATTAATTAGATTGAATTATGTCGTAAAGAAAATTCTTAACGACAATTTTAGAAACTTTTGACACACAAATACGCTAAGCACTTTACTGTTTTAACGACAGTTTGTGTCGTATATATTGGCGTTTTTGCCAACTACGACACCATTTTTTAAAAACGTCTGATTTTCGCCACAAAAACGCCAAAGACAATAAGGGTGATTATCTCAATTATTTTTACACTCATGGAAAAACGTTAAATATAAAGCCATTTGTCATTGAAACCTCAAAATCAACACAAATGTACTTAAGCGGTTATTCATGACAACCACGTACATACATTTTTTTATAGTTTTTTAACAAAGTTTTTTTGATCACCTCCTGCGCGTTTTTTGCAAAAATTAAAATATGCTTTTCTAAATTAAGGTGACAATATAAATGCACTTTTGATAGCTTTGGACCTGCCCTCTTAAATCTATTCATGCACTTACCTTCTTGAGAAATACCAGCTCTCTCTAAGCAGGAACGTACCGAAGGTTCAATATTTGAACCACCAAAAGCTGCCACTTCACCCAATTGACGGGGAACCTAAAGGCCCGAAAAAAAATAAACAAATTTAATATAAAACCTTTACAAAAAAATATTACAAACCCACCTGTATGCAATCATGCAACAACAAGCCCAATTTTCTCTGATCTATTTTACGTTCAGGATCGGCTATTAAACGGAACAGATAACGATATTTTTCCTCCAAATGACCACGGCACAATAAGACCAGTCCCACCTTAAATGAAACATATTTATATTGGCAGACTCTTGTAACAAAAGTTCACAGAGTTCTTACCTTAAAACTCAATACTCTTATTTGACCTGTACGCTGTGAGTCATAAACATTTAATATCCAATTTATGGCCAAATCCAAAGACTTTGTCAAATCTATTTTTTCCAATGTTACATAAAGTGAATGCAAGACGGTGGTCATGTCGGGTATATCAATTAGTTTGTCATTTTGTGCTCTTAAGCCATGATTATCAAACGATTCTATGGCCGCCGACATGGGTATACGATCTAAGCCTAATGATTTCTGTACAGATCTTAATTTCATGGCGGTACGATAAGCCGAAAAGCGTATTTCATTTAAGTCGGCTAAACTTTTCATTAGTTCAATCATGTCGGGATGATCCCAGTGGGTGGTTTCACGTTCATGGCTAAATGAAAAAAAGAAGTGAAAAAGGAATGGATGAAATATAAAAAAACGTTGTTGAGGGTATTTAAGGTGGAAACTTATGATACCATTTTTTGTAAATTTTTAAATAAAAAAACAAATTGTTATTGAAAATTTTTGATAAAAAATTTGTTTGGTAATTCGATTACTTATTCAAATTTATTATTAAATTTTTTGTTTACAGACGAATGCATAAAAAGCTAATTAACGCTAAATCAGATCGTGACACTCAGTGTTTTCGATGGTCGCTACACCAACTCATCAGGGCTCATGCGTTTTTCTATATTTTTTTGATACGTCTCTTTGATTTAATTTCAAAACTTTATTCTGTTCATTCGTTAATAAATTTCCAATGCCAAATCATTTATTAGTAACTACAACTTACTCTATATAATAAGGCACATTAGCTGCTGTGGTAGCTCTTTCCCATGGTGGCTGAACACTTTGTCCCAGATTTGGAATTGGGCCAATTATGCCACTATTCGAAGTGCAACGGCCATCTTCACCATTTTCCGATAATTGATTGCCGCCAGCATTCTGTAAGACTTTTTGCCTTTCATCCATAGCAATTTGTAAGAGTTTCATTCTGAATTTAAGAGAAAACAAAATGACAAATTTATGATTCTCATTAGACAAAATTTATGTCATGACTTCTTTTTAATGAAATTTGTTGCATGCAACATATTTTATTTCATTGTAATGCCCATATTGTAAGTGGAGTAAGTAAAAATATTATCCTATATATCCTCTGAAATTCCAGCTATTGATTGACCTGCTGCCTTATCTACCCGTCCTACTTATGGGCAAAAAAAATAAGTTTCATGCTACAAAATTTCCCGAAAAAGCCATACTAGAAATTCAGTTTTATAAGAGACTTGTGCCATGACGTTTTAAAGAAATTTACAAAAAGATTTGAGGAAAACCCATTGGGATAAAAAATGTTGCTCAAAAACATAAAATTTCTCATGTACTGTAATTTTTTCTGCCCCTCCTATAAATAAATAAAAAAGTCTCATACCACAAAATTTACCGACAAAAGTCCTACCAGAATTCAAGTTTTACACGATATTTATCCCATAACTTTTTAAAGTGATTTGCAAAATGATTTAAGGAAAAGCAAGTGCAATAAAAAAATGTTGTCTAAAGTCCTAGAAAATTTCATGTACTGCCTGCCATTTTTTTCTACCCCTCTTATAAATAAATAAAAAAGTTTCATGAAACAAAATTTCTCAAAAAAGTCATACTAGAAATTTAGTTTTGGACGACATTTATGCGATAACTTTTTAAGGAAATTTGCAAAATGATTTTCGAAAAAGCAAGTGGGATGATAAGAGTTGCCCAAAGTCCCACGTCATTTCATGTGCTGCCTTTTTTTCTCCCTCTAAATAGTAAATAAAAAAGTTACATGCCACAAGGTTCCCCAAAAAAAGTCATACTAGAAATCTAGTAGATACATATTCATAAAAAAACATACCTGGTATTTAAATCTTCCAGTTTGGAAAGACAATTGGTTGGCACCAATACTTGATTGGCGGTAAAGAAGGATTGCTGCTCATTACAATCATCTAGCAGAGCTCCGGCCGTGGTCATTTTATCTCTCAGTCGTTGCAAATGCTGCAGCTGCTCACTCGCTTCCGAGCTACTGGGTGGCACAATCCAGGAATTTTTAGTAGCCTCAGCTGAGGCTACGCGAGAACTTAAGTCTTCCAATACCTTTTGGAATTGACGCATTTTCTGCAAATAACATAAGGTTGAAAATAAATAACTGGTTCATTCATTTCTAGTAGTTCAAAAATCCATTGTTTAGCAAATAATAATATTATTAATACAGGATGGAATTTTTAATATTATTTATTTTGTTGATCATTACAATAAAAAGTTTTAATAAGTTAAACGACTGAAATGAGGGACATATTTACAATATCAATATGATTTGAGTGCCACACAAAACAACAAATGGAATATTTATTATATTTTTTTATTTAACAAGTAATTGCAATAAATTTTTATATACTTTATTAATTCACTTTCGAAAACAACAACTTGTAATTTATTCAATTCTGTAAAATCGTTTCACACCCATTATTAAGGGGCGTTGTAAGTATGTTCTTTGTAAAACCCTCTCTTTCCCCCCTTTAAACATTATTGATGCTGTCACACTTCTTACTGAAGTGCTAGAGTAAATTTATAAACTGACAATTATTTATCACATTTACATGTTATTTAAAAGTGCAGAAAAAAGTTATAATTGTATAAATTTTTGTAAGCCAAAAAATGAAAAGAGAAATTCATAATTCATTATGCCAAGTAGTTTATTTAATATGCCCACACACTCATGCACATACGCACACACACACACATATACACACACATTTTCTCTGATACAAACTTAATCTCATATTTACACAGTTACACACACAACCCACCCATCCCCATAACCAATTGTGAGGATAATAAATACATTGTTGCAATTGTGTAACCGTCACTTAATAATAAAACTGACAGTCCCGCATTGTATTTTGCCAGTTTTATTTTATATTTATATATTTTTTATTAAAAATATAAATGGGAGGATATAAACGAAATATATATAAAATTGTAACTCAAGTCTTTTATTTTATTTAAGCAAATGTGCCTTTTTTTGCATTGTTATTTAAATAAATTTTCAACAATAAAACTTACAACTCCGGCAAACAAAAAGTGTAATAAAAAGACAAACAAGCCTTCAGTAATTGAATGGACATTTTTATGGAGATAATTTATATTTTTCCTACTTATTGCGTTTGTATTTAATTGATACTTATTTTTTGTTATACAAAAATCCTTGTCTTACATTAGTGCCAACAACACACTTTTATTAAAAATTTTTGTGAAATTTCCAAAAGAAGCTGTTATCGATTTCTTTTTTAACTACATAAATTCTTTTTTAAATAATTAAAAAAAATATAATAACATTGCAAGTAATGAAACATAATAACATCCCAGCAGCAATTTTGATGACAAAGTAATGAGTTAAAACGTTAAAATAAAAATATATTCTCCCCTCAAAAGGTGAATAAATAAGTCATTTGTATAAATTTTTTTACACAAAATGAGCGTTACGATGAATATTTTTTTTATTCTTAACTCAAAAATCAGGTTTTTTGAGATATGACTATGTTGCAAAAAAGGAGCGATTTAACATTTGAGTGTTATTGAAAATCCATTACTGACATTGGTACTCTTGACTAGGTAGTTCTTTTGGGACCATTGGAACCACGTGATTCACTCTAACATTTTAGTAATTCTAGTGTACCTTTTGGTACTTTTCTGAAGTACTACATCTGTCGATAAGTAAAATGTATATTTTTTTAACTTTTGAAGTTTTATTATGAAAACACTTAGGGACTAAAATGCACTAATTCAAGAAAATTAAGAATCTATATATAAATAGGCAAAGACAGATTTTTAGATCCCTTTTTCTCCTTTGTTTGCCAACCGATTTTGTTCATTCTACTAGCAAATGGTAAACATTGTTGAGCTTTAGTGACCCGATTAAATATTATTGAAGTCGGTTCAGTATTAAAGGAATAAAAGGCTCATAAAATTGACACCACTACAAATGCTAAAAATACACACGTACACGCATTCACTTATGCAAGTATTGGTTCAAGCAAAGCGATGAGAGTGTTTAAGAGTATGTACGAGTATATGAGTAATAAGATTTTTTTTTATAAATGTGCGTGTTTGTATGCAAATTTATTGGGTTTATTGTTTTTTCCGTGGGGAAGGAAATAAGTAATTATGTAGTTTTTTCTGTTTAAATGAATGCAACTAAAATTTAAACTGGCGGTCGAATTTCTACCACTAGGCGTACTCTACTGAGCATAGTTTTGCCATAGAGCTCCAATTTTTGTGGCTAAAGTTTGTCTGGAAGTAGAGGGCGACCTTCTATTTAATTAAATCACCGCTGCTTTAATTTTTTTAATACATATTGTGTCTTTAAGAAAAGGTCAAAGGTAATTTTTTTGGGGTCTTGAGTTCAAAGGTCCATATCTTAGAAAGTATATTTTTTAAAATTCTTAAAAAAAATATATGTCAAGTATTAGACCCTCTTCTACATGCTCATGCAGCTCGAACTCAATTTGGCGTCTCCAAGAATTCGTAGGTCTACCAGCTCTCCTGGATCCTTGGGGATTTTATTCAACGGACCGTCGAGATAGATCATTCACTGGCTTTCTTATTGTGTGTTCTAGCCAAATAAATTTACGCAATCGGATATTCATACTTAAAGGAATTTTATTGGTTAAATTCCACTAATAATGATTTGATATCGTGGCATGCCATCCCTACTTATCCTTAATTTTATTTCATTTAAATTAAATAAAGCACCCTGTGTTTGCACTGCCCTATTCAAAGCCTGGTTAACAATAATTTAATTGTCTATTTTATTAGTTAATATTCTAAATATTGTTCTGTAAAATTTGAATATGATTTTTTGCATTTAAACTTTGCATTATAAAGCGCTTAAACTTAAATACATTATTAGCTTTTTATGCATGTTTTCTGTATGTTGCCCATATTGAATACGAAAGAAACAAAAAATCAGATATTTTACCCCACTTCCATACGAGTATACATAGTTTTATCTGTATTTGCAGCAACTACTCGTATGCATAAAGTTTATCCTCTTGATAAGACTACAAAGTAAAATACAGAAATAGTTTTATGGTATCCCCTCAGCTGAGCAGCCAGGTAAAACTTTACTAGTGCACTTCGTTTAAGTATCTATTGAGTAGAAACTCTAAACAACAGACAAAATAATATAGCAGCTTATTAAAAACTTTTTATATGTTGTTTGTGGGGAGCACAAATACAAAAAATAAAGTCCTAACTAAAAAAGCTATTAAACTGGCAAAACAAAAAAACAGAGTATTACAAGGTTTATCTATGGTTTTCTAGACAAACATTAACGTATAATTTTTAAGTTGCTTTTTACATGATACTGAAATAGCTCGAAAAATATAGTTATTAGAAATTTTATATTTCTCTATGAAAGTCAACAAAAACATTAAGACAACAAAACAACATATAAAAAAAGTGCCAACTAAAAACCGAAACATAAAATAAGAAGGCTTCATTTTAGCTGCAGTTGTGAAATCCTTGTAATTGGAAACCACAAAAAAATTGAGCTTCAGCTTAACAGATACGAACGACTGCATTATGTGCCTTAACCAGCTTATAGTTAAAAATAACAGGCAATATAAATTTTAGTAATAGCCCTTGCAGAAGAGAGGCGCAAGGAAAAAAGCTTTAGAACTTAATGAGAAAAAAAAACTATTTAAAATCTATGAAATACCCTGTAGAGTACTACTTTGCATGTATCATCTCTTTTTGGTGTCTTATGTTTAAGTCAACTAACTTTAAATAGGCAACAATGTGTCCTGTAACAGGCGATTTGACAGATTCTGAATTTTAAGTGAATTAAATGTTTATACTTAAGAAAAAATGTTTGATCACTTAAATAACACTGTACAACACAAAAATTAGATTTTTTTCTCGTTTTGAAAGTTTACACCTGAGACTTACTGCCAGGCCCACGATGTCACACGTATTAATTCTTTCGAACAATTATATTTAAAACAACAACAAAGTTTTAGAATTTGATATTGTTTTAATTGTAATTGTACTAAAGAACGAATACGTGTGAGTGACATCGTGGGCCTGGCAGTAAGTCTCAGGTGTAAACTTTCAAAACGAGAAAGAAATCTAATTTTTGTGTTGTACAGTGTTATTTAAGTGATCAAACATTTTTTCTTAAGTATAAATATTTAATTCACTTAAAATTCAGAATCTGTCAAATCGCCTGTTACAGGACACATTGTTGCCTATTTAAAGTTTGTTGACTAAAACATAAACATTATAAATTATATTTAAAACAACAACAACATTTTAGAATTTGATTTTGTTTTAATTGTAATTGTACTAAAGAACGAATACGTGTGAGTGACATCGTGGGCCTGGCAGTTATTTTAGGGCGAGCTAAAGTTTTCTCATTCTCGAATATTGTTACAGTCAATCTTCATAGGAAATCCTGTATGCAATCCTTATATTACGGGTACGAAGTGTGTTCAGCAGATTAATGTAGAGCACCACGAGGAGCGTTTTCGTGGAACTCTCTAACTTTTCGTTGTATTGAAAAAGGAGCAAACACTCACCTTAAGCAGTAATATAACCGGTTAAAATGTCCTTCAGATATATTTGTCCTTAAACTCTACTATTAAGTCTTAATATAAGCACATCATCACTCAAAATTTAAGTCGCAAAGCAGAAATAAGTTTAATCTTAAAATGTCTGAATGAGTACGAAATTAACCCATAAAGTAATTTTAATTATGCATTTTTTTTTGCGGCACACAGAATTAATTTAAAGAAGGCAAAAATTAATTTAAAGAAATCTTAAAAACTAAGTACACAGATCGATACGCAACAAAATTTTCCATAATATTGTAAATTTTCAAGACTTTATGTTGCGAATTGTAGCGCCGAGACGCTGCTGAAGTCAGGAAAGTGAAGAATATTATATGCGCTTCTAACGTTTTTTTTTCGTTTTCAAGAAGTTAATTTGATATTTTTTTGTGGCTAAACGAATAAAGGAATTACATTGATTTGTTTTTCACTGGAAGATTTGTTCAAAAGCAATTTTTGGTATTTAAAAAAGATATTATCTTGAATATTAATGTTGAAACAATTCGTTTAAAATTAAAAAAAATTAAATTTATATACTTTTTTTTGCAAAAAAAGGTTTTTAAAAGTGAATGTAGCAAATGTAGAAATTATGTTTTATACCACAATAAAATTTAGAATCTCTAATTTAAGACCCACAAAAAAAGTTTGCGCAAGTTTGCGCCATTATTTTTAAATGATTCTTTTTTAATTTTTAAATTTATTTTTTTTGCTCAGGCATTTCTTCAAATAATTTTTTTTACAACATAATCTTTTGTGTCTGTTGAATTATTGATTTTAAATGTTATTCACGTAACTTTTAACACTTCACAATGTGATGATTACCTGCCTATAAAAATGAATTTGCTAAATGCTTATTATCGCTAATAGTTATAAGGGAGTGTCTCACAGCCCCATAAAACAGTTTATTTATCTGCGCTCTATAAAACATTTGTTAGAAAAATAAATTTACATTCGTAATTAAAGTAATTTCTAAAAGCCTTAATCACAAATATTAGATTAATAAATAAACATCGGCACATATAAAATACAAGGGTCACCAAGGTACCAGACTACTCTGTAACTAACACATAAAAACATAAGTACGAGTATAAAAATACATATCCATGTATGGGTTATTGCAAACAATTTTTCTCAGAACCGAAAAACATCCAAAAATCTGCAACTAGATTTTTTATATCAAATTACACCAAAAACTCAATCTTTCAATTAAAAAAAACACGTTTAATAATTTTGGCCAGCTTTTTGGCTCAAATACTCCTCTGTGCGGCATCAAAATCAATCGTTAGAAACTGGTTATTTTGAAAAGAAATATAATTTTTTAGGACACTGTACAATTACGAAATTAATTGTAACCAACTTGAAATTTTGATTAATTGCTTTTTTTTTGAAAATTTTCTAGGAATATTTTTTCTGTTTTCTTTGCAAATAAAAATGATTTATAACCGTCATCTCTGTATCTCAACTCAACCAATTGTATTTACTTAATACCATTTACTTAATCGTTCGGCACACAGAAACACTGATGATGGGAGTGTAGCGGCTCCCGAAAAACAACGTTGTTTCTGTTTCTGTTCTGCCGTGAAAGTTAAAATTAATTGATGTTAAATTTTCCCTTGGTCCTTTGGAATATTGTCTCATGTGCAAAAGCCATTGTATTCTTTAAAAATTTTTTACTTGAACAAATTACAAAATTCCTAACTTTTGAAGCTGCTGTCCACAATTTAATTGCTCGAAAGGAAAACCTTTTTCAAAACTTTCAATTAAATTTTATTGCTTAAAATGACATTAGATAAACATATTTTTCTTTTCCTTTTAATTTTCCTCACAGCAACTAATTAGACATGCTAAGACTTTTTATGTTTGTATTTTCATTTTACCTCTTCTAACTAAATAAAATATTTCTTTTCTTTGTTTTTCTTTACAGTTAATAGTTTCCTTCGGGTAGGACATCCCTCCATAAAAACAAGAAAGTAAGTATTTTTATTTGTGCTTTATTGCATTTTAAATTATAGTTTTCATAAATATTAATGCTGTGAACAACTTGTTTGTACTCGTGCATACAGAAATTGTTGTCAAGTTTGAAATACTTTTAAAAAATGCAAAAATCTTTTAGAGAAGTTAAAGCGAAGGTTTAGTTAGTTACTTAGTTATTTAGTTAGACTGTGTTGTAGAAAACATTAAAAATGCTAATTAGTTAAGAAAATAACACAAGTTACTTTAACACAAATAAATGTTGCTACTGCTGTTGTTGCTGCATGTTGCATATATGAATATTTAAATGGTGAAAAGTGCTTATGCAAGTTCTGTTAAAATAAAAAGTTTTCTTTTCGTTTTTTTTTTTGGAAGGGATACAAGAAATTTAAAATTAATGTTTTTCTTAAATAGTAAATGAAATGATATGAAGGAAATTTATAAGAACGTGGTATCTTCCATTCATTGATGCCAAACAATTTGATTTCAACCTAAATAAGCGCTCGAAGTTTAATTAAAAACAAAACATATTTAATATATTTCTTATAAGGAGCAACTTTCTTGCCGTCTTTGTTTTTGCATCCTTAAAATAATATTTATTAAAATAATTTGTTGTTGCATTTTCCTTCATCTTTAATCTTTGCTTAAGATAAAGTGATGTTATTTTAACTGTTTCATTCACTATTTTATTTGTGGCGAAAGTCCTTGTTTACTCCTTTTGCCGACACACAGTTTTCATAGAATATAAAAGTAGAAACAGAGATTTATGAGACATTAAAAAGTCAGCGGTGCTTAATTATTTGAAATGTTAAAATCAATTTTGCTACAAGATATTAAAAATTAGTCGTAATGAGAGGCAAAATTGCCTCGACCTTAACGTAACAGTTTACTAAGTTTACTACCAAAGGATGTTATGTTAAATCGGGTATTTTTTCAGAGGCGTAGAGCTGTAAATTTCATTATTTTAGTAATATTGACTTTTGTACTTTTGATGCCAACTTTTTCAATAAAAAGCGATTTCCAATTAAGCCGTCTCTCATGGGTTTCACAAGATATTTGACCACCCAAGGAGATATTCGCCTTACACAGCTACCAATAAGCACACACAGAAAAATACAGAATGATCCCCTATCGTGAATAACAAGTGGAATTTTTGTTCCCATGAAATTTTTATTCCCCTTGAAGGGAAAATTGCTATCGTGAATCTCCTGTGAACTTTTTTCCCGCTACCAGTTCTCCGTGAATGTATAAAACGGAAGAAGATTTTTAAAACTTACAAATGAAACAAATTCAAATTCCATAATAAGGAAATACACATTTTCGGTTATAAATTAAATGTTTTAAAATGTAAATAAAGATGTGTTTAAAATATTTTAAGTGCAGTGAATGATTACATACCGAAAAGATGCATACTTTGTCCAAAAGGGTTTTGGTGGAGAATTTTTATTAAGAATAATGAACAGTATTTACTCATCTTGTCCCAAAAAGAAATATTTACATGTATTTATATGTAATTAGAAGGAAAATGTTGAATTACATGATGTTTTGCATTTATTTCACCTGAACAAAACCATGGGAAAAGTGGAAAAATTCCCCTGAAAAATATTATTCATGATAATTAATTTTCTCATGTGAACATTTTTCTCAGGAACTATTCACGATTGGAACATCAGGGAAAAGTGAAATATTTCGAGGGAAAAATATTCACGATAGGGGTGAATGAAAATCCAGCGATGAACAAGAAGTTCAAATATTTGATAATAGGGATATTATATATTAAAAACGAATTTAGATTGTTCGAAGTAGCCTTTAAAAAAAGAGAAAATTGAAAACGAGCATGTTTTTCCTCACCAAGAAATTTGAACAAAAAATAAAATACGACATTCGTATGATTGCTTAAGTTTTAAAAATTATTGAATAGTGACTCTCCGTTAAATAATGTTATTTTTTTGTTCAGAGAAACTGAATATATTTCTTTTTATTAGTGCTGGCAAATTCTACTGCTTTTCATTACTCAATAATATTCAATACTTTTCATTTGGGTACTCAATACTACTCGATATGGATTTTTTGAATTTGTAATTTGCATAGTTTTTATCTGTAAATTAAAAATAGATCTTCAACTATTATTGGTTTTCGATGTCTTTTATTATTAAATAAAAAATAAATGTAAAGATAACTTTTAATTTAACGTTAAAAACAACTTAAGAAATAATTTAATTGTTCTAAAAAAATTATTTAGTTTTGACTTGATTAAAGAATCTTACATCTAGTTGTCTTTTTATACAGTGATGTATTTTTATGCACTATTTTAGACACTCAACTTGCTTAAAAATACAACTCTAAAATTATCGAGTAACTACTTTTGAGTATTGAGTAACCAAAAAAAAAAATGAAAATACCCGATACTCGGTACCCACTACTCAATACTTTGCCAGCACTACTTTTTATTATATCTTATAAATGTGAATTTCTTTAATAATATAAATTCATTATCCACATAAATAAATTTTAAAAATTTGGAGAATACCCTCTTTAGAATATCGTAAAACTTTTGAATCTGTTGTATTTTTCGGCAGTAAAAAGTGGCGTCTGTTTAAGTTTTGCAGTGAAAAATTTGACAAGACAGATGTAAAAAACATGACATACCGTCTAACAACAACAAAAAAAAATTGTATGCAATTAATTTCATTAAAAATTGCATGATGCCAATTCAGTCATGATGAAAAATCATCTAATCCTGTTTTAAATGAAAACCCAAAATCGGTAAGAAAAAAGGTTTTTGCGAGAGAAATTTTTGTTTGTAAAAGTTTAGAAATGTTTATATGCGGTTATATTGTCTATTAATTAGAGAACTAATTTTAAAGTTTTTAAGCCAAATAGAGTGTATGCTCATTTGTGTGTGTGTGTGCGTATGTTTTAGCTGGCATTGTGGCAGGATATTTTTTGACTTCGTCTACGAGTGTTGGTTGTTTAACTTGCAACACTAGTTACATTTGCTAGTTTCGTTGTTTTTGCTGTTGTTATCATCTCATTCAACAGCCTGAAGTTATAAACACAAGAAAACTTTTTTGTTGAATGCGTCGCTTGCTAAAAAAAGGATAATAGCGATATAAATAAGGAAATGCGTTGAATTCATGAACAATAACAAAAACTACTTAATTTATATGATACAAAAAAAAAACTTAAATGTAAATTAAATGTTTTTCTTTTCTAGTTTTATATTTTAGTTTCATTTGCTGCATGCACCAGACAACTTGCATATTATTTGCTTCTCTTTTGTGTCTTTTGCCACTCGAGTTAAACCATTGTTTTTCTTTTTATGATAAATGTTTTATGTATATTTTTTGTTTTTTCTAAAAAAATTATACAAGTATTTACATGAGTTTAATTATTTTATGGCGTGAATGCAAATAGTGAGCGAAAAATGAAAGACAGACAGCTCAGAATTTTGCAGCCAGTGGTTTATTTAAGACAAAGAAATACAATTATGTTAAATTTGTATTAAAGTAGTAGTTAATTAAAGATATGAAATGAAAAAAATGTATGGAAGTGACGTGACAGCCTGCGTAAGCCAGAATGCAGGCTTCGATATCCAGGCAATCGCAGCAAAGAGAGACAACAGTTGCAATTACAATTACACTGTACAGAAAAAATCCAAATATTTTCAAAGTAAGAAAATTCTACAACTGATTCTGAGATTCTGGTAGAGGGGATACAAAAAAATCCCTGAAATAAAACTGATACACGTATTTGTTTTGGTCCCCTCTAACAGAATCAGTTGTTGAACCATCCTATTTTGAATATGTTTGGATTTATTTTTTTTGTGGTACACATTTTTATATGTTGCAACTTCTTTGTGGTCCTTCGATCCACATTCTAGCGGTCAATGCTGAGGACACTGTAACTAAATCCAACCACATTAATGGCGGCGAAACTACGGAGAACCATGAACAAAGTAACAAATGTTAATTTGGCGGCTTTTAAATAACTTAAAAATTAACAGAAGATTATAAATTACTTGGTTTTTTTAATCTCCCTTATCGCGAATAAAATTTTGTGGGAAATTTGACCCCTTTCGCCAAATTTGCGATCTCCACTTTTGTGTTGTTGTTTTTGTTGTTGTGTTTTTAAACTATTTTGTCCACTCTTTTTCTCAATTTTTTGTCAACGGAATAAATTATTTTCAAAAAACATTCTTCTTTCATTCAAGATAAATGTGAATGTTTATTGTCTCCGAACTTTTGAATAAATTTGGAAAATTCTTCCTTTATTTGAAAGAACTTTCTTTCAGATTGTTCCCTTTATGTTAATTTTTTATTACAGATTAATAATCCTTCTGTCTCTCGCTTTTGTATTTTGGAGTCCTTTCTTTCAATGACAGCATTATTCGAAAGTTTACATTTTTTTCAAAACCCCTCAACTTTTAATGTAAAATTATGTTCTACAGGAACAATTAAATTGTTGACATTTCCTTGCAAAATTTTCGGAAAATTTCAATTCTACTCTAGTTATAGCTTAAACAAATTTACTTTATAATTACTTTTTATTTCAATGGCATCAATGCATTTCTCTACCGTTAATCAATTCGTATTTTCAACAAGTTTAAAGAAACTTTTTCAGTTTCGTTTTTTAATCAATATTTTATCCGTAAAAATCACAAAACTCAGTTTCGAAACATTCAATTAATCGTCTGATTTAATTAATTTTCTTTTCTTTTTTAAGCTTATGCATTTTATTGCTGCGAAAACTTTTTAACCCCTTTTGTTCAGAAAAAGTTTCAAGTTTTTCGTACTTTTGTTCTTGTTAAAAGTTAAACAAAAAAAAAATAAAATAAAAAAAGCAGAGAAACAAAAATGTTGCATTTCCTTTTTTTCAATTTTATGATTGAACTATTTGCATTTTACATTAATCAGTTGGCATCTATAACTTTTTTCTTTCTTCATTTTTTTCCTTCTACTTTTAGTGCAGAAACTTTAGTCTTGTTAACAGAACAAAAGTCGATGGTTAGGAGTCTGCCGTTAAAGGGGTGTGGAAGGAAGGAAGGAAGTTGAGAGATAAATAAAATGCATCAAAATAAAACTTTATTTTTTTATTTTCTGTATTTTTGTTACTTCCGCTAAAGTATTTTAACAAAGGGAAATAATTTGTTGTTTTTGTTGTTGTTGTTGTTGTTTGTTAGTTATTCTACCTGTAAGTTCATCTGATGTTCAGTTGGTTTTTTAGTTTTTTCTTTTTTTGGCATCAAAATTTTTGTTTCAATTCATTAAATTTATTAAAATGCGAAAAACACAATAATATTTAAAAGCGTGAGTTTAGAGAAACAGCTTTTAAGTTCCCTTATCTGTAATTGTAAATCTCACATCGGTAAAAATTTTTATGCACAGTCTTTCCGAAGATACTTTTTATAAGGATATTTTTTAATATACTTTTTTATAAGGTATCCTTTTTGAAGATGTCTTCCTCAAACAGGCACTATTTCCATAAGCTACTTTATTTTCAAAAGTATTTTTTTACAAACACTTTTGTAAAAATATAATTTTTTATTAAAAAAAAATAATTAAGTATTTTTTAAATTTATTAATCGAGATTGCCTCGATATCTTCTTTCAAAGATTTTCAAAAGACTTCTGTTTGTTGAGGGTTTTTGAAAATCTTTGAAAAAAAATAATTTTTTATTTAAACAAATTTTTTTAATGATACTTTTTTAAAAGATTCGTTCTTAGATCTTAAAGGCAATTTTTTCAAAAACGTGCTTTTTCAATACAGTACAATCTCCCTAATCCGATCACTCGCTAATTCGGACTATCCAGCAATTCGGACATTTGAATTTTTCAGACAAGTGTTCCTTTTTCGCAGCAAAATATTTTCGTTATTTTACCGCTGGATAAAATAAGTATTTAAAATGTAATTGAGTTTGCGTGGCGAACGGTTTTCAAAAACTATTTTATGGGCTGATCAAACCAAAGCGACAGATAAGGATATTTTATTTTTAAAAGAATTTAAACATAAAGCTGGCAAATTACATAAAGATTTGTGTATTCAAACAAAAATAAATTCTTATTTTTCAAAATGAATATTTTTGGTCACTTTTATTATGGTTCTTTATGTTTTCTGTAAATTAATTAACTGCCAGGCCCACTACATCGAATGAATTCTTTCTTTCGTACAATTACATTTAAAACAAGAACGAATACATGTGACACAGTGGGCCTGGCAGAAAATACAACTGAATTCTTATGTGTATGTATTTTTCTTTTCGGTAATAAAAATAAATTATATATATAACATATATTTATTGCGTTTAAAATTTCATTTTAACTGTATTCCGGATGATCCACTGATCCGGACAGTAGCTGAAACTATATTTGTCCGGCTTATGGAGGTGGTACTGTACTTAAAAAAAATTACCTTTTAAAGAGGGTTTTTTAAATGTACTTCATAAAAAGGTACTTCATTGAAAGGTTTATTTTTTGAAGATATGCTTTCTTTTTAAATATTAAAACATTTAGTCAGGCAGCGCTCAAGGCCCATAATCTTATATGAAAACAGGTCGGGCGTTGTCATGGACTATGTTACATCTCTAAATGAACTTGGGGCTCAAAATATACTGACGTTATGCTGGGTGCCTGGTCATGAAGATCAAGCTGTAAACGAATGGGCTGACCGTCTACCTAACAGAGAAGCCAAACGTAAGTTTATAGGACCGGAACCCTTCGTTGGCATCTCAAGAGGATATGTCAAGGAACAGAATAACTTTTTTGGGCTCAGATGGAATTTAATCGCCACTGGGAAGCCCTTTAAGCAAAACGTTTTATTACCTTATCCCAAAACAAATCCCAAAAGTTACTACTAATGGACAAGAATGACTTTGGAATACTAACGGGATGGTTTATCGGACACTGCGGTCTCAGACGACACCAGTTTATCTTTGGCAATTCTGAGACTAAACTCTGTAGACTCTGCAAAACGCAAAAAGAAACCCCGGAGCACATTCTCTGTGACTGTTTGGCGGCGCGAAGAATGAATTTGCTTGGAGGCAACTTTATGACTCCAAGTGAAATGTACAACTTCTCACCGTATAGAGTAAAATTGGCTTTACTCGTAGCCATAATCTACTTTAGTGAGCACTCGGGCTGCACAAAAGATCCTTTGGGTTGCGCTTCCCATGGCCTTTGCATAATAATAATAATAATTATCTTGATGATAATAATAATAATTATAATAGTAATATCCGGTGTTTTTTTAAATATAATTTTGTAAAAATTATTTTTTCGAAGGCGTTTTTTTCTTTTTTAAAAAGGGTACTTAATTAAAATAAAATATTTGAAAATATTATTTTCTACAAATGTACTTTAAAGGCCTTTTTTAAAGGGTACGCAGTTTAAATGTGCTTTTTAAAAGTTTTTTTTTTTCAAATGCACTTTTAAAAAAGTTTCTTTATTTAAAGGTACATTTTTGAAGAGATACTTTCTTCTGAAATACTTAAACATTTCTGTTTTCCGGTATTTTTTTAAAGCTACTTCTTTAAAAAAAATTATTTTTTTGTCGAAAAGGTTTTCTTAAAAAGGTACTTTATTACAAGTGAAATTTCTTAAAAAACATTCCTTTCTTCAAATGTACTTCAAAGGTCTTTTTTTGAATCGTATATTTTAAAACACTTTTAAAGATATTTTTTGAAAGGAATTTTAATTTTTTAAAAAGATAAACTGTTCAAACGTAACTTTTTTTAAAAACTAAGTTTTTGAGAAAGGTACCTTTTGATAGACGTATTTTTTTAAAATGAAACAGATGAAGTTGCATTATGAAAAGTCTTTGAAATGATTTCGGGCTGTGCAACAACATCTGTTTTCCAACTTACCTCATTTTCATCTCTCAATATTCCCACTACTTGCAAAAACATGCGTTCGGCATCATTTTCTGGCTCATAATTTGAGTAGGTGTCATCCACAAGTGTTATGTTGCCACAATAAAAGTCATCAGACGAGAAAATCGAATCTCTATAGTGCTGTTGATCAACAACAACAAGTTCGTTGCTTGCACCACATTCTCCAGCTCTTACGGTATTATTGCATTCTTCTTCAAGAGTATTTTTGTGTGACTGATGTGTTGTTGCTGTTGCAACCGCTAAATGTTGTTGATAATCAATATCAACATGTTGCTTATTCAATTCAATGTCATTGTCTTCATCATCAATACGGTGATTATGTGTATGATCATTAAGATCATCATCATCATCGTCGTCGTCGTCATCATCGCCATCCTCATCATTGTGTTGATCAATTTGTATGGAAACATTTGAGTGCGAATGTGTATTTGTATGACTCATTTTCGATTGCTTGGAGAGACTGTGTGTACTTGAGGCACTACTCAATTGTGAGTAGCTTAAACTGAGCTGACTACTCTCTGCTGCCGAAGTACGACTACAATCTTGTTCAAGTTCAGTGCCACCCGTGCCACTATCCCCACTCTGTGAACTGGCTGAATTGCCCAAATGCTTGGTCGTGCTTTTAAAGCAATTTATATTTGTATTTGATTTTTGTTGTTCCATTATATGCTGCTGCATGGGACCGGGCAGTTTCAAAGGTGGCAGCATTAAATTGAAATTAACTTCTCGCGAATCACAATGGGAACGACTGCCGCTACTGCTGATACTGCTGCGACTGCGCCTTTTCATGGACACAAAAGGTGATAGCAGACGTCTGCGCTGGGTAGAGAGCGAAGGTGTTAAGGTACGTCTAGCGGCCACATAAATTTCCTCTTCATCATCACCATCCTCATTGTGATCTAGAGCAGCAGCTGCTGCTGCCGCCAAAGTGTGTGGCGGCTTGGCATAACGTTCCAACGACCTTGATTTGTATTCTTCATTATGACGTTCTATACCATGACGTTCTCTACCTCTCGCATTATTTGTTTGCAACTCAAAATTGTTGGTTTTATGTTTTTTATTATTGCTGCCACTCGCTGATGAGGAGCCCGATGAGGTTGTACGAAACATTCTTCCGGTTGTCTGGTGACCACCACTATTGCTTAAATCTCGCATAATGTGTGTGTTTTCTATAATATTGCTACCTTGATCCAGGGCTATAATAGCATTTGCATGTTCTCTTGTGGCTGCTGTGTTTGTGTTGGACGCTGAGGAAAAGAGACGCATTGTAACATAAGTTGAAGTTTAGCAAAAACTCACGCTGACTATGATGTTGACTTTTATGCAGTTGGCCTGAAGGATTTTTGTTTTTTTATTTTTATTATTATATTTTTTGTTTGTTTGTTTTTTATTTGATGCTGGCTGGTAAATGTATGTTTTATATATATCTATATATTTTTCTTATTGTTATTTGCTGCTGCTGTAAAACACTTTTTGCTCGATTTTTAATCACTGTATTTATTTTATTTTGCTGCTGTATTTTACAATTATTTATTAGATGCCTTCAGGCTGCTGTTATGGCAAGCAGAAGTTTCAAACTCCTTTTCTAGTTGATTTTAAAAGTTTAATCATGGGCAGAGACAAGTAATAATATCATTTTAAAACTACTGGTTTTTAAAGCGATTATTCTGTTAGATATATTATAAATCATGAAAGAGTTCTTTTGAAGCATAAAATATTTTGTTTTCGACTTGGCAAATTATCTAAAGAAATACTTAATCAGAGTTACTAACTTTATATTGGGTTTATGTAAAAATACGTATGACCAGTTCACAACATAATGTATGAGTTGTATTTTGTACAAATACTGTTGATAATTTATGATGAATCAAGAAAACAAGATTGCGCATTGCGCAGGTTCGTTATTTTGTTGTGTGTGATTGTTTTGTGTTGTGACGTAGACATAGAATATTTGTTGTAAACAAAAGTACATTTTTGTATGGAAAGCAGAGGCCTAAATGTATAACTTTGGTCTTCTTCAAATAGCTTCAAGCCCGAACTCAAAAGTTTTACTCGACTGCATCTCTTTTTAAATTTTTTTTTAAATCGATGCAGCCGTTTAGAAGTTATTTCCAGTGTTGTTGGAAAATATCTTACAACAAACACTCATTTGTATTCTATGATCACGTAGATGAGCAGTAGAAATTTATTTTGTACGGCTGAGAGCGCCATCTTGTTTTCTTGATTCTTTATAATTTATATATCTGTAAGCATTTGTCATACAACATACAACTAATACAGTAGGTTGTGAGTTGAACATTAGAGTAGTGAACAAACAACTTGGATCGAACTCGTATAACTTAAATGAGTTTGATCAAAGGCTTTTGTCTAAAACGAGCTACTGAACGAGTTTGACCCAAGACTATTTGTTACCCAAAATAATTATGTCTTAAAATTTAGTCATTATAAATCATTTGTCAGACTTGATTTACATTTGCAACCTTATCATTTTGACCTTTAACTTAGTTTTTTTAAGTGCAAACATCAATGTTTTAATTTCTTTACATCAACTTCAAAATCGATTTTTTAACACATTACTGTCATTGAGTTTAATGACCCCTTCTTTTATCTTATTAGATACTGATTTATTTTTAAACCTGTAATAAAAACTGTCTACGTTTTATTTATTAATCAATTCAAAACCTTTATTTTTATTTTACAAATTTCTTAGAAGTCATCGCATTTTATTTTATTATTTATATTCCACGGACGTCTTGTTTTTGACAATTTTTGTTTTAGAAATCTTTACAAAAATTGCAATTTGTTTCATTTCATTTCAAATTCAAATTTAGTAAAAGTTTTGCATTCACAAATCATCAGAAATTTTCGACTTTTATTTCCGAAAATTTTATAAATTTCTTCTTTTTTTTACAGAAATTAAAGTGACAAAAATTTTTCTTTATAAATTGCATAACTTTATACGAATATATTAAAATTTTTTGGCACGTTTTGTGGTGGCTTAAACAACATCATATATGTACATGTTAGTAAGTATTAAAATGCAATTGTGAAGGCAGAAAATAAATATTTTATAAGATTTAAATAAATCAAAAAGTGAAATTTAAAAAAATCTATGGATTTCCACTCATTAAAAAAAATAGTTGCGAGTCTGTTTTTGTTTTCAATTTTGGCTCGCTTTAGATTGGCTTTCACTTTTTCCTATCAAATGTGTTCAGCTTGACTTTTAGCACCAACAACTAAAACTTATGGATTTTTATAATCATTTTCCAAAATCCAGAAATTTTTTTTCGGAATGAAACGATTTTTATACATCAAAGTGGGATGGATAAACCACACTTAGAAGAATAAAAAGGAGTGACGAATAATGTTTTCTGTATAAATTTCAGTGTTGAAAAAATTTATTAATTGACGTCTTAAGATATTGAAGTTTTAAAAGTGCATATTCGAAATTCGAAATAAATGAAAGTTGATGAGAATAAATCAAAAACAATTGGAGTGCAAATACTGAATTAAAGTCACCCGAATCGGAAAGCAAATTCCGATGTAAAACCATTTTCATGGCATATTTTTAAAAAATGTTTAAAGCATATTTAAAATTTTTTTTAAATTGCATTTTTAATGCGCATAAAACCAATTTTTTTAGAGTATATATCCGGTTTCACTGTTGATAAATTATTTACGCCAAATTTAAAATTCACACAACAGCAAGAAATTTGGAGAATAATAAAATTATGTAAATAACAATAAAAAAAATTAATTAAAAGAACAAAAATCAAATAAGTATTTCACTTTAATTAGCTTTATTGTTCAATTTCTGTTTTCTGTTTATTTTTTGGAATTTATTTTTAATATTTTATTGCGTTAATTAAATAAAAACACTGAGAAAGACATACATGCAGACATATTTCACAAATAAATATGTACGTACACTAATTACGCTCTTTTAAAATTTATTAATTTTTGGTCGTGAAATATTTTCAAAAGCTGACACATTCCATTGTTAACAAAAATTCTTAAAATTTTAAAAATATGCTTTTGTTATTACGAAAATTAAGTGAAAAAGCAAAACACAAAAGAAATTGAAACAAAAGCAACAGTACAAATTAAAGAAAAGTTTCAGTCAAAACACCTCAGATCTTTTTTCGCTGCTCGTATGTAAATAGATAAAATGTAAAACTATTCCACTCCCATTTTCTGTCATACACCGTCATCACCCACTCTTCTGTTGTTATTTATTATCTCAATAACTTACAAATATTTATTTTATGAGTTTTATTATAGTTTAACCCTTCGACGACCATTAGCTGATAAGTGATACGTATTATTTATAATTTGTGCTTTATCATCCGTAAATTTCTTTCGATTTGTTCAGTTAATGATAGTAAGTTTCATAATTAATTCCATTAAGGCTTGAATATTGTTGTAACTTTATTAACTTTTAACTCAAAGTTCCTTGGCTGGTTAATGTAATTTTTTTATAATTATTTCTTTTTACAATCGGGGTATTCAAATGGTAGTCATTAAATTATTTGTTTTAAAATAGTAAGACGAAAAAATATGACGAGGAAGAAGAAAATTTTTTTTAACTATTGTAAAATATTAGGACATTATGACAATATGACACCGATTGAATCCCCCAAATGTAAAGAAGGTTATATTTTTGTGTATGTGATAATTTTTAAGGAATAAATAAAACAAAGAAAAAGCAAATTATAATGATAACACAGCGGAACGGATCAACAAGCTGTTTTCGACAGCCACTACACCCCTTCCTGAGCGTTCAGGTTTATTTCACTAACTTCGTGATCTAAGTATATGCAAACATCAATCTTTTGTAGCAATTATCAGGGAATGTTTTTTATAATTAATATTTGTACGTTTAATTCGAAAATGAATTGCTAGGCTTCAGTTCAAATCTAATTTACCTCATTCAATTTTTTTTAGTTTAAGAAATTTTTGACAAATTCAAATTATTTTTATTAAAAAAGTGATAGTGGAAAAATTTGATTATCAGACTAGCAGAACGTGTCGTTTAATAAAAAAATTACAAATTTAAATAAATTGTAGTCTGGTAGCTAAAGGGTTAAAGAAAGTAAGTTTTATTGTTGTAAACAAACATTTGCTGGAGTGTGAGCTGCATTATGCGTGTTAATTAGTTTGTCAGGTTGTATTCTATTACAGACAGACAGACAGATAGTAAAACATTTATGTTGAACATTCCCAGCAAACACAAACTTAAGCGTTCGAAATAGATATGATTCCAACAGCACACTTGAACTTACACAGCTCATTTGGCTCATCCCATTAGAAAACAGCCAGTGCAAAATAAACGGATTTGAAGTGGGATTTTTTCATACCAACATGAGCGGTTTGAACATAAACGGTCGTGTTGGAAACATGGCAATTTAATTCCCACGTATCAAACGATATTTTCAAAACCTTTTTAAACTTTTTAAATTTCTGCTAAGCCGATTCTTATGAAACTTTGCGCGCAGTGAAAATGCAACATTACGATCGGAAAAGTTGGCAGTTCCACGCCCACACAAAGCAAACATTTTTATGTTCGACTATTTGTACTTAAACGATTCTTAAAGAACTCTGCACACAGATTGAGTGCCTGTAACAAGACGATATTGTGATGAGAACTGTGGGCAGTGATACGCGCATAGAAAGCAACTATTCCTTTTCAAATAGTACACATTGATTTCCTTCGATAGTAAAATTTAATGATAAGAAGAGTATGCGCAGCTTTACATACTCATTGAGTTTCTCAAACCAGACATTTTAATGTCCAGAAAAGTGGGCACTGCCACGCCCACACAAAGTATTCCTTTTTCAATTAGTTCTAATCAGGAGCTTTGGCTCTTTCTGACAATACAATTTAATGATTAGAAAAGTGGGCAGTTTTTCAACTACATATTTCTGTTTAAGCGATTCTTAATGCAATCCAATTTATTGTTGGGCCGTGCAAAGTCCATACAAGGTAATTACTCTTTTCTTACTATTGTTCGTTAGATTTAAAAAAAATAGTTTTAAATACTTCCAATTTATCGTTAAAGCAAGTTTCCTCAAATTATTTTTAAATGCTTCTAAACTGTTTGATATTTAAGAAAGAATTTACTCCTTCACAATTTTTAATTTTAGATCGAACTCGAATGGAGTGTTTGCTGGGTCAGGCTTATCCTTGTGAATGTGTAGGTGTGCGTGTGTGAGTGCGTATACATGTTTTTGTTCATTTGTTGTTTGTTTTTGGTTTTAAAATGACAACTGTCAAAACGTGCCGTGCTGTACGAACGTAAATTCCTTTTGTTTATGTTATATTTTTGTTGTTGAAGGTAATTAAAAGTACATACTTTTATTTTTGAAGGAATTTGAAGGAGTTACATTTGAATTTTGAAAAGCAACGACATCGCAATAGAGCATGTGCTATAGTAGTTATCAAAAAATTTATACTACAGCTTTATAAGAAATTGTGTCTGATTATTGTAAGGCATTTCCAAGGACTCTTTGTTTCCTTAAAGCTTCTTACAACTTGACCTATTGGTACTATTTTAATACTATCTGTATCCATTAAGTAAATTAATCATCTCTTTGAACAACTCTCAAGCGAAATGGGACACAACTATTAAGATTTTTAGTTCTCTTTGCTTTTAGAAGTTATTATTACTTTTTAAAACCATTAATTAAACTGTAGAGCCTTAATTTATTATGTGAAAACGACAAGAAAGAAAAATATTTTTTTATTATCATCATCATTTCTGTCGCCATCGACATAAAAAAAGTATTCATTCACACATTGTTAGTACGAGTACATGACTCTTAGACCATTTCAAAGCAACACTTACTGACTGAAGTTGCCATAAATTTTACACCCAAACCAAATAAATGTTGAACGAACAAACAACAAACGTAAGTAACACTTAAATTTCTTTGAAAATAACGAAACATTTTGTGGCTTTTTTTTTATTTATTTATTCTTTCTCTTTTTGGAAATTTTATAGCATTGTCACCATGTTAATCAGCTTAAGAAAACAAAAACACTATTGAAAATTATTGGAAACATTTTTTTGTATGTCAACAATTTTTAATTTTTTAAAATTTATAAACAAAATTTTTGGGAAATATGTTTAAGAAGACTAAACAATTTTTATCACTTTCCCATATACATAAATATTTTCTGGCTAATTTGATGGTCGTTAAATGTGGCATGTTGCTGAAAAAGATTTATTTCTTTTAGAATTTTTGTTTAATTGTTGTTGTCGCTTGTAAGAAATGGTTAAACACAATGGTGTTAATTTTTTTTGTCCAACACAATGGGCGACAATTAACGAAAAACGTTTGTATTGAAGCTTACATGGGATGCTTGATGGACGTAGATTTCCTTTCAATAAAAAAAAGTAGATTAGTGGAATAAACTACTTCATATAAAGATGTTTTTGACGAGAGTGTTATCAGCTATATTTCAAGAAAATCTATCTGTTAAGAACCGTTTGAAAATTATTAGATTTACCAGCAATAATCTAGTAATTGTTAATTATCAACGTGACCTTTTGTGGGAAAAGAGAATTTGTATGAAAAAGTGATATTTTCTTCACAAGTCATTTTGTATTTTTATACAAAGAAACCCGAAATTAACCATATCATTTCAACGTGCACTTTAAATGATCTATGAATGAATGTATGTACGTACGCATATGTGTGTGTGCGTGCCTGTTTGTGAATTAATGCAAATGTTTCGATAACACTTGATAAAAAATTATATGTTACTGGTTTTTTTTTCTCTCTTGACTTTCTTTCACTTAATTGGATGTATTCTTTGTTTGCTATTAATAAAATAATTTTTTTTTTAATTTCTAAGACAAAAATGAAAAAATTCACGGGATGCTGATCATAAACAAAATTAAATCGTTTAAAAAAAGAATATTGACAATGTCACGTTTGAACACACAATATACTCGTACGTGAGTAAATTAATTACAAACACTGTTTTTTTTTGTCCGTCTGTTTTTATTTTGAATTCACATAAATATTTGGTTCAATCACTTTGCGCCATTTGTATGCAAAAGAACACAATTGACAATAATGAGTGTTTTTTATGATTTAGAAACCTCGAAAAAATCATGTTTGAATTACATTTAAAAACGAAGTAAAAAAGAAAAAAATCTTTAAAAGAAAAATGAAAGAGTCAAATTAAAATATTTATTACCTTCGTTCAATACATGAAGTAGAAATAAAAGACTAAAAATAAAAATCATTAAAGAACAAATTAAAAAAAAGTTAACAATGTGCTTTACGATCAACAAATAAGTATATAAAATAATAATAAAAAATTGCTTGCAATTTTTTTTCACGGTGAACAATTTTTTATGAGACCAGTTTTTTCATGAGATAATTCAAGTGATTCTGATAGACACGCAACATTTTTCATAGTTTTTATATTTAATAGTTTTTAAATTTTTTTTCTTTACTAAAATTTTTAATTTATTTGAATCGTTTGGATTGTTTGATGAAATTGTTATAATGATTTTGATATTGAAAAATGGAACTATTTAACCAAGTTATTCGATTAAAAATAACTCGATTAAATATAGCTCAGGTAAATTTTTGAAATAAAAAACAACTGTTCCGATAAAGATACGAGTATTCAAAATAAAATTAATCAAAAAAACCATTACAATTTCATTAAAATTAATTAGAATAAATTATATTCGAATAAATAAATTAAATATTTAAATAAAAATTATTCATATAGAACTCAGACGAGTAAAATTATTCTAACAAAAATTATTCGAATAAAAATTATTTAATTGAAAATTATACGAAAAAAATTTTGGATGAACTACGCAAATTAATAGTGTCCCTTTACACACCTTTACAGACCGAACCCGAACACACACTTCGGAAGATTTTTCAAACCAAATCCAAACTCAAAACCGATTGTAGAAGCCGATCTTGAATGGAAACAATTTAGTTTTTTACGATTTTTTAAATTTAATAAAACCAAAATTAAAACACATAAAAATCTTTTATTTTGACAACGCAGTTTTTTTTTTTATATTTTCACATTTTAAAGGACTTTATTTGAGCGTATCTTTGATATACAAATATGTGCACATAATTTATGCAAAGTTCGTTATTAGGCGATAATTTTTTGAACGCCGGACATCAACGGAACGGAAGTGTTTTTGACGAACTCCGACAACGAACCTGAACGTTCGGTTGCTCGGACTCTACAAATCAATTTATTCAAAATAAAATTAGACGGAAGAATAACTATTTGAATGAAATTATTTGACTAAACTATGTACGAATAAAGTTGTTTGAATACTTAGAATATTATTCGAATAGAAATTGAATATTAAATATAAATTATTCGAATAAAAATTATTCGAATAAAATTTCATCAATTCCAAACTGTTCGAATAAAAAATATTTAAACAAATTATTGGAATAAAAACTGCAGAAGTCAAGTTATTAAAAATAAAATGATTCCAGTAAAGTTGTTCGAAAAAATGCTCAAATGAATTTGCTTAGCTAAATATTATTCGAATAAAATTACTTGAATTTCAAAAATTACAAAAGTATAAGCAGAGTAGGCTTTGAAAATTATTCAAAAATCCCAACAAACAAATTATGATATGAATCTTAGAATCCTCAACAAGCAAAACTTTTTGAAATTCTTTGACATCGAGACCTGTCTCGAATAATAAATGTAATTATTAATTACTTGAATAATTTTTAAATCTTATTAATAAAAATAAATTCAATAAGGAAATAAAAATTATTCTAATACAAGTCTTATGAATAAAATTATTCAAAAAAATATATGTGTAAAAATTATTCGAATAAAAAAGTTTGATTAATTTATTATTCGATTAATTTATTCTAAAATATTATTTGACTAAAACTATTTTCGGAGATCCATTCACGAAAAAAGCTAATATTTTAATAAAATTTTATTTATATTTGGCCATTTTTATTTGGCCAAATTAAAATTTTTTTTGAATGAAATTTGTAGTTCTAGTTTTTTCGTAAATATCTTCTTAATAATCGTTTATCACATAATTAGTTTTGTATGGAAGTAAAATCAATTGTTAACACAAAAAATGCAAACAATTTGGTTTCTTGGGATATTTTTCATTGTTTAAACATTTCCTGCAAACAATTTCAAAATCTATTTTAGGGATGAGCACAAATGTTTTTTTGTTTTTATCCCAGCTAAATCAGTAGATTTTCAGTAGCAAATTTACCAGGACTATATCTGACAATATTCGTTTAAGGTATTAAATGTTTAAGGGAGATCCTTAAGTTATCGGTTATTTTTAAAGAATTACAAACAACCTTTTATTTGGTTAATTTTTTATTAAAAAAAAAAATAAACACAAATTGCTCGGCTTGCCTACAGATATAGTAAGTGTCCTTCAGGTATCGAACCTTCGACTTCCAGACTATTAGTCTGCCACATTCTCCCCCTGGCTATCTCTTAAGGATGCTCAAGTTATATTTCTAATGAAATTTAGTTTTCACTTTTAATTTTATTGTATGTGCTTTTTTTAGGATAACATTTTCATATTCCTGGTCTGAAATTAAAAATGAAACAATTAGACTTGTTCTTTAAATTGTGTAAGTCAGAGTGCTTTGAATAGCTTTAAATGTGAATTGAAACACGAACTTTATCTTGACTAAAATTATTCACCAAAAAATACTTTTTTAATTTTGTTTGTCTTCTTTTCAAAAGCTGTAAAAGAAACGTACGAATCATATTATTATCATTGAGGTATTTATGATCAAGTGGCAGTATCATGTCATACATTTTGCATTTGCTTTTGCATTATCGCAACAACAGCCAAGAGACCTTATCACTTTCACGCACACCTTCAGCACATACCGAAAAGAAAACGTATGATAATGATTAAAAGCATTCGCGCACGCACGCATGCATGTTTCGGATGCAAAATAAATGCAGATTAGAAATCCCCTGCGCCAAGAGATCAACCAAAAAACGTACCAAACGAGTGTATCGAATTTACAAAAAAAAAAATAAATATAGTTTACGGAATTTTCTTATTTCTGAGACACTTTTGAGGCTTAAAGAAAGAGGGGGAAAAATACTAAACTCGTTCATTTTATGATATTTTATTTATTTATCATTTTAAGGCCAAAACGTGGTTTATTTATGCATTTAAATACATATTTTTATCATTTGGCAATATTTATAAATCTTATAAATTTCCCAAGAATAAATTAAATGCCACAGATAAATGAAAAAAGTAAAAATGTCTTTAAATAAATTAAGTTCACATTGCCAACACTTTAAAATGATTTTAATCGGGCATTAGTTGAGATTTGTTATGTATTCAAAGCTCATTTATGGATCATGAGATGTATCGAACACTTCCTGGCATGCAAAAGAAAGAGACTGGGAATGGATTGAAAATAGTTGTAGATGAAAAATATTTTCTTTTAGTATTAAAGTGTGCATTGGATATTTTTTAATTAGATTTTTTGAAATAAGAAAATTGCTCATCTGTCGCACGGTTTGATTGCAAATTCCGATTGGCTGGCTTTTTTATCCCTGAAGATAGAATTAAGACTTTCGAATAGTATTAGCTGGGATTTATTTCAAAGAGTGTTGGCTTTTTTTTAGGCTTGTGTAAACAAACAGCAGCAGTGTCCCTTAAATGTAAATCTCCGCTATCGGATGAATTAAAAAGGATGTTTGAGATAATATTTTTATATCGAGTAATATTTACGTATATTTTCATTTAGAGAAAGTATGCAACAATGACCGAATGTCTTTAACGAATGTCTGTAATTCATCTCATCTTTGTTTTAGGTCTTTTTTAAACATTTTCTTTTAAATATTTATAACTTGACTTTCTTCAATTTATTATTATTTGTTTGTATCAAATCAATAATAAATTCAACCCTTCCGCTACTTTTTTTCTAATCATACAAATTTTCAAATAAATACGTGTAGGAATTTAAAAATTCTTAAATCACTGCTACTAAAACCAGCGCTACTAAAATACAAACTAACACATGCATGCACATATACCTGCACATAAATAAACTAATAGTGTCGTCCACTACTAACGCGTGTATGTACAGTAAGATTAACATGTTAAAAATATTTCATACATATTATGTAAATTAGAGGTTTAGTTCGTTAATTTTGATCTGTATAAATCAAAGGTACCCAAAGTAAGTCCTTGTAAATGTCCTAGAGGGTCCAGTTAAAGCTCCGGAAAGCTTCACTGATTGTTATGTAAGGAAACAATTCCCCTTATTCCGTAACTATTTGTCAACGTCACATCAATGCAACACCAAAATTTAAGATTCTCTCCACTCACTGTCGGCAACAGTTGACTACTTTTAACATTCTCTTGGTATTTTCTAGACCTTCGGGAACAGTTAGAGTCTGTTAATAGTAATAAATAGTTGCCCTTAACGAGTAGCCAACAGCTTATTTTTTTTTGGTGTGTCCTTGACATGACGTTGACAAATATTTACAAAATAAGGGGAAATATTTATAAGAAATGGCTGAGAGCATGAAATATAAATGCTATAATTCCGCTTAAACACAATCAAGCTTTTTATTTATGTGCGCAAATAAGTAAAATGTAACATGTAGTAGTACGGAAAGCCCACTGTTCCCTGTAACTACCCAGTTGGCGGTCAGCTAGTCTTAGACAACATTTTCCTCAATGATGTCGTCAGAAGAATTTATAGTTGAATAATAGAGTTGGGTCCAGCTCGTTCAACAGCTCATTTTAGACAAAAACCTTTGATCAGACCCATTTAATTTATATGGGTTTGATCAAAGGTTTTTGTCTACTGAACGAGTTGGACCCAAGTCTATGACGCACAGACAAAGTTTTGTTCTCGTTTCAAACCCATTAAATTTTCAAGGACGTTTTTCCTTTGTCATGATCCAACAACTCATTTTAGCCGGAAATATTTTTTGGGCACAAGTCTGTTGAGAACAAATTTAATGACAAGAAAGTACAATTTGTTGTGTATCTAAATTTATTGTCGACAACATAAGGAAAATGTTATTGAGGCTAAGATGACAGACGATTGCATACAGTTGCCAATCGTATTCCAGCTAAGATCACATACAATGTCCTCCAATTGTCTGCATTAGTAAATATTTTTCGAGGACAAAACAAACGACAATTACGTAGATTTTGTTGAGCTATAAGTGTTATTGAATTTCAATTTCCCTCCCTAAGACTTTATTGAAGACAACTTGCGTAACAATTGCATATAGTTCTTTTAATATTAAATAATTTAAGATATTGTATGCCTGCCTAGATAGACTATTATATAGTGAGTTAGTGTATCAGTTCAGAGATTGTGGGTTCGATCCCCACAGAAAGTAATTTTTTTTATATATGAACTTTTTAAATTTGTTGGTACATTCTACCAACACAAAATCGTTTATACCGTGTAATTATATTCGCCGAAAACAACTGTGCATGCCCACTCAAGGTGCGAGCAATTTTTGTGCCTTTTAGTCGAACAACTCATGGCTTATGCGTGTCGCCAATGTGTCGCTGATGCTGAGTCGTGGTTTTGCATGCCTCATCGAGCTTGTCTTCGATGCCTGACCACTTGGGTCAATTTGCAAACTGTTGATTTGTTTTTTTCTTTCCTCTTTTGCCGTTTAGTTTAACCATGTTCCACTGCTAACTCTTCATAGACGAGAGAATTTTTTTATTTCTTTGCTTTGCAAAAAAAGTAAAAAATCTCAAAAAAACTGACCTTCCTTCTGGTTCCAGCATACCGTATCGATAATTTACTTAACACACACGAGAGCAAACACACATTCATACATATTTTCACAGAATCGAAATTGTGCATGAGAGTTTGTACGAATCACCGCACACACACACACATACATACACATCTCTTCAAAAGATGGGCTAAAATAACTCGTTTTGTTCCAGTAACGATTTTTACACGTTTCTTAAAGAGATTTTTATTTTTCATTTTGTTTTCGGTTCAGCTGATCGTTTGCTGTTTGCCTCTAGTAACTGACTTGTTGCCGAACACTCTACACAACAGAGCACTTGAAAAGTCAACTAAACAGAAAATATTTGTAAAAAAACAATTTACAAACATACTCGAACATGCACATAATCATATTACAACATATCGGAGCACGTTTTTCGCTTGCTTAGTTTATATACATACATTTTTTTAATACATATTTTGCTTTTATTTTACACAAATAAATTTTTTGATGCGGCTTTAATGCCTTATATGTGGCCTTTTTACAAAAAGGGGAAGACAAGTTAAACAAAATTTTTCTGTACAAACAACTATTCAGTGAAGAGCCCCTACAGCTTCATTAAATTCTAGATATTGATTGAGTAAAAATGTTAATATTCCGTGTAAATTCCCTTCACGTCGCAAGCAGATTCAACCACTGATAGGAAACTAACTTGTCGAGCAAGTTTGACCAGTTCAACAACAACGAATACAATGGCAAACTAATGTACATCTGGGCTCAAACCCACGTTTTTAGTTATCATTGGCTTCGTAGTCAAAGCGTCAGCTACTGCAGCCAACAGCTCCCCTCATCGGGGTTTTTGAAGCTCAAAGTTGTGCATTTTTTTAAAGTTATCTTTTTTCGCAACTTTTTTCCATGAATAATTTTATAAACTTTTCTTTAAATACTAATGTCATTAAACATAATGTAATCAATCTATTATATAAATAGGCAAAAACAAATTTTTAGATCCCTTTTTCTTCTTTATTTGCCAACCGATTTTCTTCATTCTTTTACCAAAGGGTCAACATTGTTGAGCTTTATATATTATTTAAATCGGTTCAGTATTAAAGGAATTAAGGGCTCCTAAAGTTGACATCACTACAAATGCCAAAAATACTGGTGTGTTAGCAGAAGGATTCAATCCCACAAAAAAAAAGTAATAATAAAAACTCATTGCTTTACGGACATACAAACAGGGTTCACAAGACAAAAATGTGCGAATTTCAAGGAGCCACCTTTCGGCTTCTTAATCGTCTCACTTCAGTTTTGCTTTGCAATATCATATGCTCATTACATTTCGATAGAAAAAGCATACATCACTTTTACACCTTTCCTACTTAAAAAACTAGATCTTTTATAAAAGATCATGAAATTGGTCAAGCTTCTTACTTTGAATGGCAACTACTGAGAAGTTATACAATTGAAAAATTAAATCACGGCGGATTTTGTGTTTGTGGTACCTCCACGATTATCTTAAATGATTTTTTAATTAGAATTAAAAACCAAGTGACAAACCTTGTTTGTTGATTTCACCTGGAATGAATGACTCGCTACTAAACCATTTTGAGACAAGTAAAATTTTTTTGTCTTTTTTTCCATTTTGCATAAATAGTTCCAAATTCAATGATTTTATAACATTGAAAACTGTAGGGTATTTTAATGAAATGCATATAAAAAAAACTCACTAACAACATTACAAGTTCAACTTAAAAGCTTAAAGCGTATTATAAGCCAGGATTTCGTTTTGCTGTCTGTTATTTTATTTTTATTTTTTAATTTTTTCTCTTAAAAGATTTTTTATGTTGCATTTGAGCCAAGAATGTGATGCTATAAATAGCAACTACTCATGCTGGCTTTAATACGGTCATTTAACGTGAAGTATCAACGTTGTATTTTAAGTATCAGGGTACGATCATTTCATGATATGATATGACAAAGTAGTTTCCAAGTTTTATGCACATTTTTATTATAAATGAAACATAATTTGCCCACTCATCTAAAGCCTTCCTTTTGGGATTTCAATTCGTTTAAATGAAATGTAAATTTACTAAACAAAAATCGTTTGAGTTGGAGTTGAAACTTTTTTTAGAATAAGATAAAACCAAAAAAAAAAAACAGAAAAAAAAACTAAAAACTTAAATAACGAATTAATTAAATTTTTGATTACCTAAGCGACTTTGTAATAAAATAGCTTTGAGTTTAAATAAACCCATTAAATCAATTCTTTTTTGTTTTTTGTTTTTGTAGCACGCACTTTTTTAATTGGCTTAGAAAAACGTGACTTTGTAGACTATAAAGTTTATGTCTTTTATTTAATTGTGTGTTTGAAAAACAATAATCAAAATGACTAATCATTAAAGTTATTTACACATACATTATGAACTATAAAAAATTTTATTTTATTCTTGTTAATTTTTGTATAAAAATTCATTTACACTGGTTACCGTCACTTTTAGTTATTTTTTTTTTGTTGGACTCATATAACTATTTTACATAATAATTCAATTTCATTTTATATATACATATGTACATACTTATATCATTTTATATTGTTATAAAACTAGAAATTTGAATTGAAAATGAAATACAATATTTTTGAAATGATGTTTGAAAAGTTATCAGAGCATGATTATTTAAATACATATTGTTGTGTTTAATATTTTTGCCACAAAAAACGAGTTCATCTAATCGACATCTTAACGAAATACTATCGTGATCAATATTTTTTCAGTTATTTATTCTTGCTAATAGGAAAAGCTTAAACATGCACAAAAATTATTAAAATACGCATGCGAATATTAAAAAAAATTGAATTTTAAATATGCACAAAAATATTGACACGAAAAAAGACAGACTATTAACTTTTAATCAGTTTTATTTAAACAAATGTTTATTACAAAGCATAATCATATGTTTTTCCAAGTTTTCAAATTGAAAGGATCTTCGATTGTCGCACGAAACGGTCGAATATATTGAAAATATACTTTCACCATTAGTTCATGTTACTGGGGCGCATACTTAAATAATATTAATTCACATTAAGATAGAGTGGTATGCCAATATATCCATCGGCTTCGTTTTTATTAAAATATATGTTGTTTTCAATCTTGGTCAACTTTTGAAGGCCAACATTTTGACTAAAAAGTTTGTTAAGTTTTTCAATAAATATATTATTCTTGATATTTGAAATTTTTTAAAATTTAGTGTTAATTTATTTTTGTGCAAGTGTCAGCTGTGACATACGTTTATCCCGATTATTAAAATTGGAGCGCTTTACGAAAAAACAACGCTTTTTCATCGTAAAAATTTATTACGAAAATTTGGAAAGTTATGCTAAAACAGCTCACGTACTTTTCCATCTGAACGGCTTCGTGAATACACAAAATTGTCGAATTTGGGACTCAGAAAATCTTCATGCAATCCATGAGAAATAAATGCTCCCACGACAAGCAACTGTCTGGTGCGGATATTGGTCAAGAGGCTTGATTGGACCTTAATTTTTTGCGGATGAGGCCGAAATTGCAGTGACTGTGAACGGCATTCGTTACAGGCACATTTTAAATGAGTTCTTGTATACGTCAGAAATCTGGACGACATGTGGTTTCAGCAAGATGGCCCCTCCTGCCACACCGCAAATGAAAAAATAGATTTATTACAGCAACGATTTCCAGAACAAATTATCCCAAGAAATTCTGATGTCTACTGGCCACCAAGATCATGCGATTTAGCGCCGTGCGATTTTTATTATTGCGGTTTTATGAAATCTCGGTTTTATGCGAATAAACCAGAAACAATTACTAAGCTAAAATTTGAGATCCAACGCGTTATTGGTGAGATGCAGCCGCATCTCTATGAAAATGCTATGAAAGGCTCCATGGAAAGAATAATAGGCCGTCATCAGAGCCATGGGGTCCATTTGACAAATATTTTACTTCTTTATTTCATACTTAATCGGAACATGCCTTCTTTTAATACTTAATCGGAACCTGTCTTCTTTACAATTCAATGAAAAGACCACAACTATCGCAAAAAAATAGGATTTTTTTATTTTCAAATGAAAAAGTGCTTTCTTACTAAGACACCCTTTACAAAAATAATTATAATAGCAGACAATAGTTTGAGTAGAGCATGAAGTACATTTTTTCCAGCATCTGCCAATCAGTAGTTGTGGAATTTTAGTCAAAATATTAATGTTCTACTTACATATTTGTAGAAGTTAATTTGTAACTGAGATTGTAATCTTATAAAAGATTTTCACTTAAATACGTCTTTTTTTCTTTCTAATTTCTAATAATATAAAAGAAAACTTGCTTTATTATATATTTTCAACGGCTAATTCTGTAATAAATATATCCCATCTTTATTCACAAACATTGAACTTCCAACTCAATATTAAACAATGAAGGAGATAATACTTTATGAAGTGTTGCTTTTTTTTCAAAAAACATCACTTCAGTCAAGTCATTCTTTTTAAAAGACCTTTGCCAGACATAAATAATACTCTCTTGAAATTGCCGCTTAACTCAACGCTGAAAAGCTGAAATTCAATATGTACATTATAACAACCACTTGAGTGAATAAATACAAGGCTTTTCAAAATGAAACCCATCATTTTTTTTGCATGCAGTCAAGACAAGTGATTTATAGAAATTATTTTCTAAAATCAAGTTCAGCGGAATGAGGAGGGGAAAAAGTAGAAACTACAGAAAAATAATGCAATAAAATTTACAGGTAAATAAATCAATTTATAAGTGGTTTTATATAGTTGATGAATTAACGTAATAAATACTATGCAACGCAAAGTTTCATCATGAAATGTTGGATATAGATAAATAGATTATAGTAATGAAGGAATAATGAAGTTGATGTTATTTGTAAAATTTTTAATTTTAACAGCTGTTGAACAAAAGAAAAGAAGGATCTGAAAAATAATTTTAAAATTAAAAATGATCGTGTTGTGTTAAATGGAACCACTGGACGTATGATTAATATTATTTATGAATTATTTTTCGAAATAGCTGTAATTTGTACTTAACCTTTAAGGGAACACCAGGCATTTTTGAGATTTTTTACATTGATAGCATAGACATATCCTACTGATTTTTTATAAAGTCCTCAATAAAGGTGTTTTGTATAAAACAAAAAAAAATTAAGAATTTTTAAGTTGTTTTTAATCCAAAGTGATTATTATTTTGGCTAAAGTTCGTAAGATTTTTTAGTCAGAAAGAATTGGACATGAGACAATATTCCAAAGCAACAAGGGAAAATTTTAACACTAATTACTTTCAGCTTACAAGGGAGAACAGAAGCAACGTTGTTTTTCGGAAGCCGCTACACTACCATCATCGGTGTTATTGTGTGTTTCCATGTATCCGCCACTGTTTAGGTTGCTCGGTTGAATGTGATTTCAAATTTGTATTTATACAAATAATGACTTGAAAAAGGGAACGAGAGTTATTTGTATTGTGGAAGGCATTATTAGTTGTTTTTACAGCAAACACAACTTCACAACTATTAATATTAAAATTATTCCATCACTAATTAACGTTAAATTAACCCATTCTTACATTGAATGTAGCGGCTCCCGAAAAACAACGTTGCTTCTGTTCTGCCGTGTAAGTTGAAATTGCTTAGTGTTAAAAATTTTCCTTGTTCCTTTGGAATATTGTCTCATGTCCAATTCTTTCTGGCTAAAAAATGTTACGAACTTTAGCCAAAATAATAATCACTTTGGATTAAAAACTACTAACAACCAATTTGTTCGAGAAATAATTACTTAAAATGAAATAGTTTTAGTTTTTTATCTGTGGGCGCGAGAATTTCTCTACAAAAAATTTTACTCACGTTTGAACCACCAGGAGCCAACCAGGCCCTATACTTTTATGTACAAAAAAACCTTTCATAGAATCAAAACAAAACGGTTAAAAAACAATATTATAGTGGATGAGTAGCTTTTTCCGTTCAGAAGGAGAACGAAGTTTACCCAGTATATTGCCTCGAAACTTGCTAAATATGGCATCAAAATATGGTGGACATGTGACTCCAAAAATTAATTTCCTATTAGGAGGTAATACGACTATCTATACTGGCAGAGAGCAGGGCCAAATTGGTGGACACTTTTTACAACATGATTGAAGGACGTAACGGGTTTAGCTTCATACATAGTACGTGATGAAAATATGTTTGTGCCAGAAGAAAATTTTATCTAGACTTTCGGAACAGCTTGTTTACCCTTGCGTTCAAAAACGAAATAAAAACAAAATTATTACGGCAAATTTCGTTAGTAGATCAGGTAGTGAGACAAAACAAATTATTTAGAATACTTAAAAAGTTTTCATCTATTACGGGAACCTAAAGATATTTTGCGTTAAGAGAGGGGCCCTGAGGTGTTGAAAAACAAATCAAAGTGCGCTATTTGTAAAGATATAGACAATGTAAAACGTAACTAGATTATTCTGCAAATTTTGTAAAAGTCCTGTTTGCCTTCAGCATCCGAAATGTGATTATACATGCTTTAAATGTAACCAAGACTGTATATGATTTTATAACCACTAGTGTATTCTGCGGTCGACTCAATCGACCGCATTCTAGAAATTAATATTAAACATTTCCATAAACATATACGACACAATACAAAAACAAAAAACATAAAAAATAAACAACTTAAAACTCTGTCGCAATTCTAGGCAAAAGCAAATTGAACAAACAAACATGTACACTAGGGTTATAACTTATTCCCATTTTTTGCAAATATCAAAATGGCCCTAGCATAGTCGAATGGTCCATTGAAAACTATTAAAAAATGATATTAATTTTTCGCGGTTTTCAAAAAAGGTTACCCACAAAATGCGGCAAAGTTGGAAATTTATTTTTTTTTATTTTTATTTGTACTTATACATTTAAAATTTAAATTTGAAATTCATGTCCTTTAATAATTAAGAAACTTTTGAACTTTTTTTTTCATTTATTAATAAAATATTAAACATTTTTTATCAAATTTTTTTCTTTAGGGGTTTTAGAAAATCGATTTTTTATTTTCAAACGACCCAAAAAAATTGCTTTCGTAAATAACACAATATTCACTATCGCGAAGTGCTAGGGCCAACATTTGGTTATACACCCAATGCACACTTTGGCTATTTTTCAAGTTGAAGCTGATACGTGCATGTGTTAGTAGCAATATTAAACGATTGCAGCTCCTTAAATATCGAACCGATTTATATAAAATTATGACTGTGCACATTTACGTAAGAACACTTTTAAAAACATATAAATCTTTACAAAATCGAATCAGTATTACGGGCATAAAAGGGTTCTAAAAAACGTGTTTGCCTATTAATAACATAGATTACCCCATGTTAAAGATCCGACAGAATTTTTTAATTTTTTTTTTCTTGTTTGCCTTTGTATTTTTTTTAAGTTCTACTATTGGCCCTGGGTTTCGTTTATGTAAAATCATTTTGGTGTTTCCTTAAGGGTTAAAACATATATTATTTAAGAAATAATTTATTTGGCAATCGAATAGAATATATCTTCGTTTAAGAGATGTAACATTTTCAATTTTGGCAGCAAACTTATCATATTTAAAACTATTTCTTGTTTGTGGTTATTATATTTTTTTTTCGTTAAGCGATTTTACCTTGTAAGTATATTTGCTGTTGTTGCTGTCGTGTTGTAAATATCTATGTTTTTTGTGGAAAAACAAATTTGTTACAAATGCATTTTCAACACCCACCCAATTTACATTTCTTTTATTATTTTTCATACTCTTCATGTGATACGAGTATATGAATACGCAAATGTATGCTTTTCATTTCGAAATGATATACTGAACAAATTATATTTCCTCTGCGCTTACAAGTACAACTAGAACTGCAACTACAAAGCAATATTAAATTTACAAGTTTTTATTTATATTGTATTTATCTTTTTTTTTTGTTTTTTTGGTGTTGCATGTTATTGTTGTTACCATTTGTGGCATACACTTCGTTATGTTGTTGCCATTGCAATGCAACATTCTAAAAATTTCACATTAAACGCACTTTATTGTAGTTTCCTTTTCTCCTATAATATTTAAAATTTATGAGCGAAAGAAATAGTAAAAGCGTGAAAGAAGTACATAATATTAGAATTTAAATTGAAAACTTTACTTTATTCGGTGGTAAATATAACAAAGAATCGAATATTTTTTTTATATTTTTGCAAGCAACTTGCTTGAACGAGGGAATTTGTGAGGGGCCTCAAAAATATATTTTTCGTTCTCCAGCAGTGTGTAGTTTACACGAAAAAAAAGATTCAATAAGTTTTATGCCGTTTGCTTTCCTACAAAAATTTTACATTTCTTTTACTTTTTATCAAAATAATTGCAATTTATTAAAGTTTTTTTAAGACAAAAATTTTGCATTGTAAGTGATGATACAAAAATTTCTAATAAAGTCACAATTTGCAATAATTATTATATTCGGGGTTGTCACAGAAACCAATATAGTCGAAATTAAATTTTAAAAGACGACAAAAATTCCTTTGTATGATGAATTTCAATGTTATCGGTTTTATGTTCAAAACATATTGTAATTTTTTATTGAACATAAAACCAATAACATGGAAATTCATCAAAGAAAAGTATTTTTTGTCGTCTTTTCAAATCCAATTTCGACTACATTGGTTTCTGTGACAACCCTGATTGTAAATTTGCAATTAAAAAGTCAAACAATTTTGCACTTTTTTTCTAGAAAAGAAAACTTCATTAGTATAAGAAGGCAACATGACAGTTGTCGTAGTGAGAGTCGATAGTCCGCGTATAAGCCGGTAGTGATAGTGAAAAATTATTAATCTGATTATGCGATGTTAGTCTGAAGGTGGAGCCATCCCATTTATTTCGTACAAAATCTTGGCCCGGACAAAATTTTGTTGACTAAGAGTTTCCTGCAACACGATACACTCATTTGAAAAAAATATTCCGGAATATCAAGGCTGCCATATGAAATATATGAATAAAAAAATAAAAATCTGTGACAAATTTTATAGGAAAAATTATAATAGGTAAATGCTTCTGTTAATAGCTAATGAACTGAATAAAGCAAGATTATTTCCAAGGAAATTTATGGAAAAAAATTCAAAAATAAAAGAATTGCTGTCAAATCGCTTTTGAAATACTTTTATGTGGCAACTGAGTTCAACTTTGGCAAAAACTAAAATTCAATCATTTCTAGTTGAGAGTTGTGCGAACAAAATAGTTTCTCTCCCTCTCAAAAAGAGAGGCATCAAACTACATTTGAATAAAAATTTGTCCGGACAAAAATTTTATGGGTGAATCCAGCTTAAGTAAATTTTTTTATCAAGTCTACAAATTATAGATCCTAGAGATATTCTTATATTACAAACGGAAATAATTAAGTATTTAAATAAAAGTCAAACGTTTGCTTTTAACTCTTCATTGCTCTCTCAGAATTATCTATAACTGTCACAATTGCTGCATTTTTTTCATATAGAACGCCGAACGTAGTCACTGCAATTATACATATTATTTGCCTTATTACGGTTGTCGAATTTTTTTTCATCTCCGACTTCGACAGTGTGTCCTAGATTAAAGAATAATCTTGTGTGGCTCTTTAATCTAGTAGAACTTATTAAACTCGAAGGCGAAAATGTTACAACCATAATAAAGGCCGACGCACATAGAATCCGTCGTACGTTATACATTTTTTTTCAACCGACAACTAAGTACGCCTCCGTCAACGCAAAGTACTAAAGTTGGGCAACTTTTAACTTTTATCGTACGTTGAGTACTTTGACAACTATCAGCCTTTTTGCACCATTTTATTTAGCCTCTTGTGTTGTGTGGTGACAAAACTAAATTAAATAGAACTAAATAAAAATTACAATTAAAAGAAATTCCAGAATATCCTCGAATTCCATTGAAAATGTGTACTTTAATCAAATGAAACTGATTTAATATCCGTCAATAAAGTACTCATTTAGTCAACCTCCACCGCCGATACTTTAATGTTAGTTGAAAAAAGCAACGTATAACGTACGACTGATTCTATGTGCCTCGCCCTTCAGGCTCAATATTTCAGAGTTTCAAATTAAGACGGTATAAGACGGACTTCGTATAAGATGGTACCTAAATATATGATTGTATAAGTATGTTTGTGGTATAAGACGTACTTTTAGTTTTATTGAATTTATAATTTGAAATCACATTCAACCGAGCCACCTAAACAGTGGCGGATACATGGAAACACACATGAACATTGATGATCAGAGTGCAGCGGCTCCCGAAAAACAATGTTGTTTCTGTTCTGCCGTGTAAGTTGAAATTAATTGATGTTAAATTTTGCTTTGTTTCTCATGTCCAGTTCTTTCGTACTAAAAATGTTACGAACTTTAGCCAAAATAATAATCACTTTGGATTTAAAACCACTAGAAAAAGCTATTGTTTCAGTACAGCAAGGTGGATTAAGTATAACCAAATTTTCAAAGCTAAGAGCGCAATTGTGAGTTTAAGGTGCCAGGGTGAGTATAAGACTTACTTGGGGTCCAAGTTTGCATATTAAACGATTGCCTGAGAATATTTAGGCTACATCAGCCTTAGCATGAAATTCATATTTAATGTTCTTAATACGATTTTACAGGGGGTCTAAAATAAGATCAATGAAATTATTTAACGAAAATTGTTTGATTTGCAGCATTTTTATGCAACTGGATTTTAAGTTTCGAAAACATTTCAATATTTTTTCGCTAAGTTAAACGTATCGCATCCATTACGAATATCTGTTAAAATGAAGTCTGCCATAAGATAATGTAACTTAATGCATTTCTCTACATTAACGTCTCTTAAAGCCTGATTTTAATGTCAAACACATGTTTAAGAAAATTGAATGAAAGAATGAAGTGTGCCTGCTACCTTGCAGCACAGCAAATAAATAGACTTACATGCCATACTTAGTTAGTAATATGAGATTTGCTGCATGCAACAAAGCAATAAGACAGTCATTTAGTAAAGGCAGCTGCATACATGATGATTATGATGATGCTGCTGCTGACGATGATGAGAAAAACGAAGACAAGTTGCAAAGAATATAAAATAAAAATTAAATTACATAAAAATTTCTTTTACCTTCATTTCTCTGAAAAGTTTTCTTTTTTATTTTTACTACGCTAAAGTTCGATCAAGTGTTCTACACGATATGTATTTTATTTGATGTAACAGACAGAGTTTTTCTTTCCTTTCCTTGCCAAAGAAGATTTGAATTTTTTTTCGTTTTGAAGCAGGCAGCAAGTGGGTGCAGTTGGAAAAGTATGTAAGAAGTGCCGCTAAGTGAAATCAATTGTTGTAAATTTTTCACAGCACATTAATATAAATGTTTTTGTTAGTTTTCCCACCTGCAGTTACACCAAAGTATGTAGTTTGTGTTCTTTTGCCCAACTAAATTTAAAAGGATGTTGGAGGCATTAATGCAAATATACAAATATGTATAAGGAGGCAAGGGAGCAGGTGAAAAGTAGAAAATTTCATTACGAAATGAAGTTGTTATTGGAATTCATTAAAGCAAAATGAGAAATATTAATTTTGCTAACAAAATGTTCAATTTGTTAAAACATATTTTTTTCTATATATAATAGTCATACCCAATTCAGAGCGTTGAGCGCCGCGCTAGCAACAGGGCATTAAGAATAATATATTAAAAAAAAAATTACGCTGAATTTTTTTGTAAATATGAACCCGGCTGCTAACGCGACGCTGAAAGAAAGTCTGCAAACACAGCAAACTTTAAACAAAATTTAGAATCTTGAAAACATTTCATTTTATTTAAAAAAAAGTTTCGTTTACAATTATTTGCATGTTTCTCTTGCTTTTTAGCTCTTCTTCAAAAATTTAATTTCATCGACTTTTTGGCCAATAATATTGAGTAGTATATTCTATGACCGACGCTATCGGCATTTACATAAATACTTTCGATAAAATACAAAAACATAAAATATTCAAAATAAACAACTTAATAATAAGTTTTCTCTTTTGTTTATAAACTTTGTATAGAAAATGCTCTGTTTCATTTCATTGCAAAAGCAAAACATGCATGCATTGTTTATTTTTCAACTTGAGACTGATAAATGAATTTGCAAGAAGTGTGCATGTATTAGTAGCAACTTTAAACGCGTATAGCTGCCAAAATACTAAACCGATTTAAATAAAATGAAGATTGTGCATATATATGTAAAAAGCCTTTGAAAACATATACATCTTTTCAAAATCGGTTCAGTATTGCGCACGTAAAAAGGGATCTAAAAAATGTGTTTGCCTAATAATTATATAGATTATACATACATCGCCATCATACGATTTGAAAACGCTGTTTACTTTGGAAAATAAAACACATAGAATAATTTTAATAATAATTATGGCGTGAAACTGCTAAAGTAAAGTGCCAATTTCATAAAATTGTATTTATTTTTCGTGAAAATTTTATCGTTTATTACAAAAAGATCAGTGCCTTGAATCTGTAACTTGCTTTGTGTTTTTTAAAGGATAACATCTGAATGATTTCTATTATTGTTCTTCGTTTTCATATCAGTTTTCACTTTGCATTGTGTTCTAGAAAATCAAGCCCTAAACTATTTTTTGGTGCAAAAGTTTCTAATTTTTTTAAAATTTATTAATCAGGTTATTGATGAAAAGCGATATATTTCGAAACAGTGGATTTTCTATTATTTTTTTTTATATTTAATAATTTATTAATAATAATAATGAAAAACGATAGATTTCAAAACAGTCCATTTAAACAATTTTGAGAATAATTTTCGAGCTCATATCAAATTACTGACTTGAAGAATTCGCGCTAAAATATAATATTTATTCATAATAAACGTATTTATTTTAAATTTATTAAAAACAAATATTGAAATATCCACAAAACCAATTTTTTAAAAAATAAGTTTTTACAAACACTAATTAATTTTTTTGTCAAAGAATTTGATCGAAATATCTCAACTAAAGATATCAAAATTTTTTACTTATTTTGATGATTTATATTAATTCTGCTTATACAAGTAAGCTGTGAGTGTCTGCTTTCATTTGTTGTTGGAACCAGTAATGCCAGGAGTTGGAAATTTTCCTTTTTGTAGCGATTTTATTGGAAAATTTCAAGCGAAGGGCAAAGAGATCAGATTTTTCATTTTAAGGAAAATGTAGGGAAAACTTAATTTTTTCCTTTTTTATTACGGCATAATTGCGTAAAACACTACACGAAAGTGTGAATATTATACAAATAAAAATTTAAATTTAAAAATTTGTTACAGTATTTCGCGCGATATTTCATACAGACAGAAAACATCTTTCGGTAAATAATATCTAGAGACAACGATTTTCCTGGGAATAGAATTTGTATGAATAAACAAATACAAATTTGAAAATTTTTTGTATATTTTTTATGTTTAATACATAAATTAAGACTTTTTAAAATTATATATTTACTTATTAAGCTATTTTAATTATTCAAATGCGTTCTTCGACAAAAGAAAAAAACACTTGGTTCATTCTATCTTTCCGGGTCCCATTTTTTTTAAACGTGGTCAACATTTTATTAAGCATTCAAAATTAAGATTTCATCATCCTTATCCTTAGTTCTCTGCATCCTTATTTTAAAATAAAATTTTATATCCGGCGATATAAATGTACAAAATGTAAAAAATGTAAATTAAATGTTCGTTTTTGCCAAAATCAAACAATTTTTAGAGTTGAAAAATATGTAGGGAACTTCATTTGTGTGTGTAGGGAAAAAGGGGGATTTTTTTAGAGACATCACTGGTTGGCATCACTGGTTGGAACAAGTTTTTAAGCTTAATTGCAGCCGAAGTTATCAGAGTTTTGCTAAATTAACTTTACAATTAATATAAATCATACGCCACCATATTTAGCATTTTAAATAATCATTAACTTGTTTATAAAAAATCAATTTTCGTAAACTTTTTTTAATATATTAAACATTTTGATGAGAATTTTGTATGGGATTTCATTCGATATCGGATGCCGTAATTTGCCCCCTGATGTTTCTGACACTTTCACTACTATTGAGGTCGGTTAGTTTACTTGGACAAGAGCTTATTAAATAGAGCAGGACAGGTTTTGAGTAAATCTCGTTAAAATTCCTGCAAAAACAGTATGACTTTAAAGATTTGGCAGTAACATGAAAAAGAAAAAGCATTGAGGATAGATTAAAAAAATGACACAAAAAGCTAAATCAACGAAAAAAGCAGTTAAAAAATTCAAAAAAATTTAAGTTTAAAAATTAGCTGCCATATAAAAAGAAATTGTATTTCAAGTCTGTTTGATAAAAAAAAATATTCACCTTAAAACCAAATTCTTTTTCATTAGTGATATTGATTCACAACTTTTACTGCCAGGCCCACGAAGTCACACGTATTCGTTCTTTCGTAAAATTACATTTAAAAACAAATTTTTAGAATTTGTTATTGTTTTAAATGTAAATTGTATGAAAGAACAAATACATGTGACATCGTAGTCCTGGCAGTTAACTTAATTTTTATGTTGTTTTTGTGTGTTTTATAAATATAATTTTCGTGACGGGTTTTCCACAATTACGCTATAAATCTATTACACTGTGGCCCAGGATTTAAACAAAATACTATTTATGTTACATGAAGAAATTAAGAACCACATAAGAACATCATAAAATGTCACTTACTTCTAACATTTTTCGTAACAGTGCTAATGATATTAAATTTTGCAAACCCCACTATTTGTAAATTTCATTTTAACAATGTGTTTCTAATAAAATTGTCCCCTACTTGATAACAATTGCACAACTATTCAGATTTATTCCCAAGCTCTAAATAAGTCTCTATTTAAATGTAATTTATAATTTTGCTTTGCGTGTAGCCAGCGCAACGATAGATATTTAACATTTTCTAGCTGAAGTTCCTTATTAATATTAATCATACGCCTGATGCTTGGAAAATATATAAAAAAACAACTTCAATATTTCTTGCTCCATGATGAATATTGACAACTAAAATGTCATTTTACATTCATTAATTTTTAACAATAGTAGCAACCACTCCATGGCATCTCTTATTTTCGAAGTAGTTTGAACATTAATTTGGTTAAAATGCCACATTTATGTACATCTATTTTATTTTGCACAAAGTTTATTTCATCTCCATTTTTGCCCACTCACTTTACAAATACAATTTATGGTAAAATTAAGGTTTAACAATTTAACGAAATTGTATGGGAAATAAAGTGCGACGGAAAGAAGAAATACAATTTGAAATTCCCAGGCAAAAAAAAACAAGAGAAATTACTTGGAAATACGTTGAACATCAAATAATAATGGTGAAAAGAAAGATGATACATAAAAAACCGAAAGAATTTTGATGTTATTACAGCACAAACATATCATTGATGCTGAAAAATTCACAGAAGCAGGAGTAAGCAGTGGAAATAATAATAACAACTTGATATTGCAAGTGTGTATAGTTACAATATGAAATGTTGTATGTAAATATTGTAAAAATATAAAATGCAACCAACTACCACCACTGACTGTGAGTAAGAAACGAAAGGTTTTTTTAATGAAAAAAAAAACAGGAAACCAACCAGAGGAGGTAGTGAAAATATAACTTGATCTCTTATTTCACAAACGAAGTATAAAGTTAAGGATTCATTTTTATGCGCACAAAATTTAAAAAAAAATTATTTATATTAATACGTATGTTGTCTGTATGAATTCATTATATTTGAATGTTGCTGGCTGGCACTGATGCTACGGCCACTTGTATAACCACGGGGAATAAGGACCAGCTAACGTGAATGACGAGAACGATGCTGCATCTGCTTTAGATGTTTAATGTCGAAAAGTTCCTTTTGGTTTCCTCTTCTATGTACTTTTTTTTCTTTTTTCAATGCTGGCACTTTTTCCCGGGCATAAATATTTCTTCGTGTTTGACCATTATCATGTTTACTGTGCATCAGTTATTATTTGTTTTTTTTCAGTTGCCTTGATTTTTACAAAATTATGTTCTTTTTGCAAACAACAGTGGCGGGCAAACTTGAACAAGCAAACATTTAAAGTTTAACAGACTTTCTTCATTTTGATTAACAAACAGTGTAAAGCTTTGCGAGCATTAGTATAGTTTATTTTTGTGCCACACTGCTGCAGTATGTGGTGGCAAGAAAGTAGTAAATGTTGCTTCCTTTTATAATTGGGGCAATTCAAGCACACATTATGTTGTTCCTGGTGGTTGGCTAAAGTTGTTAAATATTTAATATGAAATGATATTATTACTGTTGTAAAATTGGCAAAAAGTTTTCTTCCTTATTTTTAATTTCGAAAAAATGTTTAAGGGTTGCTTTAACTTTTATTTTTTTTTTATTTTTGGTACTTTTTAATTAAAAATAATAATTTGCAATAAAAATAAAAGTTTTTTTTTGATAAGTCAGGAGGTTAGTAAAAAATAAAATGTGTTAAAGGATGTCGTTGCTGACAGTATGTGGTGGTCAGGCTGTTATGGCAGCGTCTTTCAAATCTGCTGATTGTGATTATTCTTCAGTCTCTAATGTCCTTCAAACTTGACTGCTTAAAATGTGTGTAACTGGTTTGGTAAACATTCAAAGGGAAACGAGGCATTGTAATAGACTAAAGCAGCACACTGTGGAGGTCGAAGACGAAAATTCGACAACCGCCATAAGGCAGATTATGTTAGAAAAAAATGATTAATGTTTTTGTTAAACTATTTAGAAAGTCATCTAAAAAACATAAAAAAAATAAAAACAAAGTAAACAAAAATGGAAAATAGCTTGATCTCAGCAGTCAATGGCTCTGCAAAAAGCGGGAAAGTATGGAATATATGAAATAATAATTCAGCAGAGATGGCAATTGTGTACTAAACGAAATTGATTTAACTTGAAAAAAAATAATTAGTAGTACTTTTCGTATTCTAATTCGTTAAATAATGCAGTTAAATAGTTGATATTACTGATCAATAGTATCCACCGTCAAAAGGGGTAAAATCATACAAAAGAACGCTGATGAGATGGTGTAGCGACCTCGAAATCAGTACTGATCCGTTCTGCTAGTCTGATGAATAAATTGTTTCAAATAAAAAGTACTCTCTTAATAAAATAACAAATTTATCCATTGAGTTTCTTAAATTAAAAGAAATGGGTAAATTCAGATTTGAATTCAAGCCAAACAATTAATTTCAATAAAATATATGATTCATAGGATGTCCTTGTTTGATTTTGCTGCAAGCATAATACTCAATCATAACGTTATGGTTAACTAAACATCTTCAACTCCAATGTCCGATCTACATTATTATACGAATGCGAAACGTGGAATGCGGCCCCTCGTGATACGAATGTCCTGCAAGTGTTTATAAACAAATGCCTTAGAAGAATCTTACGAGTATTTTAACCACAATACATATGAAACAACAGACTATGGCATCAAACGATCCAGTAACCCATAACTATTCAAATACAAAGGCGAAAATTGCAGATATTGTCAGAACAGCGATCGAGTGGAACCCTCATGGCAGCCGTAGAAGAGGTTGACCAGCTCAGACATGGCGAAGACATACCGAAGCGTCAAATAAGCAAACTAGCTGCAGAGCAATAAAAACGTCACTATGAGCAGATCCAGATGGAAAGATTTTGTTGAGTTGAGAGTTGGTCAGCTCAATCATGTTTTTGCTTTGCAAAAAAAGAAAACCCTGGGCCATTTCATATTTGCTTACACATTAAAATATCTTTTTTTATATTAAAAGAAAAGCCTAATCACAAGAAAGATTAAGTCATCCATAAATAAATAAAGCCAAAGAAAACTCCAAAGTACGTATTTTTATTAAAACAAGTAAATAATGCTTGAACACTCCAGAAGGAGTTTCTACGATCAAAACTTTTACTTTAGCCACAGTGGCGATCGCGATTGTTTTTAAGCAAAAAATACAAATGGATGGTGCAAGGGCTGGCTTGATTTAAGGCACAAACAGGATTGCTTTGGATTTATTGATAGATGGATAGATAAATTGGATGAATGATGGCAGACCAATTATTCTAGTCGTTCCATCATGAAATCAGGACTAAACAAAATCATTTACACAATTCAGCTTGATCATGCAACCAATTTAAAGCCGTCTGAGCAGATTGATTTATATTTACTTCATCTTAGAATAGAGTTTAATTTAAAATTTTCATTTCATACTTCAAATTAATTTTCATTACATATTTCTTTCTATTTTAATGAAACAAATAGAAGATGGGTCACAAGATAAGATTGCATGATCACCAGCCAGTTATGGACTCATCTAAATAGGAAAAATACAGCTTTTTTGTTTTTTAAGAAATCGATTCTAGTGTCCGTACTAACCAGACACTGTCTCATAGGCAGGCATGCACAAAGGTTAAAGGTCGAACATAATGAGTTTTGTAGCAGCTGCCGAGATATCGATGAAGAAGAGAGTGTAGAACATTTTCTGTGTCACTCTCCCGGTATTGCAAGAAAGAAAATGGCCACAATGGGCCCCCTGAGTTCCTGTAACTTTCCGACGTCACCTGTGTTGAACTGCAACGTATCACAATGGATCAAAACGGTGTGAGTCCGGCATTCTGGCTGCCACCCTTATCTAACCTTATTTAACATTTTATTTTCATTTAATTTTCTTGAGTATCGAACCTATGCTGCTAATTCATCGCATGTTTGTAAACCAACATCTTGACCAACTCACCCAACCCGTCTTAACCAAATCAGAATGTATGTTTTTGCTTTCTGTGCAAAATCTAGTTCTTGTCTTTCCCTCATCAAAATGTTTCCATTTTAATCAATTCAAAACTTTTAACAAACTTTTCCTTAATTTATACAAATTATAATCGGTTAATAAAACAAAGTTACTAAGTTGAAACACTTGTTATTAAAAGTTTTATGCAAACACCACAACAGGTACAACAATTTAGAAAATTTCCTTCCTCCCTTTTCACTCAGTACTCTGCCACAAGTCCAGTAAAATACCAAAAACAAAAAAATAAAACGATTTGTTACAATTCATTGAACACGAGCAACAGCAGACTGGATTTTTTTCTTTTTTTTATTGTTTTTTTATTTTAATTTAAAAACATTTTAATATTAAATTTTCATAACTATTGCTTGGAACACAACACATGTTGCAGTAGCTGAGAATAAAAGCTTTGTTTTTTTTATTAGAAAAAGTTTTGCAGTAACACGCCCTTTTTGGTAATAATTTCAAACTATTCAACCGTGTTAAATGAATATTGAAAAAAAATTGAATATAATTTTTAGGATGTAAATTTTATATTATAAATTTAATTTAAAAAAGTGGTAGCAAATTGTATTTTGTGCTCGAGTTGACCAGTTTTTTTTTGTCCAAACGAATACTTTAACAGTCAATGATGCATAATGCCGGTGCGCTTTTTGCTTTAGCAGTCGCATTGAAAAATTCATTTGCTTATTGTTAGTTTATTTTTGAGTTGCAAAAGGTTTATTTAAATTTGAAGTCACAATATTTTATTTTATTTTACTTTATTTTGTTTATATATTTCAGACACACCCAACTAAAGTTGATATTGGCAAGACAAACAGTTTTTTACACATTTTCTTTTCAATGCGTAAATTGAATTTTTTTCTTTTAAAAAAGCATGACTCACTTTATTGTGAACAAAAAATATTTCCTAACTTCTAAAAGCAAACTAAAAGGAAGACCTTTACATAAAGTCTATGCCTCATTTTAAGGTAGCTGAGGGAAGGATCTTCGTCCAAGCCATACCAGACACAGAACTACGGAAGCCGTAGCAGCGATAGACAACACAGAGGGGTTACTCGCAATTTCAGTGTAACAATAGTTCGATTTTGTATCATTTTTCTTTCGCAACGCAATAGAGAGTAATCCGCAGAGCTGAAAAGTGTGGCAGCGTATAATTTCGTATATAGAAAGATCTTATGAGGCCCTGTTTTCCTTAAAGGAACCAGACGAATCTAATTAATTTTATCATATTTTGTGCACCCCCTGGACGTATGATTAATATTAATTGCTTTTATTAATTCATTCACTTAAATTGTTATAGTTTCTTTATTTAGCAAGCGATTAAGCAAATTTCCTGCCAACTTTTAAACAAAAAAATACTTTCAACTTTCTTCCATTAGAAACAATTACTTACAAAGATCCACCCAACGGCTTACGTTTCACCTGAATAAAATAAACAATTGCAAGTAAAAATTTATTAACAATTTGTAAACAACACTTGTAGCTTATCCCTGTGGGCGAAAAGACTATAGCTAAAAATGCTCTAGTTACCCAATAAAGTTTTAACTATATTTCCTTATTCTAAAATGAATTTCGCAAAGCAATTATACCACGGGAGGTTTTCCTGTTCTTGCCACAAAAATAAACTTAATCTTTTGCACCTTTATTCTTGTTATTATCCCACAGCCACAGGAACAATAAATGTGCTTTTAAACCAGGTTAGCAGTTAGAGCAGGCGGTAAGGATGGTTAAAGTTAAAGTGAATGAATGATTGGCGTGAGCTGCATGTTTAATTACGCGTGATAGAATTTTATATTAATTATAAAGAAATGATTTCTTTAACTTAAGTGACATTTTAAATAAGTACTTAGTGAGCGTTAGCTAGTTTTTTTGAACGTGCTAAAATGTTCTTCACAGTCACGTAAGTGTGCAATGGCGTGATAGGAAAAAAACAAGGCAGTGCGTCGACTTGCCTAAGGAATTTTTTATACTGGTGCGCTTGAAAACTCAAGTAACTCACGGCATCATCTCCAGCATGAAGCTTATTGTTTTATGTTCTCACTATCAAAAAAAAACGCATGCAACAGAAATAAGGCCACAGAAATCCATAAATAGTTAAGAGTAAAACAGTACAGTGACCTAATTTTTTCCATGGTACGAGTTTATAGAAATAAATGTAATAAAAAGTAAAAGTGCTCTTGGTTTTCCTTTTTTTGTATTTCTACAATTTGTTTCATTCAACCAACCAACAGCCAATTAAAGCAGCACCTTTTCTTTGGTCGGTTTTAATTTTGTATTTTTCATTTTTTTTTGGCTGTCGGTGCTGCTGTAACTTTGCAACATGACTTGTTAACCGCAATACATGCGGAACAGCACAAAAGTGTTAACAAAGTTTAGCGTCACTCTTGTTGGAGGTTTTCTTTTAGTTTTTATTTTGCTGTTAAATAGAACACTTAATAAGTCATTAAAATAATTATAACACAATATGTTGAAAAAACAAAAAACTAAAAAATCTAAGCTGCTCCTGCTTGTTTGCTTATGCTTTAGATAGTCTTTCACATTCACCGGCTGGTAATTCATTATTTAATAAAATACATAAAATCTGTTTACTCCAGATTTTACAAAGCAATATAAGATTGTGTGAAAGTGTTTGCTCGTGTCAGGGAGAGTAGAAAAAAGGGCAACTAAGATCATTGGCAAAATTAAAATTGTGTTTTAAAACTGTGTTAATAAAATGTTTGTTGAATTTTCTGTAGGCCTTCTTCCTGCTTCTGCTGCGGCTGTTTTTAATTCTGTATTATGTCGTACGTACTTAGCTAAAGTGTTATTCAGTCCAACCGCTTATTGAAAAGTATTGAATTTCATAAAATTGGCCAAAAGCCAACAGAACAATTGTGATCACAGTTCAAAAGGTTAATGAAAAACAGCTTTGGTGTTAAATGCTGGTGTCAAGGAAGAATTATTGATGAAAAATTGGAGCAAAAAAAATATTATAGAAATTATGTTTTAGATCTCAGTGAGTTTTTTGGCAACTGCTTAAAGAAATCGAGATTCTTTGCGTAGGGGGTTTTAATGTGTCAAGTGTTTGGTTTTCAATGCTGTATAAAATGTAAAAATTGTTTTATTATTACGGATTTGCTTAATTAAGGTAATAATTAATATTAATCATACGCACTAGAATACTAGAATTTTTAAATTTAAGAAATGTTAAGAACTGAGATGTTGGTTGCATTCGTAAATGCGGTTATTACAGCGGATGAAAATATAGCGGTTGAAAAGAACAACTTGGCGGCACATGTGCAATGATGCCACACATTTTCCCATCCACGCCAACATAATTTATTTACTGTTTACAGGCAGGAACCATAATTGCTTTGATGTAAAAAATCTTTAGATAATCAGGCATCTGATATAAATCGATTTTGAAAAAAAATCAATTTAAGAACAAAACAAAACAAGATGTGATGTGTTAATTTTTTCGTTTTGTGCATATTTTTTTAGCAATTTTTAACAAATTTTTCATCAAAATACTTTCATAATTTTCGTACACATCTAATTCTGTTTTTACACGGTAGATTGGTTCCGAAACATGCCTTGTAAAAAAAGACATTGATCGTATAAAAAAACATGTGATTGGTTCCTTATCTCTAAAACCTATTAAAATTAGTGAAAAAACAAGATTTTTTAAGAACAATTATTCATGTTTATTTTATTAAATCACATATATTTATAATGTGTATTTACACAGGCATAGTTATTAAAGAAAAAAAAAGATATGCACTCTAAGCTTAAAAGTATGTAAAATTATAATTTATCTGACAAGTATTTCTGCTTTTATGCACAAAAAGGGAATTTCCCGAAAAGTTTTGCTATTTACAATTGCTTTGACTAGCAACTTCGCTTGTATGTATGCACAAAAAAAACGAAAGAGAAACAAGTATGTACATATTCTCTTTGTGCTCTTTCTTGTTTTCGTATGGTTTCTAGCAGTTTGTGAGCTGTGTGTTTTTTTATTTATTTGTGTTGTGTTGTTTTGAATCGTGCCAAAAATAATAAAATCGTGTAAAAAAAATTAAAAATTTTTTGTTTTCAAACCGTGCTAAATCAAAATCGTGTAAAAAAAGAGCGCGTACAAACAGAATTAGGTGTATGTATATTCCCGTCGGCCTTCTCCAAGTCAATAATTTGATATCCGCTAGAAAATTATTCGCAAAATCGTTTGAAATTGATCACACTTTGTTTTAGCGATTATTTTGAAAGCGATCAATTTACATCACATGCCTGAATAGGTATTTTTTAATCGACATTTTTTTGGTCAAATATAAATTTTAGATTAATAAAATAAAAATTAATTTAATAAAATTTAGACTTAAATTTTTTCGGTACAGAATAAGAATCAAAATTCGACCGATATTTTTTCGGCAAAATATAGAAGTGAAGATTTTTTTATCTAAAAAAAATTTATAATTTTAGACTTTCTTTTTAATTGGAAAATTTAGAGTTAAATTGGAACAGCTATTTTTGATTGAAAAATTTTCAGTCAACTTTTATTTTTGACCGAAAAAATGTGGCTCGAAAACTTACCTTTTTTAACATTTTTTTTAAAAGGCAACAATCTTTCAACCTTTAGAGATTATTATTATTATTCTTTTTAACAAACACCAATTTCTGTATTCGAATATCTAATAGATAACTCAGACACGTTTTACTTTTAGAATTGAAATTTCGAAAATAACTGTTATTCTCGATTCCTGGTTGCAATAGTTTGCATTCATTTTGCGCAAATTTACTGCATTTAGAAATTCAGGTGTTTTTAAATTTTATTGCAATAGAAAAGAATTAGGTCCCCAAAAAATAAATATTGTAGATATAAGTATGCACAAAAACAAAAAAAACAATTATTTGGAAACTTACGTTTAAGGAGATTGAAAATTTATTACGGAATTTATAATTTACACAGTACAACATAGGATTTTTGGGTTCTGAGAATTGTACATGAAAGTACCAAAAAAAAAGCATAATTAATTTTTCCAAGTTGGCTGCATTAATAATTTAATGGCCATACGAATTTTTTTCTTCAAGGTGGATTTTTATAAATTTTTATACATTTTAAAACGGTTACATCTCTGTATACCGTACGTATATATCTTATTTTCCATATTGAAATATTCAATATTCTTCTGGTTTTAAAATGTAATTATTAATTATTAATGCAGCCAACTTGACAAAGCAAACGATCTTATTTTAAGGGGTTACTTTCACGTGCAATTCCCAGAATAGAGTCCCAAATCAATGAACTGAAAAATGTTGTACTGTGTTATACTGAACAGATATTATAATGCACAATGAAGTGTAAGGAGCGGGGCTAGAAAATGGCGTAACGTAATATGTGAATATTTAAGATTTCAATAGATGTTTACAGGAAATAATTCTGCGTTCACTAATAAGAGCAGATGACATTTCTGTCAATTTAATTGTATGTTTCTATCAGGGACTTATTCATAATACTGTCTCTTATTCAAAATTTACGCTTTAATTCATAATAAACTACTTACTTACAAAATTTTTAGAGAAAATTACCGGAGTTGCAGATATTTCAGTTCTCGAAAATTTATCGAAATTCCCTGCCAAATAAAAATACAAGTTTTTTTTAAATAATTAATGTTTGTAATCAATACTGATTCGGTCTGCTAGTCTGATAAATAATAAATTGTTCCAAAAAGTACTCTCTTAGTAAAATAATGAATTTATAAAAAAAAAAATTCTTAAGTTAAAAGAAATGGATAAACTCAGATTTAATCTTGAGTCAAACAATCCCTTTCAATGTCAAATATATATATTTTTTAAATAAGATGAAAGATTTTCATTCAAAATAAAATATTTGATAATAATAACTTGTTTTTAGAAAATAAAAACAAAAATGTTTATGCCAAATGTAGAGCCTCAACTGAACTCCTCAGCATAACTTCCAACTATTTGGTTATCATAAACAAAACTTTATTATCAATATAATAACAATATGCCACGTAATCTAATATGAGTTAAATATTGCACAATGGAAAAAGTTTAAAGAGTTTCATTCTTTTTTTTTTGGTACAAAAAATCGCTTTGGAATTGAATTAAGTTGTTATAGAATTTTCAACATTTTATTTATCGATAATCCATTTAATTTCATTTAGTTTGATTTTTCTCTGCTTTTTTTCTCCCAAAAGTATTGAGTTCTAGAATTGAAAACAAACCATTAACCCAGTGACACATTGACATCATCAGATTAAAATTGTAAAAATTGTTCTTTGTTTGAAATACGAAATTTACAATGGAAAAACTCAACTGAATCCAATGTTAAAATGTCAGTTAGAAAAAGAAATATGATTTGACTACCATGACTGCATTTTAGGTGTATATTTTTTTCGTTTTTTTTTTTTGGTAAATCAAAGTGCAGAAATAACCAGATCGGAAACCAGACAAACTCACAACAAACCAATCAGGCATACTGGCAAAAATAAAAACAAAATAAAATAAATCTAAAATCTGTAAACCAAAAGTTATAGAAAAAAATATAATACGGCTCTACAAACAGCATACAGCAGTTTGAAAGCTTTTAGAAATATTAAAAAATCAAGAAAGAAGCAAAAAAAATGCCACAAACTAACTCCCGCTTGTGAATTATTTTTATACAGAGAAAGACAGACAGACGGACGGATAGACAGACAGACAGACAAACATATTATTCGTGTACGAATAAATATGTTGTAAACAGGAAAATTGTTCATTACACTAAAAACGAATATAAAAAAATAAATTTGAAAAAAATGGCACAAAAATATAAATAAATTTCTCAATTTGCTATTCAAGTATCTGAACCACAACATTCACAATCAATAATTTGTTTAAACTCTACTTCGTTTTTTTCTATATATTTTTTTATTTTTGCATTGCAGCAAATTCATTTTAACATTCAAGTTGCCTTCAAGCTGTAAAATGTTACAATTTCATTTGCAATTAATTTATGAAGCGTAGGAGATAACATCAAATATTAAGGAAGATATATTTTATTACAATTCAATTCAATACAGGACACTTTGCTGGAAAGAGACGTAGAGGGAAAGAGAAAAGACAACAACTTGAAACCAGCCAAATGATTTCAAATGGCAACACATGTCAATTCGATAAATTGCTTGTACAATAGAGATACAACTACGAGTATAAATTTAAACTTATTGGCAAAAGTGTTAAATTTCTGCGAATACTTTTGGAAAGATAGAAATCGTTTCAATTGCTGCAAAGAAATTTCGCTTGTTAATAATTTTTAAAGTACTTTGAACTGCATTTAATTAACAGGCGTTTGACAATTAAGAGCAATTTTGTTTTTGGAATGTGAGAAATATCATTTGGTCAATTATTGCGAAGAAAACTTCAAACGGGTTAATAAATATTTATATGATAAAAATTTTTTCTGTAAATATTTATTTATTAAAATATGTTTTATTTTTTCGAAAAATAGTTTCCTTCTTTTTATAGTCAAATCAAAGTACAGCGAGGTGTGATTATTAGACAACTTTCGGTTTGATTATGTTAGAGTAAAACGAAATTAAAGCAATAGCGATAAAGACATTAACCATTACAAAGCAAAAATTATTTCATGTGTCAGTATATCCTTCGTTTACTTTAAGACTGTCGTAACTCCAATACTCTGTTTTTTTAAATTAATAATGCAGCATTAAAGTTGATATCAATCTTTACTTTAAGTAAAAAATCATATAAATAACGTTTATAATTTTCCAAAGAAAGTGCGATTAACTAAAAGTACGGTCACACTTGGCAAACATTTGCCCAAAAAAAAAAAAACGTAACCGCCACTTTTGCTTGGGGTTAGTGTGATTTAACTTGGTTTTTATAACACAAAATGAATTCAATTATGCCGGAAAATGCTATTTTTATATTATTTTTAATAAATGCGAACCCATATTTAAAAAATAAATTGTAATTAAAGAAAATGTAAATTTAGCTTTTCTGTTGGTTACGTTTTTTCGGCAAATATTTGGCACCTTAAAGCTTTATATTTATTTTCTGTGAATTAAGTTTTAAGAGTTATGACAGGATCGAAGCAAGTAAGCAAGAAATAATAAAATAGAACGAACAAATTGAAAAACTTTAGGGGAGAGGAAGTAAACCAAAAATTGTTCTTAACACAACTATTTCTGGTTTATTAAAATTATATTATTAAAGTCAACTGTTTTAAACTTTTTTTACGCTTTGTGGCCCAATATTTAGCGGTAACATCAAAGTCATTAATAAATTGTCTGTTTTATTTTAAATAAATTGTTGTTTCTTCATATTTAAATAACAAGTGAACAATGAATTTATTTAAAAAATATTTAATGGTATTTGATAGAACTGATTTTACTGTCTGTCTAATTTTCTCTTCCACCTGTCTTTGCAACATTTATATACAATTATTATTTTTATTTAGTGGTTACTTACTATTAAATATTTCAATTTGTTTAGTGTTTTTAATAAGAGTACTGATGTAAATTAGCGGTAGATACGTTTAGTAAAAATAAATATTTGTCTTCGAGCGATTTTAAATTGAATAAACACTGATGAAACAAGTTGTTTTGAGTTTTGCTTTTATTTTTATACCCTACACCATAAGCGATGACTTTAATTAAGTTTATTTGATTTGTTTAATTATTAATCGAATAATTTTTTTATTTGGATATTTCATTAAAAACGCTTTGTCGAAATGTGCTTTTAACTATTAAAATATGTGAAGCTTAATAAAAGATTAAGTTTTAATGAAAAATAATTCTGCAGACATTTTATCAAAGAATATGTTAATTGTAGCTTAAAAAGAGAACGGTGTACAAGATTCGGAATGTACCACTAATATTTGTTTGCTATAAATTACACAATTTTTTTCTGTGTAAATAACGAAAATTAAAGACACAACCGCAAAAGAAAAATAAAACAGTTTTTTTTTCCTTAATTTAAAACTTCATTACGAGTATCTGTGTTTACAGCAGAGATTAAAGTATTAGCAACTGAGGTATAACATATTATATTCATTGAGTTTTCCGCTCAGAAAAACCAAGCAGTTCGACCTAACTTTGGCCAAGATTATTTGAAATTAGAGAACAGAAATAAGACAAAACTATACGTGTCTAGCTCGCCAAGTCTGCTGCTAGATACCCTACGAACTACAAAATTTAAGAATTCCATTAAATACATTTTTTAGCCGATTAAGCAATATTTTTCTAACATGCCAAATTAAAATATATTTTTGGCTTTATTTTGTAACTGCTTTAAGAATTTAAAATATTTTTAATATTTTTGTTTATTTCCAATAAGCTAATTAGGCCTATTATTTTCATGTAAATAAAAATTTTTTTTTACATATTTCTCCCAACGTTTCGTCAATTTTTTGTTGACATCTTCAGTTTTTTTTTGTAATTATTTATGTAAAAAAAGTTTTTTATTTACATGAAATTAATAGGCCTAATTAGCTTATTGGAAATAAACAAAAATATTAAAAATAACTTGGCCAAAAAATAAACAAATCATATTTTAAATATGTTTTGCAAATGTTTTCACTATCACTATATGTTTTTTTATTTGCATTTATATGTCAGGGTGTTTGTATAAAACAATCTTAACACGTAGCGTAAGTTCAAGTTCACTTAATCTAAGCATGATATAAAATATAAACAAAAAAAATTTGTATACGTTTTAGTTTTCTTTAAACTATTTTTTGTAGCTGAAAAGTGTCAAGGTTTAAATTTATGATGAGCCGCAAAATTATAAAACAAGGAGTTTAGTCGAAACTTCTATTTCTGACCCCACTGTAATAAAACAGATGAAACTGTTTGATAAGAATCAAGCCAGTAATTCTAGATTGACAGAATAGCTCATAGCCAGCTGGTCCAGCAATTTCTTAAAACTCATTTTAAGAAAAACAATTATTTTCTATAAAAAATAGTCCACTTAACAGAAAAACAGATAATTGAAATAAATTGCGGTTTCGAATACTAAGAAGCTTCAAACTGTTTCAACGCCTTGAACATTCAAGTAGTTTTTATTCAATTAAAAACAAATAAATTTGACTACGTTTTAAAAGACTTGAAAAATATTATATAAATATTTATATTTTGTTAAATTTAAACCATTTTAAATAAAATAAATATCTTCTTTAAACTATCAAAGTATAATTCTCAATTAAAGCAGAAAATTACAATTTATTCGTAAATTAAATTACATTAATAATAAAATATTTCATTTTAACATTAACTCAACAATTAAAACACTAAAAACGTTTTGTTTTTATAAGTTAAATATGTAAAATTTTTATCTTATACATATGTACACCTAAAATATGCCTGAGCATGTGTGTGTGTGAAGGTATTATGTATTTCCTTTTATTAAACACAAAACTGCAATGTAATTAGCCGCACATACACACACACACGCACACATTTATACATCACATCCACTACAGTTACAACCGTTAAACATCAGTATTCCATACGCGCATTAATTTTCAAACTACCAACTTTAGCAGTTTTTTTTTACCCCAACCACTTAATATTCCACCCATATTTCTATTTTATTATTTTTGATTCGTATGATTGTGGCATGAACTCATACTAAATAATGATTTGCATTTGATAAATGTTTAACAAATTGTTAGATAAAGTACTACAACAAAATATAACATGAAATGTTAAATGTTAAAAAAAATGCGCTAGAAAGTAATAAGGTCGTTAACATAAAATAAAATTATTCGAAAAAAAATTTCGGAGTAAAATTAATTTACAACCAATTAATCGAATAAAATATTTTCGGATAAAATTTTTCGAAAAAAATTATTCATAAATATATTCGAATAAAAATGATTCTTGTTTAATAATGCAATTAAAAACTTTCAAGATCAAGACAATAAAATATTAAAAATATTTTTCAAGATTGCTTCGATATCTCTTTTCAAAGATTTTCAAAAACTTTTGTTGTTTGAGGGTTTTTTTTAGCCAGTCCATATAAATGCATTTCATTGGTGTAAAGAAAATAAAGCAGATTCATATCGAATGTAATTTGTTTGTTGAGATTTTTGAATAAGTTTCAAAGTCTACTATGCTTATTTATACTTTTGGAATTTTTTGAAATTATCATTGATTTTTTAAAAGTTTTTGTATAAGATAATAGGTTTGAAACTTTTCAAAAAATATGGTTTAAGGTCTACTGATGATTTGGCATTAGCACCAATGAAATGTATGTATATAAACTAGCTAAAAACCCCTCAACAAACGAAAGTTTTTGAAAATCATTAAAAATATATATAAAAATAAATTAATCGACTAAAATTATTCGAACAAATATATTCGAATAAATACTATTTCTATTAAAATATTTCAATAAAAATTATTAGCAGATGATTATCTTTAAAAAAGACAAAATAAAACAATCCGAATAAAAACTATTCGAATAAAAAATATTCGAACATTAGAATAAAAAAAAGCTTTTCGGATTAAATTATTCAAAGACAAAATACTCGAATAGCAATATTTAATGGCTTTTTCTTTTCTAGAAAAAAAGTGCAAAATTGTTTGACCTTTTAATTGAAAATTTAAATTATAATGATTTTTTTAAATAGTGAGATTATTACAAATTACTGTACCATCACTTACGAGGCAAAATATTTTTGTTAAGAAATTTTTTGATATCAATTTTTATATAAAAAATAAAAGAAATGTTAAAAAATTTTTCTTAGAAAAGAAAACGGCATACGTGATCATTGTTATTCGAAATTATTCACAAAAGAAATTTATCGAACGCAAGTAACTCTAATAAAATAGTTTCAATACAAACTATTCGAATTAAATCTTATGAACAAACTTATTGGAATCAAGTGTATTTAAATAAACCAAAATAAACCTCGTCCAAACGTGTGTCTCATGACCCTACTCGATCATTGTTTTATATTATTTGCACGACCATTAGCTAGATTTGAGTTAATAAACAAACTAATAGCTTATATTTAATATTATATATTAACATGTTTGCACTAACGCTAAGTGACCTTATCATTTGGACGCGCACATTTTTTTGGCCGAGAGCAGCCCGCACATATAAGTATTTTACATGAGTTAGTGTTAAGGCAAATTGCAATTGTTATTTTCGCTTGTTTTTTTTGGCAGAAATAGTCGACAAAAAATAATAATAACAATTGAATTCGAGCACCAGCCAAACAAAGAAACTCTTAAAGCAATAATAAATCGAGTACCACTAACAAATTGTTAAAACCACAAATTATCATGGTTTCATTAGTGGGGAATTAACAAGAAAAAAATTAAAAAAATAACAAAAACACAAAAATAAACAGACTAAAATAAAACAATATTTTTTCTTGTTGTAATTGTGGCTTTGATGTTTGATGCGGTTTTTTTTGTTAAAAAAAATGTAACATATTTTTTACTTTTTATAAAAAAAATTGCTATAATTATAATTATTATAATTCCTATAATTACATCGTTTTCTTAAGACAAAGATTTTTCTCTGTGACTGATGATACAATAACTTCTAATAAGCTCAATATTTCAAAAAACTCATTATATTGCAAATTTTCAATAAAAGGAGCAAAATATTTTGCATTTTTTTAGAAAAGAAAACGCCGTGAAGTTTTCACAAAATACATGCTGACTTTATATTTAGAGATATGAAATTAAAAAAGAAACTGCATGAATCTCAAAGGATACACTTTTATTGAAAACATAGAAAAAACTTTTAAATTTCTTCAAAATAATTAATTAATTGCTTAGAGCAGAAGACTTGGTTTAACCCAAGTTTAAACTAAGCAAATTAAAAGGCAGAATTAGTTAGCACGTTTTGTTTTGTTTCTGTTCAATTGAAAAACTGAATGTGTGGTTTGTTGTTACTTTTTCGTTCTGTTCCGTTGAGGACTATTTTCTGTAGAAAATAGAATACAACGTTACGTGACACAGAAGAGTGTGTATGTATTAGTTTTTTGTAATGTGATATATTAAAAATTTTGTGTTGTCCGAAAATTTAACTTTAATTTAAATTTTTAAAGATTTACATATTTTTGTCAAATCTAAAACATTTTGCAAATATTTACAAAATTCATTGTTATAATTAGATTATCTACATCCGAAAGTTCAGACACAGAACAAGTAAGTAAGAAATATTTTGTACAGAAAAGGACGGCACAGAACGGCACAGATTGGCAACGTAAAGTAAAAACTAATGAGGCCTTAAGGAAAAAATATAAAACCAATTAACTAGGTTTAAACAAAGTTTAAGAAGAAATTGTTTAAACAAAATATTCCAGATAAAAATATTTTTCAAACACCAAAATTAAACATCTTTCATGTTGTACGAGTATTTTGTAATATTTATAGTATTGGTTGCCGATAATTAAATTAAGTATGACATATAATTAATGTTCATTTTCTTTATTTTATCACACTTTAGTCAGCGAAACGAAATCAATAAATAACAAGAAAAATGTTCAATAACATGACTACAAAATTATTTATCAATAAAAAAAACAAGAAAATTAAAAAAAAAAACTTTTGTAAATTATTTTCAATTAATTTTAATTTACACATAAAACCACTTTTCTTATTTCTATACAATTTGATCAAACACAAATACACTAAACAAGTTGCCTTTAACAACTTCCCCATAATAAATTTCCCAAAAAAAGAAGAAAAAAAAACAATTTGTAAAAAGCCTTAAATAAATAAAAAACATGCCAAAAATACACTATCATTTCCAAAACATTTACAAAGTACTCATATTAATGAACATTAAAAATTTTACAAGCAACTTGAAGTGAGAAATATACTAAAAGTGAAATTAAGCAAATTGATAAACATAAAACAAAAATTTATAACAAACCGAAAACAGTCGAAAATTTAAAATAAATATTTGTTACCCAAGCCACACCATTTAAGACTTTAAATATTGAGACATTTAAACAAAAACATCAGAAAATTAATCATGTATCGTTTAGTGACAGACTGGGTGCAGAGCACGCACGATGATGCATTTATGCATGACACCAAGCAGCCAAAAGGCTGTGACTCCTCTTGGTCACATACATTTTGTTGTTGTTCATTTGAACGCCTTTGTTGTGGCTGCTGCTGCTGCTGCTGTTGATGGGAACGTCTGTCAGTTTAAAAGCTTAAAATTTCTTTTCAAATAATAACATGCAACCGTAATATCTTTTACCAACTACTGACAACGTTTTATGCTGTGAATATTTATTATGCTACCGTTTCAGTCCCGTCACAGTGTTTGCTTAGCAAAAGTTTTTGCTTAAAGTGTGAGCTGAAAGCCTCTGGCCACGCATGTGCAGTAAAATCAAATTTCATGGCGTATTTGAAATGTGTGATGTGTTTATATTATTTATTTAAATTTATTTTTTAGTTATATTTCTTTTTTATTAGACGCAGATTCGTTATGGCCGGCCCATCATCATTTTTTCCTTATTTCACTCGCTTTGGTTTTAAATCTAAATGGATGGTGTCTTTGGCAGCATATTTTTTATTTCTTATTTGACAGTGATTTGTTTATTTGTTACAATTTAACTAGAGATACACACAAATGAAGGAATCGTTTGTTTAAATTATTTTTATTTATATTTTTATTTTTTTAATTTGCTGGCGATTTAAATGACAACACATTTTTTTGTTGTTGTTCTTAGTATTGCACCATGGCTTGAGAGTGTAGTTTATTTGTGCAAAACTAAAATTATTTAATTTATAGATTTTTAAAATTACATTCATGGTTAAGTCTTCAGTACATTCTATTGCATAAGATAGATTCTGGGACGAGAAGTTGTGTATGAAGACAAGTCACGAGTAATTGCATGGAGCTGAGGCGAAAGAGGACCCTGGGATTAGTTATAAAGGGATAATAAAGCCTTGTAATGGGCGGAAAATTAAGTCCATTGAGAGAGACGGACACCAAAATGCACATATATTTTTTTAAAATAAATTTGTAAACAGATTATTATTATTAAGACAAACACAACTGGCGGAGCATTCTTGGTATTTTATGCAGAAACACAAAGGATTGTTGGGAGGAATCGATTCTCCTCCCTCCAGACTAGTCGACGGAGGCTTCCAATTACTGCGATAGTATTTGATAATTATGTGCTGGATGTCAAATAAAATTTGTTCAATAATACTATTACAATGCTTGATGAATACGAAGTCTGCCTCGCTTTAGCTCACTGCAGCCATGACTCAGCACTGGGTACTACGAGGGTGACAAAGAGCTTATGCGAAGCATTCGTAAACATGAGCAGCTGAAATAAGATGAGTGAGATCCACAGCTGTGGACACAGAAATGCAAGCGTGTTGCTTTTTTATGTAAATGGCAGTTTTTGATAATGAAGTATCGTCACTTAATTTGTTGATCGATTTTAATAAAAAATTAGTGTTTTTGTTTGGAATATATTTCCATATAATAGAAAATGAATGGTATTTGTTGGGATTGCTTTTATTTGTTTTTTTATTTTTTATGAATTATTTAGCACCTAAAATTTCAAGAAATCGACTACGAATAGCAGTGAATTATATGTTGGTAGCTAAATTTAAGTTGCATCTTAACTTAAAAGTGGGACCATGAATATGCTCCATTGACTTAAAATATAAACAATCTCTTAGATTGTAATTTTATATAATAACTACCAAATATCTCTACTTGTGTGTCATTTGTTTTGCCTCCTTCAATTTAAATTCACTAACCGTATCGGTTTCGTTGATATTTCTGTTTGAGTATCGTTATAGTAACCGCAAATAGGCGTACAGATACATTCTTATTGGAAACCTCCAGCTTTTTGTGAGCTCGATTATAAAAAAATATGATTAACTTCAATCACAGTATGCTTCTCTTCAGCAATAATCAGATCACACACTTTTCTCTGGCTGTGCAAAATAAATTGTCTCTTGAAGTCCCCTCTGTAACTGCCCATCTGTCACAAAATGTAATAAAAATCTTACAGAACGTTGACAAAGTGCCTTATGTCATTTAAATTAAAAATTAAACCTCTTTTTGATCTACATTTTTCCACAACATGTCCGATTGTGCTCCCTTGTCTTTCTTATCATTTTATTAACTGTGAGCCAATAAACCCACTTAAAATATAAATAAACCAAATAAAAAAAAAGAGTAAAAAACAAAAAGCAAATGCAGAATTGCGATGAGTTATACAAATATTTATGTTCGTAACAGTAAAATGAAAATCCTTTATTTATTAGATACGAGCACATATGATCTCTGAGCTACTATCTGTTTGTTTTCCCTCATACATTCACATGTGGGCAAAATGATTGACATAAATAAAAGATTAAAATAAAACGCTTGTATGATTTTGAAATTGAAACGAAATCTCTGGAAAAAAAACAAGAATTTTAATTTTAAGCCAATAATAAATTTAAAAAAGCTTTTCTATAAATATAGTTATATTTTTGAAATAGATGACTTGAAGATAAATATTTTATGACGTAATTTTGTAATTGTTACAGTTTAGAAAAATTATATGAATATATCAATAAGTTTTTAGAATTATTCAACTAAGACCGACATTAAAACTGATTGTTTAACAAATATTTAAATTTTTAATGAAAAGATACAAAAAAATAATAATTAATAATAATAATAATCGGAGATGCACTTAATAAGTTTTGAAAATTATTAATTTCTATTGCATAGTTAAAGGTGTAACATAACTTACAGAAACGTACTGTATTTTTTTCTATTGAAAAAAAAAACAAAAAAAAAACAAATAATAACACACTCCACTTGCACAATGACGATGTTTCGCTTTTCATTTTCGATTTCATTTTAATTTGAAATATCCGTAGGAACCATTTGAGTTGGATTTTTTAATAACTTTTTTTGAATTATAAAAAAAAAAAAACAAATCTTAAACTGAAAGTTCAAAAATGTTTGTAGTGCCTGCAGCCGTCAATAGTTAAAATATAATAACGTTTCTCAATTGAATTGTTGTATTTTTTTGTAAGTTTAAATAATAAATTAGGTTAAACAAAAGGCAAAGGCAGCAACTAAAAAGAATTATATGCAAGATCCATTTGTCTGCCATGATTTAATGGGAGGAATGTCGACTGCTGCTACCGAGTAGAAGAAAAATTATGTGTGTTTTTTAGTAACACATCAGGGCTTAATAGCCCAATAAACCAGCAAACATATTCAGGTATGTAATGGAAATCGCTTTTGAAAACAAAGCAATTTTAAAGGCCATTTTTAATACACTTTCATCCAATTTTTATAATTTCTGTGATAAAATTCTTCTTAATAAAGAAATATTTCTATAATGTTTGCGATAAAGTACTTTTTAATAAAGAAATATTATTAAGAAACACCTATTAAAATGGCTTCGTTTTCGAAATAGATTTCTATCACATACCTGATACCATACCATAAATAAAAGCTAAATATTAAATGAACATATTTTGGTTGGACTCGAAGGTTTTAGTTAAAACCGTAATACAAATTATGTTTTATGCTCCAAATCAACATTCACAATTGTCAAAAAATATTGTTTGATCTTTCTCACCTAAAAATGTTGCCTGGGATTTCTACACTTTAATGTGTAAGTGTGAGAGTTTTTGTTGTTTTTTTTATTAAAAAAACTCGACATTCGCTGTATAATTTGTTAAGATTTTACAAATTAAAAATGAATTATTGTTTTAATTTATTTTTATTTATTTTTTCTTCTCTTCATCTAAAACTTATGAGGAATTTGTTATTTATATGGGAGCGCTTTAAAAAAGTTATAGTTTAAACTGCTTAAGTGTATCAATTTGGATTTTTATTGTGGTACAAGCATTTTAATTTTAATTTCTCTGGAATTCCATAAAAAATGTAAATATATAATTTGAAATGTTTTTAACAGATTATGAAGATATTTTGTTTTATGATTTATTTAAGCGATGTTAGACTAATTTGAAAAATTTGGTTTCTAATAAATTGAAAGCGTGACAAGAAGTTGTTTTTGGGATTAAGCACATAAAAGTGTGGAGGAAAGTTTGTTTAGTTTTGGTATAGAAACTGGTGAATTGAAGGCTATTTATTGCATGGATACGGGAAGCTTTTTCAACTTTGCATTTTAATTTCCCTTCATAAGCATATTTTGCAATTTATACACAAAAATTCAGTATCGTTTTGAAGAACGGAGCAAAGGGGCTGTTCATATTTCAAAGAAACCCATAATAGATGACAGCAAGAATACTAACTGCTGCGCAAGGTACCGCGCAATCGAATGGGCAACATTCGGTTTGATTATACGAGTACTAGAAACAAGTAAAATGAAGAACTAAGAAACAATCGGGGTTGTCACAGAAACCAATGTAGTCAGAATTGTATTTGTAAAGACAACAAAAAATACTTTTCTATGATGAATTTCAATGTTTTTGGTTTTATGTTCAATCTAAAATTACAATGTTTTGATCATAAAACCGATAACATTGAAATTCATCATAAAAAATTATTTTTTGTCGTCTTTTTAAATCCAATTCCGATTACATTAGTTTCTGTGACAACCCTGAATAAGAACACTAATCAATAGAATTAAGTTGTTGAAAATTTAGACAGTGATGGCAGCAGAAATGATTAAAAATCATATAATTCTCCAAAAACACACTATATTTCTCTACACACACAACCAAAAAATTCCTTTCAATTTTCCATGCTCTAAAAATGTACAAATTTTAAAAAATAAAAAAAATTATTTTGTACATTTACAAAAGCCACTTTAAGAAATATTTAATATTTAGAACGTCCAATATAAATAATTTTTTTGCTATCCTAGAAAATCTTTTTTTTCAAAAACAATTCAATATTGTTACAAAATTCAAATGTAGCAATGAGAATCTTCAAAAGTGTTCGAGAAATCTGCATGAAAAGTATTGATAGTAACTGTAAGCTTTAGCGACAAATTAAAAGAACTCGAGCAAGGAAACGTTATCGAAAAGGCCGAAACGCAACAATATTTAAAGCAAGTTTTCCTTGAATTTTCTCAAATTTTAAAGTAAAGATTAAGGTTAAAGTTAATACGCTTCGTTGCCGAAATTTTATTAATAATTCTTCTCTTTTATTGCTAAAATAGATTTCTTAAATTTTTGAAATAAAGATGTAAAGATCTTACAAGGCAATGAAATCTTAACTCTGAATTCTTAAGGAACAGTTGTCCAAATTAAAAAAAAACTAGAGCTCCGAAAGAAAAGAACGAAGCAAGAAAGGGCTTCTTTTGCTTGGATGAGTGCATTTAAATAATTAAAAATAATTTTATTCATATTTTTAAGAAGTGCTAATTTATATGGAAAATATAAATAAAATTTAAAATATTCTTGGAACTGTTTTTGTTTTACATACACGTTCTATTCCCATTGTAAATATATCGTCACCTAAAATCCAAATGGGCGTAACTACAATTATATTTATTTTAAAAGAGAAGCCAAAGAGGTTAATAATAATAAAGTATTCTTTGCAATCCTTTTATTTTATTTTTTTAATATAGAATCTTACGGCATTTTCTCTTCTGACAAAATAATAAAAATTCTCCACTCCGCACATTTTTATGTTCGTTTTTAAAAAATAAGCAACAATTGAAAAAAACAGGCTGTTTGTTTTAAAAATATGTCGCACAGAAAAAGAACGGCAAATATGTAACATGTTTCACACACTTTGGGTCAGGGTGAGATAATACCACTTTTTACAACTGTGTTAACTACTTTTATTATACAAACAAAACTTGTTTATGTTTAATTTTCTGTGAAAAGTGCTTAAAATTGTGCTATATGTCCATTAATGTTAATTATAAAATGTAGAAATTATTTTTGTTCTATTGAAACCATAAAAATCTCATTACTTTTCGAGGTTGTTGGTAATCTGTAAAAAGTATTACACGTTCATAAGGCAACATTTTCTTTTCAGAAAAGAAAATACCATCATTTATTTCTGAACAAGACAAGACAACACTTATTTTTTTACAAGAGTGTATGTAGTTACACCTATTTGCATTAAGAAATACATGCACTTGTATTTACTCCCATTTAAATTTCTTTAATAAAGGGACCACTTTTGATCGTAGTAGTCTAAAATTCCGAGAACATGTATGTATTTAGTTTGACAAGACGAACTATAATCAATCTAAAACTATATTTCGAATATTTGTGTAGTTACGTCCGTTTACATTTAAAGTGACGATATGCATAATACTTGATTTTGATATTTAGAAATATCTCTAATGTTAGAATTTTTATTAAGAACAATAACAAGTATTTGAAATATAGTTTTTCATATACAAGGTGTCGCAAAATTAATGTCATATTTTGAACTGGCTGCCATTTTGTTATAAATGAAAACAAGAACTGTGTTTTCATAGAAAGTTTCTTTGACATTAATTGGAAAAGCGAGATTTCAAAAGAGCCCCAAATGAAGAGGTCTGGTGCTATTAGATCTGGCGATCTGGACAACCAACTCAAATCTCCGAAATGGGACATCCAACGACCAGTGAGTGGTTGCTTCGTCTTGTTGAAACCCACAATGATCCATATTAAAAATTACCTACTTTTGGTTTCACTGAATCCAAATGCTTTATAAGAAAAAAAATAAAATCGAACAACCCCAGCTTAAGCATTAAATTACACACTAAAGATCGCATATTTAGGACTCCAAAATACAAAATCCAACAATGGCGACAAATTTACAGACACATGTTCACATCTACAGTAAAAAAAATATTGTTCGTACAATTGTATTGCCGTCGCAATAAACTACAAGAACAGCAGAGACTGAGAACAAGAATGCAACAAAAAGAAAAACACACACACACACATAAATTACGTGCTTAAAATTTACAATTATTATTTTAAACGTTGGCATTTTGTTTTCTGCAATTCTTGTAATTTTTTTCTTTCAAACTGATTTTATTTTCTTGCATAATTTTGCATACAATTTCTTTCCATTTAATCTACGCTGAAGTAATTGTGCATTTCAAGTATGTCTGGATTTTGTTTAGAGAAGAACCGAAGAAGAATATAAAATGGATAAGTTGGAGTTTTTAAGCGGCGTGCTTGGATTTAGGAGCACTCTCCTTTAGAAAAAATTATTCAATGTAGTTTTCGATTAAGTAGTCGTACATGGTTTGCATATATCACACTTTAAATATGAAAAACTTTTATGCCGAAATTTGTCATCAGATTGATGCAAGTTTTCGCCTTATTGATGACATTTGTCATAACATTGATGTTACAATACTGATGACAGCCTGTCATTTAATACAAATATGAATTGAAGCAATGGCTCTATTATATTCCTTTTAATTATGACAAAATTACCAAAGCAATAGAGGGGAGCCCAGAGCTCTAAAATATTTAGTTTTGTCCTCCTAAGTTGGCTAATGGCGTTTTCTTTCCTAAAAAAAGTGCAACATTTTTTGCCCTTTTTATTGAGAATTTTCAATATAGTGATTTTTTGAAATAGTGAGCTTATGAGAAATTATTATTACTTACGATGCAAAATTTTTGTCTTTAGAAAACTTTGAATAGCAATTTTTTGATAAAAAGTAAAATGAGAGTCTTTTGTCTTTGCAGACGATGTACAATTACAATTACTATTTAAGGGTCATCGCCAGCTCCTGGATGTATTCGAATATGATATCAATACTTTATTGTTTAATGTGTCACGTTGGATGAAAAAGTGTAATTTTCGTATTAAATCTTCAAAGACTAAGGCATTAATTTTTAAACCGTCAAGCACTACGATTGATCTATCTATATTATAGATTCTATAATCATCGATGGCCAAGCTATTGCCTTTGTAGATCGTATGAAATGTCTTGGTGTGTTATTAGACAATAATCTCAGATTTGAGCACCGTATTAGTGGATTAATTTCTAAAATCAATTTTACCCTAAGGAAACTATATGCATTGAATTTACATTTACCCCCTCATATCAGAAAGATCGCAGCTCACTCCTTATTGATGTCTAATTTATTGTATTGTATAGAGGTCTTTTCGGGTTGTAGTGCTGAAAACTTAAATAGGTGTATCTTATTTTTTAACAGAATTATTCGTTTTGTTTACATTTTAAAAATTCCTGATCATGTTTCAATATATGTGAATGATTTTTTTGGACTGTAGCTTTAAAAGCTTCGTAAACATTAGATCACTTCTATTCTTTTATGAAGTTATGGTCTCAGATTGCCTTGAGTATGTTAGGAAACATTTTTTACTTTTGCAGACTGATAGAAAGCCACAGCTTTTATTACCCATTTAGAAATCGCGTTATATATGACAGATCCTTTCATGTACGAGTTGCCAAGTGTTGAAATTCTTTACCACGCTCATAAAGAGTATTTAACTATAATCGTAGTTCATTCAAGATCAAGCTTGTTGAATATTTTTCCTTGCAGTTGAACTGATCCAATGCAAGATCAAACAGGTTAATGTACGCGCAAAATAGAAACTTTATATTTATTTATTTATTTATTCGAGTCTATAGATACATGATCCTTACAGACTATTTAATAAAAAGATAAACAAATTTAATTAGTTATTCAGAAAATAAATTACTTTACATTTTACAGTTTCGACATTTAATGAAAAATCAACATAATGATAATATTTGTTAAATTCTGTGCAAAGTTTTAAAAATGGATCTGAGTTAGCATAATTAGAAGTAAATACTTTGGTAAACAAAGGAATAAGTAACGTGTAGGACGAGACGGTACATTAAAAGATATATTATTTACTAAAAACTCAGAATTGATATTTCCATTAATCAGGTTTAGAATCAGGTTTATATTTATATTCTTATTTTTTGTTTTTATTTTTTTTTACTTTTTACTATTTTTAATTTGCTATGTATTATGGTTAGTAGTTTATAATTTGTTGCCTATATATGAAATTAATATTGTAGTCCACCAGCTATATAAAGCCCTAAGGGCTCGGCGGGTTACTTAATAAATAAATAAATAAATAAATAAATAAATAAATAAATAAATAAATAAATAAATAAATAAATAAATAAATAAAAATTGTTTAAATAAAATAAATAAATAAAAGAAATGTTAATTTTTTTCAGAAAAGAAAACGGCATAAATAAGTTACAGATCGATTCAAAACAGTTGGCAAAATATAAACATAAAATATGTATATGAATATATGAAATTTACAATGAATACTTAAAATGTCTCAAACTTTGTAATGAACTTATTTTCTACCCTACAATTTATTGGGAAAGCAGTTGCGAAAAATTGCATAAGAAAATCATTTCAACGCCAAGCCTCCTTTAAGTAAACAAATAAATAAATAGTGCGTTATTGTGTGGCCACAAATAAATGAAAAAAATAAAGACAAAAAAAATGATTATGATTCCCTTAGATTAGTTTAAACGTCTCCGTGTCGCCTTCTGAGGAATTTTGTCAAAGTAATAAAAAAAAAAATAGAAGAATAAAAAGATTTTTGCATCGCAATGAAAACATAAATGTCATCAATTGAAGTTGGCGCTGTCAAATTTTATGTGTAAGTATGTGCGTCTCTAGGAGTGCTAGAGTTTAAATTGAATAGTTTCTTCTAAGTAAAACAAAGTTAAAAAAGAAAATTATTTTTACATAAAAAAGATTAATGTTCAATTGGGTTGTATGCCATTGATAAGCTCCTCAGGCTTTACTAAAGCAAATAAAAATTTCTCATGAAAATCTAAGCGATTGCAAAAGAAGACTTTGTTCGTAGAAGCTGAAAGTAACTGACATTTAATGAAATACACGTTTAAAAGGGCTTTTGATTAATTGTTTTAATTTTTTTCTTCTTTTCTTCTTTCAACTATAAATATTGTAAAACGTTAATGTTGGTGGTAAATAATACGATCTTGGCGAAGAAATCTATTTTATTTTGACATAAATACCAATTTTTTTTCCTTGAGAAAAACGCACCTTTTATAAATATTAAAAATTTGAAATTTTAAAGGGAGAAGATTAGCGGGGAATGGTTTTGGATAAGTTAGTTATCAAGTTTTTAATGAACATTTTCAATTTACTTTCGAAAAGCAAAGGATTGCCAATACTGTTTTTTTATTGTTCCCAAAAAATTTAGTTTTTAATTAAATAAATTTTAATTTTCTTTTTAATTCATTCCACGTCCGCTATTATTTGGTCTGGTGAGAACGAAGTTTATTTACTTCACTATAACTTCTACACAATATTTGCACTGTCATGTCCTGTGCTGTCCTGTCCTCTGACGACTCGAATTTGATGAGAATAACACGTAAACATGAAAGATGGACCGACCCGACCACAAACACTTTCAATTGGACAGAAAAGTTGATTTTTTTAATTAACTCCCAGTCCCGAGTAGTCGCTGCGATACCGACTGGAATTAGTTAGTTGATGCGGATCACGGGGAAACGTGAAAAATTTAATTAAAGAAAAGTAAAATATTTCTCTGTAAAAATCTTTTAGTTAAAAAATGATCTGTCTTTTTTATGACTTTTTCTTTTTTTTTTGTTATAACAACTACTGCAATTTACATTAATGACAATCATAATTTTGTTATATGCACCATACATAAAACAAAATGGAAATGTGTGAGAGCGAGCCGTGAACTGTAGTTTGTATGTGCAAATATTCTTTATTTTTGTATTTAACTATTCAAGCAATTTTTGCTTTATTCACAAAAATTACTATGAGAGATAGAGAGGCAGGCAGGCAGGCAGGCAGGCAAAATGTTGCATGATTACTTAAGTAGGATTGTAACGATTTTTTTTTACAAAAGTAAATAAGAAAAAAATATGTTCATGTCAGTCATGTCATTAATTGACAATCATTTCAATTGCTTTGTAACAAACAAACAACAAAGAAGCTGAAATTAAAATAAAATTTAAAAAAAGAAGAGACAAAAAGAAAGAATTACAACATAATTACAGTTAAATGATAAAATGCACGAGGGTACACATGAATGAAAGACTGGCTGGCTGGCTGGTTGTTCCGCTTGATTGACTTAATAGAGTACGATCTTTTGTTTGTTATTACGGCGTTTTTTTCAGTATTTTTGCTCAACAGAAATTTAAAATGTGATTAAATGAGCAGCTTTTTTCAAATATATTTTTTTTTTAAATTAATTTTCTTATATATTTTATTTATTCTTAATAAATTTAACTGTATTCGAAATGATTAATTGAGTTTTAATAAACCATGGCTTAATAAAGGCCCAGCTAAACTGTAAAGCCGCAAATAAGTTTTGGACTTTCGATTTCAGCATTTGGTATTTTTTTATCTTTAATAACAAGCTACTGGAATTATAAGGCCAGACAAAAAAAACCTTATAAATTATGTAAAATAAAAAAGGAGTATATGAAATAAATAGAGAAAGCAAGAAATTAATTAGTGATGGTGCACACGAAAAAACATAAGGTTGACGTAATCTAAGAGCAGCATATTATGGTTCATTTAAATGGGGGTACTTAATCGAAAAAATGCCATTAAACATATAAATCATATCGTTATCGAACTCAATAATAGTATTTTATCATATAATCATAATACATACATATTTATATGTAAAAATAATATGATCACGCATCCAGTATTATCTTATCTAAATCATATGGAATTAAAATAATGGATTTTTTATGGCCGTTTATTTAAAAAGTATTTTATTAAAAGATACTTTATTCAAAGTTAATTTTTTAAAATATATTTTTCTAAAAGTTTTTTTTTTTTTAATAGGTATTTTTATATTTAAAGTACTTTTTTAAAGACACCTTTTTTAAAAGATACTTTTTTAAAAGGTAATATTTTACCAAATGTTTATAAAAACTAAGGTTTTATAAAAACTATCTTTTCTTTTATTTAAAAAAAATCAGTCTGTTTATTAATTTTTTTAAGAGTTTCTGTTAAAAAGTGTGCCTTTTTCAGTACTTTCATTTAACATTTCCCAAATCTTAGAAAACACATAATAATTTTCATTTGATTTTCCTTTATAGTTTTGATTTGGACTTATTATTTCTCTGTTAAAATATTCAAGACCATAAAAGGTCGTCATATTTTTCGAACTTAAAGTCACACTTTTTTTGGCTTCTTTATTTTCATTTTATTTTGTATTTTTCTGGCCATTTGTTAGCACGTTTTTTTAGAGAATTTATTGATTAGAGAACAAAGCAAAAAAATGCACATAACAAAAAAATATTTTGAAATTTCATGGTTAAAGAGACATATGGCTGACTGGCTGGTACAAAGTGCAGTATTTTATAAAATATTTTTCACGTTTCTTTTGCTTTAGCTTTTGAATAGTAAACAAACAAAAAAACAAATAAAAATGAAAAAAATATATTCATAAATATTTTGCAAAAATCCAGGCAGTCAAAAGACTTACACCAAAAGGCAAAGCAAGAAATAACGACAATATCGTTTCTCTTAAAATAATGAAGTTCTGGTTCTTTTTTTCTTATTCTGGATGACGAATGAAGTCATTCATTAATGTGTTGTTTGCAGTTTTGTTTATCTCCTTCCTTGAAATACTCATGTTTAGGGTTCAGAAGACAACGCCTTTGTTAATTTTGATTTAAACAGACATACAAATGAAAGATTTATCGCAGAACCATTTGAATTCCAAAACTTTTGTTTGTCATATTTTTTTATTTTTATTTTTTGAACAAAATACAGGGGATTTGTTGGAAAAAAATATTTTCAGCACAGTCAATTACTATAAAGAATTTAATAAATTTTAATTTGTTGCTTAATGAAATTTAATAGAAAAAGATTTAAAAAAAATCTATTCTCTATTTATTAAATATAATTCATCTCAATTTGTAAGTATTTTTTTCATATTAAATTTTTTAAATTATTCCCAATTGATTTGAGTGCTGTTGATGAGTTTAATTAATTTGATCTCTAATCTAAACTTGAGTATTTTCGCCAAAAAAAAGAATGAAAAGAAAAAAAATTAAATCACAAAAAGCTTAAAATCACAACATGCACAAAAAAGATTAAAATAGTTGAAATGCTTCAACTGTGACCCAAATCTTTTGTTGAGCTTTTAGAATGACTAATTAAAATCTATCATTACAGAAAAATAATTTCATTTTAAATTGCACAAGAACAAAACGACAGAAAAGAAACGCACATTGTTGGTATGAAACTGTGCTAAAGCTCTTTAACCTCTTCAACCTCTTCACTTCAGTCTACATAAATATTATGTACCATCACATACCCTTTTTTTAATGTCATTAAACAGAAGCAACAACTGTCATTGAATTGAGCAGAGTAGAAAACTTTTGATTAAATCGTTTTGTTTGTAGAACGCATAGAAAATAAACAGCGCTGAACAAAAATTGGAGAAAGAAAAATTTATGCAATTTGTGTTTTTGATGAACTTATAAAAATGAATGAAATGACAAAAAAGCCCAAATTTGTTGAGTGGCCCGCCACAGCAAAGAAACACCCAAAAACAATTGTGCACAAACACCAACAAAAATTTGAAAAATAGTTAAAATTGTAAAATGAGCAATCGCCCAAAATGTTTGGGTGTTTTTTTATTCATTATGTGGAATAACTCAAAATCCGAATGAACCATCGCCTGAAAAATGTTTTTAAGGGGATTCAACATTTTCCAGAAATTCGCCAATTGTTCACTATGAAAAAAATCTAAAAATTTAAAAATATTGTATCGCCCAAAGTCGAAAACAATCATCCAATTTTCATTTTGCTTTGCAGAGGGCCCTTGAACTGGGCCAATATCAAGGAATAGAAACTGGAAGGTAATTTGTTCTTAATATTTGGAGTTTGTTATTGGGAAATTGATTCTTAAGAGGGTACTCACCAAGCAACCCGAAATGCGATGATACTTAGATAATGTCGTAGCAAGCCAATATAATATTTCAGACATGAAGTATTACCTTTACTGGGACATGTACTCTATTTAACCCGTACCTTGGGTAGAACTGAAACAAACAGCATAACTACAGACTAGACAAGAAATATGATTGAAGTCCCAACCCACACATTCGTTGCCAAAATACTTTAAAACTAACATAATTTGTTTACCATAACAATAGACTTTAGCGTTAATATAAAAACCAGTTGAAACATTTTCCAATAACAGAGTCCGTAGTAGAAATGTCCGAACTGTCATCTATAATCATTTAAAAACTTTATTATTCGAGATATTCTTGAAATTTAATTGCAAAATACTTTCACTTGTTGTGGATTGAGATAATCTATATGCCAACATTTAATTGCTTGAATGTACAAAAATAGTAATAAGTTCCAATTGAATTAGCATATGTATTATAAAAAAGTCGAGGGATCTACTGGAATATTCCTTTCCAGACATTTGCCACCTTAATATTTTGCTGCTATTTTTTTCATCCCCACTGTTTGCTTTTTGTGGATGCTTCTCACAAATAACGTATGTATCTGTTTGCATCTAATTAAGTGTTTTCTTCTTTTTAATTCGACTTCTTGTCGTTGTTATTGCACTGCAGACAAATATTGACTCCCCAATAAAAAATAAAAGAAAATATAAGTAAAAATGAGAATTGTATTACATTTACAATTTAGTAATCTGGTTGTAGAAAAAATGGAACAATAAAATAATAGAAAAAATAGAACTAAATTATATGAATTAAATTGAAGTAAAATAGCCCATCACAAATTGTAAACAGATAATTTTTCACGCAGCCATATGCACGAACGCACATACACACACACACACACACACGCACACACACTCCAAGTAAATTCATGTTCACTCTGAGTGCAAGCAACAATACAAACAATCATTTGTAAGAAGGGGAAAAAAGGAAATGTTTGTACAACAAACAAATAAATTCTGTTAAATAAAACTATCAAACAATCAAACAAACATGCATGCTTAATCATAATGGGATGATGCATGACCCCACGAGCTCATTTATTACTGCGATAGAAATGTGTGTGTGTGTGTGTAATTGCATATGTGTGTAAAGAGGAGACGAGTAATTTAATATTTGGTTTAGAGAAAAAATAAAAACAACTATTAAAATCTCATGTAAACAAGGGCTCTTTAAAACATTAAGGGGCTCCTCTAGAGAAGATATCATAGTTCTCAGTCTCATCCGCTAGATGAAATAGTGGCCCAAAGTTAACCCAAGATTTGAATTAAATAGAAAACAAAGTTTTTATATTTTTCATTATTTTTGATATTTTTCAATGAATTGAAAGAACGTTGTTCTGCCGTGTAGCGCCAGTTTGACTTGTCTGTAGAAACACCGAGGATATAGACAGGAATCGAACAACCAGACTAATAGTCTAGCACGCTATTTATTATTATACGGGGGCTCCACGCACAAATGGAGGAAAATTCAAGTCATGCGTTAATTTTGGGACACCATTTAGAAACAAAGTTAGAGGTAGCGGCTAAGCTATGGTCTTCTTACTTATTTTTAATTTGCTTTAGTCGTGATTGAGTCATTAGAAGCCTAACCCGGTCGAAATCTACCTCTCCAAAATCCATAAAATGAGAAAAATTCCGCCATCAATAACAAAATGGTGAAATAACATGCAATCGCTGCATTTTAATGCATTTTAATTAATTCGCTTTGAGGATTAGAAAATGGTATCTGTTGCAAAAAAAAAACGTATATCGAAAAATATGTCTAACCCACCTCAGTACTAGACAATAACAAAAAACACCGGTGTTTTTTAAAATTAGAAAAACTCATATATGGGCAAGTCCCAGAAACAGTCCACCAACCAAAATTATTTGAAATTTATCCAAATTATTTTTTATCTTTTTTTTAAAGGAATATTAGACAGATAATAATTTAATAGACATATATAATTTTATAAATAAAATATATGTATTATTACAAACCAAAAATTTTTAGGTATTCATATCATTACTTTAGTGTAAATGAAGATGGCCCGATCGAAAGCCATATTTTTATACATTGAATTTACTTCAATTTTATTAAATAAATTTTTTCTTTACTATTTTGGAAACATTAAAATTAGGTATGAAATTTTAGACTAGAAAATAGAATCGAAAAAATTTAGTGTTCGTCACAAAGGGTTCACGTCTTTTGATAAAAAAACGACAAAACTTTTTCTCTGCAAATAAGTTATTTTAGAATTCTCTTATATTCATCTTTCTTTTAGGAACTAGATTTTGTGTCCTTTATTATGCAAAATTCGCTAAAAATTACGAAAACTCAATTTAACGTTCAAAGTTACTTCCGTTCTTTTGTAACTTTGTGATCAATTGTTTCGCAACAAATGCTTGATAAAAAATTTATTTTTTATGCCATTCGAAAGTACACTTACATATATCCTACTAAACACCATGAATAAGTTTAAGGTACCTCTTTTGAAAGACCAACAAATTTTTATATATTAATGCGAAAACACGTACGTCACGCATGATTTGCCATAGGTCACTAATTTCAGCTCGGTTCAAGTTACGAGATTTTTGGTCTGTTTTAGATATCTTCAAATTTTTTTTCTCAATAGATTTAAAAATTGCTAAATGTCCTGTAGTGTTTAAACTATTCCCATCTCCGTATCTGGCGAGTTAGGCAAAAATTTGTAATACTTTTTTCTCAAAACAACAGAGACCATCCTAATATAAGTGCATGCGTGTGTGTGTGTAGTCAGTCATATGTTCACATATTCAGTTAGTCTCGCCTTTTAAATAGAGCGGTTTTCTGTTTATTGCTGTAAATTGCATTAACCCGTGTAAAGTACGCGTTAAAGTGATAAGGAATTTATGATAAGTTTATGCAAATATTGGACGAAATTTGTAATCGTATCATTACTTATGGAATATTTATGTTTCTTAAATGTTCTGCACATAAAAAATTAAATATTTCTTTTATTAACTAAGAGTTCATTTAAAAGACAACTAACTATCTAATAAAAAATGTGCTTAAAACATCAAATACTAGCATGCAATATACGATTAAAAATTTTCTTTAAAAAAATTGTAAAATGTGCTTCATAATCTCTGTCATATTCATGTGTGGCAGCACAAAGTTGACCGACTCAATCGAACGTATTCTAGTTGGGGACTGCTCACATACTACTTAACGCCAAATTTTTTTCATCACTCTTAACCACCCCCTCCAAGTAGGCTAACGAAGTATTTGCTTTCGATTTGTTGATTGTTTATAAAATAATCATTCACAAAATATTCGTATATTCGAGAAATTATCGAGAATTTTTCGATGTTACCAACTTCCACTTTTTTAAATTCGTTTATTGCATTTAAAACCACAATTATTTATAAAATATATTCAAGAAACTGTCGAGAAAAAGTTGATGTTGCAAACTTTCACTTTTTGAAAAAATTTCAAAAAATTCAAATCACTTAAGTCCCGGAAATTAAGAAAATTTTAAGTAAAACCTAACATAACAGGTTTAAATCCTAAGAGTTGTTAGAAAACGCCAAAGAATAAACAACTCGAGAAAATCACGTTGAAATTTCAAGAGATTAAAAATTTTTCCAAAATTGTATAAAAAAAACTGAAAAATTACGAAATGTTTTTTGACCACAAAACAAATTTTTTGCTTTTTATCTTTGAATTTTTATATAAAAACTTAATAAACAAAGTAGAAACAACTTTACATCCCGGAAAAACGAAATATGAAAAAATATGCTACAAAGAGTAAAATATGCAAAAATAGGCAGGCTCTAGCAAATCAGTGAAAAAATTATTAAAAAGTTGTGAAATATTTGCATAACGTATTCTTGCCTCCATACATGGCACAGGAAAAAACATGCAATTGCATATTTTTGATTTCCCTTCCAATTAATATTGAAATTTTATATGAAAAAAATTTTATATATTTTTTTTAAATAATTAACAATAAAATTATAAATGGAATTAAAATAAAAGTTTAATTCAGTTTCATAAAAGGAGCATGACGAATATGTCTATGAAAATCATGTGAGAATTTTTTGTGGTATTAGTTACAGCGGAAAATGTCATAATAGTTCTATGAGAGGGATTAGTGTTAATTTGAAACGCCTACACTTTTTTCGTCATGCTCTATAAATAGAACCGACCTCTTTGCCTGAGCAGCAAAAAAATTCAAAACCTTATCACTTCAACGCGTACCACATGAGTGTTTGCTTGTCCATCTGTTTGTATACTCCCCGGCATGAAGTATCTCTTATTGACTATTTTGTTTTTATAAAAGTCGGTGGTTTTTTTATGAATGCTTGTTTTATTTACAATGTGTGTGAATTTTTTGTTTAAAAGTAATTGTGGACTTTGTTAGAATTGTAATTGTAATGTCGCATTTCTTTTTTATTATTTTTATTGATTCCGGATGTAATTTTAGTCATTAATAAAATAAAATTTCGGTTGACCCTTCTTTGAAGCTGATTTTTTATTATTAAAAGACGGAAATACTTGTTGTATTTTGGTTTTCATTTCAACAATTCAAATTTTGTTTGCCAACACAAAATTTTTTTTTTCAAGTTTGATTTGGTGTTCATTTCTTGTTTGTTTTTCATTTCTTTTTTGTGGGCCATAAACTTTGACCTGACTTTATGGCTTGTGATTTTTACTGGTTGTTAATGTTTAATATTGAAAATTTTATTTTAATAATTTTGGTTTTTACGACTTCTTTAATAAAAACTATTATAGGAATAATGTTATGGCACATGTTTTATATCATGTGAATAATAGAACAATTTTGGAAACAAAACAATGAGATGTAAAAGTTTTGGAATTTTATTAAAAGCATTTTCACTTAATAGCTCATTATTTTTGTTTGTTTTTAAAGAATATTTGTATAAAAACTAAAAAGAAAAATATTTTGTGGAAAAAATTTCGAGTTCATTTTTCCGTAATAAAACGCACGTGTTAGATTTTAGTTTTAAGTAGAAAGGAAAATATTTATATATCGCAAACAATCGAAAATTAAAATAGTTTTATTAAAATTAAAATAAATATAACAAAGAACTGATCATGTTTAGCTGAGTTTTCGCAAGTGCAATATTTCGTTACTTTAAGGACTTCAGCTATAATAATTATTTATCAACTCACTGCCTGTTTTTATACAAAAAAAAATCGTTTGGAAACAAAAACCAATTTTCGCAATTTCTTATTGTTTTCAATAGAAATGATCACTCAAAATTTTATATTCATGTTATTAAAACAAGCAATTAATCCACAGCTTAACTGCGATTTCGCTATATAATTATTCTCTAATTATGATACAATGGCTCAATTTTCTTAAATATGGAGTCCCTATTCATTGCATTTTAAGCCTTGAACGAGCCAATATGATTCCTTATTTACACAGCAGGTGTTTTAATATTTTCCTAGGCGCCATTTTATGCAAATTATTTTCTCTGCCTTAAACCTACACAAAACTGTTATTAATATTCTAATCAAAACAATTTAATTAATAAGTATTTCTCTAAATAATTCACAATACATATATTAATAATGATAGCGTTCTCGATTGAATACATAAAACTCTTTTAAATATTGCGGCAAGCAAATCATTTAAATTAATTTAAAACGGCAATAAATCTATTCGTATTATCTCTATCAATATGCATTTGTTAGTAAATAATTATCATCTCGTAAATTTAAATACATTTTATTTAATTATAAATTCTATTCCCATCATTATGTGCAATCTGTAAACAGTTCTCGTTTGTTTAAAATGTAAAGAGGAAAAAAATAGTAAAATATTTCTTATGATTTTAATTGATAACAATGTCATCATTATTGTCATTGTTGTAAAAAATCAACTTCAATTTCCCGGCCGCCAGAGAAGCAGATTTTTTAAAAATATTCACATTTTTAAAAACATAAAAATTCTTACAAATTCTTACTTTCTTTCAAATTAAAAAAAGTATTCAACTTATAAAATATTTTTAATTTTTCTGCTTAACTAAAATAAACATAAATTTTTCTTAAGAATAATCTAAAACATGTCTACTTTAAAGGACTATACCATTGTTTCCCACAGTGCACTAATAAAGTCTTTTGAAATATGTTTTTTTTTTGAAAAGACAAACTAAAATAAAATCGAGTTTTGTAAAAAAAAATATTTTTCCCATGCTCATTTAAATTCACAAGCAGTAAACTGAAAAAAAAACATTTTCTTTCAGTGTATTTTGTTTCGAGATAACAGAAGTGTCACACGCTCAATAATATAAATTGAATATTTTCTACTTGATAAAATTGTTTGATATTTTATACAACAATAAATTTATTTTCTCATTTATGATTTATTTATTTCTTGTGATGGGAAATAATAACTTTTATGACGATCTTAAAATATAAATTTAAAATTTATCTATTTCTTGAAGGCGACCATAAACGGAAAATAGTAAAAGAAATGCGTAAATATTTACACGCATTTATAGATTAATAATGACGAAAGATAAATTAAAAGTCAACAATGGTGCTGGAGGTTAAAACGTGAAATTAGCAGCAGATTCTGCAGCTAACTATTTGAAAAGTTTAAACGTTTTAAGAACAAATGAAGGTCTTTCGGAATTGAAAAAAATATTTTAATAAATTTTTAATTTCTACTCTAAATAATTACGTTAACAAGTTGAAAAGAATAACGTGATTAAATGCATTAAAAATATTAAATATTTAAAAATATTAAATATTTAAAAATATTAAGTTTGAAGGACCATTTTTTTCAACAGAACCATAAAGAAATATCTATGAAAGTTATTTTATATTCAACGAAATTTATTAATTATTGAAAGAATATTTATTTTGTTCAAGGAAATTTTATATATTTTTCAACAGATTGAGGCGTTAATCAATTGAATGTAACAAATCTGCATCTTTTAAATTACTCAATTGTTTATAAAAATAAATATGAAAGATGTATATTGAAATTCATGGGCAACGAAGGACCTAAGCTTTCAGAAAATTAAATTTATGATCGATTTATGGCGATACACGATACAGGATGTCAAAGTCTTGAGTTTTAAAAACCTTTTAAATCCGCTTAATATATTTTCTTGATTTCTTGATATCTCTGAGGATTAATATTTTTTAATCTAAATAAAAAAAGTTTGAGGATACATCTTCATTACATCTACTTCCTTTGCCCATGTTTTCCCATGTTTTTTGTAGGCGGGAACAGTTTTCAAGTAGCAAATGATTTAATTATTATTTTTAGAAGGACAAGCTCGTCAAGATTCTTTCTTCTTGACTGAATTAACTATTTGCAAACAATACTGGATAGACCTAGCTCGTATCGATTATATATGTATTTCGATCTTGAAAGTAACTGAGAAATTTTATACTCTCAATTATGAATTTCTCCAACATCTTCTATGAGTGAAAGGTTTTTTTCTAGCTTCATTAAAAACAAAAAGAATAATCATTTAAAACCTAAAAATTTTATGCAAATTGTATTTAGAAATATTATCTTTTGAAGATTTCTTTAAACTTTAAGACTTCTAAAAAGAACTCACTTATTTTTTTTAAATATATAATTATGAATTCTTCTTGTGCCTGATTTATTTCAGAAATTGGCATAATAGTGTCGTTATCGTTTTTACCCACAAAGTCTCAAAATATCAAACAATGTATTTTTATTTATTAAAAATAATTGATTTTCAGAAAATTTTTATGAACCGGTTAACTGATTAATCCAAATTAACAAGTTGTAAACCGATGTAGCTGAATTTAACAACTTTCAAGTAATTTTTATATCCTACGAAATAATATCCTACGAAAATTATTATTAGATTGTTTTCAAATAACTATTAATAATTATAACAAATAATAGCAATTAAATAAACAAGTTCTATTCTAAAAATTTTAGTATACTAATTGTTATTCAAATATTTTGTATGCGAAAAACTCCTATTCAAAAAAACTTGTTTAAAAAATTTTTTCAAATAATTTTTATTCGAACGACTTTTTTTAAGTTAATTTTATTTTGATAGTTTTATTTCAAAAAATTAATTAATTTCTGATTTATTTTAATTTTAGTAATTTTTATTTGAATAACTTAAATAATTTTATTTCGAAATTATTTATAATAAATTTAAATTTATTTATATAATTTAATAAAGTTTTTTTTTACAGCCTCATTTGAAAATATCGTACTCAAATAACGAGTAATTTTTTTAAATTAATTTTACGTGATTTTAAATTAATTTTTGTGATAATCTTAATCGAATCATTTTGATCCAAGCAACTTTAATTCAAAGGTTTTTAATCGAAATGCTTCTATCGTAATAACGTTTTTTCGAATAATTTAAATTCCTTTAGGTTTTGTTAAAATAATTTTTTTCTAATAAATTTCACATGAGTAACTTTTGTTCAAATAACTTTTATTCTAATAAATTTTATTCGAATAACTTTTATTCGATTAATTTTTATTCGATTAATGTTTATTCGAATAATTTCATTCGAACAATTTTTATACAAACAGTTTTTTTTATTTCAGTAATTTTATTGAATAATTTTAATTGAGCAATTTGTATGCGAAAAGTTTTATTCGAATAATTTTTATTCGAAATTTATTCAAATAACATTTTTTTCTTAATTTATTTGAATGTTTATTTTCATAAATTTACTTTAATTTAAAACAATTAGGGAAATTATTATAATTTGCCGTTAGCTAAAGACAGGATTTTGTCGGATCGATAAATGGATTTGCATTATAAAACCTTCATTTATTATTTGTTCATCCTTATAATAATAATAACAAAAAAAAAATAATAATTCAAAGTTATTTATCGGTAGGAAGTTGTAATAATGGCCCTTAATGTTGTAAAGAATAACAGGAGATAGTAAAATCCTGGTATTTCTTTTCATTGCATGACTTCAGTTCATATTCGTCAGAACTGACAAGTCATTTGAAAAGAAAAATAAAAAAGAGCCTGGAAAAACAGAACTATTACGACTATTACGACCTGTATTTACTTGGCTTTTCTGCATTCCTTTCGTTATAAAAAAAATGCAAATGGGCAAATTCGAGCCTGACTTAGAAACTATTAATACAACTTAGTCTGAAAAATTACTTCAAATAATTAAAAGAAAATACATACGAGTGCAAATGTATTTGTAATTAAAATAGCTACACAGAAATCCCAGTTTATCTCTTTGACAATAAATGTAAAGCTTAATAACAAAAATTAAATAATGTTTCCTTTTTGTAATGCATACGTTACAAAATTGGGTCAAAGTGATAATAAGGAAATGCCAAAAAAAACCTATAACAATACAGAATCATAAAAGCAGCAAAATGAAAGATCTGAATCAGTAGATGGCAAAAATAATTTATTTATTATTTTATGATTTATTTAAAATATTTTAAATAAACGACACAAACAATAAAGTGAATTAGAGAACAATTTATTGGCAAAAGTACACAAAAATAAATAACGTATGTGAAAATAATGCTAATAGATGAAATAGATGATAGGAGGGAGCAGTGGCCCAATGGTTTTACAATTAAAGCAAAAAAATATACAAAAAAAAATTTAAAGTACTGGTGCCAAATTAAGACGAAGAAAATGTTTTAGGCTTAAATGTTATGGCAACTAATGTGAGAATATTTGTTAAAAGTCAGAGAGCAAAAGAGAGAAAACTTACTTTAGATCCTGAATATGATTTAATTTTTTCGTACAACGAAGATAACAAGTAGAAATAAAAAGAAGAGAGCGAGAGACATAGAGAAAGAGAACAATTATAAGAAAAAATAAGAAATGAGTCCATTATTATCATAAGTCCTTACTTAACAAACCCATAATTTTAGATTTAAATTTTAATAAAATTTATCTTGGAATTTATCTTAACTGAAAATCATTAAAAAGCAGGATTTAAAATGTATAAAAACTTAATTATTTTAAATGTCATTTTAATGCATACTTTTGTAATAAAAACACAAAACGTTTCTTATTACACTGGCAATGCAAATTCAAAACTCAATAATTTCAGTTTGCTTATTAAGCGTTTTCTTTATAAATTCCTTTTTCTCTAACCAAAGAAATAATTGTCTGTCAGTCTGTACGTTTGCTTTTGTGCTTAACACTAAAAAAAAGAATTGCATTTACAACGAAAATTTAGTTTTAAACGCCATTACAAACAATATTTTGTTATTAAAGTTTTTATGCTTAATTTAACTTTTTTTATAAATATTTTTTTATTTTTGTAATTTAAACATTTAATTTATTTGTTAAAGAAAAAAAGAAAAATTACGTATAAGGAAACGTTCAAGTTTTACAAATGTTGACCCAATTCGTAGACTGTACAACAGCCAAGTTAAAAGTAAATTGAAATTTTATTTTAATTTAATTTTATACATCAATTGTATTTTATACAGTAATTGTAATTACATTTTATAACAATTTAATAAAAAGTTTTTAAAAAGAAAAAAGTTTGCCAGTAAAGTAATAAAACAATGAATTTAACGACTCAACCTTTAAATAATCCTTCGAAACTTTTAAGCTTAACTACAGACAATGAACTTGCTTGCCAACCTACACCTTTAGCTTAAAAATAATTCCTTGATTACAAGTTTTTTGATTACAATTATTTACTATAGAAAAATACTTGTAAGTAGTAAATCACGCTTTACAATCAACACAATTTCCTAGATAAAGATGGGAAAAAGATCTATATAAGTGTTATTATAATGTTTTTATGAAGTAAAAGAAATCTCTAAAAGACACAACAGTAGCAGACAGGAAATTAATAAGTAACAAACCCTCAGGTTTTCACAATGCATGTGTACTAAAGTTATAAGAACAATTAAGTCACGCTTGAATCTACCTAAAATTCTTCACCAGTTTCCGTTACAAGACGCAAAAACCTTGAAATTAATAGTTTTTTTTAATTCTTCAAAAAACATTGTAAATTACCAGATCTTTTCTTTGCATTTTAATCTTGTAAATTGTTTTATTGTTTTACACCCAAAAAGCTCAGCATGTTGTAGAGTGCATGAAGCTTGTTAAGGCTGACTTTGGGTACTCGAACATTAAAGGAAGGTTCCGTTTTTCTTCATTTCATTATTTTTTTTTTTAAACTTTGTCAGATTCTTGTCGGTGTTTTTTTATGACGCTATTTTATTTTGTTTTAACTTTAAACATATATTTGTTTATGTACTTTATCATTATCAAGATCAGTTGTTTGTTTGTATATTGTGTCGTCGTTGTTGTGTTCGAGTGAAACTTGTAAATTCATACAGCAGACAAAAATGCATAAAACGCAGATACGAGAACAAAGTATCAACGAAAACAAAAGCAATAATATTTTCAAAAGTAAAGTAACGAGGTTATGAAGGCATTATTATTTCTTTATTTTTATTTTATTTTTTGACTACTTCATGAGGTTTTTATTTTATGAAATAATAAGTGAGATTTAAATTTCAAGGGAGTCAGTTATTTTTATGAATATTTAATGTTGCGTTTCTATTTTTAAAAGTTTTGAATGAAATTTTCTGGTGTGTTTTACGAAATTTGATATTTTGTTTTTTTTTTAAAGATATTTAAATTTTTTACGCTAAACAGTTACAGTTGTTTGTGGTAAAAAGATACTTTTGAACATTCAAGTACAAATTGTTTTTTTTATTTTCTGATAAATTTATATCTTATTACAAGAGGTGTTGACATTTAAAATTGCCACTCGAAAATTTGTTTTGTGAATTATTAGGGCGATCAAGTGGAAATTTGTAGGTATAATGAAATATATACAAATGGGTATTTTCAAACAATATACATCCAAACAAAACACCAAACGATAAGACGAATTATTGAAAAAAATCATAGTTTAAAAACCATTAGATAGGTTTTATAGAATTGTTCGTACAGTAAATAATCAACATATTCTAATTATAATTTAAAAAAAAAAAACGTAAAGCACTTATGTAAATACAGACGATAAAATACAAAACAATAAAACATTCACAATAACCAATTTGAGATAATAAACGTTCTTTTGTTTACTACGCCTTTCTCACAACTCCACAAATCCAAAACAGACTAACACACAAATAAATGTGTTGAGTCTACTACACAGCTAGCATTTTCGATCACAGAAGAATCTTCCGCGACCGGAGCGGGGGATTAAATTAATCGTCCGCAATGTCGTATTCCGATCGCGCTAGTTCAGTACAACGGGAGAAACTGTGTCAAGACGGCGACTCTTCCATATGAGTCGTCTGCGATGCGCATAAAAGAAACGTATAAGACTTTTTTATCCTTACTTCGAACGATTTTTTAATAAATCTTCGTAATGAGTTTTCTACTATGCGTGGAAAAGGATCGTGTTAGACTTTTTGAAATAAAAAGTATTTTTTAAATATGTTTTTAATAAAAAATCATTTCAATTTAAGAGTAACAAATTTAATCTTCGTACTTTTTATTATCACTCTTCTCGCTTAACTATCGCCAAAATGCATTAACGGCGATTTTGAAGTAACATAAACCACAAAAAGACTCGCAAAAACATCATTTACATCATTTACGGTGAAATAAAAAAAGGTTCAACGGTCGTCAGAATACTTAAACGACAATTGTGGAATAACATAAAAAAACACACGTCCAACAATCATCGCCCAAAATCCATAAACGACATTTAACTCGTCCAACAACAATCGTCAGAATGACTCACGTACAAAAGCATCATTTGCTAGAGTAAAAAGTAATTTTACTGCAACAATCGTCTGGACGATTAAAAAAAGAGTTGCGAAATGATCGTCAAAATGATCATGAAATAATCTTCCAAATGCTAACTGGGCATCTATCTGTAATAAGTATGCAGGTATTAGTAGAAAGCAACTTTAAATGCTTCAATACTGAACCGATCTTAATTATATATAGATTTCGTACCTCTACAAGTTTTACCAGAATCAGCTGCATAATGCGAGCATAAACTGCAGTACAAAACATTCTCTCGCTTATTAATTATATAGATATTTTATCTTTTAATTATTATTATTTTTTTCTTTGCATTTTTTTCAATTTAAATTTGTGTATTTCTTCAAAATTTTTATCTTCTATGTCAGACATAAACAAGTGAACATATTTTTTTTTTGATTTGTTGCTGAGACTCCAGCATTTTTTCCACGAAACATATAATTAATGTTTTTTTTTCTCGTCATAAAGAATATTTTGCTACAATTTTTCATAGTCTTACACTTTATAATTAACATCATATTTCACTTAACACATTGAGATAAATTTTATGATATTGGATTTTTGTTTTGTACGAGTATTTTATAGATAATTCACAATACCATTGTATGAGTTGTAAGTTGTACAGAGAATATTGGTAATTTCGGCATAAACATATTTTCAAGCAAATATTTATATGCAAAGATAGTACCAACAACATTTATACAACCTACAACTCCTACAATAGGTTGTGAATTGCTTAATTGTTGTTGTATGAAATATTGACTCGTATTGAAAGCAAGCAAAGTTTATTAAAGAAATATGCATGTTATGAATAATTGCTAGTCAATAAGTGATTTTTATTAAAGAGTCTAAAAGATTTTTTTTTGTTTATTAGTTTTACAAGCATAAGACTGAAATACTCGTATCTCCAAGATATGCAAATATTTATGACAAATATTACAAGTTGTTACTATTAAGATTTTGTATATTGTTGCAATAATTTATGTAATAGTTACAAATAATTGTTATTTCTCAGATATGAAAGGGTAAAAAAATATGTAGATTGTTGCGCCTTTTTATTGAGGTAAATAATAGTATTGTAAAAGTATTGAGTATTTGAGTACCGAGTACTCAATACCGGAGATATTTCCCGTTAGTCAATACCCAAAACTTACTACTAAATATTTTCAAAAATGCATTTCCATATGTAAGTACGAAAATTTTACTTTTTTTTAAAGAACAAACACAAGCCGCGAAGCCATTTTGGCTTGTCTGCAGAAACACCCAGGCTCTAGGCAGGAATCGAACCTGCGACCCCTCGACTAATGGTCTAGTACGCTTTCTACTAGTCTACGGGGCTCCCAACTTGAAAATGTTTTAAATTAATATAACTCGGTTTTGGGGAAAGTTAAGCGCCTTTAATTCATTTGCAACAATTAATAAGCCTGGCCGTTAAGACAGATATTTTTAATGCATTATTAAATTTGCTAATACACCAATTATTATGGAATACGGGTAATAATAAAACCGAATTTTAACCCATTAACTATTTTTATTTAAAAAAAACTTTAAAAGTATTGAGTAGTATCGAGTAGTCAATTGAAAAAGTATTGAGTACTAATGAGTCGTCAAAAGTAGCCACTTTCTACAACGCTAATAAATAATTATTCTGGCCTACGAAACAACATGCTTGTTGCGTTTTGTCGCAGTATTAATTAGTTTTTACAACTAATAAAAATAGTTTGAATTTTCGAACTCAAGCCTGATTTAATTATTTTCAGTCAAACGCAATTTCAATTATGCACTAAAAATAGTGCACACTAAAAATGAAAAACAACTAACAAATATTAAACTACAATAATAATAGGACATGCTTCATCTGTCCCAACCAAAGATTCGGGTTAAGCAAAAGAAAGGAGCTGATTGCCAGAAACGCCGAGTTTGTTGGGGCCTGATTTAGATATACAAGTTTCTTTTTACAAAATTTGTATGAAAAATACTCGAAAAAATTCCATAAAAAATTAAAAAAATTGTTTTTGTGTTTGTGTAACAGGCCAAGGAATAGGAAGTAATAATAAGTCTTTTGTTATCTATCGTGAAATATTTTGACTATATAAATTTTTTATATTGGCTGTCAGCATTTTAAAATCGCGGAATAAACAAAAGCATAAACGCTTATGAGGAGGTCTAGTGGCCTCCGCAAACTGCTTGTGGTTAAATTCTGCTTTAATGTTTTCAAAATAAACTTTTCTTATATTCTTTTATAAAAAAAAATTAATTTAAATTAACAAGCTCAACACTGATAAATCAAATTGAAATAAAAAAAAATATAATGTTTCCTATTAAAATGTTTTTTAAGGACAGAGAACCTTCTTCGGCATCTTAGAGATGTTTCTAAACAAAAATAAATTACATAAAATCTAATATTTTTGGAAGTTTTTAGAAAACACTACTCATAATTTTGGTACTTGCAACTTATTTTGTTAAGCAAAAAAATCTTAATTTATATGATTATCATATTGAGTGTGGTTAGGCGACTTGTGGCAAAACATGGGCGTTTTTCGAAAATGATATTGTGATTGGCGAGAACTTTAATAAATTTTAGTTTGCGGTTTTGCCAACCACGGCACCGTTTTATGAAAACGCCTGTCTTTCAGCACAAAATCGCCAACCCCAGTAAGGACGAATATCTTAATTAACTTTAAGGCAGATGAGACACATATTCATATCGCTTCTTTATTGCAACGTAGTCATATCTCAAAAACGGAACTCGTTCTCCAGAAAAGAAGTTCAAAGTTTTTAATTTACTCACATCTTAATGGAAAAATAAAAAAATATTCTCCCTTCAAGAGGTGAGTGAAGAGAATATTTTGATTTGATTTTTTCACACAAGATGAACAACGATACGATGAAAAATCTCGTTTTTTGAGATAGTGCTATGTTGCAATAAAGTAGCGATATGTATGTATATACATTTCATAAATGTAATTTAATTTTCAAAAATTGCTCCAAATTTTATATTGAAAACGCAAAATGTTTTTATTTTTTAACATCTTCTGTATTTTTTTTTATCCTAAAAAGATTTCCATTGAAACTAAATTCGTAAACTATTGAACAGATTTATTGAAATTGTTAAATATTTTGAATAAATAATTCTCGTATTGAATTTGCATTGATAACAGAAGTCGATGAATTCCGGCCAATTTTTATTGATCCACAACTAAAATTAATTTCTTAGGTTACCTGTGATGCTGACCTCAAGTCTGCTCGCCGTAGTTGTTTGGCTTTCGAGATAAACCGTTTTTAAAATTTGCCCATTTGTTTCCGAGACTCTGACTTCATTTTGCACATAATAGTATATTTCGAATATTAGAGTCGATTTAAAACAACCGTGCGCAGACTTGAGTTCAGCGTTCCAGGCAACCTAAAAAACAAATTTCAGTTGTGGAGCAACAAAATACATGCACACCTGTAAAATTTTTAGAAAAGTCTAATATAATGCAACATATGTGAATAGTGGAAATACACATGAAAGCTGATGAGAACGTATAGTGAGTGAGTGGCCTTCGAAAGCGGTTTCTTGGTCCATTCTTTTGTATTTTAAGAATAATTAGCTTTTCTTTAATTCATTTGATCCCTTAAAATGTATCTTTTCTGCACTAAATAATTTAATTAATAAAAATTAAATTAAGAACTGATTTAAAATAAAATAGTTTTGCATTAAAAAATGCACATCATCAATCATACAAATAACCGCTAAATTTAATGTTAAAATCTTATTTTAGAATTTGTTGCAGTAAAAGATATTATGTTATGTTTGTATCTAAAAGATGCATAATTTGTGCAGCGTGTTTGTGTTAAAATTTTTCATATTTGTTATAGCGTTCTATTTTAAATATATATATTCTAATAGGTACTTTGAATAAATTTGCCAGCGAAAACAAAATATTTAATATTTTTTTAAAATATAAGAAAACGTTGTTTTTTTATCAAACAAATTTTTAAATTATATCTTTATAATCTGCATGTAGAAAATCAAAAAAAATCATTTGTTTTTTTTTTTGCATATTTTCAGATTTAATTTAATTATTTTTTGTTTTTCTGTATTTCTCTTAAATTAATGTGCATATTTTTTTGAAGATTTTAATTTTTTTTCCAATAAAATATTCTTAAATTTTTTTCTTCTAATGTTTTCTCGGTTTTAATATAAAATTTCTTTAAAAATTCTTAGTTTTTTATTGCTTTATATTTTCTAGGCAGGAATTTATTTTATTTAGTTTTTATTTAAACAGCTTTTTATATATAAATATTATGTTCAAGGTATAATATGAAAAAAATTTATGAATTTTTAAAACTTGTGCACATATTTTCGCTTTATTTAACTTCTTTTTTTATTTCGTTTTATTTTTTGTAAACATTTTTTAATAGACACAGCAGTGAACATGTATTTTTTTTATAAAAAATTATTCTTTATTGCAATATTTTGAGTTAATTTAATTTATCAACTTTTCTTTTCAACCAACATTTCTTTTCGAATTCTTATTTATTTAACAATTTATTAAATAAGTTAAGTTATGAAAATTACACATAATATCACGTATTTAAAATAAAGCCAAATTTTATACGATTTCCATCCAATGCACGCGCCTCTTCATCGAATACTGCACAATTGCTGTACGACAAGAAGTGACCAAAACTCGAAAATAAATAATTTTTACATACTCGTACATCTGTACGTTCCGTCAGTACATTAAACGCAAGATACACTCACAGAATAAACTCTGTGCGCGCCTTTACTAACAGTTAGTACGGACTTGAGACTAGAGCTGAGCAGAAAAATGAGTCAACAACAATTGAAATTCTTAACTTTTAAATGGGAAAACAATTGCACTCAACTAATTTCTCTCCCTCTAAAAAATCACCAGTACGTCACAAAAAACAACAGAGATATTTTAAGTATGTAAACTTGTATGGATGTGTTTGTATAAAATTAAAAATTTAGCCGGTTGTTGTTTTTCCATATAAAGACCCTCCAAAAAAAACACTGAACATACCATTAATACTAATAATTGTTGCTCCACTAGAAATACGAGAGAACAAATTGTGGGTTAGTAAATAAGTAGTGTTGCCAGAGTAGTAATTTAGAGGCATTCTGACTTATTTATTTTAGCAATAAACAAAAAATTTATTTGTTATAATGATTATTAGTTTATAAAAAAAATAATTTGCTAAAAAATCAATTGCTTTTAAATCCTTGATCAAAATCTTGACTTTAATTATTTTTCATAACTACATGAATTTCGTTAATTAAAAAAACCTTTTTGGGGTTTTATATTGAAACTTATTGAAAATATGAAAATGTTTGTTCAAGAATTTTCGCAATACTATTATATAGATGAAATTTGAGAAAAACATTATAAAGTCAAGTGTTGGTAAAAAAGCACCGACTTTTAATTAGCTTGTAGTATCTCATATGATACAGAAAAATATCTTACAAGTTCCTTTTTTAGTATTACTAATAGGAAAGTCTTTGAGGTAAAACACATATCTGACACACATCGAGATACTTAATTGATTTAAGATCATGAAAACTTTTTATATATTTCTTTTAAGAAACATAAAATGAATAATATACACCTCTACATGAATATTTTCTCCCTCGAAGTATTTCCCTTTTCCTTAATGTTTCAATTGTGAATAATTCAGGCGAAAAATGTTCGCACGAAAAAATAAATTCGTCTTATCATGAATAAAATTTTTTAGAGGAATTTTTTCCACTTTTTGTTTGGATTCGTTCACTTAATATTTGCTGCGTATCTGCATAAAAAACATCATGCAATTTCAAAATTTTTTTTGCAATTATTATATTAAAGCTTAGAAATATTTGTTTTTAGGACGAGATTAGTAAAGAGTATTCATTATTCCTAATAATAATTTCCCGCAGTGCCTTTTTGGACAGAGTATGAATCTTTTTTTACAATCATTGTTATAGAAGCACTCACTGCCCTCAAAACATTTAAAATCAAACCAAAAAGTTTGTCTTAAGTAAATCCAAAAAATTAGGAGGAAAATGGTACATGAGATAAAACCAACGTGTAACAACGGGTTAATTTAACGCTAATTAGTGATGGTAAAGTTTGAATGTTGATAGTGCTGAAGTTGTGTTTGCTGTAAAAACAACTAATAATGCCTTCCACATTACAAATAACTCTCGTATCCTTTTCAAATCATTATTCGAGTAAATAAAAATAAGAATGAAAATTGGACCGATATTTTTTCGGCAAAAAATAAAAGTGAAGATTTTTTTTATATAAAAAAAAAATAAATTTATAATTTTAGCTTTTCTTTTCAATTGGAAAATTTAGAGTTAAATTGGAACAGCTACCAAGCCACCTAAACAGTGGCGGATTCATGGAAACACACACGAACACTGATAATGGGAGTGTAGCGGTTCCCAAAAAACAACGTTGTTTCTTTTCTGCCGTGTAAGTTGAAACTGATTAGTGTTAAAATTTTCCTTTATTACTTTGGAATATTGTCTCATGTCCAATTCTTTTTGACTGAAAAACGTTACGAACTTTAGCCAAAATAATAATCACTTTGGATTAAGAACTACTAACAACCAATTTGTTTGAAAATAATCACTTAAAAAAAATAAAAATAAACAAAATTTGTTTAATTTTAAATAAATTTTCTCCCTTTTATACATTCACTGGGAACTGATAGCAGGAGATTCACGATTGCAGTTTTCCCTTCGAGGGGAATAAAAATTTCATGGGAACTAAAATTTAAACTTGTTATTCACAATGGGGGTGATTATTTCAAAGAAAATTTGTGATATGGATTTTTAAGCTGATCTGGTTACATTGTTTGCTCCAAAATTCAGCATATTATTGAGAGGGGAAGAGTGAGAACCCATCCGAGAGTGCATTATTAGTGTTAGTGTATGATTTTGTTTACATTTTTTTTGTTTGTTTTGATAGGATTGTTCGTTCGACTCGCTGTTGTTGTTATTATCATGAGTGGATTCTTGCTTTTGAAATGAGTATTTTCTGTAATGTTCCTAAATATGAAGTACAAAGAGAGTAAATGGAACTCAACATTGCAATGATCATTTATGTACAAACTATAGATGGTGTACATGGGTTAAGCAACATTTGCCTTCTTTTGATTGATTTAAGGTGATATTTTTTTTTATTAATTTTACGATTATATACATACATATTTCTTTATTTTATTATTCATTTTTTTGTTGTTAAAAAAAGGGTTGGGAGTTTTATTTAAAAAAAAATCTTAAGGAATTTTAATGGATATTCATAAAGCTGAGGGGTCTGGAGGAAAATTATAACTGTTATCTAGTCTTTGAAAAACTTTGTTTGAAATATGAGTTAGCAAACGACAAAAGTCGAGAGTTAGCAAAGGAAAATAGGTACAAAAGCTTTTAATTAGTAAGTAATAAAATATTATATATTATGAACAGGGCTAAAGAATATATTCTTCAGATGAATTTGAAAATTTTGCATTTTAGTTAACAGAATGGAGTTAATATTTAAGAAATTAATTATAATTACTTCCGTATTTAGTTGGTGTAGTAAAGCAAAGATACTCGTATTTGTTTTGTAATTACAATCTCATGTTAAATTATTTGCTTGCACCTTTGTGTATATGAAAGCCGGCAATCATAGATATTTTTGTGTCTTAAGAATCTATCATACAAATTACAACAATTATGTAACACGTAATTTTATCCAATTGAAAAATGTGCTGTTCACATAATTTTGACATTTAAAAGTAAGAAAGTTAATGGCCAACTAAAACTGCTAAGTTAAAAATAAAAATCTTTAACATTTTAATAAATATTCAGGTTTTCCATCAGGAACATCTTTTCCAGCCTCATGAAAATTAAAAATTTTATACAAAATTGCCAACAACAAGAAAACGTGGGTGCAAAGAAATTAAATATAAAATAGCAAAATATATTAAATATTCCATAATTTTGAAAATTGAAAAAAAATGCACATTAAAATACAGAAAAATATTTTAAAATAAATGTAATTGCACGGCACCAGCAGTCAGACGCCTACTGGTAACGAAGTTTCTTTCTTTTATAAAAATTAAAAAAAATAAGGAAAAACTAAGATATTCTTCAAAGGAAAAACAAAAGTTGACTGCAGATACACACTGCTAGACGGACAGACAGACAGACAGACAATTTCATTTGCCTTAAATTATTTGTCTTTTAACACTAAATTGTTGATTAAGTAGCAAACCAAAAGCAAAACGAACCAACAAGTGCAACATCATTTTCAGAAGAGAAGAAAAAAAAAAACAAACAAAAAACTTCATGCATCATGACAAAGGTCTAGGAGCTGCAATAATTCATTTTTTGCACCGCTGCTAATGCAGCATTTAGTTGCAAGTGCAAACATTAGATATACACACAATTTTTTTTGTTTGTCTTTTCTCTTTCGTTTTATTCAAAGTTTTAAATAAAGATATTTCCATTATTTTTATTTTCTACTTTTTTATCTTTCATTTAGAGAAGTTGCTGACTGGTCTGTTTTTTTTTTTCTTCTTTTTTTTTGGCATGTGTTTGTGGCGCGACATTATGATGCAACTCATTGCAAACTGTTGTTTTTCCTAAAGCAAACATGAACAAAAAAATAATCAAACTACCAAAAACGGAATAGATCTTTTAATGCGATGATATATTTGTTTGCTGTACATTAAATTTAGATGTATTAAAGTCTGTGAAAAGAACCTTGTGATTTTGGGAAGACCAGTTGTTGTACAGAAGAACGAAACTATAGCAACTGTTGTGAAAAATTATAAAATCTACAAATTGTTTGTAAATGGAATGATTATGTGCATTCGAATTTATTTGCTGCTTATTTTCAAGAAAGTTTTAGAAGTTTGCAATATTTATTCTCATGCAATAGTATTAGCAACATGTTGCAGAGAAAAATGTTGTGTTTCATATTTTCAAATAGCTTTTTAATAAAAAAATAATAATTTTCCAAATCACAACATATTTTATGAGTCGCAAATTGTTTGTAATTTTTCCATGAGTGTATCTAAGGAAATGTTTATGTATATAGAAATTACCAGCAACATTTATACAACTCATACAATATGTTGTGAATTGCACAAATGTTAATAATTTTATAAAATATTATAAAGTTGTTTGAAGCAGCTAAAAATATTTAACAGTTTATCGTTTTTCTCAGGTCAATATAAATATTGAGGAAGAAAAATTTATAAAATATATTTAAGAAGTTCAAAAACTTTTGTTTCTTGAAATACTTTGAAAAAAAGATATCGAGGCAATCTTGATTAATAAATTTAAAAAATATAGTTTTTGGGAACTTTTGAAAATTTGTATTAAAATAAAAATGTTAAAATAATGTTGAAAAGGTAATGAAAGAAACCGGTTTAAAAAGACTATGCTTCTGTATCAGTATATTTTTTATAACTGTATTTTTATATATTACAAAAAGATAAATATATTTAAAAATTCTGCGAGTTAAAAAAAATAATTTTTGAATTGCAGTAAAACGGACCTTAAAGTCGACAACGAAAAATTTTACATGTACCCAGTGTATTCTAACTATGCCTTGGAAGAATGCAAAAAAAATACAAAATATATTTAAAGGTTTATTGGAAATTCCACGCGAAATAAATGCTGATTGTTCACTCAACATGTTGCAGATGCATTTCATGTGTTTATTAGAGCTCTGCACAAGCATGCTTAAACATGTAGTTGAACCATTTGTTGCGTTTAAAACACTTCCGCAACATTAATGTAGCAATGCACATTTACAGGAAATCACTGCTGAAAGATCATTTTGTTTCAATTTGCAGATGAGGCACTGCACAGTCGGCAAATAAAAGAAACATATTTTCCATTTGTTCTTTTCAATATATGTTGCGGAGGTGTTCCAAACGAAACAAATGTTATAAAGACATGATTAAGTATGCTTGTGCAGGTTTCTAGAACAAAGTAATTAAAAACTTCTACGAAATAAGAAAATTATATTGGAATTTTTGGGCGCATTTTTCCATGCAATAAAATGTAGCCTAAATGAGACATGTAACTAATATTATTACTATCTTTCGCTTGAAAGTGTGCTACAAAGAAATACCAAATATTCAGCTTTTCTTAAAAACTGCCGCTTAAAGATTCAACATGTTGCAGATACATTTCATGTTTATTTTTCAAAATGAGCAGAATAATGCGTCTGCAACATTTTTTCATGGCCAATTTATGTCACATTTTTATATATTGATAGCATTTCTCATGAAAACTAATAAAAATCTATATATTTATAGATTCTTCATCAAATCTGGCCACTTTAAGTTGCATTCAAATCATTACTTCGCCTGCTTTAACAATCCTAACTGATTAATTTTATAAGCAATGAATTTTCATTGATTTTCATTATGTTGCTGTCAAGGAAATATGTATGATTGTAAGTAAGCTTGAATTTTTACACATTATTTACTACATACAATAATTTCAATTATATCCAAAACATTTAGTCAAGCGTTTATGAGGTTTCGCTTTTCACGTTAAAAACACACAGAGATAAAAATTTAATTGTAAATTATGAGTTTCACAAAAAAGGTTAATAATCATGGAAGTAGGTTTTATTTTGTTAACGGAATAATAATAATAAATTTTTTTTTAATATTTAGACATGAATTTATGAATAAACATGTTATTGAATAAATTTTAAAACTTTATAAGATATTGTTCGTGAATTGAAATTGTATAATGAAGCTTTGGCAACTTTACGGTTGCATGCTGATATGAAAAGATAAAAAGAATTGGGCAAAATATTTTAATTTGGCCACATGCTTGTTTTCTTTTTTCAATTTTTATTGTACAAGAGGTGTGAATATTTAGGAGATGTTAATGCGGGTTATAAAGATAAATAGTTAATTGATTCTAAAATTTAATTTTTTTAAGGCAGGTTTTACTTAACACTGAAAAAAATCTATGGTTTAATTGTACCTCTAGTTATTATCTAATAAGTTTTTTTGGTTTTCTTTAATACAAAGTTTTGCTAAAAAACACGTTTTTAGAATTGTATCTAATTTTTTTTGTTTATATATTGAAGAATTTATAATTTTGATAAATATTTCGTTCAGCTACTTGGCGCCAATTTATTGTATTATTTTCAAACTGGCACAAAAAGGCAGCAAATTTAAAAAAATAAATGTTGCATTAACAAAATGGTGATGGATTCGAAGAAATGTTACGATTAAGTTGAGCGTTGATATAAACTGTTTAAAAGTGTTGTAATTTTGAGGGGGCTTGCAATCTGATACTCTGTTTAATATTTTATGGGAAATGCAGTACAATTCCATAAGTTAATCTTACAAAAGTTGTACTCTATTCATATAATAAAAAACATATGAAATGTATCTATCAACATTCCAGCAACATTTTTCAAAATGTGAAATTATATGAACGGCATTTATTTCATATGAAATTTAAGTGCGTGTGGCTAAGTAAATTTTTATATAGAAATATTCATCAACATTCATACAATCTACAACTCATATTGAATTGAAGAATTGAAAAAAATGCATGACAACATGTTGCTTTAGTGTGTTTGGTTTTGTATCGTTCTAATTAGACTTGAGTCCAACCCGTCCAGTCGCGCGTTTTAGACAACAACGTTTGATTAAACCCGTTTAAATTTCATGGGTTTGATCAAAGGTTTTTGTCTAAAACTAGCGACGGAACAAGTTGGACCCAAGTCTAGTTCTAATTTTCTTATAGTGATGCAAAACATATAGTGCCGATATTAACCCTTTAAAAAAATTATATTTATTTCTTTAAATGCGAACCATCCTGTACTTTAGTTTTTAAATATTTACTTACTTTTTTTTAAATAATATGAAGAAAGGACTTACCTGAAAGAAATAGAAAAAATATAAATTAAATATCACGATATAAATTTATTGGTTTTTTTTAAATGAAAACAAAATTGTGAGTGAGAATTTATAGTGAAAACAAAAATAAATTTTGGGATTTTATTATTGTTTTCAATATCAATTCCTACTCACAATTTTGTTTTCATTTTCTAAAAACAGACAGTTAATATAAATTTAGAATTGAAAAGTAAAATAAGCAAAAAGCATATTTAAATTTAGATTTTATAAAACCTAAATTTATACAAAAGGTGGTTCTGAGGGCGATCTGAAAATACTACTATTTGAAAATACATTGGCCAATTGAAATTATATTTCAGAAGTTGTAAGATATAAATATGTTGTTGGTAGCTTCTCTATAAACATTTGCTTAGAAACATGATTATGAAGAAATTTTCAGCAACATTTATGTAGTCAGGCCTGCGCAATACGCCTTGATGGCATTTTTAAGTCAGTAATGTGGCGACGAGCATACATTCATATGTAGATATACTGGAAATTACCACAAAAAAATATTTTGATTGAATATGTAGGTATGCTTGTCGCAACTTAACTGCTTCGCATTCATTTGAAACAAAATAAATGCCTGAAGCCCGCTTTTAAACTAAAATATGATAAAGGACACAAGTTGATTTAATTTCCTTAAGGATAAAATTTTTTTGGCATGTTATGCTTGTTATAATAATAAAGTTTGGTTCGATTCCGATGGTTTTAAAAGAAGTTAAGATGCAGCAAATCTGTAAACATCAAACCTGTTTATGTTTAATATCCCTTTTTATTTTTTTTTAAGGAAACGTGAAGTTTTTATTATCAAAAAAATACTTTGATCACATTTATACTTATTTTTTTTGTGTAAAAACGTGTTAGTTATAATATCTTGTAGATGGGCTCTGTAGTACTATTCGGAGTGAGATTTTCTATTGGAATTTCTTGATTTGTTGTGGTCTATGTGATCAAGTCGTACCTCGTTTAGTGGAATTGGCAAGTTTCTCTGATAATTATTGCTCTAATTTATAACGATATTTGCACAAGTTTTCACGAAGAAGAGGAAAAGAAACCTTTCTTCTATTTTTTATGCCAATGGGTCAAAATGTTTACCATATTATATTTAAAATAAATAAAAACAAATTTCGATTTTGGTCCGAGTTCGATTGAGGTCTCTCAAACAAACTCAAATTGAAACACCGTCCAAAAGAAAACTTCAAATGTGCAATAAAAACAAAAGAAAAATACCTTTACAAACCGCTTTTAATTAGAATATGAAACTCAATAAGTCCTTGAAACTAAATCGTATGTTCCCCCCAAAAGATTATCAAGAAAATCAATTTAAGTTAACATACTTCAAAGGCCTGCTTCACAGCTTTTCTAAATGCAACTGAATTTGTGTTGCACAGAACTGGAGACAACAAAATCAGATAAAAGATTTAAGCCAGTCTTTGCTACATTTGTCGTGTACTTAACAACTTTAATTTGTAATTTAAATCTTCTTTTTAGTCCAGGCTCTAAGTGGCAACAAAATGCGTTTCAGGTTTCAAACGTTCATACATCCACACACTTATTCACTTATTGGTATTATTTGTCTTCGAAATAGAAAGCAGAAAAGAAAACACAATGTTATGGCAATCAGAGCGGTTGCAGGCAGCCCAAGTTGAGTGTATTCTTTTATGGTTGTAAAACAAGCCGAGCAACAACTGTATGATGCGGGAGTGAGTGTAAATGGCATTAGCAGTGATGTTATAAGAACCAACACTTTACTTTTTATGTTTGTGCAAGTTACAATTTCCTTTTTGTGTTTCTATTAAGTAAAGGAAAGAAAAACTATCAAAGGCACATGAACCACTTAACGTGTCTTTTGGCACAAAGATCTTTTTTTTTCTTATCTTTAGCCGCATTTAGTCCTTGAACAATTGTATTATTTTTCTTTCATTTTTACACATTTTTATTGCATTTTTCTTTTTTTGTTTTTGGTTTTTTTTCGGTATAACTGAATATTTCCTTTCGTTGCAACAATACCGAAGAAGAAGTAGAAAAACAACACATGAAATAATATTTAAAGTGTTATAAGCAAAAGATAGAAGAACTATAATGCAATTTCAACAACTAAACAAAGTGAAAGAAAACGCAGAAAGAAAAAACTTCCAAGGAAAAGCAGCTAAAATTTGACGCCATGTTCGTAGAACTACTTAAGAAAAAAAATATCCTGTATTTAGCTTTAAATGGAGCAGAAATAAATTTCATGTTCTTTTCAGTTTTATGGCTTCTATTCCATTTGCAGAAATAATATTATCTAACAATAAATGTACATTAATAGTTGGCAAATATAACAATTGAAACGTGGCTTATATCACCGAGAATTACTTTGGCAACCAAAAAGAAACACTTAAGATAAAAAATAATACCATAAAAACGTAAAGGAAGGAGTTAAAAAGGATACAAGATATTGTTATTTAATAAATACAAGGATTTATAAATGCATTTTGAGGATATTTTTATGATAAATCATGTATAAATATTAGATAAAAGCCAGCAAAACAATTGACTTGGAATAGTTTAAAGAAAATTAAACTCTTAAAGGTCTTAAAGAAGACAATGTTTTTGGAATTTGGTTTTCTTTAAAGATTTGCTGCTCTCTTCTTTCGTAATTACTGCCAGGAGTTTTTTTGGTTTTTCACATTCTTTTACTTTTCTTTTCAATCACAAGCTGCTTAAGCCGTTGTGGGTTGTCTGCTGAAACAGCCCGGGTATTGGAAGGAATCAAACTAGCGACCCGTAGATCAGTCTTTGGCGGCTTCTCTCATGAAACAAGAAACCGGGTTGGTTTATTTTCTGTTAAAAAAAATGTGTTTATTTCTTTAAAATCTCTACTAATAAAATATTTTAAGCATATAATTTCCAATTTACATTTCAACTCCCCAATCGTGTTTTGTTGTTGAGAGTTTTTCCCTCTCGACCGAATAAATTTTAAAACAACAAGTTATCACTTGCATTTGTTTATGTAAATGTTTTCGTTTTCTTTGTGTACACTCGAGACATATTTTTATTGTTTGTTATTGTTGAAAAAAACGTTTTTTGAAAAAATTTTAAAGAAAATAACACAAATTGCCTGCTGTAGCGACGAAAACTTTAAAGGATACTTCTTTACAAAAAAGCTGTGATAAAAAGTACTTATTTTAAAGTACTTTTCATCAAGCAATTTATTTTTATAATATTTTTTTATGATGCACGCAAGTATTTGTAATAAGTGTGCATGTATTAGTAGCAACTTTAAATGCGTTTAGCTCCTGAAATACTACACCGATCCTAATAAAATATAGATAGTACACATGTGCAAGCAGATGCCTTTAAAATGCTACAAGTTTTGTCAAAATCGGCTGTGTAATACATCGACTGCAGTACAAAATTGAACTCGGCTATTAATTGTGGAGAAAAAATTTAATTCAAATCAAAATTTTAAGTTGATTAGACAGGAAATGCTGTTTATGAAGCAAAATGCTGTATCTTTTGAACCGTAAATCTTTGTCTTCTGCTACAGTCCACTTAACTCCCTGTGGAAAATAGGATCTATTGAAGCGCCATAGAAGTTGGAAACTCTCAGAGGGTGTGTATTGCCACCTTTATGAAAAATATAATTGAGTTAAAAGTTAGAGGGTGACTCGCACTTGGCTGATTTACATATTGACGCCAGAGGAATATTTTAAGGTACCACTTTGCATTTGCTTACACTCAAGCTAAGCATTTACTTTTGCTACTCACTGTTGCTGCCTGGGATAAACTATTTCTTTTTAGAACTGTATTTTGTTTGTCTTTATCTGTTTAATAGTGTTTGTGTTTATGTTTTGGTTAGCATAAATAAGTATTTACAAAAATCATATCGTCGGTATCCTGCAAAAAAAAGTCCTAAGACACATAATTGTGTTTCTGAGTTATTGGCGATTTAAAGTTTATGGCCCCCGGAAAAATCTTTAAATAGCTTAGATTTGAAAATTTATATTATAATATAATAATTAAATGGCTTAACTTTAAAATGAAAGCAAAAAATTTAATTCAGTATTATTTATTTAATTTTTTTTATACAAAAATGAAATGTAATACAAGATACTATCTTGGACATAGACTTTTTTGGATTAACAAATAGTATTTTATGGACATGGAAATATTTTAAGAAAATGTTTTTTTAAATTGGTACATCTTGATCTCATTCTGATTTATCATATATATCCGGTTCTGGGGCCTTATTTCTGACAGTTTTGCATGCCCACAACCTTTGGTACCAGTGATGATACTCCTCCGGTATGGCTCCTGATGTACAAAGATTAAGTAAATCTTTCTTCTTTTTGATATTTATAGCAAGGTTGCTTTTATACATCTTTTCAATGTTGACTTTTTTCAAATTAATGGCCCGACCTTTACCAAAAACACGTATTTCTTTATAGGTTCCACTATGGACGTATTTATACTCTATTACACCAGGTTTAATCTTTGGGTACCTAAAAGATTTTACTTTCAACCAGTTTATTTTATCCTAATTTTCGTCTAAATTTTTGTTTTTTATAAACTCTGATAGCTTTGATAAATCCAGAAAATCGGAAAACCGCATTTGAGTTATATTATAAGGATTTCCTTTACTTCTAAGTTCACTTGGGACTTTTTTGCTCTACATATTTGGGTGCTTTGGATATAGAATAATTTGTTTTAATACAATAGCTACAAAAATATTCGAAAAAGGCAGAGGATTTTTTTTACAGCACGTAGTGTTTGAAAAATGGAATAACTGAACTGCTTCTATCGCTTTAAACACGTAGGATATGACTTTTGGGACACTTCTGCATCATTAACTCCATTTCGCAAAAAGTGGACTTAGAACTTTTTTGCAGGATACCGACGATATATTGTTGTATGTTCTTAGCTTCTATGAGCGCTCAAAGCAAACAAAACATAATAAGAAGAACAACAAATAGTCAAATAATAATTTTTTTGGCATATTTAAGAAGTGGCTTTCTTAGCAGAAATTCTGTAAGATTTTCGAAAGTCAACAAAACAAATAAACTCTGTTGAGTCTAAATCTGAATTAAAAGAAAAGAAAAGAAAAGGAAGTTAAGAAATGTTTGATGAATGCAAACGCCTTCTCTTTTGGCACACAAACAAACATAAAAGAAAAGAGCCCAAAGTGTTTGCAGTCGATTTGCTTTCAGTTAAATTTCTTTAGCTTTTCTTTCAATAGAAGAAAGTGTTACGGCAATTTCAACAGACCAAAGGAATATTCAATAAAAATTATCAATATAATTATAATTCAATCGCTTTTCAATAGATCGTAGTTATAAATATTTGTTTGATGGCTTCGGCTAAATGTCAATATTATTTTGTGTGCAGTTTATTGCATTTTTTTTTGTAATTTCTAATCTAGTTGAAATGGTTGCTGCTACTCAAGTGTTAAATAAATAGTTTGAATTTATTGATAAAACACTTAACATGTCCTAACAAATCCTTTGACAGTTTATAAGCAATTGCTTTATGAGTTTTAATTTCAATTTTCGTTGGCTGTTAAGCCCGACACAAAATGCTTAATATATTGAATGTTTTGCAAAAGTGTTTGACTCTATTGATTTCCAGTGTTGCCACCAACGAAATGTTAAATTACACATGCATCATGCCAAAATTACACATGAAAGTAGGAATTACACATGATTTCTTTTTTTTTTTGTAATGTAACGTGCTTTGATTTGTTTAGATTAAATATTTGACATTTTTGATGTAGTTCCTACATTATTTTATGATGAATATATTTTCAATATTTGGTCTTTCAAGGTCATTTAATAAAACATTATTTTTATATATTATTCCGACGATTCGTTGGTACTTTCCAAGTTCTTCAGGAAATTTTTTTGTTTTTGTAGATATATAATCTTCTTTAGACCGATTAGACATCATTCTCTTTAAAAATATCACAGTTTTGTTTTGTGTAAAAAGGACAATCACAAACAAAAACTTATAGCCTATTTCTATTTTAAGAAAGTAAACTTAAGCGAATTCGGACCAATTTGGAGTTCTAATTGGCACTCACTTTCATTCGCATTAGCTTACGTACACACGTATGCCAATAAAATAATAAAAAAATATTTATAAAATTTTCTCAAATATTTTCTTCCTTATTGTGGATTTAACTAATTCATTAAACCTGCTGCTGTTGTTTCAGCGGCGTTAGCCATTCTCTTTGCTGATTCAGTTTGCACCTCACCAGCATCAGCCATTATTTTTAAAGAATTAGCTTTTTCTGTCTCCGCAAGTTTATTTGCTACTCTTAGCTGTCGGCGGATTTCGCCTTTTGCTCATTATCACTCAAAAAATTTTGGTTATGTTTTGTCGCAGTAACATTTTTTGATAATTTTTATATATTTGCTGGCCATTTTGTGGCCACAAGTGTTCATTGTTACATAGTTTTTTTTGTGCTGGGAAGTTTCCGGGTTACTATTTTGTGTAAGCACTGCAACAGCTTTAATGCACCTAGTTGGTGACTCCACCATTGCAACAAAATAATCATCAATTGATTAGTGGATTTACACCAAACACTTTACCCACGGGTGCTTCAGTTGGCGATAGAAACAGCGTCTTGTATAAGCCCGTCTCTCTAAGACTCTTTTGGTTTTCCCTATTTTTTTAGTCTGTGACTTTAAATCTGCCCACGTCTAGAGTAAGTTCGAATAATGTGGAATACCTATTTTTATTTGGTTTGAAGCTTAATTCGATTACGTTCAGGAAAGTGAAAGAGTCTTTGGAGCCCATGTTTTATAAATATTTGAGTGAAAGGGCAAAAACCCATAAACCAGCAATTGAAAAAATTGGTGGGTTATACATTTTTCTGTTAATGTTGTACATTAGCGTGAGTGGCCGATGGTGATTTTGAATGGATATGACCGTAACAAGTGATGTTCGGGTAGTTAAAAAAATGTCTCAAATTTGTTTATGTAACTGGGAATACAATTAAGCTTAACAGTTTAGAGTACTTCATAAGGATTTTTAATGCTGTTCAGGCCAATGAAATACCTGTTTTATCTAAACATATCGTTTTTTTCCTTTTTTCTGTTTCTCATTACCTTATTTCACTTTTCTTTGGCATGTCTGACATTTTTCAGTGAACCCAAAAAAAGTAAATCACACGACTATTAAATTTTTTTATTACCACCTCTTTGCATAGCTTCCAAAAAGCAAATCAAATTATTTATTGAATTCTGAGATCTTGAATTCATCAATCCTGGTTTTGTCAGCTTCTAGTTCTATACCACAATACTCGAACTTACTTCACAGATAGTGTCAATATGTTTCTTCTATAGCATACAAACAAAAGTACTAATCTTTTTTTTCATTAACAAATAGTACCAGTGGGAGGTACTCATTCGATTTGTCTATCGAGTCACTGTTCGATGAGAAATAAAGTAAAGAAATCGAAATCAATGATGGCGTTCTTTCTTAAATCAGAAATAGGCTATTAATATATGTAAAGCAAAAAAATACAAAACATGTTCATAAATAAATTTAAATATCACAGCCAATCCTTGTTTGTCGTCATCACAGTTGTCATCACAATACAAATTTTAAATTACACATGAGTTACACATGCAGCCAATTACACATGGGCTACACATGAAACTAAAAATTACACATGATATGTGTAATTACACCTGAGGTGGCAACACTGTTGATTTCCCAAGTGTGAAATGTTTTTTTTTTTTTGTTTTTCGTTTATTTTTTCTCTCTCTCTCTCTCTACAAAACGCAATAAATTGAATGTTTGGTAAAGCAACACTATTTTATTGCAATTAAAAGCCACATAAAAATAAATATAAGGGGCGATTTTTCAAGAGCTTTCGGATTTTATTAAAAAAAACACATACAATTTATATGAAATCGTTATTTGAGGCGATAGAAAGATCTATATAATTGAATGTGTAAAGATGATTTCAAGTAAATGTTGACCGCGGCTGCGTCTCAAATGGTTTCTACGCCAAATACAATTTTGCATACTCTCTGCAACATAAAGGTCGGTATCTCACGAATAAATTCTTCAATATTGACTTCCGGTGCGTCAACCGTTGCGTGCTTGTCCCTGTAGACATGAGCCTTAGCACACACAGAAATAAACCCCAATGTAAAATCAACATGAAGAAATGTTGATATCAAGTCATTGTTAATATGTGGAAAAAATCCAATTGAATTTTCTTTTAACATTGTTTTAAGTTAAATCAATGGTTAAAATTGTTAATTTAGTATTAAAATATGTTGATTCAAAATTAATCACATTGAAACAACATTGTACATTTAGCATTTTAAATTTTACAGATTTAAAATAACATCAAAAAATGTTGCAATTTGTAAATTTCGTTTTTTGTCGTAATAATTACAGTTTTTCGTGTAAAATTAACATTGCATATAGTTGAAACAAGATTAACTATTGGAAAATCAACATTGTTATAAACATTAAAAATTACATTGGAATACTTTGAAAAAACTTTTGTCAATGTTAAATATTAACAAACGTTGGCTTATGTCAAATCAACATGTTAAAACAGTTAAATAAAATTTGTTTAATATTAATAATGACTGAAATAATATTAAAATAAAATTGTTGTATGTTAAAAAAACATGAAACATGTTGAAACAACGTGAAACATGTTGAAATGAAATTAATTCATATAAAAGAGAAAAAAAAATTCAAATAGTACCGCAACTTTACAGCATTAAAGAAACAGCAAATTTTATTCTATCCAGCTTTACTACGTATCAGAAGTGAAGTTTTATAAATTTTAAGTGAATTAAATTCTTTATTATGTCGGCTGCTAAAAATTATAAAATGAATTTAAAAAGTTTTTTTTTTGTGGAAAATTTAGCAACCGGAGGATAAAACATAAATTTAGTTAGTGACGAAATATTATAGTAAACAATCTAGTTGTTCAAAACACGACACCAGGTTCCCAAGCCCACCTTTACATGCTTTTTCAATTAATAAGCGTAAAATATGTTTAAGAAACAAATATTTGTGAAGCTAAATGTATTTGCTGTATGTATGTATGTATGTGTTTATTAATGAATAAATATAAAAAAATAATTAACAGTTTTTTTGGCTCACTTCCTGTTCCATTGTTAAGCAACATTGCATAAATGTTATTTCATTATAGGAACCATGTTAAATTAACATGGAATTTCCTGTAATTTTAACATCTTTTCATGTTATTTCAATATGGCTGTAACATTAATTCTCAATGGGTAAATAGTTAATTCGACATTAAATTTATTTTGATTCAATATATTGTAATAAATTTTCTTAATATTGTTAACGTTATTTTGACATGACAATCCCTTTGATTCAACTGGCGTACAATGTCAATGCAACATGATTTCTAGTTATTTTAAAGTGGATAACTATAACTTTTATTTTACTTTAATATCATGTTAAATTAACATAAAACGCTTATGAAGCAAAATTATTAACAAAACTAGTTTAATCAACCTTGTTTTAGTTAATTTTACAATGATTTTTTTCTGTGTGCATAAACCTACAAAACGGATTTTAAAGACGTTAAATCGTGCGATATAGGCGGCCAATTGACCGGCCCTAAACGTGAAATAAACTGTTCACAGAACTCGCCTCTCAATTGGCCAATTGCTTCGCGTGCTGTGGGGCGTGTGACACCGTCTTGCTGAAGAAACATGTCAGTCAAGTCCACCTCTTGCATTTTGGGCAAAAAGAAAATTTGTAATCATTGTACGGTAGCGTTCGCCTTTAAAAAAAGTCCTCGTCTTTCCAAAAAGTACAGTCAAATGATTCCACTAGTCCATAAGCGACACCAAACAGTGCATTTGCACGAAATGATAAACAGAGTATCATGCATAACATGAGAAACGAAAACGCCGGAGCTGCCAGAAACAGTGTCGTCAAAAAAAATCACCTTTTATATGACTCTTTAAAAGAATGTTCGATATATAAAAACAACATAATATGATTCCATGCTATCATTTTAATATTATATGATCATATGTATGGTAAATAATTTTTAAAAATATACTCTTTTGGAAAATGTAAAAACAAAATTTTTAAAAACACTAAATTTGAAAAAAATAAAGTTGAAATCATTTGAATGTTAATAAATTTTTAAAAAACATACTATTAGGCAAAATTTAAAATTTTTGTAAAAATTATTTTTTTTATGGCAGAAAAATTTTAAAAAAGTCCTTTCTTTTTGCAAAAAAGATACTTTTAACATTTTTTTCTTAAGGTCTGCAAGCTTGAAAAATGCATTTGTTTCATAATTTTCTGCTATTATTAACGACTTTTTTAGTCAAATTTCTACCTTTTTTCACTTTTATTTTCACATTTAGAAAAAGTTTTATACGATGACTTCCTTCCCCTTCTTCAAAAACCCAATGAAAAACTTTTAGCACCCACTACACATGAGCCAGAAACGTCTATATGAATGAAAAACATTCGCAGCAGCATACAAGTCATTTGATAATTTTTGCCACCATAAACTATTATAAATCATTGTATTGACACATTTTGTTTGGCTGGGAATAATTTACTGAAAAACCAAAAGACATGCATACAACTGTACAACAGGAAAAACCTGGAAAAATGAAAAACATAAACGAAAACAATGAAATGAAAACGACCATCGACCATCGGTTGCCTTTCATAAAACTTTATAGTGAAAAATTATTTGCACAATTTTTCAATTTGTTGACAATGTTTATTATTTGTTCAACTTTTTTTGTTTTTTTCTTTAATAAATCCATGATAAAAAAAGTCATGTAGAGAGAAGCCACTAACTGGCCTTTTAAGAACAAATATTATTGATGGTGCTACCAAAACTATTCGGTTACGGTTACCAACAAATAAAACCCCATAAAAATCGTTTTGTGTTAAAATTAATGGCAAATTTATTTTTTTTTGTTCATTGATAAATAATTTGTCTTTCAATTATTCACTTCATAATTGATCTCAGTAATTAGTCAGTTTTAATTAAGTGTACGATACACGAATTCATTAATAATTCCACAGAAAATATGAAAATGAAAATGAAATATTACAATTAAAAATAGACATAAATAAAATAACCAACATATAAAAAATATAAAGTTAATTTATGGCATACTTTATGTTGTTATAATGAAGTTTGCCATTTGAAGCATACTTGCAGGAGCTTATTAAATTCTATTATATCTGCTTTTAAGTTTTTTATGTTATTTTTTCTTCTTTGTTGCTTCTGATATAATCCCAGTATATTTCTAACAAAATTAATGTTTTGTTTTCTCTGTTTGACATGTTTCCTTTTGTGAAACTTTTGCTTACAACGTTGAAATTTTATAGCAAAATAATAAAGAGTGAAGAGAACAAATTAAAAAATAAATAAATAATTATAATAAACAGCAGCAGCCGGAAAGAATAACCAACTTAATGTTTCAATGATCCTTTAACTTACGCAACATAAATTTTATAAGCACAACTGTTCAACAAAATAAATTTTATTTAGTGTTTTCCAGCATTCATTATTTTCTTTGTCAACAAGAATTGTTTAACTTTTGTGACCAGAGTCAACATAATTTTTGTTTATTTCATTTTTTTAAAGAGTTCAAAAGCAAAAAAAACATCTTTCGTAAATTTTTAGAGTTGAATTATTTTGGAGGATGTTGAACTGCCAACACACAGAACAAAATATTATTTTATATTCAGATCTTTTCCACAAAGAGTCTGCTCTTAGTCGTAGACATTTTCGTAGTTTAAGAACAATTTAGCTAAAGTCATAGAGCAGCAAAAGGGTACACAAGTAATAGTCTCATTATATTCTTATTTAATCAAGAGGATATATGCGCCATTAGGAGTTAAGTATAACAGAAGAAGAAAAAGAAGTCGGCATCTTTCATAGTCTGGTTGAGTTAAACTCAAGTTACAATCTGGTCATAGCTATTTTCGGACCATATTATAATCATCATGTATTCAAAGTTTAGATATAGTCTTACTCAATTAATAGTCCAGCCTTGGTCATAGTCTAGTGTTGGTCTAGTCATAGTGTAGTAATAATATAATAATCACCCTTATTCCACTTGGCGACATCGATGTCACGTTAACACAATATAAAAAAATGGGGACTTGTCTACCAGTTGTAGAAAACAACTCACTACTATTGACAGGCTCATGTTATTTTCTAGACATTATAGAACAGAAGTACATTTTCATTAGCAGAAAATCGTTCTCGAGATCCAGTAGACAAGCTCCCATTTTTTGGTATTGTGTTGACGTGACGTCGATGTCGCCAAATGGATTAAGGGTGAATATTACATTTATTGTCCAGTCATATTCTTGTCATAGAGTAGTCATAGTCTTGTCATACTTTTGTCATATGCTAGTTTGAATCTAGTCATAACTTAATCGTAGTCTAGTCATAGTCAAATCAGGTACCAGTCTTATTGTAGTCATAGTTTAGTCGTAGTCAAGGAATAGCTAAGTCATACTGTTTTGGTTTACGTGCCTGCCCTCTACGCGTAGGCATTCAAATAGAATCTAGATGATTCCTTTTTACAAGTCATAATGTAGTTATGGACTAGTCTCAGGGATCGAATATGGATGGCAACTGTAAATTTTAGTTGCTATTTAGTGGTGTTCTGAAAGTCATACATTTTTAGTTGCCTGCTGGTAGCGCAATTGAAATTCGGTTGCTACCCATAATCGATCATTATTCTAGTCATAGTTTAGTCATGGTCTAGTCATAGGCTAGTCTTACGGTACGGTCACACTTGGCAAACATTTGCTCAAAAAAAATGTAAACACTACTTTTGCTCAGGGTTAATGTGATTTAACTTGGTTTTTATATCACAAAATGAAGTCAATTATGCTGCAACATTTTATTTTTATATTATTTTTAATAAATGTTAACCCATATTTAAACAAATATTGGAATTAAAGAATATGTAAATTTAGCTTGTCGGTTGGTCACGTTTTTTTCGGTGTGACCGTACCTTTAGTGTAGTCTTAGTATGTTCGTAGTATAGTAAAAGTCAGACCTTAGTCCAATCTCGTCATAGTCTACTCCTGGAGTCTACTATTGGAGTCATAGTCTTATTCAAGTCCAATGCTATTCTTAGTCTAGTCTTAGCCTGGCCAATGTGTAGTTATAGACTGGTCTTAGTCTAGTCATAGACTAGCCTATGTGACTATATAGTCACAGACTGGTCATTGCGTAGTCATAGTATAGTTGAAATCAAGTCATACAATATTCATCGTAGTTATCACAGTCTTCTTATAGTTTAGTCTTATTTTAGTGATTGTTTATTGATTATCGCAGTCTAGTCATACTCTAGCCATATTCTGATCATGTTATATTTAATTTCAACGAATCTTTTTTTATACAATTGAAACAAAGTGCTACAAAAACTATTTACGATTTAATTTATTTGAGTAATTTATGCCACCACATATTAAACACCTTTCATTCACTTTTTATAGTACTTTAGAAAAAAAATATTACTAGTATTAAATCACATACGTATGTTGTCCCCAATCCTTTAAAAAAAAACTTTGCAAAAAAAAAAAAGAAAGCAACACAGAATTTCATGTCGAAGTACTCAAATCGATTTATTTCACTTTAATAACTAGTCAACCATCGAACCCACTATTTTCTTAATGAGAATCTCTAAATAAAAAACACATTTCCTTTTTCTTTACTTTGTGCCCTTTTTCAATTCATTATTGCCAACCAGCAAGGCGAACGGAACTCTTGTAAAAATGAAAACCTTGAAATACTCATCGAATATAAAAAACTTTGGAAATCATAAAAATTATGAAAAGTAAAAGAAATTTAAAACATTTTTAAAGAAAATAATGTTAAAGCAGTCAACTAAAAAACAAGAAAAAACAGTAGTTTACTTACAGGAATAAAAAGAAAAATTTGTAGGAAGTAAAACATCCTGTAGTCAGTTGTATCAACAATAAGTAATTTCAATTAGTTTAATTAAAAGAAATCATAAAGGAAATGCAAATGAATTTTAAGTTTCTTGCAGTTATAAAAATAACGAATATTCTATAATAATTAGAGAAAAAATTTTCATATTTGTTTGTGAAAATTATTTTATTTTAAGGATTTTTTAAGGAAAATTGAATAAATAGTCCTTTTTCATTTTAGTATACAATAAAATCTATGTGGTTTATTACTGAAACTAAATGAGTGTGCTAGGACACAAAACCAGTTCAAGTGTATTTTGCATCCTTTGAACCATGTCTCTCAGTTAGTTTTTCTTACTATTTATTTTAATGAGTCTCTTTTTTTATTTTACTTTTCCAACCATTTAACATTTCATTTGTGTGGCTTTTTTAATGTATTTCAAAAAATCTCTGCTCTTGGTTGGAGTTTTTTCTCATCCTCAGTTACCACATAAATCCTTTTTGGTTATTTTGCTTGTTTCAAATTTACCAACTACTTTTGTTAAAAAAAAACAGATCTTCTTTTTTTAATTTTAAATATTTGGTAGCAACTTTTACAGATTTTAGTTGCTTGTTGTTGTCAAAATGTACAAATATTCAAGGATAATGAATGTTTTTTTTTTGGGGTTTTTAAAGAGCTTCAAATTACCATTAAAAGAAAAATTTTGTACGAGGAAGGTTGATGCATCAAACAAAACAAAAAAAAAACAACGAAAGCATACAACATATTTTTCATTTAACATGTTTTTTTTTTTGCTTTTCAAACTACTCTGATGGAAATTTTTGCACTGTGAATTGCATAATCTTTTCTATTCTACTTTTCAAATGTACTCAACTAAACTATTCCTTTGTAAAGATTGAACTGCAAACTAAAGTAACCATGTTGAGCATAAACTTACCGTCATGTATTCATCTAAACGATGTTTCCAGTTGTCAGATTTATCGATGAGATTATTCCATTGCTCTGAAAGTTTAGCAACTTCACGTCTTATACTGCGTGTCAACTCACGACTTTGTTCTTCGGCAGTCAAATAACGCGAATCTGTATCATGGGCTGCAAAAACAAACAAAAAATACAAGAAATGAACAAAAAATCCTTTTAAAAACTTTCATACACAATTTAGACATAATAAAGATAAAAATAAGAACAGATTGGCACTTTTTTTATTTTATTTTATTTAAAGCTGATTTTTATTGAATGTTTAAGTTTTTAGAACGAATATGTGACGGCTGCAATCTTTAGTGTGTGACAGTTGAATATGCAATTAGGAGTAATAAATAATGTAGAGCAATTGTTCAAAAAGACGGAAATCGTTTTAGTTAAAAATAATAGAAAAATATTAATTTAAATTTTATTTTCGTCTTTTTCATAGTCTAGTCAGAGAAGGGTCTATACAGAGAGCGCATTCACAGTCAATTCATATTCTAGATAAAGTTTTATTTTAATCTAGTCAAATCGTATTCACCGTCTAGTCACAATCTCGTCATAATATTTCGTAGTTCCAGTCTACTTACAGCGATATTATAGTGTAATCATAATCTAACCATAATCTATTTACAGTTCAGTAAGAGCATATTTATAATTCTATTTATTACATACAGTGGGTGACAATACAATGGAAACTTTTTGGTTGTAAATTATTCTGCGTTAGTTCAGTCTTCAGGGATAAAACTTTTTAAAATATAAATATAAAACTTTGTATGGGAAATATAAGATTACTGTTTCCTTTTTTTTTCGTATTCTAATTCGTTAAATAATACGGTTAAATAGTTGATATTCCTGATCACTAGTATCCACCGTCAAAAGTGGTAAAATCGAACAAAAGAACGCTGATGAGATGCTGTAGCGACCTCGAAATCAGTACTGATCCGTTCTGCTAGTCTGATGAATAAATTGTTTCAAATAAAAAGTACTCTCTTAATAAAATAATGAATTTATACAAAAATAATTTCTTAAAATTAAGAAGATATGGGTAAATTCAGATTTGAACTCAAGCCATAAAAATCTCATTTCAATATATACCTTAAACAGTTCAACAATTACGTATAAATGTTAATTATTAAAATTATTTTAAACATTTTTTTTATAAAAAATGGCTATTATTTTAGCATTGGCAAAACAATGGAGACTTTTTGCTACTGCACGACAGTGTTGGCAAAACACCGGGCTTATTAATAAAAAACCCACCCACCCACCGGGTTTTTTGTAGGTTTTTATTGAGCTTTACTGGGTTTTTTTGGGTTCAAATTAAGCTAAGTATACCTATTCTATACATTTGTTATATATTTTTCATTGAGATCAACTTTTCCATAAGTTTGCGTTTTTAGTCAAAAATAATCAGCCTTATTCCAATTGTCAACATCGACGTCACGTTAATACAATACCAAAAACTTGGGACCCGTTGTTCAAAAACAACGGATTACTATTGACAGGATCATGTTATTTTCTGGACCTTAGAAAACAGAAATAGATTGTCAGTAGTCCAAAATTGTTCTCGAGAGCGAGCAGACAAGCCGCATTTTTTTGTTTCGGTATTGTATTGACGTGACCTCGGTGTTGACAAGTGGAATAAAGGTGATTATAAATTGTTTTAATTTGGAACGATTTTCGTCGTTCGATGAAAATATACATCCACTCATTGTATAGAGACAGAAAGAACAAAAATTTTCGATATTGTGCCATCGATTTTTCGATAGCTTTTGTCATAAGGAACAAAACTCATTTTCGATGCGACCAAAATTTCAATACAAATTTCAAATTTTCCTAAATAAATAATTCAATTTCATCAAGAATAATTCAAAATATAAATAATTCATAAATAAATTTCACCTTGGAGAGGTGATAAAAAACAAAGAATATCCCACAAAAAAAAACAATATCTTTTAGATTGTTTTACTACTTTGGTAATTTGATTAATTATGTTGTAATTTTCTATGAAATATTAAAACAATTTGCTTTAAAATTATTTTGGATTTTCGCCTCATAAGAACGAATAAATGAAAATTTTAAAATATTTCCGTTTTATTGTCGCCTACTGTACTGAATTTCTTTTACATACATGTTCATATATTTAACGTATGTGTGTGTTTATTTTACACACAATACATAAATATATTGAATAGATTTTCTTTAGTTTTGTTTCACTTTTTATTTATGGAAAACGTTTTCTCTGAATGTTATTTTTCATGCTCTAATTCTGTTTTCTGCAATAAATTTAATATCATTGGATTTATTTTGTTCATTTCTCAAATTCATCTCAAAATTCAATTCAATTTTCATGTACATATTTACATTTCCGATTCAACTCGTGTTGCAATTTTTTTTTTCTAAAGTTTTAGTTCTGTATTATTTCAGGACTTAGAAATATACAGATGTGTTGGAATATAGTAAAAAAGGGGAAAAAAGAGAAACAGAATTATAAATTAAATCTATTGAGAATGTTAAACAATAAGATGATGAAAAATGTGGAAATTGCATGTTTAAAGATATTTAAAGTCTTTTTTTAAAGAAAGGAAAACTAACAACTGCTTAAAAAACTGTTTATTTCAATCTAAAGTTGAGTAAAGTTAACTCACAAAACGTGAGAAAGACTAAAGAAATTGCGTTTACGTGCCATTGTTTTTTTGATAAAAACAATGAAAATTTTTATTTAAAGTCCTTAAAAAAGTAATGAGTATTTTTTGCAGCATGATTTTAGGCAAAAACATATTTTTAGGTTCCCCTTTTTTTAAATTTATTGTCATGAAAACCACAATTTTTATTTTAGCTTTTCTATAATGAAATACAGGTTAACTTAACTTTTTTTCCCCCTTAACACCAAAAACCAATCGAAAAATAAATCTTTATTATATAAATGTATGAAGAGTTTGTGTGCGTAAATAGACAGCAAGTCTATCGGAAAAACGTTATTGTTTTTGCTATTTTTTTTAACAAACCATTTATATGGTTTTAATATGAAAGTAAATATATAAAAAACTTTGTTTCTGTTTATTGTTGTGAAAAGAGCAGCAAAACTAAAAATACAGCAGAATAAAAGCAAAAACATTGAAACATTTTTGGTCAACATAAAGAAAAAGCACAACACACTAGAGACAAATAAAATAATGCAAAAAGTAGCCAACAACAAATAATAAAAAACTTGATATAAAACGAGAAAAACAAGCAAAAAAAAACGAAAAAATTATTCTTGTGTAAATAAATGTTGCAACAACGAAAATCCCTCAACATATAACGGTATTGTTGAACAAGGCTGCTACAAATCCGTAACAATGACGCATACATGCATGCGATTATATTTAACGCGCGGCCACAAAACGGAGGAGGAATTATTCTTTTTACTTCTTTTTATAATAGTAACGCAATACTTTTTTAAAGCAGAAATACAAACTGCGAAGCCATTTCGGCTTGTCTGCAGAACCACTACGGTCTAGGCAAGAATCAAACCTCCGAATCCCGGACTAATAGTTTAGTACGCTATTCACCAGTCTACAGGAGCTCCCACAGCAAAAAGTACCAAATAATACGGGACCTTTTTTAAGTACTTGGAAATAATACATTTCACAAAATACTTTTTTGCAAGGTACTCTTCTTAAAAGATACTTTTTTAAAAAATACTTCTACATAAAAGGTAATTTTTTGTAAAACGTACCTTTTTATAAAATATACTTTTTGTAAAAGGAACTTTTTAATAAAAGATATTTTTTCTATAAAAGATACTTTTTTATAAAAGATACTTTTTTATAAAGATACTTTTTTATAAAAGATATTTATTTATAAAAGATACTTTTTTTATGAAAGATACTTTTTTATAAAATAATCTTTTTATAAAAGATTTTTTTTTACTTTTTGAAAAATGCAAATTTTATAGAATAAAAATCACTTTTCATATAAATAACTTTTGTTTAAGAAGCCGCTTTACTGAAAATGTACTTTTCTACTATATGGTACTTCTTCTAAAAGGTACTTTATTGAAAGGGTATTTTTTAAAAGTTACGTTCTGCATGAGGTACTTTTTCAAAGGGTTTTAATAAGTGTTTTTAGAAATGAATTTTTTTTTTGAAAGTTCTGTATATAAAACGACTTTTTTAGGATGTGGTTTTTGAAAAATCTAAAAATCAAACTTTTAAGCAGGTCCTTTTTTAAAAGGTATTTTTTTAAAAGGCACATTCTTGTAAAACACCTTTTTAAAAGCCATTTTTTAAGGAAAGTTTCTTAAAATGTAGTTTTCTTAAAAGATACTTTTTTGAAAACTATTTTTAAGAAGATTATATTCTTAAATTGATACTATTTAAATAAAATACTTTTTAAAGTACTCTTGCTTTTGTACTTTTTAAACGGTATTTCTTTGCAGACACTTTTTAAAATTCCATATTTGTCTTGAAAGATTTTTAAAGAAATGTGTAGATTCATTTGTTACTTCATGTCATACTAAAAAAGGTGGTATTGCTGCTTTTCAAAAATCTGCAGTTAATTTGGTACTTTCTGCAGAAAAAATTGCGGATTTCTTCTTAAAATTACTTTTTTGCACAAATATTAATTTTTAAAACGTTCGTCATGTTAAAGAAATTTAAATCTAAAAATTTCATACTCATAATTTTGCTATTTCTTCGAAAATTTTTTATTTTTCAAACTTAAATTTTTTCATATTTAATTCATAAATTGTTTAGAGAATTTAGAGTTGACAGAACTGTCAGTTTTATTTTTTGGGCTGCTATATATTTTTGTTTTTTCAAAAGTTTATAGAAGAATAGCATGTTCATGATTATTAATATTTCATATTTACCTTCAGTATCACTGGTATCCGATACAGGTGGCTCACTGGTGATATATTGTCTGCCACTTTGTAAAGTACTCTCAACGATTGGACGCTTATCCTCCAATTGACGACGGAAGGCTTTATGGTCGTCCTGTAAAAGTATAAAAAAGAATAGACAAAAAAAATTTTATTAAATTTTATTTCACAATAAAGTGCTTAGTCTCTAAACTAAATAAATATTTAAAAAATTTCAAGATTCTTTTTCGATATTCATACGAAATCATTATTTTTATTACTTAATCGTAAAAAATAAACTGCAATATAATAATAAATTTGGATTTAACGGTCTTAGTAAGATTATTTGTTTATTACATGTTTAAATTAATTTATCTGTTGTATTTAATAAAAAAATAAATACACATTTCCCTTCGTCACGTTCCATGATTTGTATTTTATTGATGTAATGTGCAAAGTTTTAATGTCATAAACAAAATTTATGTAACGGAGCTAAAGTTACTTTTATCAGATCAAAAATGTCTGCTAGCCTGAAAGTCCATTATAATCGCAGATGCTCAATTCGTATGCACATAAGTAATTGGTTAATGATACTTGACTGAGTCCTACAATGACAAAAATATGTACATATGTACATCTACTTGAGACATATTAACGCTCTAATAGACACAAATACTTATTAATAACTTTATATGAAAATAAACTAAATCTGGCAGTGTAAATATCCAAAGCACGCACGCAAACACTATAATTTGCTAAAGATATAATAAATAAACAACCAAACACTAAAAAAAATTACATTAAATAATCAAATGCACATGGAAATCTTTACACACACATAAATACGAGTATTTACAATTCCACCATCCAATACACACACAAACAAACACACACACTCACACACATTCAATTATTAGAAATGGCAAAACGAAAAGCCAACAACAAACGAGCACAATACCACTCGTTTACTAACAGCTCTTTTACATTTACCCAACACACATTTCTAGGGACATTTTGACATGAGAACAACAATATAAAACGAAAATATATTGACAGACATTTCAAAAGCAGAACAGCAGAGCCAAAGAGAAAAATCTATAAAAATAGACGTGCAATACAAAAATCACTTAACAAATGAAACTTTGCTCGTTGCTGTTGTTGTTGTAGTCGTTTTAATGGACCCCGAAACAACAACAGAACAACTATTATAATAAAAATGGAAAAATGGAAGAAGTGGGGGAAAAAAATGAACAGCCATCAAATGTGGCCACTTAAATAATAACAACCACTACAACAGCAGCAACAACAATAATAATAATAATAATAACAACTACAAAAGCAATAACAAAAATAACAGAAACAATATGACCAAACAACAACTATGTATGTTCAACAAAATATGTGGCAGACAAACACTTGAGAAAAATAACTGAGCAAACAGGACAACATTTTTTCTGTTCTAAAAATAAAATCACGTTGTAGAAATGTTTTGACTAATAGTGTGTAAAAGTTGATGGTGTAGAAAATCAAAGGAATTTATTGGGGCCACGCTATCACTAAAGGAAGGTTTCTTGATAAAACTTAAATATCAACGAAGAAACTCTAATAAAGATTTAAGGTGGGCTGACATTTTTATGAAAGAAATTTATTGAAACAATCTTAATGAAAATATATCTAGCAAAACTACTTTGGTACTTTTTTTAAGGAACTTCTTAAAGGACTTTTTCAAAAGAAACTTTTTTGAACATGAAATTTTCTTGAAAGTTGTTATTGAAAAGCAGTTAATTAGAGAGCTACTTTTTTAAAAAGTAAAAACATGTAAAAGCTCTTTTTATGAAAAAGGAATTTCTTTAGATATAATTTTTAAAAATGGTTTTTAAAATCTGAAATTTTTTTTAATGACTCTTTTTAAGGTACTTTAAAAGGGCTTCTTAGTAAGGTGCTTTTTGAAGAATATACTTTTTTCTACCATGAACTCAATTCAAAATATAAAGGAATATATATATTTTTTAAGCACAATTTTTTTTAAATTAATCTTTTTCAAGATAGAAACATTTTCAAGGGCATTTTTTCCAAAAAGGTAAATTTTACAGATGCATTGTTTTTTGGATGCCACTACTTTTTTAAAGGGTAATTTTTTAAAGTAGCACTTTGGTAAGAAATACTTTTATAAAACAAAATTTAAGTTACAGGCACTTTAAATAATTTTTTTTAAGTTAGTCCTTTTTTTAATATATACTTTTTTGCAGAGGTACTGCTGTTTTGGCAATAGTTAAATAGTTTTTCTTTTTTTAAGGTACTTTTTTGAAATCTTATATGTTTATGATATTTTAAAAATTAACGGTACTTTTTTAAAATATAATTTTTAATTAGTTCTTCTTTTTAAAATGGGTCTTTTGAAATAGTACTTTTGTAAGTTACCTTTTTTAGAGAACGTACTTTTTCAAAGGAATTTTTTTTCTACACTTAACTTTTTTATACACATAATTTTTAAAATATACTTTTTTCAAAGGTAATTTGTTTTAAAGGCACAAATTTTAAAAGGTACTTTTCATGAAAAGTTGTTTGAAAATACATTTTTGAAGATACTATTTTTAATAGGCAGCTTTTTAAAAGGTACTTTTTCATCAAACCCACGTGTTTTAAAAACGTTATTTTTTAACTCGTACTTAAAAAAAAAAACTATTTTTCAAAAGTTACTTTCCCAAAAGGTGTTTTTTTTGACTAGGCACTTTTATAAAAAGTACTTGTTTATGAAGTAATTTTGTTGAAGGTACTTTTTTAATTACGTTTGTATTTTAAACGAAGCTTTTTTAGAATATACTTTTTTTTAAATTACCTTTTTTAAAAATGAAGCTTTTTTAAAACACACTTAATGAATGCCGACGCCATTTTTTATTTGCATGAAGTTAAAATTAATTAAAGAACTTACTTAAGCAACCCTCGCTTGCATGTGTGTGTCAAAATCTACCCACACTTACACAACAATTTAAGTAGAATGTTAATTTGACTTTCAAAGTTATTTAATCTTCTGGACAGACCTTCAAAAATTGTTACAAGAAAATGGAGGGAAAAAATCAGAATATAAAAGCTCCACTCCTCAAGCTGGTTCAGAAAAAAAGGTGGACACTTTTTCTATCCAATATTGTTAAATCAAACGAGTGTTTTGTTTTTTCTGAGCTCTTAGAAGATGTGCACATTTATGATTTTTTTAAACACCCTCGATGAGTGTTATTAGTTAATTTGATGTTGTTGATGCTTGTGTTCCTATTGCTGTCTGTTGCTGCTGCACTATGGAGCGTATACCTGTTAAGAGTGTTGTCGCTGGCTTTTATTTAACAAGTATACGCCTGGTTTTCTTTTTAGCGTTAATGGCTTTTATAAACACTCATTTCGTGTACATTCACTATATTATGGTTTTGTTTGTTTGAACTTTGCAAATGTTTCTTTTTATGTGAATTGCTTGGTCTTGTTTTTTTTTGTATACTTTTTTTGTCGTAAATATGTATAGATTTTTTTCACTTTGTTTGATTTGCTGTGCTTCAAGACAAGTGCCTTTAAAACGTTTGATTCAAGATTATAAATGACGAAGTGAAGGGGAATTTAGTAAAAGGTATGTAATTTGATTTAAAAAATGCTAAAAACGTTTTATTGCATTTTGCTCCATTTTACTTTTTATCATTTTTATTTTAAAATTGCAATTTAAGCAAAATATACTGTGAATTTTGCTTTTCGTTGAAGTCGGGCATCTGTTGATAAACATATATTTCTGTAAGAGCAACAGAGCCATTAGAGTCTTTACAAATTTTCAAATATACTTTTCAATTTCTTATCACTTATTTTAATTAAACTCGACTGACGAGTTCTTCTGGTTTTATAAAAGAGAAGAACATATATTGTGGAACCCTTCAAAAGCTGAACCGTATTTTCTAAGATCAGTATTAATAAGAAAATAGAATTAAGAAATTGCACTTGAATGCGAGTAAAGTTTTTCATCAAAACTTATTATTAGAAGTTAAAGAAAATTTTTTTTTAATTTATTTATTATTTTGCAATTGTCCATAAACAAATTCTTGTAAATCGTTTTGTAGTTGCAGCTTCAAATTAGTTTAAAAAATATATTTATTTTTCTTCTATTGCTAAAAGGGAAATTTAAATACAAATATATATATATATCACAGTATCTGCCTTTTCATTGTGCTTTAAAAACAAAATCCATAAAAATATTCTATAAATATTTATATGCAAATACATTTGCCTCTTTTTTTGTCGTCCTTCTGTCAATCAGTTTATGTATAAATGTACGTGATTTGTTAGATATGAACAATTATTTCAATTTAGATAATAAATTTTTATTCAATTTTATATTTCTGTACACACTTTACTACACACATGCAAAATGCTCGTTTAATGCAACATAGTGATATCTTTAAAAATTAATAAAGAGAAATTAAAGAAAAAAAAAATTGTTCGTTTTCTGAGTAGAGTAAACACTTTTTAGCATAACTTCGGTTTAGCATGAGATATACAGTTGTGTTTATATAAATAGCAGGCATCATGCTTAAAGAGAATATTGGGATTTTTAGATAGAAAACACAATTTTGTCTCAGTTATTTTTTTGGCAAATTAATAATTAATTAATTTATAAATTTCTTAAAAAATCTATAAGTATTAGTATTATTCTTTAAATTAAGCTTGAGATCACTTTTTTTTATAAAAATCATTCAAATTTATTTTTTCTCGAGTAAACTTTTCAGGAGAAAAAAATTAATAAACTACTTAAATAACAAAAATTAACAAATTATTAGTCAACAATTTCTTTTTCCGTTTTGGTTTAAAAATTGTTTGTCAATTGAAAAAATTTTTTTACGTTTATTATTCATTTCAGGAAATTTTAATATTTCACTGCCTGGCCTACATTTAAAACAAAAACAAAATTAAATTTTTTTTAAAGTACATAACTTAACAAAAGAACGATATCGTTAGACATCGTGGGGTAGACAGCAAAATATTAAAATATCCTGAAATGAATCATAAACGTAAAAGTTGTCATGATCAGTAGTAACGATATCAAAGTTTACAAAGTAACAATGTGAAGATAACAACATGAAATAATTTCTATTATTTTGTACACAGCTGTAATGCCGGATTTTGCTTTACATTGAAAAAAAAAACATTGACATAAAAAAATAATTAAAACATTAAAAATTTCGAATTTTTGAGATATGACTGTGTTGCACTAAAGAAACAGTGTGTTAACACGTATGTTTTCATATGTGTAACCACAAAATTCTCACACTCATACTAGGAAAATCTGCACACATTAATGTCCTTCCAACAAATTTATATTTTGTGTAGTAAATGGAATGTTGTTTTTCATAAAATAAACATAATTAATGTAACTCATACGCAAACATTTCTAAATTTAAAAAAAAAATTAAAATGAAAAAAAAGGAGCAGAGAATTGAAAAGGAAGCCCACACACATACACATACATACATAAACGTGCAAATATACACTGAAGAACGTGTTTGAAATTTAATTATTGTCTACCGCTGCACTAAACACATTCTAACAAGTACACAGTGGCACTCAAATAAATACTAGACTTCATTTTTCTTTATATCTCTTGACCCACTACTGTATGTGGGGATGTGTGTGTGTGTATAAATGTACTTTCACACACTAGTACAAAGATTGCTGGACTATGTATCTATGTATGTATATGTGCAAATATTTAAACACATTGTAGAATGTGGAAATTCTATTAGAAGAATAATGAAAACATGCTCTCATATTTAGTATTTTTTAACATTTATTCCAGTGCAAGTATGTATGTATGTGTGCTTCTGTGTGTGTGTGTGTAGTTTCTGCAACTTTGAATTTTTAAAGTAAGAGTTTCTTTCGCTGTTCAGATTATATTTTTATGATTATAGCAATACCAATACTAAGACCGCAGAAAAAGTAAAATTTTGAAATAAATTAAAATCTATAAAAAAACGCTGAACAAGATATGACAAGGAAATTAAAAATATAAGGCCCATATTCTCAGTCTTTAGTTAACTAATGACGGTGGTTTAACTAAGGACTTTTCATATAAATGTCATTGGTTAACTAAAGGTTGTAAATTTCGGACCAAGAATAAAAAAAATATTTTGTTTCTTCTGGTTGGCGAAGGCGTTGAGCCCAGTCAAACACTTGATTTAACAGGAAGAAAAAGTAAGTGAGTTTGCAAAAGATTGTCTCCCCTCATGAAACGTTTTATCTTCTATTTAAACATATAAAGAGAAAAAGACTTACCAATTGTTTTTGCAAACTAGCTGCATCACCACGCACTGGGCCCATACCCAGACCGGACAGTTCAGTGTCCTTGCGTATGACCCATTCGGTTAATTCACGCAGTGACAACAGCAAGGCATTCCAATGCTCTGAATTGTTCTCTAAACGATTTCTGTAAATGACAAAAACAAGAAGAAAGAAAATTTATCAAAACTATTTATTTTGTTTTATTTTTAATATTCTCATTTAAACAGAATGACAAAATTTCTAATTAACACTTTGTAAAAAATTAAAAATATACTTTAAGACAGAAAAAGCGCCATTAATTGTTTTTTATACATATTTTTTTATGCCGGAGCATCCTTAAGAATGTGTGCGTGTGTTAATAAACGTAAAATATTTTTCGCTCTGCGGTGGTCATTACAAGCAATTTTATTTTCCTGCTTTATGCTTGGTTCGTTTTTGTAATAATTTTCTTTTTCTGTGGCATTTTCCCCCATTTTTTTAACAGTTTTGAAATAACTTTTTTCTGAAGTCATTTTTATCTGGTCAACTGAAAATATTTTTAATTGAATTTAAAGATTAAAAAGGCAAGATTATAAAAATTTTATATGAACGCCAACTAAAGGGATGGATAATAAAAAATATGAAAAACATGGAGGGGTAGAAAACAAAACAAATATGCCAGTGTTAATTATATTTAAGTTTTCTACAATATAAATTTAACATTTTTGGTTTTCATTAAAAATTATTATAAAAATAAAAAAAATATTATCAATCGTGTTATGAAATTAAACAACAAACACTGACTTATCATCAAAACCAGTTGGATTGTACTATTGAAAGCCAAGAGTAAAACCCCGTAAGGTACAGCGCGGCATGTTCGATTAGCAACACTCTGTTTGTTTAAACGGAAAGTAAAATAATTTGGAATTATAAATGATAATAAAATCGTGATGGTCGCGAATGGCACATGGATATAAAAAATTATACGCTCACCAACAAAATCGGAGGACCAAAAAAGTTTAAAAGCTAAACACATGATATGGAGGAGGCTGAGAAATGTTAATTAATTTATGTTTTTTCATATAAATTTTCTATTATATGTACGAGTATGTATGTTTTGAACCTTTCGCAACCAGTTGAGGCAACCACAATCTGTTCGTTTATTTTTGTTATTTAAATTTGTCCATTAATCCTTATTTTTCTTTTATTCACTTCTTCTTTCGAGCTCCTCCTTATTTCTTATGCTTTAAAAACATCTTAAGTAATTATTTACATGTTTTACTCTTGATAATATAATTGTAGTGGCACTTGTGTTTTGCTTCTAACTTTTACTCGTATGTTTCAATTTGCCTTCTTTCAAAGTACAAAATAAATGATTGTCATTATCATTACCATTACAGTTTAGTATTATTGTCACAGAACTTCGAAGTAATCTCTTTCTTTACATTTTCTTAATGATTTGTTTTAATGTGCGAATGTCCTAGACGTACAGGTCAGTAAGTTATGCTTACTATTTTATAAGTGTTGCAGTAAAGGAATAACTATATCAACAATACTAATTTAATAAGTTAATATATATTTAATTTTATTTTTAATGATTGTAAGAAAGTTAATTTTTAATATTTAATTTTATATAATACAAATATGTTAGCAATGCCTCTGATAAATTTTATTACAAACGCTCTAACGAAACGCCCACCTCCCACATATCCTTTATAATAAAAATTGAATTTTAGCTACAATTATGTTCGGAAGGCAGGGAAGATTTGTAAAGGATTGTAAAATTATATTACTAACATGTTTGTTATAAATAATAATAATCCTTGCAAGGAAATGGTTACCTCCCATATATCCTTAATTTAAAAAAAGCTTGTTTTTTTACTATTGTAAATGCAGAATGCAGCGAAAATAAATAAATAGGTAAAAAATAGTTTTTCAAAGCTCTGTGATAAATTTCATTTCGAACGCTGTAGGGAAATGCCTAAATCCGAGATATCATTAATCTCAAAAATAAAATTTTAGCAGCAGCTATTATCAGAATACGTTAATAAATGGTGACAAAATTATTTTAGTAACTTCTAAATTCATTTTGAATAGATGTAAGGAAATACCTCCCATATATCCCTCATTAAAAAAGCAAAAATTAGTAACTAGTATTAAAATTTTGTTAGTAAGGTATGTGGTAAAGAATCTTTCTAAGGATACACGTTATGTCCTTAATCTTAAAAATATATTTTAGCTGCAACTATGATCGGTGGGTGTGCAAAGACAAATCGTTATATAATACAAACACAATTTTAATAAGCTCAGTGATAAATTTATTTTCAATAGTTGCAGAGAAACGCCAACCTCTCATTATCCTTAATTTAAAAAAAAATACAAAAATATTATCGGAATGCTACAAGAATTAATAACTGCTTCGAGAACCATGCTGTTAAGCTTTGTGACGAATTTTATTACAATCCTTGCAAAGACTCGTTGTGGCCCCATATATCCTTTTTGATAAAGGTTCGATAAAACTGTCAAATAATGTTCTGCAGTAATAAAATTTGATAAATAGCTTACAGAAGGCCATCGAATATTGTGTTCTGTAAATAAAATATTTTGAATGCCAATTGAAAAACACATAATCGGAAATTTTTAAAATTTCTGCCATCAAGTGAAATTTCTAAAATTTCGAAATTGCAGCAGGATAGCAAATTAAAATATGTAATAGCTTTAATAATATCTTTTAACTCATGATATAATATTTAAGTGCTAATTTAAATTAAATTTTACTTTTACACTAGCATAAACTTAACTTAACTTAGATGGATAGATACAAGTATATAGAAGGCTTTAAGCACTACGACCAGCTGATATTTTGTGCAGGCCGTGTATCTAACCACGTCCAGTTCAGGTTATGTATAAAGTCAATTTACTTGTCTGGTGGAAGATCATAAATTTCAGGTAGCCTCATCATTTGCCACTCGAAAAATTCCCGCTTTAACTAAATATTAAACGTAATTGATGAAGTCGTTAATTTTTAATTTGAAAAGGATTTAAAAAATGTTGGTTTAAAAAATTGTCAAACATATTTTTTGGATTTATTAAAAAACTTTTTAAGGTTAACAAAAATGTATATAATATGGTAATTAAAAAAATTTCTTGGCAAAAATATCCCGCATCAAAATAACGGGACGGACAGACAGATGGACATTTAAGGCAAGTAAAAAAATTAAAACAACTGCAGCAAATATGGAAAAATACAAACTAAGTCGGCTAGCAAAACAGCTTTCACAAGTTTTAGGAACTACAATTTAGACACTTAAGAATTTCGTTCGTTTTACTGATAGTTTTTTGTTGTAAATTGTTTGAGTAACCGCCCGCCCTCTCGTACCCCCCAGAAATTAAAATGAAAATAGTGCTTTTGGCGTTACAATATAAATATTGTTATCTATCGAAAAATATGTACATTGAAATTCGTATACTTCTATTTTTGATTTGTACGTATTCTACAAAGCATAGTAAGGCGGAAGCCAAACGCTACACCTAATAATTTTCTTTCATTAATGACTTTAATAAATACGATAATTTATTATTACACATTAGATTTACTGGAAATCAGAAACTCCAACACCTAATCATATAAAAAATCATGCTGTATTTTTTATATTTATGTCATGTGTGTTGAGTATTTATTAATATTCTTCTCTAAATGAAACTTTGTCAATGAAAGGACACTTCTTTTTAATTTACTGTGTTTGCGTCAAAAAGGAAAATCACAAACTTACAAGACTGACTCTCATTATGAAAATGGTTTCACTAAAGAACGTAACAAACAAATTGTTTCACCAGTCCATGGACACAAGTGAGTTTTTGTTGTGATAGTAAAGATGTGTGTGTGTGTGTGTGTGTGTGTGTGTGTGTGTGTGTGTGTATGTATGTATGTATGTGTGCGTGTGTGTGTGTGTGTGTGTGTGTATGAGTGCATTAGTGACAAGAGAGGTCATCACCATTGTCAGCATGAAGGTGATTTGTAAAACAAGCTAATAACAATGAAAATTTTAATTACAGTCAATAATAAGGAATAAAATCATTCTTTCACATCCGCTTAAGAATCTGACACATTTTTTATATCTTCTTTCTACTACCACATCCGTTTGAAAGACAAACACGAAGAGAGAGAGAGAGAGAGAGAAAGATAGAGAAGTCTTTAATCAATTAAAGAGATAAAAACAATTTGTTAGAATTGTCTTGCTGCTATCACTTTTAGCGGGGATTTCAACATTATATGTAATATCCATGAATTTGGGTTGGAAAAGACAGTCATGTATGTGTGTGTGTGTATGTGTGTGTTATTAGGCAACATGTTTTCGTTAGAATTAACCATGACAAATTACATAAAACACTCATTTATATTCATTTGCTTTTCGAGAACGAAAACAATTTATCAAATTAATTTTTATGGCTGGCTAAGGAACTTAAAATAAGGACTAGAGAGTATGAGGATTTCCAAACGGTGATCAATGGTGGTTGGTAGCAGTGGCTTTAAATAATACAAATAAAAATAATAAATATAAAAACATTTAAAATATTTAACGATAATTAAAAATTTATATATTTTTTAAAAATAGAAATAAACATTTTAAGAGAAAATTTATCACGGAAAATTTTGTATAAAGAAAATTATGTGAAGTTTTAGGAACATTTTCTAAAAACATATAAAAAAATAATTTATTGATAAAATGAAGTGTTTTTAAGCCCGATAGAGCTTTAAATTGTAAAAATTGTATCAATATGAAATATTTTTTCGTTGTAAAATTATGGATAACTACAATTTTTATTAAGGAAATATTGATAACAAAATATGTTTTAAGCAAATTATTGATAACAACAAATTTCTGCTAAGCAATTATCGATAGACAAACATTTTCGTTAAAAATTAGCGATAACAACTTTTTTAAACAAATGTTTTTTTTTAACAAAATCCATATTATTTATTTAATTCACAAAGTAGTTTTTTTATTATTGTTTTAATTTTTAACTTTTAAAATTTGTTTTTATTTCCAAATATATTAAAAATAGAAATATCCTTTCATATACTCTTTTGTAAAAATTTTATTAATTGCAGTTTAGCGTTTGTTAAGGAAATTATTTTTTTTTAATTTATTAAGAAAATAAGTTTTACAAATCTTTCCGTTTAATATATTTTCAATTTAAAAAAAATTTATGTTTCTTTAGAAAATGATCGTTGAAAATTTTTCGTTCAAATATTAACGGCACCAAAAAACTTTAGAAAAAGTTATAGATAACAACTTTATTAAAAAAACATACATGTTACAGCTTTCATATTGTTTAAACTTTTGCTTTGTTTTAATGAAGGTTTAATATATCTTCAGTTGTTCTAAGAAATATTTGGGTAAAGTTCCCTGATGATCTGCATTAGCAACAGTGAAATACGTATTGGAACTAGATATTCCCCTTAATATCTAATTTCAATTTGTTTTTAATAAAACTTTTAATATATAATTAATTTTAGAAAAAAGTGCGATTAAAAATTTAAAATACAAAAGTTTTTTCAATTCCAAAAAAGCACCACCAACAAATGCTTTTGTTTTTTTTAATTATCGATAGCAAAATTGTTTGTTTAAAATTATATTTTACAATATCATGGACTATTTTATCAAATTATCCATGAACATTTTTCTCAGAAACTTTCCACTACAACAATAATTTTTATTAGTAGAAATATTTATCCGTTTTTTTAGTTAATAAATTATAGCAAAAAAATATATTTTATTAAAAAATTGACGATAATAACAACTTTTGTTTAAAAACATTACACTGTGTTACAAAAAAGAACGAAGTCGAAATACCTGGGATGTCATATTATTTTTCTTGTAGGTGCTGTCGAGGAGATCAAGAATCTGTATTTGAAAGTTCCGGGACACTGCCACTATCTGGAGACCGGGTTTTCGTACGGGTTTAGAACGGATTTAGAAAGAAGAGAGACCCCTTTAAAATGACGTATATGATTTTCATGTTACTTTTAAAAACATGTTAGTAATTTAACCGCAAAGGCATTTTCCGTTAAATTTCTTTTCGCTATTTTTTATATTCGGACATGTTTTTTGGAGTATTTTGTAAGAACACCCTCTTTATTATACACATAATATGGAAGTATATTTTGTAAGGAAAAAAAATGTTACTTTAGTTTTAAAAATCCGTAGTAGTTTGTATTTTGTATTTTAAATACATACAAAAAACATCTAGGACATTAAATTTGGAGTTGGAATTTGTCAGTTTCCTCAGTGACAAGAGCAAAAACATTATCACTCTTGACAGCTGTCCAAATATAAAAAGAGTATTCATAGAATTTAATACAAGTTTGTGCTCATCAGGACCTGTAGAGAGATTATTTTCTTCAGCAGGTTTTATTTATTCTCCAACAAGAAAGAGTTTGTCTGATGCTCCGTCCGAAAATCTGATATTTATGAAAGGAAACAACTGTTTTGTTGATTAGTTTTATCTAATGTATTTTTGGTTTGAATAAAATTTGTGTATTTTGTATTTTAAATACATACATGACGTGGAAGTATTTTGTATTTTGTATTTTAAATACATGAAAGTATTTTGTATTTTAAATACAATTTTAAATACCGCAAACCATGTATTTTGCCCAACTATGAGTTTAACAGTGATTTGCAACTTGCAGCCTCAGGCTGTAACAAACAATTGGATTGATTCTAGTTAGCATGAGATATTAACTATATAAAAATTCCCGCTTTTTTCCGATACAATGTTAACTCTTCCTTCTAAATCCATTCGAAAATTTTAAATCGGTTAATATTCAACTAAGTTACAAACCTATAAGTGCATAGAGGTACGAAAATCCAGTTTTTACCCGTAACTCCAGATTTTGGGGTTGTCCCGGAAATATCACTTCCCAGGTATTTTTTTTGTCGCACTGTGTTATTGGTAATAAATTTTTTTTTGTTAATTTTCGATAGTAAAATCTTTTCTTTAAAAATTTGTTTTTAAAAACTTATCGATAACAAAAGTTCTGCTTTTGAAGTTCCTCATTACGATATTATAGTAGAGAGTAATTATCGATAACATTTTTTAGTTTCCCAAGAAAAACGTTTATATAAATTTTTTCGGTTAGAATTGATAGAAATATTGATAGCAAACATTTTCATACAAAAAGGCGATATTATTGTTCAACTCACAGCATATTGTATGACTTGTATGTTGTATAAATGTTGTTGGTAATTTCTATATAAAGATTTGTTTAGAAACATTTTTATGTGGAGTAGAGTTGGGTCCAACTCCTTTAGGCGATCGTTTTAGACAAAAACTTTTGATCCAACCCGTTTTATTTATTGAGCTTCCAATGACGAATTAAACTAACTGCACATGTCTATCTTGCAAAACAAATAACTGATTTAGAATGTAACATAAAGCCGGACGAATTAAGGAAAGAGGGGTTCAATTACCATATATATTCCGACTCTAATTCGTAATATTTAGATAGATACAGACACTACTATACAGAGGAAAACTGAGGTGTCTTGGGGAAACACCGAAACGTGCAAAGTATCCAAAGTTATGTGGAGTTCCTATGATCCAAAATCTACAAAACATCTACTATCGCTATCGAAAAAAGACTGTAGGCTTCTGGTAGGCTTTATAACAGATCACTGTTGAACGGCAGTATATGTCAAAAGTGCCAGGCAACTGGCTAGTGTGAGGTACCAGGCGAAAAAGAGACGGTGGAGCGTACACTCTGCTACTGTCCGGCACTCATACGCTCCAGAGAGAAATGTCTGGGAGATCATTACTATTAAGATCTTGGGGGAATCTCTGAAATTGGACTAATGAGACTCCTTAGCATTCGTCAAGAGAGTGTGGAGTATTGATGATATCTGGCATTCACATCGAACTAATCTTTTTTTTTTGCAGATTATCGTTATCGTACATCGTGATAACGTTAAGGACCAACAACAAGGTGTACACGAGGTCTTTATGACCGGCCATTTTAAGTTAACTTAACCAATTTAAAGAGCGGTTCGCATAATCCATAACGGTTGACTCGTTTAGAAGATTTGCATAGAAAATACTCAAATAACTGAACACTTTTTCTATAAATTTTCCAGACGAGTCGCCTGAACAGCTTTTAAAGCTTCAACAAATTATTTACAGCTGGGATGTGGACAAATGGCCCGACCGATGACCATACTAGTGTATTATTCCAGCAAGACTATAAACTAATTTGGTTTACAAAAGAAAAATATTTCTATAAAAACTTATTTTTTTCAATAAAAAACATATTTTTATTCTGCTCTAGTTAACATCTTTTTAATATTCGAGTTACTTTATATAAAAAGCAAATGTAAATGTAAATACAATTAAACTCTTCAAATGAAATAAATATTTATTTTAAATGAAAAAAAAAAAAAAATATATAATATATAAATTATTCGCATAAAGACCTGGTGGCCTACACTCACAAATAACTAAATTAAGACCAGGCAGGACCGGCAAACCAAACACACACATACATAAATACTCGTAACTACATAAATGGCTACAAATGCTTTCTTATTATATTATCCTGTGGAGCGTATGATCTATATTTAATTTTTTACTTCATTTACATATTTTTGTTTTTCTACTACGACTTCAGTATGACACATACAACGACTAAAGAAAACATAAATTGTATTTACTTCATGCACATTTTCATGCTGCTCCCTCCTCATTGTTGTTTGTTCAACCCTTTTTATTTTCATATATTTATTTTAGTTTTTCTCCTTTTGCTTCACTTACCTGATTGCAATACTTTTTGATTTCAAATTATTCCAACGCTGATTCATTTCATCCAAACGACGCTGTAACATCACCGCATCTTCTTGGGAGGTGAGTGAACCCAGAAGTTTACGTCCTGTCCCATCGAGACGATCATAAACCACACGATGTGTTTCAATTTCCGATTGTAAATCCTACAATAATAAAATGAGAAAAAAAAGTATATATGAATAAATGCAGTAAAATGAGTAAAACATGTTTGTAAAAGAAAAACAAAAAAAAAGTATTAAAAAAAGTACACACATGTGTACATTTGTAGGTGAATGTGTCCTCACAAATTTTATATTTATGTACAATAATGTATTTTATATGTTAAATATTAAATATTATATGGGAAGAATGCTAAAACAAGAGGACAAATAAATTGTTTATAACGACAAATGCTTTTATTCACAACTATTGATACACACAAGTCTTTGTTAATAAATAATATGATTTATTTGTATTTGTTTGTATGAATTGAAAAAATCAAAATTTAAAATTTTGTATTGAAAAATTCTACATTTACATTTTTATTTATATGAAGTTAAAATAAAATTAATATATTGCAATTTGTATGGAAGAAAGATAAGAGATCTGACTGACAATTTGTAGATTCTATCAAAGTAAATTTATACAAATTTATGCAACTCTACAACAACACATTTGTGATGCATCGTGTGTTTGTCAAACTTCATATATAAAAAAAATTAACAACAGTTTTTATATATCAAGTTTGTCTGACAGTCAGACGATGCAGACATGCATGTACTTGAATAAATTTACTATGGATTTTATGTTCAATACTCATTACTTAAAAAAAAAGTTTTTTTTTTATTAAAACAAAAGTTATGTTCAGTTCATATTATTTATTACAAAGTTCTTAAACTCAACGAAAAATATTTGGATACAATATCATGTCAGATTCATCCTTTTTATATAAAAATTCATTGGATTGGAGTACTCTTTTTTCTATGGAAAAAAGCACCATAAAAAACTTTGATTTAAAATTACTGAAATGAAGACTTAAAATTTCTTAAAAATTATTAAGTTAAGTTCTTTCGTAAAACTAAATTTAAAACATACTTACATACATCTTTTTCATATTTTTACTCGTATATCAACAACTTCATTTTTTATTCGCTATTAAACAAAATTTATTCACAAGTACTCGCATTGCAACAACAAATACTCATGCACATGCATGCATTAAACAAACTGCGAAGGAGATTGATTACGTTTTCTTGAATGAGATTTTGAATATTTAAAAGAGCGAAATAAAATGATTGGTGTAACGGCAGCTTTAAAGCTGAGCGAGGGTTTTATAGGTGTGTGTGCGAAGAAGCTTGAGGTTTGTGTTGACGTTTTATTTTCATATTTCGTTCTTGTTGGTATTTTGAAAAAATTTTTTTAATTGTAAATTTTATTTTGACAAGTGAAATAATATAATATATTAATATTAATATTATTACAAAAATGTATCGTATACAGCTTTTTTATTTGAAATTTTAGAAAGGTATTTGTTTTTATTTTTATTTACTCAAATACATACACACACACATACATACATACATACATACATAAATATGTATGCACACACAACTAAAAAACCCAATCATATCAGCATTTGTTTATTTTGCTAGATTTCTTTTATCCTGCTGTTAAGTTTATTTACCTAGAAATTTATGTTCATATTACACAACATGCACAAGTAGTCAATAGAAATATTTGTTCAATTCACAACCATTTGTAAGAATAAATTTTCTACATAAACATATTTCTAGACAAAAGTTTATGTTCATAGAAAAACAACATTTATACCACATACAACTCATACAATAAATATATTAGATTGATAATTGACTATTTGAAAGCAACAATACTTTTTATATATTTATATTTTATATATTATACATATATAAAAACACTAGCTTTTACCCATGACTTCGTTCACGTGAAATTTAGTGCCAGAAGTTACCCCATGCCCACCGGTCCTATTAAAAAAAAATAATACGTACTATATGTCCTTCCAGACTCAGATCAATCTACGTTTAAGGTTTAATTAAAATTGGTTAGACAGTTTTATGAAGGCAGTAATTGTCTCTTATTCCACTCGTGGTCCTATTTTTGAAGAAATATATCGATGGTCATAAGTGGAAAGGCCTTTTTTTCACGAAATTCAATTTTTAAGTGATTCCAATACATTTCACACTTCCTCACAAATATTTATTACAATAGTGTAAAAAATAACGCTTTTACAAGCAGTTCTGCAAATCAGTTGTGTACAGTTTCTTTTATGTTTTTACCTTTTCCTGCAATTTTACAATTATTTGAGTTAGCGCATTTCTTCTTGAGACAAGCGATATAGCCTATGTGTCCTTCTAGACTCAGTACTGTCCCTCTACACAATTTCATTCAATTCCATTGAGCGGTTATCACGCAGTAACGTGATAACATACAAACTTTCTCCTTTATAAAATAAAGTAGAAAATTAGGATGAAGAAAAGCTTCTAGAAAAATATGAATGAATAATTTTTCTACAACATAAATTCGACAACAATAAAATATTTTCCTTAAATTTATCAAAAGCAAACAATTTCAAGAAAAAATTAATGACTAAATAAGAAGAATTACTGCATGTTTTTATAAAATGAAAATAAAATTGTGAGTGAGAATTTATACTGAAAACAAAAACAAGTTTACGTATTTTATTGTTGTTTTCAATATTAATTCTCACTCACAAATTTGTTTTCATTTTATAAAAACAGGCAGTTAACCCGCAACATTTTCATGATACAAATTTTGAATAATAAAAATTGTCGAAAAAAGACAATAAAAAATAAAAATTTTCTATAATAATCGCAATCGCCCTTATTCCAATTGTCAACATCGTGGTCTCGTCAACACAATACCAAAAAATTTGGGCTTGTCTACCCGTTGTTGAAAACAACTGACTAGTATTGACAGGCTCATATTATTTTCTTAGAGAACAGAAATATACTTCCGGTAGCACAAACTTGTTCTCGAGAGCGAGTAAGCAAGCCCCAAAATGTATTGACGTGACGACGATGTTGACAAATGGAATAAGGTTGAATATAATTTTTTCTAAGCCGATTATGAAAACTAGTAATCGAAAACAAACCAATCAATAGTTAAAAAATACACAACCAAAAAACATTTTAGAAATATTTAAAAAAAAAAATCGTTCGGCCGAATTTCTAAAAGGTAAAAAACTTAAACAAAAAAAAAAACACAATGTTAACTTTTGAAAAAAAATTAAATCGAATAAAAAATATAGTAAACTCATAAGTTTGGCCGAATTTTAATATTTTTTTGCCTTCTACTTTGGCTTTTAAAATTTATAATTCTGTCGGACACTAGTAATCATTAATTTTAATCAAACTCCTGTTTATTTGAATTGCTTTTACCTGCCTCTTGGTTTTTTGGACTTTTTCTTTGGTCCCCAGAGCTTCAAATTATAAAGAGAGTCCATTCAAGTTTATAATTTTGCTGATAAAAATTTTTATAATCAAAACATCTACATTTTGACAATGAAAAATTCCTCTTTTATTTTATATTAAACATTTTTCTATAAAAAGTAGTAAAACTATTTTTTAACTTTACAATAAAACTCTGTTTCTATCCGCTTTCTTAATTATGAGGAAATTTTGTCGCACCTACGCCAAAAGGGTTCTATGTCAAATAATGCGTTTTTCTCGGCTTTATGATTTCAAAAATGTGTCAGCGCAAATGCCCAGCAGACACGTTCAATAAATAATTTTCAATAAAGAACCACATACTGTCTATATAATTTTAAAGTAGTTGTATAATTACTTACTAAAAAAAATTATTTTTTTTGCAGACGTGTTCTTGAGAGCACGTTGTGAATAATGGAAAAAGTAGAAAAAATCGTAACTAAAAAAACCGACACTTTTGCCATCAGATCAATGCATGTATGTAGTGAAGCCCTGTTATTGCTGAATAACATCAGCGAAAATTTTCAAAGCATACTTTAAGGATATTTATTTAATTTTTTTAATTGTTCGTTATCAGTGTTAACAGTATTTGGAACTGCAATTATGCTAAATAAGAAAAAAATTAAGATTTAATGTTCTACAGGGGTACAGCTAAGTGCTAGATAAAATTTTAGTGTAGATTGTAAGTATAAAATGAAAAGTTCATGCCAATAGCTAAAGACCGTAGTTCTAGCCGGATGTATTGATTACTCCTCCCGTTTTTTTACTCGACTAAAGATTGTCGTCCGAAGTCGACATTTAATTTTAATTATGCTGTTTACATTCAGTGACTTCCAAGCAATGATACTTTTAGGTCGTTTTGTTGTAAGGGACTGTGTTAATTACTGGCCTGTTAATTACATCGCCACGTTAAAATAATGTGTTAAAATTACAATCACAATATTATTACAGTAACGGACTGTACGTTATTCAAGAAGTAATCCGTTCATTAATTTTTAAAAGATAAACATTTAAAATTGTAAGCAATTTTAATTTTTAACTGATTCTAACATTCATTCAAAAAACTACGGACATATTAATACGGATTTTCGGTTACATTCAATATTGTCCGTTGTTTTCAAGTGCTGTTTCTATTCTTTGCTTGCTTTATTTGATTTATTCTGTTTGAGATTTCCTCTCCTACACATGCATGTACTCGTATGTATTCATTTAATGATCGCCAATAAAATTCAAACAGTCAAACCACCTTGACTGGAAACGTAAAAAACTTTTATTAATTACAGTATTGTTAAAAAATTAATTATTAATTATTCTCATATATTTTTTCGACCTTTTGTTTTTTAAATGAATCTAATTTATCTCGAGCTTTAGGTAAATTTTTTATAAAAAATGTTTCCAAAATTTTATTAGTTAACCGATATTTCGCCACATCCTTGTGTGGCTTCTTCGGGGAAATATAAAAATTTTTTATATAAAAAAATTTTTTCAATAATCAAAAAACAAAACATTTTAAAAATGTTTAAAATTAAAATATGAACAAATTACCAAATTTATAAATACGTGTGTACACAAAAACAGAATATTATAATAACCAAATATTGAATTTCCGTTTCCGTTCTTATATAATAAATATCTGTATGCATGAGCAACACTAGCTGTACCTGCTTTAAAATTAATTCTATTTCCCATTGGAACATTAATAATTTGTAGCATCTCTAACATATATTAATTATTAATTATTTTCCTATACCTGAATTATATATATATTATTATATCTTTTATTTTTAGGGAATTTGCGGGTAATTATTTGACAGAAGTAAATGAAAAGACTTTTATGTGTAGGGAACTTGGGATTGATTATTTGGCAGTAAAAATTGCAGAAATAAAGAAAAAATCTTTCATTTTTACGGGATTATTTTAAAATATTTTGAGTGCACTTGTTAATGAACGATTTTGCTGGATTCATTTGATAGAATGGATCTTTCTTAATTTGATAAAAATTGTTACTTTCTGACTGCTAAACTCTTCCTTTTTTCGCTAAGCAAGTTATCTTTTTTCCATATTATTATTACAAACCTTTGCTATTTCGGCAAGAACTTAATTTACCTGCTCACTTTAAGATTAAGTCCGCTTGTTGGCGCGGTATGAGCCAGTGTCAGTCATTTACTAAAGTTGAATGACATTTACTTTGTTGTATTTTTTGTTTTGTGTTCTTTTTTTTTTGTTGCTGGTATTGTAACCGTTTTTTTTTTTGACATTTTGTGAACTCTTTTGTGATTTGTATGTTTCTTTTGTAATACAAGCGTGTAGCTGGCAAATGCTGCGGGCCCAGGATAAGGATGTAAAAGTGAATGCACACGCATGTGTGTGTGTGTGTCTGTGTATGTGCATGTGTAAATACGGCTTTTTATGGGTCTCATGTGTGTTTGGAACAAACACTAAATTGTATAAAAAATTCATAATAATAATTTTTTTATGAAATACATGATGTTGTTTTTTGTGTTGTTATTATGCTCGTTAGTAAAAAGTTTTTCATTGCTTGTTGTTGCTGTTGTTGCTGCTGTTGTTGGTGTTGTTTTCGTTATTATTTCATAAAAGTTTTTTAATTAAGAATTTTTCTTGTCACATTTTTATTTATGAAATATGTCGGGGAAATTCCATTTCAATTTTTACGATATTAAATGGCTGACCATCTCTGTGTACACTGTGATATCAATGTTTTCCTATAGAAATCGGGAAGGAAATCGAAAGAATTTGTTATACATATTCATTTGATAAGCAATCGTTTGCATAACGGGCGGTCCAAATACAAATATCTTTTACCGATCAAATGTTATTTTGAAACTGATAGATTTTTTCTATCTGAAATATTGGACTTTCATTTAGTATCACACAACGTTGTTAAATACTGCAAACTAATTTTCGGATTGAATGCTGTGTTTGCGAGACTGTCTTGCTAGTGGACAACACTCATGCTCTCCGAAATCGGCATGCTGCTGGAAACACCATTTCGGTCAACGGCGAACGCTATAGAGCCATGACTACGAAGTTTTTATGCCCCAAAACGGAAGATATGCAGTTTGATGGTCCTTGGTTCCATGAGGATGTCACATACAACTCTCATTAAACAACCGATCTTTTGAGCAATAACTTCGGTCATCGTGTTTTCAGCCGTCTTGCTGATGTCAAGTGGCCATCTCGGAACAGCGATTTTACTCCTTTAGACTTTTTGTGGAGTGCCGTTAAGGGACAATGATATGCGAATAATATTGAAATGATTCACAGCATTGAACCCGAAACCTTCAGCGTAAAGACTAGAAGAAATGAACTGCCAGGATAAGCTGTTACGAACACAGTCGCGGCAGTCACATGAGTGAAATCGTGTTCCATAAAAAATCGGAATCATTTTTATTTCTTTTAAATCCACAATATACCAAAATAAATTAAGTTTGTAGCATTTTATTTAATTTTTATTAAAATACTTGTGTTTATATCAGCCTGCAAATTATGACAGTCGGCAAATTTAAAAATGTTCGGGGTTTTTTTTACATAAACTGTTGCTTAGGATAAAATCATGCAGCCTGTATTTTTAAAGTTATCGAACATTTTGCGATTTTGATATAAAAATTTTATATCAAATTTAAAACAAGTTTTGAAAATAAATTTGGCTTAAGGGTTCCAAATTATTACATTAAAAAGATTTAATGATTATATATTTTCTTTATCGGTTATCTCGAGATAGCCAAGGGTGCGCTGCAGTATATCCCCCAAGGTTCTCGGCGCCGTGGATATCCAAAAACAACTTTGCGCATCGCAACCGTACGTGAGCTGAATACTGCTGGGGTTTTCATGGAACGAGGCATTAAGAGCAGCCCACAACGGAGTCCGTTTAATGTTATTAATTGAGACCGTTTGTTACCCAACTGGAGAATAGCGAAACATCATCATCATATTTTCTTTATTATTTCGAAAATAAAAGTAGTATGCAATCAATTCGTAGCATATTTTCTATATTTATCACACTGGCTCTTTTAACTATTATTCTGTTGTCCACTATTCTTCAGCGTTTTCATAAAATTGAAGCAGGTGTATATTTAGTTACAAGGGATTTCGTTGGCATTAGTTGTGTAATAATATTTCGTTATTATGTATTTTACCTTCTTCGTCCCACAACATCATCAGCAATAAAACTTATACAGCAAAAAGTGTTTTGAATAATGTCTACTTTAGTAAAAATAAACTATTTATAATAAATAAAATCATAATAATAGTATCCCAGGAAAGGGAAACGATATACTAAAAATGATTAAATGGTCTCTTTGAAGAAAGAAATATACTAGAACAACTGCAGAACAAAAACTTTGCAATTTTAAAGAAACAGGAAAATGTGTTTTTTTTCTTGTTTAATCTCATAACCCCTCAAGGTAATCCAGGCAAACAAACTGACCTATTTATAAACAAATTGCTGAGAATGTTATTGCTAAACTTAAAATAGAGTAGTACATACTTTAAGTACGTACTGAAGCACTTTGAATAAAAGCGCCTTACCGTAGGCAATAAATACATTTTATTAGAAACCATTAGAAATTATTGTAATCATGTATTTTGCACAAAGAAACTTTATAGTGGGGAACAGAGCTGCCATTATAGGCGATTTGTCCGGAAAATATTTTATGGTTTTTGTTTTGTGTAATCGCATTTTTTAACAGAATTAATATTTTATATATTTAGAAAAATATTGATTGTTCTATTAACAACCCATTGAAATTGATTATTTATTGAAATATTGAAATAGCTATTTATTATGCACCCTTCACTTTTGCTAATGCAGATCATCAGGGAACCTTCACCCAAATATATCCAGAACAACAGGAGAAATTATAATAAACTTTAAGTTTTTATTCCAATAGAAAAATGCTGGAAAGGCAAAAACAAATTTCATATATAAATAATTTAATCGCAGATAAAAGAAAAATATATCTTCAACTTTTGCTTAGACTTTAAAAAAAAAAAAAAAAAAAAAGAAACAACCACTTTAATAACAAAAGTTATAGGAACATCAACAACACAGACGTGTTTGAAAAAATATATGAATTACAAAAGAAGAAAAAAAAATAATAAATAAAATATAGCAGCCAAGAAAAAACAACAACAAGTACAACTAACTTTAGACACAAGTGAGATGAAAATTTGTTGAACTTTTACCCAAGTGAGGCTTTATCGAAAACACAACATCTTGACGACAACAGATAAAAGACAACAACACCGAGTGAGGATCCTCGAACAGGATAAAGCCAACTAGCACGCTAAAAAATATATACACTAAAATATATAACGCAGTGGAATAATCTGACTCTTGTAAAATGAATTTTAAACAAATGGTAGTGTAAGTGATATGCAAACATTTACTCATACACAATCAGGCATGTCACAGATTCCGTTCAGAACAGTTTCAATTTCGTACTTATTTCACTACAAAACTTTTTGATTTACACGATAATAAAATCAATAACTTCAAACATTTTTTTTTAACATAAAAAGCTCTTTTTAAACTTTCTAAGAACACTTATTTGCAACTACTAAAAGTAGGTTCAACTTTTATTCTTCACTGCAAGTAGTCTAATAGAAAAAAATTGTTCAACCCATTTTGAAAATGAAAATTAGTTTGATACCGAAGAAATTTTTCGTTTTCTTTCAGTTGGCGGTTAAAACTGAAAATTGCATTTATTGTTAAGAATAAGCAGGATATTGTTAGCCCTCCATTACTCACCCTAAAACACGTTTCATTATACCTCGCACGGGGTCTCAGGTGACCCCAAACTGTAGGACCTGTTTTAATATAAACTAAACAAAATTATTAACACAATTATTTAACTCTAGCTCTTCCTCCGGCCTCCTGCGTGATTGGTACGTTAATAAAATATAAACTATAATTTATTCTTATATATTTTTTTGACTTTTTGTTTTTTTAAATTAATTTAATTTATTTTTTTAAAATACATTAACAAAAATTTTATTAAAAAACCGATATTACGCCACTTCTTTGTGTGGCTTCTTCAGGGATATATGAAATTGTGTACATAAATTAGATTAATTTAAAGTTTATTGGGATTTAGAAAGATTAGCGGGCCCGTGGAATATTCAGAATGTACCGAAAACAATTTTTTTACGTACACGAAAGTTTTTTGACCCCATACGAGCAATTAAGTGTTAAAGAATTATGAGTTTTTTGTTTAACTAAAATAGCATTTTGTTCTTTTATACTATTTATAAGCTGTTCTTGATGAAAACACTACAAAACTTTAAAGAAATATATAAAAATAAATAAAATATACAAACTTTTTATTACGAGGGCTGTGCTAGAAATCTACGAACTAGCGGAAGAACCAGCGCAATTGTAAAATATATATTTTTAATTGGTATTTACACATCATATAAAGCATTTTTTATAAAAAATCTCGTACATGTCGACATCTTCCACACACATACACACCCATTCAAGCACACATACACACATGGACTCACTCAATTACAGGAGTATAAAAATAAAGCTAAGACTCTTGAGATTTAGGTTAATAGCTAAAGGCCTATTAAAATAATAGCAACAAAACAAACAAAAGTCTCTTACAAAACAACACGAAAACTATAAAATCCTGCAGAATTATTGTTGCTACAGATGGACCGACAAACAAACTAGAAAAGCAGACTTTCTCTTCTACTATAAAAAAAGTTAAAACAGAATCTCAGCACAAATTCGGTTGTGTTTGTATTTTCAAACAATAATATACAGTTTTATTGTGCTGCAAATACCGTAGAGGACAAAGAATGGAGCAGAAATAAAAATCTCAACCTGCGAACAGAACACTAATGCTAAGGTGTGAAAAGTTGCTTTTTATGGCACTTCAAAAGCCAAACAATCATGATAATAAAAGCGGATGTTAAATTTTTTCTCGGTATTTTTTATATCGTTTTTGCTGTATGAACTTTTTTCGACTTTTACCTTCGGCAGAAACTTTTAATTATTCAAAAATTTCGTAACAACATTTCCAAACGGAAAAAAATATATATTTAACATGTGCACCGATGTTATAATTCAAATTGAAATTTATTTCTATAGAATTTATTAAAACAGGCTTGAGCTCATAATAATCAAATAATTTTTATACAGCCAACGAAACGAAACTACCGAAACTGTTCTACGGCGCTACGCACTTTATCGCTGTTCATGTGTCCCTTTAACTTTTTTTTATTTTATGCTCAATATTAAGGAAATCGCCCTTCATTATGGTAACAAATTTTTGATAACATTTAAGTTAGAGGACCGGTTGACATGGCGAAGTTTCCGACTAGCTCATATCTCTACTTAGGAGGTTCCAACCCTTCCTACTATTCGCGTATGATAAAAAAAAACATTTATATATTTTTTTTAACATAAATAAAACTTCTCTACACATCAATAAACCGCATGACACAAAAACCAGTTACAGAGTTGTGATAAAATAAAACAAAAAGAAAACCACTGTGATACTATTTTAAGTTGTGTTTAATTTAATTTCATGTTAAATGTTGCAATCATTTAGATAGAATTTAATGTGATAAATTACTAAATAATTACATAAAAATCCCCTGAAGATGTCAACAAAAAATTGACGAAACGTTGGGAAGAAAATGTAAAAAGTTTTTTATTTACATAAAAATAACAGGCCCAATTAGCTTATTGGAAATAAATAAGAACAAAAACCAGATGTTAGTCCCTGTTAATGCCCTCGCGCACTACCTTGTCACGAAACAGTCCACGAAATAATATTTCTAGCGACCCTCCCTTTATGAACTATTTTTCATTAAAATTTACAGTTTTCATCATTATCGATTTTTTTGCTCGATTGAAAATAAAAATTCTTAATACGCTTTTTTAATATTGATTTTTTTCTACAAGTTTCTCTTGGGGATTTTTCATTTAATTTAAATTTTTTGCGATTTTTTTCCCTTATTCTGAGGGCCTTATTCACAAACGCTTAATAGAGTTAATGTGTGCATTATTTCCCATATAAAAATCCAACATTAAACCTACTATAACTTTATTAATAGTTTGTGAATAAGTCCGTAAATATTTTGTGTGAAACTTGCAATTTCTTTTAATTTTTTGTGTATTTTTTGTTTTCGGAAAAAAATTAAGATTTTTTTAAGAATTTCGTTCTTTCGTACAATTACATTTAGAACAAAAACAAAATTTTAGAATTTGTTTTTCTTTTAAATGTAATTATACGAAAGAAAAAATTCGATAGACATAATGGGCCTGGCAGTTAATATTTGATTTGTTTTTTTATTTTTTTTCGAACTGTTTAATATTTTTTTTGTATTTTATTGAAAGTTATTAATTAAATCTGGCTCGAGCTGATTCCGAAAAGTGATAAAAACAAGCATATGGACGCTGATGATTAAGGTGGAGCGACCCTCGAAAACAGCCGTATTGCGATCTACTTTCCTAACAAAAATTATTAAAAAAATGATTGCTGTGATTTATAAATTGAAGCTTGAAAAACTCCAACCAGATTAATTTAAGATTTAAAATTTTCTTTTGGGTTTCTCAATTTCTTAATTTACGAAATTTAAGTTTGAGTTTTTATGAAATTTTCAGGTTTTAATCAAATTTTAATATTTTTTATTTAATGAAATTTTAAATTTTAGTATAAAAATGTTGACGTTTTAATCATATTTTAATATTTTTTTAATTGAAATTTTTGCTTTTATTACGAAAATTAACTGCCTGTTCGACGATATCGAAAGAAAATTTTCTTTCGTGAAATTACATATAAAACCAAAACAAAATTTTAAAAATTGTTTTTGTTTCAAATATAACTATTATACGAAAGAAAATTTTCTTTCGATATCTGCGAATAGGCAGTTACCTTTTTATTGCAATTATGCTTTTCTGGTAAAATTTTTAATATTTTTTTTTATATAATTTTTGTGAAAATTTTTACTTCTATATCGATATCAAACATTTTTATGTAAATAGAATTTTCAATTTTTTTGGCAATATTAATAATAATTTTTTTGTGAAATTTCCATTTTGTATTAAAACTCAAACTTTTTGGTGTATTTCTAATATGATTATTTTTTTCAAATATCGTTATTTATTTTTTTATTTTTATAGTAAAATTCAGATTTTTTATTAAGTTATTTTTTTTTTTGATTTTTATATTAAATTTTTCTGCGATTTAATTTTTTTTGTAAAATTTAAATTTTTTTATGAAATATCGTTTTTGTTATATTAAATCGTTTTGCTGAATTTTAGATTTTTTGATAAAACTACAATTTATTCTGGGAGTTATCGATTTTTGCGATGATATAACATTTTTTTGGTAGATTTGAGATTTTTTGTTGCAACAACAATGTGGCGGCAATTACGTCGGGCGCCCAGTTTTCATTAGATTATGAATACCAAACAACGATTTAGAGTTTTTCCAGTATTATATGTTGAAATTCCCAAGTTATACAATATAGAGATTTTAAAGTTCTAATATTCTAAAATGAAAATTGTTTAATTTACATAATTTTTAGTATGAAAACAAAGCGCGTGCAGTACTATAAGCTTTTTCACAAAATATATTTATTAGCAAGCAAAGTCTTTAAACGATTAATTTTAAATTTTAGTTTCACAACTTCAAAATGTCTACTTTATGATAAGAAAAGCAAATGTGCACCTTTTTACGATCGGGGTTTAACTTTACATCAATTTAGAACAATTGGTGATTACAAGTAATTTGTATTTTTGTTACTTAGAGACTCGATAAATAAACTAGCAGCTATACCGTAAATATGTACTTTATCGACAAAGGATATTTTGCTAAAATTTTGCTTCTGTGCTGAAATCATTTGGTAGATTTTTTAAAATATAAATAAAAATTAAAAATAAAATTTTTCGTGAAATTTTCATTTATTATTTCTGAATTTTTGATGGGATTTTTTGTGGGTTTCGATTTTTAGTAAAATTTTTTTGATTATTTTGTTTTATACGAATTTTGTTACAATTTTGATTTGTTGGTGAAGGTACAATTTGTGTTGAATTTTCAATTCCTTAAAGATTGTTTAACTCACCCATCATCATACGTTCTTTTCTCACAAAATTGTACATTTAGGTTTTTGCTTTTCCCTAATTGTAATAATATATAAATAATACGATTTATTTTTAAGCCATTTGAGCTTTAATTTTAAAAGCGACCGTTATAAAAGCGCCATTTCTTTGTGGATTAATTTCAAAAATCCTTTTTAACAATCACTTAACAACCCCGGTTGTTACAACATTGGAAAAAATTATTTCACACATTTTCCCAAACATTGAAGGAGGAAAAGATGTAAAAATATCGCCAAAAAAAAAATAGAGCAGAAAAAAATTTTTGTTGCCGTGTTAAAGGATTTAAAGCAAGTATATTTTCTTCGACAATTTGAACAGTTGTCTCTTAGAGTTTCTTGTTAAAAAAAAGAACATCATTTACAAACAGTTAAAAGTACCTGCAACAAAAATGTGTCAACATAATAATGCTGATGTTGCACACTTGACTTTATTTTTGCTTGTTAAAACATGGAAAACAAAAGAGAAGAAAACAAAAAATAAGTAGCCGGATTGTTTTAAAAGAGCTTATAATCGGTTTTTCTTGTATAAACTTTTCTATAATTTTGAAAATACTTTTCAGATCACCCTCAAACACAGAAAACAATAGCTACAACCGGTAATATTAGTTAGAGCTTGTTATCCTTTACACATCCAACGACAGCTAAAAAGCATGTTCACATACACACAAAAGCTAAAAATAAAAATGCTATAAATCCTTAAACAAGGTGTGAAAGTGTAAATGTGTGAAACGCCAATTGTTCTTTTTTTTCTTTTTGCACATTTTATACAATTATTGACAGAAGTCTGTTAAAATGAGCCTGTGTTGGTGTCATTAATTCTAGCGTGTGTGTATGTAAGTATGTGCGTGTTGTAGGTTTTAGTTTTATCTTAAATTCTCTTTGTCATAAACACTATACTCATACAACTTGTTAGTTTTGTCAGACGACTGCACTTAGTCATACTTTAACAAGTTGCCAAGTTACAAGCAACATACTACAAAAGGACAAGAGAAAAAGCAGATAAAGGAACGAGCTGCAACAATCCTTTGGAACGCAGAGTAAATAACAAAACGTATTAAAAACAAAAACTATTACTACAGCAAAACTAAAAGCCAGGGCATCCAGTTCAACTATTCACATACATAAATTCCTAATGTATTCACTGTAGTGTAAAGTATAAGGATAAGCCACAGCCAACACATTATTTTTATGTCTACTAGAATGCGAAGGCTCCTTCCTATGCCATTCTACTCTCGACTAAACAAACATGACACATAATCCTTTATTAAGTTAAACCAATGCTCACATTTTTGTTGCATGTTACTTTGGTATCTATTTGATAGATTTTTAAAAACAAACTTAAACATGAACACGAGAAGAAAAACAACTCTTTTTTTAACAATTATTCGAAGTGCGAAATGATGAATTGTTTTGAAAACTAATCTTTTGATTTATTTTCAATTCGAAGAAGAAGTAAAGAACTTTTGAGAGGTCAAAGTTAAGCCCAATATAAAAAACGTCAATAAAAAAATATTAATTTTTGTAATAAAGTATTTTGTAAATAATTTAGCGATAATTAATCTGAAGAACTGGTAGACTACAATAATATACCGATTTTCTTCGTGAATGTTATAAATAGAAATAAGTGAAACTATAAAACTTACTAAAAAAAATTTTATAGAAAATTTATTGACAATTTTGTTTAAGATATTTATCGACAAGAAAAAATTAAAAAAATATTTGAATACAACTTTCATAAAAAATAACCCGCTCGCGCAGATAATAAATTCACAGTATGTATAGTTTTGGCTACAATATTCTGTACAAAACCTATCAAAATTACAGATTAAAGAAATTGTCTTCAGACAGATTATTTTTTACTATAATTTCAGCAGTTGGCAAAAAAAATTTTAAATAAAATTTCGATGGAAAACTTTTCTCATAAAACAAATATTTTCATAAAAAAATAACAACAAAATTAATCCTTAAAAACAGTTTTTATCAATAATTTATAATTTTTTTATCGAAAATATATCGATAACAATTTTATTTGATCGCTAAATGAATCGATAAAAAAGGTTTTTATAGAAAACACAAATTTTATGCATAACATTATTTTAACACAAACATATAAATAACATTTCAGTATATTTTTCAGACCAAACCCGAAACGGTAACCGAATTCGAATTCGAAACCAAATGTTTACTTTTTTTCATTGGATAGAAATAATTTTAATTTGAGTAATTTTTTTATTTTATAAAAAGAGAACAGGGGACAAATTACGAAATCTGATAACGAACGAAATTTCCATACAAATTCAAAAAAAAATTTATAGGATTTCGTTCGATATCGAATGTCGTAATTTGACCCCAACTTTTTTTTGACAGCGCGTTATTTTTTGTACTTTTCACAGAGTTACACTTTTGCGTATATTTATTTAATGATATACAAGGATGCACACGAAGCTTTTACATACGAGTAGATCGGTGCTTGGCGAAATTTATGTCGAGTGCCGAACACAAGACGGATATATAAAGCTGTTTGAGTACTACGACACCGCATTCGAACGTTTACTCAGACTCTAATAAATTCATTTCCAAAGAACATTAATTTTGGGAATAAAAGTGCGATTATAAATTTAATAGTCTAAATTTTAGCAATGCCCTCAAAAGGCACCCAAGAACATTTCCGTTAGAAAATTTACCGATTCCAATGATTTTCTGTAGAAAACTTATCGATAACTTATGTATAATTTGTGCAAAAATTATCGATAGAAAATTTATCGCAGACAAAAATTTTATATTTTTTACCGTGACTATAATTTTCCAAAGAATGTTCTGATAAGCATTTTCTTTTTAATTTTATGATAAATTTTTTTTCGAAATGTTTTTGATTTTTATCATTTATTATAGCAAATTTATCGGAAACTTTCATTTTCTTTAACAATTTCAACGACAACAAACTGTAATAAAGTTTTTGGAAAAATTATCGACAATTTGTTAAGATTTTTTTTTTTTGTAAAAATTATCAATAACCAATTTTTTTATAAAAATATTATCGATAGCAAAAATTTTCTGTAGAAAAATTATCAATAACTAAGTATCATCTGAATCGAATGTATCTATATCGTAACCGAAAATTCTCTGTAATAATTTTCTTGGTAACAAACATGTTCTTTCGAAATTTTTTTGTAATATTCTTTTCTAAAGTTATCGATAACAAATATTTTTATATATCGTCGATAAAAAACATGTTTTACATACAATTAATAAATATTTTTGTCAAAATTATCGATAACAAAATTTTTTTATAAAACATTTTCGATAAAAACAATTTTCTGTAGACAACCTATCAATAACTAACTATCTTATGAACAAAACTTTTCAATATTATCAATAATACTTTAAATATTTTAACCTAAACAAAAACTTTATGCAGCAAATTTTTTGTCAACAAACGTGTTCTTTTTTAATAATGTTGTTTTGGAAAAGTTATCGATAAGAACAAGTTTATGGTAACCGAAAATTTTCTATAGCATTTTCGTGCTCAACAAGCATGTTCAATAGACAATTTATTAATATTTTTTGGAAAATTTATCGATAACACATTTCTTAAAGCAAATTTATCGGATACTTAAATTTTCTGTAGCAATTTCATCCATAATAAACATATTCAATATACATTTTATTATCTTTTTTTGAAAAAGTTATCGATAACATTAATTTTTAATAAAAATTTACCGATGACAAAAATTTTCTCCTAACTTATCAATACGTAAATATCTTCTAAAACAACGTATCAATATTATCAATTTCTAATGATTCTATTTTTGGCAGCATTTTTGTAGCGATAAGAAGAAAATTTATTACATATAAAAAAGTAGTTCATACTCATTCTTGTTTTTTGTTTTTTTTTTTCTTATTAACAATTTGTATAATTTGCTGTATCAGATGTGAGCAAAAAGTATTATAAAGAAAAAAAAAACGATTCGCTTCAATAATTCAAATTATTCGCGCCATTGGAAAACTGTGAGAATTTCGTACAAATGCCAATTAAAATAAAATGTCGTTTTCTTTTAGGTATGAATTATATGGTGGTAATTAAGTATGAATTGTTTCATTTCATTTTTTAATGCCATCAATTAATTAAAGAGAAAAAAAACCTACAAGAAAGACACAATAAAGAGAGTGTGAAGATGTATAATGTAAAATATAATAATAACTCCTACACAAAAAACAGACAAACAGTCTTAACTAATACTGACCCCATTTTAATTAATAGAATTATGATCTCCTCTGGCGTTTAAATTAAACTCTTTTAATGAATTCAATAAAAGGATGTTATTTTAGTCATAAAAAAAGCACTGAACACACCGGTTTAGTACACATCATATTTATACACATATACTTATGCATTTAAAGATACATATACATGCACATACACATATACATGTGCATTGGTGTCGTTGTCGCTTGCGTTTGTGTTGGTTTCTTTTTATGCTCTCATGTCATTTGAAACCGTAGCAAATGATGAGCTTAAATCTAATTAAAACTTTATACATGCAGGCAAGACATTATAGTGTTTAATAAAACAAGCGCATGTGTATGTATTCCACACATTAGAGTAGTGTCACATTCATAATATGTGTATGAGAGCGTTTGTGTGTGTGACACACAAACACAGTCAAGCACAAATTCGTTTACTTTGACTTCAATTACGACATCCACGGCAAACGAGTACAATGACTGACTTTTAGTTTAATACCCACATTAATTTCTATTTATTGCTCTATTACGGTAATTAACGTACACACACACACACATACACAAACACACCAACACACACACTTGTTCACAAACTACAGGCACAATGTCGGCATCATTTTACTTAAAGTTGGAAGTTTAAAATCACAGAAAATGCTCGCAATATAATTTCTAGGAAGGATATTTTTTACGTTTTGTTTTTCCAAAGCTGTTAGTAACTAGTTGTAGCAGTTTATTTACAACTAAAGGGAGAGAGAGAGAGAAAGAGGGAGAGAGAGAGAGAAAGAGGGAGAGAGAACTTAGTAGAAGCCTTTCCGGCATTTTTATTTATATATTTTTATTTTCATTTTAAAAAACATTTGGGTTTATTTTATTTGGTTTTTTAGTTCCTTTTTTATTTTACTTGTAGTCGCCGCCTTCGGCATTAATTAAGTTTTAATTAAATCAATTGTTAATTAATTAATTAATGATGGATATTGAAATGAAAAGGAATTACTTTTTGTGCTCAACTTCTTCTATGTTTACAGAACTTTTCTGCTGGTCGTTGTTGGAAATTTTTTCAGAAAATGTAGCGAGAGGTGTTGCTTACTTATCGTTGTAAAAATTTAGGGAAGTTTAAATAAATAATTTTTAAATGAAGAGAAATCGTTATAACCAAATTTAATAAAAATAATAGAATAGGAAAAATACACATTTAAAAGATTTCTATAACAAATTTTTGCGTTATATTTTATGAATTTATAAATTGTTAATGAACAATATTTATATAATTTTTTGAGGTCACTTTTATATAAAAAAAACAAAATTTATTATTGGATATTTCGCTGCATCTTTGTGTTGCTTCGTCGTTGTGTTGTGACTTCAAGCTCGTTAAATAATTATAAAATTATATAAGTAAATAATAAAAAAAAGGTCGAAAATGTGACTGTTACTGGTGCTCGTTATCGCGAAACGATAACACAGTTTTTTCTTCCGATTGGATGATATTGATTTGGCCAATATGTGCTTTCAAAAAGACGGTGGTCACATGCCATACAGACCGTACAATCCAATTACTGCACGGGAAATTTCCAGGTCGTGTACTCTCTCGTTTCGGTGATGGGAATCGGCTCCCTAGATCGTGTGATTTAACACCATTAGATTTCTTTTTATGGAATTATTTGAAATCAGAGGTCTATGTCAATAACCCCACAACCACCAGTGCATTAAAGGAGGATATTTAAAAGCTGCATCAACAAAATTCATCCACATTCATGTCAAATGGTCATGGGGAACAAAGCCGTGGAGGCCATTTGCCCGATATGTTATTCCATAAATAATCCTATCCCATATACTTTATCATTCAATAAATAAAAATAATAATCATTCTGATTTATTCGACCTTTTGATTAAATTTTATTAAATAATTTATTCAAGCTTTAGGTCCAGCAATTAAATATAAATTATTTATTTTATCAATTTAACAATTATTGTTTTCACAAACCAATAAGAATAAGAATGAGAATAAGTTTTTATTGGTTTGTAAAAACAATAATTGTTATTATTAATTTTTAATTAAATATATCCCTGAAGAAGCTTTCCATTGAGAAAGCGAAATATCGGATCAAATAAATAATTTATAATTAATTTCTGGACCTAAAGCTTTAATAAATTATTTAATAAAAAAAATAATTATAATCAAAAGACTAAAAACAGTGTTTTCTATTTAATACAAATCTTACGTTGATTTTGGGACTCCTTTTAATACGATTTTTCACAACAAAGTTTACTAGTTATGAAATATTTTCTTTATGAAGGCTGCGATATAATAGAAACATTTTTTAACAATTTAAAGATTAGGACTTCTAGAAAAAATTTACGATATTTGAAAATTTGTAAGGCCCCCAGGTTTTCTTAAAACTATGTTTTTTAAAAATTGTTTTTATTTATCTTCATGTTTACAATGGCCAATAAAAGAATTGATTTCAGAACAAAACAGTTTAAATAGCCCACCGGTTTATTTAATAAAAATATTAAGCAAAAATCCCTGCTTGATGTCATTCTGTAGAAATGTTCTATAAATTTTTTATTATAAATTTTTGTTATAGAAAATTTAACCAACATAAAATAATATTCGCGAACCACTTATGATTGATATTACATTCTTGCAGAAAAATCCATCCAATCGAATCCAATCCAAAAATCAATAAAATTTACTTATTTTTGCGAAGAAAAACTTTTTAAATTTATATATTACCCCAAGGTGTAGTTAAGAAGCATTTGGAAAACTTTAAGTGAAAACCAAAGCATAAAACACACACACACATTAACACTGAATCAAATCCTGTCTATACAAACACATACATACTCTGCATGTGGCTTCTCCCAACAAACAAAAGATGAAAAGTTTGAAATATTTGGTTTCAAAGTGAATTGAGAAGTGCTCGGGAAGAAATCCAAACAAGTTGCAATTGCTAATTGCCATAATTGTCTCCGTAAGGCAAAAGAAGGCCAATGTTTGTGGGATATAATTGGACAACAGCAGTAACCGACTTTATCCTTCTTCATTCTTAGTGTATTTTCTATTAAACTATCGTTGAAACCTTAATAAATACAAGTTTTTTTACAAGATACAGAGTGACCTTTCTGTTTTGCGGAAACAGTTGAATCTTTGAAACGAATCGACTCCGCAACCCTTCTTCCAAGGGACAGATTTACTACATGATGGTGGTTTGAGATTAAGCTCGCATGCTTGCTGGGCTGACAATCGTTCTAAAATATATATAATCAATTTAAAATGAAAATGTTAGAGGTCTTCTACTCACACGATTATGTTTAAAACAAAAATAAAGGCATCCTTGGAGGGGATAAGAGTTTCTCTTCAATCCAAAAATATTTATTATCCATAAACAATTTTCAGGAAAAAAAACGAATTTTTTTTGATAGAATATTAAAAATGACAGTGAAGAAAACTTCAGGAAAATCCAATAAAATAAAAAAAACATTTATCTACATATTTTCACACACATACTCTGACACCACATACTCAGTTTTATACATTTATATGCCAAATAATGATGTGTATTTAGACATTTGAAAATCATTACAAATTTATGCAAACATGATTATACTTTCTATACTTTTCTTTTTATTATTATTGTGTTAAAATATTTAAGCGCAAACACATTTATCATTCCAGTAAGATGAAATACACTTACACGGCTTTAAAAATTTTCTTATGTATGTGTGTGTAAACATCTGCATACATTAACAATAACGTACATGTATATATTTGTTTAAGAAGTCACATCCCAGTTGACAACGTCTTTAAGACATCTTTGACGTGCATCAGTCGTCAATACAATAAATAAGTAGGTCGTAGAAGACATTGTGACGACAGCGAGGAAGATCGTCTCCTCGCCTTTCTCATACAAATGGCCGCGATGTTGCACAAGACAAATTGAGCGACAATTGTCGTTAGCGGCTTCATAGAGGATAATATCGTCTATTTTGTTGTCAAAGAAAAATTAAAAATCAATTTATCATTCCAGAATGCATTTGTCAAAAATAGAACACTGTCGCCCAGATTGCTCTTAACAAAGTTTTGTTAAGGTGGATTCATCCATTTGTTTCCGGCAAGATTTGTATCTAGATACAATTATTTTCGCTTCTGTTCGGATATCACTCAGATTGAATTGGATTAATTTTAATTTTTGTCCGAACAAACTTGAACTGAGTTGCGTCATTATATTATAATTGCGATTTTTAGCAATTCATTTACTTTTTAATTTTTAACAGCAACACTTATCTTTCATTCTTTTTTTTCTACGCAATTTGTTACAGACTTTTCTTTTGCATTTAAGTATTTTATATGGAAGCTTTGATTTATAAAAGTTTTTTTTTTCAAATGTATAGTGCGTCAGAAAACTCTTAGTCTACAAATTTTGTGTAGCCGTAAATTTTGTCCGAAACAATTTACGTTTAAAGACAAAACGTCCCAGATTGTCGTTCACATAGTCGTGAACAACGTCTTCATTTAAATTGTCTATAAGAAATCCTAATCGACGCATGACATACCGCACATAAATCATAGAAGACGAAGACGTCGTGTTCGATGAATTGGCCAACAGGGATGAGTGTACTTCAGCAGTACAGGCAGGGAAAAGGCATGCTTGTCTAATGGCCACAGCAATTAAAAATATGTTCTGTGCAAAAAAAGAGGCGAAATAAATTATGTTTGCTTTAACCGAACCAGCTGGGATTTATCTATTGGTAGTTCGGTTAAAAATGTGACGTTTGTTACTGAATCTATCTCAGAAGTGGATGAGCCCACAAGTTGTTAATGACTTGCGTGAAGGCCAGCGAAACGAATATTAATGACTCGTTATTATTTTTGAAAAAAAATATATTCTGGCAAAATACCTTTCTCAAAATAGAAAAAAAATAAAACATTTTGCAAATCGGTCCAAAAAAATATACAAAAGCCGACTAAAAAGTTACGTTTAACATGTTTGTTTGTAAAAGAGAACTGAAAAACGATCATTACTAAATATAATCCAAAAGTAAAAATGGAAATTAACGTTGTGTAAAGTAACATATTTTTAAAAGACAATTTTCACTTTGGTTGCGATAAGAAAAACAATAATAAACAAAGCAACAATTTACTTTTTTTCAAAAGCCGACGATAAATGGAGGCTTAAAATATTCCATATTCATATACTAATTAAATATCTTTAAATGAAATAAAATTAAATAAAATAAATTAAATAAAATGCAATGAAATAAAATTAAATAAAAACAAATAAAATTATATATATACAGAAATGTTCTGAAATCACGGTGATTTAAAACCACATGATTTCCAAAAATAAATTCTTATTATTGCTGTTTTTTACGTTTTTGGTGTTCACAATGGAATATTTTATTCGATCTTCGAATGTCATGAATCGTACGATTTACAAAGCACTAAAAGAACAGCTTTTAATTTTTAGAAATCACGTGATTTGAGATCTCGTAATTTCCAGAACAGGATTGATAATATATAATGAAATAATAAAATAAAATGAAATAAAAGAAAATAAAGTAAATTTAAATGAAATAAAAACAAATAAAATAAAATGAAATAAAAACAAAATGAAATAAAATAACACGAAATAAAATAAAGTAAAATATAATATAATATAATTTAAGAAATATAATAAAATAAAATATAATAATATAAAACGAAATAAAATTAAGTAAAATAAAATATAATAAAATAAAATTTAATTAAATAAAATAAATAAATTAAATAAAATGAGATAAAACAATGTAGAATAAAATATAACAAAATAAAATATAATAAAATAAAATATAATAAAATATAATATAATGAAATAAAATAAATAAATATCAAATATAATAAAATAAAATATAACAAAATAAAATAAACAGAAATAAAATAGAGTAAAATAAAAATTAATAAAATGAAATGAAATAAAATAACATGAAATAAAATGAAGTCAAGTTAAATATAATAAAATAAAATAGAATATAATATATAATAAAAATAAAATATAATAAAATAAAACATAATAATATATAATTAAATAAATGAAAATACAATAAAAGAAAATAAAATATAATAAAATGTAATAAAATAAAATATAATAACATAAAATATAACAAAATAAATTAAATAAAATGAAATAAACTATAATAAAATCAAATAACACGAAATAAAATGTAATAAAATAAAATTAAATAATATATAATAAAATAAAATATAATAATATAAAATGAAACAAAATATAATAAAATAATGTTTAATATATTGAAATATAACAAAATAAAATATAATAAAATAAAAAAGGTTAAAATAGCTTATCCACCGTAAGTAAGACCTCGTTCTGACCAAACATATACAAATCTTAATTCATTGAGTTTTTGTTTACTATTTTATTTGCATTTTTTATTTGAAATATTTATTTCCTTATATTTTATAACATGAATGCATAAAATTCTATTAAAACTTATTTATGTGTTTTATTTATTCAACTACAAAAATATATATACAGTTTGTCAAGCAAATGTTTGCAGTTTAACCAATTACTGTAGAATAACATCAAGGCATAATTTTATTGTTTACAATTTGTTAATGAATAGACTGCATGAAACCGGCTGGATAAAACATATCATCACTTGAAATCAAAAAAAGCCGTAACTACGCAAAAATTTTAAATTATTAACTGCATCTATTTAAAATAAGTCCGTCCAACCAGAAAATTGTACATATTTGTTGTAAAATAACGTTTATTTAAGAAAGTCAAAAGGCCACGGCAGCAACCTCAACAATTCCTTTCACCAAAAAGTCTGCAACTTCTGAATTTTTAATTGAAATTGATTCTTTCGAGTATTTGCCCTTTTTATAGGTTTAGCGGTTTGAAGCAGGTTTTAAATTACTTTCTGTTTTCAGCAATATATTAAGTTTGGGCTGCTTCGCACCAACCGGATAATTTAGCGAGTCACAACCAAAAGCAAAATACTTATCCCAGTCACTTGTTTAATATTTTCAAAACTAATTTTATTGTAGTTACGACTTTGTGGTTTCATAATAAAGATCACAAGAAGTCGTAATCTGCTTTGCCTTATGAAACAAACCTGTTTTTAGCTCTAAAGCTGAATTGTCAGTCTCGATATTAACTTTTGAACAGTTTTGATTTCTATGTATTTTTTTTCTTCTCGTGTAAAAAACTAAAAACTGTAGTTACGGTTTTTAGGATTTGAGGTAACGATATGCACATACCCCGCAAAAAACTTGGTAATGACTTCCCATTAGAAACAACATACTTTTCTACACAAGTCAAATAGCGTCTGCATTACCTTGAAGTAGTTATATAACTACTTACTGGCTAACGAAGTAAGTCCGTGGTCAACGCGAGCGCTTTAAAAACGCACGTTTCTGCATTTTTTCTCATGCAAACAATTACTTGACAAACTGTCTGTAAATAAGTTTGCGCATATAAACTTTTATGATTTTGGTTATTTGTTTGTTCTATTGTTTTATTTATTTTCATATTCATTTTCATTCACATCTCCTTTTGCTCAAGTGTTCTTTGTTATTTCTATTTTTTATTTATGTAAATAAAAATTCATAATCTTTTTTATTTTTCGTTTGCATAAATCAATTTTTTGTTTTGTTTTTGGAAGGAGGATTTACTATTTTCCTTAGTTGCCTCAATGTTGTCGTGTTTGAAAAATTGTGAGAACAAATATAATATTTTTTATTTCACACAAATTTTCTAAACGGCTTTATTTATTGAAAAGACACTGAGTTAATAAATTTATATAAATTTATCTTATATTGTCTAAACATTATGTTCGTTTTTTCTATGGAGCCTCAAATGTTTGCATTTTATTAGCATTAAAAAAAAAATAATGTGCTTTTCCTAGCAGCCATTGTGTATGGAAAAGGAAAGAAGGGTATAAATGAATTATTCATAATAAAATTGTATGAGATCATTTAAACAAAGCGTTGACAAAACGCTTCCAATTGAAATTAATTAAATTTTTCTATTCTTTGTTTTGTAAATTATCGATATTTTATTAGATAATAAAAGAAATATTGTGGCATATTTTTAGGGGGAGCTTGGAAAAGTACTATAAATGATGAAAAAGAATAAGAAATAAGAATTTAGACGTTAATAAAAACGACAAGAGTAAATAGTAATATGATTGAATTGTTGTTTGTTTCTTTTAGTTTTATGTTTCGTTGTTCAATTCATAGGCCCGTATTTAAAAAAAAAATTAATTTGTATTTGAAATGTATTTTAAGGCAAGTTTTTCACACAAATTTTCCTTAAAATAGATTTCAAACACAATTTATTTTTTTATGAATACGGCAGATGTTTTATATAAAAAATATAAACGATTTTATGGTGGTGGCAATGAAATACGTTATCGAAATAAAACAAATTTTTTTTTAAATAGCTACTCTAGATGCATTTTATATATTTTATATTATGTTATGACCGATTTCTTTTTCTTCTTTAAAACCGAATTCAATGACAGGAAAAAGAATTATTCTTACACATCGTTAATGGACTGACTGAAATATATGTATGGCAACCGCTTCTATTGAATTTGAATTTCATGGTGCTGTTTTCCATGTTGCTGTTGCTTAAATATATTACAACTTTAGCAAACAATTTGAAACCAGTAAAAAAACATCAATTAAATTTAAACATTTTCCTACAAATCTTAACTAGCAGAGAAAAGGAGTCTAAAAAATTTACGAGTTACCAAAAATTTTCAATTCACTAAAATCATGTAAATGGAAATTAACCCAACAAATACCAAATTTCAAATAATTATTGTACCAAAATCTAATTCTATTTTAAAAACAGACAGACAGACAAACAAACAAGCGGAGAGGCGTTAAATCCAAAATAAAAAAATTTACCATGTAAATATTTGAAACAGAAACAAACTTTCCAAGTCTGTTTATAAATAAAAAAATAAATAAAATTATGTGGAGAACGGTCGATCCTCGAAACTTACTTTCCGCTAAACTGAACAAAAAAAATCTGTTGAAAATTTATAAATTTTCTAGATTTTTAAAAATAAATAAAACAAAACATTTCCTTCGAAATATTTCGACAAGGATATCTCTCGAACCGAAGCACTTGTATGAGTTCAAAAAAATAAACGAATCCCAAAAAACGATTTGACAGGGACTTTAGAACTGATTAAAATAAAGTGATTTCTTCGAAAAATTTCGTTAACGATGTCAATCAAATTTATTGCAGTCGACATTGTTTTTTGAGTTTAAGAAGAACTGATTAAATTTTTGATTTCTCCGGCTTGGTCTGGTGTAAATGGCATATAAGTCACAAATCTTGCAAAAAAAAAAAATAAACAGAACTGCTGGAGAAGCATAAAACCACAAAACAAATGTATCCAACCTTAAACGTTAAAGATAATATTTCAAGAACTTTTAGCAAGAACTTTTCTTTTTATGTTAAGAAAAAAATAAAGAAAGTTGTTTTGAAAAACAACACAGCTGAGTGTCATTTACATTAGCCAGCTTAAAAGTAGGCAACAAAATTATAAGGAAATTAACAAGAAAAACTCTCTCATACTCATGCAAACTGATACAGACACACAGTCATACAGCCCTACAACCACAAACAGTCAACCGGCAGAGGCACTTCAAGTTTAAAACAAATGAGCATGTTAATGATGATTTTATGCAAAATGAACAACAAAGTAACCCAACAAAAGCAACAATAAAAAAACCCTAAAAACGATTTACTTGTAGTTGTGAAAATTAAACAGTATGAGAGTGTAACTTACACACTGGAAAAGTTTTGAGGCACAATTTTGTCAAGTTTCTCTTGCAGGGGGTTTTTTTAAGAAATTATACAAAAAATAGGAATATATTTAATATGATTTTAAATGAAATTTTTATGTTCTTTAAGGAATTCTGGTACAGCAACAATGACTTTGTTATCAAAAATTGTTTGTTTGCTTGTCAATTTTTTTGTTGCTGCTTTGCTTTTCTTCTTCTTTTTTTTTTTAATTTCCTGAAGAAGCCAATCAACGATATTGGCGAAATATTAATATTTTAAAAAATTAAAAAAATAAATAATACACATTTTTTATATAAATTGACCTAAAGCTTCGAGAAATCTTTTATAATTATAAAAAAAGGTCGAAAAAATAAGAGAATATCATAATTGATTACATGATTGGCTTAAAAAACTTAAGAGAGCTAGAAGTTTCCCGGTATTCAAATGACTCTAATAATGAATGATGTGAAAAATATTAAAACTGAAAACCAAAAATATATGGAATAAAAAAAGATTGACTTGAAAGAACAAAGTCCAGCCGGACTTTTTTAAAAGATTTTACAATTTATAAATTGAATACAGCACAGTCTGGCATTTATTCCTAAAAAGAAACTTGCCTCAATTTATTAAGTTTAATCTTTCATTTGCTTCAATTAACTAAAAAATTGACTATAAAATCGAGAGTTAATATAAATATATATATATTTTTTTTGTATGGCAAGAAAGACATTGTGAAAGTGAAACGCAGGATGGTTAAAACTTAATAACACTACTGCTGGATTTAAGAATGCAAGGATCTTGTGTATGTATCATTACTATTATATTTTTCTGCATATACTTTTCAAGGCAGAAAACTCTGTTCCCAAGTGCTTTTTATTCGTTATGAAATTTTTAGCTAAACGTTGAGTTTTCTAACCCAACCAACAGCCACATATTTCATAATCATTTTTGCCATCAAGGATTTATTTGGCAGAGAAAAAAAATTAGCATTTTGCACAGTTGGTGTTGAAGGCGGCGGCAGGCAGATAAATGTAAAACACAATGAGGAGTTAGATGTGCGAGCTGCTGCTGGTTAGTGATACATTTCTCTAACAATCAAAAAAATAATAATAAAAAAAAAAGATTTTCTCTTTTTTATGATTATAAGAAAAAGTTTTGAAAAAAAGTATTCCATGGCCATAAAGTAAAAGTGCTTTCTTACCACACAATTTCACACACATTTTTCATTGCGGCTTTTGTTACATAATAATAATCTTGTAAATTTAAGCTCATCAGCCAACGTTTCCTTGCCTCCTTATGTTTCCCTTCTTCCTTCCTAAATTTCCTTTTTATTTATTTTTTCTTATAACAATTGCATGATTGATGACACTTTGAATTTGTATTTGTATAATAAAGTGAAAGAACAATGTTGGTTTCATTTACTTTCTTCTCACAATTTTGCGAAAAAGAGATTTTCCAAGGATTTACTTCATTAAAAAAGGAAAGCAAACAAAAAAAATAAAAATAAAATGAAGGACTTGAGTAAGAATGTCTTTGATTGAAGCGGATCGAAAAGGCGTTCGTTTGTTGGTTGTCTTCTTTTGCACAAATTTAATGGAGTGCTTAATTTTACAAATTACTTTTCAATTTGTTTTATTTTTTGTATTTTTTTTTTCTTACAGAATCAACAAGGAACAAAAGTAGACATATAATAAAAAAAACGCTTTCTAGAATTTTATTTAATTGAAAGGCTAAAAGTAAATTAATGAGGAGAAAAGCATACTTTCAAGAAGGCGTAAATGATAAAAATAACACACCACAGCATATCTAAACAATTTTAAGGTTTCTAGAAGCAGTAAGCAATTTGCACGCTTTCGAATGCTCTGTTTTTAAAAATGCTTTCGATGCTTGCATTTCACTCGTACTTCTTAAAAAAGTGTGGCTGAAGATCTATTGATGATCTGGGAGTGATATGAAACAGATAAAGAATCTGCAAACACCCACAACAAGCAACAACTTTTTAAAAAAATAAACTGGGAAAATATCTGGAATAATTGATTACATTCTATTGTATAATTTGTGCCGAAATTACCTTAATTTTCGATAGTTTACTTTGCGAAAAGTACTCATACATTTTTGGAACATACCTGAAAAGAAAAAATTAGTAACAAAAAAAAATAAATATTTGTTTATAATTAACAGATAAAAAATCAAGAAAGTAAATCAAACTTGATTAAGTAAAATTATTTTTATTGCTTTCACCACTAGAAGAATTCTTTTTATTACGATTAAAAAAATAAAACGATGAGAATTTCAACAAAATCACTTTAAAATTACAACATAATTTAATAAAAAACAAGTAAAAAGAAAAAAATCATAACTTTGAAAGATGTTTCTTTAACCATATAATTTGTAGCCAGTACGTTATTTATTATCTGCACTGTAATCGTAATAATCTCTTACAAGAGTTGGCAAGAGTTTCCGTTTGTTCTTTCCCCCTTTTATATACTTAATATATTTTAGATACTTGTATTTCCCTATCATTTTTTTTCTTCAAAAGTAATAACTCATCCTTTAAGCACTTGTATTAACAACTGAAAATATACATGACTCCCAGTAACTCACTCACATGTAACAGTAGCAGTTGTCATGCAAACGAAATGACAAATTACAACACATTATTATTTTTATTTTATTTTTATTTTTTTGATTGCGTATTTCTGAAATTTCCACATATTTATGAACAGTGTTTGCTATTTTTCCCACTTTTGTTTTATTTTTTTTTTTATTTTTTTTATACTTTACCAAGACACAAGAAAATTTTGGTATTTTACAGAAGTGGCAGCAACAAAAACAGCATAATAAAAATAATAACACGTCTTCACAAGATACAACACAGAAACATTATGTTTTCCACACATTAAAAGTGTTGGACATGTGTTTTCATGAAGTACATGCTACAAAATATATTTATGCAAACTTTCTGAGAGAGAAAAGAAAAACAAAGAAACAAATTAAAGAAATAAAATAAATGAAATCAGAACTGCAAAAAAACATTTAGCAAATTCTTAAGAAAATATTTACAATAAACAATACATAACACGAATACTTGAAGACAGTTTTAAAATAAGAAACATGAATTTAAAAACAAAATTTAAATCTATAAAAAAATAATAGAATATGTACAGATGACTTTGAAGCTTCAGCAAGCTGAAAGTATTAAGAATGCTTAAGTAATTCATTTAAATGTGTTTATTTATTTATTTGTCTACTAAAATCTGTATCAAAAAATTTCAGGTATTTTGGAAAAACAAAACCAAATAAAAATTTAAAGCATCTAAAAGTATGCAACGATCTTTTTGCACTAACACCCAATTACATATGCAGCATAAAATCAACGTCAAGTTCTGTAAGTACATTTGCAAATGTTGTTTGCGACCTGAGAAATTTATGTTTGTTTAATAACGGCCTTCGGAAAGGCAATATATATTAAGACGGGAGGTGTCTTGAGAACACTCGTGTCGAAATATGATCAATAAGTTACATTTATGTATTCATATGTATTCTATGTAGAGTTGCGTCGTTCCGGAACGATCTAGTTCCATTGCACGATTCCCTAATTGGAACGATGCGTACCGATCCAAACGTTCCTTTTTTAACGTTCCTATTTTCGAAATTGCAACCCGTCTTGAGGAATCATTAACTTGTTCTGATAAATGTCAAAACCAGTATGATAAGCAAATCGTTGACTCATCAATACTTTTTGTTACAATTATCTCGGTCGCATATTCTGTACACTTAGAAATATGTTGGCTTTTTGTATAGAGATCAGTGTTTAAGACTTAAAATGAACAATATTATATTTACAATTTATTCTATAACAATTATTATTTTTTACAAATATTTTACAAAAGCACTTATAGAACTTTTATAGTATAGCCAGAAAATTAAAACAAACAATAACAAATAATTGTTGACATTTTTAGGAGCGCTAAAGAATTTCAATCGATCCTACACTATTCAAAGTAAAAAAGAAGAGATGAACGAAGGGTTCGACATAGTTCCTTTAATCTCTCGGATAGGTCGGAACGATTCCACAAAAGGAACGATTTTGCCCAACTCTATTTCTATGTATTAAATAATTTTATTTTATTTTCTATCATAACAACATTAAGAATATAACTCTTTTATAGTTCAGTAACATTTCAAAAAAAAAAGGTGATAAAAAATAGAAAAATACATAGAAACATTGGACGCATTCATAAGACGTAGCTGTTGAGCTCAACTGTTGTCAACTGTTGAGCCCAACAGTTACGTCTTAGAAACGGCTTGACGAGTGATTGGATAATGAACAGCTGTTTAATGTAAACAATTGAAAAGAAATAAAAATGCTGCAAAAGAAATAATTTAAATTAGCTAAATTAATTAGTTTGGTTTATACTAAAAAGTATGGACAACACAGAATTTACAATGGAGTTTTTCTATGGACAACACAGAATTTCTTGCCAGAAATTTTCCAGTTTTAATATAAAATCTGCACCACAAATTTAATATTCACAACATAAAAATGCACAATAATATACTCCAATAAAATTATAAACCTGCGCCGAAAGTATTTATATTTCAACGCTAAGCGGGCACTGTGTTTAAAAAATCTTATATTGAACTATAATTCAAATAAATAGACACCATAATACACCGACGTACATTTAATGCAATTTGTATTTTAATTTTATTTCTTTATTTTCGTTACTATTTTGTAGTCGCCATCTAACAAAACGGCGTTGTATTAGAATATAAAAGCGTATAACGCTCTCGATCAACTGCGGAGCTAAACACAAAAAAATTTATGATGGAAAAAATGGCAGCAAATACTCAACTGCTGTGTGGAGCGGAACTACTCAACTCTGCGTTTCTAAGACAAACACTCAGCGGTTGCGCAACAGTTACGTCTTATGAATGCGACCATTATTATACTAAGGAAATTTTTGTCATATTATCAATTACTGAATACTGAACAAGTAAAATATTAATTTTGGGAAAAAATGCGAATAAAAATTAAAAATACTTAAATTTGAGAGATTCCCATAAGAAACACCAATTATCAATTTCAATTTAGCTAATACAATAATTTTTAAAAATAACTTTAAAAAAATACAAATATGAATACAAAATAATCTTTGATAGTAAATAAAGTAGAAAGAAATGTAACGTTAATTATTTATTGAAAAATAGTCAAAGAGAGCTTTAGCAAAACTGTTTTTTCGCTTGATACATTTTAAATTTAAGGTTAAAGTGATTCATAATTTAATGACATTAATGAAAAAAAATCTGGATGTATTAAGATGTAAATATCTTGGTGTTAGAGTCATACAACGGGTGCAAGTTCCAAAAGTAAATTTTTCATACAAATATGACGGAGTTTTTCTATATAATAAACCATGCAAAAATAATAAGTTTCGTATGCGTAAATAGTAAAGTAAATCACAACTTAGGATCATCATACGCCAAGAAGAAATACTACTATATCGATCTATGCCATAAATATAGCGCGTTGCATTGCTAAAAGCTACTTGAAGCTTATGTAGTGATTGCGAATCGATATTAATGTAAACTTCTGCGGAATAAGTTATTTAAGTATTTATTTATTTAAGTTATATTTTAGTTTTCTTTAAAACTACTTAGGGAAAGGAATTCTGATTGTATCTAATTATAACAAAATTGTTTTAGTCATAGAAACTTGCGAGCAAGATGAAACAAGTGTGAAATCAAAGGGAATTTAATGCGGCAAAAATAGAAAACAAATGCAGAGAGTATTTTCAATGAAGTCTTTAAAAACGATTTGATAACAACTCAAATAATTAAAACCGATTTAAAACTATTGAAAAACCAAAAACATGAAATAAATACCAAAAAAGTAAAACAACGCGCCATGAAAATGGAAATTTCAAGCTTTTTTAAAACATTTCAATGTAACATTTACATACGATTATGTAAATAAAATGTAACTCTTTTTTACGCCGCAGGCTACAATAAGAAAGCACTCGTTAAATACAATAAAACAAATAAATTTTAATTTTAATACACACTAAATGACATGATGATGTTCTGAAACACAGCAAAATAAAACCTACTCTATTTTACATTAACAACACTTACATACACAACTTGCTTAAGTGTTAGTGGTGGCAGGAAGCAGTTAACGTAACAACATAAAGCCGCAACAATACACTGTACTCGATGTTTTATACACACGCAAGTATGTATGAAATGTTTCTTAAAAAAACCAAACAAAAAAAAAAACTGAAGTTCAAATAACCCTTACACACACATACATACTTTGTAGACACATAAAAAGGATTTCTAAATGTTTTTTATTGCTTTTTATTTCTTCTAGCCTGGCTTACTTGTACATTTATTTAAAAGTCCTTGCTCGGTATGCAAAGATTATCTACACACTATATTTATTTATTTATTTTTTTTCCTTCTTTATTACGTTTTATATTGAACGATTTCTTTTCTTGAGGCCTGAGGAAAATATCTTTTTCAACTTGTTTAGATTTTTATTTCTCTTACAGCAATAAAGTATAAAAGAAAAATGGGTTTTTATGGATTTTCTTTTTTTCGTTGCGGTTGTTAAGGGAAAATAACTTTAAGCAAAATTTTATTAAGTTGACATTTTTTTTTTGCATTTTAGCACATTATTTATGAAAGAAGTAGGTATGTACGTACAAACTAAGGCAATAAAAATAGTTATAAAAATTTTGTGTTATTGGAAATGAAAGCTTTGGAGCATAAAACTTTTTGACTAAAAAGTTTGTTAGAATCAGGTTTTAATAAAGTTATCAAAATGTATTTAAATACTATTTTGAATACGAGGCAATGTGCAGCAAAATTGGTCACATGCATACAAAATAAATAACTACAAACGCCTGAAAGTAGGCAACACTATGAAAATAAACGAAAAGTTTTGCTATTTTTCAAGTCCTTAACATTAAAAGTTTTCAAACTGAAGCTGTACAATTAACTTCATTGTTTTACACGAAAAATGGTACAACTTTATATTGGTGTAGTTATTCAGGAGTCATGGGTCAAAATCAACAACAAAGCGGATCCAAGTACCGATGTGGCGAAACTGACCGCAGAGTCTCTCTCTCTACCTCTCTTAAAATATAACTCTCAAAACCCTTTTCCAACTGTATTACTTTATTTATTACAAACATTAAGTTAAATAAAATAAGTATAAACATAAAGCATACTTTTAGGATTGAATGTTTTATTAAAACTTTATACAGCATAGATAAAATAAAAAGTAAATCTAACAATAGTTAAAATCTTACTTTATATAAACACAAACAATTTGTGAATTTAAATTATACACTTGGACGGACGGACGGACATTGCCTTGATTACAACTTTATTCCTTGGCAGAAATATTTCACTTAATTATTCTACTAAAGCTGAGCACGTAACATTTAGGGGGCATAATTTGAATTTAAATTTACCAGAAAACGGACACACGGATACAGCAGTTACAACAAGGCATGTCTTAATTATGATTACGAAAATGTACTTGTACAAAATGTCAAGGAAAGTATTAAAATTACAAAACAACTTCTACCACCCCACAAACACACACACATAGACACACACACTCACATATATCTAATAGAGCAAATGTATGTAAATATGCATGTACGAAAGCATTTCTATCTAAAACATTTAATTGTTAAATAACATTTTGTTTAATATTCTCCGGCCCAGCTACCAAAATATATTATATTGCATATTTTAAGGCATATAGTCATAAGTGCTATAATTATTTTATATATAAATTGCAAGATGTGTAGACCTCAAAAATGCTAAATATTTTATGAATCTTGAAAAGCCTGCTGGAAGAGTTAAGAGCAAAATCTCAAAATCTGTGTCCACCGGATGTGTTTAAGTACGAGAAGTATTTAAGCAAATTTTGTGGCTGCTGTTGAAAGAAACTAATAATTTTAATGGTGAAATTTTTAAATAAAATTTTATATCTTAATATTTTGATTTGGATATCTAGTTTGTTATTTTCTGTGGTTGATAAAAACAGAAATATATGAAATATTTGGATGCATGTGTGTATAGCAAATACATGCATACGAATAAAATTTATATCAATACAGAAGCTTTAAATATTACAGCATACTTTTAGGATGTTAATAAAAATGAAAAATTCAATTACAAGTGTAAACTTAGTTTGAAAGTAAATACAAAAGCGGTTTGATTATAAAAAATGAAGGAAAAACAAATTCACATACTTTAGTTGTTGAAATTAAAAAAAAAAACGTTTTAAATTTAAAAAAAAAATTAAAAAAATTTTTGTTGCTTCTCTTCTTTATTTTTAATACAATTTTCCAAAAATTTTATTGTTTTTTATTAGTATGTGAGACAATTTTGCGACAGTCTGTTAAACTACTTTTACTGAACACAGTTTAAGATGCCGTAACATATTTATGACTAGAAAAGGGGGCAGTGCCACACCCTCCTAAAGAAAATATTTTTAAAAAACTATTACTAGCAAACTGATTCTTATGAAATGTTGCACACAAATGTTGCAGACTTATTTTGAAAATACAATTATATATTATAAGAAAAGTTGGCGGTGGCTGTCCGTCACAAGTTAAATATTTGTTAAAACAACAGCGCAGACTCGGTTAACGTAATCAATAGAAATTTGGGCTGTTGGAGAAACTGAGTTTGTTGAGAAAATCGAGTAAAACATTTCTATACCAGTTTTCCACTAAAAAGCTTTCTTTCCACCAAATAAAAGGATTATTAAAGAAACATAGATTAACTTTCAAAATAAATAATAATTTAATTAAAAGAAAAACAAATACATATTTAAAATATATTTATTTATTTTTATATATTGAAACGATTAATTTTGGCTCAAGTTCAAACCCGAATTTACCCATTTATTTATTCTAATTTTTTTTATTTTTAATTTTTATTAGAAAATTTTTTGGATAAATTCATTATTATTTTTTATTAAGAGAGTACTATATATAGAACAATTTTTATTATTCATCATACTAGCAGAACGGATCAGTACTGATTTCGAGGTCGCTACACCATCTCATCAGCGTTCTTTGTTCAATTTTACCACTTTTGACGGTGGATACTAGTGATCAGGAATATCAACTATTTAACCGTATTATTTAACAAATTAGGATACGAAAAGTACAAACTTATTCATTTTCACATGTCAAATCAATTTCGGTTAGTACGAAATCCCATCTATGATGAATAACTACTCTATATATTTCAGTCTCTCTTGCTTATTCAGCGCCATTGGCTGCCGAGAAATAAGCGGTACTTAATCATGTTGTTAGGTTTCTGTCATTTGTAGTTGAATTTCTTTTTTAGTATTCAACCAACTATGACCAAGTAAACATGTAGATTTTGACGCGTGCCATCGTTATTTATAATTAATGTTTATAAGTAATTAGTCGAACTTTTTATTAATATTTTTATATATTGAAACGATTAATTTTGGCTCAAGTTCAAACCCGAATTTACCCATTTATTTATTCTAATTTTTTTTATTTTTAATTTTTATTAGAAAATTTTTTGGATAAATTCATTATTATTTTTTATTAAGAGAGTACTATATATAGAACAATTTTTATTATTCATCATACTAGCAGAACGGATCAGTACTGATTTCGAGGTCGCTACACCATCTCATCAGCGTTCTTTGTTCAATTTTACCACTTTTGACGGTGGATACTAGTGATCAGGAATATCAACTATTTAACCGTATTATTTAACAAATTAGGATACGAAAAGTACAAACTTATTCATTTTCACATGTCAAATCAATTTCGGTTAGTACGAAATCCCATCTATGATGAATAACTACTCTATATATTTCAGTCTCTCTTGCTTATTCAGCGCCATTGGCTGCCGAGAAATAAGCGGTACTTAATCATGTTGTTAGGTTTCTGTCATTTGTAGTTGAATTTCTTTTTTAGTATTCAAATTGTTCTATATATAGTACTCTCTTAATAAAAAATAATAATGAATTTATCCAAAACGATTTTCTAATAAAAATTAAAAATAAAAAAAATTAGAATAAATAAATGGGTAAATTCGGGTTTGAACTTGAGCCAAAATTAATCGTTTCAATATATAAAAATATTAATAAAAAGTTCGACTAATTACTTATAAACATTAATTATATTTATTTATTTAATTTAATAGAATGTGTATTATTTATAATACACATTCTATTGCATGTATGTAAATTTGTACTGATAGTTGTTATCAAGTCAAAGATTCATATTTTTAACGGAAACAGTGTGAATATTTCGACTGTTAGCTTAGTGGAAGGAACAACTACTCACAAACAAGGAATTTCCTATAATACGTTGGTTTCGGAAACAGAAACACCACGCAAAAATTCTTTGTCATTCCTAGAACAGCGAAAAATTAAATTGGTTTTTGTACGTAAGCATAAGATTTCATGCAAAATAGTTTATAGTTTTGAATTTATTTATAAAAAACTAAAGTAAAACGCGAAACGAAAGAGAGAATCTTAATTTTGTTTGCAAAGTTGCGTTAATTGCGGTCTTGTGTTTTGAAAAGTTGCATTAAGACAGTCACCAATGTTAAGAATTTTGGTGTTGCGAATATCGAGGTTTTGCGTTTATCTAGAGGGTTGCGTTAACCGAGTCTGCACTGTATTTCAAATAAAACGATTCTTATGAAATTTTGCATACATGCTGACTTCTTTTGATAACATAATTCAATAATAAGGAAAGTGGGCAGTGCCATGCCCATATAAAATTAATACACCTTTTGAACAACTTATTGTAAATAGATTGTTGCGAATGCTTGCATACACACTTCTCCCTACCAATACAAGTTAATAATTGTAAAAGTGGACAGTACCACGCCCATAATTGGTAGATTTCTTTTTTCAACTATTTCTACTTTACAGATTCCTGAGAAACTTTGTACACACGTTAAGCTTTCGTGACAATACAGAAAAAGTTGCAAACAAATATTGAAATCACAGTGAAACGTCACAAATTTTTTATTGTTTGTTATCTACTCAGATTTTTCAAGTCATTTCTCGTGCAGAAGTATCCATTGCTTTGTCAATGCTAAAATAATAGTAACTCTTTTCAACAAAAAAATTACTCGATACTATCAAACAAAAGAAAACATTTTCATATTTATCTTGTAAAAAGAGTTGTTATTGAAATCTGATAAAACGCAGTATAAGTTTACACACCCCCCCAAAAGAAAGAGTTCTTGTTCCAACTAAAGCTTTAGTTCTTAAATTGACAAATTTAAATCCGATAAAAAGTAATCTATTGTTAACAAAGTTTTAAATTTAAACTAAAATTCCAAATATATTTTACTTTCTCTAAGCAGATTAAAATAGAAAATCATATTTATTTTGAAATGTTGTACAAAAATTACATGTTTCAGTCATTTTTATACAGAATGTTTCCTTTTTGTCTTTATTTTAGTTTAACACTATACTTTTCATGTTCTTTATATTTTTTTTCTTCCAAGATTTGCTTTTCTTTTTAGGAAAATGCCATGGAAATAGAAAGGAAAACAAGATTTTGTATTCATGGTCTGCTTTAAATATTAAAATCTTGATTAAGTTAAATGTACATTTGGGGCATTCTTACGCATGGCTAAAATGTCATTATGACATTTTAAATTTCGATGGGAGAGTGAGGAGGAGCAGTAGGAGAGAAACAAAATAAGAACAAGAGTTATAGTTACAACTACTTGACAAGCACACTTACTAACACAGCCAAACAGACAGAAAACAAAAAAAGCAAACAAAATTCATTTATTGTTAATAGAATCTGAGGGATATAATTTTTGGTGATTTCCATTTTATGTCAAATTTTTTCTTCTCCTTTTTGCAAATCAAATAAAAAAGAAACCCTTGTACGATTTGTTTTGGTTTGAAAGCATGTAAGATCCTTACTCAAGTGTCAATGTTTTCTTAAGATTTTCTTTTTAACAAGTGTGAATGTATTCAACGGGCCCAACAGCATTCGACGCAAAAAGGACAAAAAAAACGCGACAACCAAGATTTTAAAAGCAAATAATGACCCAACGAATAAGGGAAAAATTAGCAAGTGGTTTTTTTGTGAAATAAGAAAAAGACTAGAAAAAACAGGATTGTGGTTATAAAAGTATTTTATATTTAACTAGACTATAAAAAAAGAAGAAAATGATTTTATAATACCTTTTTATAGCTTAAGAATGAAAATTTCATGTGATGGGCAAAGAATCTAACGCGATGGTACTAAAACTGATAAAATGCTTGCCTTCAGGTTTGTTGAAGCAGATCTTTCACAATTCAGATAGACATTAAAACTCAATAAAAGTTTAATACCGAAATTTTACAATTTACTGTAAATCTTTTTTTAAATATAAATGTACTCGTACATATAAAAATATGTATGCATGTATGGTATGTATGTATTCATGTATGTACTTTACTTAAATGTGTGTCTCTAATTTTAATATTAAATATCATTTATTCGTTTTTTCCATTATATGTGACAACTTTGTTTAAAAAAATTTTGCATAAAACTTGTAGTGATAAATTTTTAGTACTAATTTTTTAGTACACGAAAATTAGTACTAAATATGTATACATAATCCGTTAGTAGTAAAATGCATAGGAATCAAATTTTTTGGTAAAATTTATTTCATAGCTTTTTATCAGCCACACCTATTTACAAAATAAACGTAAAGTTTGATACGAAATGAACTGTCCAATTTTGAAAGAAAAAAACTTTAGCTTAGGACTTATAGCGCTATATTTTTAGTGCTAAATTTTCAGCACTTAATTTTTAGTACAAAAAAATTTACTAAATATTTAGTACATAGCTTTGTAGTAGTAAAATGCCTGAAAACCAAATTCTTTGGTAAAATGTATGTCATAACTTTTTATCATTCACACTCATTTACATATTCTATGTAAAGTTTGATGCGAAATGAACTGTCCAACTTTGAAAGAAAAAAATTGCAAACAAAAATTTACGAGATTTTCTTTTAAATTTTGTACACTACATATAAAGTTGGTTATAATATTTTTTAAATTTTAGTACTTAAATTTAAGTGAAGTAAAAAAATAAAATTACCAAAAAACTAAAAATTTTGTTTTAGAAATGTTAACAATATGCAAATTTAAAAGCTGCCTATTTTGAGAAATTATCTCGTTAACGATAAATTTTGTAATAGATAATTTAAAATATCATTACAGCAATTTATTGGCATCGCCATGATAAAAGCAAGTAAGCGAATTCGACTGCCTTTTTTCTATGTACGGTAGTATAATTCTTTACCATAACTGTTAATTAAATTTATTTGTTTCACTAATTTCTTGTACAAAATTTGGTACTCAATTTTAAATGCGTTCTAAATTTTATTTGTCCTTAAATACTTTTACTCAACATTCAATAGAAAGTTGTTTCTAAATTTATTAAAAATTCATTTCTGTGCCATTTCCTTTTAATTTTTGCAAAAACACTTTTGTATTAACTTTTTTTAAATTCCTTTAATTAAAAAAAAATATTCTAACTTTTCGAACTTCCTATTTATCGTCGGTCACAGGTTGACAACTCTTAACATGTTTTTTGTACTTTTCAGGAGACAAGAAAAATCGTTATTACTCCGTTACCGTATTGGAAGTAAATAAAAAAAACAAATTTAGTAGGAGATATTTATTGTAAGATTTTTTAAAAATATTAATGAAACGTACTAACATGCAGAAGAACAAACACAGTCTTCTGGCATTAAAAACCCGATCCGATTTTTTTGCGAGTTAAGAGTTGTCAACCTGTGACCGACGTTATATTTTAAAACTAAATATTTGTTATTAAATATCTCTGAACAACCTTTTCGTAGAGAAAGCAAATTATTAGAGACATAAAGTTTAAAGTTAAAGCTTGAAAAAGTTTTTAGTACTTAATTTGAATACAAATTTTTTCTAGCTAAATGTCTATACCGCGGGTTAAATCTTCAGTACAATGATTATTTTTGCACTAATTTTATGTTAAACATTTATTAAGAAAAAAAGATTTCAGCAGAATTTCGTTTTACGATTAATTTATTTTATTTATTATTTATTAATCTAATACCTTTTTTTAATTTTCAAACTAAATTTGTAAAACAAAATCTAAAGCAAATTTTTAATACGTTAGTGAATTTTCACATTAGCCTTGGCATGAATAGCTTTAGTAGTAAATTAAGATAAGATTTGTGTACCAAATTTTTTATGTTATTTTTGCATTTAAATTTAAAATATTTGTTTCATTTAAAATATCCGCTCTCAAAAGCATAAGCTGAATCCGCACACACCTGTAACATAGTTGGCCAAGCAAGAAATAATTTAAAAATTCCCAGTCTGCCGACCGGTTAGTACAATATAAGAACTTTCAATACAATAAAGTGATATTAATTGGCCCAACAAGGGTTGCTAGGTCAAGCTAACTAATTTCTTTAGATGCTTTAATTTTGATCCAATCGAATGATTAGAAAATTGAGTAGGATTTTCGGTTGCCTAAAGGCCAAGTATTTTATGTTCTTTCTACATTAAAATAAAACTAAAAGAACAATTTCTACTTTATATATTTTCCAAACACGTTTCTGTAGATTTTCCGTGCTGTAAATTGCTGGGGCTGTTAATGCTTAAAAGTGTTTTCTTTTGGCACAGATATACATAGTTTCACAACTAAACGCACGACTGCCTTGAATTGATTTGATCGTTGGAAAAGTTAACATATTTTCCTTAATATATTTTTTGCCGGTTACATTAGAAGAGCCACAAAACAAAGGAAAAGTTTAATTTAATTGGTTTTAATGCCACGTATTTTACGTATTTTTTTTTTTGGTATTAAAATATTCTATTCGCTTCCGTTATAATAAAGTTTTCAGATTTCTATTGTTTTGCACTGCGTTTTTTGTTTTGTTTTTGTAGAGATTCGTCCGTTCCTTCGTTTGCCTTCTTCGTGGTGTAAAAAATCTGTTCAAAGTGTTTCATTAAAATTCATTTTCGCTTTTACTGGGTTTTATATGTCAAATTTAAATTTATGGTTTCAGTGTCAGTCCAGGGTGAAATTCAATCTTTTTTTCTTTTTTTCTGTCATTTCTCTTACTTAAAGTGACAATTTTATTATATTTTCTTGTTTTTTTTTACAATTTTCATAACACATTTTGCGTGTCATTATCAGTTTGCTGTGCTTCGCTTCTGTTGCTGATTCGCTTCAATTTATTTTAAGTTGACAAATTAAATTAACTTGTTAAAGGCACAATTTTTTTCTCTCGTTTTGACATTTCTAGATGTTTAGCTTATTTATTCGTTTCCTTTTGTCATGGCAATTGTATTTGTTGAGACAATTCAATTGTAGTCTGTGACACTATGGTAAGAAAAAAAACATTTATGCATAAGCCGCCTAAATGTATGTAACAATTTTTTAATATTTAATATCGCACGAATTTGTTAGTACCATTTTAAGGCAAAGCATTTCGTGATTTATCGTGTTTTAAGAGTCAGAACTGAAAACGTTGTCTGCATTATTAAATTAATATGTTTATTAAACTTGCATGACTTCGGGCCGTATAAGTAGCATTAATAGATTTTCACTCAGGCGTATGAATAACATGTAATTTTTTAATAATATCATGTATACGCTCTAGTGTTTCTGTTTTCGGATGTAAAATATTGTGGGGGAAGGAAATATTATATTAAAGTGCGGTTTTCACTATCGGGGCGTTCAACTTGAGTAAAAATTTTATTAGAAGGACATTAGATTTTTTTAATAATTTCCATACAAATATTGTACTTGCAACCAACGCACAGAGGAGTTTTTGAGCCCAAAATTTTGCCAATGTTTTAAACGTGTTTTTTGGATTGGAAGATTGAGCTTTTTGATAGTTTTACGTGTAATTTGATATAAAAAATCTAGTGGAAGAATTTTGCCTGTTTTTACAACAACCCCCTTCCCCGTCAACCACCATTGTGAAGTGTGAAAAATGACGTGAATACCATTTAAAATCAACAATTCAACAGACACAAAAGATTATGATGTCAAATAAGTATTTGAAGAAGTACCTGATGAGCAAAAAAAATTAAATTCCACAATTTAAAAAAAATCGTTAAAAATAATTGCGCAAATTTACGCAAACTATTTGTTTGGTCTAAAATTAGAGATTCTAAAATTTATTGTGGTACAAAACATTATTTCCACATTTGCTACCTTCACTTTTAAACCGTATTTTTTTTGAAAAAAGTGTATAAATTTATTATTTTTTTCATTTTTAAACGAATTGTTTCAACATAATTATTTAAAATAATTTCTTTTTTAAATATCAAAAATAGCTTTTGTACATATCTTTCAGCAAAAAAATCAATGCATTACCTTTATTCGTTTAGCGTCAAAAAAAATCATATAATCATCTTGATACCGAAAAAAACATTAAGAACGCATGTAATTTTCTTCACTTTCCTGACTTCAGCAATGTCCCAGAGCTACAAATCGCAACATAAAGTCTTGAAAATTTACAATATGATGGAAAATTTTGTTGTGCATCGATCTGCGGACGTACTCCTCTGTGCATCGCTTGGATTTCTTAAATCGCACTTATAATTTTGAAATTTAATTCTCTTCTCCACATTATCTTAGAATTTCATTCTGAATCCAAATACAGTGAACTCGCGAAAATGTGAACTAACTTTTATCAAGGCTGTTTACGTTTTCGAATTTGTTCATGTTTTCGATTGTGAAAATTTTGGAAACAAAAAGCACGGTTTACCATCAGATATTTTCTTTTAGCAAATAAATCAAAACCAAATATTCAAAATTTCAAAATGTTTACATTTATTCGCTTTACTAAAAAACTTACGTAAACAATTCAAGCAAATCAGATGTTTAAACTCGTATTACAAATGAATAAAAATGAATAAAAAAAATACATAACAAAAATATAATGAATTGTTGAATTCATAAAACTAAATTAAAAAAATAGCCGGCTTTTAACTTTACTTTAACCGGATTCAGCAGATGCGGCTCTTCCCTGCTAACTTTAAGCATTTGAATACCATATCTTTTTTTGAAATTTTATAGCCATCCATCGCTAGCATTAAATACTCGATTGCTTTTATTAATTTGTTCATGAATTTGTTTGGCTTTCGCTTTAAGCATCAGTCCACTTTCTGGTTTTTTTTTTAATTTCTCATGTTAACAAACCATTTATAGAGATTTTGCCATTCTCTGGAGCTCAGATGGGAGTAATGTGTTGCGAAACTTTGGACCATAAAATGCATTGTTAACACATTTTTTATTTGATTAATTGTGGATTTTTCCATTTGATATTTCTTGGCTAAGCCAGTTACACTGCAAAGATTTTGCAACAAATTAACAATAGACATTTTTTATTCACTTTTATAATTTATATTTGTACTTTATGTAGCAAAATCATTGTATATAATTCTTATCCTTTGTATATTTAGAGATACAAATATTTGTTGATAGCCCTTTAAGGTAAACATAAAATATGTATTCTAATATGCTGGGATTCCCAAAATTAGTATTATTATTATTTATTTAATTCAAGTGTTCACGTTTCCGAGTTGTTCATGTTAACGATTATTCACGTTTTCGCGAGTTCACTGTAGTTCACTGTAATTAGGTGGACAAAGACTCAATTCATCCTATTGTAGACAACTTAAGCTGAAATCCAAAACCGGATAACCAAAAAAAATACATATTTTTTTTTAATTAATTGATCGAGATTGCCTCGATTGATGACTTTTTTAAAAAATTTTCAAAAACTTTTGTTTGTTGAGGATTTTTTAGCTAGACTATATGCATGCATTTCATTGGTCCTAATACCAAGCCGAACAAAATTTTTTCAAAAAAGTAAATTTAAAAAGTAATTTTCATTATTTATATTGTTTTATTTCAGAAAAAAACAGTTTTCAAAAATTTTTTTAGTTAGATCGTTTTGCATTTCAGCTAACTACATGTAGTTGATTTTTCAAATAACTTTTCTTAACTTATTTGTTAATTTAATAAGGAAACTGTGTTCCAGTTTTAAAACTAAGGTTTACAATTTTTCTTCATTAATTACTTGTAAAATAATTTCGCTTTCGTCAGGAATGAGTGCATTATAAATGAAAAAAAAAACTACCACAGGTGAGGAAAAAGTTTATATATTTTTTTTGTTCTTTATCTTTCTAATGAATGCATAAAGTTAATTTTCTATTGTTTGTTTAATTTATTTATCGTTTTCTTTTCTAAGCCCAAGCAACCGTCGTTGCATACATCCAGGCGCATGAGTTGTAGCATAAAAAAAGAGCGGTGAAAGTTAAACACAACAATACTCCAACAAAAGCCTTAATAAATTTATGAGAGATGATGAGAAGGATATTCTTTGCATAACTAATTAAAGTTTTTGCCCACCTTTTTCATATATTTTTCCCTCGCTTCCCAGTTTGCAGTTTATTTGGTTTTTTTTATTCTCTTGTCGTTGTTTTATATTTCGAATGAAAGTGGGTTTAAAACAAACAGTTTGTTTTTATGTCGAGAGTATAAGTATAATTTCCGGTAATGTTGTTGGCATAATAATAAAAACAACAACGACAGAAAATTCTTGTTCAAATGAAAAAAGTTCTTAAACTGTTTAGATGGTTCGTGCGCTTTAATAAACTGTTGTTTTTTATAAATTCACATAATATCAACTTCCTAAAGTATAAAATGAAGTTCTGACAAATATTGTTAAAAAAACATTACAATTTAAAGCTGATTTAAAAAAACTTTATCAAATCGCAAGAATTATTATAATTTCTCAAATAAACGTAACTTTCAATTAAGAAAGAGACGATATAAAGATTTTAGTGCATTTTTTGAACTTTAATCTGCCAACGATTAAGTTATCATTAAATTTAATTATTGTTGACGTTTCCGATTAAAAATAAATTGAAATCAATTATAATCAGTCAATGTTTGTACACATAAACATAAAACACAGCAATTAAAATGCATTTGCTTGTTGCTCAGGAACTGATCAATTAAAAAATAAACGCTAATTAAAGTTATAATTCTCGCTGAAAAGATAACAATAAAATAGCAGCAACTATCAACATTATTTTATACTTAAATCGAACGAAGAATTAGTTCACATCTTTATTAAGGGATAAACAAGAGCTTTCAAATAAAATCATAAAATTTCTATAGAATCCTCTTTCCACCAAAGAATTTTTTAGAGAAAAAATTTTAAATTAAATTTTCTACAAACTATATTTGTATCAAGAAACTTTTTATAGGAAATTTTTATTATTGATAACCTGTTTTACTGTCCGACGAAACACACTTTTTCAGACTGAACATTAAGTTCCGTAGATTTTCAGACCGCAAGCGAACTCAAATCCAAACTTTTTGTTTATTGCAAGTAAACAATTTTAATTTTTGTGATTTATTTCTCCCGTATTCATAAAAAAAATAATTTGTATTTGAAAGGTATTTAAAAAAAATTTTTCCATAAAACTTTTCTATAAAATACATTTTAAGCCCAAATAATTTTTTATGAATACGGCAGAAAATGCCAAGCACAAACAGTAACAATTTTGTCAATTATGGCAGCTGATATTGTTCGTCGTTATTGTTATTCATATGACGAATTCGCCGACAAATTCGTGACGTTGGACGTAATTCGCCGTTTGTTTTGGTGTTGTTCCTATCATTCAATTATTGCCATTTAATTTTATTTTTCGCTGCTCAAATCATAAGCTTCTGTTTACAAAAACTAAATAAATATTATTAAAATATGTTAACTGCCTGTTTTCCGATATCGAAAGAAAATTTTCTTTCGTAGAATTCTATTTAAAACAAAAACAGGCAGTAAATCTTGTGGGTCTTAAAATAAGAACGCAAGAATATTATGTTTTTATAGTAAAAAAAATTCTATATTAAAACATGCGGTCAATTTGAATGACAAAAGACGTTGCGTCGTGCAAACATTTCTGTTTTAATATTGCAAACGAAGGACCAGAGCAGAAGTATTGAACTCGCTTGACATAATCGATTTTAAACCAAAAATATATGTGTCCGATTATTTTTTTATATTTAACAGTTCGATTTTGACAAGCTTTGAATTTAAGTCTCATACTGTTTTCACTTTTCGCAGTTCCATTTTTCTTAAGCACCGATATCTAAATAAAGGATCGAGTTGCTTTGTGACCTCATCTTTGGAGACTATGAAACTGAAATTGTTATCAAACTGTGTTAACTTGGCTAAAAACCCAAATAATAATAAATTAGTAATAAAAAATTAATAAAATCAAAATTAACACACACAAATACATTTAATTTTGACAATGTTGAACACTTTGAACTTTAATATTTTAAATGTACAAAATATGTATGCAAAGTTTGGTGTTCGGCTAAAAATTTTCCCAATGCCGAACATCAGCTGAACTGCGACACCGAACCCGAACGTTCGGTCAGACTCTATTTGCTTTTCTAGAAAACTGTAATTACGGACAAAATTTAGCTGCAGAAAATTATTGTTTTCTATAATGATTTTCATATAAAAATTTCCTTTTCACTAGTATTCACCGTCAAATGTGATAAAATCGAACAAAGAACGCTGATGAGATGGTGTAGCGACCTCGAAATCAGTACTGATCCGTTCTGCTAGTCTGATGAATAAATTGTTTCAAATAAAAAGTACTCTCTTAATAAAATAACGAATTTATCCAAAAAATTTCTTATATTAAAAAGAAAAAGTTAAACTCAAATTTGAACTGAAGCCAAACAATTAATTTCAATATAAACGTAAATAGTTCAACTAATCACACATAAATATTTATTAATATAAATTTATAGGTTACAAAAATTTTTTCAAAGAAAGATTTATCGATGACAATTTAATGCAAAAAAATTCAACACTGAATACACTTTTCTTCAAACTTATTCGTAGCAAAAATTTCTACAAAATAACAAACATTTTTTTAGAAAATGTTTTTTTGATAGACGATTAATCGATAACAAAAATTTATTACAAAAAAATTTGTGGCATATTTTTTTTTATATAATTTTATAAATCAATAAAATTTATTTATTTTTTTTTTTTATTTTATTTAAAAAATTTTTGATCTAGCACAACAAGATAATTATCTTATAAATGAAAGTGCTAGTGAATAAATCAAAGTTTACAAAATAGTTTTCAAAATCTAATAAGCATATATAAATTGGTTGCAAATTTAAATAGTAGATTAGTAATAAAAAGCAAACAATTTTGGTAACAGAATATAGAACAAAATTAAAATAATGATAATAAGACATTAAATTTAATTACATAAATATTTTAAATAACTCATTTTTAAACATATTTGCGTTGCTTATATTTTGAATTTGATTTGGTAAGGAGTTCCAAAGACTTGTGGTATAAATTAGAAATTGCCGTTGAGACAAAAGGCTTTTATATTTTTGCTGAATGATTTTTCTACCTCGGTTGGATCTAGCAAATTGTATTTTGTCATGTAAATATGCTGGTTGTTCCGTAGCTATAATTTTATGCAAAAATATAAGACTTTTAAGTTTTAAAAGGTCTACAAAGTTTATCCGAAAGATCTGATACGAAAAAGCAGATATATGATCACGGCGACCTTTCTGAAAGATATATCTTGCGATATTATTGTAGGCAACATTAAGTTTCCTTAAGTCGTTGCTAACACAGTTTGCAAAAATTTCACATCCATATAACAGTACAGGAATAAGATATGTTTTGGCCAAAAGCATGCGGATAGCAAATGGTGTTGAGTCTTTAACAGCCCATAAGTTGCGAAGCATACCATATACCCTTCCCACTACAACGTTAATGTGGTTTGACCATGTAAGTTTATTATTGAAAATAACTCCCAGATTAGATGCCGAACTTACAAAATCTATATTATTGCCATTAATTCTTACTTGAATGTTATCGAATATTCTCCTAGATTTAGAAAGTATAATGCATTTAGATTTTGAAGGATTGATACATAAACCATTGGCAACAGCCCAGCAGTTAATTTTGTCTAAGTCATTGTTAATATTATTTACGCAAATGGTAATATCTGCAGGACTAGTACTATTGTAAAGCTGTACATCATCAGCATACATGTGCACTTTACTCTTAATAAGAATATCAGGTAAATCATTGATATAAAGGCAGAATAGAAGAGGCCCAAGTATTGATCCTTGTGGAACTCCTCTGCTAATTTTAAGTGCGTTTGAGCTATTACCGTTCAGTTGAACAATTTGGGATCGATTTGTAAGATATGACAATATAAGATTGCAAGCCGAGCTTGAAAAATAAAACAGTTTTTGAAGTTTTTTAACAAGAATCGCATGATCAACTGTATCAAATGCTTTGCTGTGATCTAGAAGAACCAGAAAAGCTACCTTATTTTCATCCAATTTCGATCTAAGATCTTCTACTACATCCACTAGTGCTGTAGTGCAACTTCTACCTTTTATGAAACCAGATTGCCTGTCTGATAGCAAGTTCATATGCATTAAATACTCATTCATTTGCTTTCCCATCAGATTCTCGATGACCTTGGATAAAAAGGGAAGAATAGCAATGGGTCTAAAGTCGTTGTTAGTTTTGGGGATAGGAATGATTTTTGAAAGCTTCCATCCTGTTGGAAAAGTAGATTTAGTCAGAATTGAGTTAAATAAATGAGTAAAATAAGGCAACAACTTGGAAGTTAGGGCTTTTATGAAAAGTGGATATACATCATCCATACCGACTGCGTTGGATTTTACCGCTGATAAGCTTTCAAGAACCTCAAGCTGATTGACGCAGCGGAAACTAAAGGTGGTTTCAATAGGGACACTACAAAGGTCATTATAAATGTTAGTTGCTGGTGATGGAATATTAAAATTTACAAATTTATTGTTCAATATGTTAACATCAACATCCTGCTTACAACTTTCAGAGTTTTTCTGACCTATGCCAATTTTTCGTATTTCTTTCCATCTTGATTTACTGTCAATAGCAGAGGAAAACTTTCTTTCATAAAACAGGGATTTCGCCTGTTGAATACGTTTAGTAACTTCACTCCGAACAGATTTGTGATATTTTCGCAGATCATCAGTTCTGAACCTTTTCCAACGAATGTATGCATCATCACGTTTTTGCAGTAGTATTTTTATTTCATTGTTAAACCAAGGTTGCTGACCAGCTTTCACCCGCTTGGTTTTCAAAGGGACACACAAGTCGAACAATAGCTTAACATTGTCCTGTATAAAGGATAGTTGATCATCCACGCTATCAATTGTGTATAGCTGACTCCAACATATGTTGTCAATGCTTTGATTAAGCATTAAGTAATCGATATTACGAAAGTCACGGAATGAAAAGAGAGTATCGTCATTGTTCACAGGCAGATCATAAGTCAAAAATAGTATATCATGCTTTGAGAAAACAGATGCTGATAGTTGGTCATAAAGTATAACTTTAGATTTGTGATTGACAAACACTAAATCGATTAAACTGTTAGACATTGCACTATAGTGTGTTGGAGTATGAGTATTTACAGGGTGAAGATCTATAGTATGCATTGGTTCTATTAAGGGATTGTCGACTAAAAGATTATTGTTAAAATCACCCAAAATAACAATATCATCGTACTGGACGGATATATTTTCAAGTATAGTAATAAAGGGATTGATGTTCATGCTGCTATTTGCCCTATACACACTTCCTAATAACAGCTTCTTATTGTGTGAAGTTGAAATCTCAAGAAATAAATATTCAATTTCACTGTCAATATTAGTTTTGAGTTTTACCTTGCAAGATATCCCGTTACGAACATATATTGCTACTCCACCGCCCTTAGCTTTTGTTGGAACATTATTGACAAGAATTTGCCTATCAGAGCGGAAAAGTTTGAAACCTGATAGACTGAAGACAGAATCTTGAACATCTAGTGGAAACCAAGTTTCAGAGATACATATTATATCAACGTCAGCTGAGACAAATAGATACCTAAACTCATCCATTTTATTTCTTAAACTTTGTGCATTTAAGTGCACAATTTTAAATCCAGTCTTATATTTTGATATTACCCTGATCATATTATACACAGAGTCATTGGAACTATAATTACTTAAGTTGGACATAAGTATATAAATGAGGTTGTAGCAACGCAGGCAAAGATTAGACCAATGTGAACATTGGGTGCATTACGAGTTAACGTAAAAAGGAGTTGAACAAGGATATTGTTACTAAATATATAAAGTGTAAATAGGCTCATAATTATTATTATAGAATTATAAAATAAATAACTAAGTATCGCAGAGGATTGCAAGTTAAAAATAGGATTAATGCGTAAAGAACATGTTAGTCGTTTACTATGTGTTAAGGTAGGCATTGCGGACTTCACTTCGATTTTCAGCAATATTCGGATCCACAGAATCAGGAAATAGTTCGTGTAAATGCCTGATGTCATCAATTTGTTGAATGCTGTCATTAATAGTCCTTTTAATATACACTGAGCCACGCATGGTAAAAGCACTGAAGATAATTTTTTTCTTTTTAAGACGAACAGCAGCACGAAAAATTTGAAAATTATCTCGTGTTAAGTTTTCATTGATAAAAAATTTATTGTCTGAATTAAGTCCCAGATGTCTTAAACGGAAACAAAAATCCTTATTTACTTTCCTATAATTTGCAAATGTTTTTAGGAAGAAATTTTTGTCATAAACAGACCACATTTTAATTATAATAACAGCATCCCTTGAATTGGTTTTGTATTTGTTATTATGGTTTTGTAACCGATAAATAGATTTGATTGCAGGAACCGTAGTATTAATGGTGTTGCAGATAGAGCAGAATATTTCCATTAGATTTTCATTTTCATAAAATGGTATTTCATTTAACCGCAACTCACACGCAACAGTGTTATTTTCTTGCAGCTTAATTTTCGTTTTCAAAGAAGAAATTTCCTCTTGCATACTTTTTACTTCATCCGCGACTGTTTCCAAGACAGAAACTCTTTCATTAAGTGCATGTAATTCGTTTTTCATAATATTGAATCTCTTATCAAGATCATTTAAGAGCTCTTCTTTATATTCACTGAGTTTAGTTTGCATTATTGTTTCAAGTTGCTCAGTGAGTTTATCAAAACGTTTATCCATTATTGTAACTAGCTTAAATGGTGATTCAGTTACACGAGAAGAGTTACGAGCATTACTAAGTAAAGAGTCACGAATTCTCTCTCTTACATGGCTATGCACAGGAGTGCCAAAAGTTGTTGTTTTTGTTTTGAGGTTACTCTCCTGTGTACTTACACTAGTAGTTGCCATGTTTATATCTCTATTTAGTGAGTTATTAATTTTGTGTGTATTTTTGGCGGTTTTAGATTTTTGTTTTTTTGTTGTTTTAATGTTTACTTTGTTTTTTCTTAAATTATACATGGAAGATTTATTGGTAAATTTTGTATTTGGTTGTCTCTGTTTTATTTATTTTCCTTGTTTACTGGTTTACACAAGTTGATTAGTATGTACTTAACTGAGCACAAAAATATTTCTTGGTGTTGTTGTTATTGTTTTAAGTGTTGTTGTTGTCTCCGTAGGTATTATGGTAATTTTTATTGAAATATTTATTTTGTATTTTTTTACTTGTCTTTTTTAGTGCACTTGTTATTATTGTTTTGTTTTGTATAAAATTTGTAATATTTGTTCTTTAATTTGTTTTAGTTTATCAGTATAAAACAATTTTGTATTTTGTTTTCTAATGTTGAATTTCATTAGCAATATTAGGGTATATTAGGTAATATTTAAGCAAGTTTTAGAAAAAAAAATTTCCATTATCAATAAAATTTGTAAAGAAAGTTGCCATTAATTTTGTCTAGAAATTTTTTTTCTAGAAAATAGTAGTTATTAATAAACTTTCCATTAAAAAATTACAGTCTTTTTGTCTGACATGTTTGTTATCGAAAAATTTATTTTGGAAAATTGTTGTTATCAAAACATTAAAAAATACATTTAAAAACGATGATTTTTATTTCATCCACAATTTTGATACAAATTTTTGTTATTGATAAACTTTTTACAGAAAAGTTTTATGTAGAAAATTCTTACATCGATAAATTTTGTACTGAAAATTGTCTTTATATATGAATCTGCCATACAAAATTAATATCATTCATAATTTTTTTATAGAGAATTTATGTTATCTATGTGGAATTCGTTGTAAACGAGTTTATCAATAAATTTTTTATAAAACATATTTTTTATCGATATATTTGTCATACAAAATTATTGTTATTGAAAAAATTTTAAAAAGTAATTTTTTATTATCGACAAATTTTTGTTATTTGCAAATTTTCTGTATATAGTTTTGGTTGGCGCTAAATTTTTTAGAAGAAAATTTTTTAATCGATAAAATTTTAGTTAAAAACTTTGTTAGGTGTAAAATATCAAAGAAATATTTTTTTTGCTTTAAAAATAATTTCAAAAATTAATTTTTGTTACCGACGAAATTTCCATTGAAAATTTTAGTTGTCGAAAATTTTCACATAAAAAACTTTCTGTTATCAATAAAATTTCTATAAAAATTTTACATAAATATTTTTTGTTATTAAAAATTTTATGTAATAAATTTTGTAATCGTTTAGTTTTCGATCAATTTTATATCAAAAAATTTTGTTACCAACAAAAAAATACAAATTTTAACAAATGTTCTTTAGAAAACCTTTATTTTTAATTAATTTTCCAAAATCAAATTTTTAACAATAGTTTATATAAAATATCATTAAAAATAAATTGTAAAAGAATTTTTCTATAAATCAAATGTCAAGTTTTTTTTTATTACAATGAAAAAAATCAAGACAAATTTATTGTTATCGATAGAAATATTAGATACCGATACGATACAGTACACATTACGACCGAAATGGATTGATTCTGTATCTACAGTTCTACTTCTAACCAGTTTTAACATTATAAACAAATATTTATTTGAAACTCCTAAAAGCATGCTAATTTTATACATACAAATAGTTTAGCGGGACACCGATACTGTGCCGGACTGTGGCCTAACCCACGGTGTTTCTGCAAACAACGATTCGCAGTTTGTTTTTATCTTAAAAAAATTTTAAGTTACAATTGTTTTAATTCTAAAGCAATTTTTGTTAAATTTTTCTGTGAACTACGAGTACTTTTTGAAAAAATTCATTTATTTTTGTTATCGTAGAAATTCTTATAGAAAATATTTCTGTCGATAAATTTTTCTTATAAACTATTTATTAGATTTACATAAACCAAATATTTTCATCTATAAATATTTTTACTTTTATCGAAATTTCTTTAAACAAATTTAGTCGATACATTTTTCCAAGCAAATTTTTCTACGATATTCTCGGAGAAATTGCTTTTGGAAACTCCTCATAGAAATGCCTGTTTAATGGATATATATTTGTCAAAATCAAGCCAAGTAACCACAAAATTTTCCTAAAGTGCTCGTATCTTTGAATGTGCTTCAAAATTTGTATGGCTTTATAAGAACTATTTATTAAAATTTTTCTTTTTTTTTTTGTATATTTCTCTTTCTAAGTTTTGCAGAAAGTTTTACTTTATCCGCCTGTATTCAATATTTAAACTTAAATATTTTATAAAGTTCATTTTCAGTATACTTCCACACATATTTCGCAAACAATAAAAATTTAGATTTAATTAATAATAAATAAGTAAACAGCTTTACAGTGAAAAACATAGTTGATTCTATTTCCCCTAAAAGTATGCTATATTCAAAAATATGATATTTTTAGTGCTGATATTGTGCTGCATTTTAATAGGGTTCATTCGTTGAATGGTATTTTTAGTTTCATTTTTTCCATTTGCTGCTTTTAACCAGTTGCTCTCAATTGCTTTTGGCTTTATTGAAACGTGACTTTTTAATGTAGTGGTAAATATTATTGCAACTTTTAGCTGCAATTTATACAAATAGGAAAAACTGTACAACAGTTGAATAGCAAAAGAATGCGAACAATGTTGTTGAATGGAATCCGACTTCATTTTGCCTGCATTTAGAGAGCAAAGAAATGTCAATTTGTGTTATTGTGTTTCTTTAAATTAAAACGTGCAACAGTTTCAGTAAATGTTATTAAAACTTTAGAATTTGTATACTTTTTATTGTGTTCCATTTTACAAAACCTTAACTTTGCTTTTATTTCATTTCGTTTATATAATTCTATTTCCATTTGCGTTGGCCTTTTTGTTATGTTGAATTTGTATTTGTATATACGAACGAGTGTAAAGTATTTTCGTTTAAAAAGTTAATTAAAGTTTTTTTTTACTCAATTAGATTTTACGTTTTGGAGCTCATTGCAAGTTTAGGTTCCTTTGCAAATTGCTGTCTGTGTAAGTGGACCTTAATGGAAAGGGTACCTACCAGTAGTCCTTAATTGTTTGAAATATTTATACATCTATTTTTTTTAACAAAATTAATGCAAGAATTTTCGAAAAATACAGAGACCATATCTTGACTGAACATGACAATTAAGGAAGTTTTTAAAGTTTGATTGATGGAAAGAGAATAATTGAATGAATTTTATAAAACAAATTTGGCCAACAAATTATTCAATGTTTTGCACAACATTTTTTAAATGCATTAATTAGTAATAGGAAATTAATTACCATAAAATTTTCTACAGAATTTTTGTAATCCACAAATAATTCTGATTTATTAGTTCTGAAATTCTAATTATATTTTAAAAATTTCCTAAGAAAAATTAGTCGATAATAAAAATTTTTAGAGCAAATTAATTTGATAAAAAATTTCACTTTTTAAGTACTTATCGATAACGAAAGTTTTCTATATAAACATACCTACATTAATAGAATTAATTTTCTATACAAAATCCATCGAAAACAAAAACTTTTCAAAATACTTTTAAGTAAGCGGAAAATTGGCACGAAGTTAGCAAAAGTAATGAAATTTTACTGGTTTAACAAATTTTTTTTCTATTTCAATTTTCTAATGTGAATTTGTTACGAAACGTTCAATTTCGTCCGTCGCTCGCATCACTCGTGCCTTTTTCATACCAATTTTTTGTCACACGAAAGCGAAGAAATTTTTGGATTCAATTACTTTCACAAAATCTTAATTGGCAATTTAGCGGTCACAAATACTTTCTTGAAACAATTTAATTTACAGTAAAAAATTTGGCTTACAAAATTTTGGGAATAATTTAACTGAAAACTTATCGATAACAAACGATTTTTACAGAACATATTTATACCAATAACATGTAATTACTACAGAAGAATCTCCAATATAAAAAAGGAGAACTTTTCGGTAACAATATTTTTGAACAGAAATTTTGCGATAATTAACATTATAAAACTTTTCTAAAGAAAAATTGTCCATAACAAATGTTTTCTTAGAAAACTTATCTATTATAATTTTTTTCTCGATAAATTTATGGACAACAAAAGTTTTCTATCGAAACAAAAAGTTTTTTATAGAAAATTTATTTAGAAAAAACTTGTCGATATAAAAGATTTCTAAAGATAATGTATCGGGTACAAATTCGTTTCTACGTAATATTTACCGATAACAAAAAATTTTATAGACAAGTCGTCGATGGGAAATTTTTTTATAAAATTTATCGATAACAAAATTATCGATAGCCAAATTTTTCGATCAAAAAAATATTGTATTAACTTTTCGATTACAAAAATTGTCTTTTAATTTTTCTATTACAAAAAATTTCTATTCATTTTTCGGTTACAAAATTTCTTATTAACTTTTTGAAAATTTTCTATTAACTTTTTGAAAATTTTCTATTAATTTTTCGATTACAAAAATTTTCTATTAATTTTTCGATTACAAAAATTTTCTATTAATTTTTCGATTACAAAAATTTTCTATTAATTTTTCGATTACAAAAATTTTCTATTAATTTTTCGATTACAAAAATGCTCTATTAAAAAATTGCAATTCTTTTTTTCGGTTAAAAAATTTGTTTATTAACTTTTTGATTACAAACATTTTTTTATTAATTTTCCGATTATACAAATTTTCTATAAAAAAAAGTTTTCTATCAAGTTTTCGATTACAAAAACTTCTCTTCATTTTTCGGTTAAAAAATTTGTTTATTAACTTTTTATTTACAAAAATTTCTATTACTTTTCGATTTTGTATAGAAAAAATTTTTTTGCTAACGAAAATTGATCAGTAACGAATAATGTTAACTCGATGTTTATCGATAACATCTTTTTTATTAAGGTCTGTTAATAATGTACATTTAAAAAAGAAAATGCATTCATAGTTATAAGCTAAACTTTTAACGCTAAGAAATATTTTAATGAAAAATTTACCGGCAAAAGTTTTCAATGGAAAGTAGAAAAAAATTCTATTGTAATCGAAAATTTGTTTCTTTGTTTTCAAACTTTTTTGAAAATGATTACGTTAATCAAAACGCATTTTGATTAATATTGGGAAATTCAATAATGGAACTTGTTACTTGAAATTTTTTATTGAATTTTTGATTCTTATAAATATTTAAGAGAAATCTCTTTTCTTAATCTAAGTTTTGGGTACTAGAAATTACATGAAAACGAAAAACAAGCTTCAAATTAAACATGGAAATAGAATACTGATGCCGAAGTTTCAGGAAGGGTTAAAATATATACGATTATTAATCTGTAAATATGCACATATTGTGGTACAAGAGCGATGATTACCAGCGACTTGGCCGGCCTTCCCCTGACTATCGCTTGCTCCCTAAAAATAAGTTGTGTCTTATAATTATTAAACAATCACAACATCAAATAAATAAATGTATAAAAACTGCACATTTACGGCATATTTTTTTTTTAATATTAAAATTAAAAATGTGTTAAAACAATAACATCAGACTATTGTATTAAAATTATTGTGGCCAAGAACTTTTGCAAAAAAATAATTCGTAGTAAAAATAATTGAAAACTCTCTTAACACTTTAACAAACCATAAAATCTGAAATTTAAAATAATCCCACAGGAATCTTATGTTTCAACTTCCCCCCAGGGTCGTTTGTTAAAAAGATTAGTCATAAAATTACATAAAAACCGAAATCATAGAGAAACTTATGATACTCACTCACTTAAAATAAATTTTGACAAATTTATTTAATATCCCACCAAAAGCCATTGTTGTTGTGCTTTCAGTGTATTTGGTTATTTTTATTTTTTTGTCAACAATAATTTACCAGGCACAAATGACTTTAAAACAACAGCGGTAAAACCGTAAAAATATTAAATAAAAATAAAAACCTTTGAAAGTCACATTAAATATAAAATTTTTTTCTTTTCTTTTATTTTTTTCTTTTTGAATTGTTTAAAGCAGTTACAACAAAAAGTTATTTTTGTGATATTAAAAATATGACCTCAAAAATGTGTGCATGCAAGTTATTGTGTATGTGTGTATATGTGAGTGTTGTGTGTGCGAGAGTTACAGATTTTATGAGTCTTGAAGGACAAAATAAATACAATGTTTATGGTGGTGCTGTGGACCACCTAAACGTGAAATAATGAGAGAAACAAGAACACAATGTTTATATTATTTCTAATATGAAATGCTCGTTTTTGCTAAAAGTTAAAATACGAGAATGTGTCTCAGACCAGCCAACATTGTTAGAAGCCCAGGGTGGGGAAAATCTATTTAAAGATTTTAGTTGTATAAAAAGAGATACATAATTTTTTTAAATTACATTTTTGAGGTTTTCGTGTAAAAGGTGATTATTCAAACGATGTTTTTATTTCTTTTTTGTTGTACTTTGCTGAACAGGTTGCCCATCTCTGACAGCTTCAATATACGAGTGTCATATCATGTCTCCCACCACATCTTACTACTTAAAAGCCCTGCCAGACAACAGCAACATTAAGAGAAAGCACATAAATAATGGTTCATCTTACAACTCATGGGTTAACAGAATGACAACTATAATGTGCTTTAGAAAATTCTAGTATGGAAGTGTACCTTTGGCCCAAAATAATTTCATAAAATGTTTCAACGAACAAGAAATAGTCTAAAAGAAGAGTGAGATTTTGAAGGAAGAGGAGCTGTACAAAGTGTTTCAAAAAGGTGTTAGATTTACACTAAAACCTATTATGTAATTTTGTGGACTCTCAACAATAGAGATGAGATAAAAATAGCAAAAACATTTTCAAAAAGTGAAAGTAAGCATTTAAAATGAGTTTTTTTTCTCAACTTATATGCAGTATGCAGTATGTAGTTGTTTAAGGCTTTTAAGCATTTAAAAACAATTTGAGAAATTTGTTGTGAGTGCTCAAAAGTATGCTTTGATTTTGTGTAAAATTTTAATGGCCCAAAAGTATGCCGTCATAAATTTAAGTTTTTTTTCTACATTAAGATTTAACTCTTTATGCTTGTGCTTGCGTAAGCAAAATTTCTTAACAATTTTCATGAAAATGTGGCAAGAAGGAGACCAAACTAATTGCTGTTGCTGAAATAGTTGAAAATTTTGAATCTTTAAAAATGTTAAACTTAAAAAGGGATTCTCATCAATGTGATGACTGTTAGAAAGAAGTTTAACTTAAAGCAGCTTGTAAAATATATAATACAAAAGGGGTGCGTTTGGCAAAAAAGGACTTGTAAAGTCTTCATAATAACCAATTATTACATCATAATTTTTTTATAAATTAAAAATTTCTTGTCCACGCAGTTTTTGAACCTTTTGAATAACTTATCTCTTTTACGTTATACAAATTATTCGTTAAATATTTTTTTTTTTAAAAAGCGGAAGCTGAGATTGTGGGTGGGCTGTGTTCATAAGAATCATATGTGCTCCATTGGAACGACGGAAATAAATATATATGCATATTCTAATAATGAAATAGCTCTGGCAGATATATTGCTTCAAAATGGTTTATCTTCCCCAAATAATGTGAATTTCGTTGCCATATTAAGCGATTCTTCAAATATTACACAGAAATAAAATACTAAAAAAAATACATAAGAAACTTAGCAATTTAAGTTTAATTGTTGTTAAAAATTATATTTAACTTCCCAAAGTATACTATGCAATTGCTATTTAAATTAAACTTTACAGACTCTCTTCAAAGCCATACATATGTATGTATTAATGCAACGACGATATAAATAATTAAATAAAAAAAACTTAGGAAGTTAAACACACACACACGAAAGTTTTGTTGTTGAATTCAAAAAAATTTATTCGTGTTTTTAAAAATAAATACACATACAACCAATTATTCTGCTCTCTCTCTCTCTCTCTCCCTGAACATACACAACCACTAAAAAGCAAAAAAGCTCTCTCCTGCTGAGCTATAAAAATATTTAATGACTTAAAATATTTTTGTATATTTAAACAAAAAAAAACAGAATTAAAACTGCACCAAAGGAAAACTTACTATTAAAAAGTTTTGTAAATTAAAAAGTGTTTTATAATATAAACTGATTTCTTTTCTATTAGCCCAGATGAGCAATAAAAAAGTCAGGCCAGCCACAAATTAAGGAGTTTTAGTCTCCTTGCTTGGTTTAAGGAAATTGAAAAAAAACTAAAGTCCAACTTTTAAATTTTTATTTTATTTATTTTTTTTTTGTACAAGGCGTATTATGTTGGAACAGCTTCAAACTTTTTTAGTATTTAGTAATTGGACATTAAATTTGTATGCACTTGATGGTCACTTGGTCGGGTTTTGGCAACTTAAGAGTTTTTCTGTGTTTAATCAAAAATTTCTAATATGATAAAAAAAAACTTATTCTGAGGAAACCGGAATACATGTACGTTGAATTAAAAAAAATGAAAACTAAAGTTAATAAGAGACCTGGGGGCAAATTACGGCATTCGATATCGATCGAAATTTCAATAGAATTCAAATGGAAATTTCGATCGATATCGAATGCCGTAATCTGTCCCCTGATAAATAAAGGGTGTTCCATAATTAAAGCAAAATTTAAATTTTCCACCATTTTTGCAGTAAAGTGTTAGTATCTCTAAAAAACAAAAACAATTTGACACCTGACAGTTTAGCGCTTGTAAAAATGAAGCGTTACACGTCAGAACAACGTGCTTTCGTGGTTTTTAATCAAATGTGATTATTATTTTGGCTAAAGTTCGTAACATTTTTAGTGAGAAAGAATTGGACATGAGACAATATTCCAAAGGAACAAGTGACAAATTTAATACTAATTAATTTCAATCTACACGGCAAAAACAACGTTCATTCATTTTATTAAAAATTTTCAAAAATAATGAAAAAAACTAAAAACTGTTTTCTATTTACTGCCTGTTCGCCGATATCGAAAAAAAAATTTTCTTTCTTATAATTACATTTAAAACATAAAAAACATTTTAAAAGTTGTTTTTGTTTCAAATGTAATAATTCCAAAGAAATGTTTCTTTCGATATCGACGAACATGCAGTTAATTCACATCTGGTGTAAATTTTAGGACACCCTTTAGTTTCACTTCTTATTTAAATGTGTTTGACAGAGAAATTTTAAAAATACCTGCATGTTCAGCGGCATTTGTTCCATACAGAACGCACAAAAAATCAACGGTCACATAAAAAAATAATCGAGAATTTCGAAGAAAACTCAAGATTTTCAAAAATCTGCATTGTTTTAGGAGCAACAGAACTTTATACATATTTTGACCTACAGCTACCTACCTAAATTAGATTAATAAAAAATAAGGTCGAATAATATATAAGAATATTTTAACTTTAGTTATCAGAAAAAAGTATCAGCGCAATGTACCGATTATTGTCGCAATTCAGGTACCGATAGTGTGAGAGCAAAGAATTTTTTTAAATGCGATAATCTGCGCCGTAGTTGTGCTGAATATGGACAATCAAAATCAGCCTGGATGCGCCGATAATGTTAACAATCGATAGGAAAAAGTATACCGATCGTTTTGTAAAATATGTGCCGATTTTTATCGGCCAGTCATTCGCCAATCACAGTCCAAAATCAGTGCCGATTATGTTTAAATTAAATTTTCTTCTGCCCGGCACTGAAGCATCAACGCCTTCTCTTCTTAGGCAAAAGATGATTTAGTAGCATTTCGTAATTGTCAAGCATGAATCTCAAAAGTATAAGTTCCTTTATCGGGAGCACTGTATGGTTCTCTTGCCTTGACGTAGCCTTTACGACCCTTCCTACACGGATGCAGCTCTTTGTCATCCTCTAGTTACCTATCTCTCCAGCTTCTTCTATGACATCCCACCTCTATTTTCGTCCACTCCATATCTCTCTTCTACGTCTACCTTTACTTTTCCCTCTCCTCCTCAGGTTAACACAAAGGGATCATAATTATTCTTTGGAGACAAGTGGGCTGGTACTTTTTAGAAAATATATTCAATAGAATACTTTTTATTTCTAAAGAAGATTTTTTGGTCAACAGATACACTTTTAAAGGAAACTTTTCTTAAATTTTTTTTAGAAAGTACTTTTTTTGAAAAGTACTTTTTTAAAAGGTACTTTTTTTAAACGTACTTTTTTGAAAACTATTTTTTAAAGGAATTTTTTAGAATGTTATTTATCACAAGGTCCTTTTTGCAATAGCTTCTTTTTCAAAATGCGAAAAGCGATTTTTTAGAAAACATATTTTTTTAAAAAGACCTATTTTTAACAGGTACTTTTCTTTAAGTTAACTTTTTAAAAAATTTTCATTTTAGAATCAAACTTTCCAAAAGCAAATTTTTTTGTACTACTTTTTTCAAAAAGTTTTTTTTTTAAATCCGCCATAAGGAACTCTATTATAATTCACCTTTTCATAGGATACTAATATCCAAAAAATAGTTTTCTAATAAAGTATCATTAGAAATTTTTTTTTTTTAATTGACAATCTTTATAATAGGTGACTTATTTTAAAGGCACTTTTTACAAACGGCATTTTTCTTAAAGGTACTTTCTTCAAAATGCGTTTTTTTAAGAGTACTTTTTCAAGAGTACTTTTAGCAAAAGGTACATCTTACAACGACAAGTTTCTGAGCAGGTACTTTTTTGAAAAGATACTTTTTAAACTGTCATTCTTTTAAAAGGTAATTTTTAGCAGATACTTTTTGCAGACAATATTTTAACAAAATGTAATTTTTGCAAAGTTAAATATTTTAACTGGTAGTTTTTTATATGACTTTCCAAAAAGTATTTAAAAAAAATACCGCCACAAGAATGGTCTTTTAAAGAAACTTCTTTTAAAAAAGTTCTTTTGTAGTGAATTTAATAAAAAGGAAATTGTTTCTAGACAACACTTCTACTTTTTCAAAAGGTAATTTTTTCACCAGAAGCTTTTTATAATTTTCTGCTATAAAAAGTTCTTGTTTAAATATTTTTTTAACTATAAATATTTTGTCCTTCCTATTAGCCAATATTTCTTTGTGAAGCAATTTTAATTTAATTTGCAAAAATTTTAAAGAATCGTGTAAAAATAATTCTTAGTATTTTATCTCAAAGAGTAAAATTGTTGCCTTCTTAAAAAACAACATCATAATTTTCAGCAAATATATTTGCAAACACTTCTTCTAAATGTTTTCGTTATTTAAAATATTAAAAGATTTATGTAATTTCAGCAGAATTACGAGTATATATTTTTGCACGTTTACCTTGATTATATTCAAATTTAATTTAGTTGAGAAAGAATTATTTTCGCACATACCTGAAAAGAAATGAAAAAAAAATCATGAAAAATAAGATTCATTGGCTTTTTGAACACAAAACAAAAAACGAGAAAATAAAATATTAAAAAAAATCACTAGAGTTCAAAATTAAAGTTATTAAATATGTAAAAATTTAAAAAATAAAACAAAAAACCAGGGAAATATGAAGACATATTTTTAAATTAAGTTAAGAGCTTGAAGATTTCATAAAAAGTGGAAGTAGCGTATAAGGGAAATGTATGAGCGTGAAAAGATATAAATTACTCAAGTCATGATGTATTTATGAAAAAAATTTAGAATATTAAAATTTAAAGAGATGAGTGAACGTACAAGTATAACAAAATTTATGAAGTTTATTTATAAAGCCAACAAGCTGCAAATTTTGTAATAAAAATAAATAAACAAAAAAATACTATTTAAAACAGGGATTTTAGCATGAAAAATGTTTTTGGATGTAAAAGATTTGAAAAAAATATTTGTTACAGACAGAAAATCTTGTGTCAAAAAACATTACTTGTCAAATAACTCGCTCTCGTATTTCAACTTTTATTTTTACAAATGTCCAAAATAAAAATTAAATTAATTCTAAATTTATTTGTTGTAATTGTCTGCTTCATGATTTATTTTTTAAATTTATTTGAAAGGCGTAGTTGTGTTCAAGGTATGTTTATACAAGTAGGCTTGATTCTAAAACAACAAAAGCAACAGGCAATTTGTTTTTGTAATTTTCACCGCAATTGTCGAAAACAGCAGATAGTAAAATAAAGAACTAATAGATCTGTTCGTTTACATACAATTTTTAAGAGAGCAACAAATTGAGATACAAGAAATTCTTTCGAATACTTAAGGTCGAGGCATATAGAATCCGTCGTACGTTAAACGTTGCTTTTTTCCACTGACAACTAAGTTAAAATACAAGTTTGCTTATGAGCTTTGTCACATTCCGTACGTCTCCGTCAACGCAAAGTGCTAAAGTTGGGAAACTTTTAACGTACGTTGAGTAGTCAAACAGCTATTAGTTTATTTTTTATTTTTGCTTTGTTTTTATTTATCTGTTTGTGTTGTGGTGACAAAATTAAAGTAAATAAAATTAAATAAAAATTACAATTCAAAGAAACTCCTGAATATCCTCGAATTCGATTTAATGTCCGTCAACAAAGTACTCATTGTGTCAACCTTCTTCGCCGATACTTTAATGTCAGTTGAAAAAAGCAACGTATAAAGCAGCCCATACACGTTTCAACCCAATTGGCAACTGGGCCGGTTGTTGTCCAAATCAAGGCGTGTGTGGCTCTGTCAATTGATTAGTTTGGCAGTTGTCGAGTTGGTTGAAGAAAAATCAAAAGATTTTGTTTTTTTCAAGGTGGCTAGAAGGTCTTTCAATTCGATTGTGCTATGTGTGCTCGAGTCTTTTCATCAGCTGTCAAAACTTATGTTTGTAGTTTTCTTTTGCAATGAAAAAGTTAAGAATTTTTAAAATTGTCTTAAATTTTATTGAATTTTAAATATAAAAATAACATTAAAATTTTCCACTTGCTCGAAAAAAATCCAGCACTTTGGAAAATAAAGTCAGGATTACAAAAAATTAAATGAAAAAGACAAAAGCCATTCAGCCATTGCAATAAAAATTTTTAATATTTAAATTTTGTAATTGTAAAAAAATATATTTGACAGTTGAAAGAAAATCTTTCAATTCAGTTTATGAAGTGTGTGACCAAAAATCAATTCCATTGAAAGACTCAATTGGCAATTCAATTGAATCGTGCTTGACGTATGACGGATTCTCTGTGTCTCGGCCTTTAATAGAAAAATTTTTACTTCTAAAAATTTTTCAAACAGCTGTTTTGTGTTGGTATTTACAAAGCAAGTTTTCAAGTTGAAAGTAAAAATATTGTACGAAATTTAAGAAGTTTGTAAGTAAATGTAAATTTTTAAAACGATAAAATGTATTTATACAATAGAAAAGCAACAGGATCAAAAGGACTAAAACTCAATTGAATTAAGCATAGAGTTCATCAGGGTCAGAAGATATTGCAGCAAATGTTGCGTGATTTCTGTAAACTAATGTATTTCATATTTAAAAAGTAATAATTTTTCACAGATCAATTGATAGGTTTAGTATTGCCTATATTATGCGTACCCAGGTACACTCGTACTGGGTACTTTACGCTATGGATGATTAAGTGTTCAATTATTATATTATTTTTTTTATTCTTTTTGAGATCAATTTTACAAAATTTCTTTTTAATCTCTTGTTGATGGTTTCTGATGAAAAAGTAAACGATTTTTTTTTCATATATAGTTTGAAGAAGAGAGACGTCAAACTACAAAAAAAAAATTGTACAGACAAAAATTTTAATGGTGAGTCCAGCAAATCAAATTTGCCTTTGAATTAACTTCCAATCGAAAATTTGCATCGATATCAATCGCCAAGTAAATTTTTATAATACATAATTTCCTTTGATTTTTAATTTTAATATCGTACATTTTTAAAATTAAATCTCATTTTAATAAAGTGTCTCCTTTCTTTTAATATTTTTAAGTGTATCTTATCGTATCGTATAAATATTGTAGTTTACCATGATACAATATGATTGATGATAATTAAATAAAACATATTTATGGTCACTTTAGCGATTTATATTTTTTTTTGCTTTAATGTTTTTTTTTTATACAATTTTCCCATAAAAATGTTAATTAAATTAATTAGCAATATATTGATTATCAAATCAGTTTTGACTCTGCAGTTTTCTTTTTTCACAACATCCTTTACTCGTTTTAAGCAATTATGGACGCGCACATAGAATTCTTTCCTTTAAAAAAATTTGTATTTTTATAAACTATTTTTCGTCTACTTTAAAGCTTCCATTAAACTTTTCATCAGTGACAAAAAGTTAACAAAACTATTTTTTGACATGATAATGTTGGAAAAACATTAACAACAAAAAAGCTTGTAAACTTTCACAACAAATACGCTTGAAGTGATAAAAGGCCAAAGTAGAGAAAAGCGAACGAACAAATTGAGAAAAGCAAAAATTATGTTGACATAAGTGTTTGACATAGAAGTGGTCTTAACTGTAACAATAATACACATAAACACGCACATACACATACTATAAACGTGCATGACATATTGGTGAACATGGCTTACACAAACACAAACAAGTGAAAAATTCCAACTCGTATTTTTGTGTTAGTGAAAAGTTATTGCACGTTGCGTGTACTACTCACTCATAGAAAAAAATGTGTGCACTTGTCATATGAACTGATAAAAAACAAACGGGGTTTTTTTGTGGTTATACACACGCATACAGGCTCTAAGTTGCAAAAATCCGTTATGCTGTATGCATGTATGTATTTATGCATTGAATTTGAATGCAAACAAAAAAAAAAGGAAAGTGAAGACTGTCAAATGTAGAACTAGAAAAAATCATACGACGACTTAAATGTCATATAAGCGAAAATATGTTAACACCATTATATATCTAACTAAACATGTTAGATGAGTGTACGTGTGTGTGTATGTGTGTGTGTGTGTGTGTGCAAGCAGCTACAAGGACAACAACTAGTTTTATTTCTTGAAATGTATAATAAATATAAACTGATGCACATATAATATTTTTGTTTTCTTATATACTATACATACATTCACAAAGAGTGTCACCACTTAAGCATTCGGTTTGAAGAGTCTGTAAGTCATGATTCCTGCGACAGAAACAAGTCCATGCATGCGTATGTTTATTTATATACACATGGATGTGTGCGCTTTTTTAATAAGTTCATAACAACATAAAAAACATGGAATCCTCACAAAATGGTTTATATTGATTTTATCAGGAGTTATTTTCTATAATTATTGTTATTTTTAATCTTACACATATTTTGAAAATTAAAAAATATACATTTATATTTTAAGTTTTATAATATGGAATAATAGAGGAAAAATGGTTTCGAAAAATAATCGAGATAATCCTTTTCTTTATTAAAACAATTACATATACTTTAGCAAATAAAAAATGGGATTTTATTTTAATTATTTTGGCTTTTACGAAACAAAGACGCTCTAAAAACCGAAAATTATTTTTTAGGTCTAGTGCTAAAATAATTCTTTCGAAATCCCAACGACTCCAAAACAAGTGGAAGGACGGACAGACGGAGAGGTACACAGACGGAAGTACGGATGGACACACGGACGGATGGTCAGACAGACGGACGGACAGATAGACTGACAGACAGACGAACGGATATTTATTTCGTAGTTAAAAAATAAGACTACGGACTCAATCTAGAAGAAAGTTCAGATAAAAAAAAAAGTAAAATCATTTCATAAATGGCGTTGATCTGAGGGCACAAACATGAAAAATAATTGGTGCTTTTTGTGGAAATTGCTAAAATTTTACGTCCTTATTTATAAAACTACTTTTTTTAAGTTTTAAATTCATATTCGGGGTTGTCTCAGAATCCAATGTTGTCGGAATTGGATTTGAAAAGGCCACAGAAAAATAATTAGTAGGATGAATTTCAATATTATGGGTTTTATGTTCAATCTAGAATTACTATCTGTTTTGAACTTAAAACCGATAATATTTAAATTCATCACACAAAAGTATTTTTTGTCATCTTTTCAAATCCAATTCCGACAACATTGGATTCTGTGACAACACAGATTAGTTATTGAAAACTATTTTTTGTTTTTTAATCCAACAATAGGAAAGAATATTCATAAATGTTCAATACGACTAAATTAACTATTAAACGTTTTTATTAGTTTTATAGTTGCATGTTTGAGGTATACTTTTAGGAGCGATTCACTTCACCTGTGAGCCCCCTCCATATTATATTAAAGAAAAATAGCAAAAAGTATTTCTGTTTTTTTCTTTAACATATATATATAAAAGGGAAAATGTAGGTTTGGTCATAGAGTTTACTTTCTTTCTTTACTATTTATTTCAATCTAATTATTACATGTTCAAAGTAATTTTTCTTTTGAACATACACATGTCATTAACAAGTCTAGTAAGTTTTACTTTCTTTGCAATTTGCACTAAAGGAAAGCAACAGAAAAAAAAATCAAGTGAAAAAGAAAAACGAGAACTGGATTTAAATTATTATAGTTAAACTATGAATGTAACGAAGGATATGTGTATTACATTTGTATAAGTTTCTAGTTAAGCACGTTCTTATTAGTGTTAGTTTGCATTTTCAAATTTTCCTTTTTCAATGTGTCTTTTCGAAAGTTGAATTTTTGTTAAGTAAATTTAAATTTAAAAGTTTATTTGAATTAAAAAGTTAAATGAAAAAAAAAAACAGATCTGCATAATGAGTACTTTTCTACAGTCTAGTGAATTTGTAGTTCATTTAAGGCATACTTGTTGGCTTGTTAAAAGGAATATGTGGCATACTTAGGGGCGCAGAAATGCATATAAATATAGAATACATGTTAATAAATCTTAAACAAATTTTAAATATTAACTTCAATACATTTAAAAATTATTACCGCCAATTCAATACAGCTAAGAGAAACGTACCGAAACGTAACAGGAAACTATATTGAATTCTTTTGAAAATTGTTCACCAAACTGTTTCGAGTTCTCCTTCGTAGTTTATGTAATTTAGAGACCGCCCTATTAAACACATGGAAATTTTGTTGCCAAACCCGAGTGAGTATGCTCTGTGTCGGGGTTCCGGTCTTTTTAAGCTTTTGTTTTAGTCGCTGTATAGTGTGCCATGTTGTTTATAAAACTTTTACTTTTACAGTCTATTTAAATAGAAGGACAAAAGAAGAATAACACACGCGGCATTTAGATGCCATTTTAGTTGTTCTTAACACGGAAACTGTTAGAAACGTGTGAAATGTTAACAATAGCTGGTTTGTCAGTTTCTTTTTTTTTCTTTTGACGCAAAAATAATTACATAAACTTGTGTGCTTCAGTGCAATGATGCAGTAAACCTAACTTTATACTGTGAAAAATATTTTATAGGATTTTTTTGTGTATTTTACTTTTGCTTAAACTACAGCCGTTTTGCTGCTGCCTTCATGCTTACTCTGGGGCCCATAATACATAGTGTAGTTTTCTTGTTGCATATTTAAATACGACACAAAATTGACAAGTTGTATGTGTATGCTTGACACACACACACCAACACACACACATACTTCTGCTATTAAAAATTAAAAGAAAGGAATGAAAGCTGGTGTACAGAATAACAAATAGGAAACAAGATAAAGAGAAACACCTCACAAATGAAATCGAGGCTTTTAGGTCATTTCAACTGCTGAAGCTGACGGGGATTTTATTTTATTTTTTTTCTAGTTTTCTCACAATTTTGTATTTTTGTTATTTCTAGTTATGAGTACTTGTGAAAATGTAAATACATGTGGATACGATGACATATTTAAGACCATAAAAGACACAAATCGAGAGTTCAAAATTTCAGCTAAATAACACAAAAGAAATAAGTAAATATAAAAAAAATAAATTCAGCTTATTAAGGATCTGTTTCGCTAAATGCGACAGAAAATTTTATTCAAAAATTTTTAGTAAAAAAAAAATTAATAGATTTTTGTATTCAACTTAAATACTCAAACAATGAAATCATTGACAAATAAAAGCGTCCAACTAAAACTCTTTGAAGTCCTGAGCTGACTAGAATAGATATATTTGTGGCAAAATTCATTCATTTATTTCGTATTTGTAGCATGTTCAAGCATGTCTTTGCAGATCCTATTTCTTATACACATTTCCTTTTGCCGCACTTTTCAAACTAACCACGTTTTTGTTTATGTTTAGATACTATGACACGAAAAGGAAAAATAAATAGCAAAAAATAGCTGCACTTTTAAACTAACACACACACATGCACACAAGGGTTAAACATAAGTGAGAGTGTGTGATTGAATATGTACGGACTGTTTAGCATGTGTTTGTGCATAAAAATACCTGCATGCATTTAATGATTTATTTTTCATACTTGTTCTCTACATTCTATACATAAAATTAGGGTAAATAAATAGTCGACAAACATACAAAATAGATCTTCATCATTAGCTATTCTCATATACTTGCAAATAATAAAATAATAAACCACTTTCGTTTATACTGCACAAAATAGGATGGCTCCTGTTATACGAGTATACAATTTTTTATTTAAATTCAGCACATTTCATTGATAAAGAATTTTTGGGTTGAGATTGTTTGAGAGACTTAGGGCCCCCGTTAGAAATAAAGAAATCAGCATAAATTTAACATTTAACTCAAAACTTTAACTTTGATGAGTGAAAATTTATGAATAGGAAGCTCAGTTAAGTTCTAAGTAATGCCGAACAATCACAAATTCTGACACTTTTACTGTTAGATTAATTTATTAAATTAACTGTTATTTTTGTTCCTGTAAAATTTGTATTTAATACAATTATTTGTGAAAAATCTCATACTTTAAGTTCGTTTATTTCAATTTGATTTTTTCATTTTCAGTGTTGTCAGCAACTGAAACTACGTATGTATGTATATAAGAAAAAAATATGCCAAAATATTCTACAGAAGAAATCAGATCAGACAAAGCTTTAGTATTCAGTTGCATTAAACCAAAAATAAAAGTTCGTTCTGTTATATAGTTTTAAGTTCAATTCAGTGATTTAATTTAATTATTTTATTTATTTAGTTAAGTAGTTGTAAAAACAAAAATCAAATAGGTTTTTTTTGCCAAATTTTCTCCTCCAAAAAAATATTGTATATATGTATATAGAAATTTTGTAAATATAGATCTATTATTAAGCTGAAAAAGAAAAATTCTTGAACACTTAAATATATAATTTAAATTGAAATGAAAATGTAAATATTATGGATAAATAAAAGAATTCAATTAAATTTTATTTATATTTTATATTAATTTTTTGAGCGTGTTGTCCATTTTTTTATAAATACTAGATTAACCCGGTGAGCTTTGCCGGGCACTTTGCTTTCATCCCCTCCCCAATTTCCAAAAAACTATTTAATGGACCTCTTCTGCTTATATTATAAAATATGTAAAAAACTATGTGGAACGATTAACATAATTTTAAAAAATGGGCGTAAAAGTGAGAATTGCTGGGGAAAAAGTATCCTATAACTCCATTCAGAGTCCCAACTAAATGTTGTGAAAATTTCAGGATGATCGGTCAAACACACATTCCATTTTATATACATAACTAGATTTTGAATAACCAATAATTAAACAGTGATGTAAAATTATAATCGTAAGTTGAACTATGTGTTACATTACAAACATTTATATTTTTTCAAAATTTATATATATTAAAGAAAAAATTCTTCAACAGAATTTAATAAAAATCATCTACAGGTGAAGTCGACCAACCATATCGACAAAACGTTGAAATAAAGATTAAATAATTTTCTTTATTAACATTCCCGAAAAAATAAACATTGACCAAAACTAGCCTAAAGATATACATATATCGCTCATTTACTCATACAACTTTATAACTCCAAAAAAATATAATCTTTCAGAAAACGCGTTTAAAATTTTTAAATTACACACAACTCAATGGAAAAAAATATTCTCCTCTCCAGAGGCACGTAACCAAGATATTTGTATAACATTTTTACACAATACAGATAAAGAACGATACGAACAATAATTCTGCATTCTAAAATCACAAATTACGTTTTTTGAGTTATGGCGTTGTATGAGTAAATGAGCGATATGTATGTATATGGAAATATAAAAATCTTGACAAATTAGCCATAAAATTTCTTTATAAGGATACTTAAGCAACATACACAGTGTTGACCAACTAAATCCACAATCCACATTTTACAATTTCGGCTTTCTTTTTAATATTTTTCCATATTAATAACAAATAATCTGTTTTTAAAGTAGAGTTGGGTCCAACTCGTTCAGCCGCTCGTTTTAGACCTTTGATCAAACCAATTTAATTAATATGATTTTGATCAAAGGTTTTTGTCTAAAACGAGCGGCTGAACCAGTTGGACTCAACTCTATTTTAAAGTATATTTTAACGCAATTTTTTAATGAAAATTCTTTTGTCTGTATTTAGCTTTGACAAAATGTGGAAAGTCTGAGATAATTTTTAAAAACGATTCTTTCAAAACTTTTCGAACTTTTAATATACAAATAGTTTAAAAAATCTATTTAAATGATTCCACCTTTCAAAGCAGGACCATCGCATCGTACAAAGCTAATGCCTGCCAAATCACACACAAAAAACTTTCAGTTCAACTGGAAACAAAAAAAAATATAAAAAAAAATTATGCGGAAATTAAACCGAAACTGGGCCTTTTTTCCTGCATTCTTTGATACGGGTGTGTGCAAGATTTGCTATTTTCAAACACATACCGAACTACGATTTTGTACATGTTTTTGCATATAAATTGCAGTAAAAAACAAAATAGTCTTAAAATGTCAGTTTATGTTCGGGCATGTATATTTTTTCCGTTACTTTTGAATTTAAACATTTTTTTCCGCTCTCTTTTTATGCAGGAGAACAACAACCAGTGTTTAAGTGGTCTGTTTAACAGCGAAAGTATCAAAATAACAGGAACAAGACTATTCATGCAGGCAGGCGTTTTACTTTTAATTGCTTGTGTTTTGATTGCTCACATAGTGTAGCATATATTAGGGCATAATGAGGTGAGATTTTGGTGTTTTTGTTTCTTTAATTATCTGCACAATATTTTGTGCGGTCAGGAAGAAGTTATTTTGGTAAGTGTTTTACATAGTCTTTGATTTCAAAAGATTTTGGCGACAAGTTTGCATATGTAAAAATTTAAGAGCATGAAAATATCACGGGTCAAACATTATATGTATTAAAAAAATTGTTAGTAAAGTCATTGAAATTTGTTTAAACCTGAAGCATTTAAATAAAACAAAACTTTAAAATGCTATTTTTTATTACTTACATATGCACAAAACTACATTTATCATATTATATCATAACATTTATCACAACATGAATTATAACTATCGTTAGATAAATACAGCCATCAATATAACTATTCTGAATTAATTAATATTGTAAAGACTTTAAGTTCGAATTATTAAATAGATGAAGTGTCTCGGCATATGAACAAAAATTAAACCGGCACTTGCTTTCCGACTAGCCAACGGTGAAGACAAAATAAAAAAGTCAAGTAAACCAGATTCTAAACCTCTTTTTATTTCCCCTAATCTAATTCCCTTATAACATTTTCCTCTGTTAGAAAATTTATAAGTCGTCAAGAAACGGCTACCTTGGATTTTAAAATTTCTAATTTGGGTGCGGTACAAAATATACAAGTCCACCTGAGACACCTAAATCTTCTTACCAATTTTAAAACCTCAAGGGAATTTGTTCAAAATTAGTATAATTTAAAAAAAAATAAATTTTTGGGGGAAAAAAGCCGAATAAAATTTCTATTTAAGTCAATGATAAATTCTAGTCGGGCAGAAGTTCGATTTTCAACTCTCTGTTATTTAAATCGTTTTTTCAATTAACAGTTTTAATTGAAGACATATTTGTTTTCAATTAAATACTTAATTCATTTAATTAGAGTTCTAATTATTTGAGTAACAATCAACAATGACAATGGCGCATATTCAGAAATCATAACCAAAGTCGAAATTAATAAAACAGAAATTAAAAAATAGTTCACAGATAGTTATGGATCTTATTTACAATTCATAATTTGTGCAGCAACTGCTTTCAGCTGATGTAAGAAATGTAACCATGCATATTGGCATGTAGAGACCATCTGGTTTTGAAGGGGAATAGAAATTTGTTAGAATTTCAAAAGGTAACGCAGGAGCATTACGGTTTCCGTGTTAGAGATTTCTAGCGAGTACAAAAGTTGCCACTTCTGACAACATAAAACAATCACCCTCGTATATTTTTGTGCACCAAAAAAAATCAAACATAAAAAGTCACCCTCGTATATTTTTGTGCACTAAAAAAACGCTTCAGCTTTTAGTAATAAAATTGTAAAGCAAATTTACAGCCAAAGTCACGTTTTTCGATTTTCATGGACAATAATTTAACATCATTATTTCGTCTAAAAATGTTTCATGGAAATTAAAAAAAATAAATAAAAATACATTATCACATGTCAAATTAAAAAAAGACGTGTTCAATTACAAAACATAAAAGTAATAATAACCGCGATGAACACCTATCGGACTAATTCACAACTATTGTAATTAAGTATAACGAACAAAATTTGTACATGTTTCAGGTATTTTGTATTTTCCTGTCACTTTTTCAACGTTGACAGCAACAAGGAAAAAAAACTAAATAAATATGAAACCAGTTTGTACAGCTTTAATGTGGTTTATAATTTAATTAAATATAACTATTTCCAATAAAAAAAAAGACATGAACATGCAACATGTTTTCCAAGTTCAAATGAACATAATTGAAATCAGCATTGAACAGCGCGAATGCACATTATCACATCGCACACGAGGGTAGTGTCGGCTTAGCGTAGAAAACTGAAGTTTGAAAAAAATCATACTCAACCACTAGACTCACTAAACTTCCTCAGTGGCTTCTACCAGTTGCAGCGGAGCTGGGAGGGCGGAATGCTAAACTTTCAGCGAAATTCAAGTAGAAAATACGTCACAAAAAAAGAGACTAGGATTTAATATCGGCAAACTTAAGCAATAATTTTAACTAGCAACTGAAACCAGCTTACGATCCTGTAATGAGATAGTAAGTTTCTTTCCCTGTAGCCCTTTCTACTTTTAAACAGCTGTAAAGGGTGTCAGCTAGTAAATCGGCGTTTCAAAAAGAAACTGCCCAAATTGGAGACTATAATTAATAAGGCAGGCAAGGTTATTGCCGGTTTTGCTTTATAATTTCAAATCCTCCTTTATTCATAAATGTTCTAGCTTATATACTCTAAAATCTTATCTATAATTGAGTGATTTCTAAATCACTCAATGTGTTTCAAATTACTATTGTTTTACTATTTTAGAATAAAGTATTTAAATGTACAACGTAGTCATATTTCAAAAATGTGTCGCCAATTGACAATCACAAAGCAATCCAAAACGTATCGTAATTTTTGACCATGATACTTTTGTTCTAGTTTGCTTTGGTGGTCTTTAGCCAACTTCAACACATTTAAATGAGTGTCACCCTACTTGGTTGAAGTTGATATGCACACACTATGAATGCTGTATGACTACATGTGGTATTATGATTTATTGGGAGGTGTACTTAAAAGATGTATGTTATTTATACAACACCTCCCCTTTCCAAAAAAAATGATCTTGCTATGGTTAAGAATAGCAAGATTATTTAAACAGAGTAAAAAGAAATTAGTGCGGTAAAGTAAATCTGATGATGCTGGAGGTTACATGTATTACTTAAAAGTACGTATATTGACTTAACTCGTTAACTTAGACTTTAAAATATAATTGTAGTGGAATTTTATAACTTATGTTAAAGATATTTTAGTATATAGTTTATAGTATATTTTTGCTAATAGTAATTTAATAAAAATTTTTTTTTTGTTTATTATTATTAAAAGAAATAAATTTTAATGCTTTAGCATTAAATGACTGACATATCTTTATTTTTATGTGTTTTTACATGATTGCTTGTATTTAAATGTTGTAATGTTATTGTTTAATTTTTACTTGCTATGTTTTAACCTATCCTTATGAACTAGTATTATTTTATTATTTTCTATTCTTATTTTATAATTATTATTTTCTTCTATGCCTATTATTTTATATGGACCTTTATATACATTTGATAATTTATGACGCGCTTCGTTTTTCAAAAATACCAAATCATTTATTTTAAATTTAACGTTTTGTGTTGCTAGATCATATCTTTGTTTTTGACTCTCTTTTCGTTTTGCTAAAGTTCTGTTTGCTGACTCATAGGCTACTTGTAATTTATATTTTAATTCTTTTACATAGTCATCATAGTTGTAAATTGGATCTATTCTGCTGTTGGTTAGTGGTTTCAGGATTTCTGGTTGTTTTCCGAAAACTAACTCGAATGGACAGTAGTCATGGGCTGTGGATGGTGTGTTATTATAGCAATATACGAAGTATGGGACCCATTGATCCCAGTCATTTAGTGACTTTGTAATATATGAGCGTATATACTCATTAAATGTTCGGTGTGATCTTTCTATTGTTCCTAGGGTTTGGTGGTGGTATGGTGTAGAATGCCTCAATTTTATGTTCATTAATTTGGTTAATTCCTGCAGCACTTCGTTCTTATATTCTGTGCCCAGGTCAGTTAATATTGTATTTACTGATCCATAAACCAAAATGAGGTGTTCAAATATGGTTTTGGCTATTGTTTTTGCTGACTTATTTTCTATTGGAACGGCTATTAGGTATTTTGTTAGGTCACATATGATTGTTAATATATATTGCTTGGAAGTTTCTGTAATTGGTAATGGTCCTACCGTATCTATTACTACTGTATGGAATGGTTTGATTGGTGTGGGAGTAATGACTAAAGGTGCTTTTATATGCTTAGTTGTTTTATTGGCTTTGCAATTTACACAACTTTTAACATATTTGGTTATATCCCTTGTCATGTATTTCCAGTAATAATGTCTGCGAATTTTATTGATCATTCGAGTGATCCCTGGATGTCCTCCATAAAGTGGATCTTCATGGAATTTTTTCATTATTTTATTTTTCAATGCATCTTCTTCTATAATTTCAATTTTAGGGGTGATTGCAATCTTCAAAAATTTCAAATATTTATTGCCCTTTTCTTTTATTTCATGTATCGATACTTTCTTAAATATTTCATCATTTAAAGATAATTGTAATTCTACAATGTTATTACTACTGGCTTGTTTTTCAAGCTCTTGAAATAATTTATCTAAATAAATTTTTTCATTAGTAGTATATTGTTGTTTATTTATAGCTAATAGAGATTTTCTTCCCTTTAGTACTAAACAACCTAGATTGTTAGTTACTATTGTAGGTAATCTCCTAGCTTTGCGCGCTGAAATTTCTTCATATACTTGTATTTTATTAATGGGGCATTCGTTTTGCAATAAGTTTTTGTCACTTTTGGGTCGGGTTTTTGATCTAGTACTTACTGTGCGTATAACACAAGTTTTGATTTCATCGAATGTAATGCGAGACAATGCGTCGGCCGTTACATTATCTTTGCCTTTAACGTATTCGACTTCGAAATCATATTCTTCTAGGTCTAACCGTACTCTAGTAAGTTTTGAAGAAGGATTCTTCATTGAAAATAAATATGTTAGCGGTCTATGATCCGTCTGAATAATAAATTTTCGACCATATACATATGGTCTAAAATAGTTGATTGCCCAATGTATGGCAAGTAGTTCTTGTTCTATAGTAGCTTTATTTGATTCTCCCTTAGTGAATGATCGTGAAGCATATGCTATTGGTAACAATGTATTGTCATATTTTTGACTAAGTACAGCGCCACATGCTATTTTACTGGCGTCAGTAGTTATATAGAATAGTTTTGAAAAGTCTGGGTATTGGAGTAACGGTGGATTTATTAGTGCATTTTTTAGTTGTTTGAATGCGTTATTGCAGTCATCTGTCCAATTGAAAATTTCTTTCTTTTTGCTTAGATTATTTAAAGGTTTGCTAATAGTTGCAAAATTTTTAATGAATTTTCTGTAGTAGTTGCAAAACGCTACGAAACGTTTAGTTTCATCTTTATTTGTTGGTTTCGGATAGTTTTTAATGGCATTGTATTTATTACTGTCCGGTAGAATTCCGTTGCTGGTGCATTTGTGACCCAAAAATGTCACATCATGACAGAAAAATTTGCATTTCTCGGGATGCAATTTTAAATTGAATTTTTGGCAAGTTTCAAAAACATCTTGTAAATTTTTTATCATGTGTGCAGTTGAACAACCGACCACTATTATGTCGTCCATATACAGAAATACACTTGATGGTTTTAAGCCTGAAAATGCCATTGTCATCATTCTTTGGAATGAATTTGGGGAAACTTTTAGGCCAAATGGTAGTCTTTTGAAGCGAAATGCTCCTTTGTCCGTTGAGAATGATGTAATGTCTCTGGAGCTTTCATCCAGTTCTATTTGATGGAAACCTGACATAAGGTCTAGTGTCGAAAAATACTTTGCTTTGCCTAATTGGTCTAAAATATCATCAATGCGTGGTAGTGGAAATTTGTCTGACAGTAATTTTTTATTGACTTGGCGATAGTCGATTACTAAACGCCATCTTTTGTCTGCCGATCCTGGCAATGGTTTTTTAGGGACTAATAAAATGGGACTATTGTATGGTGAACATGATGGTTCTACTAGATCATTTGTTATTAGTTTTTCAACCTGCTTTTCTATTTCAGTCCTTTGTGTTTCCGGTATCCTATAATTTTTTATGTACACTGGTGTTTCATCACACATTCTCAACTTTTGTTTATAAAAATTATTTTTAGAAATTGGTTCCGATTCTAATCCAAAAACATCAGTATATTTTGAACATAATTTAGTTAATTCGTTTTTCGCTATGTCCGGAAAATTTGCTTTTAATTTGTCAAGTATTTCTTTTGATCTAGGTTGAATTCCATTTTTATTACCTAATTTGACAACTTTGTACTGATCTACGGATTCATAATTTAAATTTGGCATGTTGATTACCTTAGTGTTATTGGAAGTATTTACAAAACAAACTACTGGATTATTTAAGTTTGTGAGAGTATTTGCTACAAAGACCTCATCATCAATTTGTTGATGTGGAATTAATACTGACTTATTGCCTTTGGGTAGTTTAATTTCTTTAGCTACTTCTGATCTTGCTGGTAAAACAATTGTTCCACTTTTTGGTCCTCCTAGCATCGGTAATTCAATTGAACAATTGGAATATGGTCTAATTATAAATTTACTACTTGAGGGACCATAATCTATTATACAGTTATATTGACGTATGAAGTCAATACCCAAGATTCCATCACATGGGATTTGGAAATCATTTGGTACTACGTGTAAGTTATGCAAAATTGGATTGGTGTACTCTTTGAAATTAAAAGAAATTAGTGTTGTTCCTAACGCTGTTATGCTACCTTGTCCAATACCTCTAATTTTTGTTTTATGTGTTTCATCTATTTCACCATGAATAAATTTACATTTGAGGAGTGAAATATCCGCTCCAGTATCTATTAGAAATGTGATACTAGTGTTGTTAGATGTAATATTAAGTTCAATAAAGCTACATAAATTTAAGTTTAGAGTGCAAATGCTTGAGTAAATATTATTATAAATATTTTTATCACTTTTACCACTTGTGGGCTCAATGCCCCCAGTTCTTACTGGGGGACCTCGGAGTTTTCCGAAGTCTCCAATGTATGTACATTACGGTGTCCTTGTTCATTTCTATTGTTGCCATATCTGAAGTTATTATTTCTATTTATATAATTATTAGAAGTATTTCTTACCCTATTATTATTATAATTGTTATTGTTGCTATAAGTCCTATTGCTAACAAATCGCTGATCATTCCTGCTTCTGTTTCTAGTGTTAGAAAATCTACTATTGTACCTATTGCGGTTTGAGAATTGTTGTAGATACCCTTGGTTTGGTTTACTCCTACAGTGTAGTATATTTGTTGCTGATGGTCCAGGCTGTGAGTTTAGTATCTTTGTAACTACTTGCTCAATGCTTGTGAAATTTCCTGCTTCTATAATTAATTTAGTACGATCCGAATTGACATTTCTTACTACAGCCTTAACCGTGGCTTGTACAGCATACTTGCTTGCGGTTTCTTCAGGCAGTCCGTCTGATATATATGCAGAGGCAAGTGATTTAGATAACGTTTCAATTTCTTGAGCGAATGCTGTAGTCGTTTTGTCAGCCTGGCGTGTAGCCATTAATTTGGACATCAATATTTCCGCCGATTCGCCTCTTATGCTTGTTTTTAGTTTTGATATTATTTCAGTGATGGTATTTAATCCATTAATCGTGGCTCGTGTGTTGCCACTAATTTTGGTGTGTATTAGCTGAACTGCTAAAAGTTCATGTGTTGCCTTTACCGTATCCAACAAGGCTAGAGCATCTAAAAATTTTTGTAGGTTTTCAAATCTTCCGTCGAATTCCGGCAAGATTTTTGAGGCCAGATCAATGAACTTCGATGAGTCCATTTTAGTGAAATTTTCTTTGGTACAAAATAATGTATTATTCAAATCAGAGGACTCTAAAATATCCTCGGCTTCTAAAGCTTTCTTATAAAATTGAAAATAACCTTTCTTGTCGAATTGAATGTCAAAGGTTGTAGATAACTTCGGTACTAATGCTTTTAATTTTTCATTTAGGAATTCAATAATTTCATATGCTTCTCGCCTATGTTGTTTAGTTAGGGTAAAGTCTATGTTATAATATGTTTGCAAAATGTTGTTGTAATGGATATGTATCAATTCTAAATGTCCTTGTATTGTGTTAGCACTTGGAATTTTGCGTTTATTAATACATTTGTATGATTTCAGAAACAAAGCTTTAGCATTTTCAAATTGAGTTTGTAAAATTTGCCAAGTGGGTGGTTCGGGTTGAGACATTAAATGAAATAGTATTTATGAAAAATATAGTTCTGTATTGTAAGTTCTGTCAAATGTTAAATTTATTAATCTTTTCCTCAAAAATTTTATTTTTGCATACCTATCACTGCTATTCTTTTGCCCATCATTTAATATATTTAATTTCTCTTATTAGTCATTACCTATATATATTTTTTTTTAAATTTTACAAGTTAGTATTTTTTTTTTAATTTAATTGGGTCATTTTCAGTTTAATGCCCTTTTCAAAGTTGTCATTAATTGTGTTTTTAAATTTTGTATGTTTGTGTGTCGTACCATTCTTAAATTACATAAGTTCTTTTTTTTTTTCAAAATATTGTGCAATATGAAGTTCTTTTTTTTTTGTTTGTGTTTTAAATTAAATTACTTGCACTTTTTTACTTGGATTTTTATTTTAACATTTTTTTTTTTTTTTTTTTTATTATATATTTTTTTTTTTTTTTTTAATACAGAGTATTACGTAAGTTTGTGCAAATGTGGCTTATCATTTTTATTGTTTTTAGTACAAAATTTATTTTGTATAAAAATTGTTAAGCATGTATTAAAATAATTTTGTATTCTATATTCTTTGGTTGTTTCTTGATGAAACCTTTTTTATATACTTTAAAATAATTATTAGTATGATTAATACTACGGTGATTAATAATATAATATCGATTTTATCAATTTCATTAATTGGGTGTTCAATGCGCGGGTTTTCTGTCTTGTCATCTTTTTCCGTAGCTTTTCCGACTTCGTATCCTGCAATTATTAAAGGTATTGAAGATAAAATTTTCTTCCACCACGTCATACTGTAGATTATTGTTTGTTCTTTGATAATTTTAGTTTTCGCTTGATCGCCAATCGTTCCTTCTTGTCGCCGCATAGATTTAACTTGTTGTAGAGTATGGCTACCTCTCGCCTTTTTTGAAACCGCTTGCCAGCGCGTTTCTTTTTCTTTACGGTTTTTTGCAGGGGTTGGCTTTCTGTTTGTATTTTCTTTTGCTGTCTTCGTCTGTACTCCTCTATAGTTATTGGCTTTGGGCCGGCGTTGATAGGTAGAGGTTTGTAGACTGGTGCTGTTGTATTTGTAGGAGTTGGTATGTATTCTTCCCTAAGGTATTGTTCCCATCGGTTGAATATTTCCTCAATTTCTTCTTCCATAAAAAAAATGTTTATTGGAATTTTGGTGAAAATGGGGAAGAGAAAAAAAATTTTTCCACGGGGGTTAAAAGATGGTCCTTTTAGGACTTCGGATGAAATGATGTTTTTTTTTTCAGTTTGAAATTTTAAAACTCAACACGTCCTGTCACGGTCGCCATGTAATGAGATAGTAAGTTTCTTTCCCTGTAGCCCTTTCTACTTTTAAACAGCTGTAAAGGGTGTCAGCTAGTAAATCGGCGTTTCAAAAAGAAACTGCCCAAATTGGAGACTATAATTAATAAGGCAGGCAAGGTTATTGCCGGTTTTGCTTTATAATTTCAAATCCTCCTTTATTCATAAATGTTCTAGCTTATATACTCTAAAATCTTATCTATAATTGAGTGATTTCTAAATCACTCAATGTGTTTCAAATTACTATTGTTTTACTATTTTAGAATAAAGTATTTAAATGTACAACGTAGTCATATTTCAAAAATGTGTCGCCAATTGACAATCACAAAGCAATCCAAAACGTATCGTAATTTTTGACCATGATACTTTTGTTCTAGTTTGCTTTGGTGGTCTTTAGCCAACTTCAACACATTTAAATGAGTGTCACCCTACTTGGTTGAAGTTGATATGCACACACTATGAATGCTGTATGACTACATGTGGTATTATGATTTATTGGGAGGTGTACTTAAAAGATGTATGTTATTTATACAACAATCCTTCGAAGTGGGGTTCGAGTTTACCAACATTCACGAAGAGGCAACAGCAAATACAGCATCAGCAATTAGGGTTTCGTGTGGAAATTATTATTGAAAAGATCAGACTTGTTTTGTGAAACACACAATTTCGAAGCAAATGATTTTCAAAAACTAAATAAAAAGTTCTTGTTTTATAGATCACACGAATTATAGCATTCGAGGATTAAATAAAATGTTATATTGCAAATGCCAAATAAGCAAAAAACTACAAATAACAAGAAATAAGTCACAATTTACTTTTTGAAATCGTGTGATTTACAAAACAGGTCCGCATAGCAAAAAGTATTGCTTTTCCACTATCAACACCTTCAACAGCTCTAAACAAAATTCTCTAGCCTCCCTCGTATACTGAGCGAAAAAAAAATTAATTATATTTAACAAAAATAAAATAGTAATAAACATTATTTTTTATTTAGTTCATAAAGTGTAGTTGGTTGTTTTTATAAATATTTCATTGAATAGTCAAATGCACTCACACTCACACAACTGTATATAAAGTGCAGCATAGTTGTAGGCCGATAAGTTAATTAGTATAAAATGTTTATAATTTATTTGGCATGCCTTTAAAATTATTTTAATATACATAATTTGTGTGAAATTATAATTGCTTTTTCTTAATTGTTGCCGTTGTTGTTTAATTAAAAGTTAATAAATAAATAAATTAGGCGTGAAATGTTTGTTTGTGGTTAATTTTGTTGGTGTTTAGGCTTTAAAAAACTCGCATCTTTTGTGTTTTTTTTATAATTATATAAGTTATTGTTGCATATATTTTGGGGTGTTACGCATAAAATGTTTAATTTTGTTTTGTAATTACATAATTATTTTGCAATAAGTCAACATTGTTTAAACAATGTGCTCGATGGCGATATTTTTATGAAAATATTTATATATTAAAATTAATTGTTTGTGCATAATTAGCCGCACTCTATTTTGGTTTATGGTGAAAGGAATGGTTTGGCTCAAGTTCAAATCTGAGTTTATCCGTTTCTTTTTTAATTTAAAAAATTTATTAAAATATTTACAAAAAATTATTATAAAAAATATTTAATATATATTTTTCCTTTTTCCTAATACGTCATAATTTTGTTTATTTTATTCGGCAATATTTTACATAAAGAAACCTTTTTATTTTTTTTTCATATTTTTAATTTGAGCCAAGCAATTCCTTTCAATATATACAAAGGAATTGTTTGGCTCAAGTTCAAATCGGAATTTACCCGTTTTTTTTAATTTAAGAAATTTATTAAAATTTTAGAAAAAAAATTATTATAAAAATATTTATACAATATTTTTTCTTGTCCATAATGATTTTTAATTTTGTTTATTTTTTCACATTTTTAACTTGAGCCAAACAATTCGACTAATTACTTAAAAACATTAATTAGAAAAAACTTTTAAATAAACACAAAATCATTAAAGAAAATTTTAAGCTGCTCATACACGAGCGATTTGTGCGTGTGATTTTCTCGCGTACCATTTCTGCACACACGACGAACAAATCACAACAACCTTAAACATCAAAAAGAAAACATGAATTGTGGAGCTGATGATGCAACTGCACTTTTGTTAATTTATTTGTGTACACAACAAAAAAGGAATTAAAAAAATGAGATGAAAAAAGACGAATGACTGGCTTTTAAAAAGAAAGGCGCGGTCACATGATATTATTAAAAAAAATATGGAAATCACAACTTCAGAACACTGTAGAAATTTTTTACGCTTGGACGCCAAATTGCATTTTCTTCTTTGAAAATTTCAATAAATTCAATTCAAAATTTTACCACAAATAATATTAAAAGTAACTTAATAAAATTAATAAATAACCGAAAATGATAATTGAAGAATACAAAAAATTTTTGTATGCTAAACATCTTCGCAATAGATACAATAAAAATTGTAAAATGTTCGCGCACAAGCCCACCATCGAACAAAGCACAAGAAATATAAAATTTTCAATTATTAGTGATTTGTGCGCTCACAGCCGCATTAACAAGTAACAAGACGTCGAGGACGAACAAATCACACGCACAAATCAGTCGTGTGTGGGCAGCTTTAGCGAAAAACTTTTTAATAAGAAATTTATTAAATTTGTTACAAAATTCAAATGTAGATTCAAATTATCCAAAAATAATTTCTTTAATTAAGAAGATATGGGTAAAACTCAGATTTGAACTCAAGCCATAAAAATTTCATTTAATTTTATTATTTATTTATTAATATTTTTGTTAAATATCCAACAAAATTTTTTAATTAATTTTTTTTTAATTTATTAATTGAGATTTCCTCGATATCTTTTTTCAAAGATTTTCAAAAACTTTTGTTTTTGAGAGTTTTTAATTAATGTTAAAAATTTTAAAAAAGGATGAATGAGTCAAATTACATCAGGTCGCAGAACAAGCATTTGCTGTACCGGCAAATGCCCCATCAATTAATCCTTTGGAAATAGAATACGAGAATCTATCTAAAATTATTCATTGAATTATAATTAAAAACCGTTATGGCCTCATTTATAAACACTTAACAAAGTTATAGTAGGTTTATTGTTAGATTTCTAATCCACACATTAACTTTATTAACTGTGCCCAAAAATATAGATTAAGAATTGCGCAATATACAACGTACTGTGTTAAATTTGGAGCACTTGGCAAGTGGGAATACTTGCGACAATATGTGTAAAAAAAGGACGAAAAAGTTAAAAAGCTTAATGTGTAAATTGTCTAAGACATTTATAAAATATGGTTTTGTAGGGTCCACAAGAGCAACCACCCCATTCGCTAATTATAATACGCCAAGCTATTTAGTTAAAATTTAAAATATGCACAAATTACTGAAAGCCAAATAAAAAGAATACTGCAACAATTCGAACTTTAACTCAAAACTGCCTCACTTGTTTCAAAAGATAACAGCCATGTGTTCAGAAAAAAAACATTGTCCTATTCACGTTGAAGTTTTATAATTTATTTGAACAGTTTTCTGTCCTTACATTTTACTGTTTACATAATCCTTTAAGGCCGAAAAAAAAATACTTCAGCCCAGAGTTTATATACAGCATACTTAAAAAAAAAATTTTTTTGTAGCCTACTTAAAGGCATTATGTTCACAAATTTGTATACAATAAATTTTTTTGTCCTGTAGCCGTTACAAAAAAAGTTTGTGTTGCTTTCACTGCACTGGCCTGCATTGTATGAATATTAAAAATTAAATCCAAACAGAAAAAAATAATATATTCCATACGTTCGATTAAACAAAAATGTAAAAAAGGGGAGCTAAAATTGTTTAAAAATGGATAGCAGGAAGGCAGGCAGGAAAGAGAGAAAATAAACCCTGTTTTATTGTAAATTAAGCATGACTGTTCACGCACGTATGCGGTTTTTAGCAACATGCATAAACTTTCATCAATTGGTCGCATAATAAGCGGATTTTATTTAGTAAAACATGGTGCACAACAGCAACATTGACAACAAGAGCAGCATACATTTATCACATCCGGACAACGGCATTTGTACAACAGTACAAACCAAATGCGATTATAAAAGCGTAGCAGGCTTTTAGGAGGGACAAATAAATTAGGGAATCCGCCAAAAATAGCTAAAGCATACTTTTAGAATGTTTAATTAAAGTTCAAATAATAAATAAATATTTGCGTTATTTACATTTTCATGTTTGCAATCAATTAAACACTAAAAAATCATATTTTATTAAGAAATTAAATCTTGCAGTTATGAGAAAAATTTTGGAATTTCTTTATATGAATTTATGTAATTTTCGGGAGTGCAGAAAATCTTTGGAAAGATATTTCATATTGAAAAGGCATGTTTCTATGAAAAAGCATATTTATAAGGAAACCCTTTTATTAGTTGAAACATTGTGTAAAATAGTTGCAATGTTTATGTTGCGAGGGCGGCCTTCGAATAATTATTATCACTCCGATCGTTACTTTAAGTTATTTATAATAAAAAAAGATTCTTTGCACCAAACAAAATTTTGTGCTTTACTCGTAACCATGTTTAATACACAAGGCTCACATTAAGCTTTTTGTTAAGAATCAAAATTTTTGGATCAATTATTTGTCAATTATTTATTTATCACTCCTAAAAGTATACAAAAATCAACCTAAAAAAAAAAGTATTTATAAATTTCATTTTAAAGATTAAAAGTAATTCAATTCCGAGTATACTTTTCATTTTCTGAAAAAGCAATATGCGAATATAAAACAAATTTCAAATGGAACTTCGTTTCGTTAAAATATTATCAATTCCCAGAACATCTGGGTGCAAAAACGTCTGGTCTGAAAATTAAATATTTTTTATTGGGTAATTCGTTACCTGAATAGAAAACAAAAAGTTGACTTCAATTTCTAAAGAGATCTCTATACAAAAATTTAAAATTGTTGAAATAAAAAGACAATAAGCGTGAACATAAACACCCCATTCCAGTTGTCAACATCGGCATCACGTCAATACAATACCAAAAAATTGTGGCTTATCTACCCGTTGTCAAAAACAAATCTGACTACTATTGACAGGCTCATGTTATTTTCTAGACCGTAAAGAACTGTCGGTAGCACAAACTTGTTTTCGAGAGCAAGAGAGCCCTGATATTTTGGTATTGCATTGATGTGACATCGATGTTGACAACTCGAATAAGGGTGATTGACTTGGATTTTCAAATAAAAAGCTTTGTCTATTATATCTATTTAAACTTTTATACATTAAAAATTTTCTTTCAACGTCTAATGATGTTAGAGACAGCATCTTCAAAAGTGAACACGTACTTCAGCATCATTTTTGAAAACTGCTTTGATTTAAGCAAATGTAGACTGGAAATAACACGTAGATGGCCTAAAAAAATTATTAAAACGTTTCAATTGCTAAATATACAATCTGTTGATCAGAATTTAAATTGGTTTGCTTCCATTTCGAAAATATTTTTAAGCATATTTGAAACAAAAGGGTTGAATGCGTTTTATAAACTGAAAAAAGTTGGCTAAATATGCTGTTCGGACTACCATATGCAAAAATGCTATCAAGGGTAAAATATGCAAAAAAAAAAATTTTAAAATATGCACAAATATGCATTAACAAATCGAATTAAAAATTCATAAAAATGTCTGCAACGAATAAATATTCTATTTCCGCTTGCATAGGTTGCACAAGAAAAAACATGCAATTGCATATTTGCGGTTTCCCAGGTTATGCCCATTTAAAATGGAAATATTTAGTCACAATCTAATTGCAATGATTGGTTCAAAGTTGTAATGTCATCAGATATATTTTATAGCACTATTTTCTAAAAACCTTATATGGTCGTCCTTTATGACTATAGTCATCTTTGTACGGCAATTTTGAAACCGTCCTCGTACAAAAATAATCCATATATTTCACATACAACTTTTGCTGAAATACTTTGACTTACTGCCAGGGCATTAAAATGTAAATTTTATTTTTATTACTATATTTTCTTTTTAATACAGTAAATAACTTTGCTGGAATTTTAAGCCAAAGAAAACTTTTCAAATTCTTAAATAAATTCAAAATACTGAAACTAAGGCGTATGTGTGTATGTGTATGTGTGCGTGCGTGTATCTATACGATGTGTAATATCTGCCAAAATATTTGACTACTTCATATTTATATGTTATCAGAAAACGAGTTTAAAGTTTGCAAGTTCCTCACACCTTGATGGAAAAATAAAAAAATATTCACCTCTCTCTCAAGAGATATTTGTATGAATTTTTCAAACAAAATGAAGAGCGATACGATGAATATTTCTGCATTCTTAACTCAAAAATTACGTTTTTTGAGATATGACTACGTCGCAATAAAGCAGCGATATGTGCATTTTGGGGTCTTTCGGACGTAAAAAATTACGCTGTTTTCGGATTTAATTTGTTAGGAAGCTCTTTTTTTTTTGCAGACTTCTTTTCCAAAAAATCCTACAATTCGCGAATTTTATACACCTTTATATCTGTTTACATAATGTTAGGGTGATCGACTCGGTTTTTCAACCGGTTTTTAAAACCGGATTTTTTACAATACGGTTGTCGGTTTTTTCAAAATGTTGATTTTTCGAATGTCGAACAGTCCGGTTTTTTTATAATTAAAAACCGGCTCACTTGCATACTTTTCGATTTGTATATTTTTCCAATAACATTAGTTTTTACTATATTAAAACTTAGAATTCAATTATCAGTACAATTTCACAGTTTTTGCGAATCTACAAAAGCAAATATCATGTACTTATTAACCCGGGACTAACCTTATTTCCTTGAAAATTAAATTGACGTTTTATCAGAACTAAATGACACTCTTAACCCATTAGAAATTGCTGTCAATCCAAAAATTAAACAACATTGTTGGAAACAGGGAATTTTCTTCTTTTTAATTGTATCAAAATTTAGTTGAATTTAAAAAAAAAACGAAAAAGTTAACGTCGCTTGAAGGTTTTGAATACTTTAATACTGTATCTCAATACTGGAAACTTCCCCAAAAAGTTAATACTTACTTAATACTTACTGCTTGTGAGTGAAAACTTAATATTGAAAACAACAATAAAATACGAAAATTTGTTTTTGTTTTCAATATAAATTCTCACTCAGAATTTTGTTTTCATTGGGTTGATATTTTGTTTGTCCACATGAACTGTTAACTCTTTTTTTTTTTAATAAAGAAAATTCAAATCAAAACGTCTGTGTAATAATTTTCTCACAAAAAACCGGTTGACCGGCTTTTCCTGAATTTTAAAAGCCGTAAACATGTTTTACAAAATTTCAAATATTCGAACTATTCGAAAACCGGTTTCTGGAAAATTTCGAATAATCGATCACCCTACATAATATACTATAAGGCTGCTTAAGGCAAGACAACATTTGCCTGTAGCCACTGGGAGTATAATAATTATGTCAATAGATTTTTTATATTTCTTTTTTCCATTCATGTTAATTTAAATTTTAATTTATTTAAAAAAATTTGTTCTTAAACAAAAACAAAAAATTTTTTTTAATTTAATTTACAAAATTGAATTGAGGAACTTGAGCCTAATTAAAATATCTTGAATTCGAACTTCTGCTCTTGCAGTTTAACAAAAAATCGCCACACAATTTAATTTTAAATTTTCCCTAAACTACATATTTAATAAAAATCTTTTTGTTTTCATTATTCCCGCTGCATTTTTTGCACATTTCTAGTGAAAAAAAATAAAAAATTAAAAATACATATTTCCGTTCTTAAATTTCTTTCTCTTGCACTGAATGTGTTATTGCTGTCATTAAAATTTATTTACTTCCACCCATAAAGTATGCTATAAATATCTGCTGAACAAAAATAGAGTTTTTTTATAGCCATTCTATAACTTTTACTCTCCCATTCATATATTTTTATAGAATTGTGAAAATGAAAATATGTTTTCTGCTCTAAGAGTTGTAATTTTGTTAACCCATTTGCTGCCGTGCATATTTTTATATATTTCCTATATTTTTAATATTCACATATTTCATTTTAATAATGGAGAAATAGTTTCAACAAAAAAGCCTTAAAAAAAACAAACAAAATATACTATGAAAATCTACAATTACGCATAAAACTCGCCAGCCATGCAGCAAAAACTAAAAATAAAATGAGAAGCCCAAAAAAACAATAGTAAAAAAAACTTAATAATATAAAAATATTTCATTGCATACTTTTCATTGCAGTAACAGAAGAAAGCATAACTTCAACAGTTCATTGTTTCCGCTTTTAGCTAAATCAAATAGAAAATAGTGCAAAAACAAGTAAGAGTTCTATATTCGGCTTTGCCAAATGTTATACACCATTCATTCACCCTGTAACACCGTAACACGTATGAGGTCATACAGAATTATAGCAGTACAGCATAAGAAACTTGTTGCGGGCGGTCAGTCATCATTCATGGACCGATTAGACTAATTTTCATATAGACAAAGAATGCAGTCCAACAGCCGATCAACAGAAAGGCAGATAGATTGACATCGTTAATCCGACTTCTCTATCTTTAAGGATGCAGAATAGATATCCTTTATGAGGTCGGGTCGCAAATGAATATTTGTAGAAATTGCAAACGGAATGAAAAAACCTATAAATTGCACTTTTCACATTTCCATGGTGAACAAAAAAAAAATTAACTTCTTTTTCATATAAACATTAAAAACAGAAGAGCAGTTTGCTGGTTTATGCAGGAATAGCCAATAAAAAAGGTACCATCAACATAATTATCGATTTCCCATGTTTTCTAATTGGATGCAAACCAAAAATCATTTCTGTTTGATTTCTAAAAATAATTAGAAATAACAATGAAAACTTAACTAATCAAAATAAAAAAGGTAATTTAAATAAAAATGAGAAATTCACTTGGCCAATAAAATGGGTGCAGCGAAAAACAACTGCATATAATCCTGCAACCAAAGGATCAAGTTCTTCACACTATTTTGATAACCAGAAAATTTATATGAATTGATAGCTGTAACGTAGGCTGCACGAGATTTTTTAAAGCAATTTTATTTTTCAAGATATCATCGTCATGGAAACAACTTCAAATTGTTAAATCCATGAATCGTGAAACATCATTACACTTATTACTTTTATTCACAAACATACTTGATGATTTGATTTTTATTAGTGATTTAAATTGCGTTAGAATGTTTTTAAAAATCAAAACAAAAAATTATGGCCCCAAAATATTTGTGAGAAAAGAAAACGAAAACTTGCTCATAAAAACTTCAAACAGCTTTTTTCCTTGAATGCAATATGTAACACTCTGGATGAGAATTGGAAAAGCAACTTCACTTTTGGTATCTGAGTATAAATTAAAAAGATCATCCATATTCTGCGATCCTATATAATTTCCAAATTCATTATACATATTAGGTGAGGAAAACAACCTCACCTTTGTATAATAGTTATAATTATAATGATATGGATCAAAACCCTCCCTTGCTTTTATATACTCTAAAATAAAATAATCTGCAGAATACTGTTTTACTGTGGCAGGATCAACCAATTGCACTTTTCCTGATTTCTTGTCAATTTCTATAACAAATGGCTCAATAGTGCTACTTGTACTAATTTTAAATATGACTAATATGCTGATATGAGTGTTTACTAAAAAGGTGTAGTGTAGTGTACATATTTCAGGGACCACCAATTTGATCCCCCATTTTTATAGAATTTTTCTAGAAGCACAATATAAAACAATTTTTTTTTATGAAAAACCCATCTTCAGCAATTGAATCAAAGTAAACTTTCAACCAAGGCGAATTTACAACAGGTATTAATTGCACTTGGTAGGACCAGCCGCCATACAATAAGTGCTGGTGATATAATTGTGGAGGCAGGTGATGAACTGTTGCGACACACAGATGCGCCATGAACAAACTTTAACGTTGTGTTTATATCAGTAACCGTAGCCACAGCGCCAGTAGCTGCAACCGACGCTGGTGTAGTGCGAATGGGTGTAACTGACCTTTGACTTGCAGGCATAAAGCATTACAGTCTGTTCTGCAGTTACGCCTACACAAACACCCATCATTTGCGCGGCCGTAATAGTAGTAAAGGGGTAAATAAGTCGCTATCGTTGCTCTATTAGTAACGGCAATCGAAGTATTTGACACTCATATGACTAGAACTGTATCTAAGAGCTGCAACTCCTGCTTCTGCAACCGGTGTGTTTAACAAACTGACTGATAATTCGTGATGTCGCATGCGAAATACTTCTCGTCCAGTTTTCCTTAACCATTTTCATATCCACATTTTCCCAGGACATTTTTTTATTTTTACTTTTCATTTATTTTTTATTTTCTTATAAATTTGTTAACCATTTTTGACACACACATCTATTCTAATTTTCAAGGCGAATTTGGATGAGACTACCCGATGTGGATCTATCTTGCGTTCAATAAAATTTATTAATTTTAAAAATGTCCATTAAATTCTAATGCAGTAACAAGAGTACCTATTTTAATGGCCACATCTGTACATATAAAAATAAATGAACAAAAAATATATTCACGCTGAGATTAGAAGGATATAGCAACAACTAGTGGATGTAGTGGTAATACGTTCACTAATATGAACATGAGTTGGTTGGTTTTGCACAAGAATTCGCTTTTTTCCAGGTTTTTTTTTATTCTTCTCCACAAAGACAAAAAAAACTTTATGGAGGATTAAAAAATTTATTTTTATCGGTAAAACAAAAAGCGCAATAAAAACAAAAAGCAGTAAATACGAGCAAAAATGATGCGAAAAAGGTGACTGGTTTCAGTCAGTGTTAGTGGTTGCATGCAAAAACCGCTGTCATGCGTTTCGCGGTAAAATTTTATTTCACTACGTTTTATGTGTGCATATGAAAATTTTTTCATTTAAATCGACTAAGTGAAGAGCAAAAAGTATCATAAACAGTCATGCATGAGAAGAGTCAATGGAGTTCATACAGTGGAGCATTTTTTTTTTTCAAAAAAAAAATAACACTCAGGCAATTAGTATGTCTACCAACCAGCAAGTGTGTTTGTTACCTTCTTTGGGAAAGGGATAGTTAGAGAGGACAGACAGTGAAAGTGAGAAAGCTTAATGTTTACAACTCTGATATTGCGCGTGGTAACAGTTTTTAGATCTGTATGGCAGCGTCTCTGATGTCAAGTAGGCGCATTAAATGTGTTAAGCTGTGTAGCCATTTTTTTATAAATAAGTTTTTCGCTACAATACTAAAATACTTAATTTGTTTGTCTCACCGAAACGAAACGGGGAGCCCCGTAGACTAGTCGATTCCTGCCTCGACCCTGGGTGTTTCTGCAGACAAGCCAAAATGGCTTCGCGGTTTGTGTTTGTTCTTTATAAAAAACAAGTTAAAAAAAAAACATTAGGAAATTGTAAGGAAAATTTAAATAAAATAAAGACTATTAGGATTGGAATAGGCAATAGATTTTATTCAGTAATGTGAACCTTCACATTCTCAACGTGCCTGCGAAGATATCTAGAATAAGGAAGTTTTTTAGTATTGAAAACAGAAGTGGTAATTTTACGACATTTTAACCAATTTGGTGTTTATATTTTAGTAATTAAAAGGACAGAGACAGAAAGTAATTTACATAAATTTCTATCTACACTAGATACTCTCTCTCTCTATATATACATATGTATGTTGTGATTCAGATGTGGAAACACTCTTGATCATTGTATTTTATGACAGATTTTGACATTAACAATATATTAACATATATGAAAGAAAGCAACTACCATCCCAGGCACTGATACCAGCAGAAATTTAACAAAATTTAACATATCTCGAAAATATTCTCCATTTTTCTCTACACACAAAAATAAAGTTCCCCACATTTTTTCCTACTCTAAAAATTTATTGATTTTAGGAAAAAAAGAACATTTTATTTAGGTTTTTAAAGTTAAAAATTGACTAATAATAATAAATAACATAAATTTTTTTAATTTTAACGACCTCCAATATCTGCCTTTGTGCCATCATAGTTCTCAAACGACTGTATTAATTACATTTCTTCAAAAATTATTTAATTTTTAAGGGAAGTCTTTGGATTAACTTAAGAGCTGTTTCACCATTTTCTTTTTGTAATTCTTCGCATTCAGTGTTAATATAGATTTTTAAAATTTTTAAAATAAGGATGTGGAGATCGTAGAAAGTAATCAAAATTTAAATTCTGAGCTTTTAATAAAATTGTATCCAAGTTATAAAAATGTGACCCGGAATGGAAAGAATGAAAGTTATTATTTTTTTTTTCTAAGAGCGCATCTGAATATTTAAAAAAGCTTAATAAATATTTCTAAAGAGTCTTATGCCGTTTTCTTTTCATAAAAAATTAACATTTATTTTACTTTTTATCAACAAAATTGCAAATCAAAGTTTTCTTAAGACAAAAATTTTGCCTCGTAAGTGATGATACAATAATTTCTAATAAGAAATTCAAGAAATTTCAATTTCAAATACTTCAAGAAATCATTATATTGCAAATTTTCAATAAAAAGGGCAAAAAATTTTGCACAATTTTTTTGAAAAGAAAACGTCATTAGATAATTCATAAGTATATTAAACCAAAAAAAAACTTCTAAAATTTTTTACATATAAACAGCTCTATCACAGATTTTAATTGCACGCGAAAGCGATTTAAATCTGTAAAATTGTTATTTAGGAAATCAAAAAAAAAATCTTTGAAATCATACCGCTTTTCTCAGAATTTGAAAAGACTTTTCCCAATAGTTTCATTAACGCAAATATATATAAAATATGCATTCCTCATTAAGCGGCAAATAAATATTTGCTCCACGTGATTTCAATATTAATAAAATTTTTGGTGAACTTTGCGGGTTAAAAAGATTAAAAGTGGCATCTTAAGTTACTGCAAAGAGAAATTCAAAAATAAACTTGATATGAAAAAAGCAAAACAAAAACGACCAGAATTACAAGTCCGAATGAAAATTATTTTTTATTTTTATTTGTTGCCGCCCCACGGTTGTCTACATTATATGGTATGTATTTAATAAAAGCCCTGCCAACAAACCTTTCAATTTGCGTTTTGTATCTTAGTAAAAAAAAGTATTTAATTTTCTCTATACAAAATTTACAGGTAGAAGAAAAAGTTTAAAACACCGCAACATTAAATTGAAGGAATTTTTTTAATCATTTGTAGCACATATTCAGGCGGATGGCTGGCTGAATTACTATAACTTAAAAAAAGTTAACGCAGCAGCATTCAGACATATTGTAACAGTTTTATCTCTAAATCCATAACGGCAGTAATGGTGTCGAAATTCTTATTAAAAAAATAGAAGCAAGCAAAAAAAAACTAGGGTTACATTTTAATGGGATTTTTTTTTGTTGGTATCTTATTTTTCTATGCAATTCAGTTAAATAATGTTTGTTTAAGCAGATTTCCTCTTTTTTTTGCTTTGCTTTAGAATATTTTACTTTTTTGCTGCTGACCCACATTTTTGCCAAGTCATCAGTTAAATGTTGCCTTTGTTTTTGTTTTTCTTTTTTCTGAAAATTTCAACTGAGTGCTGATCTGAAGCAGTTTTTGTTTGAAATTGATGTTTTAATTTCACTTTGTGAATATTGAACGAAATTACAGGGTGGAAAAAATGCCTTTTGTTTTTTTTTTACATGGAACAAACTGTTGCTGCTCTTTAGAATGAGTTTTTCAGTTTAGTTTCAGATTTTTTTATTCGTTTTTGTTTTTTGCTATTTCAGCCTTATGGTAGGCCATAGAAATTTAAAATTTATAGCGGTTTAAATTATGCAGTGAAAAATATTTGAGTGCTAAATTTATTATTGTGCAAAATCTTAAGGAATTGTAATATTTCTTTTTATTAGCGCCTTAAGGTATACAGCATAGGAAATTTTGTGCCAAGAACAATAACGTTAAGGCAACAAAATTATGGGCCATAAAATTGCTGGGCAACTAAATGGCTGGGCCACAATATTTGTGGACCACCGAATTGCTGGGCCACCAAATATCAAATACAATTCCGACTACATTGTATTCTATAACAACCCTGAATATGTAAAAAATAATCTTTTATTACATCACCTTGAAAGCCCAAATATTGAAAAGGTCAAATATTTAATTTAAACAAATCAAAGCACGATATTTTGAAAAAAAGCATATGTAATTCCTAATTTCATGAGTAATTTTGGCATAATGCATGTGTAATTTAACACTTTGTTGGTGGCAACACTGGTCTGGGTTGATAAATTCTAAAATTAATTTTCACGGACATCATATTTTGAAAATATTTTAATAACTATAATACTCTTTTGGGTATAATTTTAGGAGCTTTAACTCAATTAGTAGTTTTGTGTCATGTTAAATTTTTTTGTGTCGGAACAAACAAAACATTGTGAATTGAAAAGTTTAACTGCCGTATTCATAAAAAATAATTTGGTTTTAAAATGTATTTTTAATAAAATTCGTATAAAAAATTTGTCTTAAAATACATTTCAAATACAAATTAATTTTTTATGAATACGGTCCTAAATATATAAATATTTCGTAAAATTTCTGTGAGAGATCTTTTAGTGATTGAGCGCGGTTCTAATTGTTTTCTACAATTTCGTTAATACAAATAAAATAAAAAAAAACTGTCAAAAAGGTTTAATTTCGAACTTTGTGGCAATATTTCTTACCACAAATCATACAATGGACTATTTTTCAGTATTTAATTTATTGCTTTAGTATGAGTTTTATAAAAATATTTCAAATAAATCCATCCTTCATTTACATTTCCCATTAAGAGAAATGCCACATTAAATAAAATTACTTTTTTCTGCATTTAATTCAATAAGAAAAAAAATTCGTCTCCCTCATTATTAACATTATTATCGTTATTAACGCAAAATTTTATTTTAATTTTTCCCCCCCAGTAATTTTCACTGCGCTACATTAAAGGGGCTGAAGGAATGTACAACAAAATTTACCCGAGCATGATGACAGCTCTTTAGGCAATTGTATGGTTCAAAAACAACTTATTGAAAATGTATGTAAAAGTATTGGTTGATAATATACGAGTATTTGTGTATGTGTATGGGAATGTGTACGTGTGTAATTATGCATTCATGGGCATTCAGCCATTATGGTCAAATTTAATAAGTTTAACAACTTAAAATTTTAAACCGTGAAGCACAAACACAGGCTCAGTTACACACCACATGCTTGCACTCATCCGAAAGTATGAATTTGCCCTGCAAACATATCGTCGTCTCGAAGTTATCTTCACGTGTATCACAAAATCAAAAAAAGGATGTAAAAACTCAAGACTTGGCGAGTCAAACCTAACGTGGGTTAACCGGGTCTAAAATCCTAAACTTGTGGTCCCGAAGAAGTGGTAATTCCGATCATTTAATATTTTTTTTGTATATAAAATTGAAATTTAAACTCGTTTCTGACTCGTCAAACTGGGGGCGAATTTCGGCATTCGATATCGAACTAAATCCCATACAAAATTTTTTTGAATTTGTATGGAAATTTCATTGGATATCGAATGCCGTAATTTGCCACCTCACGTGTGTGAACCGGATCTAAGATCCTCAATTCCGATCATTTAATAATTTTTTTTTGTATATAGAATTGAAACTTTAGACTCAATTTCCCAAAGAAAAATTTTTAGGAGATACGTGAAGACGGGACGACGATATGGAAGTTTAAATTTTGATGGACTTATAACTAAAAAGAGACTTCTTTGACACACAAACAAATGTGTTTTGGCAAATTTTATTAAAACAAATACATTCTTTTATATCGAGTTTTGTACTACATTTTATATATTTGAATATCAATGAAACTTCGAATACGTCACTAAAAGGTTAATTTTATGATGGTATGAAAAGTTAAAAAAGCGAACCGCTTATATTCCGAATTTCTATTCTTTTATGTCTGTGGGACACTAAATGGTAGGAATTATTCACGTTGCTCGTTTTTCCTTAAGCGGTGAAACTTGAGGCCCATTTCTCCAAACTAAAAGTTACGAATCTACTACTCAAATACTTACAAAGAAACAACAACATTTATAAAATACTTGGTGTCATGTTCTAGTGCAAATTTCGATAGCAAATGTTTGCAGGGTGAAAACAGGAATAAAAAACGTATTTTGAATGTGTGGCTATTTAAGGAATATTGAATTACTTCTGGGTTTGTATGTGTCTACTGGCTTTAGCAATCATTATTACGTTATTATTTAATAAATCTACTGTATTAAATACAAGGATTAAAATACATTAAAGCGTGAGTGTGTGAAGGGCAGCATATAAAATTGATTCAATTTAAATCAATTTTCGTATTAAATATTACTCTCGGAAAATACATATTATTATATGCAAATTTAAATAAAATATAAAATACCCGTCTCTTCACGAAGGCGACTAATCAAATGTGACACACACACACACACACACACCAAATTAGTACGCCACAGAAAATGAAAACATATATAGCTGGTCTAGAAAAGAAAATAAAAACCCATTTACATTTATTTTGAATTATCAATTCCATTCTAAAATAAATAAGGTTTTGCAATTTTAAAAATATTTTTTTTGAAAGAAAAACATAAAATTTTTTATAATCTTTGAATACTTTTAAGAGCGACCAATAAACTTTTGTGTGCGTTTGCAGCATTTGCAGTTTTTTGGACAGAATTTTGTTAAGAAAACCTATAAAAAAAGCTTAATGAGCAAAATCCAAAATGTTATGAATTAGAAATAAACTATTTTTTTTTTTGCACAAATCCTGTGACAATCCGAATAATTGCTTTTAATCAGAAAAAACAAGTTGAGTACTTAAAAAAAAATCTTCATTTTAATAACCTTTTTTAAAACGAAAGTCATATTGTAAAAAGGTAAATTTTTGAAACTAAAATTAAAAAAAAAATTTTTTAAAGGTAATTTTTAGTGGTACTTTATCTACAAGGTACATTTTCCAAAACGGCACTTTTTGATAAGGTAGTTTTTTTATTTATAATTTACTTATTTGAAAGGTACCTTTTTAATTACTTCTTTAAAAATATATATTTTAAAAAAATTATTTAAAAAAATACTTCTTTTAAAAGGTATTTTTAAATACTTCTTTTAAAATGTACTTCTTTTAAAAACCCAACTTATTAAGATACTTTTTTAAAATATAATTTTTTTTAAGAGGTACTTATTTGAAAATGTACTTATTTACAGGGTAGTTTCCCAAAACAAATTTTTCAATAAGGGATTTTTTTAAGGTACAATAACAAAGGCACTTTTTGTAAATTTCTGTTAGAAATTTTTTTAAATACACTTTTTTAACTGATCATATTTTTAAAAAGTACATTTTCAAAAAATACTTCCTTCAATAAATACGTTTTCTAAAAGTTACTTTTTTAAAAAGTTTTTAATTTAAAAGGCACTTCTTTTAAAGGTACCTTTTGAATAGGGTATTTTAAAAGGGTACTTTATTAAGCGGTATCTTTTAAATTGTACTTTTTAAAAGCAATTTTTTTTAAATTCAACTTTTTCAAAGGTAATTTTTTTCAGGTATTTTGTAAACAGGTGCTTATTTAAAAATGTGCTTTTTTACAAGGATTTTTTAAGGTTACTTTATGAAAAGATTATTTTTTAAAAGGTTCTTTTCGAAAAAGTGTTATCTTTTTATAAAAAGGGTAGTTTTACTAAATGTACTTTTTTATAAGGTTCTTTTTAAAGGATGCTTTTAAAAACGTAATTTTATAAGGGCGATTCTTAAAATTACTGTCTTGAAGAGGTATTTTTTAATAAGTGCTTTCTAAAAAAAATATTTTTTTAGTGGTACTTTTTTTAACGGTCACTTTTTGCATAAGTTCTTTTATATATATATATTTGTTTCAAAAGCATTTTCTTCAATATAGTTTCTGAAAAACATACTTTTTCAAAATGATACTCTTTTACTAAAATAATTTTTTTTTAATATATTCTGAAAATATGTTTTTTTAAAACTATACTTTTTTAAAAATGCAATATAAAAAGATAATTTTTTTTTATTTCTTTTAAGTTTCCATTTTTAAAAGTACTTTTTTAACGGATACTATTTTTGAAAAGCACTTTTTCAAAATATATTTTTTTTCCAAGACCTATTTTCTCAAAAAGTACTTTTTCTAAAACATACTTTCTTAATAGGGTCTTTTTAGAGGGGTTTATTTTAAAACGATACTATTTTAAAATTATACTTTTTTGAAATGTAGCTTTTTAAAAGATTTTCTTTAAGGGTAATTTTTTTAGAGATAATTTTTTAAATGTTTTTTTAAAAAATATACTTTTTATAAGGTACTTTTTAAAGGGTGCTTCTTAAAATAAAATTACTTTTTTTAAGCTCATTTAAAAACACTTTTTGAAAAAAATAAAATTTTTTTGTGAACTTTTCTTAACGGTTACTTTTTTCAAAAGTACTTTTTAAACAGATAATTTTGATAGGTATTATTTTAAAATATCGTCGATCACAGGTTGACAACTCTTAAGATGTTTTTTTGTACTTTTCAGGAGACAAAAAAACGTTATTACTCACTCCGTTACTAAACCGTGTTGGAAGTAATTAAAAAAACCAAAATTAGTAGGAGAAGTAGGGAAGGAAATTTTTTAAAAATATAAATGAAACGTACTAACAAGCTGTCCTTCTGCTTTTGGCATCAAAAACCCGACTCGATTTTTTACGATTTAAGAGTTGTCAACCTTTGACCGACGATATACTTTTTTAAAAATATACTTTTTTAAAAGATACTTTTTTAATAAGGTTTTTTTTTAAATTATTAGTTTGATCATGAAAAATCGTTTTTGGCTATAATTTATTCAAACGTATGTATGTATATCAAATAAAAAAAGTTCTATTAAATTACCTGGTTGTATTTACATGTAAATAAGATCATTGAGACGCTACGTACCTAAAAGAAGAAAAATATAAAAAATGATTTTTAGTAAAATCGTTAGTTTAATTTAATTGTTCTTCAAAAGTTTCTCTGAATTAAAAATTTAGCTGACAATTAGCAATAAAAAAAATTTATTTTCGTTTATAAAATTTTTAAAAAATTTACAAGTTATTCAAATGCGAACGAGAATAACTTTTAGGTTCGGTCCGTAACAATTCATGACGAACGTTATTAGAGATGAGAAATTATTTAAAGGAAACAAGGATAAGCCAATTTAAACGAATATAAATGCATAAATAAATCCAAGAAAAAATCCCTTAAAACTAATATACTTTCTTAAGTAAACCTTTTATAGCAAAATCGTTATTGCTTTAAGTTTTCAAATTATTGGTAATTAATTATGCTGGCTGTTCAAAAGTATTTAAAATACAATGATTTTCCAACTAAAAACAATTGAAAAGATTGTTAAGGTCTTAATCCTCAATATCTTAAAAACTAATTCAGTTGTGCGATTTTGTCTACAGCCTTAGAAATCCAAATTGAAATATTCATTTCTAAACACTCGACAAATTTAGGTAATTATTTCGAAGCAACAACTTGCAAGCAAAAGCAGCAGCAAATTAATTTAAGCCAAAACAACCACACAAAATATCATTAAGATGGAACCGTAAACAAATTCAGAGTAATTTATCACAAAACCAGGCAACAACAAGCAACTTCTCGTAAAATAGAAAAAATCAATTGCATACTTTTTTTCTTCTTTAATTTCCTAGAAACCAAATGCAAACATAATTTCTAATCATCAGCTGGAAAATCGAAAAGCGAGAAGAGAGAACAAAAAGAAGCAAGTTTATTATACACACACACACATATATATATACATATGCATTTACAGACGTAAACGTAAACGATGAAAATCCTCAAGCACATACAGATACACATTCGTACGTACATGATTGGTTGGTTGGTTTACGTGGCTGCCCTCTACACGTAGGCATTCAAGTAGAATCGAGACGATTCCTTTTTGAAGAGACCACAACACTCGTCGGTGTCAACATATGAAGAACCGTATCTGAGTACTCGGATACGGTGATTGGTACTAGATCCAACCCGTTGCATTAAGATATCTGATAAGGTCATGCATCCCAATCTCTGATAAATCCGAAAGGTCTTTTAGACTGCCTAAAAACTTGTGTCTCGAGAGATGCAAAGCTGGACATTCGCAAAGAAAGTGGAAGACTGTCTCTTCTTTGCTTTCTTCTTCTAGACAACTTTGGCAAAACTCATTATAGGAGAGGCCCATCCTACTAGCATGTCTGCTGACTGTCCAGTGCCCCGTCACGACTGCAAGGAGCCTCGAGATGTCCTAGCGGTTTCTACATGTTAATTGTATTGTAGCAAAATCACATTTTCTTTGCAACCTTGCACGAATCTATGTTGCGCAATATGCCTTCAGCCTTATAGAGATAATTCCTGTATATGCAGTTTTTAATAGTGCCAAAACGGCGTGGCTACCGTTTCGGCGTTGGAGACATTCAGAGTAGAGCCAGCCCTGGCCAGCTCGTTCGCCTGTTCGTTGTCTGCAAATTGCTATGAGCTGGAGCCCAGACGAGGTACGTACATTCTTCTACAAATTTTAGATAAAGCGAAACCGAGTTGTTAAGCCAGATAAATTAGCGGCAAGCCACCCACTCATCTACGTGCTGCATGAAGACAGAAAAATTTTGTTAAATTTCTTAATCCTTTTTGGCCCAACATCTTGCAAATTATTTTTTTTATATTCTAGAAGCTTGTAACACAAGTAAAAACTTCATTTCTACACCATTTTTCATTGAAATTGAGAAAATTCAAAATGAAATTGAGAAATGCAATTTGTAATTGAGAAAATTCTAAAAAATATTGAGAAGTTCAATTAAAAATTGAGAAAATTCCAAATGAAATTGAGAATTTCAAATTGAATTAGAGAAAACTTTATACGAAATTGTGAAATTTTAATTTTAAATTGAGAAAATTCCAAATAAAATTCAGAAAGTTAAAAAAAAAATAAGAAATATTTATTATAGGAGATATTAAGTAAAAAAATTTGCAAAATCAGTGTGGCTGTTCTCAATCAAAATAAAAAAAAACTATGTTCACTGCAATTATTTTCTTTTGGATTTTGGACAAGTAGGCTTTTTGAATTACATATGTTACAGGAAAGCAGCAAACGTGAGTCCCCTACATATAGGAGAGCAGAGACTTGCTTTTTTAGAAGATGTAATTAATGTTTCAAAGAGATTTATAAGTACTGGACACACTACAATGTTTTACCAACCTGCTCTGGATCCAGAAGATATGCCTGTTGGTCAATACTATTACGATTTGCATTTATTTTCATATGATTTCTTTATTTTGATGCTTATATTAAATTATGTTTGTTTTTATATAGTATGTATATGTAAAATTATGAAAAATTAAAATTATAATTAAATTTTCTCAATTTAAAATTAAAATTTCGCAATTTAATTTTGAGTTTTCTCAATTTAAAATTAAATTTTCTCAATTTAAAATTAAAATTTCTCAATTTCATTTTGAATTTTCTCAATTTTAAATTGAAATTCTCAATTTCATTTGGAATTTTCTCAATTTCATATTGAAATTCTCAATTTTATTTGGAAATTTCTTAATTTCAAATCGCATTTTTCAATTTCATTTGCAATTTTCTCAATTTCAATGAAAAATTTGAATTTAATGAATGGAAAATTTACAAAGAAGACGTCGATATGAAGAATGTCAAATGCCTTACAAATAAAAACGTTAAATTTATCATTGGCGGTATTCAGTGTTTGGTGCAAATGCTCTTGCGAAAAGGCAAATGCAAAATATCGTAGCTTTTTTGTAAAATCCAACAACAAAATACACAGAGTTGCCGTTAAATTTCACGAAAAAGCTACGATATTTTGCATTTGCACTTTCGCAAGAGCATTTGCACCAAACACTGAATACCGCCATTGTTTTATTCATAATATTTTTTGTAATAAAAAGCAATTATTGGCTTGAGTGCTTAAAAATTTTTACTGAGTTTAAACTTTGAAAATAATTTTTTTTAAAGTGCACTACGGCAAAATTGTTTTAATAAGAAGGTATGCTTCATTGAAATCTATTGTGAGGTGGCAGATACAATTTGTTGCTAAACTATTAGTCCACAACTTTGAACTAGATATTGTAGCAGAGTTATTGACTTAAAATAAATCTTACAATTGTCTCTAATTATTTGCTTTTATAAAGACTTAATGCTTTGTGGCACATCTGTAAAATGGGACGATAAAAGGTTAAGAGTCGTTAAAATAACAGACGGCACAAATTATTAGAAATTCTTTTAGAAACTGATATTTTGGCAAATAATTTTGTAAAATCAAGTATTTGTTCTTTATTTTAGGCTCTAGGTCATATAAATATGAAATAAAGAACAAATACTTACAAATTTTAAGGTCGAAGAAAATAATTAACATATTTTGTAAAATCTTTAATCCAAAGTAATTTATTTTAGCTGCCAAGTTCACAAATGTTATTCACAAGGAAATAGATATGAAAGAATATTTTAAGCAACAGGAAAAAGATTCTTAACTCCAAACTGCATGCCAGATCATTAAAAAGTTGTTTGAGCAGGCCGCCTCAACAGTGCCTGAACACTTACACACAAATCATTTATGATAAAAGAATACGGGAATTATTATTATTCCAAAATATACATAAAAGTTCACAAATGAATTGAGAAAGCTTTTATTTACCCGCACTAACTAACTTGTTAATTAAACCCTGTTTTCCCTGCATGCGTCTTTTCATCTTTCTTTTTATTTGTATTCTGTTGTCTCAAAAAACAAAAAATAACCAAAACTAAATAAAGATGATAATGTTTGCGTATGTAATAAGGATTTCTATAGCATCATATTGCTTGTTCATTTATTGTCAATTTGAGCACTGGCATCATGGTCATCCATCGTCAACACTACTTTTATTCCCATATCATACAGGATGAACACAAGCACTGGCACATCATCAGCATCGGCGTGAACAGTAACTTCAACTGGTTTTCATGAATTTTATGAAGTCTGATGGAACATCAGCTACAAACAAAAGAGAACCCCTGTCCTGATTCACAAGCAAGTATTTTTTATCATTTGTGGGTTGCTTTGGGAGCGAATGACAAGAAGTGCAAGAAGTGTTTGAATTTTTAAATGTTTAACAAAATACAAACACAAACCCTCTACTTTTGTCGATGTATGTATGTCGATGTGGGCTAATCGTGATTTATGATGTGACCATTAATAAAGAGAGCGTCTCTTGGCTCGTCCTTTGCTAGTTGTTTTTTTTTATTTTTTTTTTTTTTGAGGGGAAACACAAATCAGCATTAACAAGATAAACAATTGTACAATGTTGTTACTGCTTTCTATTATCATTGATACTAATGCATTAGAGTGAGAATAGGGCGCCCAACCAGCAAGTCAATTGTTTGCATTTTCATAATTTGTAAAATGTTTTCAAAAATAATAAAATTGATGCTGACAATTGCTAGAGATGTTCTCACAAATTTTATGAAATTCTTCGATATCCCTCGACATCTCTAGCCAAAAAAAAAATAAAATTTCATGCAACTAATTTCAGAAAAAATTTTCAAACATACTTGAACTCTTTTTTTTTAAAGATAAACTCAGTTGTGTTTGCTGGGCAATCCACAATCATGTTGTGAAGATGTCTGTTAAGCGAAACAATGAACCGAAACAATGAAAAATCCTTGTAATAAATTGCCCAATTGCTCATTCAAATCCGTACTGCAAAACTTTGTATGAAATTTGTTTCACTTTTACGGCCGTCATTATTTAGCAAACAAAATTATTCGTTATCGACTGTAAATACGAATTGTGTTCATTAAAAAAGAAAATTGTTGGGACTGTTTGATGAATTGTTGCGAAAAAAAGATTCAGAGCAAAAAAAAAAATAATAAAAAAAATAAACAAATTGAATCTGATGGGCCCGCATTATATCTAACGAGCATCTATGGAATATAATAGAATAAACAAGGACCGGGAAGAAGATACTGAAATGATTTTTCTCTTAAATCTCTTTCCTCTAATGTGTTGCTTGTTGCCCTAATGTTTGTTGGGATGATATTGCAGAGACATATACTGAGTATAAAGAAGTGCCCATCCGAAATTAGCGTTCGGTGTGTCATAGGTATTATTGTTTTGTTACTTTCAGATCAGGTGAAATTAAGACGGTTGTACATTTCTTCGGTTTGGTGAGTGCTGATTATTTTGTGGACTAGTTGTAACGATTTGATTTTCATCGAGAAGAAACTCGCAGGAATTTCATTTCCCTTATTTTTATGCAAAAATTATTTTTGCACAAAAAGTAAATACCAAAAAAGGAACAACAATTTTTGCATTTTATTTTATTTTATTTTACATAAAAAAATATTTCTAAGCACTAATTTTCCTGAAGGAAGCATGGGGTTGAGTATATCCTTGTCAATACTTTTGTCAACAATTATAGTCTTTTTGGTGACACTGTCAACAAATAGTTTTTTTTATTTTGTTTTTGATAGATAGAGAAAATGTTTAACGGTTAAAAACAAATCATTAATCTAAAACGAAACGAAGTTCGTTTCATGTCATTTAACAATAAGAAAAGTATACGTCAAAGAAGACTGTAAATATTTTATACCTTATTTTACTTTTAAATATTATTCTAAATAAATTGAAATAAAACAGTATTGGTGACATCGTTAGAATAATTTTATTATTTACATTTCCTGCAGGTGGTGACAGCGTCTATAGTGAATCAGTACATATTTACTACGGACATTTCCCACAGTGTGGTGATATCGTCAATAGTAAGTCAGTACAATCATACTATTGACATTTTCTCTATATGATCCTACAAGAACTACCTAGTCAGTATTGATGCAGTCTAATGGTTAGCAGATATCATTAGTTGGGGTACAATTAGTCAGTAGTACTGGTGACATCGTCAATAGATAATCAGTATAATTTCACTATTGACATTTCCTGCAGGGTTGCTTTACATATTTTGTTATATTGTCAATACTGTTTTTGTTTTGTAGCCAACAAAAATTGAAATTAGTTTAATTTGACTGCGCGACAAAAGTAACATGGGCAACAATCTGCAGTCGTGTAGTCACACATGTATTCTATTTTTGACAGATTGTAGTCGGTAGCCTGCTGTCGTGAATGTGTTTATAGCTTTACTTAAATTTTTTGTGATATTTACACAATTTTTTTAATTCGTTTCTAATCTTAACAATTTATTTTTTTTGTGACACTTTGAAAAACCACAGTGTTAATTTTTAAAAATAACGACCAAGACTTTCTTACACTTCTTTTTGCTAATTTCACATATTTCAATTAATAAGCCGCTCTATTAACTACAACCAACATGTTGATTAAAATTAAGCTTATGCTAATAGTAAAAGCTAAAGCACTTGACAAATAATCCTAAATGAAAACCTTTTCAACCCAACGAACGAACAGATGGCAGTCAGCCAGTATGTCAGCATGTAAATTATTAAAAAAAAATATTAAATAATTAAACACACACACACTCACACAGTTGCACACAAAAAACAAATACTTAAACATACGACTACATTTCTGTGTATGAGTAAATAAACACAGTTCAAAGTGCTGCTACTTAATCCTTAATGCTACTACAAGAGATTGAAAAGACCGGGGAGTAAGAGAAAGAACATCTATTCAAAGCAGCTTCATGGCAGTTTGTTATTTAGATTAATACACATAATATAATCATAGAGAGAAACCAATTTTCCAAAATGGGCACAATTTTCAAATAAATACACATACAAACTGTAATAAATATTTAAAAGGTATTCATACACTTTTTACCTTAACAATATAAATGAGGTAGAAATAAGATTACGACAGCCAACAAATGATTTAACTCAATAACTGCGACGGCATGTAAAGGAGGCAAATGTTGAAGAAATTTACTCAAGACCGAGTAGACACACATCAACACACACTCTCACACACTTGTCCCACAAGTCAATTAACTCTTTCACAAACATCGATTTTCATGGATCTATCGAAAAAGGGTGTTTTGTTTTTTGCTGGCAGCTGGGAGTCCTGATTATAAACTTGTTTGTAAGTCAATTTTATAGCGAGAAATATATAAAATATGTCCTAAAGCAGCTCTGTCGTAGGCAATTATATTTTTTAAGTTCAGCCAGGCCCGGGTTGTTTGTTGGACATTCAGTTTTTCGTCTCACTCTCTCACGTTCGATTAGTGATTTGTGTCGGTTAACGGTAACGAGTACAGTTTTTCAGTAATCATAGTGGAACAGATTTAAATAACACATTAACTTTTTTAATTGTTTGTGAATAAGGCCTTAAGCATTTACATAAACAAATTTCTTCACGAATAAAAAGAAACTATAATGAACATGTACATCCACATTTATTTCTCATCTCCTCCAATTCTGATCTCATTTTCTTTCTCAACTTTACTCATTTAACGAGAAAAAATTATTATTCATACACATGTGTAGGCACTCTTAAATACTCTCATTACTTTGCTTATGTATTTATTTGAACCAATACTTACATAAGTGAATACACTTATGTATTTTTAGCATTTGTACTGGTGTCAACTTTAGAAGCCTTTTGTTCCATTCATACTGAACCGATTTATATAATATAAAGTCGACCCACTAAAGCTCAATAATGTCTACCATTTGGTAAAAGAATGAAGAAAATCGGTCGGCAAACAAAGAAGAAAAAGGGATCCAAAAATTTGTCTTTGCATTGTGAAGTGCAGGAGTACCAAAAGAAACTAATGTCACTACGGTAGTTAAATCTGTGATTCCACCTCCCTACAAGAGGGTGTAGGTCGGTGAGAGTTCACGGATGAACTTGCTAATCAAATTGCTGCTGGCGGTTTATCCCATTGGATCCGTTAAGTAAATCTTCTATTCTTAGAATTATCGAAGGAAGATGAACTTATTTCAAACAAACAAACATGAAGTTTTATAATTTTTTTTTCCAAATAATTGTTTCATCAAAAAAGATGGCCAAACATAAAATGGGCGGATAGCTACAGTCTGCGTAATTTAGATTATTTACTTATTCTGGCGCATTTAAAACAAACTGCTTTGTGCACGGTGTTGCTTTTTATAATTTTTACTTAAAACAATTATTAACAAATATTTAAATAAATCAATAAACAAATAAGCTTAAGAGAGCAATACACAATTTCCTAGAGGGTTGCGACGAAGCTCAATGAACGCTCTATCGTGACCGTAACAAATTTGTTAACAAGCATGAGTGGATGTTTTGCTGGTTTCACAAATTAAAATTTTTATTTGCCTGTTATCTTGTTGCGTTTAACATCTAAAAATATTATTACATTTAATTAAAGTCTTTAATCAAACGTACAAATTTCCCTAATTTATTTTATTACCCGCCATCATGCTGTCGAAATTCTCATCAAGTCACTTTGTAATACTTTTCGCTTTTCGTTTAAGATCCTTGCTTGTATGAAAAAAGGGTGCAAACAAAATCAAACAAAATACAAATCACTTGAAAATGTAAATTTATCTACAGGTATTTAAGTAAATTAAATACACTTGAATTAATTTAGCAAACACCCTTTTTCAAACACCTGCAACTTGTTACAAAAAAAATGTGTTGAAGAGCTGTTAAAGACGGAAGGAAGTGTTTGTTTGGCTTTATGTCATTCGGTTAGATAACTAGGAAGTGATTTTTGATTGAAGCAGGTCTCTCCTTAACACTTGCATCGAAGTGAAAAGCTATTAAACATTTATGTTCAGCTGTAAAATGCTGTTACTTGTGGCTGATTTTAGATTTATTTAAATTAATTACTTGACATTAATTCAAATTAATAACGGTTTGACAGGAAGGAATATTAAATATTAATCTCTGTAAAGTTCAGGCGCAGAACAAAAAGGGAAATCCTCGTAACAAAGCAGAATGTATTCTAATTTTTCGTTGCCGTTCTGTTCCATTTTCTACTACTGGTTCTGTGAAAGGTATCAGCTGTTTTTAAATCAAAAGAAAAACATTTAAAATGTGAATAAAAGGTTTTCGCAAAAATTAACAACAAAAAAATAAAAAATAAACAAATTAATAATTAAACAAATATATATTTTCTATGTTTCTGACTCTGAACTTTCGGATGTAGACGATGCAATTGACAGCACAGCAAACTAATACACTCGCACTCTTGACTATTAATTATTATTGGATTCTATTTTCTACAAATTTGTACGCAACATGACAGAACGAAAAAGGGCGGCGTTGGCTCATGTAGTAAACACGCTGACTACAAACAACAACTACTCCAATGATTGAAGCTTTTTCTAAATCCATTTTTTAATATTTTTAATTTTTAATAAAAATTTTGCGAATTTTTCTTTTACATTTTTGACAGCGGAATAAATGACAGATGAAAAATGTTGCCAATGTAAATTCATGTTTCACGTTTTCAACATCTTCGATGTGCTTTCCAAAGATGTTGTTCAACGTCAAAAGTCTATAAGGAATACACATCTTTAAGGACTTTCTCAAGAGGTTAAAATCGATACTCTGGGATACTCTAGATCGTGTGATTAAGTGCATCATTTATATTTCGCTTTTCTTATCTCAACTCCGACTTGCTTGGCCCGATTACTCAACGAATATGAATGACAAATGCAGTTGCCATCCGCGGTTGCAAGTTTGACAGAGAGGAAGACAGACGAAGAAGCAGACTTTGTTCACTTGTTACATCACAATGTAAGAAAAATGAAGTCGAGTCTCCACAAACTTCATTTTCTAAAATCAATTAATTCTTTGTTCCAACAAAATACTTTGCATGAATAGCGTTCAACTAATAAATGCTAATCAAATGGATCTTCTTAATTTAATAATAAACAGAGACTGGTTGAAGAACATAAGGAGTGCTTCTGTAACGTCTTGAGTTATGTGAAAACGGAATAAGGCCGTGAAGAAGTTGGTTTCTCATTGTGACACATTTTTCATTCAAACTATTCCAAATAGCTTGTCATGCCTTTCAGTTTATTATGTATCTGCATAATTAGAAGAAATTCTCGCACTCTTAAACTTGACAGCAGACTAGTCGCGCAGTCAGTCACATGCACAATAATAATAATCTTTATTTCTTAGGATTAGTTATAGCAACGATTTCTTAAAACAATACACGTAGTGCATCCTCCAACTTAACATTTAAGTGCAGTCATTTAAACAGAATTCGGTTTGCATAAACTAACAATAATAAGCAGCAACTAAACAATAAAATACACAGACATTGATAACAATAACTACAAGTTGAACAGAGAACTCACCTGACTCAATTTATCTTGACTATCGATGATGTCGATAAATAGACGCATTCTATCGTCAAGTATTTGAAAACCATTACGTGGCTGCATGAGTAGATTTTGTACAGCCTCTCGTATGCTGCCCGGAGTTGTGGTGCACGCATACAGATCCTCATTCGTATTGTTGTTGAGAAAACTATTGCCGGTGTTGTTGTTATTGCTGGTGGCCTGTTGTTGTTGTTGCTGTCGCTGTTGCTGTTGCATGTGTTTTAAATGTTGCGAATGTTGACGCAAGGCTTCGGAACACTTGCGCAAGTAGTCATAGGAACCTTTTGATTTATATTTATCAGCCATTTGCTGGAAACTATCCAAGATTTCATTGAAATCAGTCATGAGCGGAGCAGTGGAGGGTGTCGTAGAGGCAGAAGAGGTATTATTGGTATTCGCCAGACTGCAAATGGAGCCGTTGCTGTGGGAAGTAGGAAAATTATGGCGTATGGTGGGTGAAGTAGCTAGAGGAGAGGTGGAGTTGTGTACACGTAATTCTGAAGGAGCGGCCAAAGTCTTGAGGCTACCAGAACTGTGAGAGTTGACCACTCTGCTGGGACTCAAGGCCTTTAAGTCTTCGCTCATTAAACGTAAATTGTCGGAGATTTGATGGAAACTTTCTGAGGTGGTTAGGGAATGCTCCAGTTTGGTTGCTCCTGTTGTGGTCGCTACTTGGTTGGTTGGAGCCGTAGTGATGGTTGTAATGCTAGATTTAGGCCTTCTTCTAGAGGGTGGTCCATTATTGCCGGGCGTGCCGGACGTTACATCGGGCATTTGCAGAGGTTTAGTTATAAACGAGTCCAAGGTTTGTGAGTTGACTATTTTGGGTTTGTCATCGTTTTCGGGTATTTTATTCGAACGTATGGCATCCAGAAATAATCTTAGCTGGTCCGAAGGAGTGGGAGCTAATTCCGTTTCCTTGACCGTTTGCGTTATGGGCTGCTGTACTTTTTGTGCCACTTGCTTAATGGGAGAGTTTTTCTTGTCGACTGCTTCAACTAGTGAATTTCTTTTCAGCGTCGAAGCAGTGTGCGCTACTTTTTGCAAGTTTGCTGCTGCTGGTTTGGCTTCCTTGATGGGTTTTAGTACCTCTTCGGGTATATTTTGTTTATATTCTGTCCTCATGGAACTGCGAATGTTGTCTAAAAACATTTTGAGTTGTGTGGTGGGCGACTGGGTCTCTGCCGTTTGATTGTTAAGTGAAGCCAAGGATTTGCTGACAATTTCCTGGGAAATCATGCTGGAAGAAAAACTTCCCGTAGATTTGGACATGGACATTAGTTGTTGGCTGCCGGCCGTCTGCTCCAAATTCGTTTGAGCGTTATTCACATTGGCATTGCCGCCCTGTTGTTGCTGTTTTGCTAGATGTTGTTGACGTTTTAGCTCCGACAACAGTTTGGCCTGTTCCGAGTATTTGCGCACACTTTCTGTTATGGTTCTCAGCTGTTCCGAATAGGCTTTTAATTGATTTTCCAAATAAGCCTGATCTGGACCGGCACCACCAAAAGCATAAGACATGGGACGTTCCGGCTTTGGCCAATTTCCCGAAATCGACTGACTACAATCCGATTTTAAGTCTTCTACACTGAAACCATTTTCGATATTCGTTAGCTCTACCGGACGACCATGAAAGGTTACCGAATGCCTCATGGTTCCAGCATTGGTTGGAGTTTCTGACGTGCTAATCGCATGCTGTCTTATGTTGTCTATACTGGTGCTTTTCTTGCCTTGAAATGTGGCTGCCTCCAAAGGCTGAGGACTGTTTACAGTGCGCTTGGGTTGGCTACCTGGAGCAAATCGTCGAATGGGTATGGGTGGTGGCTGATATGGAGACAAGGAGATAATGGGCTTGGCAGAGCCTGGCAAATTACTAAAGCGATCCAAGCTTCTAGGTCTTTGTCCATTGTTGGCACTGTTGGGAGCTGTTGCTGCTAGACTAGAGCTTACATTTGAAACATTGCTTAGATTTGTGCTCAAGGGTCTCGGGGTGCTGTGGGATCTTCTGGGTACTAAAGGACCATTCGAAGGTTGTGTTGTTAAATTCTTAGTATTTTGATTAGTTAAATTTCTATGCAACGGCACAGGTGGACAATATGAAGAGCTATTGTTTTGTTGTGCTTTTAGTGTTTTGGTTTGTGCGTTCGCCGAGGCTGCTGGCTGTATGGGACTTTGTCTGTATTGTTGCAGTAAGGCGGCATATATGGCCTCCTTATCGAGACAGCCGTGATTGTTAGTGTTCGTTGTTTCACCGCTGAATTTCGTTGTGGCTGCTGTAGATGAAGTGGGTGTGGAGGCAGACGAGTTCACCATTGATACGGCCTGTCTCAGCTGTTGTTGTTGGCGGGTTAATTGCAATAATCTCTGTTGTTGTTGCAGTGTCAATTGATGTTGACGCAATTGCTGCTGTTGCAAATGCAGATGTTGTTGCTGCTGTTGTTGTTGGCTCGCAGAATAATCCACAAACCCCGACGAACACGAAGAGGAAGTGGACGACGAGGGTGATGTGAGCTGTTGCATAATTATATCCTTTGTAGACACATTAACACTTCCCTGTCCTGTTGCAATAGGGCCCGTGCCCAAAACCGTAGCAGCATAAGCCGAACTTCCAGCTACAGCTGCAGCTGTTGGATGCTGTGGCTGTTTGTTTAAACGATAACGTTGTGGTTCAGCATATTCGGGAATTTCTTGCTGTTGAAAATTAAAGGCTGTTGTTGTTTTAGCATTTTCCGTTGGCGAAGGACTATTCAAAAATGGATTGTTGCCCTTTAAGGCAATGGGTGCTGCCGTGGTGGCATTCGTTGTCACTGCCGTGGTAAGGGGAGGCGGTGAGGGTTGCAACATACTCATTGCCGAATTGCTAGTGATTGTTATGGCCGTTTCTTTAATATGCAAGTCCAGTTCATCATCATCCAACATGTACTTTAATGCACAACCATTCGGAGTTGTTGCCAGTGTTTCTTTGTTTTTGGCTGACATGTTAGTGGAGCAGGAGACAGGAGTGGTGGCAGATGCCATTAGTTGATATGGCTTGGCATATGTTACTTCAATACTGTTGTTGCAGTTGGCCGATACAATTGAGCTTAATTTATTTGTATTTCCTAAAGCTGTGTTATTGGCGGATTTATGTTGCTTTTGTTGATGCTGTTGTTGAGCGGCAGAAGAATTTACTTGTTGTTGAGCTGTGGCAAGGCCACCATTAAGAGTAGCAGATGGAAAACCACTGATGCGAAATCCATTCATTTTGGCATCACCGTTTGTATGTGTAATACTCGTAGTCGTCCTTGTTGCTTTTTCTATTGAAGACGACGAGAGAGATTTACACTGCTGCTGTGGCGGCTGTTTCTGGTTTGTATTCTTTTTGTATTTACTACTCGAGTTACTATTTGTTAAACAACTTTTTGTTGTCATTGTCACATAATCATAAAAACGAAAGCCCTACACAAATATGTGCAACACACATTTACCATTTATTTGTCAGCAACAACAGCAGCATTAACTGCTGGCAATATTTTATGATAATTTTTTCTTCAAAGGCACACACACTCTGTCTCTCTCTCTCTCGCTCTCTTTCTTTCTTAGTTGCGTTTTATATCAAACCGAAAGACATAAACACTTTGCCACCATTTTTAAATCGTGTAGCAACACAGTTCAACAATTTTTCCAACAATTGCTTGATTATCATCATCACTTGTCCTCCGTGTTGCTGTTGCACTAGTTTTGGTATTTTTCACAGTACGTATGCATGTGTTTTACACACACATATAAATATTTTATTTACAAATTCCTTTTTATAGAAATGTTGTATAAGTTCAATTATTGCTATTAAGTTTATTACACACAGGCATCCATCCATGTCTTCTTACATGGACCATGTAGTTTGTAGTTTAAATGCAGATATTGCTTTGTGTTTTCGACACACACACGCACACACACACACACGCATATGCAAAAGCACATTAATACACTTTCACATGTTTTATAAGTTAATTCACATAGACTTCATTTTTTTTTTAATTTTTTATTTAAACACTTTTGTATGTTTGTGGATTTGTTAAAGGTTTTCATTTAAACTAACGAATATAAATTCATTTTATGTAGTTTTTTTATATTTGTTTAGTGCGTTAAGCTCTTAAGTGTTCAGAGAGGAGGTTTTAATATTTACTTTGTGGCTTGAAAGGACCACAAGAGTTCAAGAAAACTAAATAAGATATTAAAAAAAATACTTAAAAATATAACACAAACTTCAGCAAACAAAAAGATTAATTAATGTATAGTTTAAGCTAAGCTTAACTAAAGCTAAGTTTAAATAAACCATAGACGTTGCGACCGTTGCTACAGCAACTCGGTTGGTAATAAAGTTGTATGCTTGTCGCACAGACGATACAATTAAGTGTGCGATCTCATGCACAACATCATTATCGTTCGCAAATAATCACCCTTATTCCAGTTGGCGACATCGACGTCACGTCAACACAATACCAATAAATTGGAGCTTGTCTGCTCGCTCCCGAAAACAATTTTTGTGCTACTGGCGGTCTATTTCTATTTTCTCAGGTCCAGAAAATAAAACGAACCTGTCAATAGTAATCAGTTGTTTTAGACATGCCCCAATTTTTTGGTATTCTGTTGACGTGACGTCGATGTCGCCAACTGGAATAAGGGTGAATATTCAATGTTTACTGCAAGATGGCAAAAAATCTACTACATAAAATCAATAATCAAAAAAACAAGATTGCGCCCTCAGGCGTACGAAAAAAAATTCTGCTGCGCATCTACGTCATCATAGAATACAAATGAGTGTTTGTTGTAAAAAGTGTAAGAAATTTTTGGCGAAAAACTGGAAAAACCTAAATAAGTTCTAAACGGGTGCATCGATTTGAACGAAATTTTAAATGGACAGAAAAGAGATGCAGTCGAGCAAAACTTTTGAGTTTGAACTTGAAGCTTTTTAAAGAAGAGCTTCCTCCTCGGGCTACCAAAGTTTTACATTTCGAGTTGCTTTCCATCCACAACAAAATAACGAACCTGCGCAATTTTGTTTTCATGATTAATGACATAAAATAGTGTGCGACAGGTACACAAACGTTGCGACAATGTTATACAACTTGCAAAAAAATCAAAACATTTTAGCAACCCATAGACGTTGCGACCGTTGGTACAACATGCATACGTTGTGAACGAGATTGTAACATTTGTGCGCTGGTTGCACGAAGTTGTGTCTTGGTTATAGATTAAAAAATTTTGATTTTCGATGCGTTGTACAACTCGGTCGAAACGTTAATGGACATGTTGCACAATCTCATTCTATTTTTTGTTCATTTCTGCGGTGACAATGTAACAAAAAAACATGGTGTGCGAGATTTACTTGTCATATTTAATCTTTAATCTTTAAAATGACTTGTTGCAAAATGAAGTTGTGAATGAGATTTTACACATAATTTTATAGTTTGTGAGTAAAATGACTAGCTTGATTAGAAACTGAGTTGTACCAAAGATCGCAAGGTGTATGGGTTGCATTTGATGTTTCATCCAACCAAGACACAACTTAATACAGCCACCTCACAAACGTTACAATCTCGTGCACAACCTGATCATGTTGTACCAACGGCTGCAACGTCTATGGGTTGCTTTACATTTCAGTTGAAATTAATTTCTAGTTCAATATCATGTTCAGTTTTAATGTACAACACAAGGCGAATTAATTGGATGCTATTTAAAGCGGCGAACCTTAGCCAATTCCCGACCATTTGATTTTAAATGTTTTGATTTCAAGCGTCTTCAAAGCACATAACCTGCTTCCGAATTATTATATATGGTCCTTGGAAACGAATCACTGCTCGACATTGTTAGCACAACTACATGCTTTTAAACGGTCTTATAAAATTTATTATAAAATCGAAAGCCTAAAGTCCCAATATCTGGTTAACTAATGACGGTGGGTTAACTATTGCTATTTTAATAAAAAAAATACTTGTTAAACCACCTTCTTTAATTAAATAAAGATTTTGAATTTCACCCTACAAATTACAAAGTTCTTGAACTATTTTCGCAACTACCTTCCAAAAAATTTAACCATATTCAGAATCTTGTACATTTGAGATTGCATATTTTTGCAATTGCAAACATTTTCCAGCAATCGTGAACGGAATTGTTGATTTATATTGGAATACTTTTTTGGAAAACATGAAATTCATACTCAGCTTTAAAAAAGATTTGTTTATTTATTAACATTTACACATACATATGCATGATTGAGCGGCGAGTACATTTCGGTATTCTGATTTGCAATTAAGTATTGCATACTTAGAGTGCAAATACATATATACTGGCGTTATTCAGTGTTTAATGCAAATGCTCTTGCGAATATGTAAATGCAAGATATCGTATCTTTTTTCTGAAATCCAACAACAAAATATACATAGCTGCCGTTAAGTTTCACAAAAAATATACGATGTATTGAATTTGCACTTTCGCAAGAGCATTTCCACCAAACACTGAATACCGCTACTATTAACTTTAGGTGTTGCTTATTTATACAAAAGTACCAAGTGCATATCTTTGTATTTTGCAAGTGTAGAGTAAAAATATGCTACACAGTTTTGCAAATGCTACGATGCAAGACCATTTGCACTAGATTGTGAATTGAGCTAATATATTTTTCACATAAAAATGCTTATTTTTCATTCTATTTTCGATTCAAATTTGTCTACAAAAACAATAAAAAAAATTCCTGTTTTTTCAAATATTTATCATATTTATTCAGAAGCATTTTCACATACATTCTCTGCTGTCTACAGTAATGCTGCTATATTATTTAATTATTTATTTATTTGCAATAAGACAAATAAACTGCAATCAACAATCATCGATTTGTTTAAACAAATCTTATAATCAATATTTCAAAACAAGCAATCAATTATTTACAGAATAAATAAGAAGCAAAAAATAAATGAATTAGTTTCTAAGACAATAACGATTTAAAAAACGAGAGATCAAAAACTATTTATACTTGTTTTATTTATAAAAATGCCGGAAAAAATTTAAACTCAACTATTGGAAAAATCTGTTTTAAATGTTTCTCAAAAGCAAAAATTTTTGGACATAAATTTAAAGCACTTTGACACACGAACAAAAAAATAACAACATGCACAAGATTATGATGTTGTTGAATGAAGATGTCCCCAAGTAATTTGGAAAGGAAATTGGTCGAACGAGAGCCTTATGGAAATTTTCTGGAAGGAAGACTTCTCAGAATAAAATAATTTTTCTCTAAAGAAAATTTGTCAGAAGCTGAAAAATAATCTCCATAGAAAAGTAGTCAAAACGTAAACATTTTGCTTTATGGAAATGTTGTCAAAGTCTGAAACTATTTCGTTATAGAAAATTTGCCAGAATTAAATCAGAACTTGATTTTTTTTAGTATCTGACAATTTTTCTTTATAGAAAAGTTATTAGCATCACAATTATTTTTCTTTTAAAAAAAGTTGTCAGCATCTAAAAATTTTTCTTTATAGAAAAGTTGTGGGAATCTGGAAAATGTTCTCCATACAAATATCAGAATCTAAAAAATTCTCTATAACGAAAATTCGTGCAAAACTCGGCACTTTTTCCCTATAGAAAAGCTGCCAGAATCTAGCAATTTTTCTCTGCATAAAGTTTTTTGGGCAACTCTTTTCTATACAAAATCTGATAACTTATTACAATATCAAATTTGTCAGAATCTGAAAAGCTTTAGCTAAAAAATTTCAAAATTTCTTTAATAGAAAATTTGTCAGAATGTAAAAAACATGTCTCTCAAGGAATGCTATTAGAATCTGACAATTTTGCTTCATAGAAAAATTTTCAGAAAATGTAAATTTTTATCTAAAGACAAAAATGTCAAAATTACACATTTTTTTGTACAAAATTTTTAGAAATTTTTCCTTATACAATTTTTTCTATACAGAAAGTTTTTTCTATACAAAAATTGTTATATGTATGTATATACAAAAATTTTTATAATCAGACGATTTTTCTGTAAGAATTCGTCAGAATTTATCTATAGAAAATTTTAGTGTTTCTCTATAGAAAAGGTACTAGGATCAAATTTTTTCTGTAAAGAAAAGTTGTCAGAATCCGAAAGTTTTTCTTTATAGAACATAATCAGAATCTGAAAAATTATCTCTAAAGAAATTTTTTCCAAAAGTGAAAAATTTTTTTTGCAGAAAAGCAGTCAGAAACTAACAATTTTTCTCTACAGAAAATTTTACGAAATGGGACTGACAACTGACTGTTCTGTCTACAATTTTTTTCAAAATCTGATAACTTTTTACAATAAAAATTTTTTAAGAATCTTCTAAGCTTTATTAGTACAGCAATTTCCCTTATGAAAAAGTGGTCAGAAGGTAAAAACCGTTTCACTATAGAAACAGATTCTAACAATTTTTCTCCACTGAAAAATTTTCAGAATGTGCCAACAGAAATTAAAATTTTTCTCTACAGAAAGTTTTCCAGAATCTAACAATTTTTCTCTAGTTTTTTTTTTTTAATTGACATTTGTTTTTTTAAAAGAATTTTCGGGTTCTAATATTTTTCGACGGAATCGATTTTGCCAGAATCTGGCCAACTATCTAAAGAATGTGATCGATTTGTTCTATAGAAAAATTCCCAGAATCATATAATTAAAATTTTTTTCTTTTTGTAAATCTTATACTCTGGATTTTTAAATGAATTGAATTGTTCGGTTCATTGGACTGTGCTGCCACTCAATGTGCTGCTCGGAACTTAAAAAAATCTTGTATTAAGCAATTGTTTCGTTTTAAACCGAAGAAAAAAAAGTTTTGTATTTGATTTGAAAAACAAAAAATTCTTGCATAAATGACATGACTTTGAGGAATGGAGTTGATTGTGTAAAGTATTTGTTCTAGCTGCTGTTGTTGTTATTGTTGTTGTTGTTGTCGTTGTCTCTCGCCCCGACAGCTACAAATGTCTGATGATGACAACGAACAACAAACCATAAGTATAATTTAGACAAAACCTTATGAGTGAAGGAAAAGAATTTGAAAAACTTTTAACAGAATGAAGAAGATTGTATGTGTGTGATACATACAATACTAGTGAACATGGTACCTGTTTCTTATTTGCTAAACAACAAAAATCATAGCATAGTTTTAGGAGTAGATAAGACAGCATACAAACAAAAACTTGAAAAATCATTGCATATCACTAGAAGCATGTAGTTTAAGCTGCAAACATACAACAATAGAGTGAGAGAGAGAGAAAAAAAAACTGCATAACTTAGGGGTGAAGGAAATGATAGAAGTAACATCTTCCTAACCTATAAATGCCTGTCTGTCTGTCAGATTTCTGAGATGTAAAAATGTTTTGCATACTTGTTAAAGTGTGGAGCAATTTCGCAAGAGTGCTTCAATGAAAAAAAATCAGCAAAAAAATTCTTTGTAAATTTTTCTGTTGTAATTTGCAAGAGTTTAGATTTTTGTTGTTGTTTTATTTGTTTCAACACGTTGCAGTTGTAGTAATAAATGCAGCCTGTATTCACTTAATTTGCCATCATAAACATGATGACGACGCTGACTATGTGTGATGACGCTGTTGTTGTTGCTTAGGAACAACATCCTTCTGACAGGCACGTGTCTATAATAGTTCAACAGCTGTATTCGCTTTTCTATGAGTTACAAAAAGGAATGTGTGAATTCATACTATAAATGGGTATTCTAAACAGAAACCGACAATTTAATTTAAAAATAATAAATACATGGCTTTATTTGATTGAATTTAAATGAATTACAACCTGCTTCTAGTTTGAATCTATGAATCTTTTAGCACATGTTTATTTGAAAATAGTTTCACAAATAGTAAATATGGAACCATGGCAGAATAATACAGGTACAAGCAAGTCAACAGCTGATCATTTATGCTTCATCTAGTATTGTCAAACTTTATATAAAAAAGGTATTAAAAATCATTCTTATATATGCAGTTTGTTTGACAATCCTGGATGTTAAAGTTTTTGTTGCAGTGATGCATGCACCTGATTAATTGTGTCACGATATAATATAATAATTATAAATTGAAGTGATATTTTTAAAGTTTAAGTTGAAGCTAAACCGATTCGTAAGTCCAATAACAATAATCATTTTAATAGAAAAGAACGCATATAATTTGCATATTAATTTTTAAGAGGCGAAAGATAAATCACATAAATCGAATAGTATCAAAAATTTATAACAAATCTCAAGATACCGAATTCTAGATTGATTTGCAGCTTGATTGTATTGGTTGGTTGTTTAACATGGCTGCCCACTACACACAAGCACTCAAGTGGATTCAAGCGATTCCGTTTTGACAATTAAAAGTAAACATTCCTGACGCCAGAACAACCTATGAAAGTCTGGGATAAAAGTTATCGGATTCGATAAAAACGTTACTAGATTCGTTCCTTCGCATTGACAAATAATGAGACACAATTCAGTCAGAAACACTTAAAAGTTTTATTAAATAAAAACTGTTCGCCAAATGCAAAAATGTTTTCTAATTCTGCAAAGTAATTACTTAAATTTTCTCTTGTTTATGATTTTAGAAAGAATTTTTTTGTTGACTCAATTGAAATTGAAGCTTAAGCTTTTTGAAAACCACACACAGGCACACACACACGAAGAAATTTCATAAGAAGCCATAAAATTTTAATTGGCCCGCTTTGAATAGTCAAAACTTAATAGCTTTCAGTTACGAAAGAAGCCGGTACGGAATTTCACTTGTTAAACAGAATTATTCTCCAATTATTCAAAATTAAATGTATTCGCAAATACCACGTGCACAACTATTCCAATAAACGTTGTAATACTTCTGTCAGTTTTACTTTTCAAATGCTAAAAAAAAACAAGAAGGCCTTAAAGCATTAAATTTACAATTCAAAAACACAAAGACAAAATATAAAATATTCCCAACACATTGCAGTGAATAAAAAGAAAGGAAATGAATGATTTGCCGGAAACCAAAGGGCCTAAATAAAGAAATAATAAATTTGTAAGTATGTGTGTAGTTGCATACAGATGTGCTGAATAAAGGCAAACAAGAACAGGTTTTAATAAAAATAGTAATAGAGCAACTACATGTGAAAGGGATAGAAACGAAAAACCAAAACTGATGTTTTCTAGCAGAAGGCAAACAAATACGTACTGCGAGACAAGTGAAAGGAAAAAAAGTAATAATTTATGGCATGATTTTAGGGGCATAAACGTTAGAAAAATAAAAATTTAGAACACATTTACAGTTGACAACAACAGCAGCAATAGAACGAGGGTGGTTGCGGAATACCAGGCGTCTTTATATTATTTTCTCGCTTCAGTAGTAATAAATGGGGTTCAACAAAAAATTTGGTAATTTTGAGCAATTAAGAATTTTTTTATTTTCAACAGCTAAATCTCTGCTATTAATTGTGCAATGTAATTTTATGTCTTCCTTACTGGCTTACTTCGAAGGCCACCCTCGTTATAGCTGATAACAAAAGTATAAATTTAACTTAAAGCTTTCTTTCTTTAGCAATTCGGTTTAGTTTTCTTGTTTTTTCTATTGTGTTCTTTCAAACAAAAACTAGTAAATAATTGAAATGGAGAATAGTTTAGGAGAACTCCGGAAAAACAACCACAGGAAAAAGAAAATGAAGCACACAATGTCTAAAGGAATAAAAAAAGCAAGAAGGAAAAGAAAATTGCAAATAGAAAGACAACTTGTTTTTTATTATTATTAATATTTTATAACCAAACAAACAACAAGTAAAACGACAAACAAATTTCTTTTTTGAAATAACGAAAGACTAGAAAAATATGCATAAATTAAATTAAAATTCATTTTTCTAAAAAATGAAGAAAAAAAATATGAAAATCTTCCATACACTTTTGTAACACTCGTACAATGTTCCAACACTTTGTCAAGCTTTCAGTACAAATGAAAGAAAAGAAAAAGAAAACTTGTTTGAGTTCAGAAATATGGTTCATATCAAAATAAAAGACAAAAAATTAGTTGACAATATGAAGTATGATGATGACGATGATGGCGCAAACACAAGCAAATAACAGCCACCCAGCCAGCTAAGAGTCTATTGTTCTTGTCTGTCTGCAGTTGGCCAAGATAAATTGGATATTTAGCTTTTGTTTCACTGAAAGACAGAAAGGAAAAGAATGTCTGAACACCGAAAATATGCATAAAGAAATAAAATGCTAAGAAAAGTATTACATTTTACTTCCTCAGGTGTTACATGTTCCGGCAGGCAAAAAAAATAAAATAATAAATCTTAGAGGATATATAAACAACAAGATACGATGCTTCTTAAGTCCAAGTTGGCTTATACGTGCATATTTCACAAGCTTATATGATGTTTCGAATATGTGCAGATATTCCCAGGTTTAAAGTGAACCTTTGCGTTGGCGATTCTTATGAAAGTTTCTATATAATTTTCTTTTGCTTGGCTTAACCTGTCCAAACTTTAGTTACACAATTTTTCTATAAGAGTGAAACTATTTAAGAGAACTTCTTAACTTCCTTTTTGTATTAATGAATGCAATTTACCTTTCACAAACTTATGTCCTTCCTGTCTTTCCTTCCTTCCATTCATCAGACGTTTTAAGTAAACTATTTAGTGATTTTTTTCATAGACTACAAAGTAACTACAAATCATTTCTCTAGCTCTTTCATATAAAAAGACACACCACAATTGTAGCACTTACTTCCACAAAAGCGATTATAGAAACTAATAAGAATATCAGCTGGTTAGTTGATACTGCTTGGATTTCATACTGGCTGTTTGACTACTCTGACTGACTGCCCAAAGTTAAAAAATAGCTATAAAAAATCTCTGGAAATCGATGGTGTATGGACTCATTTGTATCCAAGCAAAAGTTAGAAATGGCCAAACAAAAACTAGGAAAAATCGACAGGCACAAAAAAAGCTGCTAGGACTTTTCTATACAAATGCTTTTATGTTCTCTAGAGACAAGCGAGACAGATAGCAAAAGAATATTTGCACTTTTAACTAACTCACTTATTTTATCATAAAACACTCTCTTCTAAAGTTATTTAAATGTGAAAGTTTTTTCTACAGTTACTCATAGTTTACTGAAAGGATTTCAGGACAACGTAAAACTTATACTACGTCGCCATATGTTAGCAAGAGTGTTAGTGTTGTAATCATTTTTTTGTAAATTGTAGTGAAAAGTGAAAATAAAATAAAGTGTGTATAAACTGCTCATTTCAAAACTGATTACAGTGTCTCTCCTAAGCCCAAATGTCGTTTAATCCTTGTCATGAACGTTTTGCAAGCAAATACATTTAAAAAAAAGACTATCCTGGCCATGGGATTTTCTTTTCTTGTTTTTAGCTTGAGAAATTTTTTATTTGTGTAAATGGTTTAAAAACTAATTTTGTTTAAATTGTTTGAGCATGTTTGTTTATTCATTTGCATTCATTTAAGATTCGGCCACCGTGTGTCGGAATTTTCTTTTAAGTATTTCTTGCTTTGGACATTGAAAAAAATTTAAATAATATATTCTTTCAGAAAAATTTTCCATTTCAGGGGAAAATTACTTGCCAGAAGCTGTTTTGGATGTGATGGAAGACAAACTAAAATGCGAAAAAATGGCTTCAGCTAGACTTCAATATTGTGTTGACAAATGTTTGCATACAATTTTTAAATAATTATCTTGCAACAGTAACTTTTAAATAAGAATATTATTTATGGAAATACTTTTTGCCAAAAAGGTCCTTTAAAAAATTATCTCTTAAAAAATATATTTTGCAAAAAAGGACTTTGAGAAACGTTGCACTTTAAAAAAGTATATTTAAAAAAAAGTATCTTTCACTCGTAATACAAGTAATTTCTTAAAAGGTCCATTCAAAACAAGTATATTTTATAAAATTACTCGTACCTTTCGCAAAAGGTATCTTAAAAAAAATAAATCTTTTAAAGGAAATATCGATTAAAAAAAGTATTGCATTAAAAAAATGTATATTTATGTATGTATGAGAAAAAGAAAGTTTTGAAAACTCAACTTTTCCAGAGGTAAAATTTTTAAAAATTTCTTAAAAAAATAAACGTTTAAAAAACTACATTTAAAAAAATTTTTTTTTAACAACATTAAAAAAAAATTAATTAACTGTCAGGTCCACCATATCACACGTATTTATTCTTTCGTACAATTACATTTAAAACAAAAACAAAATTTTAGAAATTTAAAACAAAAACAAAATTTTTGAAATTTAAAACAAAAACAAAATTTTTGAAATTGTTTTTGTTTTAAATGTAATTGTACGAAAGAAAGAATTCGATCGCAGTAAGTGCCTTTTAATATGTATTTACTACTGTTTTTTAGGAGCCTTTTGTTCCTTTAATACTGAACCGATTTAAATAATACATACTCGTACATATGTATACATATTGGGTCACTAACGCTCAAGAATGTTTACCATTTGGTAAAAAGGATGAAGAAAATCAGGTAAAAATAGTAAAATAGATAAAATAGATAATTGAAAAATATTTCTTTAAGATGTTATTTATTAGTTTACAAATTTCCCTGTTCCCACTGCTTGTGGTTTTTCTTTTATATCACTTCATATTGGTTTGACGTTCTTTAATTGATGCAATTACAGTTTACACTGAAAACACTGCCACTTGACAAAGGAAACCCAATAAGAAAATATTCCGCAGATGGAGATGAGGAAAACAACTGTTAAATTGCATTAAAATAGAACAACAATTTTTAGTTTAACCAATTAGTAATAAACCCAAAGGAATTCCGTAACTTTATTACGTTTGCATTGCTAATACCACTACGGATACGATAAATAAACTAAAGCACTCGCCGAAGTAGTGAACGCTTTACCACTGTTAGTATGCCAACCAGCAGAGAGTCCTTTTTTTCTGTTGAGTTCTCTTGCTGGTTGAAGATAAATTGAGGAAAGTCATGACGATGTTGATGATGACGGAAATTTGTGGTTTCCTCTACTTTCTCGACAAAAGAAAATACACAGGTTTGCTTGGTTTTTTTTCTCTTCTCTGTTGTACTGAAATAAGTACATGTTAACAGGTTACCTAAAGTAGTTATTTTTACAACACACATTTATAGTGCAAACTGGCACAAACATTTTCATTTAATACAATTTTTATAGAGATGTTGAATATTATGTTGTTTTTTTAGGTTTGTTTTTTGTAAAAAAAAGGATTTTTTCCCTTTTTCCATACTATTAAAAGAAAAAATGGCAATTTTGTATGGACAATTTCTGTCCCTACTTCATAAGCCCTGCAGTGCTGGTGAAGGTTCAAGAATGTAAGATTTAACACTGTTATTTCTAAGCGTATTTACCCTAAATGACAAAAGGAGTTTCTTTCAGGATTTGAGGTATTTAATACTCAGAAAATTCACCAGCTTCACTATAGCAACTTTAGTAGAAAGTTATATTGCCAATTGCGAAACTTCTGGGTGTATTGTTATAGTGTGTGTGTTTTAAAATTCCTTCTATTTACTATTAGAATTCTGTGTTTTCGTTTTTTTTTTGTTTAACTTGTAGTTTTATTTTTTTCTCTCTCTACTTTTGTGTTTATTTGTCGAAATGTTAATGTTTAATAGTTTCTAAGGGGTTTCCATTTATTATTCAGCTTTTATTCCTGTTTGCATCTGAACGTTAACATTTTGCTGAACATTTCTTTTTGTTCATTTTGAATTTATTTGTATTTAATGAGCTTCTATTTCTATTTCAATTTATTTATATTTTTTCCCAAAAATTTTTTTGTTAGCATTTCATTAATTGAATTACAAATTAACAAGTTAAACAAGTGTGCTTACACGATGTATATTTGTGATATGGAATGTAATGTTTGCTGATCATACGTGTGTGATTTCATGTGTAAATCGAAATAAAAATTTTACGTAAAGTTTTCAATTTTACAAAGTAAAAGAATATAAGATTTTTTTTATTTATTAAGATTTACATTTCAGATGGGGAACACAAATGTGTCTAGATATCATGTATAAACACTTTAGGTGGAAGGTACGAGAAAAAATCTTTTCCTCAAAAAGGTATTTAATCAATACTAATTAAGATTTAAGTTACAGATTCGTCCTTTTTTAAAATAGGAACTATAAAAGAATTCAAGAACTAATTTTTGACTTCAACAAAAATTTTAAGAAAACTTTTTAGCAAAAAACTTTTGAAAAAAGTGACGGTTAAAAAAGTAAATTAAGAAAAAAAATTTTTAATTTTTTTTGAGTCAATTTTAAAAATAAAAATATAGTACTTTAAAAAAATGCGCTATAAAAAATTATTTTTCGAAGAGAAACATTTGAAAAGCATACTATTTAAAGTAACTCTTAAAGAACTTCTTTGAAGAAAGCACTAAAAAAATACGTTTAAAAAATTTTACTTAATAGGTATCTTTGAATAGGCACCTTCTAAAAAATTACCTTTTGAAAAGGCACCTTCTAAAAAATTACCTTTTGAAAAGGGACCTTTAAAAAAAATACTTATATCAAAACCGCTTGAAAAAAAGTACATTTTTAAACAAGAACTTTTTAAGAAGAGTGGTTTTAAAAATGTACATTTAGCTATTAAAAAATTATATTTTGTAAAGAAGGAAACTTTTGAAAAAAGTACGATTAAAGGAGTACCTTTTAAAAAATACGGTTAAAAGCACCTTTAAAAAAATACCATAAAAAAGTACCTCATAGTGAGATAAAATATAGTTTCTTCTAAAAAAAAATACTTTTAAAAAAGCATTCTTTAAAAAAGTACTTTATTGAGACAATATCTTTTCATAGAAGTACAGTTAAGGGTACTTTTGAATAAGGTATCTATTAAAAAAAGTAGCATAAAAAAGAACCTTTTAACGAAAGTATTTTTAAATATATGTAGTACCTTCTAAGAAATTAAGATTTGAAAAATAAACTTTTAAAAAAGTACTTTTTGCAAAACTAAAAAACAAATACTTTAAAAATATACCTTTAAAAAGAAATATGTACCTTTAAAAAAGTAACATTTGAAAAAATACTTTTTAAAAACAGTAACTTTTCAAAAAAGTAGTTTGAAGAGTACATTTTACAAAAGTACATTTTTCAAAATTACTTTTTAAAAAAGTACATTTAAAAAAAATATACCTTTAGAAAAGTAGCTTTTGAAAATATACTGTATGAAAACAGTAACTTTTCATAAAAAGTCCATAAAAGAGTACATTTTAAACAAGTACATTTCAAAAAAGTACCTTTAAAAATGTACCATAAAAAAGTACCTTTCAATGAAAGTCTTTTTTTTAATACGCAGTACCTTATAAAAAGAGTACATTTTTGAAAAATATTTTTTTATTTGCGGTAATTTTTTTAAAAAAATTTTAATTAGGCTCAAGCAAATAGCACTGGACAACAAAATCAAAATTTTTTCAAAATAACAAGATTTGTTCCAATGACTGAATCTAGTGGAGAGGATCAATAAAAGTGTATTCATGTATTGGCGTTTTGAAAGTTTACACTTTCGCCGTATTTAGTTCGCCTCTTTTTCCAAGTTATTTAGTGAATCGCCATAAGAGTAAGTTTTGTAGTCCTTTCAGTTTAGATATAAGCTGTGTTCAACAGATTAATGTACGAGAAACATTTTGTGATTTATTTTAACCTTCCAACTCTTCGCTGTATGGATCTCTTTCGTTGCTTTCTTGAAGAAGGTGCAAAAACTCCCCATAAGCAGCAGCACCGGGCTGAAATATCACAAATTCTTTCGTGTGTTTTGTTTTTATATTTTGATTTTTGTCATACACAATTTATCAATGCTAAACGTTGCGTTTTATAGAATAAGGCTTCTCAAGCTCAATATTAAATTTTTAGCACCACAAATACTAAAAAACTTAGAATGTGTTTGAGTGTTAATTTGGTGTCTTTGAAGACTTATAGTGAAATTTAAAATATTGTGGGATTTTTTAAACCTCTATGTCCGGGTCCACATTTGAAATTTTTGTTGCAGCAATTCTTGAATATGTGGGAGAGGGTTATTAATATATATACATTTTTCATTCCTCTCTCGCTTTTTCTCACTAAAAAATAAAATGGTGCTGCAACAAAAATTGCAAGTCTGGGCCGAGACTATCTTTATTTTAACCATCTAATTTAACCCACTTGGAACTTAAAAATGGCAAAAATACTCTTAAACAGGAATACAGCGGTTTAAAATTTTCTATTAAAATATTTTGAATACAATTTTAATATGAGCATCTGAATACATTAAAGCAAAAAATGCAACTCAAGCGCAAGAAATAAGTCGAAATTTAAAATTTCTACATAAATCCGAATTTTATTCGTAACATTGTCCGGCTAAATAGTTGATAACCATGAATAACTAGCAGACATCTTTAAAAAATGGTAAAACATATGAATTCTGATGATGGTGTAGCGACCACCGAAAACGTACTGCTAGTTCTACAGCACATCTTCCTTGTTCCTTTAATATTAATAATAATGATAATTTAAAAAAAACTATTGATTTGAATTAAACACTCAAGCTTTTCACTTGCGTTAAATTTAACATTTCAAAAGTAATTTTTATAAAAGTATGAGCAGAAATCAAAACAGTAGTTTTCTCTCCATTTTAATCATCATGAAAATTCGTAAAAAATTTGAAAGAGAAAATTTTCAACATTTTTAAACAGAAAATCTTTAACAATAAAAAAACAAATATAATATTTTTTACTTAATTTATATTCTTACTTATTTAGCAAAGTTTTGTTACTTGAAGTTCCTATTTATTTTTCTCTACAATTTTAGTTTCCGTCTTCTCAGCTGATAAAGAATTTTTGTTCATAAAATTGATTTTTGCCATTTACTTGCTTTCCTGACGACGCTCTAAAGATAAAACTCTTAAAATGTTAACAAATAAAAATAAAAATAAACAGAATCAACTAAGTTTTCTGTGTACTTTTCAAAGTTTTTATTCCATATATTTTTTTTTGTTAAAGTTACTCTTTTTTTTAATTTTCTCAAGACAAGTTGTTGCATATAAATTGGTTGCTATTTTTAATCCTCCATTCTATTTCCTTAAACTTTTACTATTCTTTTTTCACGCTTGCCAAAAGGTAAAAGCTTTTGTTAGACGATTTAAGTTTATTCTTTCTTCCCAAATCCTTATTTTGGGACTGTGTTTGTGTGTGAGTAAGTGGTTGTGTGTGTTTTTTTAAAGATTTTAAGTCCATTGTGTTTCAATTAAAAACAAATTTGTTTCTTTGCTAAAAGTCTAAAGAGCCGTTTGTGTGAACAATTATTTGCAGAAAGTCAAAAGTTTTGGCCAAGTAGTTTGTTTTTTTTTTGTTTATGTTAAAGATTTTCCACTTTGTATGACGTTTGGCTTGGAAACTTTGTACAATTTCTTGCTGTGCAAAGTTAATGAACAAGAAAAAGGCTGACTTAATACCTTTGGCCGAAAAGAAAAACAAGAAAAGAACATTAAAAGTTAAATTATATTTGTTAAGTTTGTTCAATTCTCTTGCAAGTATTTGACATGATTTTCTTAAGCTTCTTTTGTGTTGGAAAAAATAATAGAGATTTTTTTGCGCGACAAATGTTAAAGAGGAGGAAAAATTTTATTTAATTCTTTTAGGAAAAATTTATTCAGAATTATCTTTATAATAATGTTACAATAATATTTCTTTTTATTTTCTAAACTCTTATAAAACTTTATTTTAAAACACAAATTTAATGGCCCATTTTTTGAAATTCTTTCTTACAAATTAACAACTTTTTCAACTTACTATAGATAATCATAAACAACTACATGGAGTGGAAAAAAGAAAATTTTGCAGCTTCTAAAGAAATATGTTGTAACAAACAACAAATCATTATCATTGGTTTGTTGGACAATGTAAAAATAGCCGCAATAAAATCAACAATCATCATGTTCCACAAAATGATGTTCAAAGTTTGTTGCATGCGCCAAAACAAAATGTGGAAGAAAATTAAAACCTTTTTTGTTCTTAATTTGATGGATTCTTTTATTAATTTGTAGAGTTTGTAACGAGCAAGGACTAAAGAAAAACTGCTGCTTTTTAACCCGAAAACAACAATTAGTGCAACCAGACTGTTGAGGAATAATACTGAAAAAATAGTCTGGTTAAAGGTCTGAGTTTTTCTTTTTTTTAACACAAGCAAATATCATTTTTTTTCTTCCTTTTTGCACAAAACAATACACCCTTGACACCCCGACGACGGCATATTGTTTGTTTTCTGTTTATTCCTCCCGGGCAACAATAACAGCAAGAGCAACAAACTAACAAACAAAATGACAATTACTATCAACACAAAACAAAAACGACCGCAACTAACTATGAGAAAAAGTATTAAAACAAAAAGAAAGAAAAAATTTTGTAGTGGTCAGACACATTTCAACACAGAGGCGGTTCGCTCTACAACACACAGAATGTTGCAACACAAAATTGAACACAAAAAAACTTCAATAAAACCACTTATGTTGCAGATTGTGAATATTTGTTTGCTTGTCATTGCACTCATCGTTGTTTGCATCAGAGTCATCATAAAAGTCAACAGACCATACTGAAGTGAAGTCCTGGCGCAAAGTCAAAGCCCACTCAGCCAACCCAACCAACCGAACGCGAACAGCCAAATACGAGGACTACAACAAAACTTTTTATATTTATTTATTTTTAATTTTTTTTTTATTATTTTATTGCCTTTGTTTTAAATGAATGATAGTCTCAGAACTCTGGGAATAAAAACTGTTAATAATAGCGATAACTAGCATTTTATATTATCACTCATATTTGGCAGAACCTTAAAAGAGTGCAAAGATTTCGAAAATTTTCTTATATTTTTACATAATATTGAATTATTTTTATTATATTCTTTTCACGTACTTTTCGTCAACTTCATGATTCAAAACTTTTATGATTCGAAAAGTGAATAGTGCCACTCCCATGCAAAAGTAATATTATTTTCCAACTACTGCAACGCCCGTGCAAAGTAAATATCATTTTTCATTTCTTCTATGATTGAATGCTTCAGGCAATTGAATTTTATCACAAGAAAAGTGGACAGAGCCACGTCTACTAATTCCAAGGGTGCTGTTGACTGAAGTAGTTAGCGCGTTGACTACAAAGCAATTAATGTCTGAGAACGTGGGTTCGAGACCAGCTTCAAGAAAGTCATAACATCCAGCATTTTTCAGATTTGCATTAGTATGCCATTGCATTTGTTGTTGTTGGATTGTTTAAGTGATGAAGGCATAGAACTGGTCACTGAACTGTACCGGCAGCGATTGATACTGGTGTATGCAGGCGGACATCACAGCGCCCTCCTTCGTCGGTATTGTAGCGAAAATCGCCGGCGAAGTAAAATAATTAATAAAATGGCCACAACAGCTTAAAACACATTTAATACGCCCACTTGACACCAGAGACGCTGCAACACAGATCTAAAAACTAACACAACTCGCAATATCAGAGTTGTCAAAATTAGGCTTTCTCACTTTCCCCATCTGTTCTCCCTCATTATCCCTTTCCCAAAGAAGGTAACACACCTACGGGTTGGTAGACATACTAATTGCCTGAGTGTTACTTTAGAAAATAAATCAATAAAAATAAAGTGGGAAGAACCACGCCCACATATATATTAAATATTTTCCACTAAAATAATAGTTATAAAATTTTGCTCCCATATTGTGTTTTCCCCATGGCATAATTTATTGGTAAAACAATTGGGCAACGCCACGCCCACACATTTTAAATATTATTTTGCAACTACTACTATTTAATCGAATTTTATAAAACTTTAACCACTCATGGCTTCCCCTGAAAATACAATTTTATGATTAGAAAAGTGGGCAGTGTCACGCCCACTGTTTTTACTATTTTTAAATGACTTCTACTTAACCAATCATTATGATATCTTCCACAAAAATTTAGTTCTTCAAACAAAATAATTTTATATTTATGAAAAGGGGAGGTGCCACGCCCATATAAAACAAATAATATTTTTCAACTTTTACTTAAAAAATTCTTAAATTCTCATTGAGGTTCCTGAATATGCAATTTTATAATCAGAAAAGTGAAGGGCGCTGTGCCTAAATTATTTTTCAACTACTTCTACTTTAACAATTCTTATAAAACTTTGAACGGTAATATTGTTTTGTGTTTGGAAAAGTGGGCTGTGGCACGCCCATACTAAAGATATATTATTCAAATTACTTGTACTTAATCGATCCTTCAGATACTTCACACACACAGACATTGAATTTCGCTGACAAAAGAATTTTAAGATTAGAAAAGTGGGAAGTGTCACGCCCTTAGAAAGTATGTAAATATTCTTATTATTTAATTCTGTTGAAAAATGTCTTATAAAACTTTACACACACATCGAGGACTCCTAAACATATAATTAATTTTTTTAAGTGGGCACTGCCACGCCCACACTAAATAAATATTATTTTGCAATTACTTCTGCTTAACCAATTGTTATGAAAGTCTGAGTACACATGGAGGTCCTTTGGCAATAATGTGTAACGACTGGAAAAATGAGCAGTGCCACGCCCATGTCAAATAATTACTGCTTTTAATTAAATTTTACCCAACCGATTCTTATGAAACTTTGCAAAGTAAATATTTTTTGTAGGTACTTCTGCTGAAACGGTTCTCAATTTCTTTTTGATCACACATTAAGTTCCTCTGACAATAAAATTTATTGATTACAAAACGAGACAGTGGCACAATAGCAAAAAGTAAATACTGTTTTTCAAGTCTCAACATATCGAGTTCTATCTACTTAAGCAACTTAGTTTAGTTGTTGAAGCCACCTATTTGTGTTTAAAAATATATTTCTGAAATCATTTAGCACCAGGAGGCAAATTACGGCATTCGATATCGAACGAAATCCCATCCAAAATTTTTTTTAATTTGTATGGAAATTTCGTTTGATATCGAATGCCGCAATTTGCCACCAGTATTATATTTCATTTGCTTCAAATTACTTTTTGGTTCTACAAAAATCTGTACAATTTTATCATTAAAAATTTTGCTATAAAAAGAAGAAAAAAATTTTCAAGACAACACAAGTGGAAGACTTTGTTTTTGACTGTAACATAAAAATAAATATCAAACTCAGACATTAATATATTTAACAACTTTTAATTGGCTGTTAAATAAATAAAACAGCAAAAAAATTAATGAATGAATTTGTGTAAACAATTTTATTGATACCAGGTTCAATAATTGCAACATAAAGTTAATTGTTTGTTTGTGAATTAAAAGGGAAGATAACTAATAAATAAATAATAATAACAAATAAAATAAATAAGCGAACTTGTACAATGATTAAAAAAAACATGCACCGAAATTTAATTCAAATTTCAAGTTATTCGCCATTCCACAGAAAACAACATATGCAAAATTTCTTCGCAATCATACCAATTTTAATTTCCAAAATAGATTTAACAAAGCTTTTTTTCTATTAGATTGCTTACAATAAAATGTATAAGATGAGCATACTTTTAGGAGTAGCAAAGAAATATTTTCTTATAATATTTGCATGTTGTTAAAACGCTTAAAAATAAAATAACTTTCTATGTTAAAAGAAAGCTTTAAGGTATTAAATTTTTAAAAAATTTAAATTTTAAGTGCGGAATTAAAAGAATTTCAAACGGAATGTGTGACTTTTCTCTTGTCTTATTCGAAAACTTTTATGCCAGATTTTATGGCAATTATCTTTCAATTGAATTTCTTTGCTTTTTAAACATGAATTTTTCCATGCAAAAATATTTACAATATTTATTTACTCTACACATGCTAAACATTATTGTTCTTCTATGAATATTTCTTTTCTATTACATTGATGCTTTGACAAATCAAATCAAATGTCCATCATCCGCCTGCGTTTGAATTTAGGTTTTTCCCCATTAAATATCATATATACTTTTCTTTGTTTGGTTTTTTTGTGTTTAAATCAACACAAACAACCACAAATCAATTGTGTTTTTCTTTTCATTTTTTTTTTTCAAACGTATTTTTGTTCTCTGTTTTTCCAATAATAATAAAAATTCAAAATTTGCAATAATGTAGGAAAAAATTTAGGAAAATTTTCGCATCATGCATGTACATACATACATGGAAAACAATGGAAAACTAAAGAAAAATAAACAAACAATTATCAGACGACAAAGAAAAAAAAATTTATAATTGCAAAAAAAAATAGCAATTTAAAAGAGAAATATTGCTTGAGAATGAAGGAATTAAAGTTGAGCAAAATTATTGAATGACTCTAAAGAAAAGCAATAGAGAGAAGAAAAAAATTTCAAAACTTATTTTTAAATCCTGCTAATCAAAGCCTGCAGACAAAATGTGTATTTGATTTTATAAAAATAAAAGGATACTTGTTATCCTTTCGTTCGACATATTCTTGCAATAAAAATAACCTTTTGTACGAGTAATAAAGAAAATGTGTTTTCCTTAGATTTTTTTTATTTTTATATTCTTAAACAAATAATTATTGCATCATTAATATCACATTTTTACGAATTGGATTTCACCCATAGAACATTATCCTTGACATGCTATATCGACTGCTGTCCGTTTGTCGAGTTAAGATTTTTATTGATTGTTATTTTATCTTTTGGCAATTTTTTTTTCTTTTCATTTACACTTTATATCAAAAACCCATTTACTCGGCAGTAATGGGAATGTTGTCCGGCTGGACATTCAGTGGGAAAGGAAGAGAAGTAACTACTGGCTTACAATACATCTACAATGTAGATTCTACATATAAGTGGCACAACGAGATGTAAAGCATACACATGGGCAATCAAACTATTTAACAGACGACGTGTGCGACGAATAAAAGGAGTTAAAGAATGTGGATAAGTTTGTTTAGCAGTTTGATTGAAAGGACGAAGTCTCAGATTTGTTGAGAAGCAAGTAAAGGTAGTGAGTGTTATGGTTGTTATTGTACGTAGCGTGCTGTACACGCTACATATACAAATGTATGTCAATGAAGAGTCTTGTAGCAAGAAAGCAGAGCTATAAAAATAACAGAAAAAAAGGACACATACCACCACTTTACTTGAACACACAAATATATATATATGTATATATATATGTATATATATAAATACTCACACAAACACACACACTACATGCATATGTATGCCTGTGTCGAAAGCTAACCAGGGGTAAAACTCAAAAGGCCTTTAAATTTTCGTCCTTCTTGAAGGCTTCTTCTATGACTTTGGTGATTTTTTCGCAACTTTCTTTTTGGCTACACTGTTTTTACCAGCTCAGCTGTTTTCGTGTAACTTGTTGCCGTTAAACATGTTCACTTTGGTCTGTATTTTATTTACTTGTTGGTACATATTCTACAAAGTAAATTTGCAGAATATGGTTGCACAAAAATGGCGCCGGTAACTAGACCATATGTCCATGATGTCATTAACAGTATTTTAAAAATGATTTTGTGACTGACTATACCCGACCTATGCCTTCACATAGGAACTCGCAACGTGGTTGTCAACGAAATTATATGAGTATGGATAGATATGAGTATGTGTCTGCTAAATAAGGCCTTCGAAAAGATCTATTTACTCCTGCATTTTAACAGCGAATGTATGTTAATTTGCTCCATAGTTCTTATGATGCATGTATTCACATACTCCCCTTCTCATACACACATACCCACACACACACACACACACTGGCACACACAAACAATCGCACATATCATTGTTGTTTGAGTCAAGTAAACATTAAGTCCTTGCCAACCAAAAGAAGAACAATGACTGATTGCATTTAGGACGAGTCGTAGATTCGCATGTAAGTGGAGGTAAACTCGTCTCTCTCCACTTACAAATTTTCCACAATACATTCATTCTTATTTACACTTGAAAAAATAATAACATTCTTCGTTTTTTTCTTCTTTTTTTTTGCAAACAAAGTTAATTTAAGAAGGTAAAAAATATTTGCACTTCATAATGAATGACCCGGTTATAATGAACCGTGAAGTACTTGTATAATGTTGTTAATTAGCATTGACACTTGATTTATAATTTCCACTGATTGATATTTAAGAAAGTTTGGGTGAAAAGCGAATTTTCTCTTTGTTTGCTCAGATTAAAAATAGACATCAGCAGAGTGGAATACAAACATAGAAAAATATTTTCTGTACCACAACCAGGCGCGAATGGAGATGGGAAGAAAAACGATATCTTTTACTTAAAATATTTTACAACTGCAAACTATTTAAGATCTTAGCAAGTAAAATAAATATAGTTGGTGCTTTTTACGGGAATTGCTAAAGTTTAATATAATATCTCCAGTTGTTCTAAGAAATATTTGGGATGATCTGCATTAGCAACAGTGAAATGCACATAGGAAAAAGCTATAATCAATTTCAATTTGTTTTTAACAAAATTATTAATGTGTAAAATATTAATTTTGGGAAAAAGTGCGAATAAAAAATTTTCTTTGCTAAAGAGCCTTTCACACTATAATACTTTGTATTAAGACTTGTCAAAATCTGTAATAATACGTCCAAGTGGGATAGTGTGAAGCAAAATGTTATTAAAATGACAAATAATACGATAATAAATTTGGCATACCATAAGACTTTGCCATTTTTAGCATGATTATTTCACGATGATTTTTAGAAATTTTTCTAAACGATAAGATTTTTCATTTGATCAGTTTTGAATTTTCAAAAAAGCAAATTGATTGTTTCGCCGCCCACAGCGTGCCGTCTCTGATGAGTTTTTTTATTGTCATACACAGGCTCAAAATGTGGAATGTGTATCAGACTAATGAAATTTTGTGTTATTTAATCTTGTACTTTGATATATAGTATATATCGTCATATGATTTCAATAAAGCCCTAAGTTACAAAAAATTCAAAAACGACTTCTTGGTAGATTTCGATCCACCATATCCACCACCATTTATTTAAAGTGTACTAATTCGTCAATAAGAAATAAGCTTAAACTAAAAAATTTTGAAGAATGTTGCTTAAATTTTCATATTAGAGAGTTTTATGCTTGTCCTCTAAAATTTTCCCAATGTAACTTAGGGCTTTTATGAATTCACATGACGATATATTCTTTAACTGCTAAACATTTTAAAAGGCCGACACGTTCGCCGTCTACATGAAACTGCTCAGCCGCCGCTATTTTTCATTTTACTTGAGATCTGATAGTGTGTAAACAAAACGTAGTGGTACATTAGATTTTTTAACAGTCGCAACAAATCTCGTTAGATTTGTTTCACACAAAATCCAATGAAAATCTTAAGACTTGTATGATAGTGTGAAAGGCCTTTAAGTAATATATTAAGTGTGTAGTTTGTGATTATAAAATATTTTTTACACATTCAAAGTGATTTTCTAAATGTAAATATATTTCATATTTTTTACTTGGCGGCTACTTAATATTTTCTTAAACGTTTCGATTATTTTGATTTGTTGTACTAATCAAAAATATAAACACATACGAGTATTTATTTATTTCAACGCTGTTTATTTATTCGCCAAGAAGACGAAATGCTGACAGTTAAGGCCAGCCTTAGATGGCATGTTTTTTACGTATGACTTATCACGTTTCATACTCTCAGAAGACTGACTCATCGTATTAGTTCACAAACGTTCATGTACAATTACGTCTGACATTGACCAAGTTTATTTGCAACAGCTGATCTTACTTTCTCACACAAAACAAATGACATCCAATTCCAAAATGGCCTGTTATACAATCGTCATATTATTGCCTGCGCCACGGAAATACTGACGACAATTTTTTAGTCTTTCTTTCGAAATTCAAATATGTTAAGTTTGTGCTAAATACTGATACATGATTTATATAATTCTGTTTAAATAGATAAAGCTATTTAAAAATGTAATCATATATTGCACTTGTAAAATATTACCACCTTCCGCCGGCTAAATCTACCGCCAAAAACGAGCCGCCGCTAAATTTTTTTCTCAGTGCATAGATTTCTGTACCCATGTTCTGTAACTTTGGCGAGAATTTCTCGCGTCAAAGAGATGTGAAACGAAATATTCCATCGTTTCTCGAAAAGTGAGAAAAAAGTGTGTCTGTAACTCATGTCGAAAACTATCAAAAGAGCTTGCGTCGTTACGTTAGAAATGTCGTAATATACAACTCCAAGCTGAAGTGAAATTTTATATGTTGAGAACGTTATTCACAAATATCGTTTACGGCGACCAAAATCTACTAAGATTAAAGAAATTTTAACGACGGCGGCGAAAATACAATCGTCCGTCGGCTGTACAAATTAATGTATGGTGCGACTTTAATGTTTGTTGTTTACAAAATATGCTTAGAAATTCGCATAATTTTCTAAAATTATAAAATAATTTAACAATGAAGAAATCATTTAAGAACAATTTTCTTAACGTTTTCGTATTATTATTCATTATATTTTAAATTTTGATTCTCCTTTATTCCAGTTGGCGACATCAACGTGACGTCAACACAATACTATTGTCGAAAACAACTGATTACTATTGATAAGCTCATGTTATTTTCTAGACCTTATAGAACAGAAGTACACTTTCATTAGCACAAAATGGTTCTCGAGAGCGAGTAGACAAGCTCCTATTTCTTGGTATTTTGTTGACGTGACGTCGATATCGCCAACTGGAATAAGGGTGAATATCATTTGTATTTTTACAATTTTATCTCACCGCGTTTTTGTTTGGGAGTATATTTGACAGTTGAAAGCGGCAGCTTTTTTCTCGCAAAAATTTTACAGACCCACTATTTCTATAAATTGACGAGTAATTTGCGTACGTGATAGCGATTAATCGCCAAAAAAAAATTACATACACGGTTTAGTGAGAAAAACATCTGCTTGTAACATTTTATTGCATTTTTGTTTCATTTCACACATTTCAATCGAAAAGTTTCTCGACGCGGGAGCTACAAAACATGAATACTGGTAATACTTTTTATCACAATAAAAACAGCTGATGTCAGAAGGTTTATCAGATCATAATAGAACACGCTCTAATTAAAATTTTTTCAGATGACTTTGCGCATGAGTTTTACAGAAGCAATATTTTAAAGGTACCACAGGACATGTTCGTATTTTACAGTGTGAAATTTTACAAATCAGATGTAAAAAACATGTAATCTAAGGATAGCATACGTAATTGCCTTCGCTTGTGGAAATCCACACAGCTAAGTTTCCTGCAAGTTTGTTTAATTCACTGGCCGCGATGTTTCTTTAATACGACTTCAAAACCGCCGGTCTGGCAAGTATGTCAGCTGTGAAATATCTAGCATTTGAAATGTCATTTATTTAGTGAAAGGTTTGCCATTTATGAATATGTATTGTTTAACAACCAAAGAATGAGCAAAAATAGTTGAAACCTACTACAAATGTGATGGATGATGATTCAAACGTGGCATGCAGCTATATATCAGACATCTGCAACAATACATTATACTCGCGAGCCCACTCGCTGTTTACTAAGTAATTTTAAGTCTCGAATACGTTTAAGCACTCGCTTTTACTGATTTGATGTTTTTTCCATGCATGACACTATACACAATAACCTTTTACTTGTACATGTGTTGGTTGCAGAAAGAAGAAAGCAGCAATAATTTCTAACGTGTACAATTTTCGATTTCAATAAAACAACTACAATTCTATTCAAGTCTATGGCCAAAAAATATAATAAAATATTAGAAAAACATTCAGTTCCAAGAGGTGGGTGGGAAACATGTTTTTTAATTTTTTTTAGATGAATTTTTATTATTCTTCTACAACTCTTACTTGCACTATTTTACTGCCATATAAAAAATATACGCAAGAAAGGAGGATCATAAACAGAAAAAAAAATAAAAAAAATAAATCCTCAACTAAAGGATAAATCCAACACATACGAGTACATGTCTACATATAAACACCAAATGCAAAACAACAAACTACAACAATAATAAAAATAGAGAAGACAAATCAGTTCTCATAAGACACATTCAGACATTCTAGTAAATAGTAAATGGTTTTTGATGTTCTCAAATACGATGTACAGCAAGCAGTAGCAGCAGCAGCAAGTAATGAAATTCCCATAAGTGTTTTTTCAACACACAATAGCAACAGTGGGCGGAATAGTGGTAACAACAGCAGCAGGAGTAGCTGCAGTAATGGTGGCAAGTAGTTGTAGTAGTAGTTGTGTTGTTTAGCAACATGATCCTTAAGCCAGCAGCCAGAAAATACAAAAAAATAGCAGCAACTACATTCTCTGGAGCTGGCTTTTTAAATACATTATTTATTTTTTATAACCCTAAGCGTATTTCTGTGTGGGTTAATATTATGGGCATTAAACTCGTAGAGAAAGGTTAAATTATTATGAACAGAGGGCAGCCAGTTTAACACATTTATGAGTGTGTGTACGCCACACACACACACACATATGTACATAAATTCATAAATAATTATGTACTTATGTGTGATAGTTTAAATTAGATACAAAATTTGCAGTTAAAGACGAGTTTTCTTCGTAAAAACTTTGTTGATATGCAGAAATTTATTTAAGATATTCATTCTATCGGGGGATTTATGAATGCATGAGTATTAAAAGTTAATTATAATTAGCATACTTTTAGGGGACTGTTTTAAAATTAACGAATACAATTTAATGTTGGTGGCATTTTTAAAGCATTAAATTGTAATTTAACTTATGTTTAAGCAAAATGAATCAGGTGATGTTTAAAATTTTCCTCAGTTACTCCCTTGAAAGAGGGCCTGCCTAGAAATATGATTTTGTTTTTTTTTTCTTGCTGTTTTATTTATAGTCAATGAAATAGACACTCTCTTTACTGCGTTAGAATTTCATACCCAGTTTTTAAAAATTAATTGCAGTGCTTATTTATACTTTTGTAATTTTTTTAAATTCTCATTGGTTTTTTAAAAGCTTTTGTATAAGATAAGAGGTTTAAAGTCTACTCTGATGGTTTGGCTTAGCACCAATAAAGTGCATGCATATCGACTCAACAAACAAAACTTTTTTAAATTCTTTGAAAAAAGATATCGAGGCAATCACGATTAATAAATAAAAAAAATTTTAAAAAATTAAAAAAATATTTAAAAATATATTTAAAAAAAATTTAATGATTTTTTTAAATAATAAATTTAGTTGAATGTTTATTCAAATATTTTCAACAAACAAAAGTTTTTGAAAATCTTTGAAATTAAAAAAAATAGTTGAATGTTTATTTTAATTCAATTATTTTTTCATAGAAAAAAATCGCTGGTGCTAAATTGAAAAAGGGTGTCTTTTAGTCCCGATAGAAGTGACAACGACGGATTGCTTGACTGCGGATTTGAACGTTCGAACAATCAAAAAACCAACACTTTTACCTTTGAATCTCTCTAAAATAATAGCACGGCGAAGACTTTCAAAAACACCAATACACGCATATTTTTGTTGGTCCCTTTTCAGCTAGCATTTTTAATCGTGAAAGAGCCTACTGGAAATCTCATGAAGAACGTTTTGGATTGTCGACGATTGCATTTTTTAATTGTAGAAGATTTCTTGCACAACAGAAACTGTTACATGAACTGATTCTTCTGTGAGATTCTTCTTTAACACAGCGAAAGGTAAAGGTACGGTCACATTTGCCAAATATTTGCCGAAAAATACAGACAAGCTAAATTTGCATTTTCTTTAATTCCAATATTTTTCAAATATGGGTTCGCATTTATTAAAAATAATATAAAACTAGCATTTTGCGGCATAATTGACTTCATTTTTGGATATAACAACCAAGTTAAATTACACTAGCCCTAAGCAAAAGTAGTGCTTACGTTTTTTTTGGGCAAATGTTTGCCAAATGTGACCGCACCTTTACACTGTTGTTTTCGTAATCTTCGAATAATCATTAGATTTTTTGACGACTTACATATTAAACATTCCAAGCTTAAAAGACATTTTAGAAAATGTGCCAAAAAGTAATAGTCAAGAAAAAAAAGTAGATGTTTTTGTTATTGTTACTCGTCAGATCATCATCATCAGAAGAAGATTTTTATCCCTTTCAGACCTGACGCTAAACTAATGGGAATTTTTTCATAATTTTTGGAATATATGCAGTCATGTTCTACAAAAGTTGTGAAAGTGAAATATGAAAAGTAAACTTTTAATTTTTGATGTTCTGGAGAAGTTCAGTTGTATATTTGTATTGAATATTGAAATTCAAATGTAAAGAGAAGAATGCAGAACACAAAAAATTTAAACTGAAGTGATTTCAATTGAATTCCACTTCGAAGTGGAATGTAGAACATACCGGATGGTCTTTATATCGTAGGAAAATATAATCAATGTTTATGTTTTATTATTTTTATATCCTTCAAGGACTTTCAGGACATGCACAATTGATACATCTCAGTAAAAATTTTTAGACAAAACGCTTTTTTTATTGCATCAAATGACTTCAATTGGTTTGAAACATTAAAATTTATAATTTTTTTTTCATTATAATATCCTCACTTCCCTAATATTAACACGATCAGTAGTTTTGTACTTGAAAACACAACTCACTTCTGTGGATCATTTTGAAAAAACTGAGATGTGATGCAAGAATTTTGCAAAAATTTAAGTAACGGTAAAACGAACAGCGGAATAATGTGAGAAACAAACATAAAGAACAATCAGGGAAATCGATGCATGCCAGAATTTTTGACATTGGCCAAGTAGATGCGAAAATATTGAGAGCGAAACCCACCCGCACAATCGATGCATCACGGTCTAAAAGGCGTATAGTAAACACAATCGTCTAACAAACATCCTTTGCTAGCTGGGTTCTGTCAGAATTTGTAAGCTGAACCATGTTAATTTTTTTTTGGTTTGTACAGTGTTCTTTTTGAAAACCTGCTACAATTTTAGAGAATAAATCGTCAAATCCTTATTTAAATATTTTTAGGAGAAAATCCTCAAAATTACATTAGATTGTCAAATGTGAAAGTCATGCCCATGACTTCTAAGAAAAGGATTAGTAAAAATTGTTATGAATCAAGAGCCAAGATAAATGGACGGACGGATGGTTTAAGATTCACTATTTAAATTACGACAGACAGGTCTTTGAATAAGTATGCTAGTGTTATATGTGGCACCTTTTATCTAAATAGTATTAATCGATCTTCCCTCCAGGACACTGTTGTAAGTATTATGCTCCATTATATTAAATATTTGAACTTGAGCCACTCCCTGCCACTTTAAATATTATGTAAATCAATTCCTGCTGATTCCCTCCCTCCCCACAATAAAAACATTCAATTAATCTCTGATACAAGGTGGCTCAAAATAAACGAAGGGATTATTTTAATGTGATTTTATTTTATTTTCCAGATTGTTGCAAAGAAAACTTTGGAAATTGAAAATGGAGTTTGCTTGCAAGAGCTTAACTCCACTGATGCCAGCAGCGGCTTAATTTTCGATTTAAAAAAAATTTAATTGACTTTAATATGTAAACGGTCCCGCTGTGGATTTCAGAAGTTTATGTTGGTATACGGATGGATTCAAAACGGAAGATGGAGTTGGTGTTGGCCCAACGTAAAAATCGCTTTGCCCATGAGCAAATGGTCTACGATATTACAGGCAGAAATACAGGCAATCACAGAAAGTATTGATAATAATTTAAATAGGGGTATAGAGGTACGAAGGCAACTTTCAAGTCCTTCCTTTCATTGGAATTTCGATCCAGGATGGTTTTAGAGGGTTTTGACTCATTACAAAAGCTATCCATACGGAAAAAGGTTTCCATTTACTGGATACCTGGTTACAGCGGTCATCTGGGGAACGAGGAAGCGGTCTTTGGACCAGATCTTCCTCCTTTTCTAATTCAATAAATTTATTGACTATTCAAACAACTTCCTTGCTTTTGTGCCACCCTGTATTTCTTACATTCTTATATGTTTAAAATGAAATTAATTCAAATATACTTGAAATTTGTTAACAAATTTGCCTGTCAAAAAATACTCGTAATACAAATTTTTTAACCATTAACACACAAATTTTCCACAAAATGTTATGAATAGGCTGCAGACAGACAGACAGACACCCAATCTTATCTCTAAATCAAATGCGTATGTAAATTTTATCTTAACTTTGAAACCCCAAATGGTCTAGAGAAGATAGACCATCCAGCACACACACACATACACATACACACACACCCCTGCATACGTACGTACAGTACGTTTGATAATGATAAATGATTTTTCTACACCCACATCAAACCATTAAACTCTCCAGAATAAATAAAACAAATAAATAAATACTATTAACGTTTATCTCTAAAGTACTACAGCGATAAAAACATAAAAAAATGCGGCAGATATAATAGAATATTACAATTTCATTTAACTTTAAGTGGCCTTCGTCTTTTTTTTTTTGGATAGCGACAACAGTCAAATTAATTTTTGGAATGACTTTAGTTAATTTTATTTCTTTTTCAATAAGAAATTTTTAGTTAACAGTTGTGTTTGCAGCATCGTAGCTCGCCAAACGGCTAAACAGAAAGAAGACTTTTTATTAAGTTGCTTTAAAAAGAAAAATCAATAAACTTTGTACAACTTCAGCAGATCAATGCCTTTCTGAAGAGCTGCCAATCTCCCATCGGCCCCAGTATTCTCCTGTATGTTCTGCGCTTCAAATAATCCTGAAGCAGAATTGATCAGACATGACTCTGACGTGAGCCATTACCTTTTATTTAAAATTTTTTTAATCGCACTTTTTCCCAAAATTAATATTTTACTTATTCAGTAGGAATATTAACAATGTTGTTAACAACAAATTGCAATTGATTATTGAGGGTTATAGCTTGTTCCTATGCGCATCTCACTGTTGCTAATGCAGATCATCAGGGAACTTTACCCAAATATTTCTTAGAACAACTGGAGATATTATATTAAACTTTCATTAAAACAAAGTTTAAACAATATCAAAGTTGTAACAATAATCAACCAATTGTTTTTGTTTTCTTACTTTACCACTACTACCTCGGCTGACGTTTTTTCAACTCTAATTGTAGTTTGATTAATCAAAAAAAATTTTAGCATTCAAATTCACGATTAATCAATTATTTCTTAATTAAATTATTCAAAATCTTTTTAATTAATGAGGAAATAATTTTTTTTATATCCCTTTTACGCCCGTAATTCTGAACAGATTTTTGAAAGAATTACATGTTTTTAAAGTATTTTTCACATTTTTTACAGCCGATTCTGACAAAGCTTTTATCATTTTGAAGATATTTATTCACAAATGTGCACAATCTTAATATTATTTAAATCTGTTCAGTATTTTGGGAGGTATAAGCGTTCCAAATTGCTACTAATACATGCATGTATCAGGCGCAAGTTGAAAAGTAAACAATGCATGCATGTGTGTTCGTTTAATTTGCTTTCGCAAAGAAATGAGACAGAGCTTTTACTATATAAATATGTAACAAGACAGACCTAAATAAGAGAAATTATAAGCTTTAAGGTGTTTATTTAGAATGTTTTTTGTTTAATATTTAAATGCAGATTATGGCCGATTGTGTCGGCCATAGGACGTACTAGTTAGTACTGATTAATTGCCAAATCTAAATTATCAATAATTTAATTTTGATTAAATAAAAGATTTGAGTTTTCAGTTTTTTCCTGTTGGATTTTCTTTTTTTTCTTTTTGATTTTTTATTTTTTAGTTTTGTGCTTTTTTTATTTCAGTCATTTATATTTCCATGTGTTAATTTGATTTTCTTTACAATTAAGGCATATTAAACAGGTGAAATTATTAGTACAACAATTGCAACAATTCAAGAACAACAGGCATTTTTTTATATCGGTTCCGTCAAAAACAGATACTGAAAACAAATACAGAAAAATATCAAGGCACTCTTTTTTGACATTCAAAATAGAAAGGTTAGAAATCAGCTGCCGTAATGCTGTCACCTGTTTAATACGCCTCGTTTACAACAATTTTGTATTTAATTTTTGAATAAAATTGTTCGAATTGTCAAATTTTAAAATATTTGCTTAATCAACATTTTGATTAATCAGAACTCTTCGTTAATCAATTATTTGTTTAATATGTTAATTGATTAATCAAAAAGTTTGATTCGTTTAATAAAACGAGTTTCTGTACCGATTTCGCTAAGCCCGAAAGAAACTTGCAATCGCACATTTTTGTTTTTAATATAAAAGGTCAAAAGAAATTCGCTTTCGCATTTAGTGAAGCAGATCTTTAATTTCATTACAATTGATTAATTTTTCATTTATAAATCAAATACATTTTGAAGTTTTTCCTTTCATAATACAAATACAATTTTTTAGATAATAAATCAATACACACAATTTGACCTTTAATAGTTGCAAATAAATATTTATTTTTACATGATAGACAAGAAATTAAACACACAAAAAAAAATGGCAAACATAAATCCTAGACAATCCTTTTTTGTATGTGTGTGTGTGTGTGTTTGGTCTTATATTGATTGATCTTGTTCTTCGACCTTTTACTTTTGCCACATGTAGAAGGCCAAATACACAATTCAAACTAAAGGTTAACATAAAAGAAATTTAAATTTTTAAGGTCAAACATATTTAAGAAAAGAAAAAAATAATACTCGTAAAATAGAAATTCATTATTAAAAGAAACTGATTTGTAGACAAATTTTGAAGAGAATTTTCACTTAAGAATTTTATTAGTAGTGCTGTCACTTAATATTTTTCTCTGTCAGAGTCTCTGAACGAAAAACCTCCTGTTCTTGTCAGGAATTGACAGCATGACAAGCATGTTTAATGACTTTAGAGATGTAAATAGGACTTGGTAAACAGCAGGCCCCGAAATCTTGCAGAATTGCATTTAATTTTTTTTCGTAAAAAGATAACAATAATATGGTAAAGAAAAATTATTGGATTATCATCAGCAGACCTTCAATTATATTCTTGATGATTTGGGCATAAGCACCACTGCCAGCTCAACCCAAAATAAATTTAAAAAAAATTTTTGAAATTAAATTGGGAGAACAATATCTCGAATGATAAATTTAAGAAATACTTTTTACAGTAATTTCGACTTAGCTGCACGTAAACAACTTTGCACGATTTTTTGTGCAGATAAGTCAAAAATGTTGTTATCTTAATTGTTGTTTGTATGAACATGCAAACAAAATAGACGAATTCCAATGATGTCAACTTGCTATTTGTGTGACTTGTTTGCGATTTTTTGAAAAAGTTGCCACCATGTTTTTTTATAGTGTGCAGCTAACTTTGATTTTTTATATGAAAATATTTTTAAACCCTAAAAAATTTTTGGTAAATATGCACGTATACAAAATGCACTTAAACAAGGTTTAGGAAGAATAATTACAGAAAATATATATATATATATATATATATATATTTTGGGCAGTTAAGTCAAAACGCAGCTAACGTTGATTTTTTATATGAAAATAATTTTAAAATGACAAAAATGTTGGGCATTTATCTTAAATACGCAGGTACAAAAAGGGCTTTTAAAAAAAGGAATTTGTATGGGATTTTAGAGAATAGTAACGAAAATTATTAATGTTATGCAGTTAAGTCAAAAGTGCTCTTAACCAAAAGGCAGCTAAATCAAAACTACTGTAATCGTCATTATATAAATTTATTATTTAAAAGGAATTATTATTTCGATAAAGCAACAAACTTTTCTTTACTTTTCAGTTGATAAATCAATTTGATTTAGAAAATTCACATTTCCCGGGATTCTTGGGAATACAATTTTTCAATACCGTTTCCCGGGAAGTAAAAAGATCGGAAAAATCACATTATTTTTTTTATATTGGACCTCTCTTAAGCATTAAAATGTTGAACTAAAAATTAACATGTTTATACTGCCACTGCAATATAAATCTTAGTGTTAACAACGAAAATACAAAAAGTTATCTAGCAAAATCAAAAGTGTGCGTCCTTTTTAGACGCTGACTAGCCTCGTATAAAAGAAAATCTCTCGCAAGTAGATTGCGATGAAGAGGAATTTTCGTAACGTAATTGGTACTCGAATTTTTAATCTCTTCACGGATGTTGGGTATATTAAGGTCCCTGTGGATGTTACAATTTTTAATGCACCAGGGAGCAGGCATGATGGTACCTTAAAATTTTTTACTGTCTTCTTTGCAGTTTTTCGACATTAGACTCTGAGACTGTTCCCCATAGCTGAATGACATATAGACATATCGGCTTTATAATAGCCTTATATAAAAGCACTTTGAGTTCTAAATCAAGCGTCGATTAAGAACCAATGAGCCAATGGAGCTCGGCAGTTTTCAGTTTTAATTGAGTTATTTTAGATGCGATGTGGTGAGCCCAAGTGAGATGTCTATCAACATGTATACCGAGATATTTTACGTGATTGTGTTCTGGTATTCTTGAACCATTTATTGTAATAGGAGGACAATTACCCTTCCTCATAGTTGAACATATTTAGTAGCATTTACGTTTATTATATTATTATTCTGCAATATAGATTTGAAGCTGTTGGGATGCAACTATCGGGTTTTTTGTGAACACTCAAAAAAGCGGTATCATCTGCAAAAGTGGATATTTGAGTCATTGCACTAGTTGGCATATTAGAGGAATGGCTCTAGGATATTATCTTGTGGAATACCCGCAGATATCTTTTAACTTGAAAATATAATATCCTTCGACCTTATATGAATAAGGATTTATCACATGTTTACGGTGATTAATTCATATTTACTTTACTGTTGTTGTATTTATTGCTTTGTAAAACGAATTCGCTTTGATTTGAAGGTTTCCTTCAGTAATTCTTGTTTATAAATTCTTGTTAGTAATTTCACGTTTTTACAGAAAAACGGAAAACTTTAATAAAAACATATTTTTCACAAATAGAAAAAACTGGAATAAACCCTGTCTGGATTTAAATATTATGTTTGTCAATAATGCAGACTTTTTAAAAAATCATTAAGAGAAAATAAAAACATTTTCAAAAGTTAAACATACAATTTTGTTTTATCAAATACACGAAACTCGTGGTCATTACATAAAATGAAATAAAATAAAATATTTATTAAATCTCAACTTTTCAAATTTAAATATCAAAATACAGCCTACAAAAATCCTCAGCACAAATAAATTTAAATTTTATTCTGCCGGTGTATGGTTGAGTCTGTCAGTTTTGAAAAGCAATTACTCAATAAATTTACACGAAAACCTGTTTCAAAATTGTAATTAAGTCTTTCTTGCGCGAATCATTTACCTGAAAACTTCAACAAGTTAATAAGAGTCGTTGATTTTCGAACACAAAAAAAAATCTGACACTTAAAATTGTTGCTCTATATAAATTAAATTAAAATAGTTTAATGTTAAGTTTGTCAAACCGACTAATAGATTTAACATTATGCACAAAATTTAAAATTCAAATATTTTTTCTCTCCAAAATTTGGTAATGCGTGGGTTTTCTTTATAACAGACATTTATGGCTGTTAAATTGTTTAAACAAGAATCATTTGAATTTGTTAAGGTTTCCTCTTTGGAGTTTTATTTGTGAATAAAAGAAGAAGCCCAAGTAATCACAAATTCTGATAAAGTTTAAACTGACGAAAGGTCATTAGAAAATATGAGTAGGTTTTTTTTATTTATTTATTTTTAATTCATTATTTCACGCATCTTAAGTTTTTAAGAGGAAAAGTGTTTGTTTGGCTGATAAACACTTTAGTTAATGAAAGTAAGTTTGTTTGTTAAGCATATAAAAGTGGAGGAACGCACCGAATCGCCCCTTGAAGACAATTTAAAGAGATTAAGAAAATTATTTAAAAAAAAGTTACTTTTAAAAATATGTTAATATGTAATTTAAAACGATTTTTGAAGCATTAGAGAAATTTTGGGGACAAATTTAAATGATTAAAATTTTCTAATAAAAAAAAATACACAATATACATACATATGCGTGTATGTGTGTATGTATGTAATACTTCAGATAACATTAGATATCGTTGTTTTAAAAATTTTTTTCTTCAAGACTATTATGATAGAGACATTTTGACATAAAAAACCTCTAAATCGGTTTTCATAACATAAAAACGTGACAAATTTTTTTTATGCGTAAGAAAACAGCGATAACTTTTAAACAAGCTTTTATTAGTTTCACTTTTCATTAATTAGCAAACAATCTAATCGAAACTTTCAGCATTATTTTCAATCATTTCAAGACGTGCGATCAGTTTAAAACTTTGAACATGATTAAAAAATTGGGCAGTTCTTCCTCACGAACTAATTTTTACTTAAGCGAACACTATGAAAATTTGCACATATATTAATGTCCCCGTGTAGAAAAGTGGTGTAACGCCCACATTTAATAAATAGATGTTTTTTAAATACAATACAACCTCCCTAATCCGGACACTCGCTAATTCGGACTATCCAGTAATCCGGACATTTAAATTTTTCGGACAGTTTAGACATTTTTTCCTCTATAGTCTGTACAAGTGTTCTTTTTTCTCTGTAAAATTTGTGTGGCGAATTGTTTACAAAAGCTATTTTATGGGCCGAACAAACCAAAGCGACAGTTAAGGATATTTTAGTTTTAAAAGAATTGAAAAATAGAGCTGATAAATTACATAAAAATGCTATTTTTCGAAATGAATATTTTTGGTCACTTTTTGTAAGTTTCTTTATGTTTTCTGTAAATAAATTGTATACAAATGAACTCTTATTTTTCCTTTTGTAATAAAAATAAATTATATATTTATATGTACATTTATGTGTTGCGTTTAAAATTTTATTTTAACTGTAGTGCGGACGATCCACTAATCCGGACAGTAGCTGAAACTATATCTGTCCGGATTATGGAGGTTGTACTGTACTTCCATTTAACTGATCCTTCTAAGACTTCACTCATACACTAAGTTTCTCTAACAAGTAAACACAGCTACATACAGCGACTCCTACTCAACCGATTTCTATAAAACTTTGCTGTGTTTTCCTGAAAAAATATTTTCATGTTTAAGCAAGTGGGCAATGCCACGCCCACACTAAATAAACATCCTCGTTCAACGGCTTATACTTAGCCGATTCTTATGAAACATTACTAAGACATTGATTTCTCCTGAGAAAAAAAATTTAGTGATTAAAAAATGGGCAGTGACACTCCTACTTCATGAAGATGTTCCTTTTTAATTACTTATAGTTAACAAATTCTAAGGAAACTATGCAAACACATTGAGTTGCTTCGACAATAGAATTTGGTATTAAGTAAAGTGGGCAGTAGTGCCATGCCCATTTAGTGGAAATATTCATTTTTAGATAATTCTACGTAACCGTTTTCTATGACACTTTGTATACAAATTAAGTTTCTCCGGCAACTTTTTACACCTTGAGAAAATTAGTTAGTGCCACGCCCATACTATTCCCACTACAGTTGAACCACGATTATCCGGCTGTCCAGTAACTGGTTACATCTATTAACCGTGAAACTGTTCTTTTGCTTTTAATAACTCTATTAAGTGTCCTTTGACTTTATAATATTTCGTATAATGTAGAATTTTAATTCGGTGATTCCCATATTTCCTTTTTATTTTCTTTTAGTCTGTGAGATTTGATCTTTTAACATTGGATTCGTAAGAATATTGTTAAATGAAAGATTTTCTGTGAATTAGAAAACAATAATTTTGCAGATGTAAATAAAAATTGTATTTTTGGAGTTTTTATATAAAATCTATTAAACGTGTTTTTCGATTATTCGTGCAGATGCCGGTCACGTGCGATCCGGATAATCAAGGTTCAACTATACTTCCAATTAAACGACTCTTATGAAACTTTACACAAAAATGATTTCATTCTTTTCTTTTGCGTGGCACCGATTTCAAAACTGTTTATTGTTTATAAAACTGAACAATTGCGAACCACAAAAGCCAAAAACTGGAGTCGTAATCTCTCCCAGGATCTCGAACGCAATCGTTCGCTGGGCTTCTAGATGAAAAATAACCGATTTGCATCTCACTAACAGCGTATTTTATTTATTCATTTATTTGTTTACTTATTTACCAAATAATTAAATCAAATCTGTTATTAGTGAAACGCAAATTGGATTCCAACGGACGATTACGATTACGATTCTGCTTAAATGCAATATTTTGTGGATCATTTTTTTGCTTTAAGATTTTTTATATTTTTGTTCGAAACATAAAAAAAATATTTCCGTGACTTTAGAAATTTCAGATCTGCTACACGTTCAATTTATCTTGTGATATTTAGATCGCGATCTATATTCTGGATTTCAAAATATTAAATGATCCAACAGTACTTGCGTCAATACTGCACGCTAGACGTTCAATAAAGATCGCGATAGTAGATCGCAATCAGTATATATTGAAGGTGTTGCTTTGCCCAAAGACTTTAGTAAAGATCCAAAATATATCCGAAGCTTAACATTAAGAGAAATGCAAGGCAACCCAGGAACCTAAAGCGTATTATATTCAACATAAATAAAATCGCAAAAGTTGTAGACTTTTGACCGCCTTCCCGTGAAATATTCCACTGTGCGCCATTATAGAAACATGTCTTTTTTGTACATACATTTTGTAAATATTTTTAATTTAGAAAACTAAGGTTTTCATTACAAATTATCTTTACAGATTTTTTAATGTTTTTCCCCCTCAACTTTTTTAAAATTTCGTATTTTTTACTTCATAGTGATTTTTGTTGGATTTTACAGCCAAAATATTTTTTTTTTTGAAATTTAATGTTTAAACTTTTCATAAAAAAATAATAATAATAATAAATTTCATTCAAATTATGAAGGATACGTGATCCGTACTTCTTTTGCTCTCTCAAATTAAATACAAAATTTAACACATACGGACTGAAAAGCCTTTACTTTTCATTTTCATAGAACGAAAAACTCAATTTTAGTTAAAAAAAATCAAGAAAAAATACACAGATTTATTTTATAAAAAACAAAAGTGATACAACAAACACTCCTTCACTAAACACTTAAGAACTTCATTTCTATTTCGGCTTAAGAATATCATTTAAATTTTATTTATAAATTAAATTAAAGAAGAAACTTTTAATTTCATTTTATGTGTTTTTCAGATTCTTTTAATATTTCTTGAGCATTCTTTTTTCTTTTTAAATTCTTTGCAAATTAGTATTTTGAAATCCTTTTTTGTAGGAATGCTTGCAAATTAATTTCTTTAAAAAACATTTTCAAATTATGTCTGCTTGCTGTTGCATGTTAATTGTGGTCGGGTTGATGTTTTACACTTCCTGTCGCCTTTTTTTCTTGACACACGCACACACACGTACACATACGGACACATACACATGCAGGAAATTTTTTGAAGCACTTGTAGTGGTATTTGAATAAACTGGAGTTTTTTATTTTCACATAAAGTTTTCAAAGTGAATTTTAAAACCACTGATTTGTGTTTAATTGTTGCACAAAATGCATTTAAAATGAATTCTCACAAAATTGCAGGCAAACACACACATACACACAATCATACATACACACATTTACACAGAAACACACTAGTGCACATAACAGCATTCAGAAACAAGTAAATACGTGTGTACACATTTATATTTGTTTGCATAAGCAAATATGTATGCACATATCTAAGTACATATGTATGTATGTAAGTATGAATATGCAAGAGGCAGCATTTTAACATGTGGGTGTGCACAAACACAACTCGACACATTGCTTCAAAATTTACGTTTATGGTCTCTACGTGAGTTCGTGAGTCGTAAGTTTGCTCTGATTAAGTACACAACTAAAGGTGTTTTTTCCCCATAAACTCTCATGTACATAATGCATGAATTTATGCAATTGCATTTAACTATAAAACGGCATAACTACATAACGACAACAATTGCACTTTGAATCCAAAACACACCGCGACCAGCAAACAGACTTATAAAACCGCCCGCAAACAAACGCGCTAACACATACACAGATTTACGCAAAATGTTGTTTCAAACGCAAATAAACACACAATTACATATTTATCTATAATTGCGCGAGTGAGTGCTAGTAAATAACATTAGAAGCCTGTAGGTATGCTTCAATTTTATTTTATTTACTTAAGCATACTTTCATTGCCCGATTTGCACAGTAAACTTGATTTCATTAAACATTCACTTTTCATTTACATATTTATTTTGTTTGCTTTGGAGATTTGTTAAGAAATATATTTTTTAACAAAATTCACTTTGAACGCCTTAAAATAGGCTACATTTTTTCAATTTATGTTTTATCAAAACAAATAAAATTTTTTGAAATAGTTTAAGATTTCATTTTGTTAGAAGCTGATTTGTTTAGTCTACAATTATTGTATTTTTTTTTTTAATATTTTTTATTTATTTTTACTTTTAATCTTTGTAATTTCTCTTTCATTTCTCAATTTAACAAAAATTTATTTTTTATTTATTTATTTTTTTGAACAATATCCCGTTTGTTTTTTTTTAATTTTTTCCGTAAATTTTATTCCGTTCTATTTCACTCATTTCATGCAACCCGTAGAAATTCAAAATACAAACTAAATTCCATAACGCATTAACATCTCGACAAAAGCTAAAGTTTCACTCACACATACACACTGCCAAATGTATCACAATCATCATCATCATCATCAGCAGTAGCAGCAGCGCCAGTAAGTACTCTCGCTCTCTCTCTCCCCCAATCAATGCACCTTTTTTCTGATATCATATGGAAAATAATAATACACTTGTTTCAAAAATGCATATGGGGTTGGGAAAAAAGTTGGAAAAGTACAAAAAATTTAAACCAGAATGGCATTTGAAAAGTAGTTTTATAATTGTGGAAAAATCCAGAATTGAAAATGAAATCCAGCAATTTTCAAAAGTAATTTTTAAAATCTAGTATATCTTTAGCTAAAAGTACCTTTTGTAAGCGGTGCAGTTTATAAAAAACACCATTTCGCAAATACTATTTGTACTCCAAGCTGTTGCAAAAAATCACTAAAATAAATGCGTCTTTTGATATCATTTTTAGATGTCATACTTTTCAAAAACGCGCCTTTTGAGGGGTAAAGCCTATGGAAACTCTTATATTTAAATTAAAAAATTTTTCTGAAAAAGCACTTTCCAAAATATGTGTACTGTCCAAAAAGTCCCCTTTGGAAAAAACAGATTTTGAGATGTGAATTTTTTTAAGTAGCTTTTTTTAATTACTTTTTAAAAAGTGTACCCTTTGGAAAAAGCCCCTTTTGGAAAAAGTATCCTTTGAAAAAAAACGTGTTCAAAATGTACCTTTTGAAAAATAAACATATTTTAGCAAAAATATATTTTATAAAAATATTTTCTATACCTTTTACAAAATGGATCTTCTTGAAAAAAAAAACACCTTTTAGAGAAAGTATATTTTGAATAAAAAACGTTTTCGAAATGAACCTTTTTGAAAATATGTTTTTGGAAAAATATATTTTATAAAAATATTTTCAGTACCTTTTACAAAAGAAACTTCTTGAAAAATAAATATTTTTTAGGAAAAATATATTTTATAAAAAATATTTTCAGTACCTTTTACAAAATGGAACTTTTGAAAAATAAATATGTTTTAGGAAAAATATATTTTATAAAAATATTTTCAGTACCTTTTACAAAATGGAACTTTTGAAAAATATCTATGTTTTAGGAAAAATATATTTTATAAAAATATTTTCTGTATCTTTTACAAAAGAAACTTCTTGGAAAGAATACCTTTTAGAAAAAATACATTTGAGTAAAATGCCTTTAAAAAAAATACCTTTGAAAAAATCATTTTACAAAAAAGCACCTTTTAGTAAAAATGTTTTTCAATAAAGTGTACATTTGAAATAAGGGCAACTGAATTCAAATGTCTGACTGTTCATGGCAGCAGTCCAAAACTGATAACTGCAGGCGGCCAGAACTATGCGATGGTGGAAAAATTTTGTTATCTCGGAAGTATGGTCGCAGCAGATGGTGGAACAGAGTTAGATGTAGAAGCTGAGATCAGCATATTAAGAATGGCATCGATTTGGCAGAACAACAACTTAAGCCTACGGACCAAGCTTGGAAGGTTACCAGGGGTGTTACCTACCGATTACAAGCCTATGTGAATCGTTGTCTCCGACGAATTTTACGTATTTTATGGCCTCATGTAATAGCGAACTTCTACGTCAAGCAAATCAAATGGATGTGGCTTCTGAAATCCGAAAATGTAAATGGCATTGGATTAGGCATGTACTGCATCGCGATGATAATAACATTGCGAGTTAAGCGTTGCGTTAGAATCCGTTTACCCAAGCAGAGAAAACAGTTGCTAGACCACGGACAACTTGCAGGCATTCTCCGAACTGAGATCTATCGAGTTAACATGGAATCAAAATCGAATGCAATGGAAGACGGCTATTGTTGGCGCCCTCTCCTCAAGTGGGAGTTAAAGTTATAAATATATATATGCGATTTAGCAATCGATATTGTGCCATCGATTTTTCGTTAGCTTCTGGCAAGAGGAAAAAAGTTTCACTACGACATATCAAAAAAATCATTTTCGAGGGACCCAAATTTCAATTTTATTTATAAGATTTTTTAGCAGGTAATAAAAAAATCGGCTGATTTAATTTTTTTAAATATTACATTTCTAAAATTAAATTTATTTTTGAATTATTATTAACTGCCAGACCCACGATGTCACACTTATTCGTTCTTTCGTACAATTGTAATTCCAAAATTTCGTTTTTGTTTTAAATGTAATTGTGTGGAAGAACGAATACGTGCGACATCGTGGGCCTGGCAGTAAATTATTTTTGATGAAATTAATTTAATTATTTGTTAATGAAAATTGGAAATTGTGAAACTTTTTTTCTCTCATGCCGAAATCTATCGAAAAATCGATAGTACAACATCGAAAAATTTTTGTCGTTACAAATCGGAACACCCTAATATGTATTGAAAAAAGTACATTTTACCTAAAGTAACATTAAAGTAAATAAAAATAAAAAGAGCACCTTATCAAAAGAGAATTCTAAAAGCAGAACTTGTTAAAAAAAAATGTTATCTTTTGATAAAAGTATTTAAAATTTATATAAATGAACTTATTTCAAATAGTACTTCTTTAAAAGAATTTATTTAAAATAGTATTTCTTTAAAGAAGTACCTTTTAGAAAATAATGCATTTTAAGAAAAAAAAACTTTTATGCAAAGTTAATTTTTTTTATATTTTTTGTACGAATTTGAACTACTTCCGAATCACATCTTCAGGACGTTCATGATCTTAACAACTTTTGTGGATTTTGTTTGTGTTGCTGGGCATGTAAATTAAAGTATTTAAAATTAATCAGGCTTGTCACAGAATCCAATGTTGTCGGAATTGGATTTGAAAACGCGACAAAACAAATTATTTGTATGATGAATTTCAATATTATGGGTTTTATGTTCAATCTAGAATTACTATCTAAAAACGATAACAATGATCCAATTCCGACAACATTGGATTCTGTGACAACCCCGATTATTAAAATATTTAAATATTTTTAAATAATATTTATACATAGTTGTTGAACTTTTTAAGGTTTATATTGAAATTAATTTTTGGCTTCAGTTAAAATCCAATTTCTTCTTAATTCTTAAAAAATAAAATAATGAATTTATCCAAAAACAATTACTTAAAAATTAAAAAGAAATGGCTAAACTCAGATTTGAACTCAAGCCAAAAATTAATTTCAATATATATTTTTTTTATATAAAAAAAATTTCAATAAGTTTTGTTTGTTGAGGGTTTATGTGTAGCTATTCTGTATATGTACGAGTACATACATTCATTTCATTTCAACAGAAAAAACGTTTTGAAATTCTTTGGAATGAGATATGGAGACATGTCTCGAATAATAAATTGAAATAAAAACCCTCAACAAACAAAAGTTTTTAAAAATCTTTGAGAACAGATATCGAGGCAATCTCGATTTAAAAAATTTTAAAAATTCTAAATATTTTTATGTGCATACACATATGTATATCGTTGGCTTAATATAGAAACGGCGAACGTATCTTTATAATTTTCGAAACCGCGTTTTAATCCTTTCTGGCAGTATTCTTCTAAATGCTAAAAAAATCTTAAGATCAGGATTTCGGAAAAGAATCGAAATACGCAATTTTTATATAAACCCAACGATATATTTGAAAGAAATGTTTTTTACCAAAAGCACCTGATAGAAAGTGCATAACTAATTAGAAAATTAAAATGAATCTAATTTATCTCGAGCTATAGGTCAATTTTTTATAAAAAACGTTTACAAAATTTTATTAGTTAATCCATATTTCGCCACTTCCTTATGTGTGGAAATTTAAATTTTGTTTAAACAATTTTTAAATGTCCCTGAAGAAGCCGCACAAGGAAGTGGCGAAATATCGGTCAACTAATAAAATTTTGTAAACGTTTTTTATAAAAAATTGACCTATAGCTCGAGATAAATTAGATTAATTTTAAAGAACAAAAGGTCGAAAAAAAATTTAAGAACAATTAGAAAATTATTATTTACAAAATAAACCTATTTCTAAAACTATCCTTCACAAAAGCTACTACTTCCTATCTGTAAATATGCCTTAAGAACATCTTTAATTCTTTTTTAATTGATTTTTAAAAAATCAGTTTTAGTCCTTATTATGAAAAAGTACCTTCCAATTTAAAATACACCGCCCAGCATTTTCTTCAATTGACACAGACAGCATCTGCGTGTTGAGAAAATTCTAGCTCTCTCTCTATCTCTTGTGTAACAAAAAATCTTAAAATATATTTCCTTGACAAAACAAGCTGAAATATCCATAAAGCTGATAACAGTGCTACAAAGCTTGTATACCGGTATACTGGAACACTAAAACAGCCGGTAATACATGCAACACAAATTATAAAGTGGATGGGTGGATAGACAACAAGGCTGAACGAAGAGAGAGGGAGAGAACTCTTAAACAAAAAAAGCGCAAAAAGAAAATTACCTCAAACAAAATGTAAACAAGCCGATGTTAATTTTTGTTCATCGTGTTTTTTCCCACCAAAACAAAGACACGAGCCATCAAATTACAAGGGTCATGGTTTTGTGTGTATGCATTAGGAGAGGAGTATAATAGAATAAAGTAACTAAAAAGCTTTCGAAAAATCTTATGGAAATAAGCTAAAGGATAATCGTACACATTTTCAAAAAAAAAGCTATTTAATTTTGTCAAAAGCTTGTAGTTTAAGGAATCCAGTTAACATATTTTTAGCTTTTTGTGCTTTTAAGTTCAGGTATATGTCTATACTGAGATTACTAAAAAGGCAAATTAACTTGAACATTTTTGATTTAGTACACTTAGTCCTTTTGTTTTTTAAAACGATTTTAGTAGAGAGCTTTTAATTAAGCTGACAATTTTAAAAGCTTAAAAGGTGTATGAAATTGGATAACAATATTTTAACCAGTTTGCAATTCTAAAAATAAACTATTTATAGTGAAAAATTAAACTATTATAGCAAAAGCTGCATTAAAATATTTAAAATGCAAAAACAAGCAATTTTCGTCATCAATTTAGAATCCTTGTAACCTTTTTGAATAACTTTACAGTGACAGCAGTTTGAAATAAATTATTTAAGAAGTCGACACAGGGCCGATTTTTTAACACCGCAGATTCATTATCATAATCAGTTATGAGTCAGTCTACGGTACTTTACACTGAGTTATTTTTTATAGTTAACATTTTTGTTTAATTACTCAATTATTCAGAACGCTACTTCCATTGGAGAATCTAGCAGCACACACATGTAACGAGATTATGAATTTATTATAAATATGAAATTCTCAAATCTACTTCTGTCGGAAGCCGTGCTTTTTATCTGCTGTCATTTAAGTACTTTCGTTGATAGATACTCTGTTCTACTAGTTGATGCCATTGGAAACAGCTCTCGGTTATATCGCTGTTATCTTTCCTCAGCGTGTATCCAATCCATTTCCAATTACGTCGTCTTATTAAGCCATTTAATGGCTCTAATTCGCATGTCTGGAGTAGTTCCGGAATCTTATATATGCAGGCCAAAAAATCTTAAGAATACGCCTCAAGAAATTTTTCAGGAACACCTGGAGCCTCTTTGAGATTGTGTGGGTGATTTTTCAGGTCTCACTGCCAAACAACACATTTGATATTTGTGTTAAAAATCCTTAACTTTGGTTTCTCTATTTTGACAATTAAATTAGAATTTGTTTTAAATAACTTTAATAAACTTCCTTTTTATAAAACTCGCTTTTAAAAAAGTTCCTTTTTTTAAATATACTTTTTTAAAAGGTTTTCTTTCAAAGGCACTTTTCAAAAGTACTTTTCCTAAAAGTAGTTTTTCAATTTATTTTTATTTAATTAAAAAAAAATCACCAGAATTAAAATCTATTTTTTTAGGAAAAAAAGTTCGGTTTTCGGATTCATTTTGAAAAAGTACGCTCGATTGGACTATAGTAATTGCATATTTAATAAGTAATTGAAATAAAACTCAGGTCGAATTGTCGCTTTCGATAACGAGCTACTCGATCATGTATATTACGGTTCGATAACGTGTTTACAATGTAAACAAATTCAATAATCTCATAAAAAAAAACTAAAAATACGTAATCAGAAGCGACGATTAGACCTCTGCTGTTTTAAAAGTTTATATATTAAAAGGTTATTTTTTTACTACCTACGATTCAAGGGGTACATTCTTGAAAAATATTGTTTTAAGGGGTTTTTTCGAGGGTAATTATTAGTTTAGTACCTTTTTTTAACTGTTATTTTAATTTTTTTAAATGCCCTGTTTTAAAAGTTACTTTTTCTAAATATGCTTTTTTAAATCCAGAAGGTATTTTTTTAAAAAGTATTTTATTTAAAGGTACTTTATTAAAATATACTTTTTTCGAAAGATACTTTTTTTAAAGATACTTGTTTTAAAAGATACTTTTTTAAGATACTTTTTCAAAAGATTCTATTTTTAAAAGATACTTTTTCAAAAAGATACTTTTTTTTAAATTCTACTTTTAAAATATACTTTTATTAAAATACTTTTTTAAACGTTACTTTTCCAAATGTAATTTTTTAATAAGTTCTCTTTAAATAGGTTGCCCTTTTATAAGGCTACTTTTTCTCATATATGTATGTATATGTATATACTTTTGATGAAAAGTACTTCTGTAAAAAGGTACTTTTGCTAAAATGCAGTTATTCTAAAACGTTAGTTTTAAAAAGGATTTTTCAAAGTGTATGTAAAGTGTATTTTAAATAGTACTTAAAACACACATTTTTAAAAAATACTTTCTTAAAATTTTCTTTCAAAAAAGATTTTTTTAGCAGATACTTTCTCTAAAATAAACATTTGTTAGTTAGGTCATTTTTATAAATATATAAAGTACTTTTTCTAAAAGGTAGTTTTTGTAAAAATTAGTTTTTCGGAAATGTTTTTTTTTAATTTAATTTTTAAAGCGAACTTTACAAAAGCTTTTTTTTAATAGGTGTCTTATTTAATAAGCTTTTTTTTGTTAGTAGGTACTTTTTCCAAATTATTTTTTTTAATTCTTCTTTAAATGTCCTTTTCCTAAAAACTAGTTTTCTAAAGCGAACTTTTTTAAAAATATTGGCTTTTGTTGAACGTACCTTTTGTAGCAGAAAGTACAGTTTGTTAAAAATTAAAAATTGTCTATTTTAGTCTTAAGAAAGTTTTAAGCAATTCATATGTACTTTTTCGAAATTTTTTCTTTGAACTTTTAAAAAATATGCATATATTTTCATCAGTTTGAACTGCGAAGAGGTGAAGAACAAAATAAATATTTTATAACAAATAAATTTAAGATTTGTTGCACCCTAAATGAACTTTAACCGTTTTTTCTTTTTTCTTTTTTTTTTTCTTTTATTGTTTAAAGCAAATCAATTACCAATAAACAATTTAAATACTCAACTTGACAGAAAGAACTTTAATGCTTTAAATTTTTATGGATTTTTAAAAAACTCTTTTATTTTTTTTTTTAATGAAAACCATATGCGGGTGCTGTTATTGATTGTGTTCTTAACAAATTATCTATCGATCTATAAATAATTTGTTCAAATAAAGCGAATTGCACTTAAATCTTCTTTTCAGTTTTTGTAGAGAATACAATTAAAGACACTGATAACTTTAAGTAATCGGTTTGGGGCAAGACAGGAAAATAGTACAGACGAGTGTGCATAAGGAAACACTACAATGACTGAACAAACAAACAAACATCCCTCCCTGGCTACGACGACTCATCATTATGAACATTATTATTAGTTTGAAGTGGTTGTATAAGCCACGGCCAGAGATACGAATGTGCATGTGTGTATTCAATCGATATCTTTGGAATATGAATGCTTCAAAATCTGTATGTTCGAGTGTATTAGGCTGGCAATAGCAAATCATATGAATGAGTTGATATCATGCATATGCAACATGTTACACATGCAGCATGCGTTGTACTGTTTATTAATGTTAATGCAAAATATGCGTATCATTCTCATAACGAAAGACAGCAACCACAGAGCAAATAAAACACTACGTAGTATTTGAATAAAAGAAATTGAATTTATTAAGAGGCGGACGGAAAACAAATCTGTCTGAGAATATCGACCACAGTGCGCGATATTATCATACGTTACAAAAACTAAAATTTACAGAAGAACGTTTTTATTACTATTTTTATGACTATTATATACTATAAGACTGTTACATACGATAACATGTGAATTATTTTATCTCCATAACTATAAATATAATATTTGATGGATTTAGAACCAATTTGCATAAAAAAATCGATTTCGAAAAAAGTGTAACATACGATAATTTCACGCACAGCGGCCGATAATACTTTTTAAAAAAGCACGACGTTGTGCATTGGCAAAATTATCAAGATAAAAGAAAATTGTTGCCCAACAGTTAACTGCCTCATTCATAATAGTTTATCCAAGGTTTATAACAGGATAATAAAATAAATTTAAATACAAAAACAGTCTGTTATCAACCAAAAAAGATTCATTATGAATATGAGCATACTAAAGCTCTTACTTTGCTAATGAGAATACACTCTAAGGAAATGTTTCTTTTTTCTTTAATAAATACGACCCACTTTTGCATGAAACCTTAAGCACATTTCATGGGCTGCAGGCACAAACTTTCCTAGTTAACTCTCTTTAGATCTTTGTTCATGCTTAATTGGGCTGATGAATTAGAAACCAATAATGTATTAATGTATATTAATGTATTAACAACACTTTATAAAAAATGTAGACAACAAAAATATACACTTTCTTTTTTTTCAGACGAAAAAAAGTATGTAAACTTTTTACAAATTAAATAATAAATTAAGTTGGGGATAGTAAACGTTCAAAGAATTATTAAACAATAAATTTGTTACAATAATTTTCAATCATTTTTATCCTCGGTGAAAACGAACTTCCTAAAATGAATTATGCCTGCAATATTATATGTAGTAAAATTTATAAACGAAAATTGGGGAACTCGTTTGAAAATTGTCAGCTAAATTAATTTTCGCACTTAACAATTCAAAATTTGTGGTTTTTAATACTTTTATGTTTATATATAAAAAAATAATCTTATGCAGCACTTACCTTAAACATTAACGGATTACGTTCTATTTCAGCCTCAGCACTTTCACACAATGACTCGGACTCCGACAGAAAAGCCAAAAATTGATCCATGGCTCGATCAAACGATTGAAGACTATGAACGGCGGCATGCAATTGCTTGCCGCGATTGATGACACCATTATTTAAGTTGGCATATCTGTAAGAATTATGATATTAAATAAGATATGTTAAATATTTGTTTAAATTTACTATTTAAGTACCTCTGATTAATTGCTTCGGTCATCTTCTTAATGCGGGTGGTATCATCTGCCGGATAGACTGCAATCAGTTTCTGTGTCAACTGATTGAAGATCTCGAATTGTTGTTTATTTTGATGCAGTTCAGCATGGAAGGACTAAAAATATAAAAATGGTTTAATAGAGGTGACACTAACATTATTGATATTTACTGATAATTTAATTATAAAAAGCACAAGATGTGTAAGCATATATTTATTATAACAACCGGGAAGGCAACCTGGGTTACTCTCAGTAACCACTTTTGGAAAATTATGCCAACCAAAAAAGACTCTCTTCACCGAAAATGCCTACAAGCTGCCATGTTATGCCAGCCTAATTAATCTAGTGTGAATTGGCTCAATGACAAGCACATTTAAATGTCTACAGTAGAGAGCATTACCTGGGATATAACTGGTCAGTAGCACTGGTGCCGTGAATCACTAGTTTTACTATCGACATTTCCTTCAGGGAACTTAAAACTTGCTGCCTGTCTCACAACGAAAGAAATTTTTTTCGTACAATTACATTTGAAACAAAAACATATTTTAAAATTTTTTGACGTTTTTTTCTCAAACATGAACAACAGTTTTATTTTTTAAACAATATAGGAAAACTCGAACCGTTTCTTTTAGGAAATGACTTATTCTCTACCACAAACTCTTTACCAATCACCAAATTTTTAATAAAATGCTGCTTAACAATTGTGAATTACCAACAGCGTTGCCAGTGAACAAGGAATTTCCTTTGGAATTCTTATTTAATTTTAAAATTTTTTTTTTTTTTTTTTTTTTTTTTTTTTTTAAAAGAGAAGTAACACTCAGGCAATTAGTATGCCTACCAACCCGTAGGTGTGTTACCTTCTTTGGGAAAGGGATAGTGAGAGAGGACAGATGGTGAAAGAGAGAGAAAGCTTAATTTTTGCAACTCTGATATTGCGCGCTGTGTTAGTTTTTAGATCAGTGTTGCAGCGCCTTTGATGTCAAGTAGGCGCATTAAATGTGTTTTTAAGCTTTTGTAGCCATTTTATTCATTATTTTACTTCGCCGGCGATTTTGCTACAATACCGACGAAGGAGGGCGCTGTGATGTCCGCTATCATACACCAGTATCAATTGCTGCCAGAAATGTTCAGTGACCAGTGTGCTATGCCTTCATCACTTAAACACTCCGACAACAACAAATACAATGGCATACTCTAATGCACATCTGAAAAATGCTGGATGTTATGACTTGTCTGAAGCTGGGCTCGAACCCACGTTCTTAGACATTATTTGCTTTGCAGTCAACGCGCTAACTACTTCAGCCAACAGCACCCTCTCAGCTGTATGATTTAAGCTCTGAAACTTTTCAAAAACAGATGTGTGCGATGATTTGGTATAAGCAGCAATGATAGGCATGTATATAAACTAACTCAACCACTAATAAATAATAAAAACAAAAATTTAATTTTTTTAGTTTTTAAGTTTAACTAACACCGCATTTATCGGACCGTAAATTTTTTATATTGCATATGAGGGAAAAGTATATTTTGTAATTAACTTCTCGATAAAATAAAGAAAATATTTTTAAAAAAGAACTAAAAAAATCAAGATTATCGATGGTAAAAAGCTCTTGCTCACTTTTTGAATGACCAAAAAATCGTATAAAAAATGTAAATTTTGAGAAAGACAACACACTTTTTATTAGTTATGAAGCTGTCATGAAACTGTAACTTGTGATATTTTACAGTATAAAGACTAGCAATTTCGTAAAGAGGAACATGAAGAAGATTTATATTTAAGTCAGGAATTATTTTAGAGATTAAAAAAGGCTTGGAATACCGATTTTAAGACAGAGTGGAGAGATTTTTATTACAAAAAGACGAAATTATTGGGCAGCAGACAAAATATATGCTTCTAGTTCAAATGGAAAATGAGGGTTTCTTTAATCGTATCAATATAATACATTGCGAGTTTCAAAAAGACTGCGACTAACGGAAGTTTTAGACTTCAATTTTTTTCAAAAAAAAAATTTATTTTTTCTTTTTTTTATTATGTCCAAAATGTTCGTTACAAATGTTTTGTGTTCGTGGCAACACTGATCCCAAAAGTAGATGTCGATAACTTACTGGTTCAAAACAAAGACAAATAGTTCATTATTGTGAATTGTAACATTTTGTTGGCATGTTTCTTACTATTGTGAATTGTATATTTTTATTATTGTGAATTATAGTTTAGCAAATTTCCGAACCACTTTTAATTGCAATTATTTAGTTTGTAAAATAATAGTGCTTTCTTTTAAAGGGAACAAAATTCAACTTAGACAGCCGTTTGTTTTCAAAGTGACTTAAGACCAAAGCAAATTATAGCATATATGATTGTGGGATTTTTAAGGAACAGGGTTAGGCTACTTTAAAAATAAACAGCTCATAAAAAAGGATTTAAAATTTCTTAAATAAATTCATATAATAATGAAACTATATAAATATATAATGTCTTACTTTTTGTTCTTTCTGCTGAGCTTCCAAAATATCAGCAGTTGTAGCCACGGTACCCATACGTTCAGCTCTGGCTTCCATGCGTTGTAACCATTTCTCAAGTTCCAAACGCTTTGCTTCATATCTGCCAAAAAAATTATATGAAAATGTTTCTTTATATATTAAAACGAGAATATTGTAGAGTTTCGGCTTAAGGAAATCTCTGCCATTTTTAATGGAACCAATTCAAAATTGAGAATAGAAATTAATTTTGAACTTTGACAGATTTGCCGAAAAGTACGCCCGCCCTTAACTTACCTTTGCGAATCACTAAGCATATTCTTTAGCTGGGCTGCTCTTTGTAGAACACATTGTGAGGTCTCATCCCAGTGCTCTCGCAGACGGGTAACTGTAAATTTTAAATTAGAAAAATAAACAACAAATTAGAAAGTTTGTATTAAACAGGATATGAAAATGTTAAACAAAAACCAACCAATTATTTTGAACAATTTTAATTTAAACAAAAATCTATTAATAAAAGTGCTTAATACAGGGTTTTATATTTATATTAACTGCATTAAAAACACGTTAATGGAGCACCCTGTAGAAAAAATAAATAAAATATTAAAAATAACAATTAATTAATTTTGCTTTTATTTTTTTTTTCGCATTAAATTACGATTACGAGAGGTAAAAAGGATTAACTGAGTGAGGTGTTTAAAGAGGCTCATGCTGGATGTTAAACAAATATGGATTAGCAGTATTTTTGTCATTTTAAAGTGTTAGATCGGGGTCAACCCATTTGATGTGAAGATTTTATGGGTTTATTTTTGCTGCAAGGGGCTGGCTAGTGAGTTAAATTTTTTTAATCGGGTTAAAAAATTAATTCAGTGTTAAATTTTGTCATAAAATTTTGCTAGTGAGTTGTAAAAAAAAATTTAGTTTTTTGTATTTTCTTTTACTTTTACCTTTCAAACAACAACGCATATAGTCCAAATCGGCTGAACAATGCGGTGCTAAAGAAAATTGTTTCAATTCTAATATAGAAAGAAGGAAAGATTAAAAGATTTTTTTATTTGTGATTTATTTTACGAAACACATGCTTAAATACCTATAGAGTAAAAGATATTGAAAATATATGGATTTAATTTAAAGTGGTTGTGGTCAGGAAATGAGATGTTTAATGATAAAGTGAGAGAGTACAGGGGTGAAATCGTGAGCCGACTCCATGCAAAAAGGGTTAGGATGAGTTTGTAATAAAAATTTAAAAAGTGGGCTCAAAGGGATGCAAGAAATTCATAATTTATTTGGCATGACATGAAAACAAAGTATGTATTTATTTATAACATTTCAAAGTTTTTCTATATCATTGAGTTTCTGAAAATTTAAAATAAACAATTAAAAATCCCAAACCAATTCTCTAAAGGTACACTTGACAAACTTTTGCACAAAATAACGTAACCACTATTTTTGCTTAGGGTTAGTGTGATTTATCTTGGTTTTTATATCACAAAATGAAGTCAATTATGCCGCTAAATGCTATTTTTGTATTATTTTTAATAAATGCGAACCCATATTTAAAAAAAAATATTAGAATTTAAGGAAATGTAAATTTAGCTTGTCTGTTGGTCACGTTTTTTTTCGGCAAATATCGTAAAAACTGTTCTTTCGATGCAACTTGATGTGAATTCGGCTCGGCAAGGAGCATTAGAATGAATTTATCTCGTGTCCATCCATGTATGACAAATGTGGATGCTTTTCATGGTATAGAAATTTCCGTATTATAATATTAAGTCCCGGTTCATACACGTCAACTTTGACTCGTCATGTCTTGAGTTTTTAGGGAGCCAGAGGAAAGAAAAGAGAACGGAAAGGGGTACATACTTGACTATATCAGTCAAGCCAATTTTTAGTTTTTTCCTTTTCATTCGTCACCCATAATATTTAGTTGAAACACTTTTCTCTGTGTAACATTAAGACAACATTAAAAGAAAATTAAACAAAACCTGTTCAGCTAAACTTGATGTTTGTGAATCGGGACTAATGAAATAATAATTGAAGAAAAATTTCTTTAGAGATTTTCTTTCTGTCAAATTAAGACAAATTTAATTACCAATTTGACTTGATCTAACTAGATGTCAATCAAGGCGAATTCATAACAATTGGTTTTGACAGCTCAGGTGATTATTTGTTGCTCCTCTCATCTCCTTGCATTTTGATCTGTTTTATTTGTCAAAATTTGTTTATATTTGATTTGTATATAATTTTTGAAGTTTGCCTTGCAACTGATTTTGACAAAGAAAGCAGATATTTTTAAAGCGAATTGAGGCGAGTCTACCTGCTATGAATTTGCCTTGATGTCAATGTGAATTAATAAACTGAATGAATTTAATTCTTTTTAGTCGATTCGCTTTACAACTAGTTTGTCAATTTGTCTCAGTTCTAGAAGGTATTCTATCAATTAGCCTTAAGGACGAGGCACATAGAATCCCTCGTACGTTATATCGTTATGCGTTGCTTTTTTCAACTGACATTAAATTAACGGCGGAGGAGTTTGACACAATGAGTACTTTTTTTGACGGATATTAAAACAGCTTGATTTAATTAAAGTAGACATTTTCAATGGAATTCGAGGATATTCTGGAGTTTCTTTTAATTGTAATTTTTATTTAGTTTAATTCTGTCACCGCACAACACGAAAAGCTAAATAAAAACAAGGTGCATTGATATCAGCTGGGAGCATTGGCAAAATCAATTCGCTTTACGGCTTGTTTGTCACAGACTCCATTTATGCAAACATTTTTTTAATTAATTTTTTTAATCGTATTTTAACAAGCAATTGAAATCGACTGAGGCACATGTAATTCACCAATGCTCCTACTTCACACAAGTTTGCCTTGATTCATATTAAAAAAAAAATAAAAAAACAAAATGAAGACGAATTGAAACAAAACGTGAAAATCGGCGAACCAAATTCTTCTTTGAGGATTTGCCTTGTCATTAATTTGTAAAATTTTAAAAATATTGTTTTTTTATATGTACATACGTACGAGTATGTAGCAAGGCAAATTGATATGAACATCGGCAAATCCGCTTTTCTGCAAAACTCAATTGAAAAAAATATAAACAAGAACAATATGAAGCTTGAAAAGCAAGTGTTAGGTCTCCGCTTTTACAAAAATTCGTACTGATATGGCATTTGACCAGCTAATGACATGGCGAAGCGACTACGGTGAATTGACTTCGCCGGTGCTCCCATCAGAGCGACAGCGACTTGGCTTTAATGCGCCGCTGCTTGTGCTTTAATTTGCACGATTTAATCGAATAAGCGGAAAAATCAAAACAAATTAGAAATTATAAACAAAGAACTTTTTCACTCATACCCGGTATAGCTGGACCTTGAGACATTTGGGTCTCATCGTGTGAGGAACGTCGGCGCATGCGCATTTCTTCTCGGGTTAAAGCGGCCGTTACAGCATTCGGCGCGCCTACTACCCCGGCCTGGGCTGCTGCTACAGCAGCAGCTGCGGCCCTCGATTGGGCTTGATGTTGTAGTAGAGCGGCAGCAGCAGCCGAACCGGGGCTTTGACCGGTATTATGGACCACAGTGCCGGGTATATTGCCTAACAGCTGTTGCCTTATGTGTTCTCTAAATTCCGAACTCAGTGGCATGGGTCCCGTTTGGGCTGGTAGCACAACTGGCGCTGTTACAGTAGCTGAGGCCGGTGGTGGTTGTGCTGCTGTGATGGAAGCAGCAGCGTTAGCGGCAGCAGGCGGCACATGTTGTCTGTGACGACTGTATTGTAATTCCAAGGGTAAGTTACGATCTAAGGAACGCATATGATGTTCTATAGTGGAACGCATGGCTTGCTGTTGGCATTGCTCCAACTGGCTGAGATTACTGGTGGAGGAATTTTGTAAAGCTTGAGCCCGCAATTGTTTGATTTCTTCAATTGATTGCCTGGCTGCTGCGGCAGCACTTTGGGCCGCCACCGCACTTTCATCCAATGATAAATTGCGTTCGTAGGCTGCGGCTCGCATATTAACAGCGGATATATTACGATTGCCGGTGCAGAGGGCTGCCTTAAATTGCAAATCAAAATTGCTTTGAGCGGTCTCAAAAGAGCGCAAGCTCATTTGCTCTTGCATGGCTCTCTCCATATTGCGTATGCCACTTTCTATGCCCCTCAAGGCATCCTCCGAACCAAAATCATCTGTGGGAGATAGACGCGACGAAGAGGACGTCGTAGACGAGGAAGCAGTGGAAGATTTCTTTAAATCACTGGCCCGGGTGGGAGCCGGAGACGGAACATTCTTGTCTAAGGGCATATCAAAAGGATTCGAGGATCTTTTCGTTTCTGGTTTTTCAGGTGGTACCGGGGGTTTGTCTTTAAATTTAGCCACTGCCAAGGGTGAGCTTTGTGCGCTATTCTGTGTAGAGCTTTGAGCAGAGCTTTGTGCTGAAGCAGGTTTTCGGGGCAAAGGTGGCGGCTGTCTACCCGGTGGTGGTAAATTAAAACCATCCGGCAAACTTTTCAAACTATGGCGCTTGGGTGGTATCTCCGGTGGGGGAGCTCTATCGGCCAAACGAGCCGGTACAGCAGGAACTGGTTTATTGTGTTGTGGCGGCAAAGGTGGCGGTTGAGCGCCATATGGTTTTGGTGGCAGCTGCATGGCTGGCTTTGTGTGATTTACCGTAGCAGAATTATTGAGTATATGGTGTTCCTCCTGAGAGGCTTGTTTGCGTAAAATTTGTTGTGCTCTCAGGGCAGCTTGTGCGGCTAATTCGGAATTCAAGCGTGGTATTTCAGGTGCCATTTTCGGCATATCACTATCACTGGGCTTGGCAGACATTTTGCTCATTTTTTGTTGTTGGTTGTCTGTGCGTTAGAAAATATATTTTTTTATTGAAAAATTTACTATAATTGTTATGTTTGTTGACAACACATACTTTGGGGAGCTTTTGCAAGTTTTACATTTTAAAGCATATTTTTAGGAAATTTTTAAACCCCACATTATCATTATTTTGCGGTCTTTAATGTCTATTGATAACAGAACAGACCGTTAGTAAGCATTCACTTTATTTTTGTATGTCAAAATATTGCATCATTAACACATATTTGCCACTTATGCGCCCATCACAAGGATTATCACTTTATTAAGAAGAAAATATGATAGATATAATTATCGCTGCTGTTAGTCTTTATTTAGAACTTTTAAGTATATTTTGCAGCGTTTTTTAATCAACCTTTATATAAATCACTTTTATTATAATTATTCTAAAGCATCATATTTTTAGCAGCCCGATTAAAAACATCTGAACAATTTATATTTTTTAAATATACACATACATACGTCACTCTTTACAACAAATATTTTTACTTTCTGTAAATTGTTTTCTCTTTAATTTAAAGCATACTCTAAGGCATCAACAAAACAAGCTCAGATTTTTTTATTATTTAAAATGATTAACCTAATTGGTTTTTTGTTAAAATTACTATTAAAAACAGGTTTATTTAAATTAAAACATACTTTAAGGCGTTTTTTATTTTTTATGTATATATAAAAGTAAGCCTGGAGCCTCTCTCCCACTTATTTTTCCCACTTCACTTTTCTTAATGTTGTCGTCTGTGCATTATTTTCCTATTTTCTTTAACTTTTGTTTGCATACGTTAAGTTTTATAAGAGCAGGTGTTGCATTTACCAAATGGGGAAAAAATTGTTTTAGAAATGTTAATATAATTTTATGGCTTGAGGGAAAATTTGTACAAAAAGTAGCTTAAGTATCAGGTACTTTACTACAATAAAAGAGTTATTAAAGAATTATACAGGAAATTTCAAAGAAAACTGAAAGGGAATTAATTTATGGAAAAAAAATAAATGGGTCAAAAGGATTTTCTTAATTTGTTGTAAATAAAGAAATTTTAATCCAGTTTAGCACAATCGGACTATCAAAGCCAAGCCAAGGGCAACCAATATAAGTATAAATAATTCTCAAAAGAACTTAAAAGAGGTGTGTATTTCGAACATAAAAACAAAAATTTAAAATTTAGTTTAAATTTTTTACCTTAATTTCGAAAGTTCCCTCAATAACTTCAGTGAAATGTTGTAAGAGATCGAGAGGTGGAACACATTTTTCTTACAGATTATAGTACGAATTTATGTAAATTTTTTTTAAGATATCTCTTATAAGCGTTGATTTCGAATATCGCAAATTGTACAAATTATCTAAAATACATTCAAATTTCTTTATTTTGTGCATCTAAAAAGGAACGAAGATCATTTTTGCTAAAAAATTAAATGTTCGAAAAATTTTCGAATTTTCGAAAATTTCTAAAATTTCGAAGAGCATAAATTTTATATATTTATAAAAAAAATGGACTTTTAAATCATATTTTTGAAACTAAAACAACAAATAAAAAAAATCTACTAATCTGATACAGAATTTTTAATGAATTGAAGTAAAATACAGTACAACCTCCTTAGTCCGGACACTCGCTAATGGGAATATCCAGTAATCCGGACATTTAAATTGTTCGGACAGAAGAAGTAAAGTTTATAAACAATTATTTTTTAACACTTAGTGAATTTATTATTCGACATATGCTCCCAACTTATCTTCAGGAAGTTTTCATTTGTTGTGGATTGAGTTAATTGTAAATATGTCTGCATATACGCACAAGAAATAACTACTTTTTTATGTTTTTTTTATCGTTATGTGTTTTCTTTAAAGACTTTTCACACTTTTCTTATTGTTATACTCTTATACAAGTAAAATGTTTAAACAAAGTTTTCTATTTTCCTTATTTGGGGTAAAAGTAAACATCCATTGTTATGATATGTTGACTGTCTATATTTAGATATTAAAAACAAACAAAAATATGCCAAACTTAGTAAATTAATGAATAAAAACAAACAAACCAGCAACAAAAAAATCTGAATATAAATATTAATTAAAATAAATCACCACTTATGGAAAGAAAAGCAAACAATTTAATCAACACTTGACACTTTTACGATTTTATTTTATATTATTTCTTTCAAAAGGTGTTTTTTTGATTCATTGCTTCTTTCTATTCCATTTGTTTTATTAATTTTGCTTTATGTATGGTTCCTTTTATTTCTCCTTTTTGTAGTTGTTGTTGTTGTTGTTGATGTTGTACAAAAGGAATTCTTTAAAAGACTACACAGTGTTTGTAGGCTCATTCGAACTATTCAATATAAACTTATGTACATAAATAAATACACATGAGAACAATAAAATAGGTATTCTGTAATACCTCTAACAATTTCTCTTTTTTCCAAAAATGCTGATATACACATGGTGAAATAAACAGGTGGAATTACTACACCATATCGTCGGTATCCTGCAAAAAAGTCCTAAGACACATAATTGTGTTTCTGAGTTATTGGCGATTTAAAGTTTATGGCCCCCGGAAAAATCTTTAAATAGCTTAGATTAGAAAATTTATATTGGAATATAATAATTAAATGGCTTAACTTTTAAATGAAAGAAAAAAATTTAATTCAGTTTTATTTATTTAATTTTTTTTATACAAAAATGAAATGTAATACAAGATACTATCTTGGACATAGACTTTTTTTGCATTAACAAATATTATTTTATGGACATGGAAATTTTTTAAGAAAATGTTTTTTTCATAATCTTTATATTAAATTGGTTCATCTTGATTACTTGGGACTTTTTTGCTCTACATGTTTGGGTGTTTTGGATATAGAATAATTTGTTTTAATACAATAGCTACAAAAATATTCTAAAATGGCATGGGATTTTTTTGCAGCACGTAGGATATGACTTTTGGGACACTTCTGCATCATTAACTCCATTTTGTAAAAAGTGGACTCAGAACTTTTTTGCAGGATACCGACGATATGATAATTTTTTGCTCTAGCATTCTTTTTCCAATCTTATGTCAGTTTTGTTTATATTAGAGATGGCCACCACTCACGTGATTAGCGTGAATCATGCGCGACTATTTTTTGTTTCAATCACGTCAGCATGCTCAAATGTGAGTACAAAGAAATTGAGCGTGCATAGGTAGGTTTTTTATCGCGACTGTTTCGTGATAATTTTGCTATACTGGTTTTTTTCGTATAATTTTTTAATTAATGTTTGTATTGTTTGAATTTGAATTGTTAGGCTCAAGTTCAATTAGACAATTTATTCATCAGACTATCTGAACGGATCAGAAATAAAATTAATATATTTTTTTAATTATTTTAATGTTTTTCGTGAATACTTCGTTAGCATGAGTTTTCGTGATTCTAAATTTTTTCCACTCACGTGAGCGTTCATGAGCCAAAATTACTCGTATAAGGTCGTCCATGAGTAAAATTTATCGTGAGCGTGTATGAGCGCTGAGCGAAAAGTCACTCACGATCCCATCTCTAGTTTATATTTACAAAATATCCTAGTTTTTGCTTTTGCAATGTCTGTTTATTTTTTTCTTTATTAAAATATGTAATAAGTTCTTTTGAAATGCCATTATCTTCTATATGGCTCTTTGATGCTGCGTTAGATCAGCAGCAGGATCTAATTCAGTTTCAATTAACTTAAAGGAGTTTCACCGTTGTGTGCACCGCTTCAATTTAATTTTTGTTTACAATAATTTTTGACATTTGGTTAAACTTTACACAAACAAAAATTACCTTTTTGTTGTTGTAATGTTGTAGTTGTGGCCCTAGTAATGCCACCTGTTTATTTCATCATCGATATGTGTACATATTTTTTTAAAAACTTTTCTAGGTTTTCTGATTTATTTTAATACCAAAAACTTAGTTTTTTGTAGCAAGGCGAATTCATAACAAGTGAACTTGATAGCGCAGGTGATAACTTTTTTTTAGTTATATCCACGGCGAATTCGGGATGGATGTCAAAATTTTTTATATCTTTTGCTTACATTCATTATTAAATTAAATTTATACACATCATACGAGTACACAATTTAAAATTTCAAAATAAATTTCATTTTTCTTTCCATTCTGCAAATAGGGATCAATATAATTCGATTGCCAGGATGCTTCCAATTCACAGCACAGGCCATCAAAGCACCAACACGTTGTTCTTCGCCAGCCTTATAAATATAACCATTCGCTTTATCTATGTGATTTCGCAAACGCAGCACACTTTGAGTGTTGCGGGAAAGCAACATTTGAAAAGATACCAGGCATAATCCTTAACCATGCAACAAATGGCCGCATTTCATTTTTTATATTTTCCAAAGCTTCCGATGAAAATTTCAAGTCAAAAACATCGGTATTAAAATCCAAATTAAAGTGTAATTTTTCTTCATGTTTCTTTAGCAAATCAGCCTTAGACACAACATTAACATAAGACAAACCCCTTCGTAGCATCATATTTAAAGCAAAGTGCAAAAAATTTTTCAGTTTCACTGCAATAATGAGAGTCGATAAGATAATTGCTACCAAATGGTAGCCTAGTTTTTTTAATTTTTAAAATATTTTCGACATAGAAACATGATGTGTATACAGTTCTACTTGTCCGGGGCAATCGAAGAAAAAATAATTCCATGTGTTAGAATTTCTGCGCACATACCTCGACCTAAAAAGAACTTCTCTTGAAAATTATAGAAAGGAAACATAACTTTACAAAACCTATCAAAAGCAAAGCGGTCTTCAATGGAATTGTAATGTGTACTAACAGCCGTGGAAGTTTTTTTTTTTTGGGTGGGTCGTAAGGAAATCACCGGTTGACAACGACGTTGAACAGCATTACGGATGGCAGTGATTGAGCAGCTGATCTTTGAAACATTTCTAAACATTTCTTCAACAATAATAATATTTCTTAAAGATATTATTTCAAAGGATTTCAAAAAACACCCCTTAAAATACAAAACTTTTTAAAATAATAATTTTCAATATTTTATTTTTTCGCCTCAGTAAAATATTTTTGACAATGTACTTTGATTTTACAAAAAGAAACTGTTCGTGGTTTTTTAGTGTTATACTTGTTGTAGTAATAAGTTCACCTGTTATGAATTCGCCTTTGTTTGTGTTCAGAGAAAAATTCATTAAAAAGGTAATTTTTGTAGTCAATAAAATATGCAATAAATTGAAATTTTTCCATAAATTCTCATCCACTTCTATTAATCTTTATTAATCGTATTTAACTGACTTTATTAATCGTATTTAACTGCCACACATCAATTTGTTGAATCAGGTGCCTCAAAAATCAACCTCTTTGCCTCTAAGTCGAGGTGTACCACAGGGTTCAATCCTTGGCCCTCTACTGTTTTCGCTGTATGTCAATGATCTGCCAAGCAAACTTGCACATTGCAAAATTAGATTGTATGCCGACGACGAGCAGATTTATATAAGTTATAACATTGGATCAGTCGACCGATGTGTGAGAATTTTAAACGAAGAATTGCATTGTCTCTTTGAATGGGCTACTGCTAATGGCCTGTCGATAAATCCAACTTAATCAAAAAGTTTGATCATTTAGAAGAATTTATTAATTCCATTCTTAAAAATAATAATTTAATGAAGAGAAAAGAGTTTGCAAGCCGCCATAAGACAGGTTGTGGTGAGGCACAGAGGAAACTAGAAAATGGCATAAATTACCTTGGAGCGATGAAACTAAAATTAATTTGAGCATTTTAAATTGTAAATCACAATTTTCACATTTTCACTTTTAATATTTCTTAAGGTGTTACCTATTTCAATGACCTCTTGTGTATGTACATATACACTTGCAACAATTTACCTTTAGACTACAACAACCAAAACGGCAGCCTTTGACTTGGAGCAATAAAAATCACATAGCAAATTGTAAACATATTAAATAAAACGTTTACAATTAAACCGGCATTTTCAGATGGTTGTTAAATAAATACAAAAAGGGGTTTACATGCATGTATGTATGTTTGTATGTGTGTATGTAGTTATGTATTTATTTTCTAGTTCTCTTTTTTTACCAAAATAAAGCCAAGTGTAGCACAATATGATAAAAACACAGCCCCACACCCACTTAGAGAAAATTTGCAAGAGAAAAAGTAGGAAAACTCACCTAAAAATTAAAAAGAAATAAAAAAAAAACAAATAAAAAAGCAACGTGTTTGTACTTTGAAAAATTCCAAAAGAGAAAGTAAGAGAATGTGTACAAAATATTCCAATTCAACTTTTTTACTCAGTTAATAATTTCCAACTTCCTTCGAAGAATATATTCACCACTCTTTTGGCCAAAAGCCGGCTTTTGCTTGTTTGTTTAAATGATATTTAACTTATTTCTCTATGTTGCATACTTTCTGGCCATTTGTAGTAGAATCATGTAAATTAACACACCTTCTGAAGAAGGTGGTGCGAGGGTGGTTCTAGAATTATATTATTGAGCTAAAGTATAGATAGCAGCTTATTCGTAAAAAGTAATTTAGACTAGATCCCATTAACAGAATGCGAATTATTGTGCCACAAACGCTAAACTATTTCAGTTAATTCTGTGAATGACCTCGTAAAAATATAAAAATAACGGTACTTCTGTTGCTTGTGTGTTAATTTCTTTGCTTGTATTTGTTTACTTATTGTGTTTCTGGTTTAATATTTTTATAGCCACCTCTGGGTGGGAGTTCAACAGATTTTTGTACTCATGCTGTTTTCTGCTTGTTTTTCTATTTTTTATTTTTATTTTTTGCTTTGTTGCATTATTTTTATTTTATATATTATTTTACTACTTCTACTTTTTGTTTTTTATTACATTTTTTTGTGCTTTCTTGTATTACAAACATAATATTTATGAACCCTTATGTAGTATTTTATGAAAGCACCCTCTTGTTATCGTCGTCAACATGCATGTTACAGCGGGATATTTTTTTTTATAAATTGTGTTAAGCGGGGAAAGACTGTTGATATTTTTATAAAAAAAAAATATATATATCAAAGTGTATGTGAGGATGTGTGTGCATATACTTGTGTTGTATATAGTAATTTGCATATTTTATGCTTTATTTATAAGAAATTAGGGAAAAAGTTGTTGTCAAAGTCTTAAATTGTAATAGAGAATGAAAGAATTATAATAAATTAGTGCATAATTGGAAACCTGAGAGGATGCAACAATTTGAAAAAATTTTTATTTAAATTTAATGTGCATCAAAGTGTATCAAAAAATGTAAAGAGGGGGTATTGTAAAATAATTAATAGATTTCACAAAATATATGAAAAATAGAATTGTTTTAAAATAAAACAAATTAAACTCTTGAAAATTAAAAAAATATTTTTATAAAAAATTTTTATTTTATGCAACAATTTGAAAAAATTTAATTTAAATTTAATGTGCATCAAAGTGTATCAAAAAACGTTAAGGGGGTTATTGTTAAATTATTAATAGATTTCACAAAATATTTGAAAAATATAATTGTTTTAATAAAATAAATTAAACACTTGAAAATTAAAAAATAAATTTTTATAAAAAATTTTTATTTTAAGAACTCAACTAATAAGTAAATAGAACAAATCGGACTAAAAATAACTAACTGGTTTTGAAAATAAATTAAAAATGTCTGTTTAGGAATTTATATTGAAGCAGCAATAAAAAACTCAGAATTGCTTTTATTTTAAACTCCCAATCGAAAATTTTTATTTATTCTCCAAAACAGGCAGCAAGTTTTATATAATAACCACACCTTAAAGCCGGCAATACTATTTAAATACTACCCAACTCTACAAAAAGATGAAAACAATTGACCAGTGCATAATAAAATAATAAAACAAAAAAGTAATAATTGGAAGGATTTAGAAAAAATTAAACAAATAAAACACACTAGAGTGCTGATTGCAAAATCCTGAAGATTGTCAGTAGAAAATTTTAACGGAAACCACTCAAATATCTACTTAAGTGGTTCTCATTTAAATTTTCTACTTAAATCGAATGACTGACTGGATGGCAAAAATCGTACTTTAGAAAGAAAAATTAGTTTTAAGAAAATGTTACAAATCATATAAAAATATTTTTAATTTATAAAAAGAAACCACATTTAAGAAGCTTAAATTCTATGCCGACCAATCAGTGATAATAAAAGCACAATTTTACCACAAACTAAATAGAATATAATAGTCGAAAGAAAGAACTTAAAAAATTGTATAAACATGTAATGTGTCCCGAAAGTATGCAACATATTTTGAGTTCTCTATATTTGGAAACGAAATTGAACTTTTCATTATATTTAAAATTTGAGCTGAAAATAATATGATAGCTTAGAAAAATCGCTCGACAAGCAAAACAAAGGGCCTTATTAAGAAAGAGGATATACAAGTCTTTGTAGAAAATTCTATTACAAATACTAAATACACTGAATGTTCTCAATGCAATTTTTTTTAAAGAATCGGAGAAAATATATTCCTAGAGAAAAGTGAAAAAATATATATTTTTTAATATATTGTGTACCGAAAAGTCTGCTTCGGCCTTTTGTGATAAGATGGCACTATAGTTAGAATTTTCAGATTTCTGACCACAGGCTCGACATCTGACAGCACCGTGTCCCTCAAATATTAGCGATTTCGTCAGTATTGTATTTATTTGTATTTCAATGAGAAAATTTAGAGTTTTGACTCCAATAAGCTTTGTATGTGGTAAATTTTGATTTGAGTCCTTAATTTTAATAAATCAATACAAAGTGCTTCCCGAAATTAACGCATTAATTTTGCGACACCCTTTTTATGCCGAGTCTATTGTTTTTTTTTAATTTATATTGTCTTCTAAATTTTAATTTTTTCAATTTATTTTATTTTTTTTTAAATTTTATTTTATTTCATAAAATACTTTAACGTGTTTTATTCAAAATATCTACTTTGCGAACTTTGATTTCATATGTTTTGTTTGCTTTTAGCGACAACTAAATGTAATTCTTTTTAGCTTCCCCCAAAATAAATAAAAAAAAGCTGCAACAAAAAGTATGCAACAATTTATGTCAATTGTGTTTAAAAAGTCTTAAATGTGCCGGTAAGTATGCAACAATTTTGTCATACTCATATAAATATCATTATAAAGTGCATAGCAGCGAACTCATACGAATATGTACTAAACATCTGCGTCAAACCATTTACTTTTCAATTCAAAAAAGCTCATAATATTTCAACTCGTGAACAATATTTTTAAAACACAACAGCAGGCTACAAATGTCGCCCTGTAGCCAGCTACTTAATAATTTCGAAAACGACAGCTACTTAGTTAGTAAGCAGCTAAATTGTTGCCTTGTGCAAGACGAGTCAAATTGAATAAAAATTATCGGAGAATCAAAACATTACTTGAATTGTTTTCCTCAAATCAAAAGGACTAGTTGTAAAATAGAAAAATCACAAATGGATTAGAACACAACTGTGATCTAAATTAAATTCATCAGATTGCCCTCTTATGGCATTCGATATCGTACGAAGTCCCATACAAAATTGTTTAAATTTGTATAGAAATTTCGATATCGAATGCCGTAACTTGCCCCCTGAATTAAATTGATCAAAATTTACTTAAATTAATTAAAATTTAAGAAATGAATTTAATTTAATTTTTTATTGCTGTGTATGTAAATGTGTGTGTTTGTAAAAAGCCAATTAAATATTAATTAAGAATTTTAATATTTAAATACAACCGTTTTAAAATGTTTTTTACATTCATGCTCACATAAATATATTTATTTTGTCGAAAATGTAAATGCAAACAAAGCAGGATTTGAAAAACTATGATATGAATTAAGAGGCTTTGAAGTGCACTTATGCAGATGACTAGCTAGTTGTGCAGTACTTAAGCCGGATATACAAATTTGGGAATAAAATAAGAGAACATGCCGAATACTAAGTGCCCTAAAAATAAAATAAAAACAAATATATTTAAAAAAAACAAAACATGGTCTTGTTCATATTGACAACAAGATCTTTTATATTGAAGTTTGACAAGAAGTTGGACAGCAAACATGGCTTCGGAAAAAACATATTTAATCCTATAAATATGCAACAGTTTTTTTTTTGATTATCAAATACATATTTTCAATTGACAATGAAAGTATCAGAAACATTTTTACGGCGACTAAAGATTTATATTTGATGATAAAATAGTTATTTTATACAAAAATATATATTAATTACTGTCTCGTATTTAACACTTAAAAAAAGTAACGCCTAAAATATGACTTCAGGCTTTTCACTTAATATAATATATATTGTTTACTTTGTTTTGACAAACTTAAAAGGACAGCGTTACACAAGCTTTGCTTAACCAAAATTACCAACTGCCATGATATTCATTACAAAAAGGACTTTATTTAGTTGCTTTTTATTTTCAGTTACGAGTAAATTGTCTAAACTTCAACATTTTTCAGTTTGAGTTACAACATACTTAATACTCGTATAAGCAAGAATGCAATATCCCTTAAAGCAGACAACAGTTTTGTTTTCTTCTTAATTCACTTTAGTACGGCATCGTGGTATGAAATTTTAGGAGACTTTATTTTAAATTGTAGTTTGCAACAAAAAAAGTAGCAAAAATTATACTATTCAAATATAAATTTCAAGCAATAAAGAAACAATAAAATAGAGAAGTTGGAAAGCAAAATAAAACAAACAGTTAAAATTTGTGCAAAAAAAAATATTTTTAAAAAAAATTTAAAAGAGAATAAATTATTTGGAAATTCTTAATTTTTATTTAGAGAAGTAAAAGAATAAAATAGTTTTATCTAAAGATTATTATTGTCATCTTCTTGAATAAGTGGAAGAGATAAAAAGTTTACTGTTTTCATAAAATCAATACTTGCTGAAAAATAATGACAATGAGACATGATTTGAAAAGTAAATTGATTTTAATAATTTTTATTGAAATCAGCTGGGAAAGCTTCTGGGGTAGAAAAAAAAAAACAATAATCATTTGATTTATAATGAAAACCAGCTCCAACCTTAGCTCGGCAGCGAATGTATACAACAAAGCAACTGTTCCACATTAAACTTTGCTTTGCAAAGTCTTGAGTTTGTTGGTGAGAAGGGAAAGAAAAATGGGGGTGAGTACAAACTTTGATGTACTCGCAAAGTTGCTTCCTTTTTCATTCATCGTTTACACATACTTGTATTTGGTTTGCATACGTGTGTTTGGTTTGCATGTTGATCCAACAAAAGAGCACAAAATTTGTCAAAGTAAACTTTACGTATGAAGAAGTGAATCAAAGTTTAAAATAAAAAATTTAAAAGACTGTCAAAGTAAACTTTTGCGTATGGAAAAGGCGTCTAATTTTGCTAATAGAATAAAAAAAATATAATGCATTTAAAGACCTCACTAATTGCCCTTGGTCTGTAATTGCAAAGTAAATATAAACAACCCGCAAAGTATAGCGTAATATGTTTAGTTGGCAGCACTCGGTTTGATTGAATAATAATAATAAGTCCACCGAAAAGAGAAGCCTGATTCGAATTAATTTATATATTGTTTTATATTCCAACTAAATAATATCATTATCATTCATAAAATATTTTATTTTAAAACTATTATAGAATTTCTACACCCTTTTCATAGTATGCATTTTCCTTCCCCCATAATTTTACCTACATATTATGGTCTTTCTTTGTATAATTATTTCACAAATAAATCTATAGAAATCAAAATCATTTCATATCGTAACCACAACGAAGAGAATAAAGAATATCGGAAACTTTACCGTTTAAAATAGTTCTGCTGCTTTAAGAGCAACACACAATTGAATACAAAAGACCCAGTTTTGCCAACAACTTTGTTTTGCCAAAACAACAAACAAGAAAAAAAGATGGAGAAATATAAAAGGAAGAAGTTTTTCATAGTTGCTTTGAGTTAAAACAAACATATACACACATACTCACACACACACACATAAACATTAAGCCGACTTTAGAAAACTGTGTGAAGAATATTGAAACCCCTTTTGGATAGGCAATAAAATTTGTTAGTCAGATAAAAATAAGTTAAGAGAATTTGCAAAGAAACCATTATTTATGGGAGGTATTAAACTAAAATTAGTTAATTTTGCTTTCAGCTGGACTGAAAAAAAATACGAGGGTTGTTGCAGAGCTGGAAAGTCTGATGTGTGGCTAACGAATAAAAATGACAGCAAGTGAATTTTTTGGGATCACTCACGTAGTTTTAAGCTCTTTAATAAAGAGGTTAGAATAGAATAGGAGGAAGCTCTGGTCCAACGACTGGCAGTGCGACACCTGTAAGTTAACTTAAATCAATCTCTGTATGACTTTCCTTATAAAAGTCAGCACAGATATTGGAGAAGCCCGCCTAATATCATCCGAACTCAGAATGAAAAACACGCCTTGTACTGTTAGATAAAACGATACACTCCCGAAGAATGCATGCCGTTGTCTCATTATCCTCTAAGCATGAACGAACTTGGTTACTTTTCCACAGAGGATAGTTCGGTCCACAGTGACGGGAAAGAAAACCAGTAAAAAGCCGTAAATTATTCCTGTTGAGGTTCAGGATGTCATTATAAGAAAATGGTTGCATCAATGCTTTGTCCTGCCTGTCCTAAGCCAGAACAAATCAGTCACACTTTCTTGGCGGCCGAAGTGTCGTATCCTTTGATCAGAGATGTTGCAGTCGCCCGACATACGCCACAGAGCGGATCTGGGCTCATAAAAGGAACAGCGGAGGCCCTTCTGGCCAGTTTATCCGCTCTTTAATAAATAAAAAATTTTAAATTTCTAATAATAAATAAAATAAAAATACAGATTTTCAAATATTTATTTCTACAAAATTTACTGAAAATTGATTTCCATTTTATTTAGTATACATCAACTTGCGAAAACTATTTTTAGTTTATTTTTCTTTGGGCCCCTAATGTATTGCATACACATTATTGTTAAGAGTCATCAGCATATTAATTTGCCTGCCCATCATACAAATGATGAGTATACAAATTGGCAAAAAGCTCCTGGGTATGATAAATAACAGCAACAACAACAACAACATTCGCAACAATAGCAACAAACTGAATAATTATACTTTGGCTTGGCTTAAGAGCAGCAAAAAAACACACACACACACAAATATGCACATTCTTTCTCTGGCTGCTAGTTTTATATAATTTTTTGGTCATGCCTACAGTTATGCCACGGTAGTCCTTGTTTTTCCAGATGCAGCCTTAATGTAGATTATATTTATAGCTGAATATATAATGCAAATTATAATCATAAGCAAAATTTTGTGTCAGCCTTTGTACATTTTTGCAAAACTTGAAAAATTTTGTTGAAAATTAAAAAAAATAGCCAACTGAATGAATATTTATTAGTTTAGAAAAGCAATATGGGTTAATAAGAGATTATTTACAGCCAAATAGAGCAACAAATTGGTAAATTTATGTTTACAGTAGCTTGAGGACAACATTTTGTAAAGAAGATAAATTTAATTTATTAATGAGCTTGAAGTTAAAATAATGTATGATTTTAAATTTATGTTATTAGATTGTGAAATTTTATTTTCTAATAGAAGGAATTTTATTTATGTCTGCAAAAATTTAATAAATTAGAACCACATGTATAGACACACAATAGTATATTAAAAATTTAAACAAAGTAGAAAACCTTTGAAAAAAAGTTGCATTTAATTATTTCAATTACTTTTGGCCTAACTTTGCAAAACTGGGAAAATTCGTGTGAAATTTTCGAAATATGCTGCACATTGCAAATGAGCGGGAAAAACAACGAGTAACAGTGAAAACCCCGACACTTTTACTATCCTAGCAATGCATCTGATGATGCAATGCTAATCTTTTTGCTGACAGATTATTTCAAACTTTGATTTTTTTTAGAAAAATGTTAAATAAAATAAAATGGAAAAAATCGAATTAACGCAATATAAGTTCGAGTTCTTTTCAAAACACATTCATATATTTTTTAGAAGTATATGAAAATTGAAAACAAAATTTAAACAATTTTTAAACGATTTTTTTTGAAAAATTTCTAATACTTTTAAGGAAAATATTTATTTTTATGGCAAATTTCATTGTAAATTTAATATTTGGTTTTTTCTTTATACAACATTATGATTGAATAAATTTGGTATTTCTTATTAAATATTTAACAAAAAAAAAATCTTAAAAAATTTTAAATTTTCTTTCAAAATATTTTCATTCTTCATGGGTTCTGAATTTATTTTTTATTTTTTTTAAAGAACAAAGACAAACCGCTAAGCTATTTTGGCTTATCTAGAGAAACACCCAGGATCTACACAGCAATCGAACCTGCGACTCCCACACTAATAGTCTAGTACGCAATCTGCTAGTCGACGAGGGCTCCTAATTGAACTTGAGCTCATCAAAAATATACTCATTTTGGTTTTCTAATCCAAAGTAATTATTATTTTGGTTAAAGTTCGTAACATTTTTTAGTCAGAGAGACTAAATTGTCTCATGTCCAATTCTTTCTGACTAAAAAATGTTACGAAACTTTAGCCAAAATAATAATCATTTTGGATTAAAAAACCACTAACAACAGATTTGTTCGGAAACTAATCACATTAAATAAAACAATTATATTCATTTTATTTAACAATATCGTTTGACTACAAAAATTAATATTTTTTTATAAATGGCTCTTTTTAACAAAAACATCTAAAATTTTTAGTAATTTCTTTTTCTAATATTTTATATGTTTTTAGAAAAAGTTTTTACTTTATTTTTATTTTTTTGAGAAAACCCCATTTTAATTTATTTAAAAAAAACGGAATATTTTTATTATGAATTTTTGCAAGAACAATTTAAAATTTTCCTTAAGGCTTAAGATGTTTTTAAAATTTAAAAAGATACAAGCTTTAGTTTGAATTCGAAAAAATTTTTAATTTTTAAAAACAATTTAAACTTTTGTTAAACAATTTCAATTTAAAATTTTATCTTGTTTTAAAAAAATATTTTTTTTCTTAAAATGTTAAATATTTCTAGGAAATATTAAGGAAACATACGCACGCCTTTTTAACAAAAATTGTTTAACCAACAAGTTTTAAAAATTGAATTATTAAATTTCACCTAAAAAAAATTTTTAATATTTTAAAGAAAATTTTTAAAGGTTTTTTAAGAAAAATATTTCATTATTTTTATAAAAATTTTTAAATTAAGAAAAAAAAACTTTGAATTCGTGTAAGAATCAATTTTGATTTCATTTTTAATAATTTTTTTTTTAATTAAAATTTTTTTTTAATATAATTTTTTTTTAATTTTTTTAAAATTTTTTTTTTATTTTTTAAGAAACATTGTATTTTGATTAAAAACAAAATGCCAAGCGAAAAATGTTTGGCAGTATTTAAAAAAAAACTTTATTAAAATAACCAAATTTTTTCAGACAAATATTTTAATTTAGTAAAACTCAGATTTCGATTTACTTTTAATTTTTTTGGCGTATTCGTGAATGAATTCTATTTAAATAATTTCCTTTAATAACGTTTTGTTATTAGACATAAGGCAGTTTTTTTAAATAGAAATAATTCAGGAATTCGCCAAAAAAAATGAACTTGAAATTTCTTGGCAGCGCAATATGGGAAACTAACGACACTCACAATTTTTTCATACTCAAGAGGACAAATAATTACTTAATTTCTGCTGGTAGATTTTAAATTTAATTTAAAAAAATAGTTCAAATAATATTTCCAACTTTTTTTGTTTGTTGATACTCAAAATAAAATTGATTTTCCACCTAAAAGTAGGCTTTGAAAGTAAATATCTATATTAAGCCAAAAGTATGCAATTGAAAAAGTTGGCTATTGTTAGAACATTTGCTTTTTAGACGTTTTTTTATTATTCTTTACTTTTTTCTACTCCAGTTTTATTTACACTTTTGCAATGAATAAAACGTAAAACTTTTCAACTCAAGGCAAATAAGTGCCTCCAACCACTTTTATCAACAAAATAAAAAACCAAAAATAAACGAAAATAAAATCATAAAAATGATTAAAAACTAAATGCTCAGGTGAGTTTTTTTTTCATATGACAAAAGCATGGGAAAAAGAAGAAGAGAAAAAACACACAGACACTTTTGAGTCCTTAGAGCACTATAAATTTTTATGATGAAAGCAAATAGTGTTTAAGCAAAGAGCTTTTCAATCTGGCAGGTAAAAAAAATAAAATGAACACGAAAAGTATAAAAAAAAGTCTAAAAAAAGAAACACAAAATCAAACAAAACTTTAACCTTGAGCCGGAAAAAAATCGGAGCAAATAAGCCTAAAAGTATGCTGTTTAAATATAGATTTTGCAATTACACTTTAAAGAATTGAAATTGTTCAAATATTTTTCATTTATTTTTCATATTTATTCAACATTTAATTAGGGCTGTTAAAGGAAATCACTTTGTCTAACACTGGACGTACAATTTTATTTTAATTATTGTATTTTTATTTGTATTTACATATATTTAATTATGCAATTTAACATTTTTTTATATGTACAGAGTATGTCCATTAGTATGCAAGTAAAGCACATTTACAGGCGGTTTTGTCATGAAAATACGAAAACAAAAAAGCCACCCTCCCGGTTTATTGATTTACGCAGGAAAATACACACACAAATATTAAAAAGCAGCCGAAAACCCAAAAAAGGTAACTCAAGAAAAAGGATTTAATAAACTTTTCTTTTCTTTACTGTATAAATCATATTTTCTTTATTTATTTTTTTGCCATTTTTCTACTTTTTATTAAATGTATTTATTACTGAAATCTTCTTTAGTAATCACAACCGTTTTAGTTATTTTTAATAGATTAATAAAATTTTCTTTAAATATTTTTCGTTTATGCTTTTTCAAGCAACGTCTGCAAGTCTGCGGTGAAATTTTCCTTGTGAAAAAATCCCCCACAAATGTACGTTTCGTTTATCAAACTACAACTGTTTATGTTTCTTTAAAGTTTGCTCTTCTTTTTAATGACGACGACTGGAAGTCACCTTTTTTTCCACCACACAGTCGGCAAAGGAAACAACCCTTAAAGCAACACACCTCTTGGAGAACATTTTTGCATGGTTCGTGAGGGTGAACTAACTTTTGTGATTTAGTGAAATCAACTAAAATATTTTTATATTTTGTTTAACAAAATCATAAAATTCCACCATACACGAGATTGAACGTTTGTTATCAGTTCTTTATCAGCACACACACCCATCTACATTACAACCGCTAACTATCCAAATGTGGCAGGGTTGAACTGATGACATTAATTGCTGATTAATTTTTCTAAAGGATTTTCCAAAAAGGAATTTTGCTTAAAGTACTCTTTTTTAAAAAAAGAACTTTATAATTAATATTTAAACGTAATTGTTCAATATAAAGAACTTTATTTAAAATTTTACTTGTTTTAAGAAATGCTTTCTAAACGTTCTTTTTCAAATTAATATACTTTAAGTGCTTTTTAAACATTATTTTTTTAAAGGTACTTCTCTTATAAGCTATTTTTTAAATGTCTTTTTTATAAAGCACTTCTATTGTAAAATTTCTTTTTTTTAAAGTACTTTTTCAAATTAATTTTTTTATAGACACTTCTTTTAGTTTCTTTTTTGAAGGAACTTTTTTTGCAAAGGTACTGTTTTTAATAAAAATTATAAAAAAAGGAATTTTTATTAATATGTACTTTTCTTGAAAGTACTTTCTTAAGAGTGTTTTTTGTACAAGGTGCTTTTTTGAAAAATATATTTTGCAAGTTACTTTTTTAAAAGTTGCCGGTTTAAGTGGTACTATTTTTAAATGTATTTTTAAGGTACTTTTTATAAAGGTACATTTTTTAAAGGTACTTTCTTATATATACTTTTTTAAAAGTATTTTTTTAATGGTACCTTTTTAAATCTACTTTTTTAAGGGGTAATTTTTCAAAGGTACTCTTTAAAAGGCACCTTTTTAAATGTACTTTTTTAAATGTAACCTTTTAATGGTCCTTTTTTTAAAGGTACTTTTTTAAAATGTACTTTTTTTAAAGATACTTTTTTCGCAATGTAATTTTTAAAAAGGTACTCTTTAAAAAGTACTTTTTTAAATGTACTTTTTTAATGGTAGTTCTTTAAAGGCACTTTTCCTAAAGGTACTTATTTAAGGTATCTTTTGTAAAGTTTCTTCTTTTTTTGAAAAATCACTTTTTTAAAGCCACTTGTTTCTCTCTTAAATGCCTTCCTGAACAGGTATTTTACTTAAAAGGTACTTTTTTATGTACGTTTTTTAAATGACACTCATTTTATGACGTACTTTTGAAGAGGTACTTTTTAAGGTTATTTTTTAATGTTGCCTTTATTTAAGTTGTTTTTTTTTCAAGGTAATTTTTTATGTCTTTTTTAAGGTACTTTTTCCAAAACGTACTTTATTCAAAACGTATTTATTTAATTGTATTCATTTTATGCATTAATTCTTTTTCAAGCTATTTTTTAGAAATTAGTAAAAAAGGCTTTCTTTAAAAGTATTTTTTAAAGTTACTTTCTGCAGGGAAATTTCAAGGGTGCTTTTTTAACGGCAACTTTTAAAGATGCTTTTTTGAAAGGTTTTGTTTTTTTAAGAGGAATATCAAAGTATCAATGTATGAATTTGAAAATGTTAAGGTCCTGTTTGAAAGTGACATTTGTAAGGTCCTTTTTTGGAAGATCATTTTTTGAGATACAAAAAATTTCTAGACATTATTTTATTTTTCTTTCGCTACTGTAGCTTAGATTGTCATTCAATTGTCATGTGCGACCTCGGAAACAGCACATTTTAATTTCATGTCATCTTTAGAAAAACATGTATTTAGATTTTTTTGTAAATAAAAATATGTATCGCGATACTTTTAAATATAAATAACGCCAAAGAAGTTCGATTATTTTGTTTTTAAATAAAAATTAAATAATTATTAAATTTATTATTCGAGACAGGTCTCGATATCTTTTTTCAAAGAATCCAAAAGCAAAACTTTTTAAATTTTTTTAAAAATAAAATATTTGGAAATAATTATAACTTAAAGCAAGCATTGTTTAAAATTTTAATTGTAGCATTTGTGTTTTTTTTTGAGGATATTTTTTCGATTAAAAAAACTTCTAGGCCTTCAGTTTGTGAATTTCATTCATTTTAAAACATGGTACCATTTTCTAAACATTTCCGCCCCATACTCCCCATTTTAACTATTTTTTGATTTTGGTTTGTCTCTCTCTCTCTATTTCTCATTTTTCCCTGAACTTATCACTCTTTTCACCGGAGTTATATGTAGTGGTGCTCATGCGCCTGTTGGATAGGCTTTAATTTATATCTTCTTTTTTTTGTTTGCTTGTGCAATAAAAATATATTATTTTATATTCCTTTATATGTTTTTCTTTACTTTTGTTTTTAATTTCGTTCATAAATTAAAATGCATTCATTATGTTGATACTGGTGTTGTCGTTGTTGTTGTTATTGTTGTTCTTATAAAGGCTTTTAGTTGAATGTATGTATGTGTGCGTGTGTTTGTGTGTGTGTGAGTGTATGTATGCATGATAAGCAAATGTAGCGGAAATTTAACCATAAAAATTGCTACTGCCGGCCTGCTGCTTGCTGTTGCTGTTTGTTAAATATACTATTATTTCTTTTTCCATATTTTTTTCTTTCTTTTTTCTTTTAAACAAATGGATTTTTCATATACGACTATAATATATGTATGTGGTGGAGGGAGGAACCAAGAAAGGGTTGTTGTTGTAAATGAATGAATGTATGAATGAATAAAAGTATTAAAGGTCGCTCCATCATCATGTTTTGTAATGTAAATATGTACATAAAAAAATGCTTATGAAATATGTAAATATTTTAATAGACAATCATTAATGGAAGTTTTGAAATATTTAAAATTCTTAAATGAAATGTAATTAAATTAATTGAGTTTTTAATGACAAATAGTTTACAAAGAAGATTTATTTATAAAATAGCTTAGTAGCAATTTTCAATTACAAAATTAAAAAGAAATTACTTCAAGAAGATTTGAATTGGAAATAATTGTTATTATTTGGCAGAAAACGTACATATTTCAAATTAGTAAATTTAAGGAAATTCCTTGAAATTAAGTGCCTTATTTGATTCAAAGATTTTTGCTCCTTTTTCCAATTTTTTTTAAGGCTGTTACTAAAGCAAACATTTTACTTTTTTTTTAAATTAACTAGGAAGACCATTAGTTATGAACTTGTTGTTTGTTGTTTAAAAAACGAGACACGTAGAGTATGTGACATACTTATTTATGTTTTCATTATGTTGCTTACACAGACTTCATGCATTAAAATGACCAACTTCAGGAATGCAAAGGATCAAACAGTAAAGTATGCAAATATTTAATAATTGTACTAAAACTTTTACAATAAATTTTTTAGAAAATGTTCCTGGACAAAGTGAAAAAATACTTTGGTTTGCACTGCGTACTACTTTACTGCTTTAAAAGCATAGATTCTGAATAAAATCCCTTAAGTATGCTATGATTTTTTAAAACCAAGTTTGTATTGACATAAAACTTGTTGGAATATGTTGCTGGGATAATTTTTTTCACAAATCAAAATCATGTAAAAATTTTAGCTGCAATTGTTTTAAATTAAAAGGCAAATAGTTTTATGTGCTGTTCATAGAATCCAAGCAATCGACTTGAGTAGAAAATATGAATGGAAACCACTCGAAAAACTGAATGGTTTTCATACAAATTGTTCACTCAATTCGATTGCTTGGGTTCTATGAAAAGAACATTAATGCGTGTAAATATTTTTCGAAAGACTAATGAATGTAATTAATGTTCCTAAGCATAATCTTAATGTTGCTGAAAGTACGCATTGAAACACTTGGCAACTGATTTGCAAATATTTTTTAGTTTAATTATGATACGATTTTTTCCAGAAAATTGCGATCTATATGTTGAATTAAAACATGTTGCTAAATTAATTGAGATGTAATTGTTGCTGATAAGCTTTATACAAAAAAACGCTGTAATTTGATTTAAATATTAAACTATAAAACTAGAAAAAAGAAAATAAATTTGGATAAATTATGCTGCCTCGAAATTCGTACAAAAATTATGTATTTTCAGTTTTTAGGGTAACAAAGAAATTCCATTGTTTTCGCTACCATATAAGCTTATTTATATATTATTCCAACTTGGATTGTTGGTAAAAATAAAAGTTTTTGACTCAATTTAAATTTTATATAAATTTTAGTGTATTCATTTTTTTTAATTTTTTTCTTGTAAATTCGATTGATACAATTTGGGTTAATTTTGGTCAAATGCGTCGAATTTCGATTTTTATGGTCAATAGTGATTTTTCAGTGAAACTTTAATTATAAGTTGAAATATTGATTTTTTGTTAACATTGAAATTCTTTGTAGTCACACGATCAAATTTTCATTCAAATTTTAAATTCTCTCTCACTTTTTTTGTCAATACACTCAACTCACACTTTTAAAATTTGACGAGAATTTGCTTAAAAATTTTCATTGAATAGAGTGTTTTGAATTACGGACAAGAAAACAGCTGATTGCAGTTATTTTCATCCAAATTGTAAATTTATGGCATCTTGCTAATAAACTTGCTTCAAATTTGCGTGCAGCCTACGTCACAGCTTTAAGTTTTTGTGAATTTTCGCAAGCAGTATGTGTGAGAATGCGAATTGAAAAATAATTTGATGGTGTGACTGCCGCGTTACTCAAATGGAAACATTTTTTTTAACTTATAAAATGAGTAGAAACTTTTTACTCAACCAACATATATTATAAGAATAATTTATAATACCCTTTTAAGTTTATCTTTGTCGCAACATTATTTTTTCGAAAGTACTTGAAACCAAACACTCAAAAAAGAATTGATTTTCGTCATACAAGTTTTGTAGATGAATTACAAAACCATTCTATTCTTACAAAATTTCCTTCGAAATGAGTGAAACTAACCAAAATTTTTATGAAATTCTTAAGAACTAATGTTGTAGAAGTTGTACTCTGTTCATATTGAATAAAACATTTAAAATGTATCTAACAACATTCTAGCAACATTTTTTTGGAAGTGATTCATTTCATGTGAAATTTTCTAGAGACTTTTTCGAGACCATATGTCATCAAAAAATCTCCATAGAAAGTGCTATCAAAAGGCTTTTGGGTCGTGGCATAAGTGAAAAGTCTTAATTTTTTTCATTTCATTTAAATGGAATGCACAAAGGCTCACACAAAACAAAATTATTTCTTTATTTTTTAATTTTATTTCTTTGTCAAATTGTAATTTAATTTTTTGTGTAATGACATAATCATAATTGCTGCCCTACACTTTTTTTACAAAATAAAATAAAATACTTAGTTTATTTGTCATCCCAACATTCACCGAAGGTTGGCAAACTTCTGTATATTATTTTATGCATATTTTTCAAATATTTTAAAAGATTCCTGAAAGTATTTGCAACATTCTTTAAATATTTAATAAGCTCTCAAAATGTGTCTCAGCATTTTTTTAACGTTTCTCAAAATTTTTCAATATTAGACAAACATTTTTTAATTGTTTAATTATTTGACAGTATTCCTCAAAAGTTTCGCGAAATCCTTTACATTTCTTGAAATTCCTCTGCATTTTAAAAATGTACGGAAGCATGTTTATATGTATGCAATTTTTATTTTTTCAAAGCCTTAAATGTTTCGCCACATTCTCAAAAGTTTTTGCAACATTTTCGCTATGTATCGTGGTTTTGGCAGATATTTGAGTTTACATATTTCTAAAGTCTTCAAATGTAATTTTCTCAAATGTTTAACAACATGTTTAAAAAATATTTCTTTTAAATGATCGCAAAACTCTTGGAATGCTTAATAAAATTTTTCAGTCTCTCAAAATTTTTTTTAAATATGGCGGCATAACCCTTTGCTTGGTACTCTATTCAAATTTGTCAAAAATTCAGAGGAATGCTGATTTTCTCATACGTAATATTTGACGTATAACTAAAGTTTTCTATACCTTGAAAATATAATAAAGTGATATACTAAAATATCGATGGCATAAGACACTTCCCAGCAAAAACTTGATAATGAAATCTATTGAGAATAACATAATTTATCACACAAACTCACTAGCAAATAAAAAATCTCGTAACTATAATTAGCAAAAAAACACTTAATCAATTTTTAAGATGAAATTTTATATGATGAGGATTTTGTTCAACATTCAATTTTGTTGCCTGATAAAATGTGCGCAAACATTTTAATGTATGATGAATGATGTGAGTAAAACATATTTGATCACTCGACTGACTTTTACTTAAATGAAGCGTTCACCAGTACGATGCAGATTTTACTCAACGTTGATTTGTTTTGCATGATTAAAAGTGAATAACAAATTTAAAGAATCGTTTTTTATAGAGTGATACAAGTTTAAATCATAATAAAACATAGTAATATATTTTTGATATCAATGAAACGGTCTTTATTGGATAGAAAATTTTATGACATTAATGTTTATATATGATTTCGGGCATGTGGCTGCCACGGCTGGCGCGTACAAGGCGCAATCTGGAACAGCAATTTTCACAAACTTTTCGCAGCATTTGCGGCCGTATCTCGCCGATAACTTTTCGAATGTTGATTTCCAGGTGTTCAATTGTTTGTGGTTTATCGACGTACACAAGTGACTTTACATAACCCCAAAGAAAATAATCGAATGGGATTAAATCACACGATCTTGGGGGCCAATTAATTGGGTCATTTCGTGAAATAATTTTTTCGTCAAAAGTTTCCTTGAGTAAATCAATTGGCTCCGTCCTGTTGGAACCACATATCAGCAAGATTAATGCCAGCTAATTGAGGTACGAAAAAACTTCGAATCATGTTCCTATACCGTTCACCATTGACAGTAACATTCTGACCATCGTCGTTTTTGAAGACATATGGGCCAATAAGTCCGCCAGCCCATAAAGCGCACAAAACAGTAATTTTCTGTGGATGTAATGGTATTTCGACAAAAGCTTGTGGATTCTCCTCACTCCAAATGCGACAATTCTGTTTATTTACGTACCCATTCAACCGAAAATGGGCTTCTTCGAAAAATAAATTTTGAATGGAAATTCAAAATCAATATTCGCCGAATTGGCGGCGCGTTGCTCTGGTGTAAGTCGATCCATAATGAAATGTCAAAGCAAACTAAACAAAAAGCAACTATCAGCTGTTAAAAGGGTGGTCAAATAAAGCAGTGATGAACATTTGTTTAGAAACATGTTTGAGTGGAAATTACCAACAACATTTATACCACTTACAATTCATAGATTGTTGTTGTGAATTGGGCAAATGTGTATTCATTGAATTCTAAATATTAACAATTTTAAGTCGTTATTTGTAATCCGAGGTGGTAAGTATAGGGTGTTTTTTTAAGCTAGATAGAACTTTAAATTGTAAAAAGTAACACAAAAAATTAAATTTTGATGAAACATTTTTTTTTATTTGTTTCAGTATACTCTGACAAATCATCATGAATAGACTCATGCTTGAACAACGCTACGAAATTATCCAAATTTACTTTGAAAATCATATCGCAAAAAAAAAAAATTATCGCAAAATTGTGTTCAGCGATGAGGCGCATTTTTGGCTTAACGGGTTTGTTAATAAGCAAAATTGCCGCATATGGAGTGAGACCAATCCACAAGAGACCCTACAGACTCCATTACATCCAGAAAAATGCACCGTTTGGTGCGGTTTTCACGCTGGTGGCATCATCGGACCTTATTTCTTCAAAAATGAGGCCGGAGCTCGCGTTACGGTCAATGGAGATCGTTACCGCACCATGATCAATGATTTTTTGTTTGAAAATATGGATGACATTGATCCGGAGGAGATGTGGTTTCAACAGGATGGCGCTACGTGCCATACGGCGAACGCAACCATCGACTTATTGAAATCAAAATTTGGCGATAAGTTGATTTCGAGAAATGGACCTGTCAATTGGCCTCCAAGGTCGTGCGATTTGACACCTCTCGATTATTTCCTGTGGGGCTACGTGAAGTCACTGGTTTATGCTGATAAACCAGCAACAATTGACGCCTTGGAGGCCAGCATTGTTCGTGTTATTCGTGACATACGGCCAGCAGTGCTCGAAAAAGGGGCCCAAAATTGGACGTCCAGAATGCGCTTCGTCAAGAACAGCCGCGGTGCCCATATGCCCGAAATCATTTTCAAATGTTAATGTCACGTATTTATCTTTCGAATAAAAAAAAATTTTTTATTACAATTTAATTTTTTGTGTTATTTTTTACAATTTCAAGTTCTATCGGGCTTAAAAAACCACCCTATACTTGCCCTCAATGACATCATCATGTTAAAATAATGAGCTAAAACCTGCCAAAGCAGAAGTAGTATTTTAACTCATTACTTTGGCAACAAAGTTTTTATTCGGATGTACTCAACAATGTTTCGCAACATGATTTTATTATTTCAACATTTGCTCGACATGACATTTCTTAACTTTTTAATATTCTATTTCTCATTATGCAACCCGGCCAAAAATATTTGAACAGCAAAAAAAACTATAATTTTCATAATAGCCAAATAGTTTGAGATGGAAAAATAATAAAATAAATTATGACATTAAAGTTATGATTCTCCAAAAATCACTGTCAAATTTAATTAAAGACCGAATTATTTGTTGTAAATGTTTTAACTTTTTCCCCCCCCCAAAACTCTGAATGAACAACTAACTCATTGACATTATTTCTTTCAAATAAAGAAATGTATAAAAAAGACAGACAGACAGACAAAAAAAACTTCTTCACTCTATTCCAGCGACTTTCAAGAGTCAACGAATGACTTGGCTGACTAACTGACTGACTGTTAAGTGTAGCGAAATGAAACAAGGAGAGAAAGAAAACAGAATTGTTAAACTGTGCCATACGACATTTTATGAAATGTTTGCAGTTATAACTACAGGACGTTAAAGTGTATTTAAGCATGTAGTGTGTAAACACACTTTACTTTGCATTTAATTGGTAAATTATGGGTTAAGGGGCATAATTTTTCACTTTTTTCCACACTAACTTTTCTGTTTTTTTTTTCTTTTCTTAACCAGCATAAATTATAAATTCAGCACAGGTTAACTAACGTAAATGGGAGTTATTTTTTTCTTTAAATATGTATAAGCAAATTATTCTGCGCGGTATGGTATGGCATTTAAGAAACAAAAATTGTTAGCAATTTTTTTCATATTTTACATTACCAAAGGCTACTAATTAAAATTCATTTAAAATGCTGGAAAAAAATAAGCGAAAAACTAAACCTGGAGAAAAAGTTTGCGTACTAAAGAAAAAAAGAAAAAAAAAACATGAAAAAATTAACAACAAACCACTAACTTTCTGGCAGGATAACGAAACAATAAGCCTTATTATCATGATTTCTCTAATGTGGCTGAAAAGAAAAATGGGGAAAAACAAAACGTTCTTGCTACTTGCACTATAAGCAGGGAAATCGGAAATAGAAGGTGGGCAAAAAGAAATCACCCTATTGGAAGATGCTCTTATATTTGTAAATGGCGGCCAATGTCAAATCTATTTTGATATTTGTGAACTAGACAGATGTAGAATACAATGAACAAGCCATGGAGCGATACACTCCCCAAGAACGCGGAATAATCGTGTCTATTTTTTTGCGTAACAATTCGTGTGTGGTGTTGGCGCAGCGCGAATTCCGTCGCCGATTCCCCGGTCGTCCGGCACCAACTGCGCAAACACTGCGCCGTTTGGCCACCAACTTTGAAGAGTATGGGACCACACAAGACGCTGCCAAGAGTGGCCGGCCCCGGAGCGCCCATTCTGCTGAGAATATCGCCGCTGTTGCCGAGGATGTCGAGATGTCGCCAGAAACATCGATCAGACGCCGTGTCTCGCAGTTAGCCATCAACCGGTCGCCTCTAAAGCGAATTTTGATCAAAGACCTGCGCATGTTCCCGTACAAAGTCTAATCTGTGCATCAGCTGCTGCCTGTCGACCGCTAAACGCGTGTAACTTACGCCTAAGCCATCCTCAATATCAACAACGAAGTGGACGATTTTTCGACCAAAATCATAATGAGCGATGAGGCTCATTTCCACCTCAGCGGGTACGTGAACAAGCAAAACTTACGCTTTTGGGGCACCGAAAATCCACGAATGATGCACGAGCAGCCATTACACCCGCTAAAATTGACTGCATGGTGCGCTGTTCACGCTGGAGGAGTCATCGGGCCATTTTTTTTTCGAGAACGCCGCTGGTCAAACGACAACAGTGGACGGTGCGCACTAAAGGGCCATGTTTACCGAGTATTTTTTGCCGCAATTAAACGAATTGAGACTGGAGGACATTTAGTTCCAACAGGACGGAGCAACGGCGCACACTGCGCGAGCCACAACCGAAGGCAGCGTTCCCGGGTCGCCTCATCTCTCGTTTTGGCGATTTAAAGTGGCCCGCAAGATCGCCCGATTTAGCCATTCCAGACATTTTTTTGTGGGGTTTTTTTAAGTCCCGTGTTTACGTGAACAAGCCCGAGACCCTGGAAGCCTTCAAGGAGAACACTCGATACGAGTGCGAGAATCTGTCGCCCGAAGTTCTCGCCGAAGTGATGAAAAATGCCATAAAACGAGCCCGTATAGCAATCAACTATGGCGACGCCCATTTGGCCGAAATCATCTTCTCGCATTGAACAATAAAATTCTAAAGGCCGGGGCAAATAGAACCGTCGCCCGTTATACGTTGCTTTTTTCAACTCACAACTAAGTTGCAACACAGGTTTTCTTATGTCACATTCGGTACGTCTTCGTCAACGCAAAGTACTAAAGTTGGACAACTTTTAACGTACGTTGAGTACTTTGAAAAATATTATTTTTTTTTGCTTTGTTTTTATTAAGCTTTTTGTGTTGTGTGTTGAAAAAAATAAATTAAATTTAAATTTAAATTAAAATTAAATAAAAATTCAAATTAAAATTAAATAAACAGAATATCTTCTAATTCTATTGAAAATGTGAACTTTAATCAAATGAAGCTGATTTAATGTCTGTCAAAAAACTACTCATTGCGTCAACCTCCTCCGCAGATACTTTAATGTCAGTTGAAAAAAGCAACGTATAACGTACGACGGATTCTATGTGCCTCGACCTTAAAGGTTCAAATAAACATAATCAAAAAACAGAATCGAAGTTTTTCATTTAAAAAAAATTGAGAGCCAAACAACATCGGATGACTTCTTTTGGCCCACCTTGTATGTTCCAAAAAAAATGTTTTATGCGCAATAAATATGCACTAAAAAGGTGAAAATATGCCCTAAGAATTTTAAAAATATGCTCTTAAAAATAAACAAAAATTACTTGTTTGCAAATTATGTGTTTTAATTTTATATGCAATAATTCAATAACTGAATAAAAAATGAAAAGTTGTACGTCAATTTCTGACAAGACTGCAGTCGTGATTTGTAATTTGTTAATTTGTTGTTATTTAAATTGTTTAACGATTTTTTTCCCTCCTGAAAAAGTTACCCAAAAGATAACAAAATATTGAGAAAGAATAAATTTGGATGTTTTTTTTTTTAAAAAGTGTCCTCAAGCTTAATTGGAAGATTAATATAAATATCTTCTTTTTAATCATTTTTATTGAAATAAACAACAAAGTATTGGCTTATGACTAAAAAAGTGCAAAATTGTTTGCCTTTTTTATTGAAAATTTGAAATGAAATGATTTTTTGAAATAGTGAGTTTATTAGAAATTATTGTGTCGTCACTTACAGAACAAACTTTTTGCATTAGGGAAACTTTAAATTGCATTCTTTTTTTAATTAAAAGTAAAAGAATTTTTTTTAAGAAAACGGCAATAGATTTTAAAATTCACATTCACATTTAAATAAACTTTATACACAAAAAAAAATACTAATATCAATGAAGTTTTACATAAATAACTTTGTAATAAATAATATGAAGTGAACATTGCTTTTGTTTTAATAAAAAACTTTTAATATTTATAAGTAATTGTTGAACTTTTTAAGGTTTATATTGAAATGAAAATTTTTGGCTTGAGTTCAAATCTCAGTTTACCCATTTCTTCTTATTTTAACAAATTATTTTTGGATAAATTCATTATTTTATTAAGAGAGCGCTTTTTATTTGCAATAATTTAAAATATTTCTTAAATAATTTCTTGAATTAAGAAGAAACTCAGATTTAAACTCAGGCCAAAAATTTTCATTTCAATATAAAAAACTTTTTTTAACAATTATGAGTATCGCACATAGTCCCTCTCCACCATCCAAACTATAATACATTAAATTTATTTTTACTTCTGTGCTGTTCATAGAATCCAAGCAATCGAATCGAGTGAACAATTTGAATGAAAACAACTCTCTTATTCGAGTGGTTTCCATACATATTTTCTACTTAAGTCTATTGCATGGATTCTATGAATAGCACATTCATATACATAAATAAAAAATTTTATTGTCGAATGTATGCATATAAAATGTTGAAACTTTCTTCAAGCTATTTTGATTTTTTTAATACAAAAATAAAAACATACTATGCAGGAAATAAATCCTACTTAATATTAATTTAAAAAAAAACTTGTTAAATCGTTTCATACAATTTATGTTCAAACTATTTTCTGCGCACATTGAAAATGGTCTTCTGAATGACGTCCACAACGTCCATATTGAAAAGATAACATTTCCTTGATATCTATCACATTTTAAAAATGCTTGACGTTAAGCAAATGTAAAATGGAAATGATATGTCGGAAATGTAGCAACACGTCTCATCCGCTGAGTAACACAAAATAGGAAACTCATCTGTTGCTCAGAATTTACAATATTTGAAAACATGAAAAAAATCAATAAAGTATGAATATATGATTTAAACGGGTCCAATATGCTCTATAAACTCAAAAAGGACTGAAAATACGCCCTTAGGATTAATATATATAAAAAATACTGGAAAAGGAAAAATATGCCAAAAAAATATGCAAAAATATGCACCAACAAATCGAAGCCAAAATTCATAAAAATTACTAAAACGGATAAATAACACATTCCCGCCTCCATAGATTGCACAAGAAGAAACATGCAATTGCATATTTGCGGTTTCCCTGCTTATAAGTATGTAAGTAATATATAAAAACATACATACTTATTTAAGTTTATGTGTTTGGAAAAGTAAGCGATGGAAGAAATTTATTGATTATTTAGTTCAACTTATAAATCCCTGAACATGAAATAAATTTACCATGCATTAATACAGGAAGGAGAAGAAAAAATTAATTAACCAAAGTATAAAACAAAATTCAAAAAGTGAAAATTATACTCGTCAATAATCGAATAATCGAAGACCGTGTAAAACTATGTAAAACACAGTTTTTTGCAAAAGAAAAAATTATTTTTCAACATAATATCCTTTTAATTTCGATCGGCCAACACTATATCGTGGATTTTTTCGACATTTTCAGGCGTACTGAACTCAATTGGCCGTCCAGAACGTTCAGCGTCATTTGTACTTGTGCGACCACAGCGAAAGTCAGTAAACCACTCTTTTACCATTGAAATCGATGAAGCAAAGTCCCCACAGTATTTATCGAGCTTTTCCTTGGTTTGATTGACGGTTTTTTTTCGCAAAACATAATGTTTAATTGAGCACTCGAAATTCACTTTTTTCCATTTTTAGAAAAATACACGAGGTTGTATGTTTTGAACAGCTGTTAAACGCAAAGTAAATGACGACACTTGCTCAAAATTTGACAGTGGTCTATTAACAGGTGGTCCTTGATGGGATTAGTGTTGCATTTCATATAACTACGAAAGAAGTTCGAAAAGTCACTCAGTTATTGATCCGCCTTCGTATTACCTTTCCAATGTGACATTTTTTTTTAGTTATTTTTGATGAAATTGAATTATTTATTAATGAAAATTTTAAATTTGAATTGAAATTTGGGCGCCTCGAAAATAATTTTTTTTATATGTCTTAGTGGAACTTTTTTTCATTATGAAAAATCGATGGCACAGGATCGAAAAATATTTGTCCTTACAAATCAGCCCACTGTAATGATTATATATTTTTTAATATTTCGATAAGTACGTGTTGTTTGATAGAAGTCTAATCTAATGTTTTTATGAATTCCTGCATGTTTTTGGGAATGAAATCACAGCGTGGATCTGTGGGATAATGTGTAATTTTTTGTAGATTCGAGTTTAATCAGAAAATATTTTCAGTCAATTAACTTTTTCATAAATACTTTAGTACGAATTGCTCATGACGGTTTTCCCCAAATATTTCTCATTCTGGTTAACAACTTTGCAGTATTACTTATTCAGCATTGCTGGACAAATAAAAAAAATATAAACGTATACACATACATGCTACTTTTTAACTGATTAAATATTTATCCAGTTAAAAAATTATTATTTAAAATATGCCTTAAATTATTCGAAATATCCTGGCAATTAATTTTAAAAAATCATTTAATAAAAAAAATCACACTTTAGTTTTCGTAATATACACCTTATTACCCGTATATATTTCAAATCATATAGCTTCGACGTACATACATATGTATGCATCTGCTGTTTTTTTTTTCACTTTTTGATCAAAACAAATCTTTAGTCAACCATTTTTAAGGTTAACTAGGTGCAGCCATTTTTAATGGCAAGACTAATGGCAAGGAAAGGTCTAAGTAAGTTTAAACAACTTTTTGTGTGTTGTTCTTCGTTTGGCGTTTAACAATTAAGTTAGCACATTTGTGCCACTCACTGCTGGTGGCAGGAGTACATATATACGAATAACACAATGCAGTAAATAATAGTTCTGTAGTCATGTCACAACATGTGTGTTCCTGGGTACTTCTTCTTTTTTTGTATTTAATTTTGGTAACTTACGACTACAAATAAAATTGTGGTTAACAAATAAACAGCAATAACGAAAATAACTTTAAAAATAAGATATAAGGCAAGTTGTGCATGTGTGTGAGTGTGTATGCAAGTGTGCTCAATCCGCAAAGTGATACCAAGAGGAACAAATGCACATGAAAGGTACAACATTGTCCTATTGTTTGGTTAACAAACACTAGTCGTGGTAGACGTCTAAAAAATTTATACACACACATAGATTTTGTTTTTGTTTAATTATAATAGTATACACTCACACAAACACACACGCACATACATTAACAAGCACACATTAAGCCCTGACTGAGGGCCTGAGATTGTAGACCATAAAAAACAAATCTCTACTAAACTAGTCTTAATAACAAAACAGTTATTGTGTTCACAAACCATAGTTTCAGTCAGGATAAAGAAAAACAATGAACAAGCAGAACAAGAACCACTGAAAGGCACTAAAAATCTGTTAAGGAAGTTTTAAAAATGAAATATGTACGAGTAGGTATTTGCAAGAAGGTAGAAAATATTAAACAAAATATAACGCGAACAGATAATTACTTTTAATTGTATGAAATTGAAGTCAGTATTATAAAGAAAACGAAAAAATATTAAATAAATTTAAACCGAATAATTAATCGAATAGAACTTTATTTGGCGCTACAACACAACGCGCAGTATCAGAGTTGAAAAAAATTAAGCTTTCTCACTTTCACCATCTGTCCTCTTTCACTATCACATTCAGAAAGAAGGTACCACACCTACGGGTTGGTAGGCATACTAATTGCACGAGTGTTACTACTTAAAAAAACCGCTAGTTTTTTTTTAAATTGTATACTTTTAGTTTTGTTCGATTAATTGTTCGAATAAAATTGCTATTACCTTAATTTTTCGAATATTGCTTTATTCGGATTATTTATTCAAAATTTTGCAAAATTTTATACTTTTCGTTTTATTCGATTAATTGTTCGAATAATAGTCCTACTCTATAAATTTTCGAATAAAATTTTATTCGATTAATTTCTTTAAAAAACTACAATAGTTTTAATAATTTTTTTTTTTATTTTTGAATTTGTGTTTTCTTAGTTTTAGTCGATTAATGATACGAATAAAATTCCTATCCGATTTGTTATTGAATAAATTTTATTCAATTTTATTTTTATAATTTTGAATGTATTTGATATTTATCGATTTAATAGTAGAATAAAATGTTTACTCTCGTAATAATAATAACAAAACTTTTTCGATTAATTTATTTGAAAAACTGAAATAGTTTTTTTGCTCTCTTATCAATCAAAATTTATTTCTTTTTAGTTTTATGCGATTTATGTTTTCGAAAAAATCCTATTTATTCGATTAATAATTTAAATAAAATTCTTATTCGATTAATTTTCAAATAAAATTTTTCCCGGCTAATTTATTTTAAAAATTGCAATAATTTGAAAAGCTGAAATAGTTTTCATCTTTTTTTCAATAAAATTTAATTTCTTTTTAGTTTTATTCGATTAATAGTTCGAATACAAAACTTAATTAAAAAATTGCAATAATTTTAATATTTTTTTATAATTTCAAGTAAAATTTCCACTTGAAAAAATTATTCGAATAAAGCTTTTTTCGGATAATTTATTTAAGAAACCGAAATAGCTTTTATCGTTTTCTAATTTAAAATGTGTGTATGGGTGGTTTTACTTGAATTTGATTTGTGAGTCGAACACAAATTTGAGTTCAAATAATTAATCGAATAAAACTAAAAATTTGTAGAAGCCACGAATAAATACATTTGTATACTCGTAGATAATAATAGAGAAAAAGTCAAACGATTTATTATTGGAATAAATTAGCAAAAATTTTGTTTTATTTTTCTCATGGAGTATCAATTTTTACATATTTTTTACCGTAATAATGAAAAAAGGGGAATATTTTTTTCTTACGTAGATTCCTTTTTTTATTCATTATATTACAAAAAACAAGAAAGTCTTTCAACATTTTTTAAATAACTAGTGGAATAAAATTTTATTCAAATATTTGAGCGCATAAGATTTCTTTGAACAATTAATCGAACAAATAATGAATTGCAATTAAAAAGTTTCGCTTACAAACTCCAACATTTACATATATTGAAAACATAAACAATTTAAAGTGTTTAATTTTTGTTTTTAAAATAAATATTCAAATGAAATTTTCTTTTATTACAGAAACATGCCTTAATTCAGTCGTAATCAGCCATAAACCGAAAAATGTTATTGAATTTTTTTAAAGTAATTTTCGTTTCTACAAATAAAACGTTTAAATTAATTTATTCAATCTTTGTGATGTATAAAAATTTAATCGATTATTTATATTCGAATAAAAATTTTGTTAAACCATTTTTTTCTATCAAATTTATAAATTTTTTTTGTTAATTTTATAAAAAAACGTTTTGCAAATTCTCTAAAACAAATAAATTTAATCGAATAAATTATTTATCCGTTCAAAATCTGAAAAATAAATAAATGAAATAAACTGCTCTATTTTTATATACATACGAGTATAAGATCATCAACACAACGCATTTTATTTTGTATTTTTACAACGAATATGTGAAAAATTTAATACGTTTATATATTTATTTCATATTTTGTTACACAAATTCAGAAAATATATTTGCAAACATGAATATCACTTGTCTCATTCATTTTCCAAAGTTATTAGTGCATTCAATCGAATAAAATATTTTATTGCTGTTGTTGTTGTCTTTTTAAAAATCATTATTTTCATTGTAATGCTCGTAGCATGTCATTCAACAACACATGTTGATAGTCATAATGTGGTAACATGATATCACAGGCTTTTATCATCACCATCATCATCATCATCAACATCATCAGCGTCACGAGTGGTCATGTATTTCAAATGTAAATCAGTCCTTAAAACAACAATGAAAATACACAAGTTTTGATTGTAAAAATCAAGGATAATATTGTACTGCGAGTCTACAAGTGCACAAGGATATAATGGCTATGCATGATATTTGTTACATTCTATTAAATGCCACTAACCAGCTAAAGAGAAGGCCCGAGAGGGAGCGAAGGAATGCAAATGACAAGAAACAGCTTGAATTATCAACATAATGCTGTCAAAACATGCAACTTTTTGTAAAATGTGTAGTAAAAGCCAGACGGACAGACAGAAGGAGACTTACAAAAATCTCAAAACAAAATGCCACACTTGAAAACATGTTTAAATAATTAGTTTTGACGTTTTAATGTCATGTTATCAAAAAAATTATAATAGACGATAAATTTAATTTATTTGAATATATAATTTGCCACAACTATTAGGCTGTGTACACACGAGTTAACAGTTAAAGCAACATTTTGTGGCAACTTGTTTTGTTAGTTAAGGATACATGAAGCGGCTATGCCGATAGGTTAAGCCTCACTCCAAAAAGTGTAAAAGCACATATCCTTCCATCATACTCGTTTTTCACAACATACGCTACAGAAAAACACAACCGTCGAACTTGTCGTTAAAATTAAAATTCAAACAAAATATGTTGGCTTTGAAAACATTTCTTTGACAATCTGTATGTACAGCAAAATAGATGGAGCAAAGTTGTTCTCTTTATAATTAAATATATTAAAACCTTTTTCCGTTTTTTCCGGTTTTTCGAATATCTTCATTTTGGAAAACCTTGAATTTTAAGGTTCTATTTAAAAACGTTAAAAGAGGAGAAACTCCTCAAAATCCATTTCTTATTTATTGAAATTTTATCAAAACAAAAACACACCTTAATTGAGACAGACACGTTAAAAGAGAACAGAAAAAATACAAATTCACCATACGCAATGGAAGGAAAGTCATAGTAAAATGGTGAATTAAATGCTAAAGGAGCAATGCCTATAACTGAGAGAAAAACTTCCTGTTTATTTTAAAATCCTCTTCTTCCTTTTCTCAAACAATTCTGCGTTTATTTTGTTTTGTTTAGTTTTATCAAGCTGCTGTCTTACTTTGCACTTTTATCATCGTTTATTGTTATTGTACCAGCAAACATTGAAGTGTTTATGTTTCTCACTCTTTAAAGGTTGTGAGGAGTAGTGAGTAAATGAAAAGCGTAAAGGAAAATATTGATATTGTTGTTGTTTTTGTTGTTATTGTTGGTTTTGCTCCTTTGACTCGTTCACAGTGATGCCAATTTATGTTTTTCTAATCGAGAATTTGTTTTTATTTCGTTATTCTTATAAACAAGATCAGCAATAATTAATTAAAAAACAAAGTGACACATAATAAAAATCAAATATAATAAAACAAAATAAAATTAAAAATAAAATACAAATACAATTTAATAAAATTTTAATTCTTTTTCTAGACATTATTTGTATAAATACAAATTGGAAATCACATTCAACAGAGCCACCTAAACAGTGGCGGATACATGGAAACACACATGAACACTGACGATGGGAGTGTAGCGGCTCCCTTTTTACTTTGGAATATTGTCTCATGTCCAACTCTTTCTAACTAAAAAACGTTACGAACTTTATCCAAAAATAATAATCACTTTGGATTAAAAAAACCACTAACAACAAAATTGTTCGAAAAATAATTACATGAAATAAATTTAATAAAATTAAATAAAATAATCGAATATATGAATATACAGTCGAACTTCTATAACTCGAATCAGAATTATCCCAGTTATAGAATTTATTTGTTGAAGAAAAAACAATTGCAATTATGTCCGTATATTAAATGAAGAATATGATTTTTTTTACTTAAAACAGACAGTTACTGCAAACAACATATAATAAGTGAAGTAAAATATTTCGAAATAAGTTACTGAATATTTACTTTTTTTATTTCCAATAAAAAATCACTTTAAATTGATCAAAGCATTGTAGTGCTCATCGGTTGTAGTTTGCATATATAAAAAATTCAATGTTCGATAAGAATTTTCTACATCACTTCTGGAAGGCTACTAAAAAGTTTCTTCAACCGAACCCTCACAATTACTCGCTGGAAGCCTTCGAATAAATAATAAAATGATATCCTAATAATGCACTTCAATAATATGTACGCAACAGAATAGCTGATAAGTAAGCAAATCACTTCGAGTTATAGAATTCGAGCTACGCAAGAATAATTGTGAGTTATTTTCTCTCTTATCGCTACTGTCGATCGAATTGGATCGAGTTAGAGAAAATTCTAATTATAGAAGTACGACTGTAACATAAAATAAAACAATAAATGAAAAATTAAATTAAATTGAACGAAATTAAATATAATAAAGCAAGAAATAAAATTAAATTAATAAATAAAGCAACCTAAATTGGAAAATAATAAAAAAATATTAAAAAAATAAAACACAATAAAAGTTAAAAAATAAAACACAATAAAAGTTAAAAAATAAAACACAAGAAAAGATTTACATGTTTTTAAACGGGTTTTTATATAAATGTGCATAATCTTAATTTCATTTAAATCAGTTCAATATTCAGAGAGATATAAGCGTTTAAATTTGCTACTAACACATTCACACTTATAACACATGCATGTATCAGCTTCAACTTGAAAAATAAACAAACTGTGTGTTTGTCCAATTTGCTTTTGCATAGAAATGAGACAGACAGAATTTTAAGTTGTTTATTCAGAATGTTTTTTGTTTTTGTATTATATTGTATGTATTTATGTTAATTTTAAATATTAGTTTCTAGAATGCGGTCGATTGAGTGGACCGCTGCATACACTAGTACAATTTAATACATGATTAATCAATTGCTTCTGATATTTTCACGATTAATCAATTAATGCCGATTTTGATTACACAAAATCATGGTTCTTTTTTAAATCATTTCGATTACTTCCTGAACACACGTTTCGCTCAGAAAAAATTGACAACACTGCTCGGCATCACTGTTATTAGTATTGCACTCTGTTTTTGAATTTGTTGTTGTTGTTATTGCTGTTGCATTATTTGCTTTTGTGCACTTTTCAAGTGTCAAACTTGTGTTTTTGAACTTTGCACACTTTGTCGCTGTTTCTTTCTTTCTATCTTTCAATATTCACTCCCACTACTCTCACCCACTCCCCTCACAAAATTTCTTTCGCTGTTAAGAAATTTGTTTGTTGCATTTTTGCAAATTGTTGGTGTTGCCTTCATCAGGGAGTTGGATTTTGTTATACTACAATTCCTTTGTATTTTTGTTGTTGTTACTTAGAATTGTTTTGCTTTTGTATCGTGAGCATGCATGTCTGTGTCATTGTTTACATGCATGGTTTATGTCACTACTTTTTGTTTTTATTTATTGTTTTTTTTTGCTTAAGAATTAAGAAATTCACAAGGAAAATATTAAGGCGATAAGGAGAATAAGTTTTTCATGAAAAGTATGAACATGTTTTCAATTTATCACTAAAGGATAAATTGTCACCAACAAAATTTTAATACGTAAAATAAAATAAACTGCTTATTCTACGGGTTTTAGAGGAGAGAACGATCGTTTAGAATAAGATTCCACACTTATTAAAAAAATTGTGCTCTTTAATAATTTTGTTATTAATAAAGTTATTTTTATTTAGAAAACACATGTGATTTAATTTTTAAGTATTCAAACCTTTGAATGCAATTTCAAGTTGTTCGATCGCCGTAAAACTTTGCACAGTCCAAAGCCTTCCGCGTCAATTTAACATTGTTAATATAAAAGTGGGCAGTGCCACGCTCATGCTGTATACATATCAATTATTTTTAAACTACTTTTTGTTAACCGATTTCTATGAAACTTTACATATGTACACATTGAGTACTTCTTTAATAGAATTTGATGATAAAAATGGGACAGCGCCACGCCCATACAATATAATTAATACATTTTAACTTCTTAAGCTTAAACGATTCTTATGAAATTTTTCCCATGCAATGAGTTCTTCAGGCCATCGAAATCTATGAATAGAAAAATGTGAAGCGCCACGCCCATGGTTAGTTTAGGTTAAGATGGCCGGTCATAAAGACCTCGCATAGACCGAGTTGGTCCTTAGCGTTACCATCATATACGATAACCAGTAAATGAAAAAGTTACTTCGATGTGATGATACCAAGAGTACTCCACACTCTCTTGGCGAACGCTAAGTCTCATTAGTCCGATTCCCGAGATTTCCCCGAGACTTTGGTAGTAATTGTCACCCAGACAGTTCGCTCTGGAGTGTATGAGTGCCGGACAGCAGAAGAGTATGTACTCCAGCGTCTCTTTTTCCCCTGGTATCTCACAGAATCTGAAGTTGTCACTAGTCAACTGCCCCGCCTTTTTGGCAACGCCCATACAATTAAAACAAATCTTATTGCTTCTTTTATTTAACTGCTTCTCTGCATGAAACTCTGGATACTCACTGATGTTCCCAGTGGCATAGTAAATTTATGAGAATAAAAAAAGGAAAAATGCCACGCCCATATTGGACAAATATTTTATAAATTTAAATATAATTAACCAGAGTTCTACTGACGATAAAATATATGGGTTTGAAAAGAAAGCAGAGCCTCAACCAAAACTTTGCTTACAAATTGAGTTTCTCAGACAAAAGAGTTTTTATATCGTCACCTTAAATACAAACGGGCGTAACTACACTTAATTTTTTTTTATACAAGAGAAGAAAAACTGTCAAGATCCAGCTTTTTCGAATTTTGCAAAAGAAACGAAAAAATCGTCAGTTTTTATTGTAAAACCCTAAAATTTTACCTAAACATTTATTTTAATAAAACGAATCATAATTAATCAAAATTTAAATTTTGAGTTTTTTGTATTTACGTGCGTTTGTGTTTAAGGTGGCGATATGTTCATAGATAATCATCTTATAAAGGGGGCAGAGTCGTTTACATGTGCAGTAAATATTCATTCCAACTACTGCAACAGAAACGATTCTTATGAAACTTTGCACTGCGCCATGAGTTCCCCTGACAAGAATGCAATTTATGGATTTACAAATTGGGCAGTGCCCCGCCGACACTTTTTGTATTCATGTACTTATTTTACTCTTCGCTTAAGCCTAGTTCAAAATACTAAATCAAGAAAGGCAATTTCCATAATAAAAAAAAATTCAATACCTAAAAAAAACTTTTTCTTGAAACATTTTGGAGCGAACATTTTTTACATTTTAAATTTCTTTAAAATTTTTGTTAAATAAATATGAATAATAGTATTTGTAAGTTCAGCAAAAGTGTTATGACAAAAGTTTTGCATAAGAAAAACACCACTGGGCAGCATAATTTTTTTCTCAACAGTTTCTTTATGCAAACAATTTACAGAGCTGCAATTACGACAACATTTTATTTAATTTTGCAATAGTTTGCAGACAGATTGCACAAAATTAGTGCATTTACGAACCCACTCATAATTTAAAAAACACAATAAATAGAGGACAAGTATAAATAACACTTTACTTAAATTCCTCGTTTAAGAAAGAAAAAACCCCCAAAGAAATTTCATTCTATTTCTCACTTACCCTTCTCCTGCAACTGCTGCCGTTTGATGTCTCCCTTCAATACCTCTGCCGTGTGCACCAATTCATTGAGTTGTGGTTTTTTCATTTTCAATTCACGTAAAACTTTCTATAAAGATTTGTTTTCATGATTGTTAACAGAGAAAATTGTCATAAAACATTAAACATGGGGAGGAGACAAAAACAAACAAAAAAAAAATAAAAAATAAATTCAATTTAAAGTTTTACTAGCTGCCACAATTGTCGTTATGACATTTGCAATAACGATGTGGCTGGCATGAACGCATGAATGAGTATTTGTAACGAAATTTACCTCTTGCTTTTCTATGGCCATGCGTACCTCATCGATATCATGGACTGGCACACTTTGTATTTTGATCATGTTTTGTTCCCACGTCAGCCAATCGGAAATCTGTAAAACCGACTTATCAAAGCTGCCAGCTAAGGCACCAGTACCGCTCGGTTCGTCGTTGTAGTCTGAAGAAGAAACAAAAAAAATTCAAGATATAATTTAATTTTGAACAAATGTGTTTTAAATCAAATAAGTTAAAAGTTTTCAATTTTTCTCTTTCCTAAAAAAATCTATTTCAATTAATCTCAATGCTATTATTCCAAAGTCTCTACACCTCCAACAGATTTATAAACATTTTTAAACCACTAAATACACTCAATTAAGAAACATCTATTTTAAAAGAAAACTAACAGAAAAATGTAGCCTACATTTAGGGACTCGAGAGTCCAACCAACATGAATAATGAAAAAGTACACAAAGTAAAAAATGAAGCAGACTTTTCAGGAATTTCTTGTAATATAAATGTTGTTTCTGTTGTTGTTGTTGTTGTTGTTTCTAAATTGTTTAAGCTGATGTTGTATAGTACATACAGTAGTATTAAAAAAAATAGCACTATCACACAGAGAAAAAACACATCAATGTAAAACCAAAATTAAACAATGTTGATTTCATGTCATGTAATTTTTTGCAAAAATATTGACTTTGTTGACAGTTAACATATATTCATATTGATTCAAAGTTTAAAACTTTAAATTTAAAGTAACAAATAGTAGACTGAACATTTTTCGTAGTTAAAACAACATTGTGCATTGTTGAATTTACACAACTCAGCTTCGTAGTTAAATAAAAAAAATACTATTACGTTAAATTAACTTTGTATTTGATAAAGTCAACATTGAGTAGTGTAAAGACAACATTTCTACATTTTTAATCATTATTGCTAATAAATATTCCACGAATTTCAATATGGATATGATTAAAGTTAACAGAACTTTTTCAGAACGGATACATGTTACACTACATCGAGGTGTAACGAAAAGGAATAAAAATATAGATTGTAAAACTTTTGTATTATGAAAACCATTCATATTTTATCACTTCGTTTTACTTCGTATTGATTCATTAAGAAGCAATTAAAGTAATAAAAAATAAATATCCTGATTCAGCAACACAAAATTTATTGATTTTAATTTCAATCTTCATAAAACCTTTCATATTAATGAATATGCTATTATTTTCACTGCCACTGTATTTTGATGTTCGTTAAGTTTGCAAAAAAACGAGTATTTTAAAAGGCTATTATGGCCAGTGTTGCTGGTTGCAGTTGTTGCTGCAACCAAAACTTTAACATAAAAATATTTATGTACAAAAAAACGAATTTTTGTTGGCATATTATTTCAATTTGTATGTTTCGAGGGTTGTTTGAAAGCATTCAGCAGCCAAAGCTGAACCACAAACTAGTGGTTGGACCGCAAGGTACTAAATGAAATAATGTCGATTGCTGCTTTTGATGATGGCAAATGGAGAAGAAAATTATGTTGCTGGTGCAGACACGACGGTAATACTCTGAAAGAAAGTTACTTTTACTTGCTTTTACTCTCCCCCCTGTTAAAGTGGCTAAACGAGGTCAATTAAAGTTTCACATTCGAGGGGTAATTATGACCAAAAGCGAGCAAAAAAAAAAAACAGTTAATGAAAACTTTGTGTTATAATTCTATTTAGTAATAGTAAATAGCTAAATGAATAAGTGCTAAAAAGAAAATGAGTGAAAATAAAATGCAAGTTTTGTAAATGTTAGAAACATTTTTTTTGCCAAACAAAATTATTCTATACAATGAAATATTTTTAATTAAAAATGTGGCATACTTTTAGGTCATACATAGAAGAAAAGAAAAACAGAGCTCGAGTCGTCACATCCGTGATCGTATCGGCAATCGTACAAAAGAAGATCACGTGATACGTCAATCGTATGAACTGAATGAATTAAATGATGACTTACAATTGCAAGCGGATTGTAATTTTTTGTGCAAAATTTCAAAGCATACTTTATGGGTGTTCATTTTATAGTTAGTTAGTTAGATTTATTGAGACTTAAATTTTTTCATATTGCAGGATTTGCCAACATACATTTTTAGAGAGAACTTAAAACTATAGAGTATTATTTTAATTATATTATTATAATTTAAAATATGCAACTTGCTTATCGAAATTAAGATGAAATATTAACATAAAAATTAATCAGATTGAGTGTTGCTAGAAACAGTGCTTGCTCCCGGCACTTACCCAGGTTCACTTTATATTTTGTTAAGAGTGTTGGCAGAAAATATTATGGTAAAATGTCAAATTGGTTACTTAAATTGCTTTCTTATTTCGGACATACGGTATTAATGAATACAGATCGGGAAGATACTTTTAACCGGATGTCTTACAGACATTGATGCCAAGAGTAGAGAATTTTTCCTCTTTGTAGGGAATTCATTGGAAAGGGAAGAAAGGGCAAAGTGGTCGCTGGTACGGGATCAGGGGCATTTTCTGAAGATCTCGGTATCTTGGTCTCTGTTAATTTACCCAAATCCTACAAGTAAAAATCTGTTCTAGCAATACTTTATGCTAATGAAATCAATAGCATACTTTAGGGGTTAACATACGCTAGGCGATTCAAATACAACAAAAAAAAACAAAAGACTTAAGAAACAAACTTAGCGTTAGGTTTTATTTTCGCTGCGGAATTTCTTGATTCGGTCGCCGCACTCAAAGCCAGCGATAAAAGCTATACAATAGCTTAAAAACATTTTCTACAGAAAAGAACGTCACAGAACAGCAACGAAAAGTAAAAACTAATGAGGTCTTTATATGTATCCCCTGTGTAGTGTGTGCATTAGAAGCTCTTAATAGTCGAAGTTTCTAGATTTTTGTAAGAATGCACCAGACCGTTTAATCCAGCCTCATTAACAGTTCATTTGGATATTAAAGTTATTATTTATATTGGATTTGGTTAAAAATCGTTTCGAAAGGATGCAAAACCACAATCAAATTCGATGGTCTTGAATCTGCTGGTCTTATATTTTAGTAACAACTTCGATAGAAAATGTTTGCTGGGTATATCCGTGTCAGCTACACAGTTGTATATAATTTTTTGTTTGTGTGTGCAGGAAATTTTTAAAACTTTGTTTTTGGTCCTTTTATACTGCGGTGTAACTGCACAAAACACCTCACAAAAGTGATATAATACATATAAAAATATAAATTTTGAGAGAAAACATCTTTTGGTAAATAATATCTAGAAACAACGAAAGGCAAAGAAATGTCTGATTTTCATGAAAAATAAAAACAAATTTGAAAATTTTGGTTTTTTTTTGGTTTAATGTATAAATTGAGACTTTTTAAAAATATATATTCAGCTATTTTAAATATTCAAATGCGCTCTTAGAAACAAAAGAAAATAACTTTCATTCTTTTCATTCAATTTTAAAAATCTATATTAACAATGAATGCGAAGAATTATAAAAAGAAAATGGTGAAACAGCTCTTAAGTTAATCCAAAGACTTCCCTTAAAAATTAAATAATTTTTGAAGAAATGTAATTTGTACAGTCGTTTGAGGACTATGATGGCATAAAGGCAGATATTGGAGGTCGTTAAAATTAAAAATTTATGTTATTTATTATTATTAGTCAATTTTTCGTTTTGAGGTATTAAATTTCAAAAAATAAATAAAATGTTCTTTTTTCCTAAAATCAATGAATTTTTAGAAGAGGGAAAAATGTAGAGAACTTTTTTTGGCGTGTGCAGGGAAAAAGGGGGAATTTTTTCGAGACATGTAGGGATTTTGTTAAATATCTGCTGGTATCACTGCATACAGACACTACTCGTTTATTTAACTTTAAGTGATATCGAGGAAGACTTGTTCATCAATATTCTTACAGATTTGTAAAAACGATTACGTTTGACCAAATACCACCAAATGCAACAACATTTTCACTACTGCTGAGTACACTTTGTAAAATATGATGTGAGGCGACTCATTTGCATATGAGTGTAAGAAGGATTTTGTAGAAAATATAAAAAAAGCTTTTACTTACATTCGAACGCGTTTTTGCTAATGGATGATAGTTCGTAAAACTCTTGCGATCGTTCATACGATCACGGATGTGGTAATCACGATTTTTATAAAATCCAGTACGAAATAATGCGAGAAATGTATTTTTACGTGACGAGTTTTAAGTTCACGGCTGTGACGTTTCGAGTCCTGACTTTTAGAAATTAAAAAATATATATAAATGACCAAAAAGGTTGTAAATAACAACTCACAGAATTCCATATTTGATTGTTAAATAGTTTCTTTTCTCTAATCAAATCATATTTATTGTTTTTTGGCTTCATGGCTGAACAAAGAAATTTAAAACCTGATTTTTGAAGATATTTGAATTTGAAAAAGCAAAGCGAATAATACTTACAAAACTAAAAAAATACTGCATTTAAAGAAATCGGCAACTAGTTTTTTTCTTTTCAAATTCTCGCCAAGAAAGAAATTATAACACTAAACCAACACAAAACCCAAAGCCTACTTTAAGGCATTATAACAAGCAAAACGACTTTAAAGACTTTCACTTAAAACATGTCCTGAGTTCAATGCATTTTTTGGCAAAACGCAACAAGAAGACATACATACAACATATGTATGTATGTATATACTTCATTTAATAATCCCTCCTTTAGTCCTTGAATATTAGTTGAGGTTTTTACTCGTTTCATTTTAACATATTTTTTGTTTTTGCTTTTCTTCAATATCTTAATGATAGAGAAAAAAAATAAAAACGCTTAAGCTGTAAACAAAACATCATCATGTTTCTTTTATAAGGAGTTTTTTTTTTGTATTTTTTGCAGTTTCTTTTGCCACTTCTTAAATGAGTACGTGTATTGTTAACCAAAAGGATTAAGATGTGTTCCCAAACAAAACCTTGAATATCAAGAAGGATTTATTTATAAATGGCAGGACTAAAGCAAAGTATAAAATGAAAGCATTTTATTTTTGTATGTATTTGCTTTATGACCAGGTAGGCAATGAATATACTTTTATATTTATACAACAGATATTCACAAATGGCGCCTGAATAAACTCTATAGAAAAATAGCACAAAAATAACTATGAAAGAAATAGAACAAATATAAAGTTAAAATAAGTTGTAGTCTTGTATGATGGTTTTAAAAAAAATATAACCGATGTGGAGGAAAAGAGTTTAACACAAAGTGTGCAAGTGTTTTAAATTTTAAAAGTTGTGTGTCAAATGTTAGCAACTAAAAGTATGCTACATTAAAAATGAAATTAGTGAAAATATTAGTAAATTATGTATAGTTTTTTAAAAGTTTATTCAAGGTTTTATTGATAAATCAAACAAAGAGCGGGATTAGAAAAATTGTTAGAATCTTTAAAATTAAATCCACTTTTATACCCTTAAAAATTCCATAAATTTTAAAAGTCTGAATTTGCCAAAAATTATTCTCATAAGAAATTTGGTTTGAAAAAATGTTCCTACAGAACCTTTAAAAGCATTTTTGATAAACATTTCTCTCATATTTTTAACTTCTCATTCAGCTGAAGGATGTACATACAACATTCCTTTAAAGCCTTTTATATCCCTTTTGACGTGTTTTATATTTTCTTTGTAACTCCTTCAATTAATCAACAAAAACTTTCTGTTGAAAGCAAACTTGCCGCACCCTTTAGTGTCATCTGAAAAATATTAGTATTAACAATTTTACACTGCCTACAAATTGCTTTGGCTTTTCAAAATCTAATATCACTAGAATAAGAGAACACGCCGCAAATATCCTTTTTTATGGGGAAAAAAAACTTTCAAAACGAAAACGTGCTGAAACAAAAATTGCTACAACAACAGCAGTAGGAGCAGAAAAAGTAAAGTTATTTTTGAAAATAACTTGCTCCTTAGTCGTCTGTGCTGATTTCGTAGTCGCTACGCCATGGCATCTTTTGTTAAATTTTACCACTTGTTACGCAGCGCTAATTTAGGTTTGCTTCATACATTTTGTATGAGCATGAGAATTTTTTACAGATAGAAAACGCTTGACGCGCTGATTTAAGTTGGTCTGTTAAATAGACTTGGTCCAACTCTTTCAGTCACTAATTTTAGATAAAAACCTATGATCAAAGCCATGTAATTTAAATGTGGTTGATCAAAGGGTTCATGTCTAAAACGAGCGACTGAACGAGTTATTTAAAAAATTGGAGTACGATTATTACATTTATGTTAAATCAATTTCAGTTAGTAAGAAATTCTTGTCACTACTGATTATAACTTATAAATTATTTCATATATTATTACTTTCCTCGCTCTTGCCAGAGCCATCGGTTGCTAAAATCAAGCTTTTTCATTTACGTTTATTTGGTTTTTGTTGTATTTTGTTGTTGAATTTTTATCAACCATTATCAAAAAGTAAACACAATATCGACGGGAGCCTTTGTGATGAATGAAAAATTTAATATCTGGTGAAAAATAAATTTTTAGCGGGGAAAAGAATTATTTAGTAAAAAATTTACGTTTCTGGGAAAAAAATTTAATTATCAGAAAAAAAAATTTTTTATCCTTTTTATGCATAAAATAATTTTTTTCTGATAATTATTTTTTTTCTCCAGAAACGTAAATTTATTTTTTTGGTGAAAAATGTAGTTTTTGCTAAATAACTGGATTTTTAGCGAAAAAGTAAATTTATCGTAAAAAAACGTATTTTAGCGAAAAAAAAATTTATTTTTGCTGCAAAATTGTTTTATAGCGAAAAAGTGAATTTTTAGTGAAAAAGTTGTCTTTCTACGAAAAATTTATTTTTTTTTCGAAAAAGTAAATTTTTGGTGAAAAAGTAAATTTATGGTGAAAATTCCAGTTCTTGCTAAATAACCGGCTTTTTAGTGAAAAAGTAAATTTATCGTCAAAAATCGTATTTTAGCAAAAAAAATTAATTTTTGCTTCAAAATTGTTTTATCGCGAAGAAGTGAATTTTTGTTGAAAAACTTGGCGTCTTTCTGCGAAAAAAGAATCTTTTCCGAAAAAGTGAATTTTTAAATTTGAATGATTTTAATTTTTGGAGAAAAACTAATTATCGAATTTATATTTATTATTCTTCTAATTGAGCTTAAGGTCACTTTTTATAAAAAAAAACATCCAAATTTATTTTATTATTTAATTATCGAAAGAAAAATAAAAATTTTTGGTGAAAAATTGTTTTTATTCGATACTAGTGAGTTTTTGTGAAAAAAAAATCTTTTCGCGAAAAAATGTTAATATTAGACTCAAAATTTTAATTTTACGAAAACTGTGAATATTTGGTAAACATTATTTTTTTCCAAATAAGTAAATTTTTGAAATGTTCTTTTTTTACGAAAAAAATTTTTTGGGGAAAAAGTTAATTATGATGAAAATTTTCTTTTTGCGAAAAAAATTAATTTTCGGTTAAGTCTTCTTTCGCCAAAAAATGTGTTTTTTTTTTGGTGAAAAATTTACTTTTTGTCAAAAAAGTAGTAAAAAATTTTCTCTGAGAAATAAGTGAACTTTTTGTAAAAAAAAAATATTTTATTCGCAAAAAAATAATTTCTGGTGAAACCAGTATTACAAAGTATATACGACATCGACCGGTAACTTCGTTCGTGGTGCAAGATAAATTTAATTTCTGGTGAAAATTTAAATTTTAGCGAGGAAGAGAATTTTTGGTAAAAAAATGTGAATAATCGGAGAAAAATGTATTTAATGCTAAATAACTGAATTTTTAGTGAAAAAGTGAATTTATAGTGAGAAATCATTTTTATGCGAAAAAAGCGAATTTTTGGTTCAAAATTATTTTTTTTTTATGAAAACATTGAAACACTGTCGTTTTGTGAAAATTATGAATTTAATTTTTGTTTAAGAATTTGTAATAAAAAATTTATTATCGGAGAAAAATTTATTCTATTCAAAAAAATTTATGTTTGGTGAAAAATCGCCTTTTTGCGAAAAAACTGAATTTTTGGTGCAAAATTGTGTTTTCGCGAAAAATAAGAATTTATTTTGAAAAATTTTATTTTTTGTAAAACAGTTTCGTTTTGCGAAACAAGAGAATTTTTGTAAAAAAATTGTCATTTGCAAAAAAGTTAGTTTTGGTGAAAATTATACTTTTTTTAAATTTATTTTATTCGAAAATTGTCTTCTTGCGAAAATTGTCTGTTCGGTGTGAAATTGGCTTGTTGCTAAAGAAGTGAATTATTTCATAAAAATTTCGAAAAAAAAAATTATTTTCTGTGAATATATTTCAATATTTATGAAAAAAAAGTTATTGTGAAAAATTGAATTTTTGATGAAAAAGTGATTTTTTTAATTTATTTTTTTTTTACTAATTTTTGTTAAAAATTATATTAAAAAAATATTTTCCCAAGAACTTATTTTTTGTGGAAAAAAACTAAAGAAAAAAATTTTCTTTTTGTGTGAAAGGCGAATTTTTTTTGAAAAGTGATTTTTTTTATTTAAAAATTTATATTTTGTTAAAAAAAGTTATCTTTTATGAAAAAATTTAACTTCGGCGGAAAAATTCACTTTGACAATCACATCTTCACAATCGCTTTAAAGTCCACGGACACAACTTCGTTTATCTTGTAGCCAACAGAACCTAACCCAGCAAACAATTCCACTTATAAACTTATTTATTTTTTTTTTTGAAAGGAGAACGTATGAATTGCAATCGTATCAACTCTTGTATTCATTTAACATGTGACAGGTAGAAACACTTCAAACTCTAATAACAAGGCAATTGTGTCTGAGCCTATTTAACAAAGCTTTATCACTTGTAAATTAGAGGAGTGTGTGTGCGGGATGTTTGTTTCTTTCTTTGCGGATACGGAGACCGACCAAGAGAACTCTTTTATTCATCCTTTTTCACATATTTTTTGTTTTTTGCTTTTTGATTTGTATACCCTTTTTAGCAGTAAGTGAGTCTTTGGCAACAGGGCATTGACTTTAAATAAAGACAACTACACACTGCCAACAATAATATACACATATGAGTGTGTGTGTGTGTCTGTACCGTGTTTTATTTGCAACACTCATCATGAATAATCCTTGCAACAATCTGTTTGCATGTTGTATGTTGTGTTGAATTGACGATGATTTTCACATGTAATAAAATTTAATCATTTTAATTAAGTCTGCTTTTTAGGAAATATGTTTTCATTTGACTTTTCGTTTAATGTAATTTTAACCTAAATATGTCCTTGTAATAGACAGAAACAGATTGAAAATTATTCATGTTCACAGGCAGTTTACAAAACAAAACAAATAAGGAATTTAATGCAATTTCTCTACACTTTAGGCAATTTTTTTTCTGTTCAGTACATTTAAGAACCATGACAATTTAAAGGATCTCTTTAGGCGTATTGAAATTCCTTAAAAGTTTCTTTAAAGTGTATATTTAAGCAGCAATTATATTTGAATTGTTGAGAGCAGCTTTATGGTGTTTTCTTTTAAATATCACATTTAAGAACAGCGTATCTTAAGGCTTTGAATTTATATCAAAGGATTTTTTTTTAATATGCAACATATTTGTACAGATTAAAAATATTTATGTGTTTTTTTATACTTTTATTTTATTAAATATCTTTTGTTATACTCGTATCAATATATATAAAACGGGATGTGTGTTTGTATGTTTGTTTGTTTGCACTTTATAGGAGTCCAGGCCTCTGAACCGATCTTCCTGAAATTTTCACAACATTTAGCTGGTACTCTGAAATAACTTAGAGGGTACTTTTGTTTCAACCACACCCATTTTTAGGCCCACATTTTTAAATTAAGTAACTCCTTCCACATAGTCTTAGTGGGGCGCGAATCGCTCGCCCCAATAATTGATTATCAAATAACTTTGTCATTTATGGACCAATTTCCAATAGAGAAAATTAAACAACTGAAGAACACCAAATACGCCTCAGAATTGCAGAGACTTTAAAGCAACAAGATGCACGTTTAGCAACTCAGCGCTTTTCAACGTCAACCTCAAGGGCTTTAAAGACATCTGTTCAACGTGTAATACGATCATCAACGCAACACGGCTAACAACCTACCGAGCGCGGCCCTCATCAACAAGAGATTCCGAGAACCCAGAGCAAAGTGATGCTCGCCGCATACAAAATCGTACTCGAATGGCTCAATTTCGCTAAGAAAAAAAACGATGAAGGTTTAGCAACTCAGCGCTCTCGAACTTTAACCTCAACAGCCGAAGAGACTGCAGAGCAACAAGATGCACGTTTAGCAACTTAGCGCTCTCGAACTTCAACCTCAACAGCCGAAGAGACATCTGTTCAACGCGAAACACTCTTACGAAGCGCATGATCGAACTGGATCAACAACATCAAGAATAGCTGAAACAATTCTTGAACGCGGAACACGTCTAACAACTGAACGCTCTCGATCCTCATCAGCAAGAGCTTTCGAGAACCCAGAGCAAAGTGATGCTCGCCGCATACAAAATCGTACTCGAATGGCTCAATTTCGCTAAGAAAAAAAACGATGAAGGTTTAGCAACTCAGCGCTCTCGAACTTTAACCTCAACAGCCGAAGAGACTGCAGAGCAACAAGATGCACGTTTAGCAACTTAGCGCTCTCGAACTTCAACCTCAACAGCCGAAGAGACATCTGTTCAACGTGAAACACTCTTACAAAGCACATGATCGAACAGGATCAACACCATCAAGAACAGCTGAAACAATTTTTCAATGGGAAACACGCCTAACAACTGAACGCTGTCGATCCTCATCAGCAAGAGCTTCCGAGAATTGTATTCTACCACACACCCGTTTTCATATATGACGCTTCGGTTTCAATTTGTCTTCGCCATGTATGAGCTGGCCGACCTCTTCTACGGTTGCCTTGAGGATTTCACTTGATCGCTGTTCTGGCAATATCTGTGACCGGTTTTCGTATGGTGTGACCTATCCATTTCCATTTTCGCCTTTGCATTTGAATATTTATGGGGGACTGGTTCGTTGGTGGATATATTTTGTATATTTTCATGTCTGGCGCAGTTACATATACTCGTAGACTCGTCATAGTTTGGGGATATTCAACATGATCAATTAAATAGTAAATGGTACTATGAGATATTTTACATACTTGCAATGAAAAATAATGCCATGAAATAAACAATTTCACAAATGAAGTGATTATTCAAGAAACTATTTACAAAAGCGGATAATACTCGTATTTCTTATTTTCAAAAACTATGACTTTATATAAAATAAAAGACATTTTTATAGTTAGTGACAATGAAATACGTTTTATTTGTCTTAAACATAAAATGAGTTCCTATTTAAAGAACATCCAATCTTTCTCTATTTTCTAGGTAGAAAATTTATATATTTTGAGCCCATCTGACTGAATTTTATAAATCACCACTATACCTTTAACTTATCCTCCTAATGGAAAAATTTATACCCGACGTAAATAATATTAAATTTGAATATTAATATGTTTCATAGAATTTTCATTGAATTTTTGTACCGAGAAGTTTAAAATTTCAGACAGTATTTTGCGAATAATTTGAATAAAAGTCAGTATCTAAACCAGAAACTACTTTTGTTTAGCGGAAATGTTTCATTTCGTTGTTGTTCTGTGTCACCAGTGCAATTTGTTAACTAAATACAACTACAAAACTGTTAAGAGGACAAAGTTTCTCCACGACGCTATTTTTTTTATCGCAGCTGTAAAAGTACAATAGTACTTTTTAGATTTAATTTTCTTATTTATTAATTTTTTTTTTGTGTGAAACAAATTAAATTTTAATTCTTTGAAATAAATAATCGAGATCTCTGTCTCGAATAATAATTTTACAAATTACAAAATAAATTTTTCTTACATTTTTCTTATGTATTAACTTTATGCTTTCACTTTAACGTTTTCTCAACAATATAAATATTTTTCATTATTCTTAAAGAAACACTTTGTTATATTTTTTTGAATCACTTATTTATATTTCTTCTTTTTATGCAATTTATTTAAATTGCTTTTTTGTTTGCACAACAGTTTCACTCATTTAAATAATCTTCAACTCGATTTTAATTGTTTTATAATTTTCCCGCTCTTTTCCTTCATCGGCGTTCGTACATTATTATTATTATTATTCTTATTTTAACACCAAGAGGTTGTGTTCTTTCCGGTGCCCGCTGTTCATTTGAATATTCATGAGTTGCAAGCAGCTGTTAATAAACATATTTTGCACTCCGATTTCAGTGTCAAGTTCAGCAAAGGAGGCAAAAGCGTTTGCAAACGATTAAAAGCTGCGAATGTTACAAAAGACGAAAATAAACTTACAGTTTAACCGAGAAAAGCACCATCTTTTTGTTTATAACATGCGGTTACACAATTTGGTGTTAAAATATTCGAACTTCCGTGTTGTATTGGTGACACTGTTTAGCAAAGACGTCCACCGTTTTAAATTTCAGAGGGTGTCTTGAAATATTTTATATCTGCAGTTATTGCAATTAAGAGGGTGCCACAAATATCTATTTTTATTAGTCGATTTTGTGTTGTCAGACCGGACACAAATTATTTACGAAATATGCGTAGCAACTATTTTTCTAAAAACAGGTGCAACATTTTTACCCTTTTTATTGAAAATTTGTAATATAATGATTTTTTGAAATACTGAGTTTATTAGAAATTATTCCATCATCACTTACGAGGCAAAAATTTTATTTTAAGAAAACTTTGAACAACAATTTTTTGGATAGAAAGCAAAAAAAAAATTTTTTTATTTTTTTGGAAACGTCTCCCGTTAACATTGTGAAAGTTTTCTTTATGAAATTATCCCTAATTCATGATTAAACTTCCATTCGCGTCTACACACAAATTGAATTTTTTTGTAATGAAATTTAAGATTTTTGCATCTTCACTTTATTTTTAGTACACATACGTACATATGTACACATACGTATGTTAGCGGTCATTTAAAGGGCCCCATACACTACACCAGCATGCACGCGCAATCAAGTGTTGGTGCCACTGATTTGGTCGTGTATGGGCATTTTGTCTGATTGTACGCTTTGCTGTAGCGATATCAAACAGAATGTGATATTTTGATGATGGCGCCAGTTTGTGGTATTCTGTATGGTGAATTTTGCTCAGTTGGGAAAAGTTTTCAAAGAGTAAACATCGGGATAAAACACATTTAATTGAATAAACTACTCATAAATTAAGAAAACAGAAACAAAATATGTATTTTATAGTCATTCTGAAATAAAACAAATCATTTCTAATACATTTTTAATAAAAATATACGCATTTTCATTAATTTGTAGTTCCAAAACAATATCAATTATAAATGCGCGGTGCGCACTAGTTGCAACAACTCATCCGTACAAAATTTTTAAAGAAATAAATATTGCACCAGTATATTCGTATGGTATGTGTCTCGAGCACGATTCAACATCACTTGTTGGTGCCAGCATGCTGGAGTAGTGTATGGTTTGCTTAAGTAAAAAAATAAAAACTTAAATTAAGCTACAGGCAACTACAGATTGACAATTGCGAATTACAAGATATAAGAGAATTTCCATGGTAGAATAATACAGGTAGTAGCGAAGAGATAACGAACTTTTTCTTTTGGATTCACAGCTGTCAAAATTTGTTTATGTTTTACCAACACATACCCACACTAATACAAAAGCACACTGAACATTTGTTTCCAAATGCAAATAAGAAAAGGATATTGAAAGAAAAATTCTTTATGGAGCAGAAAATTTAAACAAACACACATGTGAATATATAATTTTGTGCCATTTTTATTTTGTGCTTTTTGACAGCTACGGTACTAAACAACAATAAAAAGCAGTGTTGGTTTTGCTGTTGTTGGTTTGTTGTAGCTTCGATACCACCCATGGTAGAATAATACAGGTAGTGCCGAAGCTGCAACAACACTGCTTTTAGATTCGAAGCTGCTGTCAAAGCGCAAAAGAAAAATATCAAAATGGTTACATTTTCTGTTCTATAAAGAATTTTGTTTCTTGTCCTTTTCTTATTTGCATTTGAAACAAGTGATAAAGTGTGCTTTTTTAGCAGTGTGAGTGTGTGTTAGTAATACATAATCAAATTTTGACAGACCCGAACTCCAAGAAAAAAGTCCGTTAACGCTTCCACACTACCTGTATAATTCTACCATGAGTGTACCCGTTTCCAATCTTCTCTTCCCTCTCGCCCACAAACTGCGACTTTCTGAAAGAAAACTTTCATAGTGTGAACCGCTTGGCCTGTCGAACGATATCTTTCTTTTGTGAAATGGCCTGAATGGTCCACGACGTCGAACGATTTCGTTTTTTTTTTTTAATTACATTCAAAACAAAAACAAAATTTTAGAAATTGTTTTTGTTAAAAAAAAAATAGTTTTCTGTTATTTAAAGATATTTACTTGTTTGAATGTTATGAAAAAAATATAAGTACGAGTACATATAATCTTAAAGCTCTTCTCTAAACATTTCCAACTTCACAAAGTCTTTCTTCAAAAGATACTTTTCCAACGGAATTTTTCTCTTAATTTGATTTTACATTTCAACAAATATTTCAGATTTATTTAGAAAAGATCGAATTAATTTTTCTAATATAAAACTTATAAATAAAACATTATCAGAGTAATTGATCATCATCGACCGCAACAATATGAAATTATAATTTAGATTAACAAGCGGAAATCTGGAGTTTGTTTTGAATGCAAATAAATACAAATTGCCCCCAAAGACATTCCGCACAATCAATACAAATTGAAATATACAAATACATTTATGAGCATCAAATGAATGTGCCCCACATATTGGCATGTGCAGCATGCAGACACTCGAATAAAGATAAGCTTCTTGTTGCAGGCAGCACAATTGATTTTTAGAAATTATTAAAATACATATTAAAGTTTTTTTGTTATAAAAGTTGTCAGCAATTGAAAACTGAGTCCAGGATTTATTACCTTTAAAAATAAAGGTGAAAGTGTAAGGTAATCAGTGGTAATTCGCAAAAACAGCTGCATTAGAGCAACGCACAGTTTTGGTGGCGAAACTGCTAAATTCATAATTATATTTATAGATTCCTAAAGCCCTTGCAAGGCTTTCGAATTATTTAATACTAATATTTATTACCATTTTATATTTGTGTTGCCTGTGCCAGTCAGTCCCTAAAAATAAACAACTATTTCAATAACTGAATTGCTTTTATATCGGCTTCGAGCGATAGAGATTGTTTTAGCTTCTGTTTTTGTTTTTAATAAAAGCTAAAATTTTTCGTTATTAATTGCTGCTGCTGCTGCTGTTGCCGGAATTGTTGCTCTATGATTGATAGTTCATGTAATTTGATAAAACAAATTTCAAAACGCAGAATTGTTGTACATGAAATGTACATACTAAAGCCCTGCACAAGCATACTTAAACATGATTTTAACACATTTGTTGTTTTGTTTGAAACACTTTCGCAACATTAATGTTGCGTTGCACATATACTGAAAAGTGCAAATGGAAAATATTGTTTTTTACTTGTGGACTGTGCAGACCCTTATCTTTGTTCTACAAAAGTTGAAACGAATTGTTCTATCAGTGGCGATTTTCTGTAAAAGTCCATCTCAACATTAATGTTGCGGAAGCGTTTCAAACGAAACAAATATTTTAAACACATGTTTAATTATGCTTGTGCAGGTCTCTAGTATGTGCACTGTATTTATGAAATTATGATTAAATATCTGAAATATTATCTAATATGTAAAATAATGGAAATAAAAAAATTGCATTAAAATGAATTTTGTAAAGAAACATAAAAATTAAGTAAACAGAGCCCCCTAAAAATACGAGATAAGAAATGACTTTTAAAAACAATATAAAAATTAAAAAAAAGTACAGTTTTTAAGAAAAAAAGGGAGTTAAAAAAAAGTAATTTAAAAAAAGTATAATTTAAAAGAACACCCATTTAAAAAAAAAACGAACTAAAAAAATACCTTTTAAAAAATAATAATAAGATAAAAAAAATACCTTTAGTACCTCTTAAAAAATTACGTTCAAAAATAATACCTATTAGAAAATTTGATTAAAAAAATACCTTTAAAAAACTAGATTTAACAAAAGTACTTTTTAAAGAAACACCTTTTAAAAAAGACCTTTTAAAAAGACCTTTTAAAAAATACCTTTAAGAAGACCTTTTAAAAAAGACCGTTAAAAAAGAATTACTTAAAAGAGTTCCTTTTAAAAAAGGCCATTGGAAAAGAAGCTTATAATAAAGACCTATTAAAAAGTACCTTTTTTAAAAAAAGAACAATCACAAACCGCTAAGCCATTTTGGCTTATCTGCAGAAATACCCAAGGTCTTGGCAGGAATCGAAACTGCGACTCCAGACTAATAGTCTACTGCGCTATCTACTACTCTACGGGGGTATCCTATAAAAATACGGGGGTATTCCAAAAAAAAAGTATCTTTTATAAGAGTATCTTTAAGAGAAATATCTATTAAAAAGTACCTTTTAAGGAGATATCCTATAAAAAGGATCTATTCCAAAAAAAAAGGATCTTTAAGAGAAGTAGCTCTTACAATAGGACCTTTTTTAAAAAAACGTACGTTCTGAAAAGGTGCCTTTTAAAAAAGTACCTGCTTAAAAAGATCTTAAAAAAATCGTTGAAAAAGGTAAATTTTAAAGGGGCTTATGTAAGAAAGTATCTTATAAAAAATGTATATTAAAAAATTTTATTTAAGAAAGTGCGCTCAAAAAAAGTATTTTTAAAAAATCACTTTTCAGAGATTTTTTTAAAAGAGTTCCTTTTCAAGAGGAGCTTTCAAAAAGTTCCGTTTAAGGCAGAACCCTTTACAAAATTTCCTTTTTCAAAAAAGCACCTTTTAACAAGTGTATCTTTGACAGAGCAACTTTTAAGATCTTTAAATTTAGGATCTTTATATTTATGGGTATTACATTTTTTAATACATAAAAATTATTTTGATCAATATAAATATTGTTATCTTTTTTATGCTTCCAACATGTAATTATGGAGTAGTACATGAACCGTATTTGGCCTCAAGGGCTCGATTCCTGAATTTTGAAAAAAAATAAATATAAAATAAAAAGATAATCTTTTAAAAAGAATGGTTTAAAAAAGCTACATTGTAAAAAAATACCTCTTGAAAAGTACCTTATGGAGAAGTGCTCTCAAAAAATTTATGATTTAATAAAAAGTACCTGTAAAAATAGTATCTTTTGGCAGAGTACCTTTAAGAGAAATACGTTTTACAGAAGGACCATTATTAAAAAAGTATCTTTAAACAAAATTAGCTCTTAAAAAGAACATTTGAAAAAAGTATGTTTCAAACACTTTTAAAAATTCAACCTCTTTAAAATTTTCTTTTTAAGAAAGTATATTAAAAGCAAAACGTTTACAAAAGTTATCTTTTAAGGAAGTGTGTTTCAAAGAAGTACCTCGCAGTCTTTTTCTTTAAAAGAAAATCGTATTTCGTAAAAAGAAATTCTTTGAAAAAATGCCATCTAAAAATTAAAAATTTAAATTTCTTTTTTGTTGTTTTTTTAATTGGACCAGCACTTGGTGGAATACCACTACACATGCAAAGCATTGCGCCGGAACTAGGAAAATTGGCTATGGGAAAGAGTATAAAGAAAGTAGTGTTTGTGGACATCCGAGTTGAACTTCCCTTCATTGAAAGTGACAAAAAAGACCTCTGCAGGGAATTTATTCCACATACGAACTGTTCGACTAAAGAAGGAATTTGCTCTGTAATGCGTAGTGCAAACCACTGACATATCAACAACGAACAGATGCGCTCTTAACGTAGAACGTGTTGTTCACAAAAATACGCGGTTTTCGGGAACAATAAATATATAAAAAGTATCTTTTAAAGAGGTGTCCTCTGAAAAATGTTCTTTCTTCTAGCCTTACCACAACCCAGAAATATTTTAATAAGTGGAAAATAAAAGTAAATGATAATAAAGCGCAGGCCATACTATTTCCATATAACAAATCACCAAAACATATTCCTACTAAAATTCTGTACTGTCGGGGAAACGTGATCGCCATCAAAGATGATATTAAATATTTAGGTATCACTTAAGATAAAAAACTTAAATTCAAATAACATGTAAATTACATTTGTGATAAAGCTATAAAGTGCGGACGTGCTCTTTACCTCATACTTAATAGAAGGTCTAAGCTCTACCTCAAAAATAAGTTATTGTTGTATAATATGTGTATTCGACCGATAATGACTTACGGCTGTCCTGCATGGTTTCACAAAACTTCTAGGACACATACAAAAAGACTTCAGGTTATTCAAAACAAAAATTAAAAAATAATTCATAATCTTCCCCCTAGACTCCCAACGGACTTACGCCACAATAGATTTAAACATAAGAAGTTAAACGCGTCTGACGCTGTCATTAAATGAAAAATGCAGATTGTCTAATTTTTAAATAATAAGAAATTTACTAAACAGTCGCTGAGATTCTTTTGTTAAAAAGAATCTTACTGGCGATTGTTTTACCAAATTTCATTATAAAATTTTCAAAGTTTATAAGAGGTTTTTGTGACAAATTTTCCTCAAGACGGTATTATTAATAGTTTCCTTATTCAATTATTATATTTAATTGTTGTAGTACGCTTAAGTAAAATCTCATAACGTTGTACCTTATTTAGCTTATAAGATTCGTGAATAAAACACTTTAATTTAAATGATGAAACAGAACAAAACTTGCAACTTCAGGAACAAACGCTGCTGGTCCATAATAAAATCGACGGCAGTAACTTCAAATTCTCTCTTAATATTGTTTGATTTTATTTTGTTTGCATTTTTTGTATGAAACATGTATGAGATTTCATGAAACCGCGTGAAACATTGTGAGATAATTTGTGTCTAAAATTGAGAGTATAAGAAAAAACCCTGTAAAATCAAAATAGATTCTATTTCACGATCGCTTTCTGTGGCAAAATTTTATGTCAAACGTCAGCCCCAGTTCTGTTTCATCATTTAAAAGAAAACGTTCTTTTTCAAAAAAGTACCTTTTAAAAAAGTATTTCTTAAAAAATTATTTATTACAAAAATACAATTTAAAAAACATCGCTACTAGGAGGACTTGGAGCTGTTGCTCAAACTATTTCTTATGAAGTTCGTTTAGCTTTAGTTTTGTCAAGGATTAATTTTTTTAACTAGATGATATAATATATTAATATTTTACAAACATCAATTATTTGTTTGGTTTTTATTTGTTATATTTCCTATATCTTTAGTATATTTTAAAAACGAATTTCTTTAAAAATCATCTCTTAAAATAGTACACTTTAAAAAAACCACATTAAAAACCCCCATTCAAAATTAAATACCTTTAAAAAATTCCTTTTTTAAATAAAATATATTCAAAACAAAACGTTTACAAAAAGTATCTTTTAAGGAAGTAACTTTTGAAAGGGTACCTTTACAAAAAAAGCTACTTTAAAAAGAGAACCTTTTAAAAAACTAACTTTTACAGAAGTCTGTTTTAAACAAGTACCTCTTAAAGCGTTCCTCTTTAAAAGAAAAATGTACTTCATAAAAGAGAACTCTTTGAAAAAACGCCTTCTAAAAATTCGCATTTTAATAATAATATTCAGCACATTCCTAAAGATTTTCCATACTAAAAGTTAAATAAACAACTCTTTGAAACACTTACCCCGACTGCCATTGGTGTTATTAATTTTTGCATTCGTTTTCAATTCCATCAAAGACAACTCAATTGTATCAGCGTGCGCTTGCAAATTGTTTTTGGTCTGAAAAGCAACACCGGATGGAAACATTCAGCAATAAACAAAAAAAAAAAATAAAAACTTTTTAGTTTGCAATCTTCACAAAACTCACCGTTTCAATATCATTCATCATGGCAGCACTCACTTTAGGCATTTGTTCACTTTTTCCAATGGCATTAACAATCAATTTCAAATCGTCACGACGATCCTGCGATGGAGAATTTAAAAAAAAATTCAATGAAAAAATAATTCGTTTAAATAAAATTTTCCAGAAATTTTAAAACAAAAATATTAAAAAAAACAAACACGTCAGGACATTTAAACACATTTAAATTTTTTAAAAGAAATTTAAAAAAAGAAACTTTTGATACATTGATAACAAATTTCTTAGGAAACAAGATTTTAAACAAATACAAAATAACAAACGAATGAAATAAAAGCCAAATGAAGACACACACACAACCACCAGCAAAATGGATTTTCTTTTGCAATAACAAACAAAACAAAAGTTGTTTTTCTTTAGAATATATTTCTGGTTATTTTGAACAAAACATTTTGATTACAATCATAGAACTCTAAACGAGAATTTCTACCGACTTGAGGTTTTTGCGACAACCAGCAAAATTGCATTTGAAGCACTTAATATTTAATTTCTTAATTTTTTTGGTTAAACTATTTTGTTTTTATTTATTTATTTTTTAATTTTTCTTTTGTTAAACTATTTTGTTTTTTATTTTAATTTTTTTAATTTTTCTTTCGCTTAAATATTTTGTTATTTATTTTAATTTTTCTTGTGTTAAACTATATATTTTTTTTTAATAATTTTTTTTTGTTGTATTATTTAAGTTTTCAATCGATTAAGCATCAATTTCGTTTGGCGTTTTCCCTGCTTCGTTTTCAAAATGCTGCTCTTAACTGAAAATTTTGTTTGAACATTTTCTGGTTAGAAAATAATTTTGGTTTTAAACAAAATAAATATCAATTTTCTTTTGTATTTTCGATTCAATAGAGTGGCGGCAGCAAAATTCGCCATTCATACTCTTCGTTATAGTAACAAATTAATGGTTGATTTTTCGAGACTTTCTCTTGTTTGTTATTGTTTTTTTTAAATTTATTTTTATAAAAAAATTTCAATATTTTTCTTTTTCTTATCTTATTTCTATTTGAGTTAATTTTGCTGTCTTTTTGTCTGACGCTATATTGTTTATAATTTATTTTTAGTTTAAAATCGTTTTCTTTTCTTCCATAAATAATAAAAATATAGCAGACAGAGTAGAAAATAGTCAAGCATTTTTGTTTTTTGGAAAGCGGATTACGAGTGTTGTTAGTCTTGTTAAGGGAAGACAAAATTTTTGGATTTTGTTACACTTTCTTTTTAGAGCTTTGACAGCTTTCATAATTTTTGATGAAGACTTCCTTCAGTGGCGTTCATTTCTATTTTTTTATAAAAATTTCTCCGAGACCCGACTTTTTATACAAAAAACTGTTACAGAATTTACGAGTATTTTACGAAATTACTGCAGATTTCTTATTTTGCGGCCAAATGAGATTTAGAACAGCATCATTCAAATAATTAACACAAAGATCAAAGACAAGAATGTGCACTGCACTACTCATTTCACAAAACATCAATCTCATACGAAACTAAAAATTTCTTCTAAAAAAAAACTCATTGTTTTCTGCAAGATCCATCCACCTACAAACTCTTAGCCGCACTTGCTCTTAAAAAACGAAACATTTTAATTATATCGCCGCATTTCATTTGTTGTGCTCTTTTCAATAATATTTTTAGCTGACCATTAAATTGTTTCAATAAAATGAAAACTAAAGAAAAACACACACACACACACAATATTGGAATCAATTATAACACAAATGCCACATAGTGGCACACGTTTGTGCCTGTTGTCTGGCAATTGACACACTCACACACAAACACATGCACACACCCACATGCATATCAGGCTCTATAATATTTTGTTTATTGATTTTGATCAATTGCACATCAACAAACCATCAATCACCATGCAGACACCACTACAGTGGGTAACAGAACAAATGAAACTCTTTTGAAAACCCTGCAATGTTATTTCAGATTTCAATAATAAAAATTCTTAAAAATATCTGCGGGATATACAAACTCGTGCTTAGTGTTTTAGCATTGTCAAAACAATGGATACTATTATTTTTCAGCAAAAATCCAATCAATAAAAAAGAGTCTGTCGTACAGATTACAAAACGGTCGCGTTTATGGTTGATTTTAAAATGCGATAGCTATTATTTATTATTTTAAAGCAAACACAACTTCACTTCTGTTTGAATGGATTTTCTCGCTGTTTGGTCCCATACAAATTCAAGTGGATATCAAATGGGCGAAATGGCTGCTCGAACAATTGATGCCATAAAAACTCAAGTAGAAATCAGATGGACAAAATGGCCGCTCGAAATATTGATTATCACATTTTCAAAATTTTTAATTTCAATTGAAAGGACATGATTATGCACTGCGCGGCACCATTCAATGTCCACTTGAATTTGAATCCATTCAAACAAAAAATGAAGTTGTGTTTGCTTTAAAATAATTAATAATATATATCAAAATACAAATAAGTCTCGTATTCTTTTGCGGTTCATAACGTCCTATAAGCTAAGACAAATTACTTCGTGTATTTATTCTTAAAGGGTTATAAAGTAAAAATAATATTAACGCATCAATAATGACGTTTTTTTAAGATCGTATTATGGTAGTTCTCTCATTATTATCAAAGGAAAGAGATAACAATTTGAGGCAGATATTAAAAATATCGCACAATATATTGAAGGAAGAGAAAATTATGAATTAAAAAGAGACTAAAGTTTCCATTGTTTTGCCAATACCCTAAAAATGTATATCTCTAAGTTTGTTTTGCTACTTTGAATTGTAATTATTTGTTAATACATAAAAATCAAACTTCTTTGAATTTTCGACCTTTTTAGAACTAAATAAATGAATATTTGGAAATGTTTCCATTGTATTATCGCCTACTGTATGTATGTATGTATGTGTGTATATAAATGGCTCATTAAAAATATGACCAAATGCTGATTTATAGTCCGTAATTGAAACAAAATCTTCACACGAAAGTGTTGCGGGAAAGAGAGAAGATATAAAATAAACATCATAAAAATTTTCAAAGATGTCAAAAGTTTAAACAGGCCTGAGCTTTCGGCCGGAAAAACAATTTTATAAACTAAATCACACACACACATACATTTTATTTGTTTTCTTTTGTTATTTCTCTTATGCTCAGAAATTGTAGTGTGTGCTAAAGTATTAAAAACATTGTTCAAAATTTTAAAGAACAAAACAACAAATTATTGTTGATTAATATTTTTTGATTGGATGATAGTTCTATAGTTCTATAGAACAAATGGTAAATTGTTTAAAGAAAATTTATGAATATTTTAATTACTTTGTTGATAACACGTGTCAGCGGTGGATCAACAAATCGTTAGTTTTTTTTAAACATACCAATTAACAATATAATTGCATAAAATAGATGAGAGTATTAGCTGTCGGCCTCGACATTTTTATTATGGATTTTATTTTTATCGAATTGACATGCGGTTGAAGTTGCAGTCGTTTTGGAATGCACCCACATTTGCCAGATAAAATCGGCATGAAATCGTAAGATATTGTGTGAAAAATTGTAAATACTCGTACGACTCTTTCAATATCTCTTTTCCTTTCATTGTAGTTTTTATAAAAATTGTAGAGTATTACATTTCCTGTAAGTTTTGAAAGCTGCAATATTTTTAACGATCAAAAGCTTTTGGGACATAGTGCAGAGATTCACTTTCTGGGCCTTCACATGAGCCCACAATTGCTTGATTAGATTTCTTAGTAGATATTTAAAAGTACTCACACTTATTTCCGATAATCTCTTTTCCAAATCTTCCACCGATTTACGGTCCAGTGGACGTTCTATTAAATCTTTGATACGTTTTAGGCCCTTAAAAATCAACTCCTCCAAATTGATACCCTTCATGCTGACCTTATCCGCAGAAGAATGTGAATTGGCGACATCTCTAGAGGCAGAGGTATAAACTTTAGGCCTGCAATAAAACCAATAAAAATATATAAACCGAAAGCACATGGAAATTTTTAGCAAACTCTAACAAACTCACTTGGCCTGCTGCACTTCTCTGAATTTCTCTCTTAAAATAATTTGACTTTTCATTACCACACGAGATAAGGAACCTTGTTTGCCATGAGTCTCCAAGACCAAAGAGTCGCCCTGAGAGATTAAAGTAGCAGCATCGGGGGCAATTAGCATTTTCAAATCCTCAATAGCTCTAGAAAGGCAAAAAAGTTTTCTCAATGATTTGCAAATATTTTTGACACTCACAACTCACCTTCCTCCCTCGGAGCATTTTTCAATTTTCTCTTTAGTTTTCTCTAATTTAGCCTTCATATACTTGGCGCTCTTTTCAAAATCTAACACTCTTTGCTCTAAAGTTCCGGCATTGAAGAATAGTTTGGGCGGCTTGTCAGAGTAAGGACTTTTTAAAGTTATATTGGAGTCATCTAAGGATGGTGACTGAGGCAAGATTTTGCTAGAAAAGGCATTGGGTTTTTTGGTGTTGGGAGTTTCAATGCGACTCTGGAAAATCAACAAGCAAGAAAAATTTTAGTTTAAAATTAGCATAAATTATATGTTATGGACCTTCTAAAAATTCTCTACAATAATTTCACTTGAGCAAAATTCATACCGTATCACTATCCGAGTCTAAAGGTTGAGTCATTTCCATAGAAAATCTGGGTATATCTTCATCATCGGAGAAGACCAGAGGCTCCACTTCAAAACTCACATCTGTATCGACATTATAGAAACTATCGCGCGTTTCATGTTCAGCCATGCTGCTATCCAGCTCCTCCATGGCCATTTGCAATTGACGCCATCTTTTTGCTTTGGGCTGCTTATAAGTAGCCAAAGTTTTAGCATCTCCTCCTCCTTCTTCTTCTTCTTCGGAGTCCCTTAAAATATCTCTTTCTTTTTCCACCCGTTTGCGTTTTTCATCGAATGATATTCTTTGCTTTTCTACTCTCAAAAACGGAGTGCTAGTTTGATTAATTGAGGGTCTGAGTTCCACCTCCAGATCAGGATCAAATTCAATTTCTTCCGCTAATGCTGCGGGTGACTCACACAGCGAACGTTTACTTTTGGTCCGCTTAATCTCCTTACCCTCCATATCAACTCTCATGGAGGAATCGGAATCTTCGGATAAATCCAATATTTGTACAGTTTCCACATACTCGGGTACAAAAGGTTCCACTGACTCCAAAATATTGACGGTATGTATGATTTCTCCCTGCTGGGGTTCCATATCCGACGACATATGCACCGACATTTTATCACTATTGATATTTTTCACTTTGATTTCCACCATTTGGGCTGGCGACTCAGCACTTTTACGTTTACTGGGCTTGGGCGGTGGCACCTCTGTTTCCAGTTTCTGGGGATTCTTCGAGATCTGTGAGAAGAGAGCACTCGTTTCAGCTAAACGGAAGGTCTGCGGTGGCAACAAATCCGGCAACACTTGCTGTTGGGAAGATTGACCACTCACAAGATCTTCTGAACCCACCTGCGGTCTTGGTAGTCCATTTGCCGACGATGTTTGTTTAATATTTGTATCATTTACTTCCTTGGTGGGTGAATTGGAGTTAGAAGATGGTGTACGGGCTCTTCTTAATCTCACCGTATCACTTACCACTACAATTTCGGTGTCTTCTTCCTCAGGCTTGGAATTTGGCTGGGAGATTTTCAATAAATTCTCCAAACTGGTTTTGATATCGAAACGGCTTTTCAAACATTCCTAACAAAAGTTTTGCATGAGCAGAGCGCAGAGTAGAAATAAATAAAAACAACAGCGTTTTGTAGCCATTTTGTTAAGCAAAACCAAACACACACACAAAAAAAAACTACAAAAAAATTTCATAACAAAATTTCCCAAAAAAAAATTTTTTTCAACAAAAAAGCCATAAGAAATTTTTAGTTAAGCCCCATAAATTTAGAATATTTAGTTCAAAACTATTGAAGCAAACCAAATTAAACTACAAAATTTTGAGAAAAAAAAAACAAGTTCATAAATCCCATAAGCAATTGTTGTATAAATTTAAGGGGGGGAAATAAATAATTACGAGTGGTGAGTTAGGTGAGTTTCCAATACGGTGTAATACGGGACAAGCACAAATGTTTTTTTACATATCTTTTTTTTTTTTGTTTGATGTGGATTGAGCCTTTAACCATTCTACTTTACAATTCTTTGCCAGTTTTATTTTTTATTTTATTTCTTTTTTGATTCGTTATAGATTTTTTTTTATGGAAAATGACTTCAACCTTTTTGACTTGTTGTGGTGGTAGTGGTGGTTGTTTGATTGGTATTATTATGGATATGGATGGTGAAAACGGTGAATTTTAATGGTTTCTTGTTTTCATTTTTTTTTTTCTTTAAGAAAATGATTTTTAAATGTTGTAAGTGGTTAGTTAAGGTTTGTTCAATTCAACGTGGTTAATATAATTTCATAATTTCGTTAGCTGAAATGCAAAAACATGTAACTAAAAAAATCGAAACCGCTAATTGCTTAATTATGTTGTATTGCTCAAGGTTGGCAAGCGAAACGAATATCGGTTTCGGTATCGGTGCCGGTATTGATTTCTTTATTTCGGTGTCGGTGTCGGTATCGTTTATTTCAATTATAGCTGTGTTCACTTACTAAAATTTTTTACAAATTTGTAACAATTGTTGCTAGAAAGCGTTCATTAACCAAAAAAATTTGCAACGAGAGAGCGCCGAAAGAGCGTAAAAAATTGAGAGACAGAAAAATTCTTGCAAGTTTTTAAAAGTACAATTTTTACTTGCAATAATTATTCAACCAGCTGTTTTGCGTTTGTGTTTACAAAACATTATTTCTAAGTTAAGTTGAAAATAAAAATATCTTAGAAAATTTAAGAAATTGTAAGTAAATGTAATTTTTAAAACGATAAAAAGTATTAAAAAGATAACAAATTGTTTTTTGTGTAATTTAGGAACAACAGAAGCAAAATAAGATGTCTAATGAAATTGAATTATCTGTATCTGGTACATCAGTGGCAAAGGATGTTCTTTTATTTTTAGTGTTGTAAATATTATGAGTACCTAGCTACTCGGTAATTTACACTAAGCAGGCAAATAATTCAATTAGTTCATATATATATTTGCAAATAAATTTAAATTAACACATAATTTATTATATTACTTTTTTGCTGCTTTTGGGGTTTAATGTTGAGAATGCCAGATAAATTAATGAAGAAATCGTCATTTTCCTGAGAAAATAAAAAAACGTGTCTTTCGTTTGAAAAAAAAACGTCGAAAAAATCGGACAACTGAAAATATAGCTACTAAATAACTTTTTCATTTAGATTTTTATTGAAAACACTGACTTCCAAAACGTAGTACAAAATTAGAAACGCATTAAAAAAGCAATCAGGGTATCGGTTTTAAAGTTAATGCTTTGATATTTGATTGCTGACGCCGTAAAACTTAAAACAATACGAAAAGAAAATGGACGAATCACAAGCGTAAATTATTTTATTTGTGTTGAAGTATTAAAATAAAAGAGCTAAAATATGTTTTAATATATATTTCAGCAAAAAAATCAATTTTTAATTCATTGCATCACCTATATTTCATAACGTCAACACAAACTAAGCACATTGTTGCATTGTTTAGGAACTTTGTATAGGTACATGATTTAAATACGGTAGTACAATTGTATAAAAACTTTGTATTGATACGTTTTGGAAGTCAACTTATTTTATTTACAATGTTTTTTTTGGTGCTACCACAAAATCGTCACTTTTTAGAAATGAAATCAGAAAAACGTAATTTTTTAGAAAAAAATCAGAAAATCGTCATTTTACTAATTTCGGGACATAAAAACGTCCAATTGACGATAAATCATCAAATCTGGCAGCCGTGGCTGGTAGCAAGATGATATTTTATTTTGAATAAAGCTTTTTTATTACAATGAAAATGAAAATTGCTTAAATTTGTTTCATTTAAAAAATATATTTAACCCGTTTTTCGCCGACTGTTTTTTATTTTATTTATTAAACAAATTAATTAGCTAATCACCCTTATCGTGTTTAGCGTATTTTGACTACGCCTAGTACTAGATTAAATAAAATTGCAAAATTTTTCATTATTCTATTACAAGCCGTATTCGAAAACGCCAGTCATGAGAATGCTGAATATATAAATGACCATAATCACATTATTTTTATAATAATATACAACATATATGTATGTATAATTTGTCCAAATTTGCAAATTTTAGATAAAGTGTTCATTTACTTTTTCACATTTTTGAGAGCAGTTTTGGAATATTTCCTGTTACTCTCTCGTTGCTAATTTTTACTAGTAAAGTAAATGAACACACCTTATATCTTGAAACTTGTGTACTGGCATAGATTGTTAATATAATTAACTGTCATTCCCACTGTGTCACACGTATTCGTTCTTTCGTAATTTTACATTTAAAACTTAAACAAAATTTTAGAACGAATACGTGTGATATCATGGGCCTGGCGGTAAGTATGTGAACCAAACAAAATTGTTTTTTTTTTTATAAATACTTTTTAAATACGTCCTTTTCAATAGTTTTCAGTATAATTCAGCCAAATTTAAAGTTTCTAAAATATCATGGACTTTTATGCCGTTTCAACATCTCTTTTTTTTGGACTTTGGCATATTTCTGGGAACTTACAAAATATCGAATTCTTTCCAAAATAAAAAGCTCAACAAAAATTTCGTTGGCTTAATATAGAAAGGACGTATCTTGATTTTTTTTTAAATTGCGATTCTAAGCTTTTCTTGCCTATTTGGATTTGTAATGTAAGAAAAGATTAAAAACGGCGCTTAGTAAAAAAATCGAGTAACGTCCTTTCTATATTAAGCCAACGATATATAATACAATTTCAAAATAATCGCAAGTTTTACAGTTCGTCAGTCAAGTATTCGATCACTTCTGATAAACGTGCCAGCACCAGCGTTTCCTCTAGAATTTAGTGATTTCTGACAGTCATCTGGTAATTATTGATTTCAATTCCCGATCACGCAGTCTTTATTAATCGGTAGCATCTTACTTAAGGTGCGGTCACACTTGCCAAAAAAAAATCGTAACCACTACTTTTGCTTGGGGTTAGTGTGATTTAACTTGGTTGTTATATCCCAAAATGAAGTCAATTATGCCGCAAAATGCTATTTTTATATTATTGTTAATAATGGCGAACCCATATTTAAAAAAAAAATATTAGAATTAAAGAAAATATAAATTTAGCTTGCATGCTGGTCACGTTTTTTCCCGCAAATATTTGGCAAGTGTGACCGTATCTTTAGGCTGAGTTCCCGTTCTCTTCCATACAGAGGCAGCGAAGAACATTTCTATAAGCATTTTTTTGGAAACATTTTCTTAGTTTTTGTCCTGTGAAACCGGTATGATGCCGCTACTTGAAGAAAACGCTATTGAAATACCGGTATTTTGCAAGCGAAACAAATTTTTAAGGTATCGCCGGCTGCCAACCTTGGTAGTGCTTCATACAATATGTCATATTTTATATAATAAATAAATAAAGATTTTGCATTTTTTTATTAGTTACGTGATTTTGCATTTCAGCTAACGATTTGTTATGCTACGCTACAAAATTAGTATAAATAAATAAACATATTATTATTGTTATATTTTATATAAGTTATAAATTCGTATTTAAATAGCAGAGACACGAACCAAAAATTTTTAACATAGCTCATTTTGCAGTTAACAGAGCTCTGTAAAACGGTTAACAGTGGTCGCAAATTTTATTAAAGACGAAAAATCCAGGATTTGGGACCAAGTCCATGCCAAAAAAATATGGTAAAAATTCTCCATTGTGTACCTAATGATATTACAATAATAAAATATGTGAAATATGTTGGCAGGCACTATAAAAAGTGATTTAAAAAAAGGATTTTTTAGTGAAATTTCTGGAAAAGATTAGTGACCATTTTGGTCAAATATAAAATTGCACACGTTGTGCACTATAAATTTAGGGTAGTCCAAGGGGTCCCTAATGGCACCCAATTGGTTGCATATCTGAAATAATTTTGGAAATTGAATAAATTGATTTTGAAAAAATTAGTTTTTTTAGTGAAATTACTGGAAAAGATTGGTGACCATTTTGGTCAAATATGGAATTAATTCTTGTGCACAAAATATTGAAACGTCAGAGTATAACTAAAACCAACACAAATCGAAGAATATATCTGTTTTATCCCAAAAAATAAAACTGTTGGATAATTACTAACAATCTCTTAATTTTCCAAAAAATTCACGAAAATTCCCGATTTAGTATTTTTTTCTGTGACTTCTAAAATAATTCTTGTGCACAAAATATTGAAACGTCAGAGTATAATTAAAACCAACACAAATCGAAGAATATATCTGTTTTATCCCAAAAAATAAAACTGTTGGATAATTACTAACAATCTCTTACTTTTCTAACTTCTAAAATAATTCTTGTGCACAAAATATTTTCAAAATCAATTTATTCAATTTCCAAAATTATTTCAGATATGCGACCAATTGGGTGCCATTAGGGACCCCTTGGACTACCCTAAATTTATAGTGCACAACGTGTGCAATTCCATATTTGGCCAAAATGGTCACCAATCTTTTACAGAAATTTCATTAAAAAATCCTTTTTTTAAAATCAATTTTTATAGTGCCTGCCAACATATATCACATATTTTATTATTGTAATATCATTAGGTACACAATGGAGAATTTTTACCATATTTTTTTGGCATGGACTTCTTGGTCCCTGGATTTTTCGTCTTGAATCAAATTTGCGACCACTGTTAACCGTTTTACAGAGCTCTATTAACTGCAAAATGAGCTATGTTAAAAATTTTGGTTCGTGTCTCTGCTATATAAATACGAATTTATCTTCACACACATATATAAGTTATGTAATGGCATATTTAGATTTCAACGTAAACATATAAAATGCTATTGATTATAACTACACCGAGCAACAACATTTTTTCGGCTTGAATTAATTACTGTGTGCCCTTTTAACTACAGATCAAATGATGTAAAACTGTGTACTAATTTGTTTCATTTTCACATCATTTGTCCATTTTTTACGGAACTTAATATTTCTTGAGGATGCACAATTTAATGTAATTTATTCAATATAAAACATTTTATAGCAACATTTGTATTAAATATAAAGTAATGATTTTCAATATTAAAAGAAAAAAATTGTTGAACAAAAAGTTTAAAAAAATATATTTTTAATAGGAGATCCTTCCGCATGCTTGAAAACTTTCATTTAAATATTGTGTAAAAACTATATTTTTCTTTTAAATAGGGATGTGCCATTAATCGATTATCTTGGAAAATTTCTTAAAAAGATTATAATCCTGCAAGCGACTATTTCACTGATATTAATGGAATACCCTCTCTTTCCTATTAAATAAGAATCTCATGATTTCGTTTGTTTACATATCAAAATGAAACCTTTTATTGGAAGACCCTTTAGTGTACAACATGTGCAATTACACATTTTCCCAAAAAAGTCTTCTCACGAATCTAAAATATCCTTGCAAAAGCTTCTGCGCCTCCAAAAGTAAACTCTCAACCTGTCACAACGAATGCAAAGGTGTCAAAAAAGGTCTCACGGGACCATGACCTTTTTGCAATAACAATAATAACTAGTGTATCCAGCGGTCAACTCAATCGACCGCATTCTAGATATTTCAAATAAACAACTTAAATATTTATTAGCTCTCTTATGTTTAGAAAGTTCATATAGAAAATGCTCTGTCTCATTTCTATGCACAGGCAAATTGGACAAACATATTTTTCAAGTTGAAGCAGCTGCAATAAATGTGAATGTGTTAGTAGTAACTTTAAACCCTTATAGCTCCCTAAACATCCAACCGATTCAAATAAAATTAAGATTGTACACATCTACGAGGGCGGATTGATATTGAAACTACCTAAGTAGGAAAAAAACCATTTATTTCTCAACAGAGTCTCCTTTTAACTCAAAACACTTAGTAAGACGATATTCCAACTTTTTTATACCATCTAAATAATATGATTTTGGGAACCCCTCAACATACGCGTTAGTTTCGGTAATCACTTCTTCGTTTGAGATGAATCTTTTTCCTGCGAGCCATTTTTTCAAGTTTAGAAACAGGAAAAAATCACTAGGAGCTAAATCTGGACTATAAGGTGGATGATCAACCAATTCGAAGTGTATTTCACGTAATTTTATCATCGTATCTAATCCTGTGTGAACCGGTGCGTTGTCTTCAAGAAAGAGCACTTTTTTCTTCTTTAAATGTTGTGGTTTTTTCTTGATTGCATCAATCAATTGTTCCAATAATGCACGATAATACTTTCCTGTGATTGTGGATCCTTTTTCAAGATAATCGATGAGCAATATTCCATGTGCATCCCAAAATACAGTGGCCATAACCTTGCCAGCCGATTTCACTGTCTGCGCCTTCTTCGGAGCACTTGCACCAGCTTCCAGCCTCCAGTTTCGATTGATTTTTAGTTTCAGGTGTGTAGTGGTGGACCCACGTTTCATCAACAGTTATGAATCGACGCCAAAAATTAACACGATTACGCTTTATCATCTCCAAACACCGCTGTGAAGTGGTCTGTCGAACTCGTTTTTGTTCGACACTGAGCAAACACGGCACCCATCTTGCCGATAGCTTTTTCATATGCAAATGTTCATGCAAAATGTTGAACACACGTTCATATGATATATTTACCATTTCAACAATCTCACGTAACTTGACTCGGCGATCATTAATAACGATATCGATGATTTTCTTGATATTTTCTTCAGTAACCACCTCTTTTGGCCTTCCTGTTGATGGTATTGTTGCAGTGCTTGTTCGGCCGCGTTTAGATTCAGCGATCCAATACTTTACCATGTAATCTGACAAGTAGACTCACCATAATGTTGAGCGAGCCTTTCTTTTGTTTCTTTTTGCCGTTTTCCCTTTTAAATAATAGTGTTTAATCACTGCACGAAATTCACTTTTTTCCATTTTTCAAGAAACACAAAAGTTGTTTACTTTAAACGACTACAACAAATAAACTAATCGATGAATTTGGGTGAAATTTTAACAGCTGACGTTTGGCAGATCGCAATTTCTAAAAAAAATGTATTTGTGTTTGTGCTGCCATCTAGCGCTAGAAAGCTTCAATATCAATTAGTTCTCGTATCACCGATAAGCTGCTTCGCAGACTCGTCTGCGTGGTTGAAAACATACTTTGAAGCACCGGTGCCTACATGGGAATTGTATTCTATTTTCGGTCGAATATATGTATGTAGTATGAATAGTAAGGATATCAGATGGTGTGAGTAACTCTTAGACCGTTTTAGTTAAAACCCGAAAGCATTTAGATGCTTCTCTACTTTGGTTTCGCCAAACAGTGACAAACAAGGACATTTACTGATTGCAGCATGATTTCTACGATCGACCCTATTTTTAACCTTCAAATTCAGTTGATTATTAAATAATTTAAATTTCAATTCCTTATTAAGAACTCGTTGTCTTACTTTGTCACGGTCATATGATTCAATATCAATCCGCCCTCGTATGTAAAAACCCGTTTAAAAACATATAAATCTTTCCGAAATCGGTTCTCAATTGCGGCCGTAAAAGGGATCTAAAAAACGTGTTTGCTTGTTAATAATATAGATAATAAAACTAACTAATCCCTGATTATTTCAGCTTCACTTACGATTTAACTACAAACTTAAAATCTGAAAAACAATTATAATATTTACAAATACAATTTAGTTTTTAGCAACAATTTAAAGTTAGTAGGCCTGTTAAGTTAAAGAAATTGAAGGCAAGTGAAATGATTAAAGCCCAAATTTTAAACAGATACAACTACAAGCACTTTAATCTCTAGGAAAAGCGGAAATCAAATGAAATAAAATGAAACATTTCAAAGCTAGAGTATTTAAAGCGAATGTGTATGTAACAATAAACAAATAATAATAATAATAATGGAAATTTGTACTCGTAGCAATCAACACCAACAACCATAAATAAATATAATTTGAATTGTTTGTTACACTCACCACGACAATGGCAATAACTTGTTGCTGCAACTTTTCAATTTCCGGATTTGAGGGAACATTTATTTGTTTCAAATCATGTTCCATGGCCCTGTGAAGTTAAAACAACAGCTGTTATGAACACCTTTCTGCTTGGTTGGCCATAGCAACAATTGATCGAGCTACTTACCTCAAAGTGTCCAGTGATATGTTGTCAAGATTTTGTAGGGTTGATTTCATTTCCGTTAAACGTTTGATCACATCAGCACTGGTCAGTTTTAAATATGTAGCTTTGAGATCATCGATCTTTTGTCGTGTATCTTCCATGCACACCTGATCACATGACTTGGCGTATTCCTCATGAATGTCTTCACATTTTTGTAAAATACTTTCGAATTCCAAGAAAATTGAATTTCTGTTGTGTATCTCTTGAGGACCCTCGAATTTGCGTGTCAGTTCTTCGGCCAGCTCGAAACACTCCTCCAGCTGTTGGGCCAGCTTGATGAGACCCTCTAGGAAAATTTTCGATTGGGTAACATTTTCACCCAAAGCATTGTAGAGATGCTTGAGGGCATCAATGCGTTGACTTAACTGCTTCGGCGATTTGGTGAATTTATCTTCACACACTTTGCGTCCCGTCTTAATGGTGCTCTCTATTTCGGGCTTAATTTCCGACAGTGTTCTATAGATCTGCAGGCATTTCTGATATTGCACTTGCACTGTGGAAGGACCAGCGGTGGCCACGTCTAAAACCAAAGTGGATCTTTCCACATTTCTCAATTCTGCCACCGCTCGGTTCAAGCGTGACTCGTAGGCGGGCTGGGGAGCTGTACATTTGTTAAGTTTCAGTTGGCAGGATTTGTAACGCATTTCCAGCAGATTTAATTGATCTTGCAAACGATTAGCTGCCTCCACTTTGCCATTACGCTGATGCTCTGCTATAAGATCATCAATTTCCTGAAAACATTTTTCATTTTCCTTAAACTCCAAAGCCAGTTGTTGAAAATCATCGGGCAGATCTTCTATTGTGACATCATTTTCCAAATGTTCGCTGAGAATTTCATCGATGCGCGTTAGCCAGGATTCGAATTGTTCTACACACTTTTCCGACTGTTTGGCCTCGTTGACCTCCTGTTCGAGTATTTCAGCTCGTTGTTTGCCCTTCTGCTGCAGCTGAGTCCACCGTTCGACAATAGTGTTGATTTCCTGGCGTATAGAGTCGGCCATAAATTCATGGGTAATTAGCTCGTGACCAATTTCTTGAATTTTTTCCAACCAATCGTCAGAATGACCACGCAGGACGTTCTCCAAGTCCTGCATAATAAAATAATAAAAAACAAATATTTAATTATTAGTAAAAACAATCTACATATATAATTGTTATGCTCACGTCTAATTCCTCTATGATTTCCTCGGCATCGGCATTTTCTGGAGTTGAACGCATTTTATTCTCCAAACGATCCAAATAACCCGATTCGGAAACCATGAATTTCTTAAATTCGCCCAGTTGTGTGGAAATGTGCTCGAGTAGGCCACATTTCTTGTACACCAAAGCGGTTACCTCCGTCCACCGGGCATTTAAACGGGTAAACTTTTTCGCCAACATATTGTATTTTCCCTCTACATTTTCCACTCCACGAGATTTTAGCTCATCAATTTGCAACAAACACTCGCCGCCCAATTCATTGAGTTCTCGAAAATTAACCGATTCCTTTTCGCAGGTCTCCTTTAAAGCTTGAAATTTTGTCTTGAGGTGGAACAGTTCATTGGAGTTTTGTATCTGTCCTATCAAGGTTTTGGGTGTGTTGTTGTGCAAATTGTCTAGCCATTTCTCAGTTTGGCCAAGTCTTTCGAACACCTCCTCCGTTTGTGCTTGTACTTGTACTTTCCTCTGCAAATTCTCTTTATAAAGAGTCTGTATTTGTGCAAAGAAACCATTGAGTTCTCTTATTTGTGTCATCAAATGATCGCGATGTTGCGGTTGAGCATCTTTGATAATAATTTCACTGAAATTGCGGGCACTTATAACATCTATTTCCACTTTACGCAGTTCCATGGAATTTTGAGCTTCGGTACTGGTGGTCTTATTGTCTTCCGTAAAGTTCTCATCGTCCTTAAGGTTCGTCTCGAGTTTCCTCAGCACAGCCATTATGGCATTGTATTCAGCAGTAAAATGATTTAGATTCTCGATTGCTGTAGTTTGTTTTATAATTCTTTCATTTATTTGCTCTTGAGCCTTCAACCATTTCTCCTGGAATTCCGAGTTTAAAGAGTCGGGTCGACGTTGTTTCACGAAATCATACTGCTCTCTGAGAGTCTCTAAGTCATCGTGGATTTTATTAAGTTGTTTAAGCCGCTTTTGCATGGGCTCCAGAGCATCTACCACCATTTGTGTATCCTGTACTTTGTGCACGAATTCTTGCAGATTTCTTAATTTCTCTTGAACGTCATCCAAGCCTCCTTTATCCTGTATTAACGTTAGAATCGCCTTCTTCATGTCATTCCAGGAATCAAAGAAAATATTAAAATCCTGTTTCCATTCCAGCAAGTCTTGGCTTAGATTATTAGTATGTTCTTTGGCCTGTTGAATTTCCATACTCAAAGATTCCATGTCACTAAGTCTTTGCTCCAGATCGGCCTTTGAGGCCGTATTGGAATGTTGTTTATACCAGTCTCGCGAGTCGGCCAGCACTAATTTGAAACCTGTCAAACTGTTGTAGAATTTTTCTTTTTTCAACAATTTCACACAATCTCTTGTTTGCTTCTCCAATGTTGTTCTCAATTGTTTGTAACGCTGTTCTATGTTTTTGATCTGGGAAGCCTCCATTATAAGATTGCGACTAACATCTTCTTTTTCGCAAATTTCATACAGTTCTTTCAGCTCTCTGGTATTATCAATTCGTGAATTTACTTCTTTATCGAGTTTATTTAAGAACTCCGTTTGATTGCGTAAACTTTGTCTTTGCATTTGACTCAAACGATCTTCGCAGTCGTCGATGAAGCCAAAAGCTTCCATAATTTTACCTTCTAGCATATAAAAGTTATTCGAGTTTCTTATCTTGCGTTTTTTGCTCGCCAAAGGTGAAGCCGTTTCGGTTATGTGTTCAACTTGCTGTTGCCCCTCCTCTTGCTCCTCTTGCTCCTCCTCTTCCTCCATTTCTTCTTCGCCAAACTTTATAATCATTTGGAAATCTATCCATTTGTCAGGTTTAATCGCCCTGGAATCATCATAAGAGGCTCGATCGCGCCCAAACTTAAAACCCTTTTGCTCTATTCTTTCTGTTTGTACCTCCACTATTTGCTTTAAGGCCTCCAGTCTATCTTCAAAGTTTTCCAGCTGCATTAGCACCTGCTCTCCTTTGACATCACCTTCCTGCAGAGTAGCCGCCACCATTTGTCTTAAGTCAATTAAATATCTTTCCATCTCTAACAGATCCTTGGCACAATAATTCAAATCATTCATTCTTTTCGTTATACTTCCCAAATCGGTGACATCTCTGCTTTCCATGTGCTTAATATCCTGTTCTCTGCTGTCGAGCCATTTGGTCAGACATTTGTACTGCTGTAGCTTCTCCTGCCTTAAGTCACACCATTTGACCACATGCGACCATCTTTCGCCCAAAGCCGAAAGTTTGTCTTCCAAATCATTAAAATTACCCGACTCATCGTTCACAATGACCACCATGTTGCTTAAGCTATCCACCAGTTCCTGTTGATGTTTGAGGTCCTCTTTAAGCGAATGAGCTTCCTGCAACTGATACTCAGCCTCTTTGAGAGTGGGACCCAGGGCCGTCATTAACGAAATACGATCCTCTATGTTGGTAAGAAAGTTCTTAAGTTTTTCTATTTGCTGACTTTGAAACTCCGCCAAACGCATCAATATTTTAGCTTGTACATCTAAAGCTCGCAAGCGTAAAGTTTCCCATCTTTCATTTAGCAGAACCATTTGTTGTCTTATTTCGTTTTGATCATCTGGCGAAAGACCAGCTGACTTTTGAGATTCGTTTATTAAATTTGAGCCCTCCTCCAAAGCCTCTCCCACATACTGTTGGTGTTCGGTGAGTTTTAACATGAACTGTTCGTTGTCATGAAACTGTGCCTTGGCCGTAAGAAAATCCTTGGGTTCTATCAGCTCTTCGGACAAAATTTGTTCGTCTTCCAGCAGCAAAGTCAAAACAGCTTCTAAGGCCGCCTGGTAGGTGGTTATTTCTATGGAAGCATTGGTGGCCAAACTATGAGGCCTTGACTTATCATCTTTCATAAGGAAATTGGCCAAAGTCTTCGGTGGCTCCATTTCTATGTCCATAATACTCTTAATGGTATCACTGTGATATTTGCTCTTCGTACCCGAATCTGTATTACTATTGGCCGTGGAACTGATATCCGATTGCTGCTCTTCATTGCTGTCCAAAGGTATCTCATCCAAATCGGTTATATTCACGGTATTCCTATAAGCTTCTTGAGCTTTTTCATTGTACAATAACACTTCCTGCATATCATCCATCTCCTCCACTTCATCAGATTCTTCCAAAGATTTTTTAGTTTCCATGGCATGATACAGACACATCACATACATTTGTATGGACTTGTTGTCCGGCTTATGGGTGTGTACATCTTCGGGATCCAACAGCTTTTCTATTTTGAAATAACTATAAGCCAAATCAAAAGCTGTTTTCAATCTTGCCAAAGGATGTTTCGTTAAGGCGACACTCAAATCTACATCCTGCAAATGGGCATCCAAAATCATCAGGAAAGCCTGACCATCTGACCAACTGTTGGAAAAATCATTTAGTTTCAAGCCTCGCGGCTCACAAAATTGTCTGGCCCAATTTAGCAAAGATTTCTCTACGCCATTGCTGGAATGTGATTTGACTAGATTTTGTCCATTGAACTCTAAGGCAATTAACCAGATTAAGCCCAATATTAGTTTGGGATTACCCTCGACTATGTCATCACTGGATATGTTTACCAACTTAACACCATGCTCCTGTATCACCTGCATTACTTTATTCAAATTGTTGATATGATGGACACGCATGCGACCTTTCTCGGGTTTCTGTAACGAAAAGATGAATAATACATTTTGTATTTTTGGTTTTTTGGTCAAATGCTAAAGAAAATAGATTCAAGAAGGTCACACAATGTACGTATATTCACCTCAATTTCAATTTTCTTTACAAAATAAAACAGTAACATGTCAGTCACTTAGTCATTCAGTCAGCCGGTCAGCTAGTGGTTCGGTTAAGGTTAAATGAGTTCTTGACAGCAGCACCGTTTCCCAAAGGAAATCATTTTAAGTGAATTCTTTACAATCAAATAAAAATGTGTACACTCAAAAAAGAAATTCAATCGATCCGTACTTAAATCAATCACAAGCGGTGTCAAAAGTACAGTAATCACCCAGATTTACTAAAATCAAGTACAGAAAGATTGATTTAAGTTCGGAATATTAAGGGCTCAATTTAATTTTTTAGTTGATTAAAGAATTTTCACGTGATTAAAGTATTTTGTAGTCATTTTAAGAAACTCCAGGATTGTTTATCTAAAGTAATCTCATTTTCGACTTGATTAAAGTACATTTTATTGTTATTTGTAGTCAAAATTTTCAGTACGACTCGTACTCGTACGACATTGATTTGAGAGAAAATTCTTTCGACGTTAGCTGTTGCTACTGGTATTGACAAAACTGTGTAAACAAAAACCTTTGGTAAGACCCATGTAACTGAAATGGGTTTGATTATAGGGTTTTGTCCAAAACGATACACTGATCGAGTTGGACCTAAGACGACTTGTGTCCATCAACTCTTCTGCAATAAAATGAGTTGTTGGACACAAGTCAGTGCAAATCCGTGACTGTAAATGAAACTGGTTTGGAACAAGGTTTAATTCGAACCTGGGCGTAACTATTTCGAACAGAACTCTCGGACACAAGTCAACTTCACAACCTAAAGCTAAGTACTCTGTTCATCATTTCGTGCGAACTGCTGTCAAAAGTCCATATAAAAAAAATTCATGCGAAATAATTGCAAAAAAAAATGGCCGAAGTTGTACTCTGTTCAAATTGTGAAAACATACGAAATGTTTCTGGCAGCATGATTTTTTCAACAACAAACAACATGTTTCTGGCAACATATTTTCCAACTGCGAAATAATGTAAGCACCACTTATTTCGTGCGGAATTGCAAACAACAGATGCTCAGCTTTTAATTAGCATTGAATTTGTTGCGCACAATTAACTAAAATAAAGGAAAATAGTGTGAAAATAACATAAAATGAAGGTATGGGATTGAATGAGAACGTGTGTCTTCAAAGCAGCACAAGCTCTTAAAATTATTTTGTTCTCCATTTGTTTTCACACATAGTTTTTGTTTACATAAGAAAAACAATGTTGCTTACTTCAAGGCAATAAAAACGATAAATTTCTTCTAAATCGTAGTGTTGTCACCACTGGCTAATTGTCAAAATTTTCAAACGAAATAATCAATGTTGCTCAACATTTTTCGCAAATTCAAACAGAGTACTTAGCTTAAAGCAGGAGTTGCATGTCGTATAAATGTTGTGGCGACTTTCTCTATAAACATTTGCTTAGAAACATGTTTATGTGTGTGTGAAAATATACGCTATCAGCGTTACCATATATTTTTTTCAAAAAGCTTGCCATTACAGAAAAAAAACTTTTTTTTTAATATTTATACGTAATTGTTGAACTGTTTTAAGGTATATATTGAAATGAGATTTTTTGTTTCAAATAAAAAGTACTCTCTTAATAAAATAATGAATTTATCCAAAAATAATTTCTTAAATTAAGAAGATATGGGTAAATTCAGATTTGAACTTTTTTTTAATAAAAAAAAACTTTTTCTTTAACTAAGTCAAAATAATAAACGAAAAATTATTTCTGTGTTTTAAATTTTTGTTCGCACTTTTTCCCAAAATTAATATTTTACTTATTCAGTAAAATATTAATAATTTTTTTTTTAAATAAATTGAAATTGATTATTGAGGGGCATAGCTGGTTCCTATGCGAATTTCACTGTTGCTAATGCAGATCATCAGGGAACTTTGCCCAAATATTTCTTAGAACAACTAGAGATATTATATTAAACTTTCATTAACACAAATGAAAAGATTAAACAATATCAAAGTTGTAACAAGAACTCAAAAATCAACCAACAGTGAAATGCGCATAGGAACAAGCTATATCCCTCAATAATCAATTGCAATTTGTTGTTAACAGAATTGTTAATGTTTTACTGAATAAGTAAAATATTAATTTTGGGAAAAAGTGCGAATAAAGATTTAAAACACTAAAATTTTAGCGATTCCCGTAAAAAGCACCGAAAAATTATTTCATTTTTATTAAAAATATTTTATAAAAAAATATATGTTTTTTCTAACTAAAAGAAAACATAACATAAAAAATATTACATACATAATATGTATGTATATTAAACGTTATATAAATAATAATAAAACATAAAATTAAATTCATTTTTGGAGATCTAATTTGTCGTTTAGAAGAAGTTTTAAATATTTACTAAAATTTCTTTTTAGATTATTCTATGATGTCATTTAATATTGTGTAATAATATCACATACATGTATTTATTTTATTATTTGTACATTGTTTTATTAAAATTCAAAACCATTTCTTTAAATTGCTTAAAGTTTGTACAATCACTGTTATTTTTTTCAAAAACTCTTTTGCTCTCAAAATACCGCATAAAGTGGGAATTTCCAATTTGTTTCTAATATTATTTTTGTTTAAATTAATTTTTGAAAAAATTCGTGCTACGTTTGCTGTAGCAACGACAAAATTGAATAAACTGTTTATTTAAATAAGGATTTTGTTGAACAACTTGGGATCTCGTCTGCGCCTGCTACATCGTCTATGGTGCTTTCCTTGCGTCCTGTGCATGATTTTTAATAATTATTTACAACTGATTGTAAATAGTACAATATTGTTACCGTTTTTCATTAAGTATTTATCCATGTTCCTTAAAAAAACTTCAGTTCAATTTTCTATTTAATTTTTCTAAGTTGCAAACTTTCAATTTATAATAACAGCGTCGTTGTTTTTGTTTTAATAAAAACAAATCAACATTGTTGTATAAAAAGGCAGTGAAAAATATAAGGTCGTTTCATTGTATAATGTGCATTATATCGTCAATGCATATATTCATAAAATATATTCCAAACTTTAAATAATTAAAAAAAAAAAAAACTTGAAAAACTGCATATATTTAAAAAAAACTTGTTTTTTCAGACAGTTAATTAAAAACTTTTCTCAAAAAACTTGCAAAAAAAGGAAAAACTTGGCAAATGGCAACGCTGCTCGCAACACTTATGCGACACACAACTCATACAACTGGTTGTAAATTGCACAATTATTTCATAAATATTTCTTATTAATTTTTTTTCATATCGAATTTGACAGCATTTTGTAATGAATTAAACCAAATTATATCTTTTAATTTATTGTGAGCTCATCTGGGAGCTCCAACTTTATTAAAGCTCAGCGAGGAGCTCTTTAAGAAGTTTGCCAATTAATTCATTTTAAAATAAAATACATTGTCTTATATACTAGTTATGAGAATAAATCTTAAGGGTATCTTAGAATAAGAGCGAAAAGAAAAGATATATTTTATTAGTTAAAATTATTCTTTTAGTTTCCCACGGTGGACATGCGGCGTGTGTCTCGTCAGTGATTTGTAATAATTATTATTGCTTATATTCACCTATGCATGCAAGTGTTTATTAAATAAGATTTATTTAAGTGCTTTATGCCGTTGCCTTTGAACAAATGCATGGGTGTCAAGTAACCGTCACCAAAACATTCCAGCTGTAGTCTGGCAATGCAATTCGACACTGCTGTATGCACTGGCAAAAAATTGTTGGTTATAGCAACAGTTAGTTCACACTACAATTTAACATGAAATATTGAACAGATTATCAGACTTAAGTCCAAGCTTACAAAGCTTATTCTTCCACTAAAGAGTTCTTGGAATGGAAGCAAGATTTTCACAAATTCCAAGAAATTCAATACAGTTTCAAAATCCAATCGCTTTCGATATAATAAAAAGTATTTATCAACGTGGTTGCAAGCTTGGGGACAAATCCAATGTTCGATTGCATGTTTGTTTAGTTTTATAAATTTTCCTGGAAATGGTGTACATTACATATAACGTAACTAATTTTAGTTATGTCAGCACACACCAATACCAATACATATTAACAAACATCTAACTGCAGTTTAAAAAAAATAACAAAGTCAAGGTCTTTGTGTAAATAAGTTGAAATATACTATCACACATACAAATAAAACATGTCCTGTAGTTCGGGGGACAGAAAGTCATATAATCACTTAACTTAGTTCGAATTTCAATAGAGTCACTTAGCCAGTTGTGACCGCCATCTTAAGGTGCCTATTGATTATATTAAACAAAAAACTTGGAATAATTTAAATAAAATGATACTTAAACTTTCTGATAATCTTGCGTAGAACAGCGGTAAATCGCTTGAGCCTTTCAGCGAAATACCTGCATCTAATCAAATGACTGATTTGACATTTATTATTAACTTGCGAAGTTTTTACGACTGTAATCGCATAACTAAATTCATGTGTATTAAAATTCATCGAATACTTTTCAGTTGGCTAGAGAGCCGCCCATCAGCGAACTATTGGGCGTGTTTAAAATACTATTCATAGCCGTGTTGCTTATGAAGCAGCATTATGTTTTAAATAAATAAAGCCAACATACTACATACAAATCTTCAATTTATTTTACAAGGACGTTCCCTACATGATGCAAACATTCTACAAATGGCTTTGTGTTAGTAGTTTAGCTATTTATAAGCTTCTTACTTTTTGTATTTTCAACCTTTTTTGTTTTGTTTCGCCTTGTTTCATGAATGAACGTCAAACGTCATATTTGTGTGCATGTGTGGGTGTTTGTAGAGCATTAAACAAAACATTTTTATTTCATACAAGTTAAAGTAAATACACGAGTATGATGGAATAAAAACACAGAAAATGTACTAAGACCAAAATGTCATTAAGAGTTTTGCGAAATTGCCTGAAGATGTCACATCTTAATGCTGCTATTTAAGTCACTATTTACCAAAGACGTGGGTGTTTTGCGGAAAGAGTTGACGCTAATAAATGTATAAAACACATTCATATGTAGAGAAAGGAAAAATGTTTAAGTATTTTGTCTTAAAAGAATTTAAAAGATTTTCCTCGTGATTAAACAAAATTAGTTTTTATTTTTGTTCAGAAAGTTTTGCGGAAATGAAAAATATAAAAGATAAGTTTGTGCTTTTAAAGTTTTCTTTAGTTGAAAAATTTGTTTCAAACATGTTTGTATTTAGTTTTTGCTGTTGGCGCGGAGATCATGAATGAGTTCGTGTCCAGTTTAAGGGAAGTAAACATCATGAATTTTGTTATCATGAAGTAAGCTACTGTTTTTAGTATTGTTGAACAGCTAAAAAGACGAAGGCATAGGAGTGATCACGCAGGAGTGCCGGCGGCAGTGATAATGATTTTCACAGTCCTTCGCCGCTTTTGTAGCAGAATCTCCGGCAAAACAAAAGAATTAATAAAATGGGTAAAAAAGTTAATGCGTCTACCAAAAACTTACAAAATGCTCAAAAGCAGAGTTGTAAAAGAGTTCAGCTTTCTTTCACTTCACCATCTGTCCTCTCTGCACTGTACATTTCCCAAAGAATGCAAAACACAAACTGGTTGGTAGACATTAATTGCATGAATTTTACTTCCCGTTACAAAAGTCAAAAAGCAAACTGAACTTAATTTCTTTTGACATTTTATGGTTTTATAAGAAATAACAAATATTCATATTAATTATCAAATACGATTCATGTGATTGCAACGATTGGCTTCGCAATAGTTCGATTTTCCAAGACTTGGTTGACGGTTTCTGGTTCTATATCACGAATGGTTCAAACGAAATTAGCTTTCTGGATTATTTGCACAGCATCGGTTTTCAACGTCAGCCCACAAGAAAACGACTAAACGGGTCGAATCGCAGCTCCGAGATGACCAATTGGCATCGCCAAGACGGCTCATAACGCAGTTACCGATTTTAGTGTGATTGTATGATGAGCTGTTTGACAAGTTGTGCCATCGTGCAGAAACCAAAGATTATCCAAGATCATATCTTCTATTTCAGGTCATAAAAAGACCGTAATCATGGCCCAAAAGCATTCGCCTTTAGCTGATGTTTCCAGCAGTATTTTGAAAAAATGTGTCAATCTTGTCACCACTCAAGATTGTACACCAAAGACGAACTGTCACTCTCTATGGATACATCGGTGACTCCAACTAAAACCCAAAATTTAACAGAAATACCAAAAAACCAATCAAATTCGGCATTCGAGTGTCAAACCTTCTCGTCAGAGATGGGATGATCTGCATATGTAAACAATAACTAAATTAACCCCTTAATGGGCGCAATCTTTGATTTGATTGGGTTTGGAGGTTTGTGTTTAGTGTTGGGTCTTCTGTGTGTTCTGCCCATTTTATTTGCCAACATTTTTGTAAAACATTTCATCTCCGCCCTTCCCGTTTTTCGGGGTGTTTTTTACGATTTTTAAGAATTAAGTGAAAAAATGCCGTCATGAGGGGGAGTTAGAGGGTTAATATGTTCTACAAAAATATTTGAAATACTATTTTCCACAAAGTTGCTGAGCACACCCTACAATTCAGATGTTAAGAAAACATATTTTTATATACCGATATGCTGCACGAACAGGCCAAAGTTGGGAAACTTCCACCGCCTCTAAAATAAAACTCCGAAATGATCTTTCAAAACGCCGACACATGTATATTTTTTCGGTCTCCTGTACCAGAATTAATCGTCGGAAACCCGTAATTTTGAAAATATGTATTTTAAAATTTTTTAACAGTGTAATTAATATTTCAGACAGAAAAAAATCTATCAAGAGTAAAAACACTATACGCTTCAAAAAAAGATACTTGTTTGTGGACCACCCGCTATAAGCACATTGCAATTTATGTGTACAAATGTACATATTTTGAAAAATTGTTTATGCTTCGATGCGTATGAGCAACAAGAATTTGTTTTTAAAAGCAACATCACACATACGCTCCGGTGCACAGACACTTTGTGGAAAATCCAGATAAAGATTTACAATAAATTTACTATTTTCTACAAGTATAAGAAATACATCGAGGGGTGTGTTGAAATTTTCAAGACCTAAAAATTATAAAGAACAATTTTTTTTAACAACAACTGACGAAAAAACTTGCAAAGCTGTAGAAAAAAAAAACTTTGTTTTTTCAGGATAAATTTTTGTCATTTAATAGAAGATACAATGACTGATGGGCAATTAAAAAAAGTCTAAATTAATAGTTTTTAAAGGGTCAAATTAATAAATTTTCTAAAGAAAATAATGAAAAATAATATCCAATTAGTTGTTTTAAATCCGTACCTTTCCTTGCTAAACTCCATATCGCTCCTTTATTGCAATGTAGTCATATCTCAAAAAACGTGATCTTTGTGTTAAAAATGCAGAATTATTCATCGTATCGCTATTCATCTTTTGTGAAAAATTCATAAATTCATGAGGGTAGAATATTTTTTTTTTATTTTTCCATTGATGTGTGTTTAAATTAAAAACGTTAAACTTGTTTTCTGATGAACGCGTTTTCATGAGATATGACTACGTTGCAATAAAGGAGCGATATGAATGTAATAAAATATCTCAGTGGGATAATAAAAAGGATATGCAAAGTACAAGCCAAGAGAGTGTTTGAAGGTGAAAGTTGAACTGGAAATTTTGCTATTGCAAGTGTTTGAATTTAGTTTGCATAATTTAAAAATGTTGCTTGCTGTAACAAAATTATTCTGTATCATCTGTTATCGACATATTGCCAATCATGGAAATACAATTTTTACTAAATTGTTATTAAGTCGAATGCACGGTTCAGTCACTGCAAACAGCAGGAATTGATCTACGAAGGGATCTGTGTGTAAAATTAAATTTTTAAATATAACTTCCTAGACACAAACCACCGAGTTTAACAGAGTTCTGTTAGTATGCTAACATGTGACTCTGTACACATATAAAATCTTATTCATTAAAAATATATATTTTTTTCTTTGAAGAACTTTTTAATTCCTTATTTATGTGGCCAGCAGTGTATTCCTAAATTGACTTAATTTAACATACACACACATATTTAAATTGAAATATTTCATTCTGGTAACTGTTTCTCTTTAAGCCACAAATGTCAAAAGTTAAGCCACAAATTCGCAGTATATTTTTGACTGAATGGATTTAATACAAAGATATTTGTATCATTGTGGTTTTCCGGTTTCATATTTATGATTTAATAAATGTGACAATTTTGACTGAATGGATTTAATACAAAGATATTTGTATCATTGTGGTTTTCCGGTTTCATATTTATGATTTAATAAATGTGACAATAAATCTGTGAATTAAGTTCACATTCAATTAAAGGGCCACTTCCATTACAAATACCAAAAAATTTCAAGTGTTATTTAATTTTTTTAAATAAATGAATCTTTTGCTAAATAACATCAGTCAAATAAAGAATAGTTAACATAATTTATATTACTGAATTAGATGAAACGATTCGATAATTAACAGTATCAATAAGATTGCCAGCGACGATTAAGTCAATTATTCTTTTTAGTTACACACAGCTGAATTTTTTTTTTGCAACAAAAGAACTCTAGTCATAAGCACACTCAAAAAATTCTGCACGTAAAATTAATTTGAAATTGTAATTTAAAACAAATGAAAGTGCACTTAAAAACCGGTCTACTCATTTTTCATTTAAATTTAACCAAAAGTTCATTTAATTTTTAATGTTGAAAAATTAATTGACTTAAGCACGTATAAAAATAAATAAATAAAATAGCTTAATATATAATTTTAAAAAGTAATATAAAACAAAAAATAAATAAAATAAGAATGATATGAATCTGCTTTGAATTGGCCAAAAGATTGGAATTATAAGCAAATTAAAAAAAATATATTTTATTTCCGAAAACGTGTTCAAATTAAAAAAATCGGTCCATTATCTATAATGTTGTTAAGAAAAAGGTAAAATTACTCATATTTTATGAAAAATCCCCAGGCTAACGTTATTCTTCCAGCAATGGGTATGCCATTCATTTTTATTTTAAAAATATACTAAATATATTTTTTCCTGCACACTGGCGATTAAATTAACAATTATAAAATTTTTGTTTGTTTGTTGTACAATCTTAGGGGTAATAAAATTTTGATTCACAATTCATGTAGAATGACTTCTAAAATTTAAACCTTTTTAATTTGTATGTAAATTTCCATACAAAAAATTCGAAAAATTTGCAATATCATTAATTTGACTACGAGATTTGTTGGTATAATTTCGTTAATTTCAATAATCCACAATTCATTGGCAGACAGAGAGGACAATATTGACATATTTAATAATAACAATAATATAAAAAAAGTTACAATTCAAACAATTCATATCTAGATGTAACTGGCCATGTTTGAAAAAAAGTATTTCAGCCCAATTATAAATATTCGCAAGGAATTTGTTGCATGAGGAAAGGTTTTTCTCAAGAAAAAATGTGTCCAATTAATGCAAACTCCCTTCTGTGAGTGAATTTTTTTTAGGGAAAACCCAAAACTTAAACGTATTTAGAATAACTACTTTTTAGCTTATTATTTTTTTCTCCCTTTTACACGGTTTATAAAAAGGGAATAAAAAGAAAAATGAGGAAATTTTTATTCATAATAGGAAAAAAGGAAAAAGGGAAAAATTTCATGAGGAATTTCTGTTTATAACTGGACTGTTTATGTATTTACGATAACTTCCGTAAAGTAATTATAGCTTTAAACAGTATCTAAATTAATAAAAATGAATACACGATAATTTAAGTTTTTAAAAAATCTATGTTCTTTTTGATAATCACTTATATACAATCTAAAAGGGCGGCATATTAAAAAGTGCCTAGGGAGGAATCAGGGCTAAATCCGCCACTGTTAATATGTTCTTAGTTTTTTTGAATGAATGAGTTAAAAAAAAAAATTGCTTACAATTTTAAAAGTATATTCTTTTAAAAATTACTGTACGGACTACTTTTTGAATAACGTACCGTCCGTTACTGTAATAATTTTGTGAGTGCAAACGTTAAAAACACACAATTTGTTCATTTGAATTTTTTATTTCATCTAATCGAATTTTTCCACTTACCAATTTTGTATTCGTCAAAGCACTTAGCAGGGCCAATAAACGATGACCATCTCTTAAGTCTAGAAAAAGGTCATTGACCGGTGTACATTGTGTCTTGATTAAATGAGAGTTAATCCATTTTGTGAATGTTTTCTTTTGTATATCCTGGCGTTCATCTGAAAAGCAATGAAAAGAAAAAAGTTGAGGAATTTAATTCATACAAAAACAAAGAAAAGAAAAAAATAAGAACTTTCTTTAGACATTAAAGTTACTTTATTAAAACCAAGAAAGAAAGACGAAATTTTCAGACAAATATTTGTTTGAAATTAACTTTGAATTTCAATAAATCAAAACAAAAATATTTTTTCATAAAACGAGTTTATTTAAGTTTTTAATTTATTCACACTTTAAGGGAGAAATAAAAAATATTTTCTCCTCTTAAAAAGGTAACTAAACAAGATATTTTTGTGAATTTTTTACCCAAGACAAATAACTATACGACGAAGAATTCTGCATTCTCAGCTCAAAAATTACAGTTTTTGAGATATGACTATGTTGCATTAAAGGAGCAAAATTATTTATTTGATACCGTAAACGTTTCAGTTTGAGCTTCTAATTTAAACCTAAAAATAACAATATAAATGTGTTTCTTTTAGAACTACTTTTTTATGTGAATGAAGGGGTGAGAAAAAAATGCGTAACAATAAAGAAACCGACACTTCTACGGATGTAGCACTGCATGTGGTGCTGTATTGCTACTGATTTTCTTGTTATGCTTATTTATACAGATTTCTTTTGTACAATTCTAATTTTTTTTTTTTCAAAAACAGTAAATTTTTTAAAAACGAATTTAAAAAAACTCTTTTTTGAAAAAGCTTTTTAATTTTTTTTAATTTACTGCCGTTTAAAAACTATTTACTTTTTTTAGAAGAGTTGCTTCTTGAAAAAGCTTCTTTTCTTAGAAGTTTTTTCATTTTGAACAGTATTTTTCCAAAAAGGCCTTTTTTAAAAATTTATTTTTATTGAAAGTTAATTTCCTCAGAAATTAGTTTTTCCAAAATTATATTTTCTATTCACAAAATTTTTTTAGCGGGAAGTTTTTTTAAGATTTTACTTCTTTTATACAGAACTTTTTCAAAAACTACTTGATTTTATTTTCACAAAATGTAGTTTTTCAAAAATTATCTATCTTTTTTCCTTTCAAAACATTTTAATCTTTTTCCTTTTATGAGTAAAGGAATTAATTGTTCAGTTTGAGGTGTGTCTCTTTTGTTTAATAAATAAATTAAAAATAAGAACTCTTTTTTTAGTTTTTTTTCCAATATTTCGACCAACTTTGTTGGTCATCTTCAGGGAATTAATATTTTCTAAGCAAATGGTGTTCAGACATGCACCTTTATTGAGATTATCGCAATAAATACCATTACTGAGCTCAATATTCCATATAAAATTTTAATTTAGTTATTGTTGTTCAATAAGTATTAAATTGTTATAAATATTGAGTAAAACTTGAAATGCAACACGGTTCACAATTGTGTCTAATGAGCAAAAATATCAACAGTGGCAAATCTGAAGAAAATAGAAGAAAAAAAGCATTAAAAATCGCGAGTAAAGATAGAGGTAATTTTATTAATATTAAATTTATAATAAAAACAAATAAACTATTAGTATAAATATGTGTCAAAAGAAAGAAAAAGAGAATGGGCTGAAGTGATGCCAGTGACACAGCCCTTCTTGGGGCCAAGCAAACTGGATGGGCTTCATGGACACTGAAAAAATTACCACATCCACGCAGAGATGGCCGAGAGCTCAGCAAGCAGGGTTAGTCTTGTAACCCACGAGACATTCAACTAAACAGCTCAGAAATCACTCTGTACTCCCCAGTTGAACTGAGACTAAATAAAGCGAAGGCTACGCGCTTTTGTATTCTTCTTGCTTTTTGTCACTTTCTATCGACTTTATTTAACTTTCCTAACAAGCCACAGAGGATGTCAAAACTGGTACCGGTTATAAGAGAATGTTTTTGAAAATACTGGTCATCCTTGCAACGCCAATTGATTGCCCAAAATGTAGATTGGCGATTCTGTAAATTGAAAATGTAATAATTGATTTAAATAAAATTGTTTATATTTCATTTATCCATTCCCATAAAGACCTTTGATTTGCGTTTTTATTTTCTAATATTGCCAGGAGCAAAAGTTGTTGTTTCTTTAAAATTTGCAAAATTTCTTTTTTTTTTCTTTTTTCTTTTTTTCCCACTTTGGAAACAAGACTCGATCGTACTAACCGCAACAGCTCGGCGTTTCCATTATATAATTGTAATTTCTTTCTAAAAGAGGAATACATTTCCATTTTTGTAAACTTCGAAAAAAATTTTCACTTTCAAAATAAAAACAAAATTATTTTCCAGCTGTCAAATGTTTATTGAGTTAACTAAATTCTGTATGTCTAGACAGCAAAAAATTTTCTCAATAAACTGAATATTAACTCAATTAAGAAAGCATGTCTCAATACAGTATGGGGATAAGTTAACTTAATTTTTAATTAATTTTTCCTTTTTTAAAAAGTACTTACTTCAAAATTTACTTTTTAAAATTAATTTTGTTAAAATGGAAGGACACTTTTTCAAACAGGACTTTTTGAAAATGTTCTTTTTGAATAATTTCATTTTAAAAACACTTTTGAAAAGAACATGTACTTTTTCAAATGGTACTTTTCCAAGTGATATTTTTGTAGCGACATTTCCTTCAGCTTATGGGGGAAATGCGAACTTTTCATGTCGGTCGTCCTTAAAAATTATCACAATAATTAATTGGTTTCCTTTTCAATAAACACAACCCCATTCAATACAATAAGTTTCCATTATTAGAATAAATATCTTAGAAAAGTGCTTTTGAAGCGTAACTATTATTATATTGTAGACTCTCCTAAAAGTTTTAACACAAGATAACCGTATATAAATTTGACTCCCCAAACAGCCGTCAAGTGAGTTAATAAAAACTTATTTGCCAATTAAACAAATACGAGTACAACACACATTCACATCTAAGCCAGCAAACAAAAAATTAATAATAATAGTAATAAACTTGTTATGGAAACAATATTACACCAACCATTTTGCACGTCAACCGACTTGAGTTTGAGCGTAAATAACATTTGGTTTAGCCGCTTCTTTTATTTGGCGTTTTGTTTTTTATTCTTTTAATGCTATTTTTTTTAATTAACTTTTGGTACAATTTTGTTATTAAACTAAAAGTAATTACTAGCGCAGCAAATTTCTATGATTACTAAATGTAATTGTTAAAACTAAGCAGTCATTCTCAGTCGTAGATTATTTGCACAGTAGTTTAGTTTTATTGCCAGCAAAATGTTTGCGTTGGAAAAATACAGGAAAATAGCAAAAAAAAATATTAAAAAAATGTGCGAAATAAAATGACCAAATGGAGAATTGGAATATTGTTAATGCTGTGAAAAATAATGTCATATGCGAGGGTGCATTAGGGATTTTTAAAAATATCTTTTGCAAACTTTTTTTTGTAGTTTTTTAATCAAAGGTGATTATTATTTTGGTTAATGTTCGTAACATTTTTAGTCAGAAAGAACTGTACATGAGAGACAATATTCCAAAGGAACAAGGGAAAATTTTAACATCAATTAATTTCAACTTACAACTTTTTTTTGTAAACACTTCACAATTTTTGAAATGCGCTGAAACATTCTGCATACAATTTGTATAAATAAAAAGTTGGCACTAGAAAAATATATGAAATTTCAAAAATTAGTTTTAGACAGAGGTCCAAATATGCACTCATCTATGTATATTATTAATAAGCAAACAGGTTTTTTATATCCCCTTTTACGGCCGTAATACTGAACCGGTTTTGACAAAGCTTTTATAATTTTGAAGATATTTACTCACAAATGTGCACAATCTAAATTTTATTTAAATCGGTTCAGTATTTTAGGAGCAATAAAAAAATTTAGGAAAAATAAAAAAATTTGTTTTTAAGTGAAAATTATAGAGACGAACAGTTGCCCGCATTCGAAAAACTTTTAGAAAGAGAGTCCATCCGGTCGAAATGTCGGAAGATAACTCAAAATCTAGATATCGGTTCAAAAAATCAACCGTTTAAAAAAATTATTGAAATGGTTAGGCCGGATATTCAATTAGACTCAAGAGGTTGTGGCACCTCTGTCGATTTGCAAGTTTTAGTGTCACTAAGATGCTGGGATCGAAGAAAGAGGCATATGTGCAACACTCGTTGTGTCTAACTTATCATTATGGATAATATAAAATTTAAGGTTCAAGATCATAGTGCCAATCTTCACGGATTATCTCAGGCAAATCTCTTTATACTTTCGCTCATGTGTTTTAGGTTATTTGCGATGCAAAGTTAAAAATAAGGTATATAGTCGCAAGGTGGAGAGGGAGCACTCAACGCCTGCCGTATTTTCAAGGAATCAGCAATTCGAAAACAGAGAGTTCAAAGGCCGTTTGCTAGGAGGTAGTGGATACAAACTTCATCCATATTTATTCACCCCACTTAGAAACCCACAAAATTAAAAAGAGGTTTTCAATAAGGCACAAATATTTTGATTTTACAGTTAAAAGCTAAAAAGAGAATCTTAAATGTGTCGATGTTATTTAGTGATGCACAAACAAATGAAAACAGTTGAGTATTCAAATACTTGTCGAACTTCAAGAACAACAAACGTCGGTTTTAAGTGCACTTTATCGCTCATTATTAAAAATTAGTACAAAAGCTTTGCTTTATTTCTTTACTTAGTAATTTGATGAAATTTTTTATGATTTTCTTTTTGTTTTCATTTAAACCCAATACTTATACAACAGAATCATATTGTGTACAGAATATGACAGGTTATTTACAACAAGATTGCCAATAGAAAAGAAAAAATTTGTTAAATGTGTTTCATTGCTAATCTAGCGTTATGAAACGTTTATGAATATAAATTTTTATGACATGCTTATAACTCAAAATTTGTTTAATAACTATAACATAGTTTAACACTGAAATAAGAAAATTTTATGAATCAGACCGTTAATATTTAACTACTAGAATGCGGTCGATTTGCTGTCTATTTATTTATTTGTTTTCTGTTTTATATTTTTTATTTTTTATTTTTAATACCTTTTCAACCTTCCCACTCTTGATTATTCAAATATGCGAGAACATTAAACAACTTATTTCTTTTCGAATGGAAATGAGAAACGATGATAATAAACATACAATATATGTTTGCTATTGGACTGCTAATGAATACAACAAGCGACAACTTATACTTCTGACACCTTAGTAACAACAACGACAACAACAAGTAGTCGTAAAAAAATCAAATGAAAAAATTTAAAAGAATGTTTTTTTTAAATAATTTTTGCCACAAATTATATTGCAGCATTTTGGGAAAAAAATGTATTTTTAGGAGCGGCACTTCGATTACGCTGTCTGTGTTTTTTGTTTAAACTTTGGCTTTACAAGATTGCCTATGGACGGACGGTTAATAATTCTATACAGCTCTGGCAGGGGGTGCGAGTTCCTATTTTACTGGAAAACTTGCCATTTTACAAGGACATTCATAAAGTCAGGATGTAGCGACATATAAAACAGCTACTGATAGCTGAAGCAAGCAATCCCTCATGAAAGGATTGGCTAGAGTAAGACTTATCTTCTTAACGCTACTGAGTAGGACTTGAATGCTTTCGCAAGATACAGTTGAGCACTGTCATGCCGCCAAATAACTTTAATAAAAAAAAAAGATCCAATATCTCATGAATAATATGATTGAAGAAACTTTTTCAAAGACTTATTTCAATGATGGATTCTATTTCAGCTCCTTCATATCCTGAAGATTATGTACATAAGATTCAATACAGCCAATATCAAGCTCATTTGTTTATTTTAGATTTTTTATTTATTTTTGAAATAAAACATTGAAATTTTAAAAAGCATAATTAGTTTACAGCATTTTTTTTTAAATGCATAAAAAACACATCACCAAACAATTTTCAGCACAAACAAATTTATTTTTCATTTTTTATCAACTCGCAGTTGTAGATAGACTTTCGATTGTAATAACTTGTTGTCATTTATTGGTTTTATTGGCTGTCATTTTGTTTAGACATACATATGTACATATCATGCTGTCATCAGTTGTGCCGGCAAACCTAAACTACACACACAAACACCCATAAACAACATGTCACAATTACACAGTCGTGCAACAGCAAGACAAATTAAAAATATAAAAATTTAAGTACATAAATGCAAATGTTGTTCAGTGTTTTAACAAATTTTTATGCCAAATTGGGTCAATGTGTTTCAATTTATGTCAAATTAGTTTTTCAGCACAACTGCAAAAACTTTTATATAAATGCATGTATGTTTGTTTGTATGTTTGTTTGCATGTATGGATGTATGTGTGTGTGCGTTTGTTTATACAAAAAAGTGAATTTAAAAAACTTTTGTTTATATTGAATAGAAGAACAAAAAAGCATTCAAACGAATGAATGCCAGTTTAAAAATAATTAAATGCAATTAGAATTGAAATGTTAGAATAACAATATGCCGGTGTTTTTTATTTTTATAAAAATAAATAAAGTTTTCAAAGCAAGACTTAGCTATAGATTTTTTTGTTTGAATATCTAATAAATAAAAATGGCGGCAAATCAGCCAAACTGTTTACTGATAATTCAACAGCAGCCTGCAAGTAGGCAACATATTTTTATCGTTAAGACTTTTAAAGTATTAGCCAGCAGCTTAAGCACAATATACATACATATATACCCTACACCTACACTCATACATAACAACATCTTAAAAGTCCCTGATTTTCAATCCAAATGCTCTAGAAATATAGTGAAAGCATTCAATTTATTTCAGAATTAAAGGTTTTATTTCCAAAAGAAAAACGAAAAACTTTGATAAATGATTACAATTGCTAAATTATATTAAACAAGTTAATGAATGTTAAATGATTTGCATCATGCTTCTATTATTCATAACAATTTCTATAACAATGATTGATGTTTCACTGTTACAAGAAAAGAAAAATCAGGATAATAAATTAAAGCAAAAGGCTCTAATAAAAAAAAAAAACAAAGAAAAAAACTTTATTAAAAGTAAGTTTGTTTGTTCAACTAAAACACACACATGCACAGTAACACAGTAACAAGCGCCAGTATAAAAATAACAAAATGACTGTACACATTAAACAAACATTTCCGGCTGTTTAGAAATTAATCAATACTAAACAAATGATTTCCCTTTCACCAATGACTTTTTAAGCAAATGTAAATTTTCTTTAAGGTGGAAACTCAGCCAAAAAAAAAACATTAACTTGAAACAGTCAATGAGCTGTTTATTAATAAAATTTCATTTAAATTTAATTTCCATTAAGAAATGCTATGCTGAAGGCGTGCTAAGCAGCGTGACTGCGTGTAATATAACGCCAGAGTACATAAACTAAAGTACGAGTACAAACCTGGTAGTTGTTAAATTAATTGACCGTTAAGTATAGTTTTCTTAAAAGGCCACCATAGTGCTGTCATCGCAGTCATAATAATTAGCAATGAAATGAAATAGAGAACAAAAATGGGAAAGACAAATTCATGCCACTCGTCGTAGTTCTTCACATTTGAAATAGCAAGAAAATGCAGCAGAGTAGTCTAAGAGCTCTTCATCAAAATTGATTTTATTGCAGTTGAGTTGTGTAATAGATTTGTGTTTAACAACTATTTTAGTTGTATTAATTATGACTGCAGTTGATGAGAATAAGATTGTGTTTTGTGCAAAATTTTAAAGGAACTTAAACAGTTAGAAGCAACAAAACCAGCAAATATAATTAGAAACTGTCTAAAATTGTGTCTGCCGGCATTATAAAAGTACGTGACTAAAATATTTAATAGAACTTTGTTGCTATTTGTTTCATATTAATTCAATTTATCATTTATATCAATTAGTACCAAAAGTATGGAAGGTGGGAAGGTGTGTATATTTTTAGAATAAACAAATCATTAGTTAGCAGGGAATTCAAAGTGAAAATAATTGAAAATAAAATAAAATACAAATCAAATAATTGAAAAAAAATTTAAATGAAATAAAATAAAGAATGCACACTAAATATGGAAATAAATAAAAGTACTAAAAACTTTTACTGTATCATCATCAATCACATAAAATTATTAAGAACAGCAAAATTAATTATTTAAAATTTTTTAAGTGTAAACGAAAATTAACATTTAAAATTAAAAAATGCTCTTATTATTATCTAATTGAAACTCATGAGAAGCAAACATGTCCTAAACTAAATTTAACAAAACTTATGATGACAAAAATTAAAGCAAATACAGTAGCATTCCGATTTAACGAACATTCAAAATTATTAATGAACATCGCATTTAACGAACACTCGAATTTTTATTTCTACTAAATAAGAACATAATATTAGGAATAAAAATTTTATTTTGTTCTCGGTTTAACGAGCAAATGTAAAACAAAACGAAAATGAGGAAAAGCTTGATGAAACTGAAATTCTAGAGCCCAAAATGAAACACGAAGATGTCATTAAACACTTCAAAATTTGTATTAAATGTTCTCAGCAAAACAATGTTAGTAGCACAAATTTAAAAAGATATTCATTCCAATAAGCAGACTGTTTTTATACAATTTTTTTAAATAAATTATTTTTATATTATGCTGTTTTCCTAAATTTTTTCTTTCCTTACACATATTTTTAAAGAAATATTTATTTTAAATTATTATAATTTTAATAAAATATAAAAAACAGTATTCATATTTATTGTTATGAATAAAATAGACGGCGGTAATAATTTATAATTTAGTACTGGATATAACGAACAATTCGCTTTAACGAAAAGGCCTGACAACAATTAGGTTCCTTAAAAATTGTACTTAAAGTTTAGTACTTAAAATTTTAAAACTACATTTACAACTAAAAATTAATATTGAAACTCAACGGATAAAATAAAGTGGAATATGTATAATATTAAATTGCAATTCAATAGATATTCAAAATTTGAACTTAAAATTTAGTAGTTAAAAATATTAGTAATTATTAAATTTATTATTCGAGACTGGTCTCGATATCTTATTTTAAACAATTTCAAAAAGTTACTTTTTAAAATTCTTTGAAATAAATATATTAGTAAAAAATACATTTTTTAAATTTAGTATTATAGTATTAAATACTCCGAAAAATTGTTCTTAAAACTTATATGTACTAGAAATTTAGTACTTAAAATTCTAAAATTGAAATTACAACCAAGAAATTTTTATTTAAAGTTAGTACTGAAAATAAGAAAAATTTTGAATTTTAAATTATGTATCAATCAATGCACTAAAAATTTGTACTTAAAATTTAGTATTTAAACAAATTTAAATAAAAAATGGTTTTTAAAACTAAGTACTAAAAAACTAAATGCTCAAAAGTAAATGATAAATATTTTTATGTGTTAAGATTGAATGCCAAAATTTATTTAAAAAATTATTGCTAATAATACATATCTACTTGAAATTTAGTACTTAATTTTGTTTTAGTTAAAATTACATTTTTAAAATTTAGTACTACAAATTAAATACTCAAAATTAATACTAAATATTAAGCTATAAAATTTTAGAGCTGTAATATAAAAAAATTGTACTAAAAATATAAATTTAAACTTTAGTACTTAAAATTCCAAAGTTACAACTAAGGAATTGGCATTGAAACCTTCTGCTGATAGTAAAGAATAAAATAATTTGAAATTCAATCATTTTTTGTATGTTTTGAAAATTTACAAAAATCCATGAAAATATTCGCGATAATTTTTGTTTTAAAAGTTATTATTCGTAATCGATTACAAGCTGGCCTGTATGCACATACTTTTTACAAACATATTACAATCTTACTGCCTTATTCAAAAGAAATATTTTTTGTTTATCAAAGGTATATAGAACAAATTTTTTAAACTTTTTATAAAAGATTTTTGGTACGAATTTTTTGTATGCTAAAAATCCCTTAAACTGCATAATTATTTTTAAAACTCGCGTCGTAGGTGGTTGCCTCTGTGATTTTTTTGTAGACGTTGCAGTTTCAAATTTATTTTATAATTTTTTGCAAGTGTAACATTACACTCAGTTCCCTAAAATAACAATGACTTGACAATGGCTGAACAATTTTTTTTTATAATAGAATAGAACCAAATTACTCATACATAGTTGTGATGACAATGATGCTGAAAATGTCGATGACGTTAAAACTGAAGGGGTCGGTCGGTCAGGAGAGTAATTAAGATTGTTTATCGTCGTCATCACATCATTTTGTGACTTGACTTTTTTAATTTTTGTATGCTGTTGTATGAACTTTAATAAAAATGTTTGTAAATATATATTTTTTTTCTGCTACTTTGTAATTTCTTTATCAGTAATTAAAACAAATGTTTATGTCGAACGAACGAGATACAAAGTAAAACAAAATCTTGTTACTATGTAAAAACATTTTGCGATTTTTTGTTTTCTTTGAACAACATTAAAAATTCAAGTATGTTGTAACTAAAGGAAAGTGCAATATTAATTTTGGCACAATGACAGTCAGAGACCATGTACTCGTACGGCTTTTAAGATTTCAGAGTTGCTTGTTTTATATTGCAATTAGAGACTTTTTTAACATTTTATTTTTCTGCTCTCTATTATTTTGTTAACCTTTTTTAATTGGCATTAAAAAAGAAAACAATAACTTCAAGTTTCAAAATGGTACAGAAGAAGGCCAAAGTTTTTTACCATTGCAAAATTTAGCAGGAATAAAAAGTTGTCGGAAATAAATATATAAAGAGTTACAGCAAAATTAGAGTGCAATAACATCTGTTTTGAGGTCTTACTAAAATTTTAAAACCATTAATAATAATTTAAAATAATAACTTATAATATTAGTTTTTAGTACTAATTTTTGCGTTGAAATTATTATTTATGAAGCCTATACTAGTAGTGAAAATTAATGCAAGTAACTTCATCCTTTTCATGCAATTTACTCTTATTTCCAGACACTTAATTAAAATTTTTTTTTTAATTTTTTATATGATATTCAGTACTAAAGTGCTGAGTGAATACATTTAGAAATGAATAACAAAATTTTAGAAACTGACTGCAGCAGTTTTGAGGGGTACCAATTGCTTATTAACTTACTTTTTATATAAATTTTTTAAGTTCTTGGTATGAAAAAATGATTTGTACTAAATTTTTTAGTTACAATAATTTTTTTATTTTATTAACGACTTAAAATTTTTAAAATTCAAAAATATTTTTTGGCTTGAGAAAAATTTACTACGACGTTTATTTATGATTACAGTAGTTTTCAGATTTAACGAACCTACTTGTTGTCAGGCGAATTGTGCCTTATATCCAGTACTAAATTAAACATTAATAGCTTCGTCTATTTTATTCATAAGTATGCATACGGTTATTTTTTTAAATAAATTTTTACCGCAAGTTTTGACATCTTAATAATTAGCAGCTATTTTAGGAAATTATTTTTTTTGTACTAAATTTTAAAAATTAAATTTTTTCTAAAATTTTTTTAAGCACTAAATTCAATGTATAAATTTTTGGTACTTCGTAATTTATGATTTTCAGTTATATTACTTTTTATTTTCAGTACTAAGTTTTAAAAAATTTTAACTATTGAATTTGTAGTACTGAATTTCATATACATATGTTTTATGTACTGTTTTTTTTAATATTACGGCATTCAGTATTTATTTTTTCATATTTATTATTTATTGTTGTGTATTTAATTTTTTATTACTAAAGATCTGAATATGTAATATTTGTTTAAAAAAAATTTTTCTAAAAAAATCTTTTCAGTTTTGAAAGCTTTAAAAAGTTCTTATTTTAAAAAACAATAAAATATTTTATTAATTTTTTTAGTGCACTAAATAAAACAAACACAATCATAAAAGTAACGCCTCTCAATTACACGCCCCAAATACGAGGGCATTCTAAATTGATTTATTTTGTTGTTATATTGAAAAAGCAAACAACAGTTTTTTTTTAGATATTTTGTTTGTTTTGTTTTATGGCTCAAAACAAATCAAATTTATTAGACAAATGGTGACGCAAAACAAAATAAATTTTAGCTTGTAAAATACAAGCAAACCGGCATTTAGGCTGTTTTTTTCTCTGTTTGGCCGGGCCACCCACATAAATTTGCTTAATTACAAATGAATATTTAAACACAGCATTTCGGAGGTCCAATCAATATAATTTGAACTAATGATTATAACTGGTCTTTTTGTTTCCTTGATTATTTAGAAATAAATTACAAATTTTTGTGGTTTTAACACCCGCTCAACGATATATAAAATTTACAAAAGATATTTACATTTACATGAAGACTACGATGTGCTTGTAAGAGATACAGATGCTGCTATAGATAATTGATGGTGCGTGTAAGTGTGTGTGTGTGTTAATAGTCGTGAGGTATCTGTTGAACATTAGCATCATATTTCATTTGCCATGCAACTATCACCCAACCAATAAGCATTCAACCATTCATTCAACAATTCCTTGCCATCATCACAAATCATCTGAAAGACCATCAAAATCAAAATTTGTTGATCAAATGTCATTCGTAGCAATACTGACTACATTCACTTCTTTAATTCATTAATCCAATACATTTGTACGTACACAGCTGGGTGAATCAGTAAGATTTTTTGCTAAAGTTGCATACAGTTTGCCAACTAAATGTTTACAGGAAAAATTTGGGTTTTGAAAAATGTTTCATTTTTTTCAGCACATTTCTTTTCTCTGTTTGCTTCTCACTGGAATACTTTCAAATACATGAAGACTATAAATAATATTACTTTTTTATTTAGTCCCTGTCCCAGCATGTCGAACGTTATCGTTCAGAGGATTTTTAGATAAAAAAATAACTGAATTGCAACCCACTAAAAACATATTTTATTTATTGATTTATTTGTTTACTTATATAAATAAATGAACTAAATATGTTTTTAGTGAAACGCCAAATCAGTTGTTTTTCTTTCACATTTCTACACACAGAAAAAAAACCCAATGTAAAATCAACATGAAGAAATGTTGATATCAAGTCATTTTTAATATGTGGAAAAACTAAAATTGAATTTACTTTTAACATTGTTTTAAGTTAAATCAACGGTTAAAATTATTAATTTAGTATTAAAATATGTTGATTCAAAATTAATCGCATTGAAATAACATTATACATTTTAAATTTTACCTTTTACAGAGTTAAAATAACATTAATCAATGTTTAATTTTGTAAATTCCGTTTTTGTAATTACAGTTTTTAAAGTAAAATTAACATTGCATATAGTTGAAACAAGATTAACTATTGTAAAATCAAAATTTTTATAAATATTAAAAATGACATTGGAATACTTTGAAAATTTTTTTGTCAATTTTATATATTAACAAACGTTGGCTTATGTTAAATCAACATGTTAAAAAAGTTAAATCGATGTTAAAAAAAACATTAAACATGTTGAACCAAAGTGGAACATGTTGAAACAACGTGAAACATGTTGAAACAACGTGAAACATGTTGAAACAACGTGAAACATGTTGAATCAACGTGAAACATGTTGAAACAACGTGAAACATATTGAAATGAAATTAATTCATGATAAAAGAGAAAAAATTCAAAAAGTACCGCTATTTAATTTGAAGACTGAATTATTATTTTTGTTGTGTTTTTAAAACTTTTTATGTTTAAAAAATAATTTATTGTTTTAAGAAAATTTGTTTTGTTCAATAGAAATAAATATTTCTAAGGCAACATAAGCATTAATGATAAAACTATGAACTCTCAAAGAAAATATTTGCTTAAAATTAAGACATTTAAATTTTAGCACTATGTTTTAGCACTCAAAACTTTTTTTAGCTACAAAATTTTTTTGATTCTGGTCACACTGATTCTGACACCATCACTAGCCGTCATTATGTGCTTCATTATAATGACATTAATGTGGTAAATGATTGTTTGTTTTGTTGGCACTTACAAGCGTTCGTACCACTGTTTACAGGCAGACGTTCGAGCGAGTGCAGTTGATTGAACATGTGTAGACACATGTTTCGGAATACGTTCGATATTCAATATTATTTTCAATTGCAATTCACAGTCATATTGTTTAATTTCTTTATTCATTTCATATCTTTTCTGTTTATTCATTTATCGTTTTTTATTAAAGGGGTTAACGAACGAACTCACAATTCTTTATAAATGCTGCTCTCTTTTTTTTGTGTTCTTCATAAAGTTGTTTGATTTATTGAAAATTGCTTCAGTTGTATTTTTAAACAATAATCTATTATGGTTAAATATTTATTTGGTTTTTAGATAAGATTGCAGTGTTTGCATAACGCTGATAAGTTACTGTTTGTTTTTTTTCAGGGAAAGTTACAGAAGCATTTTGTTATTTTCATATTTTTGATATAAAATTAACAAATAAATTGCAAGTTATTTCAAGGGGCATTGCTGGCAGATTTAATGGTCTACCTCTGGTCAGCTGTTACATATCGCACAATACAAATTTTTGATACGCACAGAAGCTGCTCGGCAAATCTATTTTTATTCTGTGACACGCCTGTTTACCTCTAACGAAACAACTCACAGAGGAATATTTGAGCCAAAAAGCTGGCCAAAATTATTAAACGTGTTTTTTGAATTGAAAGATTGAGTTTTTTGATAGTTCTAGGTGTAATTTGATATGAAAATCTAGTAGCAGTTTTTTTGCTGTTTTTACAACAAACTCCCTTTTTCGCACAATTTTCTATTTAAAAAATGCAATTTCTCATCAATAGTTCTATCATGACTACAGTTGGGTAGTTCACGAAAGAACTAGATCAATTGAACTACTCATATAAATGAACTAAGGTCATATCAGAGCTCACTCATATTCTGCTCCCTAGTTCATATTTATTTTTCGTTCATGTTTCTTTTAAACTGGCATTTCTTTTTTGCTCACTCTCAAAACAATCAGATTATACTAGCGTTTTTTCCCGGGAATTACCGTCTCGGGAAAAAAACTGATAAATTCCTTACGAAAACAAAACTATAAAATAATAGAAAAATTAAAGAAAACATTTTCATAAAGCAAAAAATCACGAAAAAAAAACTACGCCAAAATGCTAATCACGCACGCTCACGTGATGGAAAAAAACTGATAAATTACTTACGAAAAAAAACTATAAAATAATAGAAAAATTAAAGAAAAAATTTCTATAAAGCAAAAAATCATGAAACAACTACGCCAAAAAGCTACTCACGCACGCTCACGTGATGGAAAAAAACTGATAAATTTCTTACGAAAAAAAAACTATATAATAATACAAAATGAATGAAAAAATTTCCATAAAGCAAAAAATCACGAAACAACTACGCCAAAAAGCTACTCACGCACGCTCACGTGATGGAAAAAAATTGATAAATTTTTTAATAAAAAAACTATAAAATAATACAAAAATTAATGAAAAAATTTCCATAAAGCAAACAATCACGAAACAACAACGCCAAAAAGCTACTCACGCACGCTCACGTGATGGAAAAAACTGATAAATTTCTTACGAAAAAAAACTATAAAATAATACAAAATGAATGAAAAATTTCCATAAAGCAAACAATCACGAAACAACTATGCCAAAAAGCTACTCACGCACGCTCACGTGATGGAAAAAAACTGATAAATTACTTAAGAAAACAAAACTATAAAATAATAGAAAAATTAAAGAAAAAATTTCTATAAAGCAAAAAATCATGAAACAACTACGCCAAAAAGCTACACACACACGCTCACGTGATGGAAAAAAACTGATAAATTTCTTACGAAAAAAAACTATAAAATAATACAAAATGAATGAAAAATTTCCATAAAGCAAACAATCACGAAACAACTATGCCAAAAAGCTACTCACGCACGCTCACGTGATGGAAAAAAACTGATAAATTACTTAAGAAAACAAAACTATAAAATAATAGAAAAATTAAAGAAAAAATTTCTATAAAGCAAAAACTCATGAAACAACTACGCCAAAAAGCTACACACACACGCTCACGTGATGGAAAAAAACTGATAAATTTCTTACGAAAAAAAACTATATAATAATACAAAATGAATGAAAAAATTTCCATAAAGCAAAAAATCACGAAACAACTACGCCAAAAAGCTACTCACGCACGCTCACGTGATGGAAAAAAACTGATAAATTTCTTACGAAAAAAAACTATAAAATAATACAAAATGAATGAAAAATTTCCATAAAGCAAACAATCACGAAACAACTATGCCAAAAAGCTACTCACGCACGCTCACGTGATGGAAAAAAACTGATAAATTACTTAAGAAAACAAAACTATAAAATAATAGAAAAATTAAAGAAAAAATTTCTATAAAGCAAAAAATCATGAAACAACTACGCCAAAAAGCTACACACACACGCTCACGTGATGGAAAAAAACTGATAAATTTCTTACGAAAAAAAACTATATAATAATACGAAATGAATGAAAAAATTTCCATAAAGCAAAAAATCACGAAACAACTACGCCAAAAAGCTACTCACGCACGCTCACGTGATGGAAAAAAATTGATAAATTTTTTAATAAAAAAACTATAAAAAAATACAAAAATTAATGAAAAAATTTCCATAAAGCAAACAATCACGAAACAACAACGCCAAAAAGCTACTCACGCACGCTCACGTAATGGAAAAAAACTGATAAATTTCTTACGAAAAAAAAAACTATAAAATAATACAAATATTAAAGAAAAAATTTCCATAAAGCAAACAATCACGAAACAACAACGCCAAAAAGCTACTCACGCACGCTCACGTGATGGAAAAAACTGATAAATTTCTTACGAAAAAAAACTATAAAATAATACAAAATGAATGAAAAATTTCCATAAAGCAAACAATCACGAAACAACTATGCCAAAAAGCTACTCACGCACGCTCACGTGATGGAAAAAAACTGATAAATTACTTAAGAAAACAAAACTATAAAATAATAGAAAAATTAAAGAAAAAATTTCTATAAAGCAAAAAATCATGAAACAACTACGCCAAAAAGCTACACACACACGCTCACGTGATGGAAAAAAACTGATAAATTTCTTACGAAAAAAAACTATATAATAATACAAAATGAATGAAAAAATTTCCATAAAGCAAAAAATCACGAAACAACTACGCCAAAAAGCTACTCACGCACGCTCACGTGATGGAAAAAAATTGATAAATTTTTTAATAAAAAAACTATAAAAAAATACAAAAATTAATGAAAAAATTTCCATAAAGCAAACAATCACGAAACAACAACGCCAAAAAGCTACTCACGCACGCTCACGTAATGGAAAAAAACTGATAAATTTCTTACGAAAAAAAAAACTATAAAATAATACAAATATTAAAGAAAAAATCGGTGTCCATCTATAGTTAAAACACAATGCAATGCAAATTTCCAAAGAAATAGAAAACTATTTTTTTTATTTCTCTTCCCAGAACGAAGTTCTATTGAGCGTTTTCAACTCTACCCACTTTCTTTGTTTTATAATGTCACATAAGATATTTTTACTTTCATTTTCCCGTTCTGCTAGATTGTGACAAAATATAATGCATTAATATTTTTCATTATTTCACTCTTTTAACTTATCTTTTCTAAAATATTTAAACTTTTTTTGCCAAAAAAAAAGTGACACTAATTTTATCAACAGTCAAGTGCTTGAACAGCATATTATGCTGATTTTCGTAATTGCGGTTTTTTAGTTGGGGTTTTATCTTCCGCTTGCAGTCAGTCCTCTTCATCACCAGTACGAGTTGGGGAGCGAACGACAACTTTGAATGTACATAGTTTCAACAGTAGTCAAAATTGGTAGTAGTTGCAGTTAATAATACACGACATCATACTCAAGCGTATTAAGCATAAATACTTGTTAGTTTAAAGCAAACACCCAACCAATTTATATAGTCTAACGCTCTGAATATAAATACAATGACTCGCAGGCAGTCAGGCAGGCAGGTATTTATTTTGCCAAAAGTTGGAGGCTTGTAACGTTTTGTTTATTGAGTTTGATAGATATGAATACCGGTTGTTAGTAACAACAGCTAAAAAAATAAATCCAATACAATTTTTAAGCCATAGAAGTAGAGGAATTTTGTATACGTTTAAGATTTATTTCAACAAAAATGTTGTTTATTTATTTAATGTTCACATATTTATGCTTTTCAATTAATGAGTGTGTGTGCGAGCGAATGAATTCCGCAGCTGAGTGCTTGAGCTTTTTAAACGAATGAAGGAATGAATGAATTAACCATAATCAAGCAACATTTGAAAACCAGCCAGTCGGCCGACCAACCAACCAACCAACCCACATTTAAACTTGTGATTTAATTTAATTTTGAAAAAAATTTATATTTTTTCTTTGTTTTAATCTTTATATTTTATTATATCTTTTACTGTGATTCTGTGCAGATAATGAATTTTATTCATGGCTTTAATGTTTATTAATGCCAAATGAAAATAAAAGTAAGAAATTTGTGGGATGTTTTTTTTTTGCGATGAAGGCAGCCGATTTTTCCAGTTGTTTTCCCCCACTAACTATTTTGTTTGTGGGCCTGAGTTTTGAAATTTCATTATCAAATTATTTTTTTATCTTAATGTGTATTTGTATGTAGATATTACTTTTCAATTACAGAATACATACATAATTGATTATTATGGGTATTTAGTTGATTAAAAAATTAATAATAAATTATATGTGCAGCATAAATCAAACATCAATCATGATTAATTACCACAATATTGCTCATTTGCTGCAACGTCATCATAACTCAAAGAAAAAAAACTTATTTTGCATAAAACAAGTTTCAAGTTTTTATTTTACATGCAACTCAAAGGAAAAGTAAAATAATATTCTACTCTCAAGTAATGAATTATACCAGATATTTTAATGAATTTTTTTAAACAAGATCACAAATTAAATTACGATATGACGATTATTTCGTTGCTGCAAATGAGCGATGTATGTAAATGTTTTTACACGATTTCAGGCGAATATATTTAGCGACAAAGTCATAGATTATTTGAGCCCATTTAGTAAAAAATTCAGGGTGTCCGCCGGGAAGGTATACTACTTTGTTTTGCCACCATTACAGATTACAGATTTGTATAAAAATTAGAGTTGTCAAACCAATTTTTTAAATATTCGAAAAAGGTGTTTTTTCAACTTCCCGGTTTTTTTAAAGAGACGAGTTATGAGTTATTTAACGAGCTGTTTTTTTGGTCTCGAATTATCCGATAAAAACGAATATTTTTGTTTAAATTGCTTTAATTATCAGCCCAATTATGAAAAAAAATTCCGCGGGAGATTTCTCCCTTTTCCCAAAAAGGGGCTGTTCACATATAATATGCGAACAATTAATATGTAAACATATATGTGAACAGCCCCTCTTTGGGAAAAGGGAGAAATCTCCCGCGGAATTTTTTTTCATAATTGGGCTGTATGATTTTTTTCATTTCATGCTATTACTTCTGCAATCAGGCAATAAGAACACTGTGCGTGTTATCTTTTCATGCTGAATGTCGTTAATAAGACAATGCCATTAAAGGGCCTTTCACACTATAATACATTGTATTAAGACTTGTCAAAAACTGTAATAATACGTACAGGGTGTCCGCCGAGAAGGTATACTATTTTGTTTTGCCGCCATTTCGGTAAACATTAGTCTTGACAGTTCATATTTGGCAGTCGTGAAGTAGACACGTGGCAAATTTGTTATGGAAAAATATTCGATAAACCAACGTGTTTTAATCGTTAAAACATTTTATCAAAATCAATCACCGATTACTGTGACTACTCGTCTGAGAAATTTACGTGAAATTTTTGGGAGAAACAACGTGCCAACAAAACGCACTATTTATCGTGTAGTGAATGACATCGAAGAAAGAGGATCTGTAGGTGATAGGCCCAAGCATGGACCGTAACATACTGCAAGATCATTACTGCTGCTCAAGAAAGTGTTCCAAACAATCCATCAACCTCAATTCGACGTCGTGCTTAGGAGCTTGGTCTTCAAAGAACAACTTTGGCTACAATTTTGCACAAGGATTTGCATTTGTTTCCATTTAAGATTCAGTTGACGCAAGAGCTTCTCCACAAGACCATTTACGAAGCCGTACAGATGCCAATAGGATGTTACAGCTCGCCCATGACAACCCACCCCGATTTTCATGAAAAAATCATAATGAGTGACGAGGCACATTTTCATTTGAATGGATGTGTGAATAAACAGAATAGTCGGCTCTGGGCAATGGAAACCCCTCAAATTATTCATTAGCCACCTTTGCATCCATTAAAAGTGACCAGTCTGGTGTGCAATTTGGTCAGGAAATAATCATTGGACCTTCTTACTTCTTTGAAAATGAAAACGGCAAAATGGTAACTGTGAATGGGGAGCGATATCGCGATATGATGGAAAACTTTTTAACGCCTCAACTGCATGCTTTGGGCTTTGATTAACATGTGGTATCAACAAGACGGTGCCTCATCGCATACAGCCAGGATTACAATGGAATTACTGGGAGACCTCTTTCCACAACAAGTTATTTCAAGAAATGGTGATGTTGTTTGGCCTCCACGGTCGTCTGATTTGACTGCTCCGGACTTCTTTTTTAGGGGATATCTGAAAAGCAGGGTTTATGCAAACATACCAGAAACGCTCGAGCAACTCAAACAAAATATTCGTGAAGAAATCAATAAAATACCGCGTGAAATGTGTGAAAATGTAATGAAAAATGTGCTCAAAAGGGCTCGCATTTGTGAGGCTATCAGAAGCGGACATTTATCTGATATTGTATTCCATACATGATTGCCGACATTAATAATTTATCAATATAAGATAAATTCTCTTTTAATCAATTAAAAATTATAAACAAACAAAGTCCGCCTTCCCGGCGGACACCCAGTATTTAGAAAATAACTTTGAATGTGTAAAAGATATTTTATAATAACAAACTATATATTTAATATATTCCATAGCAAATAAAACAAAAATATGTCACACAAATATTTTACGAACATTTATTGTAATTTTATTACAATATTCACTTAATTGTTGAATATTGAAAATAAAAGACCCACTCGCTGCCTTGACGGTGACAAGTAGGCTTGCCAGATCTAATTTGTCAAAAAGCTTGACATTGACCAAAAAAAAACTTGATTTTGAAAAAAAAACTTGACAAATAAAAACACTCATACTAAATATATAAAAGAGATTTTTAGTTTTTAAAGAAGAACTTCTGGATAATTATTATTGGGAAAATACGAATTGAATTTCAACTTTTACTCGTAAAAACAATTTTGCTGAGAGGTTTTAGCTAGTCTATAATAAATAAATAATAATTTTCATAAATAACTTGACAATTCTTCAAACACATAAGTTTTATTTAAAAAAAAACAATGAAAAACCGCCTGTATTATTCCACCATGGGTATATCAAGTCGGTTAAGCTGATAGAAGGTTGGCGCTCCGGTAAAACCCCGGCTCAAGCCGAATCGCCGCCGCCGCCGACGAAAAGTCCACGACTTGCTTCTCTGGTTCAATGTTGGCAATTTACTAGTGTTGAGTAATAGGGTAAATATCAGTGTTGGCACTTTTATAATAATTGTACAGAAAGTTATAGTTATTTTTTAAACTATAATTGCAGAAAAAAATATGTATCATATTAGTCCTTAGTTCTATTGATAGTAAAAATATGGGCTTTAGATTTGTTTTTTAGAAATATACACATACTTTTTTTAAGTATTATTAAATAGCTAGAATAAATTTGAGAAAAAAAAATAACTTACAAAAAAGCTTGACAAATCACTTTTTCACTTGACACTTGACGCGCATTAAAAAACTTGACAATCAGGCCAAATCAGGCCCTTCTGGCAACCCTACTGACAAGACATTTGAGTACAATTTGGCATTCTGGTGTAAAAAAGCTTATTTCACTATTCACTTAATTGTTGAACATCGAAAATATTTACTGCCAGTTCGCCGATATCGAAAGAAAATTTTCCTCTGCATTTAAAATAAAAACAAAATTTTTAAACAAAATTTTTCTTAACAGATTTACTCCTTTCTGCAGATTGCCAATTAACCGCACATCCTTTCTTTGTTGCTCTAAAGAAATCGTAAGACAAAAATGAAAAAAAAAAACAGAAAACACTAGAATTGAAACCAGTTTAAATTGTTCAATAATTTTGCTTTTATATTTATTTTCTTTTTTTATTTTAATTTATTATTAAAACGAGTAAAAAGACAAACTTATGGAAATAAATAAATAAGAAATAAAAAATGAAAAAATAAAAAAAGAAATTAATAAAAGCAATAACGACGACAACAATCATTTAATTGGCTTAATAAGTACCATCGTCGCGTCGCCATCAGCCACATCTTCAATATCATGATTGAACGCGATATTGTGCATTTATTGCTTGAGAAAATTGTTGCATGAAAATAAATAAATGTTTTTTCTTTTTTGCAGCAGCAAAGTTGCGCTTTTATGAACAATATTAGTGTTCATACGACTAAAGACTTTTCATTTTGTGTATTTTCTTTGGGATTTTATTAATTTAAGTGGTACTCGAAAGTGTGGAGTAGATGGAAGAGGCTTTTCTCCAGTCAACCAGTCAGCCATTCATTCATGCGCCACAACTAAAGCGACAGCATTTTGTTGTCAACATCTTCTTCGGTTGCAAATTTTCATTGTTTTTGGTCTTCTTGTAACTGATGTGATACGATGTGATGTGATGAGTCAAGTTTGATTATTATAGTATTTTCTTAAATGAAGTGTGTGTTTGTTTTCCTACAAACTTAATATGTGGTTTTAAGTTGCATGCCGCATGTAGTCTCACTGGTAATGCTACACGTAGTAAAACATTTTTATGGAGATCATTTCCACTCTAAAACTAACTTCATTTAAATAGAGATATTATTCAACTTGGATTTAAATTCTTTTTTTTTTTAATACACCGGAGTACTCAAACTTGTATTTGCTCCGAAAATCTTTGCAAACCTTTTTGCATATTTAACCTTTATGTGTTTCTTTATCTACGTCGCTTTAGTCTTAGCAACGTTGTAGTTGATTTTTTCTTTTTCTTTTCTTAATAATTTTTTTACTATAAATTTAAAATATTTTTCGACGGCATAATGAAAGCCAAAAAGCATATAAAATTGCTTCTTGTGCGGCTGCAGCGAAATTCACATACCCTTCTTGCTCTTCATAAAATAAGAAAAAACGCTGATTATATTATTTTCATTACGGTTTTTTGCTTTGAGTATGAGTTCATACAAGTTTTGGTTTAAGAGTTGCTTTCTGTTCCTGGCAGTTTCTGTAAAAAAATATTTGGAATTACTGCTTTTTCTGCCCATCGTGAATCGAAGTTTTTGTATGAGAGTTTGGTTTAATGTTCTACGTACGATCAAATTCGAAGGTTTTTAGAGAAATAGCTTAAAGTCCATTAACAAAATATACATTCCCAGCAAATGAGAGTAATGAGTTAAAATGCTGACAAACATGTGAAGTGCATACTTTTTATTACTTCTAAATAGGCGTTTTAACGCAACTGGAGTACGCCTAGTGGTGGAAATTCGACCTCCAGTTTAGTTGCATTAATTTAAAGAGAAAAAACTACTTAATTGTTCATTCAATTCCCCTTGAAAAAAGCAAACAAAATAAAATTGCATACAAATACGAACATTTATTTATGTTGTAAATATCAAGAAGTCAGAATTTTATCCAAAGTGGTCTAAGGAGTCGACGCCATTGCACCAGTAGTTATGACGCTCACTTGCCTTTGCATTTCCTCTTGCATTCTATAAGGGGAAATGGACCTGATGATCGTCATGTTCATCATCTCTCCCAAGGCCTAGAAGATGTTTAAGCAGCTACGGTTATTGTTGGATGTATTGGCTGTTATTTTGATTTTACGACAAAGCCGATTGTATGACTTCCGGGTAGAAATTTACCTTAATTCTGCAGCATGATCTTGTCTTTTTATACAACTTTATTGATAGTAAAAAGGACTTAACTCACGTCAAGGTTTCATCAGAATGAAAATAGAGCTACACCATTTGGTGTGCCCCTTATCAGGACGTTCCATGTTTCCATTGTACTGATTTTTATGTTGCAACCAATTCTTAAACTTACGACGAAACCCAGAATAAATGAAACAAAAAATGCTGACGAAATGCATTCGACTTCTAAATAATATCCTGTTCGGGGAATTTCTCATGTTTGCGAACAGAATTTGTTGCCTGAATGTTATCCTTAGATATCCTTGAAAGATGGACGATCTATAATCTTTAAATAAATTTTATAATAATTACAAACCGCATGATAAACGCACATGTAGAACAAATTATGCAGCAAGCATAAGAAGCACACATTTACAATCAGGCCCCATGATGGTGGCCAACAACAGTCAGTTAAACGAAGTGTTAAAAGTTGTTTAAACCACATTTGCATTTTGACATTTAACGCCCACGCTCAAAGCGTAAACGTCAACAGCAGCAGCTTTAACACCAACAAATAACAATTTCAAAGAGAAGAACAAAAAACAAAATGTTGTTGACCATGCGTGACTTAGAGAACAAAATAATAATAATAAAAAAAAACAATAAAATAAACAAATTTTAACCGACAACAACAAATACAGCGGAAGTTTTTGTTTGTGGTATTTAATACGAATATGCATGCAGCGTAAATGAGAATCAGAGACTGGATTTCTTCCACCGCATGTTGAACAGAATTAATGGTCAGTTAAAGTTACAGTACTCATACTTATACATACATAAATGCATGTACATACATGCACATTCATGCATGTACATGCATAGTTTGTATTGTGCAGCTTTTCTTTGTATTTGGATCGGAATATGTAAATAATGCAATGTTATTTTATCCCACTGAAAGCCAGCAAAGCAGTTTTTACAATTTTTTAATTAAAAAAAGCTAAAATTCAAGGCTTAGCTTTACAGTAAAGGTTTAAGAGATTTTAAGGAAAAATTCTATGCTACAACTTCTTAATAAATAAAATCTGTAAAACACCCCCCAAGCACCCAACAATTTTGTCTTTTTGTCAGCGCCACAGAAGGCGTTGGTCCGGCTCCTCATCATCGACGAAGCTGGCATTGCCTTGCTTTGGCCACCATGGTCTCGTATCTCTTTTTAGTGAAGACCACGGAGTCTTGGATGTCTTGACAAACTTGACAATACGAATGATGCAGAAATACTATTTTTTGGGGCTACTTTTACGTGCAATTTTCAGAATCGAGTCCCAATTGTGTTGCACTGTGTAATCCACTGAATTTCTTTAATGAAAATAAAATTTATTGCAACTGGCTCATGGGTCTTCGATATGAATTCAGGATTTGCAGTCGTTAACGACAGTGCAATAAATCAGATGGCAGTCAGCGTTGACGATGGAAGAGTTCCAGTGGTATTCGGAAGGAGGACTAATGTGCTAGATTCTCAGTGAAATTGCGTCGCTTTACCTGCTTTGTTGGCCTTAAGTGAGTTCTACAATGTTACTCTATTAACACGCTGTTTAAGTGGATTAATGAGTAAAACAATCAACTTTAAAACCGAACCTCCTTCAATTAAATAATAATAATAAAAATTATCTGCAATTTTAATATCTTTACAACAATAGAAAATCAGATTTATTACACACAAAATACGATTTACGAGACAATATTTAAGTGCCACTTTGAAGTGAGAACAAATAAAAAAATCTTTTTTAAGCAACAACTTTTGCAAATTTGTTTATTTTGGCGGACTTGCAACTGCGTATCTGGTAAAGTGGCCTTTTTTGCAGTTGTTGGGAGAAGTTTTATTTATTAATCTTGTTTTTCTCACAATTTTATTTAAATAAAACAGACAATTCGTTGTAGTTTTTTTTTGTGGTAGTTTACGAAATTCATCACAAGCATTTATTTATTTTCTGATCTTTTTTTTTTGACTTCTTATTTTAGTGTTTTTTATTTATGCGAATATGGAATTTAAGTTTGCATACGTTGTTTATTTCTTCTTCATCTACTCTGCATGCACAATTAATCATCCTTTTGGATTTAAAAGTGCAACGTTGTTTGTACGCATAAAGTAGCAGTAACTGCAAAAGTTTAAGCATTGTGACTGCATGCAACTTTTATCAACAACTTGGATGAAATTCATAAAAATGCCTGAGACAATCACCATAAAATTTACTTCCTCTTTTATACGTGCATACAGTATGAAAATAAATGTGATTGGACCGAATGTCGGTGTTTGTTTCTTTTTTTTTATGGCCACCCTACATGACACTTTTGGGGCAGCTTAAGATATGCGAGCATGAGTTAGAAACTTTTTATGTTTACAGTCAAATTCTTATTTGTCAAACTCCTGGAAAATACCGCTTAAAAACCTAAGAATTGTCTGTTTGTTTGTATATATCATTTTTTGTTAAACACGTTTGCTCGTAAGTACGCCATTTTGTGTTTTCCTACATGTAAAAATCTGTTCTGGCAATACTGTATGTTAATAATAGCATACCCTAGGGGTTGACATACGCTAGGCGATTCAAATACTTAAAAAAAAGACTTAAGAAACAAACTTAATGTTAGGTTTTTTTCGTTATGGATTTTCTTGATTCGCTCAAAGCCCGCGATAAAAGCTATGCAATAGCTTAAAAAATTATTGCTATCGCAATCGATTTTGGACAATAAATTACAGATTCTTTGCAAATACCCATCGTCATTGTTGCCATGAGGAACTTCATTATAGTTGATTTCTTTAGTCCCGCTTTTCAACTCTTAAAAATATTTTCGGAAATCATCATTGTTGCCATGAGGATCTTCATTATATGTAGTTGATTTCCTAATTCGCCTTAGTCCCGCTTTTCAACTCTTAAAAATATTTTCGGAAAAACAGTTGTTTTTCTTTTGGCAATTTGAAAGTTATTTTTCGTTTAATTCTTCCATTACAGTTTCTGTTTGATTCCTTGTCCTTGCATTGCTGTTCTTATGCATTTCTGTGCTCTTTTCTTGATGATGGCCGTGGAACGTGTTTCTTCTGTGTTTGAATTGTTGACGGCAATAACGGCGTTGGCGGCGGCGACGTCTGTGTATTTGGTTGCTTTATTTCTTTGATGGTTTTTCTTTCTTTGTTTTTTTTTATTTCTCTTCGGGTCTTTCATTCAAAGCTTGGCTGATGATGACGTGCATCTTTTTCCGAATGAATATTATTATCTGTAAGTTGTAGTTGTTTTGCTGTAATAAGTATTAAATGGGAATTTTCTTGGGCCATACTATTCAGACTAACCAAGCAGCAAGCAGCCACAACTAACCAACCAATAACAATCAACAGCATCATAAAGCTGCTGTTAGCTACGAGTTTGATAACGACGATGATAATAATCATCATCATTATCGTCATCATCTGCCATAAAATAAATGATGTATTAAAATTCAAATCAACTTCCACTCTGCATGCAAAAAAAATTTATATGAATTTGTAGTTGAATTGTTGTAAATGAATGTTTTTAAAGATCCAGTTGCGCTACATATGTATGTATGTATGTACATATCTTTTGTCTTCATTTACAAATTTATTTATTTATGTATGTATGTTTTTTTGTCTTTTATTAAACCATTATTTGTTCAATTGGTTTGGTGTCTGGAGACATCTTAGATCACAATTTATTTTATTTTTATTAATATTATTACTGATGATTCTTTAATGAACAGCATTAATTGTTTTTTTTTGCTTCGTAATACAAACACACACATACACACAGTTATGCACATAAGCCTTTAAATAAAGCTTGAGTAGAAAATACATACAGATATTTTTTAACTTCGGAATTTAAAAAAAGACTTCAAGAATTTTATGCAAAAATTAGGGATGTCAGATTAATGAATTATTTAAACTTTCTGATCGTTTAAAATCTGAAGAGTCGATTAATTGATTAATTAAAATTTTTGATTATTGAAGTCATCAAAATATTTGATAATATAAACTCATGATTAATCAACTAAACGTAACCACTACTTTTGCTTAGTTGGTTAGTGTGATTTAACTTGGTTTTTATATCACAAAATGAAGTCAGTTATGCTGCAAAATGCTATTTTTATATTGCTATTATATTTTATAATGGGAACCCATATTTAAAAAAAATATTGGAATTAAAGAAAATGCAAATTTAGCTTGATTGTTGGTAACGTTTTTTTCGGCAAATGTTTGTCAGATGTGACCGTACCTTTAGTGTGATTTTGAATATTCGAAGTCACGTTTAATTGATTAATCACAATTTTGAAATATCTACACAGAAAAAAAAATGCCGTACAAAATTCAAGTATTTTCTACTTATTTTGAGTACGAGTCGTACTCAAAGTTTTGAGTACAAATAACAATAAAATGTACTTTAATCAAGCCAAAAGCGGGATTACTTCAGATAAACAATCCTGGAGTATCTTAGAATGAGTACAAAATTCTTTAACCACGTGAAAAATCTTGAATCAACTAAAAAATTGAATTTTGGCACTTAATATTCCGTACTTAAATAAATCTATCTGTACTTGATTTTAGTAAATCTGGGTAATTACCGTACTTTTTACGCCGCTTGTGATTGACTTAAGTACGGATGGATTGACGTTTTTTTCTGTTTTTTTCTTTTGTTTAACCGATTTATTGCATATCTCTAGCGATAAGTTCTTAATAATTACGTACAAAAATGTTTTATCTCATAAATTCAAGGCGAATTGAAAAAAAATTCACAATACATCAGATCTATGTGATCTTCACGTGTTAGATCGTGTTAGAAACCTGAGATTAGTGTCTAATTAAGGAAACAAATTATAGTGTACGGAACTTATCCAGTGCATAACTAAAATACACTTTAAGCTTCTACCCTCGTTATAATAAAGTTTATTCATAATCCTTTTATCTTCACTGTCTAAGAGAAAGTGTAACATGTCTAGTTTAATGAAAATCAATTATATCAAAATTGTTTTATAAAATATTTACAATAAAAGAATGAACAAAAATATTTCTACAAAAAATACTTTGCAATGGGATCAGGATGAAAAGGTAAATTTTATTTTTTTTTTTTTTTTTTTTTTTTTTTAAAAAGAGAAGTAACACTCAGGCAATTAGTATGCCTACCAACCCGTAGGTGTGTTACCTTCTTTGGGAAAGGGATAGTGAGAGAGGACAGATGGTGAAAGAGAGAAAGCTTAATTTTTACAACTCTGATATTGCGCGTTGTGTTAGTTTTTAGATCAGTGTTGCAGCGCCTCTGATGTCAAGTAGGCGCATTAAATGTGTTTTAAGCTGTTGTAGCCATTTTATTAATTATTTTACTTCGCCGGCGATTTTGCTACAATACCGACGAAGGAGGGCGCTGTGATGTCCGCTAGCATACACCAGTATCAATTGCTGCCAGAACTGTTCAGTGACCAGTGGCTATGCCTTCATCACTTAAACAGTCTGACAACAACAAATACAATCGCATACTAATGCACATCTGAAAAATGCTGGATGTTATGACTTGTCTGAAGCTGGGCTCGAACCCACGTTCTTAGACATTATTTGCTTTGCAGTCGACGCGCTAACTACTTCAGCCAACAGCACCGAATGTGTTTTAACGCGTTTTTTATATCAAATAAAATTTTATTAAATGACTTAATTTTATTTTTTATTTTCATACTTTATAAAAAGCACTATAAATAATCCAGTAAGTACGCAGTGCACAAATTCGTATCATTTTTACTTTTTTGTTTTCTCTGCTTAAACTGATTTCGTAATTTAATGAAATAAACTGAATAAATTCAACCTAAACTTATTTTCAATTCAATATCTTAAACATCAGAGAATTCAAAAATATTAATTGTGCAGCAGCATTTAGTTTTATTGTGTGGCATCGTTGAATCGACGATTATTACGCTGCAGGAAATGTCAATAGTGAAATTATACTCATTATCTATTGACGATGTCACCAGTACTGCTGACAAATTATACCCCAACTAATGTCATCTACTATTGACAATTACCACAGGCTTGTCCTACGAAATCTACCAGTAGACTGCGTCAATACTGATTAGGTAGTTCTTGTGGAACCATAAAGAGAAAATGTCAATAGTATGATTATACAGACTTACTATTGACGATATCACCACACTGTGGAAAATGTCCGTAGTAAAAATGTACTGATTCACTATAGACGCTGTCACCACCTGCAGGAAATGTCAATATAAAAATTATACTAACGATGTCACCAATACTATTTTATTTTAATTATTTAAAATGATATTTAAAAGTAAAATAAATTGGTAACAAAATATTGAAATGGATACACTTAACCCCATGCTTCCTTCAGAAATTTGCTGTATACAGCTAACTTTTCTCAAAACATTTGTGGTAAATTTTCTGCTGAATTGATAATAATTTTAAATTATTATTTACATTATAAACTACATAATTAGAAGACACATACATATATATGTACATATACATATGTATATGTATGCAAGTGTACTTAGCTAATTGCTGCTTTCTTACAAAATTAACTATTTATAATCCAATTTATAATTGACTTATTTGATATTCTGAAACAGAACAATACCAAATACTGACTGACGTACACTCCCAGGGATATCCCACATTAGTTGGAATACAAATAAGAACAATTCGAATGAAAAATATATACATACATATAAATTACATTTAAAGCAAAAAATAAAAAAAAATAAGACAAAACTCGAATATGACAACAATCTCATTACGAGTGGAAACATTCATTTCAAATAGAAATAAATGAAACGGGTAAAAAAATGCTCGCACTCCTATTGTAATTACAATTCAAGAGACAATATATATGTACATATGTTTGTAAAAAGTAGAAGAAAAAAAAAGAAACAAATAATCCAATCAAATAAATTGGATGGGTTTGTCGAAATGTCTGCATTTGTGTCACTTTCAATCCTTGCCCCTCCTAACCAACTTGCTGATTATTTAACAACAAGCTGCATACAGCAATTGAATTCGTTTATAGAATTTAAAAAATGTGTTGAGTTTATAACAACAAAAAAAATAAAAATATATGGAGTTCTTGTTGTTTTAACTACTTATTGGATTGCATATGAATAAAAATAATCTCAAAACACAACACAACAGAACACATGTTACACAGCAATGTTTGCAACACTTTGCAGCATTATTTTTATTATTATTATTTGAGAGGAAAATACTTTAAATACTTAAGCACACTCTTGGCTATATGCACGTTCTAACGCTGACAAATTAGAAAATATTTGTGGCTTTTTTGAACTGGCAACATGCTGGGACTTGTTCAAATAAATAAAAAAGTTTGGTAACCAAAATAAACATTTTTCCGTATAAAGTTTAAATAGGTACTTGGTTGCAATAGTGTTTGTGCGAGTGGCAGATACTTGGCATTTGATATATTTGGTTGCAATAATAAGAACATTTGATATAATGAAGCAAATTTTATAATTTTTACATAAAAAAACAGTTCTATTAAAACTTTGAGAGTCAGAAATAATTTATGTCGACCTAAAAACCTAAAAATACCAATAAATTTTAATAAATATACAAAGAACTAATTTTCCTATTCAAATTTTATAAGGACGAAAAAAAATTAAATCATTTTAATCAACAAAATTCCCCTTAAATATATCAAAAGGGAAATTTAAATAATTCATTCTTTGGGAAGGGTTTGGTTAAAAACTTAACACTTCAAATATTAGGCGAAAATTCCATTCTCTCAGAGGGGTTTTTTTAAGCCAAAGAAAATTAAAATAATTACCGTCAGTTTATGTTATTATACTAAAAAATAAAGTAATTTTTCAATTTAAAACGTATAAAGCTGAATTGAAAATAACTCAAAATAGTTTTTTACAAAATAAATTGTGTGCAAAACCTTAAATTTTTTTTATTCACTTATTTTTTCATGTAAATAAAATTTCCCAAAAGGAAACTTTGGAAAAAAGAGATGAAAAATCTCAATCGTTAAGATTTTTCGCTCAAATAACACTAAAAGTAATAATATAAACAAAATGAAAAATTTCCCTAAAATATCCCAAAAGGGAATATATTATATATACATATAAATATATATATATGTATATCTCAATATCTTTAACAACTCATTATTGGTTGTAGCATTCTCGGGGATTTTGGTTATCATATCCCAACATTTTAAACTTAATTTTAAAAAGATTTAAACAAAATTTCAAAAACTGAAATAAGAGATTAAAGTACGACTATATTAGCATAAATAAAAAATACATCTAGCTTTTTTGGGAATAAAATAATAAAGAAAACATTTTTTACACCTATATTATTTTATTAATGACTTCATTCTTTAGCAACTCTGCTACTTAAACACCAAATAGCTTTATTTTTGGCCTAGCTCTGCCAGCACGTTTTTGCTTTAGTTTTTTAGCTTTTTTTATTCTCTTTTTTTATTTATGTTTTATTGACATTGCTAAGCACTCAAGCACAACCATTTAAATCGCTTTGAAAAAAGTGCGCTTTTTTGTGTGTGTTTTTTTTAATTTTTAGTTTTTCTTTTGTTTTCTTTAATGTATTTTTCTATACATACATAAGTTATTCATTCATCACAATTCCCAACATTGGTAAAAGTTTTTTAAATACTAATCTAGTTAAATGAAATGACACACTGCATTCATACTGATAAATAGCTGGATAAATAAATAGTTGAGAAAACTAACAGAGCTTTTTATGTGCTCTGAGGAAAAAAAGTTTATTTTCAAGTTGAAAAAAGATAATTTCGCTGAAGTGCTGCTGGGTTTTAATTTCACTTTTTAGAGGTTGGAAATGGAATAAAGTGTGTAAAAAACAATTCGTTTATAAAATTTCCCTTTACATTCAATAATTAATTGTTCAACACATTTTAGCATAATAGAAAAAACTTTAAAAGTGTTAATTTTAATACCTCACTTAAAATAGATCAATTTAAATTTAAATTGTGACTTTCCAGCTGTGTGTATATATTGTGTACATTTAATTGTTAGACTGTTGTTAAGGAGCTAAATTTTTTCTTTTATTTCAACAAGAATATTTTTTAAATATATCACTTTAAAAAATTTCCCTTAAAATATCCCAAAAGGCAAATTTTTTAAAATTTAAGGTATTTTTAATTTTTTAGATTTCTTTTATATACAGGTATTACCAATTATAAATATAACTGCAAAACAAAATTTCAAATGACAAGTATTAAAAATTTAATCGGGAAAAATTTTTGCAGTTTATAGGTACCTATACCTAAAAGGATTTCTTCAAGGAATCATCAATGTGGCTATGAGATTTAAAAAAAAAACATAAATTTTTATGTACCTATTTATGTATGTATATTGAACTAATCCAATACATATAACACAGGTTTTAGGAAAAATATCTCTCCAAATAACCCAAAGGGAAAATTTTTTATACCTATAATAATAATACATATGTATTTGTGCATATTTTGAAAAAGAACTTTGTGTTGATAGATTTTTTATATAATAATCCATGGTAGGTACATACAATTAATAATAATTTTAATAATAGGTAATAACAATTAAAAATTTTACCATGATAGGTAGGTGTTAATCAAAGAAAAATAACTAGTTTTTAAAAATAACAAACCGCTACTTACCAATTAATATTGATGGCTCCATTTTGAGTTCGTTTAAACTGTTAGCAATTTTTATTAATTGCTGTTGGCTTTAATTATGATTAATTCAATGCTATATTTGATTGGTTTATGTATAAATCAATGTGTTTGTTAAATTAAGTATTAAATTCATAATGAATTTATTTTACAAAATAGGTAGGTATCACTTTTTAACGATAAACAAAATATTTATTAAGCTAATGATTTTTATTTTATTTGAATACAATTCATTAAAATCTTTGTTTCTAAAAATAAATAATAAAAATTTATTTAACTTTAGCACCACTTGATTATTTTTCGTAACATCTTTTTAATTAAATATTTCTGTATGACATTTGATGGATTTATGTACAAATCCATACCAGATTTATGCATGAACACATGTGCATAAGTATGTATGTACACATACATATGTACATACATATGTTCATTGTGAATATATATGTATATATGTATGTCTCTAATAAATAATTAAATCTGTTAAATGTGGCAAGCATTTTAAAATTGAAATACATATTAATATTTCCCCGCTTTAATCTCTTTACTTATTTTTATTTTATTTCGTTTTTTATTTGCATTAACAACAACACTCAATGTAAATACAATTTATAAACAATTGCATTGACAGCAACAACAAGAACAACACAACCACAAAACTAACAATAAATGAATGGGGGAAGAGGGAACACAATTATGACAACCAACACACAACCTCAAGGAATGTATAAAAAAACGTACACATATTTTATGAAATTTTCATTTAAATGCGTTATTTTTTTAGTTAATTCGTACACAATTTAATATTTATTAAAAATAGCAACAACAACAACAAACAAAATGCACTTGCATGCATAAATAAACAGTTGCAATTTGTATAAAAATTCAACAAGAACAACAAAATAAATTTAAGAATTTTTGTTTACATTTGAATGAATGCACTTCTCTTCACTCTTTCTTGGGATGTGGGATTTAAACGATAAATGAATTTATGACAACAAACAACAGATTTATGGTATATATTTAAGGTGATTTGAAATTAATTAATGTTAATTTGCCCACTTGTGTATTTGGAATATTGGTATCACATTCATTCTGCCTAAAAAAACCTTAAAAATTTTAGCCTAATAATTAATCACTTTGGATTCACATCCAATTTAATTTAGTTCGCAAAATAAACACATTAAAATAAGCAAATATATTACTTTCTTAAAGTTGTTAAATAAGACTCGAACAATTTTTATTCGATTAATTGTATGTTCAATTAATTAGTCATGCTTTGTGTTTCCAACCACAAAATAGTACGAGGTAATATAAGAGATATGTATGAGCAGCAATTTTATTTACCAGTCTTTATGAAAAGCCATGTAAAAAATTATATTATCCTGTGCAAAAAGAAACGCTGTATAGGTATAAAAGAATCTTAACCACAAGATAAAAACGATTATTCAACTTTGGTAATCAGATGATTGTTTACTCTTTGTCGCGTCCCCAATCTCTCTTGCACACACGCACGCACGCTCCATATCATGGTCTTACACCATCTCTCAGGTATGGAAAATTTATGTTTTGAAATGTTTGTTCAAAGAATTTCATAAAGTTTTGTTTATTAAGGGTGTTTAACTACTATATAAAATATAAATACATGATATATTAAGTTTAAAAGTATCGATGCTCATACTTTTCCACATTACAATTTACATATGTACATATTTATGTAGTATTGGAAAAATAATGGAATACCTACATACATACATTTTTTAGTATTTCCTTAAACTTTTATTAACTTCTCCATAAAAAAATTATATATATGATTGTATTGTACTAGTAACCATAGAAGTAAGAGTAGCGATTTTTAAAACTGGTTTTATGAGTTTAGGGCATTGAAAGATAAGCACGAATGTCCAGTGAAATTGTGAGACAATCCTCCTAGCCTTTGTTCCCCATATTCTGAAAACGTTTAGATTAAAAAAAAACTAACTTATCTGATACTCAAGGAATCCCCATAAGTGTTTTATACGATTCAAATCTATTACGAGCACTTCCTTTCGTGGAAACCGTGATTTCACATTTCTAGAGGAATGTTTGGGTTCATTGTGCTGCTTTGACTTCCGTCTACGTCAATGGCATTTTTTCCTAGGGAAAATAGAACATTTTGCCTTAGAGAATTGCTGAATACTCCAAAGCAGTCATTTTTATCCTCTACTTAGACAATTGGATTATCTGCAAATGCAGAAAAGATATACAAATCATTCTCGATCATAATATGTATTTCTTGGCAGGCAATATTCTGATGTTATCTCCTCTTTTACTGATATTTAAATTTTTAAATAAGTGCAGTAGTTTTCCGATTTAACGAACATTTGATTTAATGAACATCGCATTTAGCGAACACCGAAGTTATTATTTCTACGCAGTAAATACCATATGTTATGAATTAAAATTTTATTTTGGACTCGGTTTAACGACCAAATGTAAAACAAGATGATGAAGAGCTTGATGACACTGAAATTCAAGAATCCAAAATAATACACGAAGATGTCATTAAGCGCTTCGAAATTTGTATTAACAAAACAATGTTACGAGTAGTAGCACAAATTTAATGCTTTTGAGAGAGCTTAATAATGTCATTAAATCATTTCCATCCCAATAAGCAGACTGTGTTTATCCAACTTTTTAAATAAATTATTTTTAACTAAATTATTTTTGTATATCTAATTAGTAATTTCGAACTTAAATATTTTCTATTGATTATGCCATTGACCGCACGGCATTATTTGTACAAAAAAGTTACGCAGTTTTCCATCCCTGCTATCTTGTTTTAATACTCTTTGGTCTGAACACATGATAGAGAACACAAATATTTCCATTTTTCATAGAACATGCGTACCCCTCGTACGAACAAACAAGAATATCAACGGCAAATATACAGACATACTCCCCACAAAACCAAACAACCAAAACAAACAGAAAAGGCACAACTCGAAACATGAAATGAAAACAATGATAACGAAACAAACACATGTTGAAGACCGCAAAAACAACTACGAGCAATTGTTTGGTAGGTACTAACTAGACAACCGGAATTAAACAACAACTATGTACGAAGAAATCCAAGCTTGCACTAAGAAATAACCTCAAATTTAAAAAACAAATTATTTTCCAGCAAAGTTGCCAGACAAATGTTGTGGAGAGATCGGAAAAAAAAGACCTTTAATCAGCAATAGGTTATCGAGATATTTTAAACATTGTGAGTCTTATGGCAAGTTTATGACTTCATATTTAAATACCATTTAATTAATTTTCATTTAAATTTAAGTTGCATTTAAATACAGTTTCAGTTTTTCAGTGTATTGTTTGTATTTAATTACGAAAAAATGTGGCAGCATCACGAAATTCTCTCAATTTTTTTTGGAGAAACAGCTGTTGAACAAAATTAAAGAAAAATTTCTAATGTGAATTCTTTTTCACGCTGAAAATAACACCATTAATTGGTTGCTGCAATGTTTTAAAAGTGTAAAACAATTAAGAAAGATGATATAATAGAATAATATTAATAAAAGAAGTTCAAATTGCACCCCAAAAGATGTTGATTTTTCAATGGCAGCAAATTTTTTGTTTACTTTCCCTGCAGATAATATTGGACTACGTGGTCCATTATAGCTGAAACGGACTAGTTACAACATGGTCCGATGTAATGCAGTCATGGAGTATGTCATTTTCAAACAAGAACATATTGCTATACGACAATTGTTCGTGCTTTCACGATCGCACTCGTGGCGAACAAACTACTTGTGAGTGGTCCATGTATTAATGACATGGAGTAGTTTTTGGGTTAGTCCGATGTAGTGCAAACCTGGACTATATGGTCCAGTCCTAGGACATCGTAATGTTAAATAGACCATGTTTTCTACATATATTTGGGTTACTTTTGGACTAGTCCTAGTCCTTTATGGAGTATACTTTACATGCATGTTTGGACTAGTCGTGTTATCTGCAGGGTTGTTGCGCGAAACAACAACAAGGTAGCAAACCCATATGTTTGTGTATGTATGTGTGCACAACTTAAATAGAACTTAAATCAGCATTTAAATATTATTTAAGTTTCATTTAAGTTTGTACTGCAAAACTTAATTTCGTATTTAAATAGAACTTAAATATAAATACCATTTAAATACGAAGTCATAAACTGGCCCTTAGCTAAAAGTACCTATTAGAAAATTATTATTGTTGGGATCAGCGAATTCTATACTTCTATAATCAGCTGTTATATAAATTTATCAAATAAAATCATTAAAAATTAATAAGCAGACGTTGAGGGATGACACTGAGTATATAAAAAGCTGAAAATAACTATGTTTATAGGTACAAGCGTGTGTAATATATGTATAGTGGTGTGTTCGTGATTGGCAAGCGGTTTCCAAGATAATCGGCACACTGTGCAATACACAGTGTGTAAAGGCAGCATCCTAGTTACATAATTTATGTAGGTATGTATATTATTTATCGGATCACAGAACTGAGTTCATATTTTTTAAACGTTAAATCTGATTTGAAATTAAGCACGTCTATACAAACTAACAGCTGATCATTTGTAGTTCATTGGGAGGGTGTTAAACTTTATATCAACAAAATTTACCCAAATTGTTTGAACACGGAGTTTTTTTTTACATTCTCAATTTATTATATTACTCTGTCATAGATACTCACAAGGTTTTGGCAACAAGATTAAATTCTAATTCTAATTCTCATTCTAACAAATATCGAATAAAGAGAAATTGAGCTCTTTAAAATTGTTTTAATCAAGTTCAAAAATAACAGAGAGTAAATTTGGTTAATTAAACAAGATAAAATTCAAAGCAGGGCTGGATAATGCATTGCTATTGCACTGTTTTCAATACTTTATTAATTCATTATGAAATACTTGTACCTAAGTATAAAAGAATTTTTTCCGGCAGAAAAAGCATGAATTGTATTAAACTTTTATGCTAGTTTTGTTGAATATTTTGCCAAAATGATCGCCAGAGTGCAAGATGAATAAAAAATGTCCTTTTCAGTCGAGATTTTGTGGTTAGCAGTCTGGCGTTTGTTTGTGTTTCACACAAAATCTAGCTAAACTCATTGTCGACTGTGGTTGTGCTGACTGTTGAAACTATGCACCATTTCAAAATCTTTATTTTCCAAGCCTGATTGAAACCTTTTTTTCTTGTTCATGCTGTTATTTGCCTCAAAAAACCGTGCGGCAGATAGACGGAATAAAAATAACTTAACAAGACAACAAAAAAATTAAAAACAAACTACAAATACGAGTAAAATAATGAAAGAAAAAATTAACAAATAATGAAAAAAAACATCTGATAATGAAAGTAAATTGAAGATAACTACCAATATCAACCATTATTGTTATTTAAACAGCAAAAAAGAAAAGAACAAACAGAAAATAACAAAAAACAAAACCTTAACCAAAGAAAAAAAAAGATATCAAAAGAAAGAAATAAAAAACAACAACTCTAAAGTCTGTTTGCATGATGGAAAAATAACAAATGATACCTACAACTTGTGGTTAAGACAAAATTGCAAAGAGGCCACAATTTCGACTTAAATTACTTCAATATTTTAACCGGAAAAAAATTCCACGAAAAGAATTTTGTATTTGAATTGCAAGGAATCCTTTCAACTTTGAAAGAAAATGTTGGTTAAGCTGTTTGTGCAAAAGTACAAGCAGCAGCGAAAAAAGGTTTGACAAGTTTTTTTGCGTTGTCTTTTTTTTAATCCTAACAAAAAACGGCTTAAGATGTGCCTTTTGTCAAGGTAGTGGTCGACTTGACAGATAACTTTTGGAGCATGTGTAGGTCTAATGATACATTTAAGAGAGGCTTTGCCATTGAAATAATTTCGTCAAATCATTATGATGTAAATTTACCATACATTTCTCATTTGGACAAATTACCTCAATGCAATTGCCTTATTTTAAATTAAATCGAACATATAATTTTTCGAAATCTTTTTATCTATGCAACCCTGCGTAGTGAGTGCTACATCGATTCATTTGAAATGTCAAACTATATATGAAAACGAGAACTAATTACAACTGCTGCGCGGACACCTTATAGAATAACTTCATCAATTTGACTAAGAAAACTTGTGCACCAAATCACTTATAAAGCGCTGGAAAGAAAAACTTCGTGTAATTTAATTTAACCCATTTGATTTACCGTCAGTGGAAACATAATATGTATAAAGCAATGACACGGGTTCATGAAAAATTTCACACGATACTAAGCAATAAATACCAATTTTCCTGGTGAGTATTGAGATTTCATTATTAGAAACTAAGCCAACGTTTGGGAAAGACTACATATTTATTAGTCTGGGAGTCGCAGGCTCGATTATTGTTTAACACCTCTGTAATAGACAATAGTTGCAAAAAATCCATGTACTTTTCTTTTGAAACTCCGTACAAGCAAACGGAAATTTCTTTAAGAAATTTACCAACCTAAATTTCCGTAATTTATTTTACACACAGTTTTTATATGCACCTGAGTTTTCGTCCATAAAACTGTCAATAGAAAAGTACGTGCGTATTTTATTCTTTTCTTTTTAATTCAATTTTAATGTGATTATTTATCGAACTAAATTGATTGTTAATCCAGAGTGATTATTATTAGGATAAAGTTCTTAACGTGTTTTTTTTCTGTGCTGTCATGTATGGAAGTTGACATGAAATTATGTTATTTGCTCCATTGGATTATTGCCTCATATAGAGAAGAAAACATCTTAATAGAAAACCTTTAGAAGAGCCTTATTCAAAGTTGTTAACTGCATAAACTGTAGATTGATGCGTTTCCTGCATTTCTTATAGTTCTAAAATTATATATGTACGATAGTATACGATTTTTCCTAGATGTTTTATTAAGTTTTTATCTAAAACTTACGCTTTTTTTTAAATCAAGATAAGAAAACGTACTTAAGTATTAACCGATTAGAAGTCAAATGAAAACTGTCTATAATTTTTTAAATTAATTTTTATTTATTGATTGAAATAAGTATTAAAAAACATAAAATGGATAAAAAAAATTCGCATAACTTTCAACGATATTTTCAAGAAAGTAATTTTTTGATATTTTTAGAAAGTAAAATGACAGTCAAACACTGTTGCCCTCCTATAAGACTTATAAAAATCAAGAGGATTGTGGCAAAATTATAATTGCAAATTTAATCACAAAAAAATTTTACTGTGTAGACGTTCAAAAGAGAATTAGAGAAAATTCCACAAAGAAAACTTTCATAGCCTGAACCGAGATATGGGGATATCGCGGCACCCTTGCAAAATAACAACGTCACGAGCTTTAGTCTAACAATAGGCACTTAGATTAATTTTTTATTATGACCTTATTCACATAAGATTAATAAGGTTATAGTAGGTTCAATATTGGATTTTTATATGGGAAAACCGGTTTTAATGCACACATTAACCTTATTAATCGTTTGTGAATAAGGTCATTAATCTTCATTATGTATTTTAACATTTATTTTTTCAAAAGTTTTTTAAGAACCTGTTTTTTTATAGGCAAACAGGGTGGTTCTTTATTCAACTAAATTCACACTAATTTTTCAAAAATTTTTGTAGCGTAACCCTTTAAACAAATTGCCGCCTATTTGCCGGACTGCCTTTCCACAGGGAATTAACCGGTTTTTTCTGTTTCTTTTTGATTTTATTTACTTCTTTTTCATGCATAAATCAATGACAGAGAGTACGAGTAACTAAGCGAAAGACATAAAAAGTGTTTTTTGGGGGGGACTGGGGGGAGCGAAGTATTCAGTACATTTCAAAGTTACAGCAAACGACTTTTGTCTTGTAGCACAAACAATCAAACCAACTAACCAACAAAACAAATACAAGATACGATTCAAACTTCTAATTCACTGACTGGGTTTGAAAAATACTTACATAGGTATTTGTGTTTGCTAAAAAATAAGTGAGAGGTCAAGGTAAAGGTTTTTTTTCTTCTCACTAAGCAAACAATAAATATTTAACAAAAAATTTTATAAGCGAATATGCAAATTTGTGTTTGTACTGTTAAAATAAATAACAAAATTGAATAAAATTTGAGTCACAAATGGAGGGAGGTAGAGAGATAGAAAACAATACACAACAAATAAGCAACAGGTGAAGCAATAACATGCCTTCAGTTCGATTTACATAGAATTAACAACAAAAAGCAATTACATATTTTGTTGCTGTTGTTACTTTTCATTTTTTTTGCATTATTTTCGGATACAATCGATGACGCCTTATACACACACATTTGCGCACAAACACTATTGAATAGCAGAATAGCAACAAATAAACACGCACCCTATTTCAGCACTAATACATTTTATTGAATTTCAAATATTTATGTATGGCTGTATGTATTTTTATTTAACTGAAAACCGTACTTTTGGTATTTTATTTGATATTTTTTTGCAATAACTTTTTCGTTTTATTACTTTGAAATTCATTTATTTTCCATAAATTCTGGCTTTAGAACATTTTTTTCTCTTTTTGCTTTACACTACCCGTTCTATTATTACCGTATTTAACCGCTTTCTATTTCTTTTTTTCTACTTGCTTTTTGTTTTTCTTTATTATACCGTAGTTGTTGGTAAATGCAATAACAACAACAACAACAACGTTTTAACGCTAAACACTTAAAAACAACGTTCGTATTCGATCGCTTGCTCGTTGAGAACTAAATTGTGTTTAGTTAAGTGCAGCGTTTTCAAACTCCAATTAGTGTTTATTTAGCGTTTCATTATCTAAGTGTTTCTTGAAGCACTCTTTTTATAGTTCACACTTCTCTTTACTAAATGTATGTGTGCTTGTTTATACATTTATTCTCTTTTTATTAGCCAGCTACTAAATTCTGATAAGTTTTCAATAAAAAGGTTGCTGTCTATGCTTAGTTAAGGCCAAACTAACGTTTATTTTTATTTCTAGTTTTAACAGAGTGTGGCCAGATGAACTGTCACCGACATATTCGTAAAAGGGGAGTGTAAAACAACACTGTTTTCTGAGCAAACATGTGGCAGGTCCTTTCATTATGAAGTTTGTTTTCAGTTGTTGTTTCTTCGTGACTATTTGAGCCGGATTTTATATTAAAAGACCATGAATCAAGAAATCAAGTTTGCGCACTCAGTTGTACAAAAAAATGTTCTACTGCGCATCTACGTCATCGTAGAATACAAATGTGAAAAGTGTAAGAGATTTTTGGCGAAAAACTGGAAATAACTAAAGGTACGGTCACATCTGACAAAAATTTGCCGATTAAATTCAAAAAAAAAAAACATTAAATGTAGAGTCGGCAGCTTTATACCTACTCTGTTAACGAAATGGCATTTTAATTCACATGTTCGCAGTCTGTTTGATATCTGTTCATTTGGGACCACTGCAGTACATTGTTATTATAATTTCAGTTAGTTTCTCTTTTTCAGCGACACCGAATTTCTTCGGTAACTTGTTCATACATTATCTTAATTCTTATTTATATATAAAAAAAGATAAGCATTTTTGTTCTATTTTGTTGACATTTATCATCTTTTAACACATGTTTCATAAGAGAGCTCTACAAACAATTGAATTTTTTTTCATATTTAGCAGCTTTTTTTTCTTTTTTTTAAGACTTTGTTTTTTTATTTAACAAAAATAAACTAAAAAAAATTAAAAGTTGTGTAACATTGAGCCACTTACATAAATACATGCATCTGTACATAAGTATGTATGTGTGTGTGTGAGTGTGTGTGTTTATTAACAGTGTAAATGTTATAAAGCCATAATCTATAAAACAGTTAGTAAGTGACAAATATTTACTGAGTGCTGAGTAGAAAAAAGCCAGAGAGAATTCAAGAGAAAAAAAATCAAAAGTTCTAGGTATAATGTGTTTCATCTGGGGCTGAAAATGCATTGCAATTGTTTTGAACGATAAACAACTTTGCAATTATGAACTGCAGTGCAGAGTTTGTGGACTATAAATAGACACCAGCAGACTGTAAAGCATTTTCTGCAACGCTTAATATTTCTGAAGCACTTTTTGTCTCATCTGTTTTTAGTCTCTAGTAGTCTAGACTGCCGGGAGGTACTAAACTCTCAGTCTTCAATGACAACTCTAACGAGGCAGTGGAAACTGGTTCTGAAATCTTCTCCGAAGCTACAGGGTACGTATTTGCAGTACATTCAGAGGATTTTTTTCTTAAAATATATTGTAAATACGTACACTGTTGATAATGCTACGCTCAACGCTCTGATTTAGGTATGGTTGTTAGAATATCCAAGCGATTACCAATGAACAGCACATTGCTGAAGTCAGATATCTAAACTATTCATATTGCTGCAGAAAAACGGTCGCGAAAAAATACTCTCAAGATAAGAAAATATTGTTACAAAATTCAAATGTTAGATTCAAATTTAACGAACATGAGAATACAGCGATGGTTAAGTACAGTTTAATCAACCGTGTATGCAAGATTGGTAGCACTAAATTATACAACAACATCGTGAAATTGAAAATTATGGACATGAAAAACGCCGGAAAGTTCAAAAGAGCAAAAAGAATTTGCAAGATTGTTAGAGAAATCTGTATGAGAAATATTAATAGCAACTGTAACCTTCAGCAACATCGATGAAGACTACGTCTTCACGAGCCATCGACTTGAGCATGACATGAACATGACGCCGGCAGAGCAACGGTACTAAAATGTCCATGTTTTTGTTGCGAATACGTGTAGATGCTCCTGTGTTGAAAAACAATATAATTTTTAGGTTGTGCAATAGAGATAAAATTTAATTTTTTTACCGCTGTCCTTTGAAAATTACATTTCATGGCGTACATAGTTGCTCAGCCATATGCTCGGGCATGAATGTCAGAGCATGAATGAAACATGGACATGAGCGTTCTAGATTAGCCATATCCGATGCTCGACATGATGTTCATATCAAGTTCATGGCCAGTGGAGCCCCTAGTAATGCAAGTGAAAATTGTAGCTTGCTGTTTTAATTCATTGGCGAGACATCTATTAAGGAAGTTCCACTGTTATACTACGTGCTTACACATGCTAACTGACAAAGCTAATTAAAATATATGACGAACATAGTTCATAGTTCATTCTCGAACCGTCTAGAAAAAGCGTGCACTATAAAAAAGCCAATGCTGCATAGCAATTGAACTCAGTGGTATAAAAGCCAAAAGCATTGTGAATGTCTTCAAGCAAAGATAAATTACTTCGTGTATTTATTCTTAATGTGATATAAAAAGCATAAACATTAATCTATTTTTGTATTTATTTTATTTTTGACAAATTAAATGAACCGGAGCAAGCAAACGTTTACTAAAAAGGTCGAAGCGTAATAATATACATATTGCAGCGCGTATTCTTTATTATTAAATAATTCAGATCAATATATCATATTTTCCAACCACTAGCATCCAAACCTTATGAATGCCGTTGCAATAGGTTAACGTTCCGATATAATGTTAATTAGCTATTCATGTATTCCTTAAAAAACGGAAAAAAGAATAAAAAGTTATATTAATTTGAATGAACAAACGCAAACTGCGAATTCAGACCTGGATTCGACAATTTTCACTTAAACTTTTTAATTGAACAAAACAAACATAAACATACTATTAAACCTCTGCACACCTCCCTCCCATTAGCAAAGTACATTCTAATGTTTGCTCTCCACTTGTTTTTAAACAATTAATTGGCTTTTTCTTTTAATAAATTCTAAAAAATTAATTAACATCTGCTCTGCTACTTACTTATAAATTGACGTCTATATTCATCATATCCCATGCTTATGGGAGTCGGCGGTTGATATTGTACTAAAAAATCGGCATTGGCATAGTCACCCTCATCAGCAATGTCCTGATAAACAGGATAAAAATTAGGTTCCTCGTAGTAAATAAAATTGTTGTCAAAATAAGTAGGTTGCTGCATAATTATCCTTTTCATATACAATTTAAAACTTTTTTTTTTGTTTATTATGTGAACTTTTGATGTTTTCTAAAAACTTTTTTTATAATTTACTTTTTATAGTTGCTTGTTTTCGCAGCATAACTTGAGGCATTTATTTAATGAAGGTACACACACATTTGTTATTCTTTTTAATAAAAAGCCATAATAAATTTATTTAATTTTTTTTTTTGCAGTTGTGGCTTTGTTGTATTATACATTTGTTGTTGGGAAAGTTTTACACACATACGCTTTAAAACTTCTTTTTAAATTTCCTCTCACAGGCAGGCATACTTGTAGGCTGTGTGGATAACCTAAAATTTATTGCCTAATTTTTGGGCTCTCGTTACATAAATATTTTTTTCTTTCGTTTTATTTCTGGTTTTGGGCTTAAAATTTTTTTCCTTTATGCTCACAATTTTAATACAAAATACAATTATGAGTTACATTTAAAAATAAATTATCATTAAAATTTATTTTTTAGAACTCGTAAATTTCCAGATTATAATTTAAATTTCCTTAAAACTTTTATGTTTAAATCGCCCTCAATTTTTAAAAGCTTTTTTTTGGAACACATAATCAAATTATTATTATTATTTTTTTTATTTTAAATACGCCCAACTTGTTAACACGCTCTTAAAGATGCTACTAATTCGTTTTTAAACTTAATAATTGTCTCTAGCATTTCGAGAAAGTCGACTTTTCATACTTCTGTTTAATTAACTTATTTAAAAACATTTCAAAATTATTTTGCTCTGTCTAAATAAAGTCATTTATTTTTAAACTTTTTTTTAATTATTTGAAGAGCGAAATTTTTTTTAGGGTTCTTGTGTCTCTGTGTTTTATATAATTTTTTTTTTAGTTTATTTAATTCATTATTTTTCTTAAGCCCGCAGTTTGTGTGTATTTAATTTTGTTTTTATTCATTATCAATTTGTTTTTTCATTTTATTTTCTTTTTGTTCTTATTTCTAATTGTAATTAAACCATATAAATACAAATTTAGTTAAACAACAATATTTTCACGATTAAGTGCTCATATTTCCATAACAGTGAAGAGACAAGACGCATTTCTGCCTCCAGTATCTTATCGCAAATGTCATGAAGTTTTTTTAGAGCAACAACTACTAAATTATTATAAAGCTGAAAAATATTTGAAATACATATTTCGTAAATATTTTGGAGGGGCATGCTACATTTGTACAATTTTAATGATTATCTTGATTACAAAAAAAACAAATTACATGTTTTTTTCAATTTATTTATTGTATGAGTATCTTCAATACACAGGCATATCACATATTCCTATCGGGGTGGTTTTAATTTCTTTACATTAAAATTTCTATGTTGCAACATAAAAAACGAGCACAATCAAAAGAACTACTCAAGGCAGATCAACAAGGTAGTAGCGATAGCACAGCTGATTTACCTGACTAAATGTCAATTGTGTAAAACATGGCTGATGTCAAACTGCCAAACACAACAGCTTTATATTATGTTTGACATTTGTTAGAGTTTCTACTGTGCTAACAGTGCCACCCTATTTTGTACAAGTTTTGACAGTTACTCAGGTATTTTTACAATAAATTTTGTGTTGTTGTAGAATCGATCTGCTTTGGAACTACTGCAAAATTGTTTTCTAACATACAAAGCTCTTTTTAAGGTTTTCAATAACTTACAAAGCTCTTTTTAAATTTTTTAATAACATTCAAACCTTGCGAAAAAATACTTATTTGCAGCTCCTAAAGTTATGCTAATTTTATACTAATAGAAAAAACTTTGTTAAAATTTATTTTGACAACTAAAATTGGTTTGATTCCCATGAAATTTTTCGTTTGTAGGAGCTCAATTTTCTCAGGAACTGGCCACACGATTTTTAGCACGATTGGCTCATTTTGTAACTTAAGGTGCCTGCTTCCTTAATAAGTGGGCCTCATTCCTTGAGTGAATTTGTGGTGGCCAAGTCTATGGGGCTCCCCAAAATCAACATGAAGAAATGTTGATATCAAGCCATTGTTAATATGTGAAAAAAATCCAATTGAATTTACTTTTAACATTGTTTTAAGTTTTTTCAAAGTATTCCAATGTAATTTTTAATGTTTATAACAATGTTGTTTTTACAATAGTTAATCTTGTTTCAATTATATACAATGTCAATTTTACATGAAAAACTGTAATTATTACTACAAACACGGAAAATACAAAATTAAACATTGATTAATTGATTAATTTTAAATCAATATATTTTAATACTAAATTAACAATTTTAACCATTGATTTGACTTAAAAGAATGTTAAATGTAAATTCAATTGGATTTTTCACGTAATAACAATGGCCTGATATTTTACATTGGGTTTTTGTTCAGTGTGTACGGGGACAAGCCCGCAACAGTTGACGCACTGGAAGCCAATATTGAAGAGTTTATTCGTGAGATACAGGCAGATATGTTGGAGAGAGTAAACCAAAATTGAACCTAACCGCGGTCAACATTTACATGAAAGCATCTTTTAACATTGAATTATATGGATCGTGTTCTATCGGCTCAAATAAAGATTTCCTATATTTCCCTAAAATGTGATGTGTTTTTTTTTCTTAAATCAAATCCGGAAAGCTCTTCACCCCATTTGTGCTTGTACTTACAAAAACAATAATTCATCCTTCCATCTGTCAATGAAAACATCAATAATATTTTCTTTTCTGTATTTTAATTTTTCCATTTTATTTTTCATAGTTTTATTTTCGTAATGATAAAAAGGTATGACTATTAAATTTTATTTCTTTGCATACGATTTAAAATTTTTACACATTCATAATAAATTGTTCATAAATATTTTGTGTGATTTTTGTTTAATATTCGTATTTTATTTTTTTTGTCTTACATTTAAAAATAATTAAATTTTCAATTAAAGTTTTCATATGTATATTGTATATATATATTTAAATAAACATATTTTAAGATTATTTTTATTTGATAAAGTAATCGAAATTCAGCTTGTTCACATATACATATAAAAAGTTTTTTTTTCAATTTTTAATTGTATTTTTTGTTTAAACAACTCAAAATGTTAAACACAAAAACTAATAAAATTAATTTATGACAAACAATTGTAAATGAAATAAATACAAGAATAATAGCAATTTATTGCAGCTTTGTTTTTAATAATCTGCATGAATTGTTTGAATATTTTAAAAATAATAACTTGATATTTAGTTAAAACAATAGGATTTGTGCAAATAAATCTGAAGTGGATTTTTGTAAAATAAACAATCAAACGGAAAAAACGCAATTTTTTTTTTATTAGTGTTGTCAATTTAAAATTTCCTGTAGCGAGTTGTTGCATTTACAAGGGTCAGCTTTAAATGTTTGTTCGTTTATGGTGGGAAATTTTAAAACAAGGACACTAATTAGTTAACGGAAATATACATAAAAGGAAGGGGGTTTGGAAAGTGAACTTTTCTTTAAGTACTTGAAATCTGTGTGTTATAGAATTTTTTAAGAGAAAATTGCAAGTTCTACAGCGACGACTGCTTGAAGTCCCTGAAACTCACGCCAAAACTTGAGATATTTAGACACAAGACCAGAGTAGCAGACGCAAGACTGTCTAGAAGATACTAAATTAGCTGGACAAATTCACAAGCGAGAGAACAAGTCCTGAGGAAGAGATTGAAGATGGCAGCTTAGTAAGCTGTTAATCGCTCTATCCATGAAAGCGGTTGCGTATCCGCTCGTATGCTTTTTACTCAGCTAGACAACATTTCTGGGACGAGCAAATGCCAGTGATTACGAAACACTCAGCGATACAAAATGCCTCTTTTTTTAAATATAAATTCTTGCAAAGATTCGCTATAACACTTTTTTACAGAAATTATTTGAAAGTAATTTTTAAACAAAAGTACATTTTATTGGAATACTTTTCTTAAAACTCATCTTAATTAGCAATAAAATTAAGTACTTTTGTGAGAATACTTTTGGGCCAAACGGTACAAAAAACTTCCCATATTCAGTAGCAAATTCTCCAAGCAGATATTTATGGCGTTTTTTTTTCTAAAAAAAAGTGCAACATTTTTAGCCCTTTTTATTGAAAATTTGTAATATAATGATATTTTTCGAATAGTGAGTTTATTAGAAATTATTGTATCATCACTTAAAAGGCAAACTTTTTGTCTTAAGAAAACTTTGAATTGCAATTTTTTGATAAGAATTAAAAGAAATGTTACATGTTTTTTCTAGAAAAATTAATCGGCCTAAAGCTTCTGGTTTTAAACATTAAATAAAATTAAATAAAACTCAAAGAAAAAAGAAAAAAACAAAAATGGCGGTATTCAGTGTTTGGTGCAAATGGTCTTGCGAAAAAGGAAGTATAAATTATGGTACCTTTTTGTGCTGCTGTGTGTATTCTGTTGTTGTATTTTACAAAAAAGCTATGATATTTTGCATTTGCACCAAACACTGAATACTGCTAATATATTATTGATAAATTATACATATAATAAAAATATATTTTTTTTAATTTATATAATTTTCAAATACAATTAATGGAAATTTTAATATTTTTTTTCTTTCGCTTAATTTTAAAATTTAGTTCTTTTCATCATGATATGTATTGGTTGGTTGGTTTGTTTTTGATATGTTTGTCGATTTAAAGTTTTAATTTTTTTAAATTTTTAATTATAAAGTTTATAACATTATCTTTGGTTTTTAAGCTACATAGATTTTTATAATATTTTTTTTTTATAATAAAATACATCAAAAAAATTTTGTACGAGAACTGAAAAATAAATAAATTTATTTTTTAACAAAAAAAAAAAACTTTAAAAATAAATAAAAATATTAACTCTTTCATAAGTGGTTTGTAACTCTCATTCATGTTCAATTTTGTTTTTCTTTAATAAAATTTATTTACATATATTTCTTTCAGTGTAATAATTTCGTTTTGTATACTCAGTTGATTTTTATATGAGTTTTTGTGTAGGGTTTTATTTTTTAAAGATTTTCGTCTAACATTTATCTCAGTTAACATTTAATATATATTTCGTAAAATTTTAATAGTTTAATTTCTTTTAGTAACAGATTTTTGCATTTAGGATTTTTTGTTTTAAATAAATTGTAAACTTTTTAAAGTTTTTGTTTTTGATATGTGTGTTTTTTATTTTTTTTTTGGTTTATTAAAACTATTTTGCTACTTGTTTTATTTTTTTTAATATCATTTTTAGGTACTTTTAACTCCTTTTTTTAAATATCAAGTAAGATTTATTTTAATTTTTTTTTTCAAATTCTTAAGCTTTTGTTTTTTTTCCAAGTCGTAATGCTGTCGCTTGAAATTGCAAATTGTTTTTAATATGTGCAATTATTGTTTAAAATACATATTTATTTTTCATTTCAAAGGTAATATATTCTAAGTGGGTTTTGTTTTCATTCTCTGAGTTTTATTACTTTCTGTAGACGCTGTTCTTTTTTAGAACTTTCCATTTTTTTTCTATAAAAATAACTTTCATTGAGTAGGACTTTTCTTTACAATCAAATACCTTCTGTCAAAAAAAATCCTTTATTCCTAAACTTTATTTTTTAAGTATAATACGAGTAGTTTAATATTGTTAAAAAAAATCCATTAGATTTACTTTGATATGTATCGTTTTTTTTGGTTTTTAAGTCTAACTTCATAAGGAAAATGTTTTATCACGACATTAAGAATTCTATAATATTGAATAAGAAAATGTGTTATTAAACAAATTAATTAAAAAAATTTTATATATTAAAAAAAATTATATTTCAAATACATAAAAGAGTAATTAATATTTTATATATATATATATTTTCTTATATAAAGAAGCTTTTGAACACAAAAGCTTTGAAAGATTTTAATAATAAATCAAACAAAAAATTAAACTTTCTTTAGAAATTTTTATCTAAAATTTTGCAAAAAAAAATCCAATCAAAATCAAAATTTTTTTCATTTTGAATTTTATTTTATATAATTATTTGGCATTAAATCACGTCGTTTTTTAAGCTGGCAAAAATAATCGCTTTATAACTTTTATCTTGATAAAATGTTATTAAAAAATTACGCATTCCAATAATTTTTTAGGCCCGATGCTTTAAATAAATTGCTTTAATGCTTTTAAACTTTAAAATTTAAATCTTTTAGTTAAAGGTTTTTCAAACTACACAAGTCGCTCAAAAAAATTCGTTCTTCAGAAAACAAATTTAAAGTCCTTAATTTACCCACGACTCATTGGAAAAGTAAAAAAAACTATTCTCCTCTCAAGAGCTGAGTAAGAAAAAATATTTGTAAAAATTTTTTACACAAGATGAAGAATGATAAGGAGAATAATTCTGTGTTCTTACCTCAAAAATCACGTTTTGTGAGTTATGACGCTGTTTGAGTAAACGAGCGAAGTCATTAACAAAGTTTTCAATATATTTTAGAAATAATTTTAAAATAATTTGTAGTAACTCGAACCTCGTGATATTTTTCACACCGAACACGAAACCAAACAATTTTTTTTTATTGAATAGAAGCAATTTACAATTTTGGCGATTTTTTTATTCAATGGGCGCGTTCATAAGACGTAGTTAAGTCTTTTTAACGGCTTGATGAATAATTGGAAAATGATCAGCTGATTAATGTAAACAATTTAAAAGAAACTAAAGTGCTGCAAAAGAAATATTATATATGTATATTAGAAATGCGATCTCCAATGCTATAATCAGCAGCCCAGAAATGTTCCATTTTTGAATTTAATATCTGCATCACAAATTAAATATTCACAACATAAAAAATGCACAACAAAACAGAGTGCAATAAAATGTTACACATGTGCCGATAGTATTTATATTTCAACGCTAAGCCGCCACTATGTTAAAAAAATCTTTAAATTTTACTCGTATATTGAACTAAATATATATTTCAAATAAATAAACACCATGATCAAACTACATATTGTTTAATGAAATTAGTATATTATTTTTAGTTCTTAATTTTCGTTACTTTATCGCATTTGTAATGTAAATTTGAACAAATAAATTTCCAGCCGCCACTTAACTCAGATTTGAACTCAAGTCAAAAATTAATTTCAATGTAAACAATTAATTAAAACTCTACAATTAAGACTTAAAATCTACTTAAAAATGTAATTGCATTAAAAATTTATTTCAAAGAACGTTATAAATTAAAATATTTTTATTAAACTTCTTTTAAAGCAAAAAAAAAAAACTTTAAAAACTTGCAAAGAAAACAATAAAGTTTAAGAACTTTAAATATAAATCTGACTGAGCTAAATCTATTTTGCTTTTACAGTAAACAAATGAATCAAATCACGAAACAGCATTAAAGTATTATAAACATACTCGTATATTCCCGTACGTGCACAATGTTACACAAACTTGCACAAAACAAAAACTTATTAAATACAAATTTTATATTCAAAAAAAGCTTTTGAAAAAGTTTTGGTAACTTGGTGCACGTACGCGAACACAAACTTATTATAAGTAAAGTAATTTAAAAATTTTTTTTTAATTAAAAAAGCAAAAAATTGCCTGGAAAAAACTTCGGGGTCTTAAAGCTTTTGAATCCAACAATGTGCCTACATAAATTGTGAAGTGCTTTAAAGACTTTAAATTAACAAGTAAATGAATAGTTTTAAATATTTTATATATACTCAAAAAATTGTTGCTGTTGTTGTTGTTGTTGTTGTTGTTTTTACTGTAAATGTCCTTCAAAAGCTTTTATATATTCTTATCAAAGGGTCAGTTTTCATTACTCTTTTATGTATTGCATTTTTAATTAAAACAAAATGACTTAACTGAATATTTTTTTCAAGGAAATCATTGTTTTTTCTTAAATTTTTAACAAAACTATTTCACTTTTATGCAGAGATTTTTTTCGTTTTATTTGATTTTTTTTTTAATTAAATTTTTCATTGTTTTTTTATTTTTTCACATTTAGAAGATTTCTTCAAAAAAGTTTTATTTAATATGTTTATTTGTTTGCTTTAAGAAATTTTTGTGTCTTGTGTTATAAATTGATATGTAAGTGATTTATTTTTTTTTATTGAAAATAAAATTGTAGAATACACATTTTTTAATTGCGTTCAACAGTTTGTTAAGGATTCTAATTAGCAACAAATATTTGCCAGGACTTAAGATATATTTTTATAATTTTTCAGTTTGTTTTCTTTTTAGTTGTATAATTAAAATATGTGATATAAATGATGCTTTTGGAATATTATTGATATATTTTTTTGTATATATTTGTTTTTAATTTATTATTTTTAAATAATGGAAAATTTTTAAGAAATTAAGAATTTTTAAGGATTTTCCTGTTTTTTTTTACAGAACAAAATAATTTTTTTATATTTATAAAAACACCCGACTCACTTTAGAAGCCAGTTTTGGATTCAGCCGAGAGGAAAAGTTATTGTTCCCCACCAAAAAAAAAAAAAACTAATAAAATATTCTTAATATTAACTAAAGAAAATAAAATTTTTTTTATAAATTTTCGCTTTTCTTTGATCTTTCTTGGCTGCTTGCCAAATATCCTTAAAATGCTTCCTTGTGCATGTTCAAGTCACTTGTATTTCTATTTAATTGTTACTGGCAATTTCAAGAAAAAAAACACATATTTAACTTTTGTTAATCATAATTACAATTTCCGAAGATTTCTTTTAAAAATTCACCATTATTTTAAAAATAAACTAAACTACACATTATTTAAGAGAATATATTTTTTTGCAACTATTTTCGCTTTTTATATATTTTTTTAAAACTTATTTTAATCTAAATAGTTCAAAAATATTTATTTGCTATAATTATTTTGTTTTTCATTAATAAAATATAATACTTTTTTTTAAGTATATTATAGTATATTTTATTATAATTCTTAACAATTATCATAGATACGGCATGCTATTCCTCTCTCTTTTTATTAGATTTTATCTTTAATTTGTTTCTCTTAAAAAGGGAGTGTGTGTAAAAATCATTTCTTCTCTTTCTTATTTCAATAAAATTTATAATATTTGTATTTGATTTTGATAAGTTTTATAAATCATTTTTATATATCATTTTTATATATCGTTTTTATATATATACGAGTATATAATTTTATTTTAGCTGCAGGGCTTTAATAAGGGATATTTCTAATACTAATTTATTTGTTTAGTTGTTAGTTTTTGAAAATATTTTTTGTATATTTATATTTTTTCCATTTTTATATAGTTTGGAAGGTTTAGTACTGACATAATTATTTTTTTTATTTATTTTTTGTTTGTTTGTTTAATTGCATAAGTTACATATTTTCTTTCATTTAAGAAACACATTGACCGAAAACCATATTGTTTTAAGAGTTTTTATTATTTGTTAATAAAAAAAATTGTTTTGAAATAGTGTAAACATTCTTAAAACACATTTAGATTGTTAAGGAAAGTTCTTGAAATATATAAAATAATTTATATTTTTGTTTTTTATGTTTCGCTTTACATTTTTTGTTACACATTTTATTATTTTTTTTTTTCATTGTTCTAGCCGATCCTGCTTCCGCATTTTAATAAAATTTACACATTTTTAGGGATTTTTTTTGTAGCTGACAAAATTTTCTTTGTTTGTTTTCGAAAAACACGTATTAAAGAAAAAAATGTATGAATTATTTGAATAGACATAATTTAACTAGGAAAAATAACTTAAAATTTAGAAGCTTTAGAGAGCGGCAGAAAATGTTGTTTTTTGTCATATTTTTTTTTTGTAGTTTTCATGATTTTTTATAAAAAAAAACAAAATGAAACTAAAAATTAATTATACTGAAAAAAGGGAGAAATTAAAGCACTAACTGGCTGGCACTGCACCCACTCAGTTAGTAGTAGTTTTCGTAGGGATTGCCTAAATATGAATAAAAGTGGGGATTGATGGGCAGGGAATGTGCATAATAAAATCCAGAAGCCGGATCTGGTGCTACTCAATCTAAGAAACCGGTATTGACTAGTTTTTCCAAAAAGAATTTCACATCACCCAGTTCGGAGTCCTTGATGCCCAACGATTTTAACATGCCCAAGTCGCCATTTTCCACCGCCATAAATACCGAACGTAAATGTTCCAAATCAGAGCTGTAAAATAATAAAAAATTAAATTGTAATCACATTTTTAAAATTTTTGTAGAAAAGCCGTGAAGTAAGACACAAACTCAAAATGGAGGATTTTTTCTTAATTCAGACGGCAAATTATGGCATTCGATATTGATCGCAATTTTCATTTGAATTCTAATGAAATCTCGATCGATATCGAATGCCGTAATTTATCCCCCTTGCTTAAGATCACTTGTAAGTAATTCCTTTTGTTTATGAAATTCATGTAATTTAATTAAAAATAAAAAGAATAACGAACACAAGTTTGTATTAAAAAAAATATTTCGACAAAAAATGTGCACATTTCGAAAGAAATCATGTTGCAAATTAATTCTTAAACCATATCTATCTTCTATAGAAGAGGTAGGTTGTTGCCTATTACGTTTTTTAAATACCTCTTACAACCGACTTCAACAAAACTTATATAATTTTGAAGATATTTGTTCACAAATGTGCACAATCTTAAATTTATTTAAATCCGTTCACTAGTTCGCGAGCTACAAGCGTTTAAAATTTCTACTAACCCATGCACACTTATTGCACTTGCATGTATCAGCGTCAAGTTGAAAAATGAAGAAGACATGTATGTTTGTTTGTTCAATTTGCTTTTGCAAATATTTGTTTAATATTTTGAAAATACTTTGTAAACAAAAGAGAGCTAATAAATTTAAATTTTTTACGCTAGAATATGGTCGATGGTGTGGGCCATTGAAAATAACTTCTTTAATTTAATAGGCGACCACACAAGCTAGTGATCAGTATACTACTACATTATTAGTCTGAAGCTTTCAGGTGTAATTCCTGCAGACAAGCAAAAAAAAGCTGGAAAGTTTTGTGTTTGTTAAAAGAAATCCTTTAATTTTACTCCTTTAATGCGTTACCAAACGTGACATGAATGTTAAATTTTAATTATTACAACTGCTAAATATTTTATATCTAATAAAAGTATGCATTCAACATGATAAATTCGTCCTTGAACATGTATGCAAACTCATGAAACCGCAGCAAAAATGTGTAATTAATATTTAATTAATGAAGAATTATGTGGTTTTTTGTTCAAACCACAAATTTTGCAGCAAAAAGTTCATTAAAAATTTAATTTAAATTAACAGTCTTATTTATTCAGTAAATAACTTTCAATAAATTTCAACAAAATTTGTATAAAAAGTGTCTGTCTAAAATTAACAATCCTCAAAGCTTCTTTAAACTTACTTACAAGCCACAATCACTTACACACTCACAAGCTGGTGAAGTTTTTTTATTTAAATGATTTTTCTCTGGGGCATGAACAGACCCCAAAGCAGCTCTTAGAAAATAAACAACATCAAATTAAGCTCATAGAAAGAATTGAAATGCACCAAAAAGGACTAAATTTAAGAGGAAAAAATTTAAGTGCACAAAAAAAGGAATAAATCTAAATGGAAAACATTTCAATGCACAAAAAATGAATAAATCTAAATGGAAAATATTTCAATGCACCAAAAAGGAATAAATCTAAGTGGAGAAGAATTTGTTTTTTTTTTGCACAACATTAAACTTTTTCTTTTGTTAATTTTGCTTAGAGTCGTACACCCAACGCATTCAAGCGTTTAAGATCATCTATTCTTTTAGTACAATTGCAATATAATTTTTGTGTATTTTTTCCTCTTTCCTCTTTCAACTACTTACCGCATTAAATGAAGTGCTGCACCAAAATCTTCGATTGTCTGTGATTCACTTAAAGCAATGGCGACCTTTTCCACACCACCCAAGGGAGCCAGAGCATCACGAGCCTTGCTGCCGAACAATTTTTCCAAATAGTTGGGACCGTGCGATGCCAAAAGGCTTTGCAAAAATGAAGCGGTTTCTTCCACAGGTGGACGTTTTGCTAAAACGAGAAAAAATAAAGATTTATGGTTTGGAACTTGATACATTATTTATATCATATGAATTGCTTGTACAAAAAAAATGTAAAACCAAAAATAGTTTCCGGAGCCTACGGCCAAAGTTTACAGTCTTTAGAGAACTAAAAACTATGACCTGTATTCATAAAAAATAATTTGTATTTGAAATATATTTTAAGGCAAATTTTTCATAAAAAACTGCTTAAAAATACATTAGAGCAGCATGAATTTTTGAGCCTAAAGGCCTCATTAGTTTTTACTTTTTGTTGCCGTTCTGTGCCGTTCTTTTCTGTAGAAAATATTTCTTACTTAATGATAAAACAGAACAAACTGCAACTTTAGGAACAATCGCTGATAGTCCATAATAAAATCGACGGCAGCAACTTCAAATTCTCTCTTATAATTTTTTAATTTTCTTTTTTTGTTTTGGTACAAAAATTTAATTGTACAAAAATAATAAAAACATTTTCAAATAGTACAATTTTTGTACTATAATACAGAAAGTGGCAAAGCTGCGATACGTGGATTCATTTTAAAGCGAAACATTTAGACTATTTCTGTGCACAGTACAGTCTGTATTGTAAAGAAGCTCGAATTACAAGAGTTACCCTCGTAACAATAACAGAAAATCAATTGTGATAAAAATCTTACAAATATTTGAAAGCGAACACATACGCAATAAATAACACACATTAAGAAGCTTTTCTAACATCCTGCGGCTGCACATAAATCCATAGAAAATAAGGAAACAATAAAATAACAATAAGTTAAGTTTCTCTATAAAATATATTGTCTACTTCTTGATTAAGCAACCATTTAATTTAATTTAATTCAATAGAGTTTTGCTTACAGATTTTTCTTACATAAAACTCTGACTGTTTACCAGCATGACGAGTAATATTTTCTTATCTATTTTTTTATTACTTACATAAACATATTCGTTTTTGTTTGTCTATAAAAATAATATTACATTTAATATTGCGCCTCCTGCTTGTTTTTTTACTTGTCAGTTTATGTGATTGTGTATTGAAATAGACGTTAGGAATTTTTCGTTCTTAAATACACAGAATGTCAGTTTATTTTTGAGGCGAAATTAATTTCATTATGAAATTGATGGTACTTAGTCTACGGCTGTCAGATAGAATATACAGTGTACTCTCTCCTAATGACCACCTCCCTTAAGCGGGCATTTTCCTTAAACGGAAAATTTTTTTAGTTTCTAAAAAAATCTTTAGGGATCTTCAAACATTGTCTCCCTTGAGCAGACAACCCTCCCAAACCCGTACGTGGACACTATTTTTTCCCAAGCTTTGGGCTTTTTAATTCCTCATAACCGGACAGTGATACTGTTTTTCCTTTTATTTTTTTCCCTTATTCGTACAGCTTTTTTTATACAATAATGCGTATATGTATAAATGGGAATTCCCTCCCCAAAAAACAAACAGATTGTTGTCTTGCACCTAATAAATACGTATATTTATAAACTTCTGTTGTATACATACTTGAATCGCTATGCCTAAAGTAGTATTGACTATTAAAGAAAGACAAACTACATAAATGTTATTGAAATTCAAACAAATTAAAAACTTAGTGATCGCAAATTAGCAAAGAAATTTAAGATCAGCCAAAACTCAGGCTGCTTTAGATAATGAAGTCTTCATTAATGATGAAGATGTGAAAAACTTTAATACTGAAATATTAATTGCTTCCCAAGAAAGGGATGTCGACTCGTCTGAAGATGAAATAGAAAGTGAAATTGACGACAGTTTAACTTCTCAACAAGAAGCCTATTTATTTATAAGAAAACTAAAATATTTTCCTTTATATCACAGTGACCTCAAAGGTGTGGATCTTCAAATACATCTCCAAGATAATAAAATTAAAGAAAAATCTCGCAAAGCAAAAATTCTGACTTTTTTAAATCCATTTGAATATGTATCGGGTGTTTTTATAGAGTGATACAACTTTGAGTTGGCATCACTGCTTTATTTGACCACCCTTTTAACAGCAGATAGTTGCTTTTTGTTTAGTTTGATTTGACATTTCATTATGGATCGACTTACACCAGAGCAACGCGTGCAAATTGTGGAAATTTTTAATCAAAATAATGGTTCAAAATTTTATTTTCCAAAATACAATTGATTTACTCAAGGAAACTTTTGACGAAAAAATAATTTCACGAAATGGCCCAATTAATTGGCCCCCAAGATCGTGTGATTTATCCCCATTGAATTATTTTCTTTGGGGTTATGTAAAGCCACTTGTGTACGTCGATAAACCACAAACAATTGAACACCTGGAAATCAACATTCGAAAAGTTATCGGCGAGATACGGCCGCAAATGCTGCGAAAAGTTTGTGAAAATTGGTGTTCCAGATTGTGCCTTGTACGCGCCAGCCGTGGCAGCCACATGTCCGAAATCATATTTAAACATTAATGTCAAAAAATTTTCTATCCAATAAAGACCGTTTCATTGATATCAAAAATATATTACTATGTTTTATTATGATGTAAAATTGTATCACTCTATAAAAAACACCCGATACTTCACATAACAATTTTTTCCATTTCTCACAAAAAAAAAAACGTTAATGAAAACTCTGTTTAGTTTGAGAAATATTGTGAAATAAAACTGCTTAAAGACAAATATGTACTTCTCTCCTAAGCGGACAAATTTGCCAGTCCCTTAGATGTCCGCTTAAGAGAGAGTATACTGTGCACATATTATGCCGCTAACTAAATAATTAAGTGCTTTCAAGGATTTGAGATGTGTATGCTGAAGGGTAACTAATTTTGGTTAGTTATTTCTCTTTCATATTTTGGTAACACAAAATATATAAAAATAGTCTGAAAAAGTTAATCCTACCGCTCCACCCCCCACGTCTCCCCACAAATTCGTTTCCAATGCGGGAATATGTTTCAAAAACTCTTGCTTAATGCCATTATGATTTAGTGATGAGGGAGATGTTAAGTTAAACAACAAAATCATTATTAATAAAAATAAATAAGGAAAATAGTAGCGCCTGCCTTGAGCTTTCATTTTGAGTTCTAATATGTGATTTCATGACACAATTGACTTGTACTCTTTATCTGACAAATGAGCCATTGCAATTATGAAAGACATTTCCAAAGGATTTCTTTAGAGCACAAACCTGATTGCAAACGGCAACATATTTTTGCAGTACTGGAACTTGTTTTTGGTTATTTGTTTGGCTTAGAAAAAGTGAAAGTCGCAATCCTCAATTCAATTACGTTTCCAATCACAATAGGTTTAACTTTTAATTTGAAATGATTTTCTAAAAGCAAAATTGATTGATTTAATCAAAATATACCACATACATTCAATATTTGCTTCTCTCAAATAGCAAATTCAACAACTACACAAAAGAGTTGAATTGAAAAATGTTGCAATACATTGTACATGCCAACAAAACAGAAAGTTATACATGTTGAGTTTAAGTCCCTCCTGGGGAGACCACAAATTTCTAAAATAGAAGAAAAAAAAAACAAAACTACCCCAAATAAAGTTGATGTAAAAAGTTGTATTAAACTTTTATACAAACGCTCTTGAGTTCTAATCATACTCCTACTTATGAGGTTACACACTCACACAAGTGCAAACAATCAACAATTTGTAGAAAAGGACATGCAGTTAGACTGCTAAATGTAATTCATGTGCTGCTCACTGTTGCATAACAGTGGGGGTTGAAGGAAAATACATATTTAATAGTTCGAATATTAAAATAATATTTCTTTAACCTTCTAATCACACAACTGACCCACTGTGCATTGTGCTTTATTGGCTGACCTAACGAACATAAAATCAATTCTGAACTACTGCATTTGTTTTCATTTCAATTTCATACACAAGTTGAAAACGAACTTACAAGCGCAGCTCTCATTTTGATTGGAATTGATTGATAATAAGTGCATAACTTTAGGCGTAATACACATAAATTCATTAAAGCACACTCGCAGGCAAATTCGAATACAAAAGGGTGTTCCAAAAAAATTAACGCAAGATTTGATTGATTAAATGGAAAACAGAGTTTTTAATTATTTCATTATTTTTGAGATTTTTCAATGAAATGAAGGCACGTTGTTTTGCCGTGTAACACTTCATTTTTAAAAGCCGTAAACTGTCAGCTGCGAAATTGTGTTTTTTAGAGATACCAACACTTTACGGCACAAATGGCGGAAAATGAAAATCTTGCGTTAATTTTGGGACACCCTTTAAATTGCTTTATTCCGTTTTTAATTTTTTTATTTGAAGAGAAGTAATACTCAGATCTACCAGGCAGTTGGAAAGGAATAGTGGGAGGGGACAGATACTCCATCATTTCCACTTCAATGTTTAGAAAACATACAGGCAGAGCAACTAATTTTTCGTTGTTGGCAAACACATATATTATTTCGTACTAGAGATGGGATCGTGAGTGACTTTTGCCTCAAGCTCATGCACGCTCACAATAAAACTATTTTTCATGCACGCTCATGAACGCCCTTATATTTGAGTCTCACGTTCACGCAAATTCCCAAAAGGGGAAAAAGAAAATGGTCACAGTCACGAAAATTCACGCTCACGAAAACCTATAAAATAATTAAAAATTATATGAAAACAATTACAAGAAAGCAAAAAAATCACGAAACAATCACGCCAAAAATCTATTCATGAATGATTACTCACGCTTAAACAAATCATGATCATGCGTGATCACTTACTTCGTACATAAGATTTTTGAATAATTTTTGATGGCGGAGTTTTTCGTTGTTGACAAACAAAAATATTACTTCATACTAGAGATAAGATCGTGAGTGAGTTTTCCCTTACGCTCATGCACGCTCACGATAAAAGAATGTCACTCGTGAACGCTCATGTACGATCTTATATTTTGTCTCATGTTCATGCACGTTCACGTGAGTTGAACAAAAATTTAGTGCCAGTCACGAAAACTAACGCTCACGAAATACTTCCGAAAAAAAAAACTATAAAACAATTGAAAAACAAACAAACAAAAAACAAATCAAACGAACATATTAATATTTTTCTAAATCGATGTTTATAATGTGAAAGTGACTCTGTAAAATTTTTGGGGAAATTAAATTTTATATCGCTGAGAAGTAGAACTTTTAAGGCTATTTTTCCTGTTCTCTTTTATCTAACTGCCACCTCCACTGTGCGTAGCAATAAAGTTATCTATCCGCCTGTATAAAAACTTTCAAGAGCAAAAAGTTTTAAATACATGCTCATACATGCTCGTGCATGCATATATACACACACACATAATATACTTATGTACTTTTCTTATTTGCTATTCTTGGTAATTTATTACTAAATTTCTCATAAGTGTTCTATTTTTAGTAAGTTTTTAAATATCGTTTTATATTAAAATACAGTATAACTCTGTTGAGGCGGACATACATGTATAGTTTCAGCATTTGTCTGGACTTCGGTTGCCAAAATTAAAAAAATATTTAAAAAACAAAAAGAAACATTTAAAAACCAATATCAAAAATTGTTTAAAACTATATTAATAATAGGCAAACACGTTTTTTTAGATCCCTCTTACGGCCGTAATACTGAACCGATTTAGAAAGATTTATATATTTTTAAGCAGATTTTTACATAGATGTGCACAATCTTAATTGCATTTAAATCGGTTTGATATTTAGGGAGCTACAAGCGTTTCAAATTGCTACTAACACATGCACACTTATTACACATGCATTTATCAGCTTCAACTTGAAAAATAAACAAAATGTGCATGTGTGTTTGTCCAATTTGCTTTTGCATTGAAATGAGACAGAGTAAATGTTTATTAATTTCTATAATTTTTTTTTAATCGATCAAGTTTGATATTTATGTATTGTCTAAATTATCTTTCAAAAGTTTTCATTCAAAAATATAATTTCAGTAAAGATAGTTGTTTTAAATATAAAATTAATATTTTAATTATATAAACAACTACACTATTAAAAGTTATTGTTTGAAATACGAACTTATTTTTGCTTGAATACACAAAACAAATAGCGAAAGTTGGAGTCATTATTGATTTGATCTTCTTTCAAGTGCGATTGTTCATTGTCCAAAACTAAAAGGGATTTCAATTGCTTATTGCCACTAATCGGAAATTGTTTCACATTTCTGATAAAGACTTTCTTGGAGCATTCTTAATGACGAAAGTCGATATCCAATCCTTCTCAGTAGATTTATACATATCAGGAAGTTCAATGTTATTAAAGGACGAGAAGCAGCAGCTTATGAAATTCAGATTCATTAGCCCAGGTTATGAAGATAACTCTATCTTTGGATATTTTTCTACCAGGAGCGTAATTCTCATTTCTACGCTCAAAAAAAAATCAATCCATCCGTACATAAATCAATACCAAGCGATGGTAAAAGTACAGCAATCCCAGGTTTACTTAAATCAAGTACAGAAAGATTGATTTAAGTAAATTCTCAATTTAATTTAAGAATTTTTTAGTAGATTCAAAATTATTCACGTGATTAAAGGATTTTTGCTATTCATTTTAAAAAACTCAAGGGCTGGATATCTGATTAAAGTACATTTTATTGTTATTTGCAATTAAAATTTTGAGTACGACTCGCTCTGAAAGTAAGTAGAAAATACTTGAATTTAGTACGGCGTTTTTCTGTCTGTGTATGAACCCATATTATTGTTGAAAGTCCCCTCTAAAAATAGTTCAGATTCATCAGCATTATGTACTTGATATTCACCCATTTTCCAACTCTTTCCAAATTTTCGAAAACTCATTTTATATGGTTCTATAGCAGAATTATCGCTTGATTGAGTATTTTTAGTTATCCCATTGTTTTGAGCATGAAAAACTGATCCTCTTAAAGCCTGAGGCACTTGCTTTTTTATTATATCTCCTTTTGCTTTTATATCGAACATTTTTTACGGACTGTGAGACACAATACCCTCCCATGGCATTTTTTATTCTTGTTCATACACAAATGTTTGTTGGGTCTAGCAGTGAAATATCGAATAACTATTACTAAGAAAAAAAGAAGAACTGTTGTCCGGACTATTGATGCAAAATTTCTGAACTTTACGAAACATTGCACTGTCCGGATTCCTGCATAAAGCGGAGTAGCAAGTGACCGGATAATAGAGGTTGTAGTTTATTATAGCTTTTAAGAAATTCAATTATCAAAATTTTGCTATTTATGGGAAATTTTTAAAATAGTATATTTTTAATAAATTTGATTTTTATGATTAATTGTTAAAAAAATTGCAAATTATATTTTTAAACTTTAAAACTTAGCTATTTATAAAATTTTTTAAAATTTAAAGTTTTAAGAAGTTTTGAAAAATATTTTAACACTTTTGTATTTTTAGTAAATTTTTAAGAAATATTGCTATTTATGATAAGAAATTTTTCCCAAAAAAATTTCAACATTTTGTAATTAATAGAATTTTTTTAAATATTTACTATAAATAGCACATTTTAAAATAATTTACTAAGAATATTGTAAATGCTATTTGTAGTAAAAAATTAAAAAATTTGCTATTTATAGCACGAGTTTCAATCATTTGCTATAAGTCGGAAATTTTCAATAATTTGCTATAAATTAAATATTTTTCCAAACAAAATTTTAACATTTTGTAATTAATAGCACATTTATTAAAAATCCAAACCGTTGGAAAATCGATATATTACACATTTCTATGAAGCTTACTAAAATTAAAATATTTTCTAAATTTACTATAAATAGCATATTTTAAAATAGTTTGCTATGAATATTGCATTTGCTATTTGCAGTAAAATTTTTCAACACTTTGCTATTTATAGCACGAGTTTCATTCATTTTGCTGTTAACAACAAATATTTTACAATTTCAAAAATTTGCTATAAATAGGAAATTTTTCCTAAAAAAACTTTAACATTTTGTTATTAATTGACTTTTTTTAAATATTTATTATAGATAGCAAAGCTTCAAAGCTTTATTATGGCTTAAACATTTTTGAGAAATTTATTATAAACACGTAGCTTCTCTTCAAAATTTTCTATAAATAACATTTTTTTAAATAATTGTCCAAGAATATTGAAAATGCTATTTGTAGTAAATTTTTTAAAAATTATATATCTATAGCACGAGTTTCAATCATTTGCTATAAGTAGGAAATTTTTCTTAAACATTTTTATCATTTCGCTATTAACAGCGAGTATTTTAAAAATTTCAAAAATTTGCTATAAAAATAAACTTTTTTAAATATTTAACATTTTGTTATTAATAGCACATTTAATAAAAATTTGCTATAAATAGCAAAGCTTTGAAAAATCTACTATATATTAAAAATTTCTGTGAAGCTTACTAAAAATTGAATCTTTTCTAAATTTACTATAAATAGCATATTTTAAAATAGTTTGCTATGAATATTGCATTTGCTATTTGTAGTAAAATTTGTTTAACAATTTTCTATTTATAGCACGAGTTTCAATAATTTGCTATAGGTAGGAAATTTTTCCTACAAATCTTTAACATTTTGCTATTAACAGAATTTTTTTTAATTTACTATAAGTAGCAAATTATTGTAAAAATTTTCTACAAATAGCAATTGCAGTAAATTATTTTAAAATATGCTATTTACACTCAATTTTAAAAATAATCCATTCATATTAAATTTCACAAAAATGTTTCATCCACATTAAATTTTTCAAAGCTTTGCTTTTTATAGTAATTTTTTTTTTCAAAATTTTGCTATTTCCAAGAAACTTTAAAAACTATTTAGTGTTCGAAAAGTTTTTGAAATACATCATTTTATTTATTATAGTTTGTTAATTTATTTTTGTATTTACTATAAAATTGAAAAAGTTTGTTGTAGTAATCTCTTATACGAGTATAAGTAAAAGGAAAATAAATTTAAAGTAAACTGAGTTATTTTTTTTTTGTTTTTTCGCAGCATATTATTTTTTTTTTCTTTTTGATTTTTATTTTCGCTTCCATTTTATTTTACCTGCTGTACACAGTCTTGCATCCTCGTCATAGCCATCCGAACAATCAGGTGCACCATCACACAGATATTGAATTGATATACAATTGCCATCACCTGGACATTTAAATGGTTCATAAGGATGACAAGCGTCTGAAAGGAGAATGAAAGAAAAGTAGACAGACTTAAAAAAGGTCTTTGGTGAATTTTCAATAAAATTTAAATGTAAAAGGGATGTTGGGATTTGAGCTCATGAATTTAAATAAATAATTTATCTGTTTTATTCAAAAATCACATGAGACTTCAAAAGGGAAATTTCAAATGTCTTTATATTCTTTAGTTTCTGTGGCATTTGAATGCCCTTATCATCTTCATTTCGTTTAAGAGTTGCCTTAGAAGTTTATTAATTAACTTGTCGTTTTGCTCATAATTTATATGAATTTATTTCCTCATTTACGAAATACATTTTGATAGTTATTCTCTTTGTGTGGTTCATACTTCATGGTGACTCAAATAATTTTAAAGCATTCAATTAATGTTTCCAGTACATAATTATAATTATATAACAGCTTGCGCATTTCAATATCATTTTTGTTAAAATCTTATCAATTATACTATCAAAATTAAATGTAACATGTATTAAGAAATTCCAATGTGATTTAGTCTCCTGTCAGTTGTTTTCGTTTCAAACTTAAAATGTTTTTTTGCTGCACAAATGCGGATGCAGACGAGGGGAAAATTTATATTTATTATTATTTTATTTATTATTATTGTATTTCTATTGTATTTTTAAAAGAAAATTTGAACAAATTTATATTTTGTTTAAAAATGTATCCTTCCAAAAGTTTAAGCTGAATTCACACCTGGTGCTGTAAAAAGCTTTGGATATCTCTGTAGAGAGGGCGCTAAAGCTGTTGAATATATTTTTGAAGAAGTCTGTTATGCTTCTACGAGTCTTTGTTAAAATAAATAAAGTCTTTTAGTTTCAACTTGTTTGTGATTTCAATGACAATGAGAGCGAGGAGATCCATTGTCGAAGAAAATTTTTCGTAAAAAGAAAACATTTTTACAGTCATTGCATTTTCAAAGTTTATGACCAAAATAATTTCATTTAGAAACTATTTGAAACTTTATGTGATTGATCGATCAACCTTTTATAGAAGTTATACGCTCTAGTGCATATCCTAAATGAAACGAAAATTGTCTGTCTTAAATTGGAAGCTTCACTTAAGCTCAATATTTTTTAAGAAACATTTTGTTGGCATATTATTAGTGCTTAACAAATTTCCTGCGTATGCTGACTGACATATATGTCAGCGTATGCGAGCCAAATTAGTATGCAAATGCGCCTCATGCCTAAGCGCAATCTTTGAGAAAATTAAAATGCAAAAAACGCGAAAGTTCGCAAAAAGTTCCAAATTTTTGAAAAAGCCAGAGAAATTTGTAGCCATGTACTCTGTTGTCGTGAGTGTGTTTATATCTTAATTGATCTCGATTTTGTACTTGGTAAGTTTTGCAATAGCTAGTAATGTTTCCTCCGACGACATCATATGTAGCACCACATAAAAATGAACATATCGTATAAACACAAAAATCGTATGCTAACTCTTATGTTGACAATTCATTTGCTTACATATGCTAACATAAAAAAATGCTACTTTCAACATCAACATCAAATAGACGCCAAACTTATTGAATATGCTGATGGAGGAATTTGTTATTATTTCCAAGCATATGAGTGTTAGCATACATATGCTGATTCAACATATGTGTCTAAACTTAGCTTAATATTAATTTTTGCTGGACATGAAGAATATTAATTTTGGGAAATAGTGCGATTATAAATTTTAAAAACTGAAACAGGTTGCTTTTATAAAAAGTAACCAAACGAAAGCACTTTATCAGATGAAACCCGAAACCGAGGTTCGGTAAGTTTTTCAAACCGAACCGTAACCCGAAATCGAAACCGAAATATTTATTTTACTGAATAGAAATAATAAAAATTTGTGTGTCTTATTTATTCAATAAAACCCAAATTAACGCACACAAAAATCTTTTGTTTTGACAAGGTTGAACTTTCTGCACTTTAATGTTTTACACGGTTGTATTTTTGCCCATCTTTGAGGTTGTACAAACATGTACAAAAAAATGTCCAAGAAGTCCGGACGCCGAACATCAACGGAACGGAATATAGGTTTTCGCTCAGGTCCGGCGCCGAACTCGAACGTTCGGTCGTACACTCGTATTTTTTCCAACTATTAATTATTAACTACATTTCCCTCATGAAAACTTTTATTTAAGTTTCTTTCGCATATTACTTCAAGCTGTTTCTATTTATATTTATTTTCTCTTGGCACTCAGGGAGCCACAATAGATATAAAAACATCAAGATATCTATTATTCTCTACTATTGCAGCTTTCAAAGATCAAATATTTATCGTAAGTTTATTTCATTTCCAACATAAAAATTAATTACAAGCTGTTACGTTGTTGTCTTTGGGGGAAAAAGTTGTTTGTTCTTTTACTTTTTCGTTACAGCGGAATAATTTCTTATGCACTATGGGAATGCTTTTTGTCCTGGAAAAGTGAATGTTGTTCTAAACTTTATCGTTTTATGTTGTTTTTGTTTGTTAACTTTGACATTTTGTTATTGTTAATTTTTTCTTACTTTTCAGCTAGAAATACTTAGTGAATAAAAAAATGATTGTGAATGAAATCGCAAGTGAAAACAATTTTCGTGCACATTTATAACAAAAAATGGCAGGAGCAGATAAGGAAGAACGAATGGTAAAAGAAGGTCTATCCATGATGAAATAAACAAGTGGCATTATTAGGGATACAACTACAACAATACAACAAAAAAAGAGAATTTTTGTTTGTGTAAAGTTTAAGCCCTTTTCAAAAATTATTGTAAAGAAAAATTAAGTAAAATAAGTTAACAGAAATCATTGAATTTTTTCGACGCTACAAATGAGCAAGACAAGGAAGTGTGGATTACTTTGAAAGTATTTGCGGTCCATATAGAAGGTAGTGCCACTCTCAAAACAAGCACAAATGTATAAGTACCTATAAAAAATTATTGAAAATTTTAATAAAAAAATAAACACAAATTGAAGAAACATAAGCTTCGATATTTTGTAAATATAAACTAGAGATGGGATCTTGAGTGATTTTTCACTCACGCTCACGATAAAAAGTTTTACTCATGCACTTCCTTATATTTTTGGCTCCCGTTCATGCATGCTCACGTGAGTAGGCAAAAAAGTTACGCACAATCACGAAAACTCACACTCACGAAATATTCACGAAAAAAAAATTTTAATAATTAAAAATATATTATCACTGATCCAGTCTGATGAATAGACTGTTCCAATAATACTTTCTTAATAAAAATAATTTTATTTAATGCATTTGTGACCAATTATAAAGTAATATTTAGTTTGTCAAGATTTTTATTTGTTATATTTGGGCTATTTTTATCAAAAAAATTTCTAATATTAATAAAGAAATGAGTAAAGTAAGATTTGAACTTGAGCCAAACAATTCCTTTCAACATAAACATAAACTTAAGTAATTGCGTAGAAATATTAATTAAAAAAGTATACGAAAAATAACAATATAGCAAAAAAATCACGAAGCAATCACGTCAAAAATCACGTCAAAACGCTCAATTCCTTTGTACTCGCATTCATGCACGCCCATGTAATTGAAACTGTAGTGTTATTGCATATTGATTGCATTCTTTTAAAGTTAGGACAGTAAATAGTGCTTCCATTTCCTGTAAATACTGATCTCAATTGGAATGTATATACCGCTATAGTACTTGCACAATTTAGCTATAGTTCATAATAATTTAAGAAAACACGTCACTCATCAACTGAATTTGGAGGAGACGAATACACATAAAAAATACAGAATCTAAAATAAAATATAATAAACTAATAATAAAATAAATATTAAAATAATATAAGAGGTATTTTATTAAAACGAGAGTTTATTACAGAAACAAAAAATTAATTACGATGATTCTCGCTAATAACGTGCGCGACGCCCATCTCTAATATAAACAAACCTGACATAAGATTGGAAAAACAATGCTTGAGAAAAAAATTACCATATGGCGTATTAATGCCACCAGTTTATTTCGCAATTTAAAATTGTCAAAATTATTAAACAAAAACATTTCAGAGTGATTTTTTTTTGTTATTTTTAAAATTTCCACAATGTTCAACAATACTGTATTAACTCGAAAATTTAATTTTATATTTTTTTTGTTACAAAAACGTCTTTAAATATTCACATCTATCTGCTGTAAAAATTTCATCACATTGTATTTTAAAGTTTTCGTTAATAAAATGGATGTTTTAGAAATGAGGTTCTTACACCTTCAATGCAAAAGCAAAATTTTTAAATTCCGTGTCAGTATAAGTCTTGTTAAATAAGTGCGATAAAGCTTTACATTTAAAACGCCTCCAGGAACCCAGTTGTACTGTGGGACTGATTGCAAGAAGAATAATAATTAGTTTTGTTTTTGTAGAGTAAAACAAAAGCTTAGTGAACATGCTATGATCTTCCACAGAGTAGAAAATTGTGACATACAAACAGAAAGGCTCTGGAATGATTTGTAGAGAATTTAATTAACGTAATGGATTGGCCTAGCTAATCGCCAGAGCTAAGTCTGCTAGAGAATCCTTTGACTGATGTGCGAAAAAAGCATAAAAAAAGAGCTGTGGCAAAGAATTCCTAAGGAAGATGTGAAGACTTGGTGGCTCAATTCCAAAGCAATGCGCTGCCGTTACAGACAATAAAGATCATGTCACAAAATATTTATTAATTATTTTTTATGTTTCCATTAAACGTTTTATGTTTATTTATTATACGAGTATTTTTCTAATTTTGTGTTATGTAAAATTTAAAGTTCTATTTTTGTACCGACAAATTTTCAAGTTTCGAGATAATTTTTTCAAATAATTTCATTAAAAGTCAGTAGGTGTAGCAGAAACTACTTTTGCTTAACGAAATTGTTTCGCGATGTGTCAACTAAAGCGGGGTACACATTATCGAACTTGAGTGACAGTCAAAAATTTATCAGTTTTGAATGATAGTGTTGAATGTTCAAACTATCGATCATGTTCGACACTGAAACCGTCATTCAAAAAAAAAAATAGACACATAAATACGGAAAATACGAAAATTGGATGCGCATTATTGCTAACAAAAATTTCTTAAAATGAATTATTTTAATTTCATCTTATTATCTAACAACTTTTTATATTATTTTTTTTTCACATCTCATTTAAGTTTGCATTTCATAAAAGAAATATATAAATTGCTTAAAAAAATTATTTTTCACTTCCTAGTTTTGCAGTTTATGGTACAAAAATATCTCTTGACTGACACTTTTTGGTACACACTATCAGTCAAAAACCAATATGGCCGCTGACTGTCACTCAACCACAAAAATGTCTCTTGTTGACTGTTGATTGACGAAATTTGTGTTCACACTGTCGATCAAGCCGAAATTTGAGCAAAACTGTCACTCATGTTCGATGGTGTCTACCCCACTTAAATCGAACTCCAATGACTTTCGGAAGAGAAAGTTGTTTTTTTGTGGCAACTGTGCGTCTGTATTTGAAAAAAAGAGTAAGACTCACGCCCAAGATTGAACAAAGTTTTTTCTATTTTTTCTATTTTTAAGTAAAAATTTGGATTGCATTTTTTTATTAGTGTCAAAATGTATTCAAACAGTTATGCTCAAGGCGACTTCATACCAGGTGAATTCGAAAGCGCAGCTGATTCATTGTGTTTTATCATATTTTATTGTCAAAATGTGCTTTTTGGTAAATTTGTTCTGGTTTTAAATTTGTCTTCAACAGTTTATTTTAACATCCAAAAATGATGACAACCTGTATGCATTTGCCTACTGTACGTATGATTAATATTAATTATCTTCCAGTGCATAAATCTGTGGTTTTCATGAATAACAGCGCATGTCTAAAAATCAGATATTTCAGGAGAGCCAAAATAAGTAAATAACTTACTTTTGAAACTACGATCTTAGTAACGAAAATTTTCAAGTTTTTTTTCAATAGTATAGATTTAGGTTATGACAATACATATTCCAATTAGTTTTTAGGACATATATCTTTATGGATCAGACAAATTCCACAGCGAATTAAAAAAAAAGTCAAACCATTTAAGACAAATTTATTTAGAATTCGTGTTCAGTTCCTTTTACTTAATTTTTGTATGTTTTTTTATTTAATTTATTTCTACAAAAATAATAACTTTTCCAAAATTCAATCTTAAAACGTTTATTTTATTTGTTTAATTTTTAATTTTAGTTTTCTACTACGTAGAAGTTTTAAGGAACAAAGTTCGATATTTAAACCAAATCGTTTTCAATTAATTTTAATTTATAAAAATCCCTTTCAATTTTTTAGCCTTCCAGGTTATAATATTTTATTTTTTAATAAGTTTTATAGAAACAATTTTAACTTCTTTTTCTAAACTTTTTCGTTTCTTAAAATTTAAAATTTTCAATCACATACGTAGAAATTTTAATTTTTAAATTCTCACACAAAAATCCTTTTTGTTTTATTCGAATTTACTTTACAAAAATTCTTTTTCATAATTTTTTTTCAATTTAATTTACAAAGTCCTTTTTAATTTTTGATCCTTAAAGGATACAAAATTTTATTTTTGCTTTACTTTTATAAAAACTGTTTTGATTTTTTTTTATAACACTTCTTTGTTTTATTTTTAATTTTTAATTTTTCACACAAAATCCTTTTTGTTTTACTTGAATTTAATTTAAAAAAAATCCTTCTTTTTTTGATCCTTTAGGATACAATATTTTAATTTTGCGTAAAGTTTAATAAAAATAATTTTGTCAATTCCGTGTTATCCAAGATCAAACTTATTAATGAATTCGAATTTCTTTTTATGAATGAGTTAAGCTTACAAATTGATTAATGAATGAATAAAAACACATCAAAAGCTCGTATTACTTTTACTCTAAAGAGCATTTCTTTAAAGCTATTTTCCAAATTTTTAAGCAATTTATTCATTTGCAAAATATTAGTTTAAGAAGAATAATCACGAGAGTGTAAATTTTAGATGATGTTGTTTTTTTATATTTTTAAGCCAAAATATTAATAAAAGAAAATCGACTTAGTAACTAGTAACATATTGAATAAAAATTACATACACTTAGTAAAAAAATTATTCGACAAGTCTGTTTCGTTAACTGACATCAAAATTGTGTTGTGACGAAACAAATTATGTCGATATAAATGATTTTCGCTGAAAGAGAAATAATATGAGACAATACACAAAAAACAAACACACCAGGGACTGTGAACTAAACAAATATTAAAATATAATTTTCAAATGTGCTCAAATAAAACGACGTATGTTCTGATAAAACGGCAGTGTTTTTTTTAATAAGAAAGACATTTATCAGAAAGCCAATGTTTGTCAAGTTATTGGAAAAAGTGAAGAAGTTGGGTTGTTGTTAAAAAAAAATTATTTTACTTCTTAAAAAATCATTTAAAATATAAAAATTTGATATCCTTAACTCGAAATGCGAAAAATTCAACATAAGCTGTTATCCAAGAAAACCAAAGAAATATCACTTCGAGATCTCACTTTAATTGAACAAATTCTCCATAAAAAAAATTGTATTTGAATTATTTATTGTTTGTGACGTTGCTTTGAAACTTTGTAATAATAAACTCAAATGATAAATAAATTATTATTTTGCTGTTCGATGGCTGGCGCGAGTAAATAATTGGCATTTTATTCAAAGTAATTTGTAATAAATATTTAGCGCCAAGCCATATGATTAATGTTTAAAAGACTGCGTAAAATGCTTTGTGCTCATCAAATCAAAGCAATTTAAAAAATAAAAAATTGCAGTTAATGTTTATACATTTAATATTCATTACTTGAATATTCAGTAATGTGGAGGTGGAGTTGATGTGTTCTTGGAAAAATCTAGAATTATAAAAATTATGTTGTTTTAAACGCTGACAGCACTTGTGGAGAATGTTTATAATAAAAATAACAGAAGTAAACTTTAACCTTTACTTTATAAGGTGAATTTCTTTTCGGTCGTACTTGGCGACGTGGTGGTAATAATTTAAGTAAATATTGTTTTTATAAAGAAAAAAGTGTCCATAATTTTTCAAATTTTGATTTAAAAAACAAGAACAACAATGTTCTAAATTTTAAAAAAATAATTCTTTACATAAAAAAATATAATGAGAAAAAAAAATGGAAAGAAAATAAAACTTGAATAGGAATATATTGAAACAATTAAATTACTCGAGCGCAGTTGAAGGAAGTGGTTAAACAAATTGAAAATATTTTTACGTGACGAGTTTTACGTTCATGGATGTGCCGATCAGAGCACTGTTTTCCAAACAAACTGGTAATTATTTCCAAAAAAATTTTATTGTTAAATTTAATTATTCTTTCCCTAAATATATTTTGCTAGTTTTAATTAAAGAAATACATGTGTTTAATTGGTCATAGTTGAGACATGTCCTTAGATTTCTAATTAATTTTGCTTGTTAAGTTTTCAATATTATCAAGTGGTTGGGCTTAAATGGAAGCAAAATGTATATGATAAATTTTAAATCCCATCAAACAGCCTTAAAACACACACATACACAGAGCCACCCACACAAACACAATCTGTTGCTGTCTATTAATTATTTAACTAGAGGTTTATTATAAGCAGTTCATATTGTAACTGGCATTGCTTGAAGTTGTTAAGACCATGACCACAAAACCAGAAGGATTTCACATCAAAAATAAAACCGACATGCTGTGTATTTATTTAAGTACAATTTACTATGATTACAGGGCCATAACATTGCTAATGTTTTTCTATTTGTATAATATATCTAAAGATAAAATCTTTATATAAACTGAGACAGATAAGCAGACGAAAGGATCAAGTGTAAATAAAAGTAATTGAAAGACAAATACAATCGCATTTGTGTAGAAAATTTTATGGAGTATTTTCTATTTTTTGTTTATTAACAAACAACAACAAATTATATTTATAAAAGTAATAAAAATAGAAAAAGGTATTACTCGTAAATACTTAATTCTATGGGCAAACTGTTGAGGTTTTATAGGCGGGGAAAAAAATCAGATCACAATATTCTATTAAATTGTTTTGAATTTATGCTTTATAGAAAACTAGAGCATAAAAACTTTATGCGAATTATTTAATTTATGATTTGTTGGGAAAACTATTATATCTACCAGGTGACTTTAAAGTGTAAATTCTTTATAGCTTTTTGCTGTAAAATTTGTTACATTCTTCTTTTTAAGATTTGTTAAAAGTATGCTTAGGAAATTTAAAATGCAACGTCTCCTTTATAATGTTTCTGAATTTTCTTCCACAGTCTCACGTTTACATTGAATATTTACGGCGGTGTGCACAGTGCGTAAGTCTTCCACTACTAGGGAGACTCCTTACCGCATCGTGTTGACTACAAATCAACCAGCAAACAGCCAATTCATTGTTCACATTAAGGATCGCTCCAGCACAATAAAATGTTGTTAAGTTTCTTCAAGAGCAGTTTATGGTTTACCTTGTTAAACGCTTTGCTAAAATCAGTGTATATGATGTCAGTTTGTTTTCGTTGCACAAAACCCCGACTTATAATTGCATTTTCGGAAGCCATGTTGAGCAGATGACAATACAGATGATACATGAGGAGAAATGCATGCAGTTACCATCTTTTTAAAAAGATTGGGAATAATACTTAGTTTAGCAATTTCTCGATAATTAACAATATCAGACTTAGTACCAGATTTGTAAAACGGAATAATAAAATACTTTTTCCAGATACTAAAGAAATATCCATATTTAATTGACATGTTAAAGATGCGTGTCAATGGTACGGCGAAAAATTCAGCACAGTTTATCAATATACATCAATGTTGGCAGGACCACTGGGACGAATTAATGTTAGGTAATAAACTTAGCGAGGATTAAATAAATCGTTGGTTTTAGGCTCATATCTAAAACCAAAGAAATTAATGACGGTGACGAAGAGTTTCCTACTCTCACTCTATCCATTATTAAAGAAGAACTGCAAATGGAATCCAAATTAGGCCATAGTTTTCGCAAGCATGATGAAATTGCTAACGAGTAATTAGAGTGAATTACGTAACATAAGCATCACCACCAATTGAGCATGATTTGGAAAATATTTCTAGCGATGAAGGTGATGTCTCTCGTAAACAACTACGGTTATAAATAAGTGATACTTTTTTATATTTTTCAGTTTTATGATTTTTGTGAGTTCTTTTCCTAAATGAACTGTTTTTTCTATTGTTTTTTTTTTCAATAACATATTTATTATGTTCGTGAAATCAATACCGTCATTTTATATGGATACTTTATCTTTTTTTATATATTTTTTCGCAATTTTTCGACGAGCAAATCTTTCGCATAAAAACAGAATTAGGTGCATTTTTTAAAATAATTTTTAACAAATTATGTAAAGGTTTACATATAATTCAATAATAAATAGTAGAACAACAAACGAAACATTTAATTATTTAACCTGGTGCGTATGATTAATATTAAGTTCATATAAATGATTAATTAAAAGCTCATACGCCCCGTGGACTCTGCACAATCAAGGGTAAATGACCACAATTTGTCTTATGTGCTGTTTGATAGAATCCAAACAATCGAATTGGGTGAACAATTTCTAAGAAAACCACTCAGTTACTTAAGTGTTTTCCATACATATTTTCTACTCAAGTCGATTGCTCGGATTCTATGAACAGCACATTAATTAATATTTATAAACTTTAACCTTTATATTCATTTAAGTAAGACCAGAAATATTCAGTTTGACAGTCCATTTCATAACACAGTACAACACCACATGATTTTGGGACGATTCATTTCTGAGAATTGCACGTGAAAGTAGTTCCAAAAAAATGAACTTCTGTATCATTCGTTTTGTAAAGTTGACCGCAGCCAACTTGACAAAACGAATTATGCAGAAGTTCTTATTTTTGGTGCTACTTTCACGTACAATTCTCAAAAATTAGTCGCAAATCAATGAGCTAAAAAATGTTGTACTGTGTAATTGATTTGCTTTCTTGTGGGTTAAATGTAATAATATTAATTATATGGTCAAACATATAAACTTCGTTTTGTTTTCTGTTCTCTAGTTAAGATTGATATGTTCAGTCTACTGTCCAACTGTCCAAATGTCTTCCTGTAAATGGCTTCTTTTGCTTTTATTGTCCTTAAATATTTATATGAATTTAATTATATTTTCATTGTAATAGCATTTGAGATGAGATTTTTGTAATAATTAAATGAGTGTGCAATTCGAAAACACCACATTGATAATTTATTAAAAATTTTATTGTTGCTTCTAGGCTTGTAAATCTTTAAAGTATGTACACTAATACCCCGGCTTGCGTCGCTTTGGCATGCATTAAAGATGCGTCTTTTAAATATTTTTTCTGATTTCGAAGTTGCGTCGTTAGTGGCTTCAATTTGCTTCGTTAATAGGAAAATTTTTGTACAAAGCTAAAACAGACAAACGGAATTTTCTGTTAATTCTAATGCAAATATGTATAATCCAACAAACTTAATAGAATTTTATACAAAATACAATCAGAAATGTTAATCAATTTATATAACTGAAGCTCAAAAAAAACAACGCATCGACATACACCCAATTCATACTCTGATTTAAAAATCATGTTTTATTTTTAATTCTATTTAAAAGTTGCTTCCGAAAACTTTACAGATTCATACGATGATTTTTTCCCATGTTTTTACGGTTGATTTTTTTGTCCGTAATCGGTTATTCTTCTTGTTTCATCAAAAATGCTTTTGTATTGCCACAGTGAAACGAAAAATAAAATAAAGCAACATAACAAAAAAAAAAAAAAACGAATGTGTGGAAAGAAAAATATGCAAAAAAATCACCGAGAACTGAAAATGCGATTTTTTCTTTGCCCCGTTTGCTTCTCCAACCCTTTCGCCCACAAACACCAAAAATCATGTTTTAAAAATCATCGTATGAAGTGGGTGATAGGCTTTTGCTTTTTATTATGAATTACATTTTTTTAATTTTAATCTTAATATTTTTGTTATGTTTCTTTATGTTTTTCTCATGAATTGTTGTACATATTTTTATTTTAATAAAAAAAAGTTTTTAAGAAAATTGTATTTTTTTTATTGAAAAATCAATTTTTTCAGTTGAAATCATGAATCCCGGAAGCAGTTAAATGAACATCAATGAAAATGTCTATAAAATATCTTTCTTCGTTTTGCGTTGCGTTTCACCGGTCTCAATTAGCGACGCATGTCGGGTTATTGATGTATTCGATAAGAAATTGTTATAACACGAATTATTTTATTTTTATAAATGATTGGCTTTTCTTTTTTTTTAATTTATTAATTGGGATTGTCTCGATATCTGTTTTCAAAGATTTTCAAAGATTGTCATATCTTTTGTGAGCTTGAAATTGCTCCTTTCCCAATAAATAAAAGCATTTGAAATCTTTCGCTTGAGTTGGATTGAAGGTTCCAATTTATTAATGTTTGTAAGTAAAATCGAACAAAGAACGCTGGTGAGATGGTGTAGCGACTTTGCGTTCCGGGTAGTCTAATGATTAAATTGTTCTAATATTACTTTCTTAATCAAAATAATTTGAATCAAAACCAAAACAAATTCCTTAAATTAAAACCGCAATGGGAATAATCGAATTTGGACTTGAGCCAAACAATTCAATTGAATGATTTTAATTTATTTTATTTGCATACATACTCGTACAATTTGTTTTTATTGCCCCATCAATTAAGATTTACCAGCTTATGAAATATAAATTAAGTGTCAGCATGATATTGCAAATTTGACGTGAATAAAATTGCCTCGATCCCACTAATAATCACACATGTCACACAAATTAATTTTTCTTTTTATTATAAATTTGTTTTAAAACATTTCCAAAAGTCTTTGCTCATTCATTCATTTTGTAGTAAATAAATATTTATTATAAAATTGCAAAAATGTCATTGTAATAGAGTGTAATAAATCAAATGTCACAGCAAAAATACATGAAACTGTATGGCAGGTGTTAAGTCATGCATCACGACATGTACAGATTAAATTTATAAAAAATAAATCATTATTTGAAAATAACATTTTACATAAAACATACTGAACAAATTTATTCAAACTTATTCGATTTCGATAAAAAAACACTTTAACAGACTTTGTGAATTCTAAAGCATACTTTAGGCAGCACAAGAAATAAATAAATTCATATTAGTGATGTAGCGAATATAAATGTTTAAGCATTCGCTATTAGTAATACGAGCTCATATGATCATATTTTTCATTACGTTCGCACACATTTCACGCGGTATTTCATGAATTTCATCACGAATATTTTGTTTGAGTTGCTCAAGCGTTTCCGGTTTGTTTGCATAAACCTTGCTTTTCAGATATCCCCACAAAAAGAACTCCGGAGCAGTCAAATCAGGCGACCGTGGATGCCAATAAACATCATCAACATTTCTTGAAATAATTTGTTGTGGAAAGAGGTTTCGCAGTAATTCCATTGTAATCCTGGCTGTACGCGATGTGGCACCGTCTTATTGATACCACATGTTAATCATGCCGAAAGCATGCAGTTGTGGCGTTAAAAAGTTTTCAATTTTATCACGATATCGCTCCCCATTCACAGTTACCGTTACGCCGTTTTCATTTTCAAAGAAGTAAGAAGGTCCAACGGTTCCTCCTGACAAAATTGCACGCCAGACTGTCACTTTTATAATGGATGCAAAGGTGACTGATGAATAATTTGAGGGGTTTCCATTGCCCATAACCGACTATTCTGTTTATTCACACATCCATTCAAATGAAAATATGCCAAGTCACTCATTATGATTTTTTCATGAAAATCGGGGTGGATTGTCATGGGCGAGCTGTAACATCCTATTGGCATATGTACGGCGGCGTAAATGGTCTTGTGGAGAAGCTCTTGTGTCAACTGAATCTTAAATGGAAACAAATGCAAAACCTTGTGCAAAATCGGGGCCAAAGTTTTTCTTTTTCAGGAGCTTCTGAGCACGGCGTCGAATTGAGGTTGATGGATTGTTTTGAACACTTTCTTGAGCAGCAGTAATGCTTTCTGCCTATCTTGCAGTACGTTTTGGTCCGTGCTTGGGCCTATTACCTACAGACCCTTTTTCTTCGAAATCATTCACTACACGATAAATAGTACGTTTTGTTGGCACGTTGTTTCTCCCAAAAATTTCACGTAAATTTCTCAGACGAGTAGTCACAGTAATCGATGATTGATTTTCATAAAATGTTTTAACGATTAAAACACGTTGGTTTATCGAATATTTTTCCATAATAAATTTAGCACGTGTTTACTTCACGACTGCCAAATATAAACTGTCAATGGAAAATATTTGCTGTTTAAAATATCTAAATTGACATTTACTTGTCATTACGTTCAATGTCTCATCATTTTCCAAATTACAGACTTTTGAGTGTTTTAATACCAGAAGTCAAGTTTAATATTTCCTGGACAATTATTTAGATTTGTACAACAACTTTCATTAAGTTGCAACTTAAAGGAAATTCATGAATAAAACTCTTAAATATAGTAATAATAATTTAAATAAACTACAACTAAAATTATTTGCAATTTCCTATTGTTCATCGCATCACATTGTAAAACTTCAGTCCTTTTATAACTCAAAATAAATATCACAAAGAGATACGAGTATCACATCTTTCTTGCTTATTCCACAATAATAAATATTTGTCATCAGAAAGATTACTTTTCAATATGTATACATATTTTTTTTTCTTGTCATCTGCTTTGTAAATTTAAGCAAATCAGCAAAATCCAATATTAAACCATCTTTTCTCATATCAAATTTAATATTGAAAAGTCAATATGCAAAAAAGTGTATACGATTTCTTACAGTTTGTCAAACAGTATCAAAGTTACACTTCAATGAAAACCAAAAAGTGAAAAAGCAGTTGCACATGAACACTGATTGCAACTGTTTGTACGAGTATGTGATCAAATTATTTTGTTGCATGTGTCTGATTACTGTTTAAAGTGCTGTAAAATAGTCTTTGAATTTGATGAAAATACGTGTCCTGTTTGCGAATATTTCCAACTGTTGAAGGATCTTTTTTTTATTTTTTTGTTTGGTTAAAACAAAAGTTCCAAATAGCACAGAATAGATAGATTTAAATAGAAAAAAAGTATTTGAATTAGAGCAGTGGATAAATTTAATGAAGTGATTTGGAAGTTTTTAAACTACTTTCGGGTTTCTTTGCGTTTCTTTATTTAATCCGTGCAGGTCACACTGTTTATATGTTTAAATAAGTTTTGATGTTGTTTATTTTCTTTGCTTTCTTTGCTTTCCTCAGATAAAAATTCAATGTCTTAAAGTTTTGAAAATAAAAGATAAAAAGACAAAGTTTTAAATCAATAATGTTGATTATTTAGAATCTTGCTGGTGTTAATAAGATTTAAATAAATATTTAACAACACAAAAAGAGAGGGTGAAGGGAGGGGTTGAGAAAAGGGCAAACACTGGACATGGTAAATATTTATATTTGTATCAGTTAGAAAAGAAATTGTGTCTTTCTTTCGGAAAAGTAGAAAAATCTAAATATTTTTAAAAGGCTTTTGTTGAAGTAAAGCGAAAACTCTGGTGATTTTCAAAATTTTAATTCCACTAAAAGACGAATTTAATGTACTACGAGGGAAAGTCAATAAGTCTTGGCATACACTGCTAGAAAAACCATCATAACGTTGATGTAATTTGACATCAATACTATGACAAGTGTCCTTGTTTTTGACCGCACGACACTTGTCATCAATGCGAGGTCACCCTTAACATCAGTGGATCATTTTATGATCAGTTACAATGATGATAATTGTGTCATCAATTTAATGACAAAATGTCATCAATTCAATGACACCGACATTACATTTATGTTTCTATAGAAACATAAAATAGACATTTTTCTGCTTAATTTTTATTTATTTTCATGCAGTTCATCTGGGATTGCTCGAAGTCTGTACACTGGAACGCGAGTTACTTTAGGCTTTACAACGACTTGAAGCTGTTTTGAAATTTTCAATAACACTAGATTATTCTAAGCTTTAAACGCACTCTTAAATCTCCACAAATAATTTCATTTTAAATATAAATTTTTTAATGAAAGTCCTTTGAACTAAATTCAAATTTAAGGTGGTTGTAAAAAAGTATGTAAGGAAAAATACATTCATGCAAATACTTAAATACAAGCGTCCTTGTGCAAACAAAGTTTATACACAGAGATAAATAATATGTGGTTTCAATAACAACAATTTCTGATGATAAAGTTCTACCATGTAAATTGTAGAGCCTAATTCGCTCAATCATTGTATGATTCATTTTTTTGAAAATTTCATTGAACCTTTTAGTTAATGAATATGTTTTTCAGTGTATGCTGTCATCAATTTACTAATTTAGTATACACATACTCAGCACTGTCACTGTCCTTATGAAATAAGAAACAAAAAAATAAATATTGAAATATTTATAACCCGTACAAACATATTTTGTTGCCAGCAACAAGAAACAAATATAAGAAAAAAAAACTACATAAAATTAAGAAATAAAATAGTATGCATATAAAATTTATTAACTTATAAATTTGCAAAAATACAAAAATACTATACAAGATGTATTTCCAACCAGTGAGAACAGCATAAACCTTGAAGCGGTCCAATTCATATGAGAAAATTCAGCAGATAGAATGAAAATAAGTTGAAAAAGAAAATTAAATTGATTACGAAATGCAATACATTTTAGTTATAAGAAATAAGAAATAAACATAAAAATACTTCAAATATTCCCTCAATGAAGTATTGATTTTTTACAATCACTTTCTAAGCAAAAATCTTGTTTTCTATTTCCCTTTAAAACTAAAAACAAAACACAGAAAAATTTACTCCAGAGGAAATTCCAATATAAACAAAAAACTTTATCAAAAATTAAAATTGGTTTCACTTAAATTCGTAATTCAATAAATTACTCATGATGTCAAAGTAAAGTTATTCAAGTATATGCAGCTCTAGAAAAACACAATTTTCATACAGCGTCTGTTTGTCAAATTCCGTACGAAATAAAATAAACAAATAAAAATAGTTTAATAAAATAAAAGATTGACGTGAAATTTTCCCTTGTACCTTTGGAATATTGTCTCTTATCCAATATTTTCTGACTAAAAAAATGTTACGAACTTTAGCCAAAATAATAACTTTCAAAGAGGATCTAAAGTCTGCTCCTGCGGAAATGGTCTACGGACAAAAGCTGCGTTTACCAGGAGAGATTTCAGCTCCAAATAATGAGTATACATCCACGGCGTGAGTTTCTAAATTAAAAGAATATTTTAAAACTTTATATTCTAATATATCTCATCATAAAAATACAAATAGAATTTGTTATGTGTTTAAGGACTTTTCTAGTTGTAAATATGCATTTGTGTTGGTTGAACAGTAACGGTCACTACAACATCGCATGAAGGACCGTATAAAATTATTGAAAGATATAAAAAATATTTTAAATTAGAGATTGAAAATAATATTGGAACTATTGCAATAGATAGACTAAAACCTGCTGTTGTGGAGGAAACTGATCACAAGTCCGACATATCATACAAAAACAAAAAGAAAGTTAGAATTAATTTGCTGACTGTTAATTAAGTATTCTTTGTTTTTGAAATAATATTTTTGTATATTCCAAGGCGAATTCATAACAGGTGAACTTAATATTACAACAACCACAAAAGTACAAAAACCACAACCATTTTGTTTTTGTAAAATCAAAGTACATTGTCAAAAATATTTGACTGGTGCGAAAAAATAAAATATTGAAAATTATTATTATTTGAAAAAGTTTTGTTTTTAAAGGGTTGTTTTTTTTAAATCCCTTGAAATATTTAACAAATTCTATTTTGTTGAAGAAATCTGTTGTGTTGAAACGTTTTAAAGATCCGCTGATCCATTACTGGCTCCTGACATCCGTAATGCCGTTCAACGTCGTTGTCAATCGGTGATTGCCTCACAACACACACAAAAAATTTCCACGGATTTAAATACACATTAAAATTTCATTGAGGAACAAAGTGTTCCAGCTTTGATGGCCTGTGCTGTGGGTGCTGAATCGGAAATTAGTTTTAGTTTGCACTGTAATTTAATTTAAGAAATATCCTATGATTGAAACCTATCGTTAATAAATCTTATCATTACACATTTATTAAATGCACAAATTCAATCTTTTCAGTTTATGAAGCTTCATAAAATGACTATTTCTTATGGAACCTTTATTTCCAGACTCTTGATTTGTACTGTTATAAGAAAGTAGTTTCTAATTAAAATAAAATCACTTTTACAACTTGATATGAAAAAGCCATCATTAAACAATTTCATTTCACAATTAAATTTTTTTAATTATAAAAATTTTCAACTGAAAAGTAAACAAAAGAAAGTAAGAAATTTTGACATCCAACTATAGTTCGCCTTAAATAAAACTGAAAAAAGTTATCAGCTGCGCTATCTAGTCCACCTGTTATGAATTCGCCTTGATATATTCAATTTATTATTTTTTCATTAATGGTTCAAACTTGAATCCATAAACAACATTTGAGTATCTATTTTATAATTTAATTAAAATAAATAAATTTTATATTAAATATTTTAAATATTAAACCACTTTGGATTAGAATAAATTATTTAATTTTTAGAAATCTGGAATATGTTTAACAGTCACGCAATTTTGAGTTTTTGTTGTAGAGATGCTTCGTACTTGAATAAATTTACTTTGACGCATGTGATCAAAAACTAAAGTTTGTAACAGTTTTTCCGAATTTTGAATAAGTTAAAAATTAATCAGAATAGATGGATGTTTGAAATTCTGTTACTTCAAGAGTGAGTTTAAAGAGTGTAAGGTGTTTTCTATCAAAAGGCCAAACAAAACAGCCAGCCGATTGGCCTTCATCTTAATAACAGTTTCGAGAATTTTACTGGTGGATGGGTGATAATGTTAGCTTGTTATTAAGAATTGAATTGTTTTTAAATCTGTAAACGCAAGATTTTTCTTTATTTCATCTTGTTTGAATACAAGTAAATGAAATTGCACTGGATGTGGATTGTTTTCAGGTGGATTTAACAGGTATTTTTCTCCGGTTTTCTTTTTTTTATGGACTTAGCATATTTGATTACCACTGCATGGCAACAAGAAAAAACAAAGTCGAACAAAGAACGCTGATGAGATGGTGTAGCGACCTCGAAATCAGTGCTGATCCATTCTGCTAGTTTGATGAATAAATTGTTTTAAATAAAAAGTACTCTCTCAAAAAAACAATGAATCTATCCAAAAATAATTTCTTAAATTAAGAAGAAAAGGGTTAAACTCAGATTTGAATTCAAGCCCTAAATTTTCATTTCAATGTATACCTTAAACAGTTCAACAATTACGTATAAATATTAACAAGGCATTTTATTTTTTGGAAATGAATTGTTTTGAGTTACACCAGCATTCTACATCAAAAACTCAATTTGCATAAAAAGTATATTTGCCGACTAAGCCAACGATATATAAAATTTAAATTAATCAAAATATTCTAAAGTAAATAAGTACAAAAATATAAATAAATTAAATATGCAATTTTCGTCTCAGCTTGAACTTTAACAACACATCAAATTGAATATGCAGTTTTAGTTTTGGCCATTGAAATCGCGAATTAGTTTTTTTTCTCTGAATAATATTTTTATATCATCAATTTTTTTTACTTTTTTAAAAATAAATATCTCTACTTTAAAAATTTTTCATTTATTTTCCACGGGCAGTTACTTAGCTGGGGTGCTATAAAATTTTATTTTCCAACTCATAAACATTTTCTTTATGAACTACTTTTGGCATTTAATGCAAAAGAGCCGAAATATTTTTAAAAAAAAGTTGTATCTTTTGTACTTAAATATGCCAGCATATCTTTCCTTTTGAACATATTTCTTCGCCTGAACTTTATTTTTTTTCATATTTATTTTATTACATGCTTTTTCTTTATGGTAGATGATACTTAACGTGTAATGTAATACATTTTATTTATGAACTTAATACTAGTAAAAGAAACTATGTATTTTGTTGTTCAAAAAGAAAGTTTTTCCTGCACCTTTATTCTATTTTTTTATTGCAATCGCAAACGAAATTAAGATTATAAAAAATTGTTTTTTATTTTTCAAAAATATTCTCGAAGATTTCTTGTGTTTTAAAACTTTTATTTGTATTTTTGTTTTTATTATTGTAGAGAAGAAAAATATAATTTAGTTTTTACGACATTTTTCTTAGCCAACTTTAATATTTTGCAGCCCTGCTGATTTGTCTCAAGTATCAGCTTTTCTTTTTAAGACTCTGGAGTTTTTTTAATCCCTTTGCAAGGCCGTGTATAAATTGTACATTAACGCTATTCACAATCTTGTGCATTTGGGATTGCATATTTTTGCAACTTCAAACATTTTCCACCAATCGTAAACCGCCTTGTTGATTTATTTTAGAATACTTTTTTGCAAAATACAACATTCATACTCAGCTGTGAAAATATGTATTTTTTTTAAATTTATTTACATTTACACATACACATGCATGAATGAGCGGCGAAACAACATTTCGGAATTCTTGTTTGCAATTAAGTGTTGCATACGTAGAGTGCAAAAAATATATTCTACTACTATCTTTAGATGTTGCTTATTTATACAAGAGTAGCAAGTGCACATTTTTGTATTTTTTTAGTTTAGAGTAAAAATATGCTGCACCATTTTGTAAATGCTACGATGCAAGACAATTTGCACAAGACTTTTCAATTCAATAGGGAAACTGAAATCAAGATTTAAAAAAATACTCGGTGACGTATGATTTATATTAATTCAAAAGTTCTTGGTCTAAAGTTAAATTATTAATATTTTTTAGCAAGTTTTTTTTTGTAACATTTGCGGTATACATAAAATCAACATGTTTGTCTTCTAAGACAGACATATCGCCTTTGCTCTTCCACGTTTCCTAACTGGTTTGCTCAACAATTTTGTCAAGGATTTTTGTTTCACTTGTTTTGCTGCGAAATATAAAAAATTTTTCTTATAAATTTTAATTTCTAAAATTTTAAAATGAAATTGTAGAAATTAAACTCAAAACATGTGCTTCGTATACTCTTCATAATAAAGGGGTTGTCAACAAGAACTTTCTTTTTCTATTGTGGCAACACCAACAACATGACATTTAGTTTTTTGACTTATTCGTAATGGATGCATTTTTTTTAACTTGGACCAGCACTCAGGGGATGACCCCTACATATGCAATGCATTGTGCCGGAACTAGGAAAATTGGTTATGGGAAGGAGGATAAAGGGAGTAGTGTTTGTGGACGTTCGATTTGAATTTTCTCACACTGAAAGTAACAGGAAGGACCTCTGCAGGAAGTTTATTCCACATGCGAACTGTTCGGCTAAAGAACGAATTTTCTCTGCAATGCTTAGTGCGATCCACTGGCATATCAACCACAAATGGATGCGCTCTTAACGAAGAGCGTGTTGTTCGTACAAATGAGCGGGTTTCGGGAACAAGTTCCCTGATTTCATTAGAGCACATTCCATTGTAGTAACGATAAAACAGTGAAATACATCCCACATTGCGTCGATGATCCAGTGAGTCAATAGAGTTGGCTCCCCTACTGTCACCGATGAGCTTCTTCGCCCTCTCCTGTACCCGGTCAAGTATCTTCAAAATAGACTTTGAAGCACCGGTCCATACATGAGAGTTGTATTCCATTTTCGGTCGGATATAGGTGGTGTAAATATTAAGGAGATCAGATGGTGTGAAGTATCTCTTACACCGTCTTAGAAATCCGAGGCACTTGAATGCGTCTTTTAAGACTTGAAAAATATGATCAGTCCATCGAACATCACATTTAATTTTCATGCCAAGAACATCAAGAGTCTCTGATTCCTCAATATCTACACCACGCATTATTACAGATGAAGCAGCATGATTGTACGTATATTTGTGTGTAAGCATACAACACTGGGTCTTGCGAGCATTAAATTCGACCCTATTCGCACGTCCCCATTCATGGATTGCTAAAAGATCATTATTTATCGAATCATTCATATTTTGCCTCATTGCCGCGATCTCCGGCAGGCTTGGTCTGTTATTGAATGAATATGAATGGCACATGCTGCTGTCATCTGCAAAAGAGTGGATAGGATTGAAAGTTTGAAGTAGAAGGTCGTTTAAGAAAATAAGAAAAAGTGTGGGAGAAAGAACGTAGCCTTGCGGTACCCCTGAATTAATCTTGAACTCGTTTGATGAGATCCCTTCTATAACAACTCGTATAGTGCGATCTCTGAGAAAGCTTGATATAAATCGAGAGAAGACATCACCGACACCAAAAGCAATAAGTCTTGACAGAAGTGCATCATGCCAAACTCTATCAAACGCCTTGGAAATATCTAGAGCCACCACCTTACTCTCGCCAAAATGGTGAATAGAATGATACCATCTTTCCGAGAGGAATGCCAGTAGGTCTCCCGTAGAGCGACCCCTACGAAATCCATACTGGCGGTCGCTAAGTAAGCTGTTGGACTCTAAATATCTCACAAGATGGAAGTTTACCATACTTTCCATAACTTTGGAAAGTGCAGAGCAAATTGCAATTGGGCGGTAATTTTCAGGGTTGTTAGCCTCTCCTTTTTCGGGGATTGGCGTTACATTAGCAACCTTCCAACACGTTGGGAATTCACCAGCATGGCACAATGTACTGAAAAGGTTAGCTAACGGACGCGCTAGCGTCGAAGAGCACTGCTTCAAGACCAGTGCTGGAATACCGTCCATTGGAAATTGTTAGAATGAATTCAATTTTTTTCGAAAATTGCATTAAAATAATTAAAATCTACTATGAAAGTGGTGGTTCTGTTAAAGTTACATTTCATAAAATTCGTGATATTTGCGAACAACATAATCGTCCTTCTGAGACCGCTATGAAGAAGAATTTGGTGGTTAAATTTTAGTCGCCAGGCTTGATACAAAATGTGACAACACCGACGCGTGTTCGAACGGGCCGTTCAATTGAAAACATCGCAGCCGTATGCCACAGCATTGGAGAAGATCCAAATTTGTCAATTCCTCGACGTTCTCAACAATTGGGATTATCCAAAACCATCACATGGCGAATTTTGCATAAAGATTTGACTTTGAAGCCTTACAAGGTTCAACAGTTGCTGAAATTGAAGCCGAGTGATCATTAACATCGCCGTAGATTCGCCCAATTCATTCATTCAACAACCCGCTGGTTTTTCAGAAAAATCATATTTTCAGACGAAGACCATTGTCACTTGTCAGGGTACGTCAAGAAAAAAAATTGCCGCATTTGGGCTTCTGAAAATCCTAGAACGATTATTGAGAAGCCTCTGCGTGCTCAAGGTGTCACTGTATGGTGCGCTATGTGGTCTGGAGGCGTGATTGGGCCGTTTTTTTAAGATGAGGCTGGAAATGCGGTAACGGCCTATTATTGATGACGTGAATATCACTGACATGTGGTTTCAACAGGACGGTGTCACATATCACACAGCCAATGAAAAGAGCAATTTATTGCAAACCAAATTTCCCGATCGCATAATTTCACAAAAATCAGCTGCTGGCCACCAGCCAGATCGTATGATTTAACACCACTGGATTATTTTTTGGTCGTGTTATGTTAAGGACAGAGTCTGTCTATACGGAGCCAATCAAATCGTTTGCAGCCTTAAAACTCAAAATCCGTGATGTGATTAACGAAATAGAGCCGCAATTTTGCCAAAAAGTGATTGAAAACTTTGATGAAAGAATCGGCATCTGTCAGCGTGGTCGTAGTGGACATTTGCCAGATATCATTTTTCATTCGTAATTGCCGAACTTTTCTCTTTGTAATAAGAAAAATAATTTCTTGTTGAAAACCCCTTTTTTAAATTAAAAATTTGTTACAAATCTCAAAAGTATTAATACTAATCGTTTTATATTAAAAACATATTCAGTTAATATATAAAAATAAAAATAATTTCCATGTATTAAGCTTAGTACTCTGTCCAAATTTGTGAAAAATGTTGAGCAACATTGATTATTTCACTTGGAAATTTTAACAGTGAAAATGTGGTGTTGACGGCTAAAATAAGTTGTCTCTTTTCTTCTCCACTTCACTAAACTTTTCTTTTTTAATATTTACTATTTATTATTTTTATTTATATGGATTTATTTCTATCAATTTATTTTAGATTAGTATTTTTTGTCCATATTTATTTAGATCAGCTATCAAATATCCGTATGAAATAAAGGTCATTTGCTTTATTTCACAGCTTTGATAAAATTTTGTCAGAAACATTTCATATGTTTTTCCACAAGAAAACACAGTACTACACGGGCAACATTTTTCCACGAATTTTCCACACATATTTTTCATGCATGCATTTTGACAGCATTCCGCGTGGAAAACTGAACATAATACCAGCCTTTAGAATAAAAAAATTTTAGAAAGGCTGACATCAAAATTAAAAAAAAAAATTGCATACATAATTTGTCTTCACTTCACTTTTTTTAATGTACTCCTCTTTAATATAATAAAAAAAATCTGTTAACATTTGCATTCTTTAGAGATCTCGTAGGCGGTTAAAGTTGCCATTTAATATTTTATTAAGTATTCTAAATAAGATTATATCCTTTTTTGACATCCTTTTTTATGAAAAAAAAATCAACCACTATTTTATAATTTTTACAATAATACTTTCAAAAGCTGTATTGGCTTAGAAAAATGCTCTTGATATAAATCTATTTAAACAAGAAAATGCTGAAGCTATTCTGGATGAATGAAAGCATGTGTTACAGAGCGGTTGAATGGAAAAGTTTGAGTAACAATACTGTATTTGGTTATACAGACTTTTATATACCCTTCACAATTTTATTTACAATTAATCAAATGTAAACAAATAGTTTTGAAGCAAAAAGGGTTTTAAAATTTATATTCATGTCACGTTATTATTTAATTTTTTGTTGCTGTTCAAAAGTTAAGCCCATCAGCTATTTAGTGTCCTTAGCAAAGTTATATTACCTGCGTAGAGGTAGATGAACCGGCAGACACACTTCGTTAATCGTCTTTCTTACCTTTATAAAACACTTCAGGGCATTGCAAAAGCTGACACATTCTTCTGCGAATGTAATGACAACTCTTGTGACATTAAATATCTTTCATACGTGCATTCCCATATTCATGTTGCTTTATACTTTTTATTGTTTTTATTGTTATAGAAATGTCACGGCAATAAGAAATATCGTGAACTTGTGTGATATTAGATTTTATTTGTGTGCATAAGAAGAGCATAACGTCAGTCCAGAGTCGTAGCTAAAGATTTCTGCAAGCAGAGGGACACAAGCTTCGTTTTGTTTTTTAGAAAATTTATGCAGTTAAATTCTAAAAACGATATCGCGGAAGTCCATTCAGCTGGATCTTTACCAACTCCAATATGTCCTTTGTACGCCTCTGCATTTCATGCAATAATTCTGCGGAGCTTTTGGGAATTCATCGTACAAGGACATTTAGAAATTTCTTCGTTTCATATTGTCGCTATTTAAATGTAAATTTATATTATTAAAACCGCACTCTTTTATACATTTTCATATATTAAAGCCAGAAGGTAAATGTGATATTATTATTTTTCGTTCTTTCTAATATTGCTTAATGTTTGTTACGGGTACAATTCTTTAAGAAAGAATTAAATTGGAAAATTTTTCAATTGCAATAAAGTTATATGAAGAAAATTTAAGATATTTTGAAAGTATTAATGCCACAAAGAAGAGTATCTGGGCCAAAAAGCTGGCCAAAATTATTAAACGGGGGTTTTAAATAAAAATATTTAGTTTTTCTGATAGTGAACATAAAACTTAAAACTTTTTGTGTAGATTCTCCCTTTTTATGTAGATGGTAGAGAGGGGATTATGAGAGTTGCAAGACGCCAATCTGTAAAAAGGATGAAGAAATTATACTCGCTCATCCAGGAGCGGTAGAGATATAAAGGGAATTAGATCTCTGTTGTGAGAAATTGTTTTCACTGCTGCTAATAATAACGCGGTAAGTATCTTTTCGTTTTCTTCGATAATTATTATGAGGACCAAAATTTCAAACGCTTTAAAGAGTCTCCTTAAACTTATTTTCAATACACAAAACTATTGACGAAAACATTTATTTGTCGCTGCAAAGAGTATTTCACAGACATTTTTTATATTCTCGCTTTCCATTCCATGAACTAAAAGAAGTTTGGAGAAATTTAATTCTTCCTAAACAAAATATGCAATGGCAACTGTTAATGCCAAAATAAATACTGTTTTATCTTGGCATTAATTCCTACAACTTGCATGAAAATCGCAAATTGTATCACATAAATGGCTCTTAACGAACATCGAAAAGGTTTCAGCATGGTCACAAAGCTCGACTTCCGTCACACGTTTTTTCTCACTTGGATTCATATCACCAGACCAACTAGTAATAAAATATTTCATTGCGTTTAAATCAACATTTTAATAATTTCAATTATTTGTTTGTTTTATTTCTTATCATAATTTCATGCGGTGTAAAATTTCATTTACACCTACTGAGAGTCTCCTAAATTTCCAGATTTAATCATCCTATCTTCTACACAGTCCACCTTAACAACAACTGAATAACTTCAAGATTTAAACGACAGTTTAATCCTCGCTATCCCTTCGGCCAGCAAGCTAAAAAACTTAACAAGAATTGTGATGATTCCTATATTTAGTGCATCTTTTTGCATATTTTTTCTTAGCAGCATACTTTTGTATATTTTAGTCTGAATTTATTAATTTTTAATTTCTTGAACATAGAATTGAATTAAGTTAAGTATCATAGATTTTGTAAGTTAGGCAAGTAAATATTTTTCTTCTGGGTTGCAAAATAAGTATGTATGTGTATGGTTAAATGATGTGGATCGGATGATCGATAAAAGGCAAGTGACGTTATCTCTTTTAAATATAATTTGTTATGGTTTTATCTTCTCTTTTTTAGACATTACAATTCTATTCAGCGCAATTATTTCTAGAACTAACAGAGTTTGTCCAACGGTGTCAAATCGCAGCTCCGAGGTGGCCAAACGACATCAGCTCTGCGGCTGATAATGCGATCTTCAAAAACAGGGCGCAAAACATCGAGTGTAGCTTCGGCTGTGTGGCACGTAGCGCCGTCCTGTTGAAACCAAATGTTGCCAATATCCTCCTCTTCAATTTTTGTAAACAAAAATTCGTTCAACATGGCCCAATAACGATCGCCATTGATTGTAACGGCCACTCCTTGCTCATTTTCGAAGAAAAATGGCCCAATTATGCCTCTGGACCAAAATCCGCACCAAACAGTGACTCGTTTTGGGTACGTCGGCTTTTCAATGTATGCGTGCGGGTTTTCTGTGCCCCAAATGTGATAATTTTGCTTGTTTACATACCCGCCAAGATCAAAATGAGCTTCATCTGAAAAGATGATTTTTTTGGCAAAATCGGTATCTTCTGTAAGTCGATCGCAGGCCCACTTAGCGAAGCGTTGTTCAAGCGTATACACAACACCAAGCTAATTGTTGCGCAAAGGTTGCGCAACAGTTACGTCTTATGAACGCGACCAATAGCTGTAACTCCAGTTTCAACTTTGCGGACAGTAATGAACAACTTTTTGCTAAGATGTCACTCCTGCATCAACGAGCACGGCGAACATTTAAATTCAATTATCTTTAACTAATTAAACAATTTTTTGTGCAATTTATTGCACTTTCAAATGAAAAGAATTTAATAAATTCCACGCTTTAAAAAAAGTTATTCCAGTTTAACAATTATGGCCTTATTCACAAACGATTCATAAAGTTATTGTAGGTTTAATGTTAGATTTTTATATAGGAAAACCGGTTTTAATGTACACATTAACTTTATTAAGCGTTTGTGAATAACGCCATTAATATTTATACGTAATTGTTGAACTGTTAAGGTATATATTGAAATGGAAATTACAAATAAAGTAAACAGAAATTGAAAACTGATTGTTCTCAAAGCCAATGGCTTTGGAAAATGCGGGAGAGTATGGAATACTTCGAATAATTAACCATCAGAGATGGAATTTCGTACTAAGCGAAATTGGATTAACTTGTAAGAAATGAATAAGTTGCACTTTTAGTATTCTAATTTGTTAAATAATGCGGTTAAATAGTTGATATTCCTGATCACTAGTATCCACCGTCAAAAGTGGTAAAATCATACAAAAGAACGCTGATGAGATGGTGTAGCGACCTCGAAATCAGTACTGATCCGTTCTGCTAATCTGATGAATAAATTGTTTCAAATAAAAAAGTACTCTCTTAATAAAATAATGAATTTATCCAAAAATAATTTCTTAAATTAAGAAGATATGGGTAAACTAAAATTTTAAATTTTCATTTCGTTATTCCAGTTTCTTAATGTAGCAAAAATCCATCAGCCCATCCTGTTATTGTTACTAATTTGTTCTTGTTGGAGCAAAACAACGAATGAATTGTTCAAATTTATCGAATTTGCTTATTATCTGAAATTGTAAGTAAAGTTTGTTATTAAAAAAATATGTTTATTTATTAATGAAATTTGTTGGTGATGACAACACTGTCAGTAAAAAATACACACACACACACACACACACACAAAGGAAAACGTGTACTTGTTTGTGTTGCCATTAGTACATTTGTTGAACAATAAAAAATATATATATATGAGTGGATAGAAAAAAAGAAAAGAAAAAAAGGTAACAAGTGTACAGAAGTATGTGTTGGTTGTTTGCCTTAAATAGAGCGTGTCACAGGTGCCGGAGGGAAACGTGGACTAACGAAAATCCAATTCTTGCATTAAATCAACACCACTCTCAAAGTGTGTGGTTTTTACTTAAAGCAAAGAGTTTTTGTTAGTGAATTTTTCTGGTATTATTTTTTTCCGTTTAGTTTGTAGCACTTAAGAATTTTGTTGTCAGCGGTAGTGATAAAAAGCTTTGTATATGTACTTAATTTTATTTTCCTTTTTTCCTTGCTGCTTCTTGTGCGTGTTTTCATTTTTTCTTTATTAGTATTTTAGCCCAAGCAAGGTTTTGAATACAAATAAGTTGAAAATTTATGTTATGTTTATGTGATATGATTTGCAAAATAAAAAATAAAAAATAAAAAATTATGTTCAAAACTTCACATTTTATAAAGAAATGCAATAAAGAAATCTCATATTTTATTTAACAATTCCTTAATATGCTGATTTACACAAGACTAAATAAATATAAAGCTGTAAAATTTACCATAAAACTAAGAAAAGGATAAAAATCTTAATGCTAAATAAGTTTATGCAATTTTTATTGTGCCAAGAAATTGATTGCAAAAAAAATGTTAAGAAACTTTTAATATATTGAAAGTAGTTCCTTAAGAATTGGCATGGAAGTAAAAGAATCGTTTATTGAAATTCGTAATGTTTTGCTTGCTTGTTTTCAAACACCAAAATTTCAAACGCTTTAAAGAGTCTCCTTAAACTTATTTTCAATACACAAAACTATTGACGAAAACATTTATTTGTCGCTGCAAAGAGTATTTCACATACATCTTCTATATTCTCGCTTTCCATTCCATGAACTAAAAGAAGTTTGGAGAAATTTAATTCTTCCTAAACAAAATATGCAATGGCAACTGTTAATGCCAAAATAAATACTGTTTTATCTTGGCATTAATTCCTACAACTTGCATGAAAATCGCAAATTGTATCACATAAATGGCTCTTAACGAACATCGAAAAGGTTTCAGCATTGTCACAAAGCTCGACTTCCGTCACACGTTTTTTCTCACTTGGATTCATATCATTAGACCAACTAGTAATAAAATATTTCATTGCGTTTAAATCAACATTTTAATAATTTCAATTATTTGTTTGTTTTATTTCTTATCATAATTTCATGCGGGGTAAAATTTCATTTACACCTACTGAGAGTCTCCTAAATTTCCAGATTTAATCATACTATCTTCTATACAGTCCACCTTAACAACAACTGCATAACTTCAAGATTTAAACGACAGTTTAATCCTCGCTGTCCCTGCGGCCAGCAAGCTAAAAAACTTAACAAGAATTGTGATGATTCCTATAATTAGTGCATATTTTTTCTTAGCAGCATAATTTTGCATATTTCAGTCTTAATTGCAGATTTGCGGAATTTGAAACTTTTTTTTTGCATATTTTTTCTTAGCAGCATACTTTTGCATATTTCAGTCTTAATTGCAGGTTTACGGAGTTTGAATTTTTTTTGCATGTTTTTTTGCATGTTTTTTTGTTTTTTTTTTTTGAATATTTTAGATTTTTGAACTTTCTATAGACATTTCTAGAAAAGGAAAATCAAACAAAAATTATTATTTTTGCAATCGCAAGCTTTTATGTTCAGTCATTTTCCAGTAAATTTGTCGATCTTTGGAATTTGCTTTTACGATTTTTAGACAATTCGAAAGAGTTTAGTTTTCTTTTTATTCCACCGATTTAAATGATTTTCCTCATCCTTAATGGTAATTTAGGGCTTTAGAAATATTTAAACAATTACTAACATTTTAAAATTTTTTTTGTATGGCAATTTTATCCCTTTTTTGTTGTTGTTTTTTACCGTTCTTTTACCGGAAATTACAATAAAAAAGAAAAAAATTATTTTTTTTAATACCTCAGCTAAATGCAAAATTATTTTGCTGATTTATAGGAAATGATATATTTATGTGTTAACGTTAATCAAGAACTTTCAATGAAACCATTTTATTATTCGAGTGAACATTTTTCTTTCTGTACACGTTCTTTCCAAAAGTTGTGTTAAATAATAAAAACTAAATCATAAAAAGTATGAAAATTTATTATAAAGCTTGTAAGAAATTCGTTCTAGCCGTACTTGGTTTTTTTTTTATTCCAGTCATGGCTTAAGCGGTGCTCAGACATACAACTTTATTGAGATTGTCGCAATAAATACAATTATTGAGCTCAATATTCCATACAAAATTTTTATTTAATTATTATTCAATAAGTACGAAATTGCAATAAAATTGAGTAAAACTTGAAATACAACACTGTTCACAAATGCGTTTAGTGAGCAAAACTATCTACAGTGAGGGGCAAATGTGAAGAAAATATTGAAAAAATACGTTAAAAGTATGGCGAGTAAGTTTGAGGGTAAGTTTATTAAATCTATGATTTATAATAAAAAAACAAATAAACCAATTTCTTTTTTAAATAAATAGCTGTTAAGGAGCAGAGAATGGGCTGGAATAAGGCCAGTGAGGCAGCCCTTCTAGATATTTGGCCAAGCAAAATGCATGGGCTTCAAGGACACAGAAAAAATGGCCACATCTACGCAGAGATGGCTTATGACTTCATACAGCATAGGTTACTCTTGTAGTCCACGGGATATACAAGTAATAATATGTACATAAAAAAACGTTATTAAACATATTTTAAAATTAAAATTTTTGCAGGAAAAAAGGCGATAATGGGAGTCTCTGGAATCATTTTCATTAGAAGAAAATCCCTCTTTTCCTGTTTTAATTTTTGATTAAAATTTCTTGTTTTTATTATTATTAATAATTATTGAATATTTTTATTTATGCAGATGCTTGCAATACATCAACGGCATTGTATCCTGGTGCACCATCATCGCTATTATTACCGTGTTCTCCGTCTCCTGAACCGAGTATATCAACGCAACAGTATATAATATTAATTTCTTTTTTAAATAGGAATTTATTTCCATTTTTGTAATTTTCAAAACAGATTTCAACGATCAAAATAAAAACAATTTTATTTTCTAACTTTAAAATGATTATTGAGTAAGTGAAAATTTAGTATATCTGAACAATAAAATAATTTTCTCAATAAGCCGAATATTGCCTCAATTAAGAATGCATGTCTGAACACAGTATTATATGCTTATTTATAATAAGGTATTTTTTAAAGTGTCCTCTAAGGACGTTCGACCTAAATCTAATTTTTCGTTTTACTAAGCTGAAGTTCTTTTTTTTGGATAAGAAATGACTTGTGATTTCAATAAAAGGGAAAAAATAATTTATATTTAAATATAAACAAACGAAAATTGTACATGAAAGGAAAATCGTTCTTAATGTTTTCTTAATTTTATAAAGAAACTTGAATTGTATAAAAATTTTTGATGATTATTCTTTTATGTTCCTTTCTTCATTCATTGTATTTATTATTTTTATTTTAAAGTAAGATTGTTTATTATTCTGTTGACGTTTTTCAAAATATATTCTTCAGTCAGCTGTGTTAAATTTTTGTTAACTTTATTCCCCTCTTTTTTATTTGCAGGCAGCTGTGCTTTCATTTACAAAAAATGAAATAAAAGAATAAATGTTTGATTTATGTGTTCATTGTTATGAAATCATTTTGCAAGCTGAAAGGTGCTACTATGACGATGGACTTGTTTCTTTTTATATGTTTTGTATTGTTCAGGTGAGTACTGCTAGTGTTATTGTTATTATTATAATAAATATATTAAATTTAGTTTTTCATGAGTTCCAAAGGCGAAACCATTTTACAGGTGGCATTCAAAGCTCAGCTGACTGTTTCGCCGCGGGTGCTACAGCTTTCAGACATTTTTTATTTGTACTTTTTGTTGTTTTTAAATGATTTTTTGGCTACAGAAGGTAATTTTTGTTTTGTTTGGGACGAATTGTGATGAAAGTTGCTAAAACACATTTTAAACAAATTTTCTTTTTCTTGTTTTTGCTATTTTGTGCCAACAAGTCGGTGCTGGTAAAAATACTAACATCACCTGTAAAATGAATTTGCATTGATGGGTTCTTACTAGAGAGCTGCATAGTCTAGCTTTATACATGAGTATGCTCATGTGTCCACTATAAAATATTTATGTTCGAACACAAAGTAGCTTTCTGTTTGATTTAACTGTGACGTCAGTAAGCAAAAGTTTGTTCATAACATTAATGCATGAACTCTATTTGTTATTAAGTCTGTGTTTAGACACATCATATTTTAATGGCATGATTGCTACTTTGTAGGCGAGAGCAACGAGGGGTGAAGAAACGAGTGCACACATGCATGTACTGTGATTACGTTTTGCTTTAATATTCGTAATTTTAAGCCTAAAAGTATTTGCAAGTAAATCTCATCAACATGACATAATTTGTGTAAACAACAATGAAAGTTCAAAGAAGTAAATAGATATATATGTTAAAGTTGGTGTTTTTATGAACTCTTATTTTAGTTTGCTTTTTGTATTAAAAAAAAGTGAAGAAATTGTTTTCGTTTTCTTAATAAAAAACCAACTTATTTTCCCGTCTTTGTATTTATGCTGTTATGATTGTGTTTAAGCTCATATACAAACTTGCTTGTTTGTGTTCATGTTCATGGTCATAATTGCTTGCGGGTGCTTATAGTTCATAAATGTTTACTCATCGTTACTTTAATTTACTGAACAGAGTCGAGTATGATACGAAAAACATGCCGATCATCTCGTTCATGACTTGTTTGTTTTTGGAACTAAAACTACTTTTGTTTATGACAGTTCATTTCAAAAAATCCCTGTTAAAAAATTTACATATTTTTTGATGTTTTCAATTACGCTGCAGTCGAACCATCAAATTATTTTTCAATTCTCATTCAAGATTCTTACAAAATATAAAAAATCAAAAAATGCAATGCAGGTTGTACGCAAATTTAAAGCAAATTCTTTTAGCAAAATGTTATCAATTTAAAATTTAGATAAAAACATTGCAATCAGCTATTTTCTTGATTTTAATTTGAAATACTCTATGGAATGAAAATTTTTTGCAAATTCTCGTCAACTTTTAATAGTGTGAGTGCGTTGGTAAAAAAAGTGAGAGAGATTTTAAAATTTGAAAGAAAATTTTTATCGTGTATGATACATACATACATACATAAATATTGAATAGCAAATACATACAGAATTCAACAGAAAACTACTGCATAGTTAAGGGGATAATATTATATGGCTTTTAAAATATAAAAATTGGAAGTCTCAGTGTTGGAATATGATCATCTTCGAAACTGCTAAATTGATTTCACTCGATTCCAGCTTCAAAGAAAGTATACTTGGAACAGTTTGCCGTAACAAAATTCTTGCATCGAGATCTGTCCTTTGCCATAAGTTTTACTTCACACCAAGTTATTCCTGTTGCGCTTATCTGGCACTCTAACAGTCTTCTCCAAGTGTTGGCTGATCTCCGTCTGCTTCCGTTGCCTTGAAAGTTTCACTCAATTGCCGCCTTCGATGTATCATTATGGGGTCTTCTCAAAATATGTCCAGTCCAGTTCTATTTCCTTTTTGCAATGTCTACACAGATTGATGTTTCGCATGTTCGTCGAAACTATAGATGGCAAACCATCTGTTTAACTCCAGATTGGCAATCAGAGATCTGCATAATTACGAACCGAAAAGCATAGTTCTGAATTTTCTAAAATGAATTTTGAGCATGATTTTAACATTAAAAAATTAAAGATGCTAATGCATGATTCATATCAACGAGGCTGTTGTTAATAAATGTATGCCCCTGCTGTGAATTTCTGGTTATTCATATGGTTCACAAAAACATTGAATCGGTATGATTGTTTTGAAAATTTCTTAAAAAACACACTGACAAACATTAAGTTTTATCGAATATTCGGATTAGGGGAGCTTGTAGCGGTTTATTTTATAATTTATTTCAACACGAGAAAAATTATTATTTGATATAAAATGAAGAGATAGATTTTTTCATTTTATTATTTTTTATATTTTGGAGGAAAATATAGTTTTACAATCTTAAGACTTCATCTAGTCAATATGGTTTTATGAGTTATTTGATTAATGAACACAACAGTCAAACAACAGTAACAATTTTTTTATTTATTTTTACAAACGACACTTAAAAAAAGAGAGCGAGTAGATATTGATGTTACAAAAAAAAAACAAAAGCATTGTAAAAAATTAACTTCGAGCAAAATGTTACCAAAATATTTGTAATTATTTTTGAAAAACAAAGTTAATTTGTCTTCATTAACAAAATATGGATATTTTTTTAATATCAATAAATTTACCAATAAAGTGGTAAATTTAATTACACCAATTTAAAGTTTTTATCCCTCAACCGCAACCCAAATTAAAAGGAAAGTTTATTCGGTAAACTACTATAATAGTAATTTTCATATTATTGTATTAAAATATTTTTATGATTTAAATAAAACCAAAAGCTTTTAGCCCAAAGCTTAAAACCCTGAAGCATTTCCTTTGACTTAGCAATTCCTTTTATACATATTTTCTTTGCCATCAGATAATAAGATTATAAATTTTAAAATAACTCTACTTTCTTATCGTGCTTTTGACTTTGTCATTTTTACAACGTTTTAAACTTGTTACTCTTGCATGCTCGGCAGTAACTGTTAAAGCTTTTAATGTCTTTTGTGGTTTATTCCACTGGCATTGGTTTTTGCCACACAACAAAACACTTAAGCTAATTTTTTTCTATTTGTTAATGTTTTTTTGCATTGTTTGTTGTCGCATTTGTAAATCGTTTGTTTCTCAAATGTTTTTGATTTTTGTGCAACATGTCAGTTTTTTGCTTTAGCAGCTCACACTGCACAATTCCCGGGTTGTATAGAAATGTATAACGATTATAAATTGCTCAACATTGTGTTGTCATCTACTTCTAACGCCAGCAACAATAATAACAAATCGTCCAGTCAAATGTGTTTTAACATTAAACAAAATATTTTATTGCCAAAATTCTTTTTCAAATAAGACAACCACATAAAGAAAAAAAGGAATACATCAGATTTTTAATAAAATTTTTGAAATTTAAAAGAAAATAGTTTGACTGACTTAGCCTTGCATTAAATTGCTCTGCATAAAAATTCAATTTTTAAGTTAAAATCCTAAAGTTTGCAATTAGTCTTAAGTTAATAAGATGGCACATTTTTGCAGCTTTGCCAGCTGTAAAATGTTATCTTTCGTTTAAAAATTTAGTGCAATCATCAAAATTATAATTTTTAGCATAAAGAAAATTTTCTAATTTGCCTTAAAGTAGGCAAGACTTTTCATAGTCTTCGCCAAGACGGAAGGCCATGGAAAGCATATTATGTTGCTAACAATTCATTCTCTGAATATGGCTAGGAAATTTTAAATTAATTTAAAACTGTTAAATAAAATTTTCAAATTTACTTAAATTCCTTAAAGTAGGCTTTATTTTTTAAATAAATATTCATACTCCAACCTTGCAGAGGTCATAGAACTATTGAACTCTCTTGAGTTTTTTTCAAATCTCTCTTAAGTATGCGCTGGCATAATATTATCTATTATTGCTGCTTTGCCTAAAAAATGTTTTAAAATAATGACTTTTATGAATTGCTTCACAAAATTTTAGCTATTAAACGTTATTAAATCCTGCTCTAATGCATGTAAAATTTTATTAAATCACACGGGGGAATTATTAAAAGCAGAAACGTTCAGTTCATAAAGTAGCTACATTATTAAAATAAATTTGTTCAAATAATGGTAGATTTTTGATGATTTAAAATTTATTCAAAAACATAAAATACAAAATTCCTAAAACACGCAGCACATTTAGAATTGAATGAATCCCCTTAAAGTAGGCAAATTGGTTTTTAATGTTAGATCTAATTAAAAATGTTACTGGAATATAGTTTTTCGTTCATTTTGAATTATTTATTTATGCATGATTTTTGAATTTTATTTCGCTTGTTAAAATCCAATTGTAATTTTTCTTATGAATTATTAGTTTTGTTAAAAAATCATTTTCCCTCCCATTTTCTTAATAACGTTTCACTAATTATGCCTAAATTACTTAATTATATATTGTTTTGTTTCAAGTTCATTTCCTTACTATTTCCAGCCAGTTGGCTGTAATGAATGAAGCGTAATTTACTTTCGGTAATTTATAATGAAGAAAAACCATTCCGCTGGCGTGCTTAAGTATTTTGTGCATTTGTGTCAATAATGAATGAACAGTGGAAATTAAAGTTTTACACGCAAACCATAAATCTAAAAAAAGTATGAGTATGTACTGGTAGGACGAAAGATAAATTATAATGCAAATAATCATAGAACTCTGGTATTCTATTTCTATCGCCTTGTTTGATTCAATAAATTATATTTTCAACTCAATCTTCCCAAGTGGATAGATAATGGGGTGCTAGTTGAAAAGAACCCGGCTTTCCAAACAAAAATTATACAATAAACTTTATTAATATTTTATGATTAAGACCACATGGCTAATAAATTTATAAGAACGACATCTTTTGAAAATAAGTTTTCTTCGAACTAATTCTAAAAAACAATCCAATAAAATTATATCAAAATTATTCGAATAAAAATTAATCGAATAAAAATTACTCGAATAAAAATTAATCGAATAAAAGCTAATAAGAAATAGTTACCCGATTGAAGCTTGCTCAACCAAAAGAGGCCTTAAAAATTTTTCAGAACAAAATATTTTCGAGTAAAATTATTTGAACAAAAAAATTCTGAACTAAAATCATATAAAAAAATTACTGAATAGAAAATTTTCAATAAAAGTATTCGAATATAATGCCATTTTATTTTCTAAAAATATGTAGCATTTCTTTTACTTTCTATCAACAAAATTGCAATTCAAAGATCTCGTAAGACAAAAATTTTGCCAACGTAAGGGATGATACAATAATTTTTAATGAACTCACTATTTAAAAAAATCATAATATTGCAAATTTTCAATAAAAAGGGCAAAACAATGTTGCACTTTTTTCTAGAAAAGAAAAAGCCATAAGTTATTGAAATATAATTATTCCAAATTTATTATGTCGAATATATATTGTTTTAATAAAAAAGAGATTCTAATAAAAGTTGTTTAAAGAAAGTCACACAAAATTATTGGACTAGAAATATTTCAACTGAAAATTATGCGAACAAAAGGAGGTACACAAAATATTTCGAATTAAAAATTTACGAATAGAAAGAAATTGAAATAAAATTTTAGAGCAGACATTATTAGAAGAAATTTATTACAATAAAAATTGTTCGATTTTAAATATCTAAAGCAATTTGTTGAAATAAAAGCTATTGGACTACAATTATGTTGTTAGAATAATTTGTTCGAATAAAAATATTCAAAAACAATTATTAAAAATTTTTTTTAACGAATTTAACTATTCAAGGAAAAAAGATCTTCAAAAATTCTTGCAAGAATCAAAATAACTCGAATTGAAATTACACGCATACCAATTTTTAAACAAAAATTATTCGAATAAAAATTTATAGAACAAAACTTATTCTTATAAAATTATAGCAATAAAACTTTCCGAACAGAAATTATTCAAACAAAACTTATACAAATAAAAATCATTCTATTTGAAATTGTTTTAAAAAATTTTGTCGAATAAAAGTTTTTCTATTAAAATTATGTAAGCGAAATTTTTTATTCTAAGAAAAATTATTTGAAAAAAATTCCTTGCATTTGATTGCATATTACGAATAAAAATATTTGAAATTATTTATTAGAATAGAATTATTGAAATAATAATTTTTCCCATGAAAGTTCTGGGATTAATAATAATAATAGAAACAATATTATTCGATTTAAAATTGAACATAAAGAATTATTACAATAAATATAAATGGAACAAAACTTTTTTAAATAAAAATTACGCGGAAAAAATTCCTCAAAAATAAATTTTATATGTAAAATTAAAGATATAAAAACTATTCAAAGAAATTTTAATCGATTAAAATTATCTAAATAGAACTTATTTGAGGTAATTGACTTTTATAAAAATCCTTCAAGTAAAATTGTTGTAGCAAAAATTATCTGCTTAAAATTAATCGAATAGAAATTATTGATCGAGGAAAAATTAACTGTATAAAAACTTAAGAGTAAAGATTGTTCGAATTAAATTATTCGAGCACAAATTATGAGAACCATAATTTATTGAAAACGAATTTTTCGAAAAAATGTATTCAATTAAAAAATATGTATTTCACTAAAATTATATGAGCAAAACTTAAGGTATGGTCACACGGTCACGGCCAAATATTTGCTGAAAAAAACGTGACCAACAGACAAGCTAAATTTGCATTTTCTTTAATTTCAATATTTTTAAATATGGGTTCGCAGTTATTAAAAAATAATATAAAAATAGCATTTTGCGGCATAATTGACTTCATTTTGTGAAATAAAAACCAAGTTAAATTACACTAACCCTAAGCAAAAGTAGTGGTTACGTTTTTTTGTGTAAATGTCAGCTAATTGTGACCGTACCTTTAGTTGGGTTAAATTATTTGAATAAAAACCGTTCGCATAAGATTATTTGTGGAAAAAATTTATTTAATAAAATTCTTCGAATACCAATTTTTCGAATTATATTTTGGAAAGCTTTCTTTTTTCACTCAGCCTGTGACATCTGTCCGTTTGACTGTCCGACTGACACTTGGTTAATTTTCTAATTTATTTCTTTTTTGTTTAAAAAGATTTTTTCAAATAAAATAATTTTTAAAATTTCAAAAAACAAACTGCCAGTTTGTAGTTTTAATGAATTTCCACACTGTAAAGTTTCTTGTATAACATTTCCTTTTTAGAAATTTTTTACGACCCTAGAAAAAACTGTTTCTAACATGCGACTTTATCCAACAAATGATATATTTTACGCCTGTTAACACTACAAAATAAAACTTTAACTGCAAAGCAAATTTGTGTGATAAAGATAATATCTTTGAACTTCACCTCCCTCCCTTCCAACCAATTTTTCTGCTGGCGTGTCATTGGAAAGAGTTATAGGAATGAGTCTCATTTAATATGATTTATTTGCTTGCATGAGCGACAGAAAATTATTACTTTGAATGACAAATTCAATAAAAGTAAACTTATATAAATGAATTGTTACATCAAATTTGTATTTGAAATAATGACTGTTAAAATACAAAAATAACAAGAGTGTTGTTTTAATAGCACACGGGGAGTTAAATATTTCAAATGATTTAACGATTCAATTAATATTTTAAATAGGGGCAAATGAGGAAAACAGAGTTATATTGAGTGTGCGGCAGAATCGGATATGTTTACTTAACCGAACAGAAGGGAACAACGATTCTGTTTATTTATTTCCATTAAATTTGTTCAATGTCAAAAACATTTCTATACTTTTAGATGTGTAATTTTATAAATATGCATTACACGCAAGCTAATAAATACTGTACTCTTTAACGCAGTTAAGTGCATGAATTATTTATTAGGTTACAATATCATAGGAATATTGACTTTGTACCTGGAACTTGTAAAAATGTTATCTACATTTGCATGTAACTAGAAATGATTAATAATGAAAATACACATTTCATTTACATACTCGTACACTACAAATATTTCTATTTGCATGTCTAAAATATTATATCCTATTTATCTATTGTGTTCATTGCCGTTTCGTACTAGATCCATTTAACAATAATAAATATATGTATTTAAATGGAACTGTGTGATAGACTTTCGTTTCAATATGCAAATAAACAGAAGTATACTTTAAGGGGCTCATATAATAAACAACAAGATATATTTTAACAAATAATGAAAAATGTCTTTTAATTTATACAACCTCAAGCTTTGGCATAAGTGTGTGAATAAAATCTCTCAAGCGGTTTTAAGGAGCCATATTTTATCTGATGTTAATTTATGTTTATTTAAAAGTTGATTTATCACACCTTCTGCAACATTCAAATAGACGGTAAAAGTTTTTAAGTATGAAAATTAAGCACGTTATTCATTAAAGTTAATGCTTAAGATAAGTAACAGTCGGAAAGAGATTATCTTAATTGATTTATCACTCAAGAGACACAACTATATTTTAAATAAGTGCCAATAAGTGTGTTTAATTAGTCCAGTAAATCAAAGTATTGGAGGGAGGAAATTACTTTTCTGATTAACGCACAAGAGGAAAGGAAATATTTTCACTTTCTATTCAGTTTTGATTAAAAAGACTAAAAAGAAAAATACAAAAAAATTGTGTATATAAATTTCAATAGTTAAAAAGTACCTTTTCAAATAAGTAACTTTTATAAAAAGCTCTTTACAGAAAGTATCTGGTAAAACAGTACCTTTAAAGATGTTTAAAATAAGTACCTTTTAAATAAAGTATTTAAAAAAATAATTTTCTAAAAGTTATATTTTGATAAAGACTACATTTGAGAAAAAGTACCTTGGGAAAAAAATTACCTAATAAAATAAGTACCTTTCAAATTAGAAGCTTTAAGGAAAGCACCTTTAAGAAAAGAACCTTTGAGGAGAATTCCTCTTAAAAATTTACCTTTTTAAAAGTACCTTTTAAAAACGAACATTTAATAAAGGGACATTTTAAAAGGACCCTTTAACAAAGGATATTTAAAAAAAATACTTTTTATAAAAAACATTTAACGAAAAGTTCCTTTAAAAAAATACCTTAAACAACTACCTTTAGAAAAAGAACCTTTTACAGAAGTATCTTTAGAAAAAGTATCTTAAAAAAAGTACGTTTTACAAAGAGTACCTTTTAAAAAGTTCCTTTTGAAATAAGCACTTTTTAAAGAAAGTGCCTTTAACAAAAAATGTAAAGAAAGTACCTTTTAAAAGCTCATTTTTTAAAAAGAGTACATTTATAAAAATTACATTCAAAAAAGTACTTAAAAAAATTATTTAAATAAATACCTAAAAAAGTACCTCCTAAAAAACTTATTTTTAAAAAAAGTACCGTTAAAAAAAGTACCTCAAAGCAAGTAGCTTTCAAAAAGAAAGTACCTTTTGAAAAGAAAGTAGTTTTTTAAAAAAAATTACCTTTAAGAATACATTTGAAAAAAAAACACATTTAAAAAGAAGGATCTCTAAAAAAGGACCTTTAAAAAAATACTTTTTAAAAAAGTACATATAAAAAAACTTTATTTTAAAAAAGTTCATTGTAAAACAAACTTAAGAAAAGTACTTTTTGAAACAATAACTTTTTTCAAAGTACATAATATAAAAAACTGTTTAAAACAAGTAAGTTTTCAAATAAATTAATGTACTTTTTAAAAATATACCGTTAAAGAAAAGTTACTTTCAAGAAAGTTCGTTAAAAAAATGAACAAATTAAAATAAAGTACATCAACGTAATCTTTTTAAGAAACTTTTAAAAGGGTGGTTTTTAAAAAATACACATAAAATATCTTTTGGAAAAAGGTACCTTATGAAAAAGTATCTTAGTACTAAAGTGCATCTTCATCAAAAGAGTACTATTTACAAAAGTGTCTCTTAATAGAAACGCCTGTTAAGATAAAACTTTTTTAAAAAAAGTTAAAAAAAATCTCTTTTAACTAAACATCATTTAAAAAGAAAATTACTGTTTAAGAAAGAGAACATAATAAACATTTTATTTACTCGTACATAAAAAAATATGTTTTAAATTAAACACATTTTAAATAAAAATACTTTTAAATGAAAGTATTCTTCACACGAATTTTACATGTGCAGAATCATTCTGATTACCAAATAATGTGCTTTTTATGTTCATGTAAAACGAACAGAAACGTTTTTGGTCATACTTTTGGGAGCGATAAATAAATATTTGCTAATTTATTGCAAAATCATTAGATCAGGTTTATGCACTGCGAATTTATTTCACCAGAAAGTCAGAGGAAAAGTAATATGGAAGATTATTTGTAAAATAATACAAAGTTTGCCTACATGTTCCAGGATTAGCTGGACTGTTTAGATGATCTTCTTAGAGTAGACATTTAGTTGCTTAAAAGAGTTTACTGTGACGATCTTGTGGCAGAATATTTGTATGAAAACGTATGAAAGTAGAAAATCGCGAATTGAAAAATACGTATTTTTTTATTTCGTATAAATTTTGTGATAGACCAGATGAAGGGCTTTAAAGTTCAAATTGAACTTTTGTATTATTAAAGTGAGTAGCTTGCGAACACTGTTTTTTCGATTGTGACTCAAACAACTTTGTAAATATTTCGATTTCTGGAATGGCAAGATCTTTTCAATGTCCCTAAAGACTCGTGCTTAGCAAATTTGTACACATTTTTTTTACTATGATTTATGTTCTTGAAGTCCAGTTCGATTTGACAATATTGAAGATCTTTAAAAGATATCTTTATCTGTAAGTGTTTATCACACTATTATGTTATATTTTTCACCTTAATCTTGCCTAAAGGATAACAACACTCCATTAGAGATCAAATAACTCGGAGATGTTAGCAATATCAGCGCTTACTTAAAACCAGATAAATGCCTCTGAGTGTTCAGTACACAAACTCGATGAACCAATCCCTTAGGTCTCTTTAATTCATTCATGAAAGTAAAATTATGTGCTATTAAAATAACAAGTGCCATTTTTTTTATATGAAATAACCTTTCTTTTCTTGCTTCCATAAATAATAAAACTCTACATCTAACGTCTTAATTTATTCATCTTGGCACACGCATTCAATGCCCACCCAGAACACGTACATATTTCCTTTGCAGGCGTTTTAACTTATTCGCCCAAGTAAATTAAGGCACTGAAAGGAAAATTAACACAAAAAAAACAGCACAAAAAATATTCTTTTATTATTATTTTTTGTTTAAAGAAAGTTTTCCTAAACGATATTTACAAAGTTTTAGTTATAAAATAACTTTTTCAAAAACAGAAAAAAATCTGTATTTCATTTGTTAAGATTTAATTTCAGTAAATAATTTATTTCCTTAGGAGTATTATTATGGAAATATCTGTGAGTTTTATGCTCAACATGAATGATAGTGAATTGATTTATGTATATATTTTTTAAATATAAATCAGCTTTCTCATCAAAAAATCGGAAATTAAAATCCAAATCACACAAGTTGTTTTCTATATCAAACGTTTTTATTAAAATTTTAGGGGGAAAAAACAAAAATAAATATCCCAACTCAAATTTTCTGCACTTATCTCCTTCCTTCCACCTTGTGATGAGGCAGTCACTGCAAAGGAAGAGTGATTTTGTGGATTTCCTTTAAGTCATATTTAAATTTGCTAGACTTTTCCTTTATAGCAAAAAATCCAAAGATACACATTTACAATTAATTGCTAATGGGTGCTTCATTTGGTGGAAGGAAAGAAAAGTTACAGGTTAAGCGAGAACAGTTCTTGAAAATTTCCTTTAAAAATCACTTCATTCAGACCCCTTTTTAAACCCTCATCAGTGAATACCGTGCAATCAGCAGCTTTTACTCCACATAGACTTTAGTGTTTTCTATTGGACAAACGAACACGGACAGCGGGGCCAATCACTATGGAAAAAATATTCCCTAACGAATTCGACTTTTAGCAAATTTTATACTTTTTACTTTTTAGATTGTGGCAAAACTTCTATGCCATTTTTCTGTTTTTCTTTTCTCAAAGGTTTTCTTTTACAACAAACTCGGAATGATGTACCAGCATTTAAGCAAATATATGTGTTAATGTGTTTTTTGTGTGTCATTCAGCTTGTGCTTCTGTTTAAGTTATTTAATGTAACAGTTTATGTGACATTAACAAAAAAAAGAATACAAATTTAACAAAAAATCGAACAAAAAAAGTTTGTCTACTTAAATTAACTTTTCTCCCTTGTAAAACATGTTTTTTATGACAAAATAAGAATAAATAAAAGTTTATTTACGGCAAAAAAAAATCATGTATTTTAAAAGCCAGCAGAAGTTAATAAACAATTGTATCATACTTTTAGCAGGTGTGTGAATAATAAATCATATTTAAATGAATTACTGTTTCGGAGTTGTCAAAATAAATCATAAATTATATCAGGAAAAAAATAATAATAACAATAATAATAAAACACTGATTCAAAGGAATATACTTAAAGCAGTCACAACTATATTTTTAAACTGAACACTACATTTTTTCACGTGACCCTTAATTTTCTTCATTTCATATTCCGTAAAATCATCACAAAACCCCAAATTATGGTCATTTAAAATTAATAATTGTGAGTAGTCTTAAGTAGCAATAATAAAACCATCGTAACGCTCATTTAATTTGATATCAATACCATGACAAGTGTCTTTGGTTTGACTCTAGGACACCACCATCTCAACCTCTACATAAGTTGGGCATGTTGTGTTCAATAGCACTGATGGCAAAGGAATGAGAGGACATCAGCAGAAATTTAATAACAAAATGTCATCAATGCAATAGCACACCAATCATAGCACAACAAAATTTTCAATCAGCAGAAATTTAATGACAAAATGTCATCAACTGAATGATACAACGACAGTAGAGATATGATCAATCATCATCAAATGAATGACAAAATGTCATCAACTGAATGATACACCGACAGCAGAGAAATTATCAATCGGCATCAAATTAATGACAAAATGTCATCAATGCAATAACCAATTGTCAACGATATAAGGCCGAACTAGATAATAGTTACAATATAATGTTTTATAGCTGTGATTACGATTATAAGTTTGTCTAGTCATATGATCTCATCCTTCTAATGTCTAACTTTTTGACTTTTCCTTTTATATTTTTATTTTTCAGCCGACTTAAGAAGAAGGAGAAGGTTATAAATTCGTTTGCGTTTTTTTATGAGTGTTTCGCCATATCTCCGGCACTTGTAAACTGATTTCGGGGTGGCGTTGGCTCAGGTAGTAAGCACGTTGACTACAAACCGAAGGACCTGGGTTCAAACCCAGTGTCAGACAGAGTCATGAAATAAAAAAAACACCACGCATTTCTCTGATGTGCATTGGTGTGCCTTTGTGTCAGTTGTTGGCGGAAGATTTCAGTGGCGAAGGCATGGTCACTGGGCACTGAACAGTACCAACTTCAGCTGATACTAATCCCAATGTAACATCAGAGCGCCCTCCTTCGTTGGTACTGAGTAGCACAATCAACGGCGAAGTAAAATAAAAAAAAAATAATAAAAGAAGTGGCTACTAAAACTAAACACAGCTTCAAATCTCCTAATGTCCTCCTCGCCACCAGAGGCGCTGCAACACTGCTCTACGAATAAACGTGCAAAAAAACAAGCAGAGTTGTAAAGAACGAATGAAGCTTCACCTCCTTTCATATCTATCACTATCCCTTTCCGCTAGTTCCAGCACAATGCATTGCATGTGTAGGGGTCATCCCCTGAGTGCTGGTCCAAGATAAAAAAAAAAAAAAAAAAACTGATTTCGGAGATTTTATATATATTTTTGAAAGGATGTAGATCCAGATTAGTCCATGTGTAAAGTGGCCAGTGCCACGCCCATACAAAGTAAATGCATTTTTCTTTCCAAGACCGTCTAATTAACTGCCAGTTATGAAACTTTGGTTTCTTAAAACTAGCAAAAGGAAAAAAAATTAAAAATAAATAATTCTGGCAAGGAAAAGGCGACCACAAAACTTTTCATGGGCGTGGCACTTCCCTTCTTTCTGATCACAATGCTGTATATTGACAGGAACTCAATGTCTGCGCAAAGTTTTATAAGTGTCGGTTGAATAGAATCAGTTGAAAAAGAATATTTATGTCGTTTGGGCGTGGCCCTGCCCATTTTCTAATCGCAATATTGTATTGTAACGAGAATTAAATGTGTGTGCGAAATTTCATAAGAAACGGTGAAAGTAGAAGTTGTTGAAAAGGAATACATATTGACTTTTCATGGGCGTGGCACTGCCCACTTGTCTAACCATAGTGGGGTTTTTTCATGGTAACTAAATATATAAAGGACGTTCTGTTAGAGTTGGTCAAGTAAAAATTCTTGAAGAGTGTTAAGTTTGAATGGGCGTGGCACTGCCCACCTTATTAATCATAATGTAACGGGAAGTTAATGTGTAAAAAAAGTTAATTAAGAATTGTTTAAGTAAAAATGGTTTAAAAATAATATGGATTTATTTTATTATAATAGGCGTGGCGCTGCCTATTTAACAATGGTACCAATCTAGAAGTGCATAAAATTTAAAATAAATAAAAACAAAACTGATAACTCTCTACCTTTTTTGGATTGAGTAAATAAAATACGAATATTTAGTAAGTCAACAAAATTACTTGAATAGAGAAAAATTTTATGAATTCAGAACTCAGAAGTATGCAGCTCTTTTTTCATTTCATATAACAAGATGATTAATGAGAATTTATTAAATGAACCTCAAAGTATGCAACATTTTTTTACAAATTCAAGTATGTACTCAATATTTAATGAATTGTATACCCTTGAATTTCATTTCTTCTTTGAATTATTCTTGTTATTTGTGTTGACTGCAACATTTTCAACATAAGTGTCATTAACAAGTAACTGAAAATGTGCGTGTTTTCCACAAATTAAAGCTGTCTATCATTAAGCACACACACACACAAACACCCACGCGCACACACTCGCATACACACTTGTTTATTGCACAATTCACAAATGATATGCGTGTTTGGGAAAAGCACTCAGTTTTTATGCTCTTTTTTCTGTGCTTTTGAGGTGTACGAGTAATAAAACTTATTGTTTTACGCTTATGACACATATAAAAAAAATATATTGTTGCACATCTGTCTTTGCCAATTTATTTATTATTTTTTCTCATAAATTTGTACGTTTTATAAAATGTAATTTTTATAAATGGATTTATTGGAATGACATTTTATATGCACATATCGATATAATAATAAAATACTGCGTATAATTTTTTATTAAGTTATAAACAACAGAAAATGTGATAAGTTATTAATAATATTAAATGAAATATAAAAGGGTTATTCGGCAGTGCCGAAGCTAATGTAGCCTTCATCATAAAAAATGAAATAGAAGAATTGCTGATGCGGAAAGCTTTAAACAAAATGTGTTTGTGAAATATTTGAGTTTTTTGCATAATTTTTATTTCTGTTTTAAATTTTGAAAGTTTTATTTGATGGTGAATTGTAATTTTTTTTTTGGTGAAAGTTTGTTGTATTTGAGATACCGCATATTTTTACTGAATTTTAATTTTTTGCCTGATTGTGGTACAATTTATATTTTTATGAATGCGAAACTAAAGAAAATTTTTTAAAAAGACATGTTGGAAAAGCTCATCGTATAAATGTTCATAATTTTCACTGCCAACTTTCAAAGCGAAATTAAGAGGAGTCTTGTCGCAAAACTCAGCGTGTAAATGTCGTCTTGCATGAGTGATGTTGCCTACTTATGGGGTTCAACAAAAATTTTTTTTATTTATTTTATTATGCGAAAAAATTGTGTAACCAATAAAATAGAATTTCGAAAGCTTTTACTTAAAACGTATTTATTGTATGACATACAAAAAATTTATATTCACACTGTATTCCTCTTTATTCAACTTTTAATACAAATTACATATAATTTTTAACTTACATCGTCTCTTTTTTTGTTTTTTACTTGAGCAGCAGAAAATATAAAGGAAAAAACAAAAAGCTGATAATTTATTTAAATTCTTTACATTCATGTGCATATAAAAATAAAAACATTTCAAAAATGTACTCGTGTTTATTGTTCCATTTGTGTGCGTACATGTGTCTCAGCTAACTAACACTTGTATGCTAAAACATTTTAAATATTCACAAAAAGTTAAAATTTATTACATTATATTCACTTTGTACTCGCAGAAGTACATTCTATTTTATAGTATATCCAAAAATAAATATAAAATAAAATAAAAAAGTAAAATAATTTTGTAAGAATTTTCTCAGTGTCTGACTACTTTTACGTACACACTGTAGATACTCATTTATGAGCTGTCCATATACCAAATTGCAATGTCTGAGAAAAAAATTATGTCATGTATACTATTTATTTTAAACATGAAGATGAAAAGATAATGACGACATGTTAATCCACAAAAAACTGTCGGGATCAAAATGTGAATAAAGTCATTGCATAGAAAAATATATAAAAAATATTAATTTATTTTTTGATTCAAGCAGCAGTGGGTTTAAGTCTATTAAACGTGTTTATTATACATAGAAACCTTAAAGTCAGCCATAATATATGAGTTCAGCCTTGAACTAGGCAATTGTTTATTGACAAATTCAAAAATATACAAACAAGATTAATTTAAGCAAATCAAGTATATATTTAATTAATTGGAAATTTATGGGATATTTTTTATGAAAATACAAAGTAGTCTACAGCTTTGCACGGGAGTGAATACTCATGAGTTCAGCCTTAAGGGTAGGCAATGCTTTATTGATTATTTAATAGAGAGTTTAATGTGATTTATTTAAGTAAATTTGCCATTTAAAGCATTTGAAGATTTATAATAAGGACAATAAAGCCGGTAAAGCGTAAATTTGCTCACGAGGCTTCGTTAGTATGACAGTTCTCGCATATTTATTTTTTGTATAAAAGTTTGGTTTTTAAAATCAATTGTTCAATTCACAAACTCAGTCGTGAGGCTTATCGTTTAAAAAAATATGATATTTATGTATGGGCTGGTGAACAGACAAATTTGTTGTATCGTCATTTTGTCATATTTTAAATGTCAGTTCAATGCAGCCAATTCATTGTGAGTAAATAATAAACAAGTTTCTTTATATCAAATAAAAAAACATTAAAAAATAAATTAATTAATGCCTTATGCCAGCAATATAATTTCGATATGACTGCATCTTAATTTAATTTTCTTCTTCCACAATAGTCGACACTCAATTCAGTTGATATCATGAAATTAAACCAGATATGAGACTTCCAATTTTACGCGAAATTGTTGATCATTTTTTCGCGACAAACAATTTCGATTAAAATGGTTTGCAAATTAAATTTAAATGAATCAAGTATAAAAGTATATGTTTTTATCATTAAGAAGAATGTTTTTTCTGGGTTTACTTATCACATATTTAAAAGATTTTTACAAATTGATCTAACAAATAGAATTTTTCCATACTTGGCCTCAATACAATCATTTATAAAACATATAAAATCCAAACATACACTCAAAATATTCTGTACGTAAAATTAACTGAAATTGTAATTTAAAACAAATGAAAGTTCACTTAAAAACCGGTCTACTCATTTTCCATTTAAATTAAACTAAAAGTTCATTTAATTTTTAATGTTAAAAAATTAATTGACTTAAGCCCGTAAAAATAAAAGATTTTTCCTATGTTTGTGAAGGAGAGAAAATCTCAAACAAATCAAATAAAGCAAGCAAAGAAAAAAACAGCACTTGAAAGAAAACAACGGACAATATTGAATGTATCCGAAAATCCTTATTAATATGTCCTTAGTTTTTTGAATGAAGGTTAGAATCAGTTAAAAATAAAATTGCTTACAATTTTAAAAGTTTATTATTTTAAAAATGACTGAACGGATTACTTCATACTGTAATAATATTGAGAGTGTATAATTATGACACACTTTTGTATGAAAATTACCAACAAAAAGTATATATTTAGACGATTACACAACACATATGACGTTAATACGAGCTTGTGAATTGAACAAATATTTATCCAATTGTAAGTAAAAATATATGTTTCTTCATTTCTTTGAAGTCCTCATGTTTGTTGTCCCGCCCATCTTAATATTCTGCCCCACTCATCCCCAGCTACTAGATGACTTTATATTATCGCCCTGTTCACCGATATCGCAAGGAAATTTTCTTTCGATGTCGGCGAAGAGGCAGTAAGCGTTTAGCCAACCTTTTCGTTATTGATTTAATTATCTAATAAATAAATTTTTAAATATTATAAAAAAATTTATCGAACGAAAGGTACATAAGTTGGCTGTCTTGATTTTCAAAATATACTTATTATTTCAGACATTTAATATTCCACCTGTGATCCTTTTAAATGTAAATAATTGTAGTCATAAAAATGACACTTTATTAATTCCTTTAATGGCAAAATGAAAAATAAACATTTTACTACACGAAACCATAATATAAAATACAGATGTTTTAGCATTTAGGAAAACCCGTATTAATTTTTAATTAATCAAAATGTCCTAAAATGTCTCACTCACTAAAAAAGATTTTGTTAAATTCGTTCAAGGCAGATTTGCCTTGAATTTGTTTGTACATGTTTTGGTATATATTTTGTTCAGCATAAACTTTGCATGAAAACAACTCCATATTGCAAGCATAACTTATTATTTTGGTTAAAAAAAATTTGTTTTTTTATTAAAATAAAAACTATAATTTTTTGATTATTAGAGACATAACTCGACATCTTATTCCCAAGAATTTCAAAAAGTTTTATTTGTTGGGGCTTTATAGCTAATCTATGCATTTCATTGCGGCTTATAAAAAGCATCATTTTAATTGAAGAAAATTTTCTTGTATTTAAGGGCACCCTAAAAGTATGCTTTAAATATTATTAGACCCACTTGGGTTGGCCTTCAATAGAACAATTTACAGTGTTTAAATTTTGTTATTTATTTAAAGTTTTCAGACTTTTTATTGACACAAGCAAGAAGGGCAAGTTAAAAATAACATAAAATTCTATTATGTATTAATACGGTTTGTCTAAATTCAAATTTTTGGCAAACTTACCCTTTTCATGCACAGTATCCTTTTTACGACTGACATACAAAAACAAAATAAAGTGCAGACAAAAAATCCTTTCCGACAGCTCACTTCAGACGTACAAGAAGTTTTAATTCAATGAATAGTTAAGTAAATAAACAAACAAACAAGCAGTTTAGCAAATAAAAACTACAGCATACTTTTGGGCAACAATGTTATCTATATTGCCTATTACAAGGAGTTGTTTGTGTGATTTTTGCTCTCTATGCCAAACTTTTTTTATCAAGAGAAATATAAATTTTTACTTTATTATTAATAAAAAAAGATATTTTTAGTTGGTTTAAAAAGGAAAAATTTAGATTCAAGATTTTCTTGAAATTTATTCAAAGACCGGTTAAATTCTAATGAAAAAACTGAATACAAGCGGAACATAAATTTAATTGCGGCATTAAAGTTGAATTTTATGGTACCAACTTTTTAGCAATTTGTGTTTGCTTAGGAAAAAAATTAGAACTCTTAATTAGTAAAGAATAGATCATGGCATATTTATTCAGGCACATTTGTATCAGTTAAATTTAATCTAACAGCTGAGTATTTTTTAAGCATGAACTTTTTGTAGTTTTGATGTTAAACTTCATATAAACCTATCAGATTTTATATATCAAAAGCAGCTATTGCACTTATGTGCTAAAGTAAATATGCCTTGAGGAATAGATCTGAACCAGATTAATTTCAGTAGATTATTTTCGACACATATTTATTTCTAATGCAAGAAAATATATCAACCATCGTATAGTACGAGTATAACACATTAATTTATTGTAAATAAATCAATTCTCTTCTTCATTTGGTTTGCCTTGATTGTTCTCTAAGGCAGCATTTTCAATCTCCTTAACTTCTTGCCGATTCTCTCCGCTTCCTACCAAATTGCTCGATGGACTACACTCTGTTGTGGCTTTAAAATTGCCATTCGCAATATTCTCTAAATAATAAAGGTACATATCTGGTCTGCACCAAATGCTACCAATCCACTTTAGATCAAATTGATATTTAACACAAGAACACGATTTACGTGAACGATGACACGCCGAACATTTTGAAGTGATCGCACGGCCATTTATTAGCTTGCGAGATTTCTTTCCTTTACAACAGTGGGGACAGGTATGTGCCTTTTTCGCTTGTATTGCGTCTAGACAAACAGATGGTGCAGCATAAACCAAATGTCCCCTAGACTTGGCACAGAAACAACAATTGCAGTTTTTATGTGCCGCCGGCTTAGCTTTGCGCAATTGCATACGATCGTAGAATTTTTTATAAACCACTTGCACTTTGGCCTCTATGCCACCCTGTTCAACACTTGACAAACCCTCAAATTTTGCATAAGCTTCGGCTGTCTTTTTGGCTGCATGTACATAGAGACACTCCTCTGAAAAAGAGGATTTATTCTTTTCCTCATCGTGCTCCGCCTCCTCGCCTTGAGGTGATCTGTAGAAGGCTTTAAAGCCTCTTTTTATAATATGATAACACAAATGAGCCTCCACACGATTCATTAGACATCTCTTGCCTAATTCATAGTATATATCTTCTTTGCGTAATCTCTTCGTAGGCTTGCTATCCAGACAATAGCACACCAGATCATAATTCAATAATGAATACGTTATAACATCGATTGCCGTTTTGGCTTTACAATCTTGTATGCCGCACAGTATCATTATTCGTGCAAGAGAGTGCGACAAGTCAAGGATATTTTCCAAGAAAACAGAAGAACCTGATAGCTGCTTTTGGGCATTCATGCACGGCAGCTCTTTACGATCGATAATGCCCAGATGGGCATAACGTTGACATTCATTGTACTTGCAATTAGTGGCACACTTGAAGTGGTTGAGTGACTGCATTTTTAAGAAAAGTTTTCGATTATTTACAAGGTTTTCTTTTACTTTTTTTATAATTTTTAGTACAGAAAATTTTTAAAAAATATAAAACATTTATTTAAAAAAAAATTTGTTATTCCTAAATTTTGTTTGTAAATATTGTCAATTCAAAACAGTTTGAAAGGCACTTGTTTTAAATTGAAATGAACTTGTAATTTTCAAGGGGATTTCATAACAGGTGAACTTGATAGCGCAGCTGATAACTTTTTTATAGTTTTATCCAAGGCGAATTAGCGTTGGCTGTCAAAATTTATTAATTTCTTTTGTTTATATTCATTATTAAAATAAATTTATGCAACATCATACACAATTTAAAATTTCATTTTTACTCACGTGTATAATACGTGTACAAAATAAATTTAATTTAATTTTGCAAATAAAGATCAATATCATTCGATTGCCTGAATGCCTCCATTTCAGCACCCACAGCACAGGCCATCAAAGCATTAACACTCGCCAGCTTTATAAATATAACCATTCCCTTTATCTATGTGATTTCGCAAACGCAGCCTACTTTGAGTGTTCCGGGAATATAATATTTAAACAGGCATAATCCTTAACCATCGAACAAATGGCCGCATTTATTTTGTATTATTTTCCAAAGCTTCCAATAATAAGGTATTTCCAGTCCAAAACATCGGTATAAAAATCCCAATTAAAGTGTATTTTTTCTTGATGTTTCTTCAGCAAATCAGCCTTAGACAAGACATTAACATGAGGCAAAACCATGCGTAGCATCATATTTAAGGCCAACAACAAAGTAGCAACAAATTTTGCAGGTTCACTGCAATAATGAGAGTCGATAAAATTAATTTTTGGAGAGTGATTTCCCCTACTTGCGCAGCCCTCTGATGTGATGAACAAAGTGCACGAGTTTGACAAAAGTTTTGAAACTATACTTACTGGTCAACAGGAGGAAATGGGGGGAATCGTTACCCCGATATTCCTTTGAAACGAGCACTATCAGGTGGTACACAGATGGCTCCAGATCGCCGAGAGGGTCTGGCGTGGGAGTTGTAGGACCGAATATTAACTACTACGAGTCCTTGGGGAAAACTGCCATAATTTTTCAATCAGATATTTATGCCATTGAAAGATGTGCACATTTTAATCCTGGCAGGGGCTACCGAGGACGTGAATAGCAATCATCTAGGATAGTCGTGGGGCTATCAAGACACTCAGCTCATATGAGTTTACCTCTAAGCTGGCTTGGGGATGTCGCAGCAAGATTACTCAGTTAAGCAGGACGAATAAGGAAGGTCACACTTTGCTGGGTTCCTGGACACGCAGAGGTGCACGGACAAAATGACCGAGAAAGGGGCTAGTAAGCCCATGGTCGGACCAGAACTATTTTGTGGGCTTGGATTGGATAAAATCCAAGAAGAAATATCAATGGTGACTAGAAGCACCTGGGAACACAACTCACTGGTACAATATCCCTGGACTGAGACATGCAAAGCTAATGATTGGAACGTATAACCAAAAGCGTTTCTCAGCTCTCATCACCCTGAGCAAAAACAATCTAAGAATGCTAACAGGCTTCCTCACAAGCCATTGTAGACTGAGAAAACACCTCTACAGACTTGGCTTTGAGAATGAGAGCCTATTCTGAAGGACTGTGAAGCTTTATGCCACAGAAGATATACCCAATTGGGAACTGCCAACGCTGGAACCACTGGCAATCTTGAGATTCGTTAGGACAACAGGTCTAGATAAGGTGCTTTAGCACCTGGCAAGGAATACAATAGATCTTTGGTTGCAGTGGCCTGTGTTTCCCAAACAAGAACAATTCATTCATTCAATATAATAAATGTTCGTTTAAGGCTCCTCAAAGTATGCATACTTTTTTAAAATTATTTTACAATTCCTGACATTTGCACCTCTCTTTCTTTTATTTACATATTTTTCTAAAGAAATATTAATATGACTTTTCTGTGTGGGAGTGAAATTGAAAACGAAAACTTTATGTGTTCTTTGTTTACTGGAAAAATTAAATACATTTTCCTTGTCGCTTTCCTTCGAATTTAGTGTCTGTGAACATGCCTGCTTAACTATGCGCTTTAACCCTGTAATAAGCACAGAGTTTTCCCCAACTTTAAAATAGCTTTGTGCAATTAAGAGAAATTAATAAAGGAAAAGTAAAAATAAATTAAATATATTCCACTACATTAACGTCAACAGCGTTCGTTCTAAGAAGCCTGGCCATGGCATGCTCTCAAAGTGTTACAGTTGTTGTAATTTAAGCGTAAAATTTATGTGAGAATAATTATTTTATTATAAGATTTATGCCACAATGAGCAGAATACTACAAGTTCATGATATTTATGTGCTTCTGAGCAGCTTTATAAAAAATGGCATTATTAATAGCTTGTGGTTTTATAAGCTAAACACACAATCACTTAAGTTTACATTAAGGAATAGTAAGGATAATAGAAAACTGCTTTAAAGGGGGCTAAGAAAATGTTGTTGTTGCGAAATGAGTTAATGGAAGACAAAAAGCGATTGTTACAAGATGTAATGAGATTTTACAACATACAAATATTTAATGTTTTCCAAATTTTGTTTTACTTTTAAAATAATAAACACGTTTTTTATATGTTTAATTTTGTGTGGTATACTTTTAGGTGCTTGCAAAAGTAAAGGCCATAATCCACAACCTTGTTTAACTCCACTGACGAATTGGAATTGCCCGCTTATAGCGGCGTCATGCAACTCTCTGTTGATACGAGCTCCATCACACGATTTACGTAGAATATCAACCATTTTTTCTGGGAATCTTTTTGGCAGAAATTTTAGAGATTTTCAAGCATCGAAAACTTTTTCAAAATCGATTGATGACATGTAAAGTCGTGCGCTTAGTTTGGCTGATTATTAAATATGTGGTGGACACATGACCTGTTTGGGCGGAATCGGACTTTTGTTCTATTTATTGGATTATCCAGTGGTTCAGCAATTCTATTTAAAATTACGTTGTTGAAAATGACAGACGATGGCACTAACGAAATGCCTCGCCAGTTGCTACATTTTTGCCTGTCTTCCTTTTTTGATGTCATTATTTTTATAGATTGGTTCCAATCAGCTGGCAAAGTTTCTTCATCCCATACGAGTCTGAATAGTGGTTCTAAGAGCCCACTGACATCCCCTGGGTCGGCTTTAAAACATTCTGACGGGATGCCAGTACAGGCTGCAGCTTTGCCTGGTTCTAACATTGCGAGATAAAGAGTCCTGGGAATGTTTTATTTCGAATTATTCTTAAGCAACCGATAGACGTTGTGATCGTTAATACAACATGATGAGGTTGTGCACGAGATTGTAATGTTTAAGGGTTGGTTGTATTAAGTTGCGTTTTGGTTGTACGAAAGATCAAAAAGTTTTGATTTTTTGACAAGTTGTACAACATGGTCGCAACGATTGTTTACCTGTCACACACTATTTTATGTAGTATACGAGGGCAGATTGATATTGAAGCTACCTAAGTAGGAAAAAAAACATTTTTTTCAAAAACCATTTATTTCTCAAAAGAGTCTCCTTTTAGCTCAATATACTTAATAACACGATATTCCTACTTTTTTATGCCATCTGAATAATCCGATTTTGGGAACCCCTCAACATACGCGTTAGTTTCGGAAATCACTTCTTCGTTTGAGATGAATATTTTTCCTGCGACCCATTTTTTCAAGTTTGGAAATAGGAAAAAGTCACTAGGAGCTAAATCTGGACTATAAGGTGGATGATCAACCAATTCGAAGTGTATTTCACATAAGTTTAGCATCGTATCTAATGCGGTGTGAACCGGTGCATTGTCTTCAAGAAAGAGCACTTTTTTCTTCTTTAAATGTGATCGTTTTTTCTTGATTGCATCAATCAATTGATCCAATAATGCACGATAATACTTTCCTGTGATTGTGGATCCTTTTTCAAGATAATCGATGAGCAATATTCCGTGTACATCCCAAAATACAGTGGCCATAACCTTGCCAGCCGATTTCACTGTCTGCGCCTTCTTCGGAGCACTTCCACCAGCTTCCAGCCTCCAGTTTCGATTGATTTTTGGTGGTGGTCCCACGTTTCATCAGCAGTTATTAATCGACGCCAAAAATCAACAGGAATACGCTTTATAATGTCCAAACACCGCTGTGAAGTGGTCTGTCGAACTCGTTTTTGTTCGACACTGAGCAAACACGGCACCCATCTCGCCGATAGCTTTTTCATATGCAAATGCTCATGCAGAATGTTTGATGATATGTTTACCATTTCAAAAATCTCACGTAACTTGACTCGACGATCATTCATAACGATATCGAGGATTTTATTGATATTTTCGTCAATAACCACCTCTTTTGGCCGTCCTTTTGATGGTATTGTTGCAGTGCTTGTTCGGCCGCGTTTAAATTCAGCGATCCAATACTTTACCATGTAATCCGACAGGTAGACTCACCATAATGTTTAGCGAGCCTTTATTTTGTTTCTTTTTGCCGTTTTCCCTTTTAAATAATAGTGTTTAATCACTGCACGAAATTCACTTTTTTCCATTTTTCTAGAAACACAAAAGTTGCTTACTTCAAACGACTACAAAAAATAAACTAATCGATGAATTTGGGTGAAATTTTAACAGCTGACGTTTGACAGATCACAATCAGTAAAAAAATCAATTCAATATCAATCCGCCCTCGTATGTGTTTAGTATTGTTGTGGCCATCTTGCAGTAAACATTGAATATTATTATTATTTGCTGACTACAATCATGTTGTGCATGAGATCGCACACCTAATTCTATCATTTATGCGACAAGCATACAACTTGATTACCAACCGAGTTGCTGCACCAAACGTCGCAACGTCTATGGGTTGCTTTATATTGACATCGAACTTAGATTTGAATTTTGTATCAAATACTGTTAGGACAGTAATATTAACACGCAGATGTAATTGATGAAAATCATTTGTTGAACGCGTGTGGGAAGTCAGTTTATCAAATGATTCAGCATAGTAACACTGTAATTTAAATATAAAAAAACAGTACGATCGTATCAACTTTTCCATTGCGGCTTCAAAACTCTTTTATATAAAACAGATTGATAGACGTGTTTGCATATTTTATTTATTCTTAGAACTCACACATTGCACGCTGCTTTTATTTGTTGAACTAATTTGTGTTAATACATGTAATTGCTTAGACACTTTCGTGCTTGTGTTCGGTAAGTTTACAAGTGTGTATTTATTTGCAGTCACAACTGTTCACCTGCATGCCCATTAACCCTTCAATTCATTTAAACACATCGGATATGTATTCAGAACTAAATTAACACACATGTCTCTAGATGTATGCACGCAATAAGGTTTTTGTTAAAATGCACTGCAAGAAATTTGTCTACAAAATTTAAAGGATTCAATTTTAAATTAAAAATAAGATTGAATTTTATTTTGGCCTGAGAAAAGCTGCAGTGAGTTTTCTTTTATTTCAATTTTATTTAATTTCTGCAAGTGTATAAATTTCTATAAATTTTGCTTTGGCTTAAAACTTGTAAATGATGTTAAATTAAAAACTTTATGTTTACTCCTCGCTCACATTCTCACTGCAAGTTAATGTACGCGTTAGCTATTTTTATTAATCTCACGTCATTTTTCTCTTAGCACACATGCATTCACCTGCACACACTCACACACACATATCCACACTCAAACACTCACACACAAAGTCATGTGTGCACATAGCCCAGCTAGCATTTGGAAGATTATTTGACGACCGCGATCATTTGGCGGCTCGTTTTTTAATCGTCCAGACGATTGTTGGAGTAAAATTATTTTTACTCTCTCAAATGATGTTTTTAAGAGTCATTCTGACGATTGCTGGACGAGTTATTCGTTGTTTACGCGTTTTGACGATGAATTTGATAATTGTTGGACACGGATTTGCCAAACGTGACGGTTTTACGTAATTTTGCCGATTTTTTTTATATAGATTTTCAAAAAATGAAGTTTGACGATCTTTGTTTAGTATTCCTTATACTTTGACGATTTTTTGACTTCGCTACTTTTTGTTCAACATAACATCTACATACGTATGGCGAAATGTCAAGCTCTAAAAATATATTTTTGATGCTGCTAAAGAAATATTTAAAAATTTGAATGACATTAATGAGCTTTACTTTTGTTTTTCAAATATGTGCTTAATTTGATGAATAATCTAAACAAAATTTAAGGAATTTAAATTCACAACATGCACTATGAAATGACGAACTTTTTTTAAAATGAATTAATTTTTTAAATATGTTAACCGAGATTGTCTCGATATCTTTTTTCAAAAATTTTCAAAAGTTTCGAAAAAATTTTTTAAATTGATTTCCATAATTTAAAAAAAAGGAAGAAGTTTATATTGTTGTGTATGTAAAAGAAATGTTAAGACAACCCTGCAGGAAATGTCAACAGTAAAATTATATTGAATATCTATTAACGATGTCACCAGTACTACTGACAAATTATACTACAACTAATGCTATCTACTATTGACAATTAACACAGGCTTGTCCTACGAAATCTACCAGTAGACTGCGTCAATACTAGGTAGTTCTTTTGGAACTATATAGAGAAAATCTCAGTAGCATGTTTGTACTGACTTACTATTGACGATATCACCACACTGTGGGAAATGTCTATAATAAAACTGTACTGATTCACGTTGTTAAGATTAAAATTATACTGACGATGTCACCAATACTCTTTCAATTTAGTTCAAACAGATACAAGTATTTATTTAAAATCTATCTATCTATATTATTAATAGGCAAACACGTTTTCTTATAACCCTTTTACGGTCGTAATACTGAACCGATTTTGGAAATTAACCGAATTATATGCCGTTAAACCGGGTTTTACAAAGATGTGCACAATCTTAATTTTATTTAAGTCGGTCTGATATTTAGCGAGCTATAGGCGTTTAAAGTTGCTACTAACACATGCACACTCAGTTCACTTGCACGTATCAGCTTCAACATAAAGAATAAACAAAGTGTACATGTGTGTTTGTCTAATTTGGTGTTGTATAGAAAGGAGACAGCTATTAAGTTTTTAATTTAGAATGTTTTTCTTTTTGTATTTTATCGTATGTATTTATATAAATGTTTAATATTAATTTATCGAATGCGGTCGATTGAGGTATTGAAAAATAAAATATGGTATAAAATATTTTACAAGTCTTCTTTGAGGTATAATTTTCTTATTGTTAAATAACATAAAAGGAACTTCATTTCGTTTTAAATTAATGATTTATTTTTAATTTTTAAACATTTTCTGTACCTGCCAAAAGCAAAAGACAAAAAACAAAACAATTTGTTGACAGTGTCACCAAAAAGTCACAGTTTACCCTATGCTTCCTTCAGGGAATATACAATTGATGTTGAAACTTCCAATCAATTTATTGATAATTGTGCATCATTTTACCTTGAATTTTGTTACCAAATAAAAAAAAACTCCGAAATTCTTCCTTTATTAAAAGGTTTTCCTAATCTAGTCTCTAAAGAAAAATATCAAGATATTGAACATGAAATAAGAGAACTAAGATTTTTGGATTTTAGAGGCAGCGCATTAAATTGGGGAGCCCCGTAGTCTAGTAGATAGCGTACTAGACTATTAGTCGACGGGTCGCAGGTTCGATTTCTACCTAGACCCTGGGTGTTGCTGCAGACAAGCCAAAATGGCTTCGCGGTTTGTGCTTGTTCTTTAAAAAATAAAAATAAAAAAAGTTGATGTATTGATGATGATGATCTACCAAACAATAAACCTGTTTTAAAGAAGAGTTAGCAAAATGAATCTCAATAAAACCAAGATAAGATAATTCATTGGAAAGAGAAACCCTTGAAGGGATTCTTTTTTCAAAAGATTATTTAAAAAATAATTCCTGTGAATATTACAATGCATTACAAAAAATATAAAAACATATAAATATGATATGTATATATAGTATTTTTATTTTGTATTTACCGAATTCAAATCAATATCATATGTCCTTCTTTCGTACTTTATATGTAGATATGTATGTTTGTACGAGTATAAAATCGAATAATTCAAAAAATTAACTCGACTCTACACATGAATTGTAAGTTTATGAAAAACTGTATAATAGCATATTCCATGAATTTCTATTTAAATTAAAATATAAAAAAATATCATATAAAAAATAAACGTTTATTTTGGACACAAAATCTCTTCAAATCTTGCTGCGAATTGACTAAAATGTTTAAAGTTTTTGTTGTTTTAAATAAATCTGTTGAATTGTTAATTTTTAAATGAAAGATTGTTGTATAAAACAGAAGATTTTTGAGTGACGATTTTATGACGACTTCTTTTTAAATACTGAGGATTTTTATGATTTTATTTAAAAAATTTGACGATTTTTCTGAAAATATTACTTACTGGCAGCCCTGGTTGGACATGAATCCACAATTGTCGTTTAAGTATTCTGACGACCATTGTTATTGTTTAACGATTCTTATTTCACCGTAATCGTATTAGCCGCATTGTAGACGATTCATTTGGAAAAATCGCTGGCTTGACACAGTTTCTCCCGTTGTACTGAACTTGCGCGATCGGAATGCGATATCGCGGACGATTAATTTAATCGCCCGGAAGATTCTTCTACGATAGAAAATATTAGCTGGTAATTGGCATGTGAATGTTTCATATCTTAGGTGTTTGTGTGTGTGTTTCTATGTGTTTTTGTGTGTATGTGTGTGTGTGTATTAAATACTGTCATCATAGTTACCCAGTCGTCGTTGTAGTGGTTTGGTTTTAATTTCTGCAGCACTTCATTAAAATGCAAGACTTGTTTTCCAAGTACACAAATATAAATACAAAGGAGTACAAACTTGTATGCTTAAAGCTTCTGGATTGCAACACACCTTTCGTTTTTACTTCCGTTTGCTTACTTTCAACATTTATTTGCAGTTTTGTGAGCAGTAAGCAATTAAATTCATATTTTACTTTTATGTATGCTGAAAAGGCTTTAAGATTGCAGTGTTTTAAAACAATTAAATTTAAAGATTGAAAGGGATTAACATTATGCTAAAGTTGTTAACAATTCTAGTCAGAAAGAAGGATGTGGGACATGGGACGATATTCCAAAGGTACAGAGAAAAAATTAACCTTAATTACTTGTAACCTACACCAATACAGCGTTGTTTTTCGGCTGTTACGACCTTTAGCCTAATAATAATCACTTTGAACTGAAAAACAATTTTGCTCGAAATATAATGGTGCTCAATTTCAATATTAATTTAAAATATTTGAATATGATTAAATTTTGTAGATAGTTATTCATCAGAGATGGGATCTCCTACTAACCGAAATTGATTTAACGTGTAAAAATTAATAAGTTTGCACTTTTCATATTCTATTTCCTTAAATTATACGGTTAAATAGTTGATATTCCTAATCACCACAGTTAGTTTACTTTATTGTATTATATTTATTTTCAATTTACATGTAACTATTCCAAAACAAATGTATAGAACAGAATACACAGCATACCTTACGGCAATTTTCTATAAAACTAATCAAGTTTCCTGCAATATAAGCTGCGGCTAAAATCTACCACACTATGATTTCGAAGCCTTAAAGTGAAAATGGCAATGAAATGTTGTATAAAAAGTTTGCTTTCCAAATGAATGAAAAATTAACTTGCAGCTGAAAAAACGTATTTTTATGATACCTTTTGCAATTTTAATTGAAGAGTTAAAAGTACGCTAAAGGCAATTTAAAACTGAAATAACTGAAAGTGTTGTGCAGAGTCTAGTTTACCCTTCAGCTAAATATGAAACCAAAATATGTAGTGAAAAACTAATTTTCATTTTCCTGGCATAATTTATTTAAAATGCATTTATTTTAATAAAGAAATTTCCAATTATGCGAAATGTTTTTCGCTATTTGAACTTATGTCGTTTACGTAACTTTTCTATTTATTTAAATCAAAATAGATAAACAAACAATTATGAGAGTATTTGAATTTTCCCAATGGTTTGTACTACCAAGTAATCAATCAATCAATCAATCAATCAATCATTCAATTAAAAGCAACAACTTTCCCATGAAATATTCAGCATGGTTCTATAATTGTTATTGACTGCGTTTGCATGTTTAATTTGCATATTGTATATCCCGTTTCACCACCACTAATTCTAGTTGTAATTCCAATTGCATACGAACTAATTCGCTTTCAATTAGAGGTGAATGAATATTAATTTTAATATCATAATTCTGATTTAGGGCGCTCTTTCGATTCATACAAAAAAATTTCATTCTAGTGACAGGCTCTGCGAGTTTTGCTAACAAATTTCCATAATTTATGTAAAATAACAATGAAATAATTTTATTTGATTTTTGGGAAATTGTGCAAAACACATTCGATTATTTTTGCGGTTGACTTTATCTTGTTTTTAACAAAAGTTAAAAATAATGAACGCTATTCAAAAATGACTCAAACGATGGTTTCAGAAGCAACAAGAATATACAAGTAACTTTAGAAAGCTGTAATTTTTGGAGTTCTGATTGAAGAATGCTTTTTGACACAAAATAATATTATAGTATCGCTTTCTAATAATTGAAGAAAACTAAATATTTTTTAGAGTTTTATATACATATAAAAAAAGCTTAATACGAAAGCAAGATGTCTTATCTTTTTTTATATAACAAATGGAGTAAAGTTGAAATTATTCGTACTTTAGTTAAATTTCGTTATTAACGTGAAAATCGACTGCAATATTAATTTTCTCTTTAATCAAAATATTAAATTTTTTTGTGTAGTGTTTGTTTATGACAATTAACAAACTCTTGCATAATTTATGGAGTTTAATCTTGTGTTTAATTTTTTATGCATTCGTATGAAAGCTATAACAACACATTTTCACTTTAAAACAGAGAAGTGAATGGGACATTTAAAATAAAAAAAATCAATTAAAAGAAGCCTTACTTAATTGTGTGCATACTTTTGGCTGCGATAAAAAATTATTTCAATAAAAACACTTGAAGCGCAACTCTACGACCACAAATTATTCGAATAAAAATTATTGAACAAAGTAAATCTCATAAGCAGCATTTGAGTTATTCAGTTAAAAATGGTTTGAACTGATTTATTTAATTACTGCCAGGCCCACGATGTCACACGTATTCCTTCTTTCGTACAATTAAATTTTAACATTTGTTTTTGTTTTAAATATGATTGTACGAAACAATGGATATTGTGCGTAATTGATTGAACTTAAAATAATGAATTTACAAAAAAATTCTTAGCAAGAAATATGTAAAATCAGATTTTAATTCAAGCCAAACAATTTCTCTTAATTATTTAAATAAAATTATGAAAATGAAAATTGCACGAAAATGAAATTATTTGAAAAAATTATTGAAATAAAGTTAATCAATTAAAAGTTAGTTAGTCGAATAAAAATTTGTGGATAAAATTTAATCGAATAAAAATCATTTGAATAGAATTGTTCATATTAGAGTTAATCGAATAAAAATTATTGAAAGAAAATGTACCAAATTGCTTGAAATAAAAATCGCTTTATCAAATTGTTCGCATAAAAACAGTTCGAATAAAGTTGTTGGAGTAACAGACTAAAAACTTTTCGAATAGCAATATTGAAAAAAATACTCGAACAGAATTATTTAAGTAAAAATTATTTAAATAAAATTAAACGATTCAAAATTATTCAAACTAAAATTGTTGAACGAAAATTGAAATCCGAAAAAATTTTTGTCAACAAAATAAGCGAATAAAAATTATTGAGATAAAATTATTTAAAGGAAAATTGATTCAACAAAGTTATTCCAATAAAAATTATTTGCGTAAATTTATTCTAGAAAAAAATTAGAATAAAATATATTGCATTAAAAATAAATTTGCACACAAATTATTCTTAAAAAATTTTCTCTATTAAAATTTATTTAGATAAAATTATTGAAATGAAGATTATTCGACTGAAAATTATTTGGATAAATGATTTAAAAAAATTATATTCGAATAAAATATATTGAAATAAATATAATATAAATTACTTAAATAAAAAATTACTCGAATGAAAATAATTTGACAAATATTTTTTGTAAAAAAAATTTTAATAAAATATATTTCAATAAAAATTATCTAAACAAAATAGTTTGGTCACAAATTCTTCGTAAAAAATTTGCCCGACTAAAAGTTAATCAGATAAGATTATCGAAATAAAAATTCCTGTAATAAAATTATTCGAATAAAAATTATTTGGATAAATTCATTCTAAAAAATTAGAATAATGAATAAAATATACTGAAATAATTTATAATTTGCATAAAAGTTATTCCTAAAAATTTTACTCGAATAAAAATTTAATCGAATTAAAATTTAATCGAATAAAAATTTAATCGCATAAAAGTTATTCGAATAAAAAGTTATTCGAATAAAAATTATTCGAATAGAACTTATTGAATGAAAATTATTTGAAATAAAATAATTCGAACAGAAGCTGCTTTCATTATCCGAATTTTATGCTTAATGGATGACAAAAGGACACTAATTTCTATTGTTGTAGATCTTGTATAATTGTATTCTTGAAATTTTCACAGAGTTTGTAGTACTAAACCCACTACAACAAAAAATAAAGAAAATAATGAAATTATTTGTTCTTGTTTTTGAATTCATTAATTTGTATGTTGTACACCCTCCGTAACAGGAGGAAATATTATACTGTAAATGTTTCGTGATTTGTGATTTTTATTACTACTCTTTTATAAAATTCAGTTTTGGTGTTTAAAACCCACACAAAATAAAAATACATCCCTAATCCGGTATTCATACACCACTTTAGGTACATACTCGTACATATATCACATAAAATCAGTCTTCTTGCAACACCTTAAACCATATTTCATTTCTTGACACTGTAACCCCAAGAAGTAACTTATGAAAAATGCAAAAAACAAAAACAAACAATTTTGGAATATTTCTTAAAATACCACAGACGAAAAATTTGCAAGAGTATGTTGAGCATAAAAAGTGATTTACTACCAGCTGTTTGTTAAAAGGAAAATTTATAAATTAAACCATAAATTTGTCTTAGAAACCACATAAATGGATGAAGACAGGAAAAAAATTAAATTCGTACAAATAAAATATTTGCTGCAAAAAAAGTTCTCAAACAAATTGCCTGAAATGCAAAAGAAAATTGTCTTATTGATCATGAAAATTTTGCTTTTTGCCAAACTTTGACAACTTTGAAGGTGGAAAATAATCAGATATAAATTTCTTTCCTTTTTTTTCATTAGAGGAAATGCTTCAGTTAGGAGTGCACACGAGTCATAAATAATTTCTCTAATTAACTTTAATTGCGTGATAACTTTTATCAAACAATGATAATTGTTTCATTAATATTTTTTTTTTATTATTATTAACTGACACATGTGTTGACATTTCATGGCTGGTCAACCACAAAATGTGTTTTCTTAGCAAACATTCATTAAGGTTTTTATTATTTGTCATATATTTGCTAAAGGAGCGGTTTAAATGCACTTGTACCTTCATTATTAAATTAAATATTTATAATTCCAGTTATTAAGGTTGAATGAATGAATAAATGACACATACATTTTGTATCGAAAATAGTAATTGGCCACTTTGCTCAGTATTTGAACGCATGTAGACAACTAGAATGGCAGCATTTAAGTGGCCAACATTTCACTTCTACACAATTTCGAGTTGTACTCGAGAAAATACAAATCAATAATGAGAAAATAAAAATTGATAATAAGAATTTGAAATTAATATTTAGAAAATAATAAATGCAATTTCACATTGAGAAAACAACAAACTGAAATTGAGAAAAAGTAGAATGCTACGGGGAACATTTTTGTATAACATTTTAATGGAATTTGTTCAATATCATTTTAGATTTCTTATTATCAATTGGACTTTTCTCAACACCAATTCGTTTTTTTCCTCAATATTTATTTGTATTTTCTTAGTTTCAACTTAAAACAGTGTACGAAAATTCTATTTCAGTTCTTCATAGTTCAATTTTTTCCAATTTTTCCTCGATTTCTTTTAGTAGCAGTAAGAAACTAACTAAGAATTTATCATAAGTTATTTCAAGTGGTGTTTGTTTATTTATTTATTTATTTTAAATAATAAATCAGTCAGTTGGACATGATTTTATCAATTTAACGATAGATCCTGAGCAATTCACCTCCTAAACTTATACAAAAATGCTTTTTGTATAAACGTAAGCTCCTTGTGTTAATACCAAAGTAGTTTTCCTTTAATTTATTAGATATGTTTCATAAATAAATTATTACCAATAGATTATTCTTGTTGATTAAATATTATAAAAAAGAAACGCGTGAAAATTCCTCAATACCTTTGAACAAAAATCAATTTGACCTAAAACAAAGAAAAAAATAATAATAATAATAATAAACAAACGCTAGTTAGTTGTTTAAGTCCATGATTTAAAATCAATAAATTTATCAAAATGTACGTGTGTATTTTGTTTGTGTATGCGTGTGCAATTTCATGTAGGCTTGATAAAAATAAATAAATGCTTCACAAGCGTTTGCGTTTTCTGTGAACAAAGCAGGCAGAAATATTGTATGCGAGACGAATAATTTATGCGAAGTTGTTTATTAACCACGAAACATGAGAATTGTATTTTTCAACGACCTGCAGGCGTATTCAATTTTACTCGCATACAAATTTCGTTTTAATAAACGACGCAAATATTTATTGCTGGTGTTCATTTCTTGTGTATGTATGTGTTTTTATTTTAGTTACACCCAAAGGAATGAAATATTTTTAAAGGCTTTAGAAATTCCTATTTTTCGCAATGCTTCGCTATAAAATACTTTTATTGTATTCTTTTTATTTACGCCTGAATTTTTTATATATCCTTAAAGGAAATTAAACTTTTTAGCTGCCGAAAAGTATGCACCACATGTTAAATTAATAACGATTCATAATTTAATCACATTTCCTGCTCTTTTACTTTTTAAATATAAAACCTAATAACTGGTGCTTTTTATGGAAATTGCTAAAATTTTAGTATTTTAAATTTTTATTCGCACTTTTTCCCAAAATTAATATCTTACATAATTAGTAAAACATTAAAAATTTTATTGAAAACAAATTGAAATTGATAATTGAGGGGCATAGCTTGTTCCTATGCGCATTTCACTGTTGCTAATGCAGATCATCAGGGAACCTTATCCAAATATTTCTTAGATATTATATTAAACCTTCATTGTTGAGTTCTTGTTATAACTTTGATGTTTGTTAAACTTTTCATTTGCTTTAATAAAGGTTGAATATAATATTTGCAGTTGTTCTAAGAAATATTTTTTTGGGTAAAGTTCCCTGACGATCTGCATTAGCAACAGTGAAATGCGCATAGGAACAAGCTATGCCCCTCAACAATCAATTTCAATTTATTTTTTAAAAAACTATTAATATTTTATTAATTATGGGAAATAGTGCGATTACAAATATAAAATACTAAAATAAAACTTAATCTTTGTATTATTTAAGGTCCTAATTCAGTATCACTCACACTCAGTCGTACGACTGAAAATCTGACAGAATTTTTTTGTCAATTTGCGATTTACAGATTACAGATTTATATGAAAATTAGAGTTATCAAATCGATTTTTTAAATATTCGAAAAAGGTGTATTTTAACTTCCCTGTTTTTTAAAGCGTTTTTTTAAAGAGACGGGCTATCAGTTATTTAACGAACTGTTTTTTTTTTGGTCTCAAATTATCCGATAAAAATATTCGTTTTTATCGGACAATAACAACAATAAAACAATTGCTTTAATTGTGTTTTTTTTCATGCGATTACTTTTACAAGCAGGCAATAAGAACACTGTGTTTGTTATCTTTTCATGCTGAATGTCATTAATTAAACAATGCCATTAAAGGGCCTTTCACACCATAATACATTGTATTAAGACTTGTCAAAAACTGTAATAATACGTACAGGGTGTCCGCCGGGAAGGTATACTATTTTGTTTTGCCGCCATTTCGGTAAACATTAGTCTTGACATTTCATATATGGCAGTCGTGAAGTAGACACGTGGCAAATTTATTATGGAAAAATATTCGATAAACCAACGTGTTTTAATCGCTAAAACATTTTATCAAAATCAAACATCGATTACTGTGACGATGAGAAAGTTACGTGAAATTTATGGGAGAAACAACGTGCCAACAAAACGCACTATTTATCGTGAAGTGAATGTTTCCGAAGAAAGAGGGTTTGTAGGTGATAGGCCCAAGCATGTACCACAACGTACTGCAAGATAGGAAGAGAGCATTACTGCTGCTCAAGAAAGTGTTCAAAACAATTCATCAACCTTGATTCGATGCCGTGCTCAGGAGCTTGGTCTTCAAAGAACAACTTTGGCCACAATTTTGCACAAGGATTTGCATTTGTTTCCATTTAAGATTCAGTTGACACAGGAACTTCTTCCACAAGACCATTTACGCCACCGTACAGATGCCAATAGGATGTTACAGCTGGTCCATGACAACCCCGATTTTCATGAAAAAATCATAATGAGTGACGAGGCACATTTTCATTTGAATGGATGTGTGAATAAACAGAATAGTCGGTTATGGGCAATGGAAAACCCTCAAATTTTTTTTTTTTTTTTAACTTGGACCAGCACTCAGGGGATGACCCCTACATATGCAATGCATTGTGCCGGAACTACGAAAATTGGTTATGGGAAGGAGGATAAAGGGAGTAGTGTTTGTGGACGTTCGATTTGAACTTTCCCACACTGAAAGTAACAGGAAAGACCTCTGCAGGAAGTTTATTCCACATGCGAACTGTTCGACTAAAGAACGAATTTTCTCTGTAATGCGTAGTGCGATCCACTGGCATATCAACCACAAATGGATGCGCTCTTAACGAAGAACGTGTTGTTCGTACAAATGAGCGGGTTTCGGGAACAAGTTCCCTGATTTCATTAGAGCACATTCCATTGTAGTAACGATAAAACAGCGAAATACATCCCACATTGCGTCGATGCTCCAGTGAGTCAATAGAGTTGGCTCCCCTACTGTCACCGGTGAGCTTCTTCGCCCTCTCCTGTACCCGGTCGAGTATCTTCAAAATAGACTTTATCAGTCACCTTTGCATCCATTAAAAAAGTGACAGTCTGGCGTGCAATTTTGTCAGGAGGAACCGTTGGACCTTCTTACTTCTTTAAAAATTAAAACGGCGTAATGGTAACTGTGAATGGGGAGCGATATCGTGATATGATTGAAAACTTTTTAACGCCACAACTGCAGGCTTTGGGCTTTGATTAACATGTGGTATCAACAAGACGGATCCACATCGCATACAGCCAGGATTACAATGGAATTACTGGGAGACCTCTTTCCACAACAAGTTATTTCAAGAAATGGTGATGTTGTTTGGCCTCCACGGTCGTCTGATTTGACTGTCCGGACTTCTTTTTTTGGGGATATCTGAAAAGTAAGGCTTATGCAAACAAACCAGAAAAATTTGAGCAACTCAAACAAAATATTCGTGATGAAATTCATTAATTTCATACCGCGTGAAATGTGTGAGAAGTAGTCCTGGCAGAGTATTGAGTGATGGGTACCGAGTATCGGATATTTCCTTTTTTTTGGTTTCCCAATACTCAAAAGTAGTTACTCGATACTTTCAGAGTTGTATTTTTAAGCAAGTTGACTGGCTAAAATAGTGAATAAAAATACATCACTGCATAAAAAGACAACTACTCGTTGCTGTAAGATTCTTTAATCAAATCAAAACTAAATAATTTTTTTTTCGAACAATTATATTATTTCTTAATTTGTTATTAACGTTAAATTAAAATTTAGCTTTACATTTATTTTTTATTTAATAATAAAAGACATACAAAACCAATAATAGTTGAAGATCTATTTTTAATTTTTGAAGAAACTACTTCAATTTGCAAATAAAAACTATGAGTTACAAATTAAAAAAATCCGTTAAAAGTATCGAGTAGTATTGAGTACCCAAATGAAAAGTACTGAATATTATTGAGTAATGAGTACTATTGAGATTGTAATGAAAAATGTGCTCAAAAGGGGTCGCATTTGTGAGGCTAACAGAGGCGGACATTTATCTGATATTGTATTCCATACATAATTGCAGACATTAAATAAAACATTTTAATAAAAAATTATAAACAAACAAAGTAGTATACCTTCCCAGCGGACACCCTGTACAATAAAATAAAAGAATAAAAGCAAACCGTTATTAAAATTACAAATAATACGATAATAAATTTGACATACCATAAGACTTTGAAATTGTTAGACATTTTTCTAAACGATAAGATTTTTCATTTGATCAGTTTTCAATTTCGTTAAAAGCAAATGGAACAGTAGATTGTTTCGCCGCCTATAGCGTGCCGTCTCTGATGTGGTTTTCTTTTGTCATACACAGTCTCAAAATTTGGAATGTGTATCACAGCATGTCTCAAAGTTAGTGAAATTTTTTGTTATATAATGTTGTACTTTGATATATATGTAGTATATACGAGTATATATGTATATACTTTAACTGCTAAACATTTTAAAAGGCGGGCACATTTGCCGGTAACATGAAACTGCTCAGCCGCCGCTTATATTCTATTTATATTTTTCATTTTACTTGAGATCTGATAGTGTGAAAACAAAATGTAATTGTACGTTACATTTTTTGACAGTCGCAACAAATCTCGTAAGATTTCTTTCACACAAAATCCAATGAAAATCTTAAGAGTTGTGTGACAGTACGAAAGGCCCTTAATAAGCGAATTCAAGACAATTTGCTATCTCTGTGATTAACAAACACATTACAAAACAAAAATATTGTATATTTTTGTATGTGGTGCTTGACAATCAGTGAACGTGGATTATTTGATCAGTTGAGCTCCTGCATGTGCCTGTGAATTTTGGGTAAAATAAAATTTTGAATATGTAAATTAAATTTTTGTTATCAACCTAATTCCTTTTTAAGAAACTGATAAAAATTAAATATGTTTTTTGCTTTCATAAATAAAAATATTTAAAATTATTTATAAATTTAATAGAAATACCCGAAAACCGGATTTCAAAAATTATGCTGTTTTCATATTTCGAAAATGGATTTTTTTACATACTCGTATGCCGAGTATTTGATAACTCTAATAAAAATATTACTTTAATATTCAAACAAGCTAAAATTTCATTATAATTTTTTTTAAAAAGCTTTTTTGCCAAGAAAATTTCACATTCTATTATAAAAGAAAAAAAAACGATACGATACGAGCACGTAACTAATAAAATATGACCTACAAAAATACAGTCCTTAAATGTATTACAAATTCCAATTGCGATTGCGTTCTTTGGTTGGTTGTTCATTTAAAACATTAAATTTCCAGAAAATCCCAAATGAGGTTTACATTTTTGTTAACAAGAACCAGCTGCACGTACACGTTTGTAATATGATTTTTATACATTTTCAAACTAAAAGAGAAAAAAAAATGGTTTTATAAATATTTTAAGTATTTTGCTTAAAGCGACAACAACAAAACAACGAAAACACTCTAAAAGATCATACACTATGGAAAATAATGAAAATTATAAACATTTACATATCGCACTTATTCAACAATACTGTATTAACTCAATATTTTAAAATTTTCAAAAAAAATTAAAAATTAAAAAAAAAAAGAAAAAATAAAAAAAAAATTTTAATTTCATGTAATTTATTTTACTTAACCCTCGTCGTGCGATCTAACTCCATTAGATTATTTTCTCTGGCGCTGCGACATGTTACTTGTACACGCTGATAAGTCAGAGCCTATTGCAGACTTGATACACAACATTCGGCGAGTTAATGGCGAAGTGCGGCTGCAATTATTGAGAAAAGTGTACGAAAACTGGGAAACCGCAGCGGCCACATGTTCGAAGCCACATTCAATTATTAATAGTAAAGAATTATCTTTCGTATAAAACCAAATCCATGGTAATTAACACAATTTATCAGTGTTTTATTTTAATTTAAAATTCTATCGGGCTTAAAAAGAACACCCTTTATATTAAGACCACGCAAGACGGAAAAATATTTACTTAGAAATTTATAAATCGATTTATAAATGTTCTACATTATATGTTTTGTATTCTTGCGGGACTTGAGCAGATTGTTTTTGTTTTCGCATTTTCAAACCAGAATATTAATGCTGGTTGCACGTTTTATTTCACATATTTTTATTTCTCTTTTGTTGTGTGTTTTTTTTTTAACTACAACAGCAACAAATTTGTCAGATTATGGCAAAAGTTTAAAATCAGCACACAAACACGTAATTCCATTAAATTGCAATTTTTATTTGTTTGCTTGGCTTTGCAGCAGTATTTTTTGCTTGTGTTGCATTTTTAAAATTTCTACTACTACGACTTTAATAAAATAAAAGAAAAGTGCAAACGAAAAACTGCCAGATTTCCGTTTCCGTATTGTTGTTGCTGTTTTTACTGCAGCTTTGTTGTTGTTGTTGTTGTTGTTGTTGTTACTGACTTTTGGAAGTATTTTGTAGTGGAAGACAGCTTAAATATTTCAGCGAGTATACTTTAGAGTGTTACAATTTCCATTTAAAAGGAAATAGAAATTTAAAAATAATTACACTTAAAGAAATATTGCAGAGCTAAAAGAAAATATATTTTTAATGAATGATTGTTTTTAACAGAATTGGAAGAAATAGTTATTAACTTTGTGTTGTGATAAACGAATTTGAGTGAAATAAATTTCTGAAATCGTTGTCTATTTAATTATTTCAATTGCAGCAATTATATTTTGAATCGCTCATAGCAGAGTTATTGCGACTAGTTTTTTATTTCAATAATAAATCCAAGTGCTTAAAAAGCATATCGTCGGCAAAACTGCTAAATTCACTTTTTAAGTAAATTGAGATTTTGATTCCCAGCATGTAAGTTTTCTTCACTTTGAGTCTTGAAATGTGTAAAAAGGTTTGATAAGAAAAACTGCTAAGGCCACATCATAGCAAAATGTTTGTAAGAAATACTGCTAAATTATTAGTTGAGTGTTTATTACTAACTTCAATTTCTTGAAGCAGTATGGGCAGCACTCTAATGAAATATCATTTTAATTAATAAACACAATAGTCCAATTCACAATGTTGTGCAAATAGTCTTGCATCGTAGCATTTGCAAAGTGGTGTAGCATATTTTTGCTCTACACTAACAAAATACACAGATATGCACCTGCTACTCGTGTATAAATAATCAGTAAAGGAGTGTTTACTATAATAACAGCTAATAATACAAATAACTCTCGTATGCTTTTTCTAGACATTATTTGTATCAATACAAATTTGAAATCACATTCAACCGAGCCACCTAAACAGTGGCGGATACATTAAAAACACACATGAACACTGGTGATGGGAGTGTAGCGGCTTCCGAAAAACAACGTTTTTTCTGTTCTGCCGTGTAAGTTGAAATTAGTTAGTGTTAAAAATTTTCCCTTGTTCCTTTGGAATATTGTCTCATGTCCAATTCTTTCTGACTAAAAACGTTACGAACATTAGCCAAAAAAATAATAATCACTTTGGATTAAAAACTACCAACAACCAATTTGTTCGAAAAATAATCACTTTAAACAAAAACCTGTAGTTTATATTTACACTTCACTTTGCAACAACCATAGTTGCGGTATTTAAAATATAAAATACACCATTTTTATTCAAACCAAAAAATACATTAGATAAAACTAACTAACAAAACAATTGTTTCCTTTCATTAATATCAGACTTTTGAATGTAGCATCAGACAAACTGTTTCTTGTTGGAGAATAAATAAATAATCTTCCTACAAGTCCTGATGAGTTGTGCTATAGAATCATACAGAGAAATACTGCCATTTTTTTTATGTATTTTACAAAATATAAAATACAAAATACTTGCAGGACATGTATTTAAAATACAAATACAACATACGTACGTACTTGTATTTTAAATACGTATTTCAAATACATGTATTTCAAATACATGTATTTCAAATACTGTCCAGCCCTGGCAACAACCATTTGAGAGAATTCAAAGAAGATTGAGCGAACTAAATAATTAAGAGAGGAATTTCATATTTTGCAACATGTTTTTAGAAAACAGTGTTCATAATTGATTGTAAATATTTACAATTGCATAAATTTGCAATCTCAAATGCACAAGACTGTGAACTGGGCTAATTTCTCTTAAAAACCATTGAATTAAAATTAACTATTTCAATCTCTTATGGCATTTTTCTGACGGAGTCTTGAAATAACATATTTTAAATTCTGTTTAATTTGTGTGAATTAGAGGCAGATATTTTGCAAAAATAAGTGTAATTATATTATGTAAATTTAGTGTGCGTTATTTAGTTCCATTCGGTCGAAAAAATTATGAAGAAACTTAATTTTGGTTGGAATGGATATAAAATGTACGAGTACCTACTGTTACAAAAATCTAGAGAGGCTGGAAAAAATATTCCGGAAAACGAAACAGAAAGACATGGGATTATGAAGAGCAAAAAAAGCCAGAAAGATAAAGCAAAGATGCAGTTGTAAACAGTCGAAAGATGGTACCATTAAATGTGAGGCTTTTACAGAAGAAGATAGAAAATATATTTTTTTGAAATCCTTGAGACTTCCCTTCCGACTAAAAATTCACTGGGAAGTAAGCATCATCAAGAGTCTAGAAGAAAGTAGTAGTCTCTTATGATTATTTTTAATTACTTAAAATAATAGTAAGATATTTTTGTAATTACATATTTTTTTTTAAATAAAAATTACTTATGAAACTAGAAAGAAAACCTGATGTATCCCTTAGTGATGATGTATATTGAAGTAAGAAAACCTGCTAAGTTACAAATTGTATATAAGTCAGTAAATACGATTTTTATTTTTGTGGATTGTAGTTATAGATGAAGAATATCATATAATAAACCAACTATATTTTTGGTTTTCCTCTCAAGCTGCAAATCTAAAATTTGTAAAATGTAAAATGTTTTCAACAGGGAGTTTGCAGGTTTTCATATTAGCCCGACGATATGAAACATTTTATTTTAGAGCAAAATTAAATTTATGCCACTGTAATGGCCGGCAATTGTTTTTTGTGGTTAAATTTTAACAAAAAATTTATGGCATTTGTGAGTATTTATTTATATTTTTTAACTGTTGCATTTCCTATTAAAAAATATGTGTATTGCAGATAAATTTTTTATTGCTCTTCGGTCAAAAAATGTGCTACCAATAGTAAGTAACCTTGTGGCTCACCTACCGTATTTTTGTTTTGTATACGAAAGAAAGTAAGAAAAAAGGATCCTTCAGGGAATTGAAAAGAGCAAACTACATCGTTAATGAAGCATCTTTAAGTACTAGCAAAACAAAATTTACAGCCAAAGAAAAACGAATTGCGGTAAAATTTCTGTACATATATAAATTAAAGAGATAAATCTAAAAACATTTAAAAGGAGAACAGTTTTCTAGCGTTTGCAAAAACTTAAGTATGATTAAAATTTCAAGGAAAAAAGTGCTAAAGACTTTCCAAAATAAAGAGTTCATCTGTTGATGAGCAATTAATTAAGCAAATATTCAAACATTTTGATTACTTAAAATCTGCTTAATCGAATATTTGATTAATCAAAATATGATTAATCGATTATTTGATTAATTCAAAAATTTGTTGGTTCCAATTCATGATTAATAATTTCCTTCTGTCCTTGACTATTGAAAATCATGATTAATTGACTAATCGGAATTTTTAATAATTTACATTTTCTGTCTGTTTTTAGAAAATGATAACGAAATTGTGAATGAGAACTTTAGTTGAAAGCAAAAACTAACTTTTGCATTTTATTTTTATTTTCATTATTAATTTTCAAGGCAGAAATATGCGGTTTTCTTTTCTACAAAAAAATTTAAAATTTCTTTACTTTTTATAAAAAAAAATTACTATTCAAAGATTTCTTAAGAAAAAAATTTTGCCTCGTAAGTGATGATACAATAATTTCTAACAAACTCACTATTTTGAAAAATCTTTATAATGCAAGTTTTCAATAAAAAGGACAACAAATGTCACACTTTTTTTTAGAAAAAAATTTTCGAATAGTTTTTATTCGAACGACAACCCTTGCACTGATGCAATTTAAAAAAAAATAAACAAAAATAAAAATATATGCATAAAGAACACTGGAACATTTTCTGAAACTTAATTGCTCTCCATAAAAAATTTTAAACTTTTATCAAAGCTTTGTTTTACAAAAATGTGTCCTTAGTTTAAATTGATTTTTTCTCTGCCATTTGTTATAGTCTAACAACTGTATGTTTGCTCTTTCAAAATCAAAATCCTTAAAATATTTATAAAAGTTTTCTGTAAACATTTGTCACATTATTTAACAGCCTATTAAATTCACAACTTTAGTAATTTTTTTACTATTTCTTTATCTCTTATTGTCCGTAAATTGAACACCAAGTTCAAAAAAAAAAGAAGTTTCTATTGTAGTTTTGTCTAACCTATCGCACTTGTCTTACTTGGAGTCGTGAACTTTGCAAATGAATTCGCTATTTAATAATCCCCACCTGTTTGGCCAGAAAAACTTTATTTATATTTCCACCAACTTTGAGCTTTTTTAATACGCTTGGGGCATATTTTGTGTTCCAAATGAAGCCATGTACTGCGAAATATGATAAATATAATTTAGAGGCAATGCCTAAAACTATGCTAACGTTCTTTTGCTTTTACCAAACTTACATATTAACAGTAACCTCAGCTCACCTTGTCATTTAGAAATCTCTAAGGATAATAATAAACAAAACTTTATTTTCCTAAACAGTGAAGCCTGCTCTCCACTTTGCCATCCCATTAACTATCACGCTTTTTGATAAAATGACGTTAAATGGTTGCATGTGTCTGTCTGTTGCTTTTCTGTGCTGTTTAACGTTAAAACTCGCATCTTGTAATTAAAACGGTTTAGCTATAATGTGTGTGTATGTGTGTGTACATGTGTGCTCGTGTATTTGTTACGTTGCCAGGAGAAATTGAAATTGCGTGTGTTGTAAATATTGTGCTGACTAAAAGCTACAGAAACGTGATGTAAATTGTAAGAAAAAAAATCAGTGAACACTGGGATTTCTCGCTACTAAATAAATAATAATAATGAGAAAAACAAAAATGTATTTTGCTGATCATTTTCTTTGAAATAAACAGGAGTTGCGGGTTAATAAAACGAATGAAGGTCATTGAAAGCTAAAAAAAATTATATATTTATAAGAAAACAATCTGCGCTGCATGGAGTACGTGATAAAAACGGTGATTTGCAAAAATAAATGTAGTTTCAACTTTTAATTAATAAAGTTTTTTAATGAATGTTTCATTTTAATCCGCCACTGGCAACAAAATAAGTGTTTTAAAATATGTTGTTTTTTGTTGTTAAAAAATTCATAATATATGAGGAGAGGACAAAAAGATTACATAAGAAGCACTGCACTGACAAAAATCCAGGCAATATAGGAAAGAAAACTTTCGTATATTGTATTTTTGATTTGGAAAATAAATTTGTATACGAAATTCTGTGGGAACATTTTAAATAGTGACGTAACGAAACGCCTTTTGGCCGATACCATACCGATGCGGATACTCAAAGAGAATTATCGGAGATACCGATACGCATATTGAATTTAAACTCAATTTAAAATTAACAAAACTCAAGTAGATTAATACTTTTATTATACAAAATTTCAGTGTAATAGATTGTTTTCACTAGGAGTTGAATCACCTGCTTCGCTTTCTTGGTCATGTTTATGAGTGTTGGTGTTTATACTACTCACATACTTGCTTCAATTTTCTGGATACAACCGCTTTACTAAAATCTTCTTTGTATCAATTGCTTTTTTTTTAACTTATTTATGTTAAAAATTAACTTTTTTGATTAATTTTTTTAATTCATAATTTTGTTTTGATAATATTTAGTTTTGACAGGTAGTTTAGATAAACTTGCGATAAAAATTAGAGAAGACAAGAATTTTTCTTTCAATATTTCTGTGGTCCGTTAAAATTGTAAGGAATTCTGGATACAACAGCTTTACGAAAATCTTCTTTGTATCAATTGCTTTTTTTATGTTAAAAAATTAACTTTTTTAATTAATTTTTTTTAATTGATAATTTTGTTTTGATAACATTAGGATTTGACAGGTACTTCAGATAAACTTACGATAAAAATTAGAGAAGACAAGAATTTTTCTCTCAAAATTTTCTTGTATGGCGAAGCAAGTTGCTTTGTTCATGATTAGGGATTGAAGCATGAATAGAGAGCGAAGCCCGTAACGTGGAAACAAGACATAAAAGATTATTAATACTTAAAATATATATTTGAATTCATTCCAAAATTAACAAAAAATAAATTATTGCTTTACAAAATAACAGTGTAAGAGATTATTCATGAGCCAACTCAAACTGAATGTCATACTGATGATTTTTTCAAAATCATAAATAACGTTCAATACATTTCAATTTCTTAACTTTGAATTATCATACAACAAAATGTAAGCAATATTTTTATGATTTTACAAAATAAACAATATCACATTCAGTTTAAGTTTTCTCAATAATGATTTTACTAAGATTTAAAAAACAACGAATTGAATTTGAGATCATGGTAAAATTAACGAAAAATAGATAATTTTTTATACAAAAAAAAAAAAAGAAAAACATTGCAAGAGATTAATATTTAAAATTGATATTAATATTCTATATTATTCTATTCATATTAATAATATTGAATCGGTACAAAAACAATTTTTAATTTTCTGTCTCCGTGGTCTCGGTTGGAATATCTTGCCGCCTTTGCTTTGATAAAATTGCCATCTCATAAAAGTGGACGATTGATGCTGAGCGCTTTATTTATTTATAAGTACCAAAACTGATGCAAGTAGAGTCAGCTATTGAAAATATTCATCGGCTGTACAGTTATAGAAATCCTTCATCAGATTGAATTTGTTTTTGGCGTAGAAACATCTGTACATTGTACAAGGTTGTGCAAAACTAACTTTATGTTGCAAAGGCTTTGTAATTAATTTATTTAAAAATTTTTTTGTTTCTTTTGTTAAAGATTTGTGCAAAGAACAATTGGAAACTTTAAAATGGAATAGTACACAATAAAAATCATTAAATTTTGTTTTATTTTATTTAAATATTTTTTTCTGATGCAGCGAGCGTACTTATCGTTGACATTTTTATGTGCAGAGTCGATCCTGAAGGTGATGGAACAAATAAATCGGCTGACTGTCACTTTTCGTCAACACGATGCGTTAAGGAGTCTCCCTGGCGTCGGAAGACTACGTTCGCCATATGCTGCACACGACTATAAATATTCAACGAGTATGCGAGACTGTGAATGAAATTCCAGGAACATCTACCAGGAGACGTTCTGCACAACTTGTGCACTGCTTCATCTTAAATTTCTGTACTTTCTACTAAACTACTAAACAAAAGAAAAAAAGAAAAGAAATTTTACATCAAAAATAAAGCATTTAAACCATGCGGTTGATTTTGTGCCACCCTGTATATACAAAGACCACTTTTAAAGCAAATTAAAATCTAGTGGTTTGATAAAGAGTATAAAGTATTCAACATAGCCGAAAATAACAAGCACTTTTACTTGTTTACGATTGAAATTATTAAAAAAAAAATTAACACAAATCCTCTGCTATTTTAAGGGTCCTTTTTCTAATTTGGATTCAATGAGTAAATAGCCTTTAACTTCAGCTGGTAGACTTTTTACATAAATTATTTACTCTTTGCTTTAGTTTATTCCATTTTATGTGCGTAAGTTTTGTGTTTATTTGGGTTGAACATTCAACCGAAATGAACATTTTTTATGTAACTTTTTTTTAATATCTTATTTTATTTCATACAAATTTCTCTTTAAAAAAATTTTTATTTATTCTTTTTCAGCATTTCAGCTTTAATTTGATAATTTTGTACTTTTCAGTATATGTATGAAGTCCTTTGCTTTAAGCCTGGCATGATAAATTACATATATTTACTTTCATAAATATGCAAATATGTGTAACATAACCTTTCATGCCAGTGCTCTTCCTTCCGTCCTCCATTATCACATGTCAAAACAATCCACAACAAGGACTTCCTTTCTTTAAATTTTTGCTAGTATTTCAGATTTAAAGTGAATGAAGCCACCCACTCAAATGTGAAAATTTTGTGAAACAAACTACATTTGTATGTACTTGATAGATGGTTGCTGATAATCAAAGGCAGTAGGGGGAGGGAGCCTTAAAGAATAACAAACGATTTTGTTGCTGTGTCTAGTTTTATTTGCTCTTATGAGGGATGACATGAAAGATTGTAGGAAACGAAAGGAACATCTGTCAAATACATTTATTTATTTTTAGTTTGTAAGATAAACTTAAAAGTAGTCAGGAGAGATATGGGCACTAGGAAGGTATTAAATGTATTTCAAAGTATCCTCTGTAACCTTAACAAATGTAAAAGCACACTTAAGAGTGAAATAATATCTTGATCTTACTCTGGAATAACAATGCATGTCTTTGAGATTGTTTACACCCAAAGGTATATCTTTCATCATTATATCCCGGTATATTCCAGCTTTATTTTATTTTATTTTCAATGGTCATTTATTATACTCAATTATTTGACTGTTTTGTTGCCTTTGAAGTTTTTTATTGCGAAACAGGGAGAGTGGGGACGTCTTGCAGACAGGTAAATAAAATATTATTTATTAAATTGATATGAAGGTAGAAAATAATTTAATATCCTTGTTTTGTTTAATGAAGGATACAATTTAATATGGACAAATTTATGATGAAAGGACGCAAATGTATGCTTCACAGTTAGTTTTCAGTTTATATTTAGAATTTTTGATGTTTGCAATAGACTTGTTTTTCGGCGAGTTTTCTATTTCTTCAATGAAAATATGGACTTCTGCTAAACCCTTAAACCGCTATAGGCTTTATAAGTTAAGTATGAAATTTTCGAAAAATTTTCGGAGTAACTCCTAGCTAATTTTTTTTGCGAGTTTTCAGTTTCTTTAGTAAAGCTAAAGGATTTTGATAGATTTTACGTGCGTTTGCTTGCTGCATTTGAAACCGTGTGTCAAATACAATTTTTCGGAAAATTTTAAAATTTTTCGGAGTAACTTTGCTTTTTGCAAATATAAAATTTGGTTTTCTATGGAACTTAACTCTTTTCAGTAACATTTTCAAAATTATTTAAAATTCATAATATTCAGAATTTTAATTCATAATATTCGGAATTTTCAATTTCTTTGGAGGAACTTATATTTTTTATTGTTTATATTTCTTTAAACAAATTGTGGATTTCTGTTGGACTAAAGCTTTCTTATGGGCATTTTCGAAATTATGTCAAAAGACGAATGTTCGGAGAAGTTAGATTTTTCGGAGAACTTTGTACTTTTTCGGAGTAACTTAAATTTTTCCGAAAGTAGTGAATTAACTATAATCTACTAGAATTCAATACTTCCACTGTATTCCGAGTTTTTTTAATTTCTTTCGTGAAATAAGTACAGGTTTTACCTAGTTTTAAGTCCCTTGAAATTAATTTTTGAAATAATGTCAAACATCCAATATTCGGAGTACATAGTCTCGATTTTTTAAAGTATTTTTGATTTTTTACTGAATTTCGGAATTCTTTAGTGAAAATATTTATTTTTAGAAAATTTAAGTCACTTAGATACTTTTTCAAATATTGAATTTTCCGGAAAAATTTAATTTTTTGCTGAGTTTTCGTTTTCTGGTAGATTTAAGGCAGTTTGACTTGACTGCTTATTTGAAATGGTACAACTTTTATGAAAAAATAAAACAACCAAATCACTTTTCTTCTTCAACTTTTTGTCCCATTCTTCTCTTAAGGTCAAACAATAATTAATTATTTTATTTCTTACTTACCACTTCGTTTCTGCACCATATTGTGACCATAGAGACGGCTTAAATCAATGGCTTTGACATTGACCGCAAACAGCATGATGGCTATAAAAAGTGGCCAGGTTAAACGCCACATCAGCAACATGTTGAATTAAAACCGTTTAACACAATTATATTATTGATTTTACTTTGTAAAACGAAGAAAGAAACTTTCAGACAGATATTAAGTCTGTTGTTTTATTGTTTTGTTTTTTTTTATCAAAAGATCTTTAAGAAATAAAAATTAATTTCTTGCTTGAGTCAACCGAAAATGTCAAAAAATTATTTCACGCCTGGCTGAGCACGCACAGTCGATGAAACAGGGAAGAACAACTAAGTAAAACAACAAAAAATAAACCTACTTTTTCCTATTTTTAATTGAACAACTTCTTGTTTATGCTTTACACATACACACGCACTCTCTCATTTACACATTTACGCACATGTCACTCACTAATCCATTTAACACAAACACATGCACGAAATCTTATTTGCTTCAACTCCAAATAAAGCGATTATTTTTATTGTTTCTTCTTTCTGTATTTTTATAAACCACAATATCCGTTTCCGTGTTTTCTTTTCAGCTTAAAAGAAATTTTTTTGTTGTTGTTGTCGAAGGCTAAACTTTTTTTCTTTTTATTTTCTGCTTAGCAAAAATGGAGCAAAAAGAAATGATTTGCAATTTCTTTTTCTAACTTTTAATAATATATTTTTCTTTAAAACAAAACTTTTATATATTTGATTTATTTAAAGATTTCTCGTTTTACGTGTATAAATAATAAACCGATTTGTTTTGAAAAAAAAAATTAAAAATCTATAGAAATGATATGTTTCGTTTCGTTTTAGTTGTTTGCACAAGTCAAAGTATCTGGGTTATTACATGTTTACTTTTTATGCTGGAAAGATTAAAGAAAAAAGAAAAAGAAAAAACAAATCAGTATTGGATTTTTAATAAATACGAAGTAAAAGAAAGTGTATATTTTTTAATCTTTAAAGTTTAAAATGTTTTTAAAAGGTTTCCGATTTTTGCTTATTTTTTAAAGAAATAAAACTACTAAATTATTGAACAGAACATGACTGTAACGGAGACCGTAATTCATGACCGTAGCAACGTAGCCGATAATAAAGACGTCGATAGGAACAACAAATTCAATAATATTAATTTTCATGTTTCTTTTGTACAATAATTGTGTCATTTCATGTCCAAAATTCGGCAGCCCACAGTAAGGACGATCGCAAAAATAATGTTAACAAATTTCTATCTTCTAAACTATTTATTCGAATATAAAAAGATGTGAGCACGGGCCACAGAGAAGAACTTAAGCATTCCAAAAATTATACTCTTGACCAGCCTATTAGAAATACATGATATAGCACAGGGTGGTAAAATCGATCTACTTGGGTATTAAAAACATTTGATAGCTTTTACAAATAGCTACCGTTTATTACGAAGATTTTAAGAATATTAAAAACTAACAAATGTTTTTCTTAAAGTTATATTTGATGGCTCGAAAAATACTTTACTTTGAAATTTCTTCTCTTGATCTTAATATTTTTCGCAAATAGGTAAAAGCGTTGCAATAATACTTCGAAAATGTTATACAATTTTAATTGAAATTCAAAACTTGGGCTCGAATTGTCACATCCGTGAACGTAAAACTCGCCACGTAAAAATACACTATTCGTATTATGACATACGTGAACGTTTTTTATTTTGTAAAAATCGAGATTACAATATCCGTGATCGTATGAACGATCGTAAGAGTTTTACGAACTGTTATCCGTTAGCAAAAATTCGTTCGAGTGGAAATAAAATTCGCATAAAAAGCACTAAATAAAAGTTGTTTAAATTGTACACAAAACGTAAATTGATTGAAAATATTGCGGGTAAATGAAATTTCCTTAACATTATTATGATCCAAGAACTATTTATAACAAATTAAATCCAAAGCAAAATTATTCGCAAAGAAAATGTACACTCAACCGGTATCAATGCTTTAGGGTCAATTCCTTCTTACACTCATGCGAATCATTTGCTTCGCATTATATTTTTCAAAGTGTACTCAGCCCTAGTGAAACTCCTGTTGCATTTAAAAGTCGTTGGTCTAATATAAACGTTTTTACAAATCTGTATGGAATATTGATGAACAAATATTTCCGATACGATCACGGATGTGCCGATTCAAGCGCTGACGTAAAATTTTATTATCTAATTTTTTTTTTGATTATCTCAATTTGATTATCTCAAGTTGTGAAAAATAATCAAAATCAAGATTATGAAAGGAGTTTGAAAATGGCCGAATTTTTTAAAAATTTGAGTTTAATTGCTTGAGCTTTTTAAAAGAACCGGCTTCAAAAATTATTGCTAATGTAATTTCAAATCCATTAATAGCGGGTAGAGTCCCCTTAGAGGAAATTCCAATCGACCGTTGCCGTTGCTCAAGAAGCCAGAACACCTAAAATCCATTGGATATTTTAGTAAGAGTTTTTACCGAGTATTCGTTAACCCCATTTAATGAATATTCGGGGGAAAATACTTCAAAATTATTCTTTTGCAAAAGAAAGTACTATATTAATCTTCGTAAGTATTTTGAATGCTTATTCGTTAAGGCCGCTTAACGATTATTCGCTGGAAAATTATGCAAAGTTGAGAAAATATTATACTTTGTTTTATTCATAGCTCTTACCTCTCCACCAAATATACTGTAATCGATAAATTTTATTTTCAATTCACCGAAATAAATAAAACCAATAAAAAAGTATTTATTAAGCACATATGAAATTTTCTTCAAGCAACTTTGGTTTTTTTGAATTCATAAATACAACAAATCATTAAATTGAATTTGTATTTTAAGCCCCCGCTCCACTGTTTACAGATTTAGTCACCTTTCAAACAAAATTAATTAAAACTCGATCTAGTCGTTTGGAAGCAACGATGCAACAGATACATATACAGATTCAGCAACAAAAGATACAACTACAAAAGGCGTAATGACTTATTAAAGGATTGAACGATTTTCTGCACCCTTAAAAAAACATGTAAATAAGAATAGCTTCAGCTGTTTGGTACAGACAGAAACAAAGATACACAACAACTTCAACACTCTTATAACATCCTCCTTTTTATCGTCGAGGGCTGGCTTTACACTTAAATGCAAAATTAATTTAATTTAATTTTTTGTATTAAAAAAAATTTAATTGCTATTTTGATTAATCAAGAAGTAGGATTAATCGTTTCACCACATTTCTCTGCTTAAAGAGCATTTTTTAACTATTTTTTACAAAGCAAATGCTAAGGAAGCATATAATTATTTGTCAATCCTAAAAGTATGCACAACTTTGTTCAACATGTTTTTAATTTAAGCAATATCGCTTTTACTTTTCTATTTAAAAAAGGAATTGAAGATAGAAAAATTCATTTTCGCTTCCCTAAAAGTATGCTTAAAATATTTACATTATGGTACTTCGATGAGATAATGCACTCAAGCCAACGTTCACGGGTTTTCTGAGTTCATTGCGGATTGGCCAATTGGCCTTAAATTATACAACTACTTTATTTAAACAGCCTGGCATATTTGTTGTGTTGGATGAATTTCATTAAAAGAACCCTGTTTTTTCTTTCTAAAAATATGTTTAATTAACTTTAAATTATTTACCAATTGCTTTTCGCAGAAAGTTGAAGAAAGAAAAAAAAAACATTTAGCCTAAATATTACAAATTGTTGGTGTAAATATAAGCAAATTAACTGAGCCTGGAGGTAATTTATTTTCTATAACTTTTTCTTTTGCTGCTAAGTTCATGTCATTCAATTGGAATTTATTATTGCGAAGGCCCAGCAGCGTAACAAAGCAACGCATAAATAAGGCCAATTTGTATTTTACTTTCATAATCTTTTGTGGAAAATTGTAACAATGAAATTTATGCTTAACCAACACAAAATATTGTAATAAAGTAAGAAATGTTAGAAAGGAATTTCTAAGCATTCAAGGCTGCTCCCGAGAAATTTTCTTTCTATTTGTTCTTTTCAACTTTATTCTTAGTCAATTCAAAACGACGTTGGAACAAAATATCATTTAGGTGCTGTAATATTTTTGCCGTGTTTTCTCTGCATTTCAAAACCATTATTTATTACCCTGCTTGCCTGACAGTTAAAACAACTTGCAATCAATAACATTGCCTAAAAGTATGCAAATGTTTTTTTTTTTTAATTTTTTTTATTTTTTTGTTGAATGTTACTCATTTAACTGCTGCCTGTCTGTCGATGTTTTATTAAAAAAAATAGTAATAAAATTTCCACTGATTTCTGTTAGATTTTCCTGTTTGGTTGGTTTTTGATTGCGTTATTTTCTTATAATAGACGATTGTCCCTGATATGAGTTAGAGAGTTAGTGTTTTGCAGAAGTTAGTAAAAACAATTCTTTGCATTAAATTATACATATTTTTATTGTCTTGGATAAAAATATATATTTGTGTGCATAAAGTTGTTCTTTTTATTTAGCTTGATATCACGGGAAAAAGTATGAAAAGTATTATAATTCATTTTTATTGCCAGTCTTTACTTTTTTTCAGACAACCATAAAATTATAATTTTTAATTTTTTATTTTAAAGCACACAAGCCTATCAACACCTGTTAACGGACATGAATTGTAAGCCAAAATTGGAATTTTTTTTGTAACAAAAAAATTGTAAGAAAGTAACCTTTTTGATTCTATTTAATTTTTTTTTCATAATAATTTGTAGAACTTTCAGTTCATACAAGTTTTTGATAATAATTTTTTTTAGATGTTTTATTTTTGATAATTTCCTAAAATTATTCTTTATGATGGGAATATTAATAAGTGTATTTAAAATAATAATATTCTTTTGAATGAATTCTTTTGCTGCGCAATACAATTTGAGAAAAACAACAATTTATTTCAACATACTTCTGCAAACTTTAATTATTTGCCTTAGCAAAAATAATATCAAAATTTTCCGCACGCACTTCGATAAAATCAAGCAACCTTTGTAGATATTTCAAGCATAAGTTATTCCCTTCAACATTTATTGAAGCGCTCAATTCTTGTGTAAATACGTGCACTACAAATTTTACATCGGGGATTCTTGTAAAAAGCGTGTAAAAAAACATTCGCATTAATTTTTTGCAGCAATTTTTTTAACTTTGTATGAATAAAAATGTATAGAAAAAAATATAATAAAAAATTTTTATAAAAAATTTTTATAAAAAATTTTTGAAAATATATTGTGAAGTCTCCTAAAAGTATGCTTCAAATAACAAATTCCTATCAAGTAAATTGTTGATAGGAAATCTTGGCTTTAAATTGGTTTTAAATAATAAAAACAAGAGCCTTAGTCCAGCCAGAAACTATAAAATAACATTTAAGTTATAGCAGCTTTAAAGTATGCTTTAAAATTGTTATCATTTATTCAAAAGAAAATATAAAATTTCTTTAATTTTAATCTCCGTATTTTAACGGTCAGCATAATTCAAAGAAAACGAATGAAACGGTCACCTAATTGAAAAAAATAATATAACAAAAACTAAATCATACTTTCAGGAATTGAAGTAATTTTTAATAGAAATAAAAATTAAAACAAATTAATTTAAAAAAAATTTAACAAAATTATTGTAAAGATAAGCGTAAAGTAGGCCACAAGCATATTTTTACAGGCATAAAAAATACTTTTTTTCCTAGAAACTTATGTTAAACCTGGAGGCAAATTACGGCATTCGACATCGATCGAAGTCCCATACAAAATTTTTTCAATTTGTATGGAAATTTCGTTCTATATCGAATGCCGCAAATCGCCCTCTGATAAAAATGGAATTTATTTTTATTTTTATCTGGGATGATAATGCTTTAAAAAGCACTTAGCATAAAAACGGAAGCATACTTTCAGGCAACAAAATCCCTTTTAAATAAAAGTGTTAATAAAATTTTACTAAAAATATGTATTTCCTACACAGAAAAAAGTTTACAATATCAATAGTATGAAACAATTTCATAAGACTTTGCTAATAATAAATTGGACTTTGATAGACTGTAGACTTTCATTTTTGTATTTATGAATTCAAATAATCAAAGTTGCTTGAAGGAAATTTTAAAATTTTGTGTTAACAAATTCTACAATAAAAATTCTCAACATCAATGTAAAATGTTTGGGGAAAAAATACTATTTATGTAAATTATCACTGGAGATAAGTTTTATTTTCTGTGTGTATTAGCAAAATGAGAAAATTATGCTTTTTTAAAAAAAAAACTAAAGCATTCGTGCGCTTATTGAGAAGCCTTACTTTTACAATGAAACTCGAAGCAACTTGCTTTTGCAAATTTCTTTTTCACTATAATCTAAGTTTAATTTAAAAATTTAAAAAAAAATGTGTTTTGTGGAAATACATTCACCAGAAATGTTAACTTTGAGATGTAAAAACGTAAATCATACCTGCAAAAAGTTATTTTTAACCAAGCAAAATATTAAATTACGCCGCAGAGATAGTTTTCTTTTCTTTTTAGCTGCTTCAAAGTATGCTTTCAAATTATTAATATTTAAAAGAAAATACATTTCAAGGAATCTCAAAAACTTTTGTTTGTTGAGTGTTTTTTTAAGTTTTTGAAATTCGCTGAAAACATATAAGAAGGCAATCTCGAATAATAAATTTAAAAAAAAGAAAATAGGTTTTTGTAAATATGATATTTGTTATTTGAATTTATAAAGAAATAAATTAAACAATTTTAAAATATATAACAAAAAGCACCAAAAACAAAAACTGAAGTGTACTCGCTGGCATTGAAGCATTTTTAAATAAGATTGCTAAACTTTTTTTTAAATAAAACTGTATTAAAAAAAAACGACCCAGATTAGCATAAGCAACAAATAAGCTGTATTTATAAAATAAAAATCCAAGCATACTTACAGGCACTTGAAATATTTTTATATGCAAAAATTTAAATATTATTAAAAAATATTTACTATTTAATTAACATTTTGGAAACATTTTATGGCGTAAACACCTTCACTACGAATTTAATATCTGGTTGTGTTAAATATAAAAATAAACCTATTCATCTCTGACAAAAATTCCCAAACACATTTTAATATTTAGTGAATATTTAGTAGAAAAACATGCTTTCAGCTTGTTTTTAAATAGTTAAAAGAAAAAACACTTATCAAGACAACAAAAGTATTATATGTCCCGCAGGTATTTTTTAGCAGCTTCAAAGTATGTTTTTAAGTTGTCAATATTTATGCGAAAAATAGAAGAAGCCTTTTGCCTTTCAATTTAATATTTAAAGAAATTTAAAGAAACATTTTTTTGTTTAAATTCTTTTGAATGAAAAATGTAGATTAAATTTTATTAATAAATAAAAGAAAATGGTATTCATGGTAAAAATAGGATTTAATTTCAAGCAAATTCTTTATTATATTTATAGGCTTGAGGGCATTTTATGAACACTTTAATAAATAGTATTAATAAAAATTGTTTACTCCCTTAACAAAAATTATGCAAAAATATGCTTCAGCTTTAAAATATTTTAATTTTCATTGTTTTTTGTTTTTCTCTTATAAGGTTTTTACATTCAAGGCGTATAACTTTAATTGAAGTTTTTATTGAGGCCTTGGCATATTTTTATTTATTTTTTTTTCATTCGTAATTTAGAGGTGTAAAAGAATCAGTAAAATCTTTATGATCTCTTTTTGTGTTTATTATCTTTATCTTAACACTTAGTAGTGCTTTGTTACAATAAAAGTTTTTATTGTCTTGCTTAAATGATATATTTGTGTTATTATTACCTTTATCTAGCTAAAATTATTTTTATTATTTTTGCTTGTATCGTTTTTAATTACATTTAATTATTTTCCCGAAACTATGCTTTAATTTTTTAGATGTAAATATGGGAGTATTTCAGACACATTTTAAAAATTACATATACGCCTAAAAGTATACCGCACTATTTTTCATTTTTCTTTCTTTTCTTCTTTGTTTTAAGCGAGTTACTGATTTTAAATTAAGTTATAAATTTTCTCTTAACCCTTTGGCAAATTTAGCAACCAAATAAAATTTTTCAGTTCATTTGTAATAATATTTATCATTGCAATATTTGCTGTTAAGAATTGATTTTATTCAATTCGATTTAGTAAAAATATGCCTAAAACATGTTTTTTGTTGAAATAAATCTACAAAATATGCATACAATTTGCCTACAGACATGCTTTAAAATCATGTAGTATTTAGTACGCCCCTAATAGTGTGCTATCACGTTATGTAAAAGTTTATGTTAGACCTTTATTGAAGGTACATTAACATATGTATGCATGTATGTATATGCGTATGTATGTAAGCTTTAGGGCAGAGTTTGATGTAACAATACCAAAATATTACGCCATTTCATATGAAATACTTAAGAGGTGTGAAAAGGAAGGCTTAAATAAATGTTATTTTATGGCAAACACCACGCATGATAAAACATTGTGACCTTAATATTAGTTATTTTATTTTTTTCTATAATACAAATATGTATTATGTTTTGTTTTTGGAACCGAGAATAAAATCTAAGCATACTTTTAGGTTAACTCTTTAAATATTTAAAGCGAATATTAAAAAGAGTTTGATGGTCTTTAAAAAAAAACTTTTGCGATTTCTTTTAATGCATCTGTACAAGAATTCATAATCTACAAAAATTCCCAAGATTTCTGTTTCTTTTCTGTTTGAAAAACTTCAATTTGTTGAGGAAGAAAACTTTATAATGCCGCCATTTGTATGCCTTATTCTGGCTCACAGCTGTAATCTTCTAATTTTATGCATAAAGAAAAACTTTTTAGCACACAATTTAAATATTCCCTGACGTAGAAAAATGCTGAATTGAGCGAAACTTACAACAATCAGTTAAAGCTGAATAACAGTTTGTCTGTTGGTTGTTATTCAGTGGCCATATTGTTTTTTTTTTTCTTTTCTTTTTTTCCTTTCCTTTTGTCTATTTTTTTTTATTACAGAAGCTTAAAAAGCTGCTTGCTAAAAAATAATTTTCTTTTTACAACTGCTTTAAGCAACTACTTTCTATAATAATACTAATTTCTTTTTTCTGTCTAAGATTTGGGAGCTCGTTTGTGCTCGTACATACTAATTCCCCATGGGCCATACCTCCTACAGCATGTCAACATTTCATAAAAAAAAAAAAACAAACAAAAGCAATACGCTTTCAACTACACTTACAAACATGCAAGCCTCCTTACCAAAAACAAACAAAAAAAATGACAAAAAGATCCAGTCAACGAGAAAGGAAGACTGTCCTAAATTGTGTTGTTCATGCCACCAACCACCCCTTCATGACCCCCAACGTAATGTTTAATTACTGGACAAAAACACCCACTTAAAAACTTCTTGCTGTTTTTAACTCCCTTCTTGTTCATTATCTCTCCCCTTTCCAATTTTCATTTCCTCTTTTCTATTTGTTTTTCTTTTCTTTTTTGCCCATTTACTACGTTACGTTGAGTTGGGCAATTTTCAAGGCTCAGTGATTTGCAAAACAAAACAAGGATAATAAAATTATATGAAGCCCCACAAGCGACTGGCAACAGTAGCAAAAATTAACAGAATACAAAAACGCAAACGAATAAATTGTGATTCTGTTAAAGTTGTTTATAGCCAGGACATTTAAGTTTATTCATGAAAAGAACAATTTACAATTAGCTGAATGATACGGTTTATTATTTTTTGAAACATAAAATATTTGTCAACTCCTTATGCCTTTCTTTCAATCAAAATGTGTTTCTTAATGTCAGAAAAGCGCTTAAAGTTAATTTAATAAAAATAAAATAATTCAAAACTGATTACACACAGAAAATATACGATCCGAAGGCGGCCGAAAATCAATCTGGCCCTTTAAAGGTCTACTTTTTTATTCGTCCTACACATCATATATATGTATGTAGAAATATCGGCCTGTAGCACTACAGAAACATCCTGTAGATAGAAAAAAAGCTTTCCAACCAAAAGGGAAATTTTTTAAAAGTATTTTTTTAAGCGATACTTTTTAGAATGCTATTTTCTCAATATGTACTTTATAGAACATATATTTTTTTTATAAAAATTATTTTTTAGAGGTAAATATCTCCCAATTACTGCAACAACGCCTTAACACGAAAAAGCACATTCTTCAGCAAACGAATTTAAAATCTTTACATCACAAACATCTCAAAGGAATAGCAAAAAGTTATTCTCTACTCAAGAGGTGAGTAAACGCGATATTTGCCTGAAATTTTTACACAACATAAAAAAATAAAATTTTTAAGTTATGACGTTATTCAAGTAAATGAACGATATTTACTTAATGTAAATTAACACTTCTTTGAAATTTATTTTATTAAGTGTTATATTATTAAGTACTTTTTCAAATTGTAGTTGCTTTTGAGAGATACTTTGATACACTTTTCGAAAGGTTTTTTATTTTAACAAATAATTCTTTTGAAAGTTACGTTGTTTAAAGACACTTTTATAAAATATATTTCTTAACGTTAATTTTCAATTCATTTTGTAAAAGCTATCTTTTTAATAAATATTTATTTATTATTAAATTTATTATTCGAGGCAGATCTCGATATTTTTTCAAAGTATTTTTAAGTAGTTTTTCTAATATATAATTTTTTAAATTACAGTAGTTTTCCAATTTAACGAACCTGATTGTTGTCAGGCCTGTTTGTTAAAACGAGTTTTTCGTTATATCCAGTACTAAATTAAAAATTAATAGCGTCGTCTATTTTATTCATAATTATAAATATATGTAGTGTTTTTTTAATATTTTATTAAAATTATAGTAATTTAAAGCAAATATTTCTTTAAAAATATGTATTAGGAAAGAAAAAATTCATAAAAACTCCGTAATACAAAAATAATTCATTTAAAAAATTGGATAAACCCAGTCTGCTTATTGGAATGGATACATATTTTTTAAAGGCATCTTCTAGAAGCTCTCTCAAAAGCATTAAATATGTGCTACTTATATTGTTCTGCTGAGCCCATTTAATAAAAATATCGAAGTGTTTAATAGCATCTTCGTGTTTTTTTTTTGGGCTCTAGAATTTCAGTTTCCTTAAGCTCTTCCTCATTTTCGTTTTGTTTTACATTTGTTCGTTAAACCTAGTATAAAATATAATTTTTATTCGTAATATAAGGTACTTAAGAATAGAAATAAAAATTTGAGTGTTCGTTGAATGCGATGTTCATGAAATCGAATGTTCTTTAAATCGGTTTAAAAGTACTTTTTAATAAATGTACTTTTTTTTAAATGTAATTAAAGAAATGACTTTTTAAACACTACTTTGTTTTAAAAGGTCTTTTTCAAAAATACTTATGTCAAAAGTTTTAATTAAAAGCTTTCTTTTCAAAGGGTAAATATTTAATTAAAAGATACTCTTACTAAAGCCTACTTTTTTATTAAAAATAATGCTGATTTCAAAGGGCTCTATTTTTTAAAAGTTACTTTTTTCAAAAATGTAGTTTTTCAAAAATATTATCTTTCAAAATTATTTTCTTCATAATGTAGTTTTTAAATGTTCTTTTTTTAAAAGTTGAATTTTTCAAACGGCACTTATTTCAAAAGGAAGTTTAGTAAAAGGTGTTTTTTTATAGATATATTATTTTTAAAAGATATATTATTTAAAGGTACTTTTTTAAAGGTTTTTCTTCGTAAACTATTTTTTAAAGGTACTTCTTTAAAAGTACTTTTTTTACATTATTAAAATGTAATTTTTTCAAAAGGCATATATTTTTTGAACAGGTACTTTTTACAACAAAAAAAATTTAATAGGTTGTTCATTTAAACAGTTCAGTTTATTAAGGTCTGTGCTTCTTAAAATTATCTTGTATTAGCAGGTACTCTTTTAAAAGGTACTTTTTTAGACGTACTTTTGTAAAAAAAAAATTTATAAATATTTTTTAAGGCCATTTTTTTAATAGGTAATTTTCTTAAAAAGTACTTTCTTATAAGATACTTTTTTTTAAGCTACTTTTTTTAATATACTTATTTTAAAGCTAATTTTTTAAAGTTACTTTTTTAAAAAGGTTTCCATTTTAAAAGGTGGTTTTTTTTAAGCCACTTTTTTAAATGTACTTTTTTAAAAATTAACTTTTTTAAAGGTACTTTTGTTTAAAAAGTATCTTTTTAAAAGGTACTTTTATTAAACGTATTTTTTTAAAATGTGCTTTTTAAAAATTTTTTCAAGTAGTTGTTAAAAGGTACTTTTCTTTAAAAGATATTATTTTTTAAAAGGCACTTTTTCAAAAGATAATTCTTTAAAATGTACTTCTTTAAAACGTAGTTTATCGAAAGGTACTTTTTTACAGGTACTTTTTGAATATTTAGTTTTCAATAGTTATTTTTTTGAAGTTACCTGTTTTATAAAGTACTTATTTCAACTTATTTTATAAAATTTACTTATATGCAGTTCTTTTTTTTTGTGTAATTTTCTTTGTTGCCGAAATACTGCCTGTTTTACTTTCTACAGTATGTGAAGATTTTGTCATGCTCTAAATTATATAAAATCAATAAAATAATAGTAATTTCATGGATATTAAAAAAAATTTACTGTCAAATTTAAATTCAAACTGTTGTGTCATTAGAATCCAATTTAGCCTTAACTGAAATCACTTTGGAACATCTTTATGACCTGCAATCTGCTACGTATCAAATGTCCATTATATAGAAATATTCAGAGACATTCTTGACAAATGAAAAATGATAAACGACAATTTGTATTTATACCACACATTAACACACCAAAAAAAATCAAGATAAGAGCCAACAGTATCATTTTTGTGCAAATAAATGAAAAGACAAAAGCAAAAAGTTATTCCATTTAAAAACACTTTTTGTGTTTTGTTCGAATAATTTTTTAATTCCCAGTCCTCTATTATTGTTTAACTCCTGAGTATACAACTCAATAAGCTGAAATGTTTTGCTTTAAACGAGTCCTTTTTTATTAGTAAAAAAACTGGCTAAAAAAACCCTTTAATCAAAAGGCGAAAACAAACAAGAGACAAAAAAAAGAAATGGAATGAGTCAAGCTGAAAGAAAATTTGTCTTAAATAAACATTTTTCCAACAAGTAGTCATTAAACAAAAACAGAAGCAAAAAGTACAGCAACAAGAAATCTAAAACATCAACTTAAAAAAAGAAGAAATAATTTGAATGGAAAACAAAGAAAATAAAAAGGAAAACTGAACTGAACCACTTTCCGTTTTTGCAATTTATGCGTTATTTTTTACTTCTGATGGAAATCTGATGATAATTTAAAGCAACAGTGTAAAATTTTTTTTGCTAAATGATTGTTTTTCCAAAAAAAATAAAATAATTCAGTGCCATTGAAAGCAATTTAAGCACACAAAATTCTGGAGTATACTTTAAGGCGCGACATGAACGTCGTTGTTAAAAAGAACAATTCAACACTCACATTAAGACAAACGTTTGCAATATTCGAATTTAATTGGAATTGCTGATCAGGCGTAAAATAAGAGGTGAATAAAAATTTCAAACCTCAACATAAAATTTTATTATTATTTATATGGTTTTCTGCTTGAACACTTTTGTATATGTGCTTTCATCGTAAATTTAAAAGAAAACAAGTAAATCAATATTTTCTTAACGCTTTTCAATAAGAAAAATAAAAACAACAAGGGAATGAAAAATTGTTAAACCAAATTCGCCAACACTTAAGTTTATGAAATATGTGAAAAAGCAATATGGGATATAGAATTTATAAATTCAGACAAATGAATCTGGCATGTACGTATATTTTGGATGATAACATTCTCTTAAAGCTTTATAGCAAGAGATGGTTATACATAAGCTCCGTCTTATTGCTTTTATTTCTATGACCAGGAAATTTTTTTTAAAATATTATAAATGTAGAACGATTTGATAAAAAAAAAGATTCGGTTATTTCAGGAAATTGAAATGGTTTCGTTAAAAAAACTCAAAAAATTTTAGTTTTTAAAAATATACGAATAAAAGAAACATTAGAAACCAATTTTTGCATACTTTTAGACATGATAAATGCACATGTATTTATTCCTCGAATGATTGCCAAAAAATAATTTGAAGCGCCGCCTTAAAGCATATGAATTTTTTGCTGCAGAACATGCGAATTCTGAAGAAGTAAAAGCAAAACGTTGCAAAATTAATAATACGATTTTTGGAATGAAGCTCCTTATCGCACGTTACACTTAAAGCGATTTATTGAGGCAAATTTGCAAAAATGAAATCACTTAACATCTTCACGAGCCTAATGGCGTTTTCTTTTCAGACAAAAATGTTACATATATTCTATATATTCCGCCCTTCGAATATTTTTATGTTCGTTTGTAAAAAAAATATTCAATATTTTCATAAAACAGAATCTTTGTTTCAAAATATGATGCACAAAATACCGATAAAAGTGTAAAATGTTTTGTATGTTATAGTTATTAAATAAATTACTTCGTTCAATCATATGAAACTGGATTAATTTTAAGAATAAAAATTAATCAAACAAATTTATTCGAATAAAATTTAATCGAATAATATTATTCGAATAAAAATTATTTATGATAGGATTTCCTATAAGGTTATCGAACGAAATACTTCCAATCATTCCAATCCAAATAAAGATAATTTTCTTTCAAATTCGAAAATGATAAAAATATTTTAATAAAAATTATTCGATTTAATGTTTTAAAAAAATATTCGATTCATATTATTATTTTAATTAAATTATTTAAAAAATGTATATTCAAATGAAATTGCAAAAAAAAATATTGTAACAAAAACTGTTCAATAGAATTGTTCGAACAAAAATAATTCCAATTAAACTCTTTCGAACAAAATTATTCGAATGAAATTTATTCGATCAAAGTTTTTTATATAAAAACATTGCTTTAATCAAATTATTTACATAACAAATATTTGAAGAATATAATTTGAATAAAAATTAAAAAAAATATTCGAATTACACATGTTAAAAAAATGTTTTCTCATGAAATTTTTTTATTGAAATTTTTTAAATAAAAATTATTTAATTAATAAACTTCACCAAGCTTAAGGTAATTTTGTTGACCTTAAAGTCGAAAAATTAGATTAATTTTTAAAAATTATTTAAATAAAAAAATGTTTCGAATAAAATGTATTCGAATAAAATATTCGATTAATTTTATTTAAGTAAAAATTTTTGAAAAGCAATTATTACAATAAAATTTATTCGAATAAAATTATCTGAATAATAATTATTTGAAGAAAATCATTTGATTAATGAGTTATTCGAATACAACCTGATTAAATTGGAGAAAAAGGACTGCTGAAAGCGAAGTTGGCAAAACGACACCATGTAACCCTTAACATACATACATGCAGGGTGCTCCAAATAAAGTTATCTTTTTAATTTTCAAGTTATTTTGACACTAATAGATTTTTTTCTATTCGAAATATTGACTATCAGTCTGTATCATACTTTCGGGAACCAAAATGGTTCACTGTACGCTTGAAGAACTTTGGGTATTATTGCAAGCTTATTGCACTGTGCAACAAATTTTGTGTAATCTCTGCCAGGCTCAACAATTCCAATGGGAAAGTTCACCATTAACTTGACAAAGCTGCCAAAGGGTTTTGAAAAGTTATCTCGAGTTTAATTTTTATGGCCTCTTGAAGTTGGGCCATTTTTTACCATTTTTAACACTATGAGTAAAAAAAAGTATAAATATATAAAAATATTTAATGAAATGTAATTATGCGTACTTATTGCTGCATTGAATCCAATCAAACAAACTTCGAACGATATATTTTAAAATATTTATGTTGGTTCCAGTGAACAAAGTGGAAACTCTGAGTTTGTTATTGCAATGAAACTTTTTAAACACATTTTTTTTAATAAAACAAAAAAATCTTTAAAATCATTTTTTTACAAAATATTTAGATCACATTCTGAAAATAAATTGTACTATTCAATAGAATTTCTGATACATTTGATCCAGAATAATTTTAATTCAAAATTGATAATTTCTTTATATTTGACCGACCACTCCTATACCGCCCAACATTTGTTGAAATAAAGGAAAAAATATATTTTTCCAAATTGGATTCAATGTAACAATATGTACATTTATTTTTTCACTCATAGTGCAAAAAATGGTCAAAAATGGCCCAACTTCAAGAGGCCATAAAAATTAAATACGAGCTAACCCTTTGGCAGTTTTGTTTACTTTATGGTCCCATTGGAGTTGTTGATGTTGGTTTTTCTTGTTGCACTGTGTTATCGGACACCGAATTTGGCCAATCATTAACAAATCATGCTATCTGCCGGCGATGTCAAATGCTCGCCTCGGCACTGTGATCTAACCCCTTTAGGCGTTTTCTTATAGAATGCCGTAACAGATCGATAATAAGAAAATAATACAGAAACGTTCTCCACCCATGAGGCTAATATCGTACAAGCCATTCGTGATATAGAACAAGAAACAAGCAGCTAAGTTTTAGAAGCTCGGACTGTCAGGTTGAGGTACTGCAAAGTTTAACACGGCAGTCACATGAATTAATTCGTGTTCCATAAATAAGCGGAATATTTGTTATTTCTATTAAAGCCACAATAAACCAAATGAAATTAAATTTAGTTCATTTTAATTTTAGTTTTTAATGGAATAAAAATAATTCGAATGAATCTCTTCAAAAAATTAAAAAAAAAATTTAACAATAAAATTTATGAAGTTGACTTTGACAAATTCTACTTGTATTTAATTTAAGAAATTTCATTTGACAGCTTCAAATTGTAATATTGGAACATTTTTAATCATTAGACTAACAGAACGGATCAGTACCGATTTCGTGATCGCTACATCATCGTCTGTTGTTTGATTTTAACACTTATGACGGTAGATAATAGTGATAGTAGATGGTCGCGACAACAAAATATTTTTTTAATTTGTACATTTATTGTAAGAAATGTAAAGTTTTCGTCATAAAAGTAATTTTTTTGAAAATGTTTTCTTGCTGTTAATAATGACAAAGCAAACGTACGTCTAACTAATTACTTAATTATTTTGCTTACACTTCGTGTAAGAGCCTGCCTGACTTTCCCTCTTTTATAATAACTTTCGAATTTTGGTGTCGCTGTACCTGCTATTTAGTGTACATACACTCGTATTAAAAATAACTTCTTTAAACTCCGATGTTCCAGCGGTTTTTTTCTATTATAATAAGCGTTTTAATTAGCATATTTTTAGAAGCAACTAACTATTTTAACTTAAGTAAACTTAAGTGTATAAAAATGTTTGTATATTCTAATTTCGACTCATCTATAACCAGGATAATTGAACACTAACATGTATGTATGTCAGGATTACTGGTGTGTTTCCTTCTTTTTATCTACTGGTTAGAGTATTTAATTTTTTTTAATTTGTATGCTAATTAGGGGAAACAAGGAAGAAACAAATCTTTATTTCTATAAACCCACATTTGTTTGTTTAGAACAAGCCCTAAACTTTCCAATTAATTTTCCAACTAATTTGAATGTTTTAAAATGAATTAAGTTTTAGTTTCCAAAAGACATGCAAATTTCATTTAAAAGAATCCGCTATTCTATTAAAGTTAAAAAGAGGAGAGAGAAACAGAGTTTCTGTGTCAAATCCTTTAACTCACGAAAAACGAAAAAAATGTTAATGCCAACACATCTAAAAACTAGAACAAAGTTACTTGAAACGAAAAATTAAAAAATCGTTAGACAAACCAGAAATGCAAATAAGTAAATCAACACTGCCAAGCAAAAATTACAGACAAACGTAGCAAAAAAGACTTGAAAACTTTTTAAAAACTCAATTTAGCTTAAAAACTCAAAAACAAGTCAACTCGCGAACATTCCAAAGAAAATGTTTAAAAACAGAAAAAAATCAAATAAAAACTTTTGCTCAAAAATGAATTATTTAAGGAGAAAAATTAGGGATATTCTGCAAAAAATAAAAATCAGAAATTCCTTAAAATTATAGTAAAATTTTTATTCGAAAATAAATTGTAAAAATTATGAAAAATTCCGAGCGAGTAATAATCTCTGAAACTGCCAAACATCAAAAATGTTTCCAAGTTCGGAAGCAATTGCCAAATTCAGAAAAACACTTTAGAAATGTTGGCAAAACGTTTAAGAACCAATAAGTTTTTTTTTTGTAATTAAAACTCGCCGTTTCGTTTTGAAAGTTTTACCTCAAGCTCTCTTATTTTATTGTCCTCTTGTGATGTGGAATATAGTTCAAACAAACCGGTTCTTTAAAATTGGCTTTCTATATAATATTTTCTTTCGAAATTAATAACTTGTTTATAGTAAATGGTGATCTCTAAGGCAACTCAATGCATGGTGTGATATCAGCTTATCCATCTAAAGGTTATCGGTTCGATTCTCAGCAAGGACTCTGATGTGCTTCAGCACAGCAGCTTTAAATTTTATATTTAGTATTTAGTAAATGAATTTTGATATACTATAATTTATTTTTTTTTGTCTATGGGACAAAGCACAGTGGGACGTTTATAAACGTCCCAAAATGGGCTTATGTCTATAAAACTGCCTGTGAGTTTTATTGAAAATTTTCTCAAAACAAAAAAGTACAAAATTTAAAATTAGTAAAATTATTTTATTAGAGTTTTCAAGCATTTAATCAAATCCCATTGCAATGTAATATTTATAACAAGTCCAATATATTGGAAATATAAGCTCCACTATAAGCATTAGGTTACGTTCCCATTCTCGAAATTTAAACGGAAGAATTTGTATAATATTCATTTTGTTTTTCTTTTCAAATATCTTTTACAACTCAATAATAGTATTTTTTATACAAAAAAAAAAGGATTTCTTAAACTAACTTTGCATTGGTATTAAATTTCTTTAATTATATCAATACAATTTCGCCTGACGCGTTCCTAAATTTCTTAATTAAATATACCATAATCGTTTTAATAAGTTTTTGTCTTTGTTTAACTTGCTAAATAATTGTGCTTCCTATTTCTGTTTAACTTAAGCAAACATATACAAATATCACACAAAAATTCTTGCATACTTAAAGGCGCTAACAGAAAGCAAGTTGTGCAGCCTATTTCAAAAGCACAATTTTACAAACGCACTCATCACATATACACAAAATACCACTTGCTTATTCCCTTGGAATATTAAACTAACAACCTTTTTATTTAATCTAAATAATTTATTTTAATATAAAAAATAGAAAATTTTTTTAAAAAAAATATACACTTTCTCTTAGTAAAATATTTTTCATTTTATTTTTTTTTTAAATTACTTTTGAGTACGAGCTACTTTTTTCCAAAGAAAAAAAATAATTTTAAACACTTTCACTTTACTTTAATGATTATTTGCTTGTTTTTATATTTAATAATTGTCTAACAAATATTTTATATTGAACTTTTTCTTGAAGTAAAATACCACTACGTGTGTTAAAGTGCAAAACTCGACTGAAGTGTTTTAAGCTTTGCAACAACTTAATATAGCCTCTTTTCAAATAAATTACACAGTATAAATTACAGTCTATGTTTTTGAGTTTCTTGTATCCTTTTTTTTCTCAAACATCGCAAGAGTAAATATTGTTGCTTTAATCCATTAATAGAGTTTTTTATGTCAGTTGTTTTTTCACGACCTTTCCGTAATCAAATTCCTGAAGGGGTCACACCTGTTTTCATGCAACAACATTAAATTGTTTAGCAGACAAACAAACAAACAAACTAAAAAGAGCAAATCTTTTATTATTCTCACCTAAAAGTATGCTTTATTTATACGCATCCTCAGTTTGTCATAATTTTGACATTTGAATGAGAGAGTAAAAAGTCTTTACGTACACACTCTTTTCAAAATTTGTTCTTGTTGCACGCTTTTAAGTTCCGAAATTCTTGTGTTCTTAACATCACAACGAGTTGTTAATTTAAATATAATCAAGTCAGAATATTTTAAACACATTAAATAAATATTATTTTAACGCAAACAGCAGCTCTTTTCAGTTCCTTTTGGTTTCACCTCTAAATTTTCAATTTGCCATCCACGCCCACCATCTGTAATTAATTAATATTTTCTACTAAAAGGCTGCAATTAGCTAGAAATAAAATTTTAAGGTAATTGAAAAATATGATAAGGAGTTCACAACGAATTTTAGCTAAATTTGCACACTACGCTCTGTAATTAACAACACAAGTAAAGCAAAGCTCTAAGGTAAAGTAAATATAAGTCGAGCTGCAACTCGTTGGGCGTTCGCTACCCGAACTATGATATTTAAATAATTTTATACAGTTTGCACCACAACAATTACTGATGCAATTCCGCCCACTTTTCGCTTCACTACGCACATTCATAGTAAAATTATTTGCCGAATGTGTAATTTTTTACAACGTTTATCTTTAAGCTAAGCTTAACTTTAAACTAAATTTAAAACTATTTCATCTTAGCTTTAACTTTAAACTACACTCACAATATTATTACAGTAACGGACTGTACGTTATTCAAGAAGTAATCCGTTCAGTCATTTTTAAAATAATAAACTTTTAAAATTGTAAGCAATTTTATTTTTAACTGATTCTAACCTTCATTCAAAAAACTAAGGACATATTAATACGGATTTTCGGTTACATTCAATATTGTCCGTTGTTTTCTTTTAAGTGCTGTTTTTCTTTGCTTACTTTATTTGATTTGTTTGAGATTTCCTCTCCTACACAAACAAAGGAAAAATATTTTAATTTTACGGGCTTAAGTAAATTAATTTTTTAACATTAAAAATTAAATGAACTTTTGGTTCAATTTAAATGAAAAATGAGTAGACCGGTTTTTAAGTGAACTTTCATTTGTTTAAAATTACAATTTCAGTTAATTTTGCGTACAGAATATTTTGAGTGTACGTTAAAATTTCCACTTAACCTATTTTATACTTATTTTATAATTTTATGCTCAGTTTAATTTTAAGCTCAGTTTGCTATTATGCTCAGTTTTACTTTAAACTATTTGAGCCTCAAAGTAAATCAACCATTTTCCTTAAACTTATCTTGGCTTCAAAATAAGTTTATTTTTTAGCTGAGTTTAATTTAAAAATAAATTTTAGCTTCAAAGTTATTTCAAATTTAACTTAAGATCAATTTTAAATTTCATTAACTTTAAAGAAAATGAGCGATATATGTGTCGTTTATTGTAGCAGTGAATTATCTCCATGTAATTAAGTTTCGAGAAAACGATCCTTTTGAAAATCATTGTGTAGGATAAAAAACAATTTTTTTCAGTGTTTCTATATTATTTCATCTATGGGGGTTTGTCGCAAATATTGGAGTTGCTTCACTGTTACTACGAAAGATATGACTAAATGTGCTACCAATTACTTAAATATGTATTTACTAAAAATATGGTTTTATACCATTTTTACAATAAGCGACACATATAAAGAAAGGATACCGAAACATTTACAAAACAGAACCTAAAAGTATGCTAACTTTTTGCAAAGTTTATTTTTATATCTTGAACACATTTTTAATTGTTCATTTGAATTCTTCGTTCAATTAACTTAAGACCATTTTATTATTTAAACACATTGAAATTCAAGACTTTTACAAAATTTCAACTAATTAATTTATAAAAAGTCAAAAACAACAATTGCTAACTGTGTAAATTATAAAAGAGACATGTTTAAACTTTTCTAACATTTTCTTATTTAAATTGAAATTTTTCTTCTTTCCGTCTTTTGCTTTTATTTGTTGTATTTTGCTGCCATCAGGTGTGCGAGCATATCAGTGTGACTGTATGCGTGGCGTGGCGTTGCGTTGCTTACCAATTTTACCAATTTCTTAAAATCCCAAAAAAAAACGTGCTAAGTGTCTGATAGAATATGAAGAATATATTTTGTGGAATTTTCACATTCAATTTAAATTTATTGGTAAATAAAAAACAAGAAAAAAGTCAAGGACACTTGTAACAGACGTCATTCTGTTACTTGCTACTTAAAGTGCTGTCCAGTTGCTGTCCATCTGTAACATCAAAGGCCACGTTTTATATGAAAGTGATAATTTTATGCTCACGTCAGAATAAAATAGTTTAAGTAGCAGTTTCCAGATGGCTTTCAGCATCAAAGAAGAACACTTTCTATGAAGTGATACTGAAAGGAATCACTCGCCATGTGCAAATTATTCATGTGGAAAAACATATTTCATTTAATAAGTACACATTCTGTAAACGATCTTTTAAAGTAATTTTAACAAATAATGGATGAATCCTTCTGGATCCGGTGTATATTCTAAATCTCTTGACCTTTTGGCATCACGAATTGCAACTAAACAAAAATAAAATATGCTAAAATGTTCGTTCTCGTATAAAATAATTCAATAACGCACACTCACACATAAACTTGCAGTGTTAACTTCCTTTACAAAAATACCAATAAAATATTGAAACCAATAAATTCTATTTTTATGCAATAAAAGAAAAATCTCGAAAGACAAAAATATTTTACAGCAACAACGGTGATGAAAATGACAACAACGACTAAAAGATATCGCAACATATTGCATCTATAGGAACACTAAACAGTAAAATGCATTTAAAAATAACATTATGGTAATACAAAGATAGCAGAAGGGTATTCAGATTGAGAAGTAAAGAGTATTGCTATATAGAAACAATTGTGTTATTTTATTTACTTATTAATACTGTAAGTTAACTTAATTTAACTCGCAAGCTATCAAAGTCCTTCACTATTTCAATGGACCATATTATTAAACAGAAAAAAAAATTAAACTAAAAAGATTAAAATTGGTACGAAGTTTCAAGTTTACATACGTCTAAGTTCTACGTTGCGTTGACACAACGTTACAGTCATCTTTTATCGCAGGGGTATAATTATTTTATTATTTTGCTTATTCGAATCAAAATAATTCGAACAAAAAGTATACAAATAAAAAATATTCGAATGAAATTATTGACTCGAGTAAACTAAATGGAAAAAAGATCATGCGAATAAATTTATTCGAAAAAATTATTTGAATAAAAATTGTTCAAAAAAAATATTTGCGCAAAATTTATCTGAAAAATAGGATTCGATACAAAATTATGATGAGGGAATAGCGTACCGTCAACGACAGCATTATTGGTCCTTCAGGTGTCCTTAAACATTTTTCTATTCTCTTTTAGCCGTTCCAGGCCATGCCTGCTCACAGTGCTCTCCACAGTGGCATTTTTGGGGCTCATTAAAATCACCGATCATAATGACAATATCTCCCTTGTACACTATTGCGAGAACGCTATCGAGAAGGTTGTAGAAAGATTCCTTTGAGGAGTTTTCAGACGTTTAAGTGGGGGCGTAACATTGGAAAAATGTAATATTCCAGGCTTTGCTGCGCATTCTGATTGATGTTTTCAATCTATTACCTATCGTTTCACCTGTTTATATAAAACGAATAAATATATTTGAACAGAATTGTTTCAATAAAATTTATGCAATGAACTTTGTTTGAATAAAAAAATATTTTAATCAAAGTACTAGAGTTACTGCCAGGCCCACCATATCACACGTATTTGTTCTTTTATATAATTACATTTAAAACAACAAAATTTTAGAATTGGTTTTTGTTTTAAATGTAATTATACGAAAGAACGAATACGTGTGATATGGTGGGTCTGGCAGTTAAAATTATTGTAACAAAATTATCCAACCAAACATTTTTGAAATGAAATTTTGTTGAATACGATTTTTTAGTGAACTTATTGGAATAAAACTTATGTATATGAATAAACTTTTTCGATTAAAACTTTTCCAATACAACTATTTAAATAAAATTATTCAGACACATTTTTTGGAATAAAATAAATCAAGTAAAAACTATTGGAATAAAAATGATTTGAATAAAGCTTTTTCATTACAAATAATTATATTATATTACAAATAAAAATATTAGAATAACAACTTTAAGCTGAAAATTATTCAATTAAACAGCAATAAAAGAACATTATTCGCATAAATATTTTTGGAATAAAAATTATCCGAATAAAAGTTAGTTTAAGAAATTGTTCGAATGAAAATCATTTAATTACTATTATTCTTTAATTTAAGCTTGAGGTCACTTTTTTTTATAAAAATCTTCCAAATTTGTTTATTTTTTTAGATAAAAAAAATTTGGAAAATTTTTATAAAAAAGTGACCTCAAGCTTAATTTAATGAAAGGTCGAATTTAAAAAAGGTCGAAAAATTATATATTAATAAAAAAAATTATTTAATAAAATATACAATTGATGATCACGCAAATAAAACTATTGCAATAAAAATTATTAAAATAGAAATTATTTAAATAAAACTGTTGCGTTAAAAAATATATTATTCGAATTAAATTTTTTCAAAAAAAAAAATGATTTGAATACAAACTTCTCGAATAAAACTTAATCAATAAGAATTAATAAAAAAGTTATTCGACTAAAAACTATTTGAATTCAAGTCATGCATACAAAATTGGTCATATACAAATTATTAGAATAAAGAAAAGAAATGCTTCCAATAAATATTAATAAAATAGAATTATTCGAAGAAGTATTTTCGAATGAATGTTATTTGAATAGAAGTATTCAAATAAAACTTTTTCAACAAAACTATTTTAAATAAATTATTCAACTGAAAATCGTGCAAGTAATATTATTCGAATAAAATTATTTAAATTATTTTAATAAATTTTAATTCTTAAAAATTATTATTGTCCGAACGCATGTTTGTGTTCGGTGTCACACATCGGCAAACAGCTATATTCGGTAGATGTTTGGTGTAAAGTATTAAAGTAGGAAAAATACAAGGTTTTCAAAATAAAACAATTTCATATGTGGTATTTTTTTTAATAAATAAAATCACAAAAATAAAAAATTCTTTCTATTGCATGCAACTCTACATCAACACATTTGTGATAAATCGTTTGTTTCTTTATATATATACAAAGAAAAAAAACTGAATTTTATTATATTTATATTATATAAATTCATTTTGCTTGTTTCTGTACAACACAAAAAAATATCGGGTTCGGCCTCGGTCTGATGCTCGTGTTCGATCGGACACTTAAAATTATTCAACAAAAATTATTCGAAAAAAAAATTCATGGAATAAAAATTGTTCGAATAAAAATTATTTTAAAAACATATTCGAATAAAATAAAAGTCATTCAAACAATATTGTTTGAATAAAAATTATTTAAATGAAATATTCAATTGTAAATCATGTGGATAGAGTTATTCAAAAAGAAACGCTTCGAAAAAAATTATTCGAATAAGAATTACTCGAAAAATAATATGGAATCACCTAAAAATAAAAATATTCTCTTCTCATAAAGTGACTAAGTTTATTTGTTTAGTGCACATCAATTTTTTTATTGTCAAAATTTTCAACGGCCACAAGCACAACTAATTTTACTTCACATAAATTTCTTTAAAAAATAATTATTAATTTACGCCAAATTCTTATTAATAAAGGCAGCCACCTTCAGTTTTGCCACATTCATTTCCACCGTATCGCGGAAGTTTATTGAATCCATGTCTTCTACATGGCTAAAGTCTGGAAAAACAATAACAAAAAAGAAAGGATTGAAAATACATATAAAGAAAATAAACTGGAAAAACAATTTACTGGGATACAAACAAATCAAATTCTCAAAGCATACTTTTAGGAACCACAACAAGTACTATCCACTGCTTGTTAATGATATCCACTACTTGTACATAAACACTTACCTTTAATAAGTAAAACATTTTTGCCATATTGTAAGCCAGCAGCACGCCAGGGATCCAACAGACCATGTGTAAAAATAACACGGTCGGAAACATTAGAAACCCCACCAAAAAGTTTGTTTATCGCTAAGGCTCTGGCATGTAGTTGCTGTGATGTTAGAAAAGTTTCTTCGCCATGACCCAAATAGTCAGCTGAGTTGTTACTATATCCAAAAACATCCTGACACAATTGTTGAAAATAAGACAAAGGAACTTGTCCTCCAAATACTGAAGTAGTTTTCGAAGATGTTGTCGATGTTGGCAATTTGTTGGTAGTGGAAGTGGTTGTGGGAAACCAACCAAATTCATGGCAGGTTTGATAAAACCAAGGACGAGCTAAAGCAATCATTAAAATTTATGAATAATGAAAAAGAATGCAAAAAGAATGAAACAAAGGAAGAAAGAAAATACCAACTGCCTGTGTTTAGTTCATTAATATTTGTAAATATGGACTTCATGCCTTCGTAAGAAAAATCTAAGCAATAATCCTCCTGCTCTCTTATTTTAAGCTTCGCAAAGGATAAAAATAATTCTGCCAAGTATTTGATTAACGCTTCAGTGGGATTTAAGTCCAAATTAGTAAAACTTAAACAAAATCTTGGTATGAGTGAACTATAAAAGAAATAAAATGCAATTAAATAATTAAACCATTTAAGTTAAGAAAAAAGTTAACCTGTAGCTTTGCACTAAGCTGGCGAAATAGTTTCCGAGACCATTAAAGAAAGCTTGACGGTTAAGCGGCCTAGTGATATCAAAAGATTTGCACATTTTCAAACGTTGCAACACACTATAAGCTTTGTCTTTTTTCAGTTTATTATTTAAGCCATTAAAAGCTTTTTCAAGCTTTACCCCACAAGCTGCACCGCCTTTTTGATAAATGGAAGCCATAGTTGAAGACATGTATTCTATAAATATGTAAATAAAATAAAATATTAAATAATAAAAGCATTAAAAAATATATAGTTCAAACTAAAACCCTGCAAAAGACAACATGTTGCTGAGAAGAGTCATACAGAAAAGTTTAATGTCTTGCCATGTCATCATTGTCGTGTCATGTTGTATTCGCATGACATGGAAAGGCATTACATTTTTCTGCGTAACTCTTTTCAGCAGCATTATGTCTTATGCAGATCTTTAGTTTAAATCAAAGTAGGTTTTATTGAGTAATTGCGTTGAAATAGTCTAATAAAAGCTTTTTATTAAAAAAGCTTACAAATTATTTATTAAAAAATTACATAATATGTATAAAACAGTAATAAGAGCTTTTTGAAAAAAAGTTTATAAAAAATACTTTTATCTAAATAAGTGCAACAAATCTTTTCTATTGATAAATAATATCATTCCTGGTTCTTAAAAGCTCACATTTAAAAGCTTTTCTAAACATATCAAAAGTTGATAAAAGTCACAAAAAAGGAAATAAAATGAATTCTTAAATCACTTTTAATATATATTTTATCAACGAAAGCTTTTGGTGTAGGTAGGGGTTTTTTATCAAGAAAAACTTTGCAAAGCAATAGAAATATCAAATACTTTTAATGCAGATGAATCCGTGCGTATTTAAAGCTCACTAAACTTTTTTAACGACTTTTTTTCTTAACATTATACATATTGTTTAAAAGGTAGCTCAAAAAAAACTCCTAAAAATTTTTGAAAGCTCATAAAAACTTTTCTCAAGCTTTTTAAAAAATGACTAAAGCCTCATACAAAAGAATCTTTTGATTTAAGCTCAGACAATTTTCTTACAAAGCTTAAGCAACTTAGCAGCTGCTGCTAGGACACTTATATATTCAGTTTAAATATTTGTGTATCGTTTAGAGCTTCAATATTTTTACAAGAACCAAAAGCTTTTGAATATTCCTCTATATTACACAAGACTTATGCATGCGTGTGAGTATTTTTGTAAGCAAACGCATCCTAAATTAAATATAGAAGCTGAATTTTGAAGTGTGCAGCAGCTGATTAAGCAGTTTTGTAAAATGTTTGGCTTAACACCGTTCTCAAAGTAATTCCCTAAGTAACTTAGATCTGATAGGTTTTTCCTGTTAGTTCACGGAATCTCTAAAAACTGTCAAATTGTTTTAAATTGCAATATTTTCTCATATTTCAACTCCCTAAAGCCTTTTTCATTATTTTGTTTAACTTCTTAAAACGTTTTTCTGCAAAAGCTTTTAAAAATGTTTCATTAATTTTTAAGATTTCAAAAACTTTTATCTTAAAAGTTATTACCACTAAAGTCCATTTTAGCTCTCAAGGGAGCGCTTGAGGCCCATGCTACAGTCGCCAATTCCGGATATAATTTCATAAACCAAGCAACCATGCTTCCAGAGTATGAACCGCCAACAAGCACAACTTTTGAAGTTTCCAAAGTCTTTGTAGAGAATTTTTGAAAAGCAACAAAGTATTTGAGATCTTCCAGCGACTGTAGAACATTTAGAAATTTTAAGTTTTGAGGGGAAGTGTTGCTGTAAAGAAAAATTATAAAGTTTTTTATTAAAAAATCATAAAAATATATTTGGAAATTTATAAAAGGAAACAAGAGTCATTTATCTTTTTTTTTTTTTTAATTCACCTTTTTGGCCAGCTTTGGCCATAAAATCGATGTTCGGTATAAAACATTAAAGCTTCCTGCAGCTTAGCCATGTCATAAAAATGACCACTCTGCAGCATATGTGGTCCTATTTCCCATTCGCCTCCCACAAACACAAAGATGGGAGCACCAGGACGATAAAATTTATCATTTACCAAATAACGCTGACATTTAGAATATAAAACAATTAGTTTCATAAAATAAAAACAATAAAAATAAAAAATTCAAGAAAATTTACCATCAACCATGTTTCTGTATTATTTGCATTAAAATGATCCAGATGCTGTTCCAACCACTGTTCCTTTATTTCATAATTATCTCGATTTGAATTGTTTTTATTTATTGGTGGCTCCCGCAGCAACATGTTAAAAACTTGTTCGTACGGATTGATTTTGTGCGGCACTACACATGACCCATAATTTAATACAAAAAGCAATTGCAATGCGATAATACATGGAGGCATTAAACTGAACATGACAATGAACGTTTAAAATATGAATTATTGCAACTTAAAAGCTGCTAATATTTATATGGAAAAAATTATGCATAAAGTTTTCAACAATTTTCATTAAAAAAATTAATTTAATCGAAAACACTTGCGCCCCTATAAAAACTTCGGGAAATACTATATAATTAGTTGTTATAAATTTCAAAATAAATTCAATTATTTCAAAACATTTAAAAAAATAGGTTGCAAAACTTTACAAAACTATAAGCAAACTAAATATTTTAATTTAATATCCCATTGAGACAGACTGCAGCCAAATTAAAATTTCCTCAATTTCAGCTGAAATCAGCTTGAAATCAATTAATTTTCCATATATTTAATAATTTTTCAAATTGTGTTTTTTTTCTTTGCTTAATTTCGACGAAATCAACTTGAAATAATCATGAATATCTCTGTTTTCGTGTTTAAGAGTTTTGTGCTTGTTTTCAAGTAAAATAAATACTAATATATTTTAAAATTTAAATCAATAAGTTTTCTTTATTTATTACTCTTATAGACAACTTACAAAGCTCAACCATAACTGCTGCCTTTTTTACTTTTCAGTCACTGGTTATTACTTAGGAATAATTAATAGCACTGATCATGATTGTGCATGTCTTTATATAGTATAATATAATAGTTGTGCTTAGCAACACAAACACATACTTTCAACATCAAAACAGGTTTACGCATGCAGAATCGTGACCACTTTTCTTATATACGTATTATATGTTTTGCCTTATTAAATACTTTTATTGTCACCCAAAGGGCGTCTAATTGTATAAAGGTTGTAAAGAAAATAAAATAGATTCATATCGAATATAATAATTTGTTTGTTGGGATTTTTGAATAAGTTTCAAAGCCTACTATGTTTATACTATTGTAATTTTTATAACTCTCATTGAGTTTTTAAAAGTTTTTGTATAAGTAGAGAGGTTTGAAACATTTAAAAATTAGGTTTAAGGTCTACTGATGATTTGGCTTTAGCACCAATGAATGCATGTATATAGACTAGCTAAAAACCCCCTCAACAAACAAAAGTTTTTTAAATCTTTGAAAAAAGATATCGAGGCAATCTCGATTAATATAAATTTAATAATTACATATTATATGTATGTAAGAAAGTAGACACGATTGTGCATGTTTGATCATGATCGTTGTATATTACGAAAAATATGACGTAGCAAAAAAGTTACAATTTTGACGTAAGCGACGCGCGACCGGGTGTTCATGATCAAAGTGTTATGTAGGCGGGTATATTTTATTATATTTTAATATAACGAAACAAGTAATGTTAGGGGAATTCATTTTTAAGCTCCTTTCAATATACAACATATTTGCAGCAGTGAAGACAAAAACAAAATAAGTTGATAACCGTTTAATGAAAAAAATAATATTAAGTAGTCCAATGCGATCTGTTGGAACAGATGATTCCAATATCGGTCTTAATATTTAAAAAAAGCGGAGAATAAATCAATACTGCAAATGCTTCCAAAAACTTTGCACTGATTTTTAATAATCGCTTTACTTGAACAAATCATCTTAAAATACTCGTAGGTCAAACTTATATTAAGCTAAGGTGTCGTGAGAAAATGTTGCCAAGCTTACAGGTTGCCTAGAAATGAGATAGTATTGTATTTTAATAAGAGTATGTATTTGTTTATGTCCAGTATTTTATGATAAATGTATATAATATTTATTTTAGTGTTATTTAAGTGTTACTTTAAATTATTTAAGAGTTTTACTTTCATGATATATCAACTCCAGGACCAAGAGCATTTTGCATACATATTAACTTTTTTTTTATTTTATACAATTTTGACTACAGAAAACATCAAGTACGGGACTTTATTCAAACATTGTTTTTGTTCCGTATTTAATGTAAATATTTGAATGAAATTTTCTTACGCAGTTAAAGAAACAGGATTCTTTTTCAAACTGGCAACTCTTGACGTTTTTTTTCATTAAAACTCTCTAGATATTCTGTTGGTTTTCTCTCAGCTATTCTATGTTTTTATTTGCTCTCTGAAACTTTTTATCGCACATGTCCTTACTCATTTTGGCAAGAAAAGAAATTTTTTTCCTACTATCTTTGCGAAAAATACAGAAACAGAGACAGACACCATCTCTTTACAAGACCAGTTTTGTAAAACAATTTACTATGAAGAAAAACAAACTAACAAACAAACGAACAAGCAAACAAACAAACGAAAAACACTCAAATACATTGATGTCTGTAGCAGTGTCACTTAGTGGCCTCCTGTTGCTCCAAAACTAACAGGTGGCTACGTCATGACTGTCATTGTATGTTAACATGCTATTAAGAGATTTAAACAAGAAGTTAAACAGGAAGCAACACATATGCACACACACCCTCACACATACAGGGAAACACGCATACAAACACTTATGTAAGAGCACGTTAAGGATATTAGGCAAGAAGAAAATGAGTCTTCAACTACAAAAAGAAAAAAGAAACGAAAACAAGTTTTTCTGAATGACATTTAGAAACAAAAATTACGGAAGAAATTGTTAAAGAGAAATAAAAGAAAAATATGCATAAATGAATATAAATTTCTACAAGAACTCATGAAATATGTGTTTGAAAAAAGCAATATAAATAAAGAAAAATAAATGTAATGACAGTGAAAGTCTATGAGTATGAGTGTTTAAGAATGTATGACTAAGTAAAATGAAAACTTTTTTTCAAATGTTTAGAATATTAGAAGCTATTTTACACGCACGTGTAGCTGTGTGGTTCGCTGATTAAAGCTATAAACACATTCACGACAGCAGGCTACGCGGCTACATGACTACAAATGTCGCCCTGTGGCAGAAACTAGATATGGCAAGAATCGAACTACTCTCTCTCTCTCTCCCTCTCACACTATCTATTTCTCTCTCTCTATAAGGGTCTTAATCAGCGTTTTCGTGATTATGAAAAAGTTTTTCTCCGCTCACATGAGCGTGCATGAGCGTAACTGAAAGGTTACTCACGATCCCATCTATAGGTAAAAGTCGCTATTGTTTAGGGACTTTTTGATTTTCAATCTCTATATCAGACTACTAAACGTAGAAGTGAAAGTCTAAGCAAATGTAGAGCCAAAGGCCGATCTTTATTTCGTGTTATTTTAAAATTTAAATAAAACCACTTAGCACTTTTGAAATAGAATATCTTTATGTGCTCTTGGCTTTGTCATTTTATTTTATTCTCCCTTTCAGGTATTAAATTTAAGAAGATGAAAAAAAAACAAACAAGACAGTGCTCTTTAAACCAGTCGTTAACACTTTTGTGGCTTGTGAATTTTATTAATTCTCTCATATAAGAACTCCAAGCAGGTTTTTACGTCACTTTATAGAAAAAATTTATAACGAAATATCCTGCTGTTTAAGCTCCTTAATAACAATTTTATTTGGGGTTTTTTTATTTGTCTTTTTTTTAGAACATTTTTTATCTACTCACGTACAGTGGGTAGAAATAAAAAAAAAGTTAGGAAATTTCTCAACTTTATAATTCTTAGTGAGATGCGACAAAGAGTTCTGAATGTCTCATATCCCATCATTGCTCGCAGTTGTGTGCTTTGTCGGTGATGGTGTTCTTTATAAGGAGATGTAACACTCAGGCAATTAGTATGCCTACCAACCCGTAGGTGTGTTACCTTCTTTGGGAAAGGGATAATAAGAGAGGACAGATGGTGAAAGTGAGAAAGCTTAATTTATACAACTCTGATATTGCGCGTTTTGTTAGTTTTTTAGATCAGTGTTGCAGCGCCTCTGATGTTAAGTAGACGCTTAAATGTGTTTTAAGCTGTTGTAGCCATTTTATTGATTATTTTACTTGGTCTGCTTTTTTTATATATTCAAAACTTTGTAAACCACTTCTTTATACACCACTGTATTTTCTACGCAGTCTTCCATGATATGGCTTTATGTTATTCCTGTTTTTTTTTGTCTTAATAGCAAAAATTTAACACATTTTTGTTGGGTGTTAGTTTTTTTTGTGTATGATTTTTTTTTAATTGAAAACATTTACTCTATTGTTATTGTTATTTTTGGCTGAATATTCACGGCTTCCATTAAAATTTACATTGTTCTGGTGGCTTTTTTTAGTAACTCTTTTTCTCTCGCTCGCGAAAGAACAAGACTGATTGTTATGAGTTGCCATTAAGATACACGTGTATCTGCATTAGCTGCTTACAAAAAAAAAAACTTATTATAAACCAGCACTTGACAATGTATAGAAATAAACTCAAAGGCACGAAACCCACTTTTAAAGCAAACAAAAATTTTCATTAATTAAAATTCAGCAAAAATTGCTGCTTTAACGAGCTGGTTGCAAGATATAAACAAATTTAATTATTATTATAATTTTGTTTAATATATTAAAGCAATTTTTATAAAATTTAAAAACTTTGTTTGACAGGCCCTATCCCCCCAACCTCATTAAAATATTGAAGTTCCTTAGCTATCAGGGTATTCAATAGGTTTACTTACAAATTAACATTTCGATTAATTTAAAATCCTTGGGTTCTCACACCACAAGTAATTGTCAAATTGTCATTTTTTAAATCGCACACTCTGCTGACATTTTTATTTTGAACCAATTCGAATACAGTATATTCTCCTCACCCATGTTTATACATAATTAGGTTTTTGTCGTTTCAGTTGGTACTCTACGAGTATGTACAATGTTTATTCTAATTACATATATACTAGAAGATAAATATGACTCTAACTTAACGTTATAAAAAATAATGCGTATTTGAAATGTGTTGTAAGTCATTGGCATTAACAAAAATGAAATTCTCGGTAACAGTTGTGGCTTTATTTTACCTCTTGGCCAATGTGGATTTTGTTAACAGCGAAAGTACTGTGAAAACTAAACGGATAAAACAGAAATTAGACAATTTCGATGAAAAAAATAACAAGACATGGAACATGGTAAGAAGTTTTCAGAAAGATTTAACGAGCTGGATATGCTACTGCTTTGAATTAAATTTATTTTCTATTATTTAGCGTTATATGGTAACTGAAAAATATTTCAAGGAGGGCGGTCCAATGTTTCTTTATATTGGTAGTGCAAATCCCATTGAACCGGGATATATTGAAAATGGTTTACTATCCGATTTGGCCAGAGAGCATAATGGCATTTTGTTCCATACTGAGCATCGTTATTACGGTGAAAGCAGACCCACCAGGTAAGTTTGAAACAATTTCTTCTATTCTGTCTTTTAATTAACTAATGATGGCGGTTCAAGACATGATTTTTCATAAAAATCTGTAACCTTGGGGCCTTAGTAATAAAAACATTTATGTTAATACATAGAAGAGAGAGAACCAGTGATAAATAAATTAAAAATAAAAATACAGTAGTTTTCCGATTTAACGAACATTCGATTCTTAAGTACGAGTACCTCATATTATGAATAAAAATTTTATTTCTTACTCCGTTAAACGATGAATGGAAAGATAATGCTGCCAGAAACATTTCGTATGTTTTAACAAGATGAACAGAGTACAACTTCGGCCATATTATTTTGCAATTATTTCGCATGAATTTTTTTATATGAACTTTTGACAGCAGTTCGCACGAAATCATGAACAGATTACCATGCTTTAGGAATAAATGCAAATTAAAAAAAAAATAAAAAGAGTCAAAAGTATTCTTTGGAAGTAGTCGAACTATTTTTTAAAACTTTTTTTGGTCATTTGACAGTGATCTTGATTAGTAGAAAATTTTTTTGTACGGCTGAGTGCGTAATCTTGTTTTCTTGTTTCATGAAGATATATATACATATATCTATTTCAACACTCTTCCACACATTCAAGAACTGCCGCAACAAATATTGCAAGTATGAATCGGGACTTAGTGGTCGTAAGAAACCGGAAATAATCGTAATTTTAATTAATTACTTAACCTTTTAAATAAAATGAATCTAATTACTAATCATTACGATTGCAAGCTGAAAAAAAATTTGCCAAGCGCGAGTCCCACTCCGAATTTATTAGATCATACATTCAGCATTTAATTTCGTCATTAGCCGCTTAACAAAAAAATAATAACAACAGGAAGAAGCAAATCGCTTAACAAACAGATGAGAAACTGTTTCCATTTTGATCACTTATGTCATTTTTATATTTCTCATATAAATTCAGTAAACTAAAAGAAAAAAATGTAATTTATTTTATTTCGGAAAATGCGGGGTTTGTTTTCTTTGATTTTAGTACATTTTGAAATTAAAAAGTTGACAACGCTATTAAAATATCTAATTAAAGGACTTACTGCCTGTTTTTAGAAAATTAAAACAAAATTGTGTGTGAGAATTAATATTGCAAACAAGAATAAAATATGAAAATTTGTTTTTATTTTCAATATGAATTCTCACACACAATTTTATTTTCAATTTCTAAAAACATTTAAAAATTAAATAGTATTGCTGGATACCCAAAATACAGAATCGATTGCTTTTTATAATTTTTTTTAGTAATATATTTATAATGAATTGTAGTTATCATTTATATTTTGTTTGTTTGTTTATGTCACGTTCTCCCAACTAACATCAGGGGTCAAATGCCGTAATTTGCCGCCAGATCAAACATGTATGATCATGTTTTAATTAAAATTCAATTTAATTTTATTCTGTGTATATAAAACATGAACACATTCGTGAATGCAGTGAAATTTTGCATCTTCTTTGCAATTTATTGCAACAGGAGATAAAATGTGGCCGTAGCTGTATCAATAATCGGCAGCATGCAAAGTTATTGCATTAATAAATGTATCCATTCCATCTTTCAGATCACTAATAATTTTTTTCTTTCATTTTTAAAGCGATCTTTCATTGGAAAACTTGAAATATTTGAGCGCCCAGCAGGCATTAGCCGATTTGGCTCACTTCATACGCCATCAACGTAAAACCGATCCACGTTTGGCCAAATCTAAGGTATTCATTTCGGGCTGCTCTTACGGAGGCAGCCTCGCGGTATGGTTTAATATACTTTATCCGAAATTGGTGGATGGCACTTGGTCCATAAGTGGTCCTATTTTAGCCAAAGTGAATTTCAGAGAATACTATGAAATCGTAGGAGCAGCTGTAAAAGAATTGGGTTCTCGAAAGTGTTACGATCGTATACAAAATGGCATAGATAAATTGAATGAGATGTTTTCCAGTTATGATGCTGATGCTGATCGTGCAAAAAAAGTATTAAATATATGCAAAGATAATTTTAATGCCACAAATAAGTTGGATTTGTGGGCTATATTCAGAGAAATTTCAAGTCTATTTGCCAATACTGTAGTATTTCCTGAAGCACAAAATATTACTTCACGCTGTGACTTGTTAATGAAAGAAAGGGATGATTTAACTGCTATCGCCAACTTTTATCAAGAACGATATTCAAAACACGAATGTGTCATTCGCAACTACTACTCCGATCATTACTACCATAACAACACAAAATATGAAAGTAGGTCAAACAAATCAATTATTTAAATGTTTCCTGTTTGCATATAAAATTTAATTTTCAAATTTATTTAGTTGGTTATACCAAATGTGCAATGAATTTGGTTGGTTTCAAGGCTCCGGTTCTACGAAGCAACCTTTTGGCAACAAACATTCCTTCAGTGGAAACCTACAATTATGTTCTGTTGTTTTTGGTGACAAATATACGAAAAAACACATTTATCAATCAATTGAAAAAACTAATAAACTCTTTGGTGGCTTGTTTCCAAATGTAAAGAATTTCTACATGACTCATTGTAGTTTAGATCCCTGGAGTGCACTGCGGCCTTTTTCGAACAAATATGTCTCGATTGTGCCCAAATGTTTTCATTGTGCCCATATATATTCTATATCCAATAATGATACTGACGAGATGCGCGCATCTAAGCAATATTTATTCGAATTGGCACGTAAGTGGCTCAGTTGAATATTTAATAGTTGTATTATGGATGTCGGTACAAGTTGAAAATATTAAATAAAAATGACAAAATTTCTTTATTAAAAAAATATCAATTGTATAATTTTAAGTAAGTTTATGTCGCAACTGCCATAAGTGTGAAATATTTTTGTATTTTGTATTTCTAATCAAAATAAAACTAATATTAACAAATTTTAAGAAATTTGTAAACTTCAGTTTACCATCCTTGAACACAGCTCAGTATTTAATTTCAAAATGTATTGTTTGCAAAAACATAAAACTAATAATAATAATGATAATAATATTAGACAAAATTGATTTGAATTGGAGTTTCAGTAGCCAAAGCACGGCATTCGATATCGATCGAATTATCAACAGAATTTACATGGAAATTTCGTTCGATATCGAAGGCATTCCATATTATCAACGCAAGGATAATATACTGTAATTATTCACTTAAAATATGGCCGAATGTGGCTTAAAGAATTTGCTAAGAAACTTAATTTTACATTTTTAAATACGCCTGATAAAAAAATCGATTTTATTGGGACTTCAAGGACAAACAAATTTGTAAAAATTATTATTTCTTGAGCAATTTTTCCATTAATTTATTATGTTCACAATCTGGTAAATTTTTCAATAAAACAATGTTTAAATTCTGAGTGGTTTTTTGTAAAATATATTTTTCAGAATTTAATCAAGATGGGACATTTTTCGTTAATTTTTTCAGAATGTAAGCAAATTTTCTATAAAAAATTTGTTTAGAGTTTGAGCAATTTTTCTATTAAAAAATTGGTCAGAGTTCAAGCTATTTCTCTATTAAAAAAATTATTCGGAGTCGGAGTATTTTTTCTATAAAAAAAGGTGTTTAGAATAGGAGAAAATTTTCCACAACGTAATTTTTTTATAAAAAACTTGTTCTGAATTTAAGCAATTTTTCTGTACAAAAATAATGATTCAGAATCTAAGCAATATTTTTGAGAACCCGAGAAATTTTTCAATGAAAATATTCTTTAGAATTTAAGCTATTTTTCTATTATAAAACTTGTTCGGAGTCTGAATATTTTTCCTATAAAAAAAGGTGTTTAGATCATCAGAAATTGGAAATTTTTTTTTATAAAAAACTTTTTCCGAATTTGAGGAATTTTTCTGTACAAAAATATTGATTCAGAATCTAAGCAATATTTTTGAGAGCCTGATCAATTTTTCAATGAAAATATTCTTTAGAATATGGTAAAAAATATTTTCTTAAAAAAATGGTTTAGACGCTGCACAATTTTCCTATAATTAAAATCTTCCTATAATAAAATTGTACACAAACCGAGACGTTATCCTACGACAGGCCGCCTAAGAACATTGTAATTGCCTAACTCGAGAACCGCGCTATCGATCGCCTCCAAAAGTATCCTATCTAACAAGCTCGACCCATATTGATTTGAAACTAATATAACATAGATTTTTATATATAATTTAACAAATGAAACTTTGCCACAATTATAATTTTTCTTGCTTACTACCTCCTCCCTTCCACTCTCCTTGAATCTGTAACAATAAAAAAACTTAATTTAATTTTAAACAAACGCCTCAAACTAATTTAAAATGATTAAACAAACACAAAGCTGGAAAAAGACTTTAATAATCCAGTATAAAATGACTTTGTAAACTTATTTTTTTTTGTATTTTGTCTCAGCAATAAAAAACTTTTAAGCAGCTCTTCTCTACCCCTCGCTGTCCATCTTATAGCCTTACATTTACTAACATTTACAAGCAAGTTTAACTGGTCCTGAAGACTCCAAAAGCCATACTGGGACAAAATTTAATAAAACTATTTTTAGTCGACGGATGACAACTTAAACGATTTTCTATGTTACAAAAGTTGAGACAATCTCAGGCACTTTGTTGTGAACTAAACTAAAAATGTAATCGTGGCAGTATCATCCGTAATTTTATTGTATCCTCGTGTATTATATATGTATATATGTATGTGTGAGTGTGTGTGTGTATGAGTTGTCTGTGAGTCAATGAAAGTGTTTAAGTGTATTTATACAACCATAAGCAGGATTATAATTTAATTTTTCTCCAAGGAATATAACTAAGAGTTTGAATTGCAGTCGATTGTGTGTGTGTGTGTGTGTAGGTGGGTGGTGAAAGAGTACAAAAGAACAAGTGTCAAGGCAAACATATAAATAAGCAGAATTGGAGGCGTCTGTCTCTTGTAGTCGTTGTTGGCGGGTATTTGTGCAGCTCAATTTTATTTAAGAAAAGTGTGTGATTTGGATAATGCATTTTTGCAAATATTTATTTTTAACAGATTAAGCGGGAAGAAGAAAGACAACATTTATTTGGTTGTAAAATAGTGTCAACTAGAGGTTAATATTTAAAAATAGATATGTATTTTTAAAAACACCTTAAATACAAACGGAATGATTATGGTTCGTCTTGTCAAACTACATGTTCACGGAAAATATGAGACTCCTGCGATCAGAAACTGGAGTATATACAAGTGGATGTATAATATACATGGGCCGATTTAGCAATCGATATTATGTCATCGATTTTTCGATAGCTTTTGGCACGAGGAAAAACATGTTCCACTATGACATACCAAAAAAACATTTTCGAGGCGCCCAAATTTTAAATTAATTTTTAAGGATTTTTAGTAGGTAACAAAAAAAACGGCTGATTTAATTTCTTTTTATTACCTCTCCAAGGTAAAATTTATTTCTGAATTATTACTATTATTTTCTGCTGAATATATGCCGTCAACATGGCAAAGAGACAAAAGCATACATTTGCAATAAATCTTTAGAAGAATAATTTTAATATTTTACAAAATAGTCAGTCCCATTATTAAATAAATAAATACACAACAACTACAAAATTTAGTTTAATTTACTTATTTGGCTAGGGTTTTCAATTGTGGTCTGCCAGAACATGAGGTGAACTTAGTGGCGCAAAGGTTGTAGAACATCCTAGAGTTAAGGCTGGAAATAATGTTGCCAAGTTCTCCGTCTTTAAAAAAAAACTTGTTTTATTTTATTTAAAAACTGGCAACATTTAATGAGTCGTTTTAATTATTTATTTTTTTTATATATAATTTATAATTCCATAATGCTTTTAATTTAAATTACAATTAAATATCATGTCAGCAACAAAACCCTTTTTATAAATTTCATAAACAAAAGTTCATTAAGTTCAGCCGTATTACAACAACATTTATGTGTATGATTTTTATTATTATGGCCTTTCATGCTTCAATTTACTTTTGTTTTTACAATTTTTCCGCATGATAACATTTTTATGCAAAAAAAGAGGTAGAATTTTTTTTGTTATTATTTTTATAATTATCCTCAAACTAAAGGGACTTAGACCTAAAAAATCAAACTAAAACTTCATGACCAAACATTTAATGGCTGATTAAAATAGCGTTGAAATTTTATGGAAATCAAGCAAGAACATTTTTTACATTTTCTGTTTAATGTTTCTGCGTAGGAGATTTACGTATTAAGGATGTTAACATTTCTTTTGCAAGAAATTACAAATGGAACGACAATTTTTTTATTTATGGATGGGCGGACTCCACTTTCGTTGAAGCTTTTTATAAACCACACATTTTCTTATTTCGCACTAATTAAAAGATTTACCATTTTTACTTTTTTCAATTACTTTCACGAAAATCCTTGACCTTTTATACAGTATCATTGCCAAAATTTTCCTTCTGCAATTTCGTCATCTTATTTTTCCTCTTTTTTATTTTCTCAACAACAATTTGGCCAAGTTGAACAAAAATGAACAGTAATTTTTTAAGACGATATATTTTTCCAAAAGTTTTTATACGGTTTTTCGTCTGTTTATTTTTTTTATGCTATTTTTAAATACAATTTTCCTTTTTAACGCATTTCCACTTGAGTAAATTTTTAAAAATGGCAAACTTTTTGTGGCTTTTTTAATTGCTGTGCCACTTCAGCGCGAGGAGTGTATAAAATCCATTCCACCTGGATGATGTTGAGGTTGATGTTATTTTTGACGTTGGGAAGTTAAAAAAGAAACTTATTAAAAGTAGATATGTATATAATTTACTGCCTTTTATCAGCCAACATATATAAATGTATGTATGTGTTCTTATCTAAAGATAAAAGCTTATAAAGTGATAATGAAAAAGTTTATGAAATAAAAAATTAATTTCAATTTGTTCAAATCAATCAAAATCTATGTGGCCCTGCAATCCGAATTTGTTTTATAGATGGCAGCACAGCGCACACCTTTTTGTGCAAAAACTATAAGGAGTGATGCTAAATCATTGGATGTTGGCATCTATTACTATATTTACTAAATTAGAAATAAGGCAATTTCATTTAACTCTTTCACATTTTAAGAAAATATATACATATTATTTTCTACCAGGTAGTAGCGATTCTACAACAATACAAAATTTGTTGTGGAAATAAATACCTGTCAAAACATTTACAAAAGCGGGTGGCATATAAAACTGAATACGTTTAAGGTGCTTGACAGTTTAATATCAGCCATATTATTATAAGTACATTATCAATACAAATTTGATTTTACACACTTGACATCAGGTTAATCAGGTGTGCTATCGCTACTACCCTGTTGAGCTGCCTTGATTTTTGCAGTAAAAATACTCACTTTACGCTTTCAATTTGTGTTCTCATTTAATGTATTTATTTTTGGGTAAGCGAACGCAAATGCGGGAAATTTATGTCGCATGATTCTGCTCAAGCCATGGAGTTTTATCTCCATGGCACTAAACTGGAATGCCTTAAGTCACAACAAGCCTCAGCAGTCATATTACCAGTCAAATGACCGCCACTGTTCTTGTAGGGAATGTAGTAAAATGCAGTAAAGTTCAGTAAAAACCTGTAAAAACTTTTGGGAACTCGAACGCAAAAAATATATTATAGATATTAATTAGAAATTAATTAAACTCACTTAAATATTAATGGCCTTATTCACAAACGATTAATAAGGTTAATAATGAGTGCATTAAAACCAGTTTTCCCATATAAAAATCCAACATTAAACCTACTATAACTTTATTAATCGTTTGTGAATAAGGCCATAATCATTTCAGATTTTCGTAAGTTCTATAAATTATTTATATTCAAAACTTTAAACGTTATCAATTAATTTTTTTTTTCTGAATTGAAGATATTTGTACATATCGCTCCTTTATTGTAATGTAGTCATATCTCTAAAAACGTAATTTTTGAATTAAGAACGCAGAATTATTCGTGATATCGCTTTTCATATTGTGTAAAAAAAAATTGTACCGGTTTTACTCACTTTAAAATCGTTTTCTGAAGAACGAGTTTTTTTCGATATGACTACGTTGCAATAAAGTAGCGATATGTACATATATTTAAGATAATTTCAAAATTAGCATAAACTTTTTGTTAATTATTGCAGTCGTAAATAAATTATACTTACTTGATTACGACACAAATATCCTGTTATCATTTTTCAAGAAAATGTGTCCGTACACATTTTAATACAATTACTTCAACTTAAATCTTTGCCAGTTTTCTTTTATAATTTAATAAGCAAAAACAAATAAGCACATATTTTTAAAATCTTTTGTGTTCTTAGTTAATTAAATGTATGTGAAGGATTTTCTTGTTACTCCATGGTTTCAAAAAGCTTTCTACACAGTCAAACACACACTCACAAAATTATTCATATGTATGTATTGGTGTGTTTAATGTTTTATTTTATTACTCTGTCTGCCACCCGGCGTGCTTCGCTGCCACCATTTCAATGGAATAAAATTAAAAGAAAAAATTTATAAAATTACGTTTCAGACCATTATTCTGCGGGTCGCAGGTTCGATGCCTGCCAAGACCCTAAATGTAATGTGTTTCTGCAGACAATCCAGGAAAGCGTGAACAGTTTTTTAATCAAGCCGAATCGATAATAGCTGCGTTCGAGTACTTTTACAGTAAAATGCAGTAAATGAGTAATTACTGAGTAAACTGAAAAATTTACTCTCAAAAAAAGCTGTTGCCCAAAAAAGTACGCGAACGGAAAAATTGTAAAAATTTGTAAGATTAAGGAAACAGCTGATTGCAAATCAATATATCAATATAATATGAAATATATTTACACTTTGGACCACTAAATTTTTGTCTTGTTGGTACTCGACGCAATATTTATTATAACAGGAATATTTTAAGAAAATATAAACAAATTATTTTCTATAATCGTTTCAGTGTGTTTATTCTCATTTTATTTGATTTTCCTAATTTGTGTCTGATTAAATTTATTCAAAAGTATGTGATTATTTGTTTTTGCTATTGACTACCTTAAAAGCAAGTGCAATACCAAGTAATCATATACCTAGCATTTTCACAACTCTAAAGAAATAACAAAATAACAACGAAAATGGCTGTAAATGGTTCCGACATTTTTTTCTTTTAAAAGGCATATACATACATACTTGTTTAACGAACGAATAGTTTAAAAATAATTTATTTAATTGAATTTTTATTATTTTGTCTCAGTTTTTCTTATTTTAAATAATTTTTTCACAAATTGAACACTTTTTAATTTCTTACTTTGTTTGTTTACCTTTTGAATCGTATGTTTTTTGGTTTTACTAAATTTTACTACAAGAAATTTCTGCAGTAAAAATTTGTAAATTCTCAGTCATGAACTGTCACTTTACGCTCTCGATTTCTATTCTCATTTACTGTAACTTGAGTAAACGAACGCAATTTAGTAAAATGCAGTAAAATTCAGTAAAAATTTTTAAAAACTTTTGGGTACTCGAACACACTTAATAAGTTGATAACGAAGTGCATCCAAGGTAAATCAACAAGGTAGTAGCGCTAGCACAGCTGACTCTCCTGTGCCATATAGTACGTATTCAGTTTTGTATGGTGTTTGACATCTTCTTAAAGATTCATCTGTGCTGAGAGTGCCATCTGGTTCTTTATTTGTTATTATAGTTTTTCAGGTATTTCCTAAATAAAATTTTGTATTGTTGTAGAACCATGGGCGAATTAAATTAGCTTTAGTCGATGTGCTTTGTCACTTGTGATTTGTTAGCCACTCTTGAAAGTTTTGCACCAGGCATCCGGATTCTTTCCCTTTCACTGTTTATTGACCAAGAGTTTTTTTCTTAATCTCTCTAAATATTCTCCCGTATCCGCAGTGTTTAAAGTTCGTTTTTCATCCCGATTCGATATCTTCTTCCCAACCTTAGGGATCAGGCGCCGGTTTCGCTTTTATCTCCTTTGCTCACATTTTTGTGTGTGATCCGCATCGACTTTGGGTTGCAGTAGCAGGTCCTGCAGCTCACTGGGGTCAAATCAGACCTAAAGCTCTCTTTATGTTTCCTTCAGTGAGCAATTGAAACTTTGGTCTGCCAAACTTACACGCACATTTAAAGTGCTGTAACAATTTCAGGACAATCGTTCGGTAGAGGCACTTATAGCTTTCCAACAAACAAACAAACAAACAATCATTCATTTTTGTATATACATATGTACATACAGTACATATGTATGTATAGACTGGCTAAATTACCTTAAAGGCTTGAAAGGATAATGTATCTTCATTAGAAACTTACACATGCGATTAAATTAGACAAGAACCGTAAAAAATAATGGAATTGTATGTTTAGAAGTACAAATATACATAAAATACTGCTGATACACACGTTAATAGATTTATGTACAATGACAATATATGTACACATACATACATATCTATATACATACATATGTACATACATGGATTGTTGATACAAATATAAATTTATTTTATCCTTGCAGCCATAAATATTAATTATATTTGTTGCTGATGTGCCTGTGTAAGTCCATGTATTCCATATTGTCATTCAATATGTGTTTAGAAAACAATATTAAAACAACTTCGCTTGACTTGCAGTCGTTGTTGTTATAAGAAATAGCTTGTATATCGCTTATGTACTTAAATAACGTTACAAGTCAACAAACGTAATTTTTGAGCTAAGAACCCCGAACTATTCTCCTTATCGTTCTTTATATTGAGAAAAAAATATTTCATACAAAATATCTTGTTTACTCACCTTTAGAAAGGAAATTATGTGTTTGTTTTTCCATTGAGGTGTGTGTTTTTTTTTTCTCAGAAAAAAGTTTTTTGGAGTTATGACGTTGTTTGAGTAAATGTACGATATGAACATGTATTTCATTTTTAAACTTGTTCAAATTGAATTTTATTACTAACTAAAATGCACACGTGGGCGGGCTTGAAGTAAATGTAATAGTATGTAGGGATCTTGAATTGGATATAAATTCTTGCAGTCCGAACACGCATTCTTGCAGAGAGCGGCAGACACACAGAAAATTGTGCTGACTCTCCTTGTGTTCCTCTAAATAGTTCCAGTACAGAACGGAATATATAATATATTGTTATATAATTCAAACGTAGATTCAAGTTTAATGAACATGAAAATACAGTGATGGTTGAATACAATTTAATCAATCGTTGTATGAAAGATTGGCAGCACTAGATTATACAACAACATGAAGCAGAGAATTAAAATATATGACGAACAAGTTATCTAGTTCATCCTCGAACCTTCTAGGATACATGCTTGCATTATAAAAGGTCGATAATGTATAACAGATGGAGACAGTGTTATTAAAACCTCTGCATGGTCAGCTCCCTGTAAATTATTTTAATAGTGCTATAAAGTAAATAAACAGTATTGAGTATAAAAATAGATATGTGTTTGCTTTTCTTTTATTTTCGAAAAATTAAAAGAACACGAGCAAGCAAACGTTTACGAAAAAGTCAAAACGCAGCAATATGCTTCAAAATTCTTTCTTGGAGTGCCGAACAGTCGCAGAGGTGTTGAAGTGAATCTTCCTCTGCTTTGTCCAAACAGTTATTTCTATATGCAGTACAACATACTTACGAGTGCAAACTGCACTCTGGGACCTTAAGTGACGTTTTTCCAAAGATTTCCAGCCCATCTTTTAGCTGACAAAACAATGTTTTTATATTTATTAAAAACTTTTTGTTTTATTTCGTGCAATTCAAATGTTATTAAGAACAAAAACTAGTATTTTATTTTTAAACAATTCGTCGGTTTTAATTATAAATTCAAAAGATTGCTGTTTCTAATGCCAGAAATAGTAGCAGGTCGTTACTACACGATGTAACATTTTCAACGGCAAAACAATTGCACTAATTTCGTTGTGAGTGTTGCCATGTGAAAAAAATAACTAAATCAACGGATTCCCCAAAAACTTTTTTACATTTTAAAGAAACCCAAATTAATTACTTTTGAGTTAATTTAGATCAAGTTATTATATCTAATTATTTATTACTTAAGCGATTCAAATTTTTTCGAGATAAAAAATGTTTTTCAGGCCTTTAAATATGAAGAATAAAATTTTTTAAATATTGTTTTCGATTTAAAAGAAACAACTGCTATAATTTTATACATTTTTTAATTTATTCTTATGAAACTTCTAATATATGAAAACAGTATGTATAGTTCCCGTAAAGCATACTCTTTGAACAATAATATCTGACGTCTACGCCAGTACGTAAAGTAGTAGTAATCAATTGAAATCTCTTTAATGACCTATAATTTACTTTTTTGAATTTACTCTGGTTCGCGAAAATTACCGTTATATAGAAAACTAAAGAGGCTGCAGAACATAATTTCCTATAACTAAAAAACTAATTTTTAATTTAATTAAATATGTAAACTACCAAAAATTTGGGACTATAATTGTCTTCAAATTAAATTTTCATTAGTTCTATACAAAACCCTCTTAATGTCTCCAAGTCTGTAAGGCTAGCAAAGAATTGATGATACGAGTAATGTAGTTTAAATATAATTTTAGTCTTACCTTTTATGTATTTTATTTCATTAAATCAGATGCATAGCTCTCGAATTATAGGAAAATATGTCGTGTAGCCTTCTTTTCTATTTAACGATAAGGCTTTATTTGTGAGAAACCTAAAACCACACAAAAATATTTATTTTGTTGGCATGTGGTCTTTTTTGTTAACAGAGAGAAAGGCCCATAAAGAAAAAAGGAGGCCTTAGGTTCAGAAGTGTTTCTTTTTAAAATGCATTTGTTCGTTATGCGTACAATTTTACATTTTACAAATTCTAAATTGCTTAAAAATGTTTAAGACTGAAAATAGTTGTTAAGCATCTGGAAAAAACACTGGATTCGTAAAAAATACAAATTATTGCAAGAGTAAATAATATATGGGCGGTGTTGCATAAATATGTAGCAGAACTCTTAATTGTGTGCATTAAGAGCATAATTTACGATTTCGAAAGACAACCTTAGCGCATATACTAGAATTTAAATTAATGTGTGCTCTATTTCGAAAGCTTTCGCTGGCACTTTGAAACCCGTATATACACTTTTTTCGACTTTTAGTCATTGTTCGCGCTATAAATTAAAAAGAACACGTTTTTCTTAATCGTTAAAGAGTTAAAAATAGTTAATTTAATAATAAGAATAAAAACTCTAAAAAAGTATGTACAAAACTTGAAAGGAATTGTTTTAGAGCCATAGTAATAAAAGGCAGAGCCTTGAAATCCTACATCGTGGCACACAGCTATCCTAAGTTTCAATTAGACCTTGTGCAAATGGGTGTAAATGCTCTTACGTTGCATAAACAGATTTAAAATATTACCATTAACCTTGAAATATCATAAAGCACTTCTGATAAGAAGTGTGTTCGAAATTTAATGTTTCAATACAATTGCAGACATACGGCGAATGCAACAAGTTATTAAAAATGCCATATTTATATCATGCTATGTAACCAATTCGAAACATATCCACGTGTAGCAACGCCCCATAAATACAGCCCGTTATCGTAATCAACAGCTGTTCTCGTTATGTTCGCCATTCTACACTCTTTATTGTTTTGTTTGTTTTGTTAACATGCTGCTATGGACAAAAACAATGAAACCAACCCAAGCAATAAACGGCTGAAAGCGAATTGAATTAGAAACAAAAAAATTATAAATGGAAACCCAAAGATAACACAAATTAAACAGATGAAAAAATGTGGTCGTACAAAAAGCAAACGAATTAAATATTGCGAATTGCGTTGAAACGACAGAAAAATCAAAGAGAAATTATATAAAAAATCGTATAGAAATCAAACAAGTTGAATTTAAATAAATTTAAAAGTGAGTTTCATGATTGTATCAATTAAAATTACAACTTTAATGTAATAATAAATTAATTGGGTGTGTGATTTTCACAAAAAATTAATTTGCATATTTTAGCTTTCAGTTATGAATGGCATAATTGAGCAACAAAATGGTGCAGGCAGCTCTCATCAAATGGCTGAACCTTTGCATTTGCAAAGTTTTGAGGCAGCTTTGGATATGAGGCCCTTCATGAGCTATGCTCGCGAGGTGATGTCTAAGCCATTGACTAGTCCGGACGAAACGGAAGTAGAGGACTCTCCAGGGGAAGATTCTAATGATGGGATCGAGAAATTGCCGGGCGAAACTAAAAAGAAAAAACATAAAAAATTGGGAACAAAACAAGGTAAGTTAGATAAATGGGAGTTAATTGCTTGAAAGTATTTATATGTATACAAATGTTTATTGCATTGTTTCTGGCAAAGATTACTTAAAAGTCTCGTGTTAATTGTTTGAATTGGAAGACATTTTAAGAGTATGACTCCTTCAATTTTAAATCCAAATAGTTTATGCAAAATCAACTGAAAAGAGGAAGATCAATTGCATTTTGTTTACGAGTATCTTAGCTGAAACAAGCAATTGCAAATGTACTTAAAGTATGCCTTCTCCGACCAATTAAATTTAAAAGCCCTTTAATAATTATAATAATTGAACTTTAATAAAAACACAATTAGAGAAACCGTCAAAACTAAGGCCACGAAACCTCTCGTAAAAATCTTGCCAATGCTTTAAAAAACTAAACAAAGACGTGCGAATTTTTTTCACCGAATGTATTTAATTACGATTCTTGGAAATGCTTATAAAAGCTATTTTAAGACAGTAAAAAAAATTAAATCTATTTTAATAAAAGCTTTCTTTAAAGTCCAAATTTTTTTTTGTGGTCTTGAGGTATGTTCGAAATTTTGAACATAATTTAGTTTTCGAGTTCAACCATAATATCGATTCTCGCGCTTAATAAGCTTAATAGGCTTATGATTTTGTAATTTTTGTAATTCTCATTGAGTTTTCAAAAGTTTTTGTATAAGATAGACGTTTGAAAATTTACAAGAATATAGTTTAAGGTCTACTGATGATTTGGCATAAGCACCAATGAAATGCATGTATATAAATAAGCGAAAAAACCCTCAACAAACAAAAGTTTTTGAAATTCTTTGAAAAAAGATATCGAGACATGTCTCGAATAATAAATTTAATAATTACCTATTACGAGAACTTTAATTTTATGGTTCAATTTTACAAAAAACCTTTTGTCTATTTTTTAATTTTGAAATCAAGAGAAGAATATCCATTCTAAAATGCAATATTCCTTAAAAAAAATCAAAATTTCTGTGTTAAAATTCGATATTATTCTGCTTTGAGAAATGTTCGAAAATTCGAACATAATTTCGAATTCAACTAGAATATCTATTCTAATACCTTTGTTTTTGACAATTTTACTTTTTAAGCAAAAAAAAAAACGCAGAACTTTTTAGTTTTATTATATTTAAAATATGAAATTAATTTCGACATTAGACCATAAGTTCAAAAATTTTGAGCTTTAAGGAAATAGAAGTCTAAAAACTTATCTAGAAGTATTTGTTTTGAACCTAAATAGAAAACTCCAATGTGTACTAATGATTTTTATATTCTTTTCAAGAGCGCCAAGCAGTGAAAGCTCAACTATATAATTTCAACGATCTCACTGCCGATCGTGAGTGGTTGTATGATGTTTTGCTAAGTGATACTGATACAGAAACCGATGTAAGTGATGAGGATGAATATATCAAAGAAATGCTAAAAACTCATATGAAACAGCAAAAGTTAAGAGAAAACTTTTACAAAAAGAACACAGTAAGTTGTTATCATCATATTGATGTCTTTAAGAATAAACCTTATATTTAAAAAACTTTTGTTTGTTGAGGGTTTTTAGCTAGTCTATATACATGCATTTCATTGGTGCTTAAGCCAAATCATCAGTAGACCTTAAACCTAATTTCAAACCCCTTTACTTATACAAAAACCTTTAAAAACAAAAGTTTTTTAAATCTTTGAAAAAAGATATCGAAGCAATCTCGATTAATATAAATTTAATAAACCTTATATTTTATCTTTTGAAGAATACTCAATATGCCTACTATGGCGCCGGCCTACTCTCTAATCAGGACATGTTTCCTGAACACCAACAATCCACTGTGGGCGTACGCAAACGTAAAAGACGCACAAAGAAAGATAAACCTTTAGAACTCCCAAAAATACAAAAATTGCCGAAACCTAAAATACGTAAACCGCGTAAATTGAAGCAACATACTTTGGAAGAACCAGAACCGGGAGAAATTGATCCGGCAGACTTAAAACATTATTCTTATGCTGATACTACTGCGGTTAATGATGATGACGAAGATATTGATGTACAATCGGATGGTGAAACTTCCAGTGCAATGGACTCATTACGGGATCCAACTGGTCTTTCAGCTCTTGCGGGTTATTCGGGTAGAGGTCGTCGCCGCAGAAGTCAACAGAGTGTGATTCGAACACCTGAAGTTATGGCCGCCAGAAGGAAACGTGTCTGGCAATTAATGGCTAAAAAAGAATTGGGCAGATGTCAAAGAGCCAAAGCTAATAATCACAAAGAAGTGGTACAAAACTGCAAACGTGTGGCCACCATGTGCATGAAGGTAGTTAGACAACGAGCCATGCATTCGCAAAAGGTCATGAAAGAAACTGTGTGGCGTGCCAAACGTTTGACAAGAGAAATGTTGTCCTACTGGAAACGTTATGAGAGAGTTGAACGTGATACGCGTCGCCGCATGGAAAAGGAAGCCGAAGAACAGCGCAAAATGGATGTTGAAATTATAGAAGCCAAACGGCAACAGCGGAAACTTAATTTCCTTATAACACAAACCGAACTTTACGCTCATTTTATGTCCAAGAAATTGGGTCAGGGCACTGAAGCAGAACAATTGCGTATTTTAAATCAATTGGACGAAGAAGTTAATCCACGTTTGGCCGCTTATGACGATTATAATGCAGAGCATATGAAACAATTGGCGCAACAACATGCAGAAGAGGCGTTTACAAATGATCGTCGTAAAGCTAAACAATTTGATGTGGCAGCTGGTGTGGATAGGAATTTGGGTCATGCAATAATTAAAGAAGAGAATGAACAAACAGATTTTATTAAAGAGGAAGATAAGCCAGAGTCCTTGCTGCCCGAAAAGACTCAAGCAGATTTACCACAACCCACAATATTTAAAGGAACTTTAAAGGCATATCAAATCAAAGGTATGATTTTTTTTACTTATGAATTGTATTTTCTACAATTTTCACAAGATACTATTTGTGAATAGCACTTCAAAGGCAATTTTTACAAATGGTGCTTTTCATGAAATCATATTTCGCAACAAAAATATTTTATAAGGAATTTTAAAAGCTAAATTTTATAAATGAGTTTTTCAAAAGGACTTTTTATCAGAATGTCTTTCCAAGTGCGTGTATAATAATTTTTTATAAAACAGTTTTTTATTAAATGTCCTTGTTATTAAAAAATGTTTATAAAATTCTTTTTTAATTTAAAGTTCTATTATAACAGGTCTTTTTATAAAAAGTATTTTTTTTTAATTAAACATCCTTATTAAAGTCCTTTTTGTTGAAAGTTGTTTTATTAAGTTATTTGTAATGAAAATTCTTTCTATTAAAAGAACCTTTTATTAAAAGTTTATTGCCGTTGAAAATAATTACCGTCAAAACTTTTTTTATTAAAAGCCCTGTTTTTTAAAAGTTCTTTTTTTATTCAAAGTCCCTTCTGTTAAAATTCTTTTATATTAAAAGTCTGTTTTTAGAAGTTTTTTATAAAAAGAAATTTTTGTACGAGTAAAAGCCTTTTCTATTAAAGTACTTATAGAAAATTCTTTTAGTTAAAAGTTCTATTTATAAAAATTTTTTGTTTATATAAAAAGTTTAAAAAAGTATTTTTTTAGTGAAAAATCCTTATCAAAGTCCTTTTTGTTGAAAGTTGGTTTTTTAAGTTCTTTGTAATGAAAATTCTTTTTATTGAAAGAACCTTTTATTAAGTTTTTTTTTATTGAAAATAATTATTTTCAATTTTTTTTTATTAAAACCTCTTTTTTTAAACTTCTTTTTTTATTAAAAGTCCCTTCTGTTAAAATTCTTTTATATTAAAAGTTTGTTTTTAGAAGTTTTTTATAAAAATAAATTTTTATTAAAAGCCTATTCTATCATTATTGAAAATTCTTTTAATTCAAAGTTCTATTTATAAAAATGTTGTTTTTATAAAAAGCTTGTTTTATAAAAAGTACTATTAAAAGTATTTTTCACTAAAATTCCTGTTTATAAAAAATCTTAAACCGAAATCAACTTATTAAACTTTTCAGAAAAATCTCTTTATTAAAAGTTCATTTTATTTCAAATTCTTCTTATTAAAAGTTCTTTTTACTTAAAATCCTTTTTATTAAAAGTTGCTTTTACTTGAAATGCTTTCTATTAAAATACTTTTTTATTAAAAACATTATTAAAAGCTGTGTATTTATTAAAAGCCGTTTTTATTAACCCTTAATTAGTCGCATGGGGTCAAAGAACTTTCGCGTTAAAAAAATATTTTTTATGCTTTCTGAATTTTCCACGGCCCGCTATCTTTATTAAATTGCTTTAAAGTTTACATTTTCATAGAGTTCCAGCGGCGAAAGGAAGAGCAGCAGTAAAATAATTTTGTCAACATTTTTGTTTATTAAATATTAAAACAAGTTCCTACAATTTGGGATCACCTGAGACCCCGTGCGACCAATAATTGATTTTTTTTAGTGCGATTAATCAAGTGTTAAAGTTACTTCTTATCAAAAGTCCTCTTTATTGATTAAATGTTTATTACATTAAATGTCCACTATATTAAAATTATTTGTATGAATATATTTTTTCTTTAAATCAGTTTTTAAAGACATTTTCATTGAAAGTCCTTTTTATTGAAAATGGACTTTGTAAAAGTTCACATACCTTTTAAATTTTATATTTATTTACATTTTACAAAAGCAACTTTCTATTGAAAGTAATTTTTCACAAATGCACATTCCATAATGATTATTTTTAATTAAAAGATTTCTTAAAAAATTAACTCTTCAAAATTTGTCTTTCCATGAAAAACATTTTCGAAATTATTTACATATTTAAACGTTCATAAATCTTTTTTGAATGACGGACGACATTAAACGTAATTTCTATGCTGTTCGCAGGTATGACTTGGCTGGCCAATATCTACGATCAAGGTATAAGCGGAATCTTAGCTGATGAAATGGGCCTGGGTAAGACCGTGCAATCAATAGCATTTCTTTGTCATATAGCTGAAAAGTATGGCGTTTGGGGACCATTCCTTGTTATATCTCCCGCATCAACACTCCATAATTGGCAACAAGAGATGGCTAGATTTGCACCCGAGTTCAATGTTGTACCTTACTGGGGTTCACCGAATGAAAGAAAAATATTGCGGCAGTTTTGGGAGCAAAAGGATTTGCATACAAAAGATGCCAGTTTTCATGTCGTCATTACCTCGTATCAGCTTATAGTGTCCGATTACAAATATTTCAATCGCATTAAATGGCAATACATGGTGCTGGATGAGGCTCAAGCCATAAAAAGCGCCACTTCAATGCGTTGGAAGTTGCTACTTGGCTTCAATTGTCGTAATCGTTTGTTGCTCAGTGGCACACCCATACAAAATAGTATGGCTGAGCTGTGGGCTCTATTGCATTTCATTATGCCCACATTGTTTGATTCACACGATGAATTCAATGAATGGTTTTCTAAAGATATTGAATCACATGCTGAAAATAAAACGGGCATCGATGAGAAACAGATATCTCGATTGCACATGATTTTGAAGCCCTTCATGTTAAGGCGTATTAAGAAGGATGTGGAAAATGAACTTTCGGATAAAATTGAAATTATGGTTTATTGTCCCTTAACTATACGCCAGAAATTATTGTATATGGCCTTAAAACAAAAGATACGTATAGAAGATTTGTTGAATTTGACGCGCGGAGGTGGTTCCTCGTCTACAGATGGTCATCATGTGGATCGCAACTTTACCTCGAATCTTATGAATCTTGTTATGCAATTTCGTAAGGTTTGCAATCATCCGGAATTGTTTGAGCGTCGTGATGCTAAAAGTCCTTTTGCTATGAAGTGTGAGGAGTATGTTATGCCACGTTTAGTATTTGATGATGGTTTACTATATCGTGCATTGCCGAGTAAGAGGCATTTATTGTATAATCGGTAAGTGGTTGAAAGTTTTGTGTTGAAACTAGTTTAAAAGTTATTGTTAAAAGTTCATTAGTCATAAAAAGATCGCAGGGGCTGATGCACAAATAAGAAATACAAGTTTTTCTCTAGAAACTTTTATGAAAAATGTCCTAAGTGTTTTCGATCAAAATTGTTAAAAATTGTTTGGGAATCAGTCAGTTAAGAAATAACAATTTACAGAAAAAAAATTAAATTTGTCGAAAAATCTAAACTTCGCAAAAATCTAATCGATTCATAAAAAAATATAAAAATTCATAAAGACTCAAAAAACGACAAAACTCGAGATTTACATGTTGGTAATCAGTAAAAAAGATGAAAAACTAGAATTCATATAAAATTCATCAAACAATCTAAAATTCGAAAAGGATTTTATATCGATTTCGATTAACCAAAAAATTCAAACAATCATTAAAACAAGAGATTTGTTAACAAATTAAAACTAAAATTCATTAAAAATGAAAAAAAGGTAAAAATCGATGTATAAAAATATTTACATTTTGATTTCGGTTCGCCGAAAATGATTTGGAAATTCACAGAATTTTTTCTAAAGCACCAAATTTAAAAAAAAAATAAATAAATCAAAATTCACTGAAAACGGAAAATTTATGAAAAAATATCAAAAAATCAGAATTTTGCAAAAGATTTTCTAGTACATATTTTGATTCAACTTGAGGCCCTACGCTCCTTATAGGAACAACTTGATTATATATATGTATATAAATATTTTGGTTCAACAAAAATTATTTGGAAATTCACAGGAAATTCAAGGAAAACTCGGCAGGTAGTGAAAGAAATCCTGAAACCGAAAATTCGTCAAAAACACAACAGAGAACTTAAATACTTTTAAAATAAAAAAATTTACTGAAAACTGAAAAAAATTATAATTGATCGAAAAATTCAAAGATTCAGCAAAATTCGAGAATTAAATACAAAAACTCCCCGGTTTTTAATTCACCAAAAAATCGAAATTTAGCTCAAAGAATTCGTCAAAAATCTAAATTGAAAAAAAATCATACCGGGTGGCCCAAAATTACCGAGTTCTTAAATAATTTTTTATAATCTATATTAATGGAGAATATTTTTAATTTAATTATGAAAAATTATATCTCGCAAGTGGTGGCCATTTTCTGTTCCGCATACTCGTGCTCTTTCCAAAACATTTTCCATAACATTTTGCAAAACTTCAGGTGTTATGTTGTTGATTTCGTCGCGTATGTTATTTTTTAATTGCTGGATGGCTTTAGGCTTATTAATATATACTTTTCTTTTCAAATAATCCCAAAGGAATCATCCTGGAACGGTTAAATCCGGTGAACTCGGAGGTGATGAACGGCGACAGGGTGCACATTTTCAAAAATAAAAATGCCCAATTATCCTTTCCGACGAAACACTGCACTAAACATTACACTTTAGTGGATGTAATTATCGCTGCTGAACTGCTATTGGATTAGTCAATATCCTGCAATTTTGCTTATTAACGAACCCATTTAGGTGGAAATGAACTTTGTCGCTCATAATTAAATTATGAATAAAATCATGTTTAAATAAAAATAATAAAATTTCATCGATTTGGGCAAAAAAAAAAGAAAAAAAATCCGGGAATTTTCTAATTTCAAATTAAAAAATTTTCCAAAATTCGAAATTTAGTGAAAAATATCAATTTCACTAAAAACGTTATATGAAGCAGAAATTCAAAAACAAAATTTGAAAAAAATCTAAAAAAATTTCATTCTCCTAAAATATTTGAAAATTCAAAAAAAGTCGAAAATGCTCATAAATTTAAAAAAGGTTAAGTAAAAAGTAAACAAAAAAAATTCACAAGATATCGAAAATTCATAAAAACCTCACGAAATATTTGTATTTTTGTAAAAGATTTTAAAATAAATCAGAACTCCAAAAATTCACTATTATTCATAAATAAGTATGAATTCGCCTTGATTAAAATACAAAATTTTAATTAAAATCGAAATTTCGAAATTTTTTTATCGATTTTGAACCACTCACCCAACAAAGCTTGACAAAAAGTTTAAAAGCACAAAGTTATTTTAATTTTTCGTTTAACAAACTTTATTAATGGTAACACAATTATTTTTCTCAGAAATTTAACTATTTTGTTTTAATTATTACGTGTAAGTTTTGATATGGCCTGCTCTTTCATAGTTTGATACGTTTGAAAATCTTTAAACAAATTCTCTGCAACATCTTCTATGACATGCCAACGATCTATTTGTCCCAAATATTTCACCAAGTTGCCAAATGTTGCTGTAGGCGGATTATGTTCGCACCACTGTTCTATAATTCGTTTAAAGGGATCGTTGTGAGCCATATTATTAGTAGTTGCATTATATAAATTCCGTTGTTCACTTAAAGTTGCCAAGCCACGCCAATCTCTTTCATAACCATCATGCGAATGTATGATCTTGAAATTATTTAATAAATTTGACAGCTTGCTTACAGTTTCTGAGCTTAAGGCTGTCAAAGGTGTCTCTTTAAAGGACTGTTTAGAAAATTCTGTTGCTATTGTTTGAGTAGTTTCCCAAGCCTCTCCAGGCCACGATGTTCCTGATGATGATAGATTTCTATTTTGTACCATTTCAACACTTAATAACAAATGCAGTTTATGGGAAAAATGTTTAATATATTATTTATTACCCGAATATATATTTTTTTTGCATGTAAAATATTTTCATTAACTAGTTCTACTTTGTTTTTAAGCTTTTTTTTAATTTGTTTTTAGATAAAAACAAAACGTTATTAGTGCAGCAGCTGTCATTCTTACAATCATGACTATCGAATACGAACTAAATTCGAAAGAGATCTTTGTTCCAATACTCGTAATTCATTCAAGAGTTGTTTTGTTTACATTTTTACTAGTTTGTGTTAGTGAGGAAATGAATGTGTTAAATTTATTATCAGTCTGTAGAATTTTTCTTAAACTATTTTGTTTTTTTGTATGTGAGTGTGTGGCATTGCTTAAATTATTACACCGGCCAACAAAATGCAATTTTTTTATGTATGTAAGGTCAGGTTTCGTAGTCAATTTGTATATTTGTATACTTGGTACTAAGCTCCAATGCCTCTAAATGAATTTTTATTAAAATTAAGTCTGTATCTCGAGATTTTCCGTTATATAGAAAAAAGTAGATGCTGCATCACATAAATTGCATTTACCCGAGAACTAGTTCTTCCATTAAATTAAAAAAAACACAGAAGGATCGGCAACAAAATAAAATTTAAATTATTCAGAGTTATTCAGAAAGGTTTATAAAAAATCTGTGTATTAATTTATTAATTAATTTTATCCAAATGGGATTTATTCGATATTGAATAAATCCTTTGACTTACAATTTCTCAAGGAATAAGAAATTCTAAGTTGAAGTATTTGCGGGAAAATACTAAAAAATAGTAAATATGAAAAAAAGAGAATAATTAGTAGGAATATAAATAAATAAATAAATAAATAAATAAATAAATAAATAAATAAATAAATAAATAAATAAATAAATAAATAAATAAATAAATAAATAAATAAATAAATAAATAAATAAATAAATAAATAAATAAATAAATAAATAAATAAATAAATAAATAAATAAATAAATAAATAAATAAATAAATAAATAAATAAATAAATAAATAAATAAATAAATAAATAAATAAATAAATAAATAAATAAATAAATAAATAAATAAATAAATAAATAAATAAATAAAGAAATAAAGAAATAAAGAAATAAATAAATAAATAAATAAATAAATAAATAAATAAATAAATAAGTAAATAAATAAGTAAATAAATAAATAAAGGTCACAGTTTTCACAAGAGTGATTTATTGTCATGTAGCGACGGCTTTTTGGTACAAGTTGTTTTACAAACTTTACCAACTAGGGTTGCCATTGGATTCTAATTCAAAAATATTAATACTAAATAAATACGTATTTTGTACATTTGGTAATTCATTTTGGTACAAAAGTTATAACTATATATATAAGTATAAGTATGTATATAAAAGTGTAAAATTATAAAACAATCTTTTGTGATGATTTCAACAATCTGTAAAAAAAATGTAATCAGAAATTATATTCTGTTTCCATTCAACCGAAAAAACGTAAACGGTGTTTTTGGTAATTATGTAGATTGTACCTATATTATTAGCCACATGTGTAAATATATCTAAAGAGTATAGTTCTAACGATTATGCTGCCAATGTAGATTGAATGTAGAGTGTAATAACTTGATGAACACTTTGGTTGCCGCTAATTAACAATATTTATTTATGTATGTATAATTAACACCATGAAAATAATATAGAAAAAGGCGTTTTCAACTCAAAACTTATTAAAATAGTTTTTGCTACAGCATATTCACAAAACTTGCTTTAACTCATACAAACATACATACGAGTATATTCATACATATATGTATGCTTGTACATACATATGTACAAAGCTTTAGTTAAAATTAAAATAACACACATTTGTCCCACCACCTGTCCCTCTCCTCTAATTATCAAATAATTTTAAAATTAAAACTAATTTTATACTCATGAGCAGGGCAACCAAAAATGTTTTAATGCTTTAAAGAAATTTAAAATATGCTCTTAAAATATTAAAAATATGGTTTAAATATCAGTTTCACTTTTCTTACAAATCCAATATTTTATTCAAAAACAAATATGTAATAAGAAATTGAGATAAGCAAGGACGCTGCTAATCGTTGTATCGTCGACTCTTATGATTATAATTTTCATCCAGCTGTGAAGTACTCAGGATAAAATCAATTAGTGAAATTATTCTGGAGAAAGTTTCATTAAACATATTTTTGATGCGTTATTGTTGTTTTATTTTTTTAAATGTATTTCACGGTTCGTAAGATTTCGCTAAATAAATTCATTCTCTTTAAGTCGTATTAATATAATTTCTAAAGTTGATCGATTGTTTCGAAGATATTAAATAAGCTGTGACGGCAAAAAATTATAAAGAGGAGAAAAAGAGGAGATTATCAATTTGTTTATATATTTTTTTATATAGCTCTGACATTTATAAACCAATCTCTGTTTTTATTTAAAAGGATGTAGTTCCATAGTGATACCGTTGTAAAGTGGGCCAGGCAACTCCCATGGAAAGTAAACACATATTCCTTTTATACTTCTTCTACTTAACCGGCTCTTATGAAGCTTTGCACACACATTAAGTTCCCAGGGCAATAGCACATTATTATTACAAAAGTGGGCACTGCCGCGCCAATGCTAAATAAATATTACTTTTCAACAAGTTCTACTAAACCTATTTTTAAGTCCACTAAACATTTGCACTTGTGCTTGACGTTAAGGCAATCCTTCATTTTGCTGTTTTGTTTGCAATCTCGTTAAAAGTGTAAACGTACTATAAGAACTAAAGTACTAATACGGAATATCTCCAAAAAAAAAAGGAAAATTATAATTTTTTTAGTAGCTTTTCATTACTTATAATATGAGAGCTTATAAAAATGTATACCAACTTATGAAGAAAATTTGGTTCTTAACAAAACATGTTTTTCATTTTTCAAATCGGATGAAAATTGTAAAAGTTATTCAACTTTTCATTAACACCTGTTTTTAGTATTTTCTCCTCCTGCGCAAAACATATGAAAAAAATGGGATGTCAAATGTCCATAAAAATTCATTTTCTGCATGGACATTTAGATTTTTTTTCCCGAAAACCTTGGTCAATTCAGTGACGTGCAGAGAGAACGATTTTATCAAGAAATTTTACAAATGGAAAAGCGTTTCGATGGAAAGAGCCACATAAGAATAATGGCAAATTATTGCTGGTCTCTCAAACGAGAAAGAGGTGGTTTGTTGAACAAACGTAAGAGGGCTAGTAATCATTTTTAACAATACATGTTAACTTAGGTTAAGCTATTTGTACAGTTTTTAATTTACGTTTGTAAGTCAAGTGTTTTACGAAAAGAAAAGTCTGCAATCGCAAAATGTTTACTTTTGTAACTTTTTCAAATATAAACCGATGACAAATAATATCTCGTTTTATTTTGCTAAATAAAATTGTCTTTAAAATACAGTGCAAAAAAGATAGGTTTTCATAGGAAAAAAATTAAAATTAATCTTGTTGAATTTTAAAAATTGGAAAAAAATCAGAAACTTTTGATAAACACTTGCCTAATTTCTTGGAATATATGTATGTATATTTCATGAATACATTTCATGAAAGCTTAATTCTTTGCCTTCCCAAAACTGTTTAAAATTTTTAAATCGGCCAAAAAATGTGTGAGTTAGAGGTACTAAAGTGCTACGACCTACCCTAAAACAGTTTTTTGAAAATAACTAAAAATTTTGAAGGTGTTTAAAAATTTTTGAAAAAGGTTTCTATATGTCCTCCTACAGGTCTAGTTCTGACAGAAGTGTTTTTTTTTTGTAGCAGTGTGTAATGCTTCGTCAAATAAATTATTGATGTTTACTGATTCTTGTGGACTTAAAAGCCATGTCAATCACTTTAAATTTGATCAAATCGTACAGCGGTTCAAGAACTGTCGTCCTCTAAATGTTTTGAAAAAAAAATACTTTAATTTAAATTTCTGATATTTATTAGAAATTTTATAAATTTTCGACCGCTTCCATATGTTTTTTTATTTCTGATACCAAAAAAGTATTTTTATTTGTTATGGGTTGAGCTAGTCTATAAATGTACATGCGTTGCATTGGCGGTTTCGCCAAACCACCAATAGACCTTAAACCACATTCTTGAAAAGTTTCAAACTTCTTATCTCTTTCGAAACACAATTATAGATTGTCAACCTACAACAAATAAAAAAAACCTGTTTGGAATAGGATATCGAGAGATCTTTAATAATAAATTTACTAAATATTTATTCTTAATGGTTTTTTTACACTTTCTATTGTTTTTTTATTCCAGTTTTTCCATTTTCAAAGCCGATCACCTGCATCATTCCATGTTTAGAGAAACCGTAGATAAATCTGCATTAAAACCTGATGAACATTATAAACGTTATGTAGATTTGAATGTTAATAATGCTGGCTGCTTTAGTTTTACACGATTATGTGATCTCTCTCCCAAGGATATGGAGGATATAACCATAAATGGTTTAATAACATTGTAAGTAGATTTAATTAGATCCCTTTTACATCCGTAATACTGAACCGATTTTGAAAAGAGTTATATGTATATTTTTAAACGGGGTTTTTCATAGATGTGCATAATCTTAATTTTATTTAAATCGGTTCAATATTTACGGTATCATCATATTGCACGTATCATATCATATTTACGGATATTGCATGTATCATCTTCAATTAGAAAAATAAACAAAGTGTACATGTGTGTTTGTCCAATTTGCTTTTGCATAGAAATGAGACAGTATATACGAGTATGTATGTATTTATGTAAATGTTTAATATTAATTTCTAGAATGAGGTCGATTGAGTCGACCGCTGGATACACTAGTATTTAAATGTTATTTAAGTCTCCCTCTGTTTTTGCAGCAGCTTGTTGTTTTTCTTGCTTTTAAATAAATAAAAGTTTTTATAAAATTTAATAGAATGTTTTTAACACTTCTTTAGGTTGCAACATTATCTAAAAAAAGTATTAATTTTCCAATTGTGGGCCTATAGAAGACAATGGTGGTCAGGTCATTATAAACCCACAAAAATGCAATTACTAGAACCGTCTTTGGAAAATCCCTTAACTAAAGAATACTTAATGGAAAATAGTGTTATACGAAAATTATTATTTACTGGACAGGTAAGTTTTTAGCAACACAGTCCATCCTACCAAAACCCAACTCTATAATATTTACCATATATATTCCTTGCAGACTTCCAATGAGAGCACCATTTATGCCTACGGCGAATACAAAACTTACAATATACAAGAGACCATAGAACATCGTGTTATACGTAGTAAATATAAGCAAAATATTGAAGAGGCCGATATTAAAAATGAAATGTTAGATGAAGTGGAATCGGAATTAATAATTAATGCGGCGGCAGCTAATTCGGCCAACAAACAAAAAATGTGTAAAGAACCTTTACGTTTACTGCCAGAGTTTGAGCACAAACCCCGTCTACCTCAGTATTATCAATGTGAAGCTTTGCAAATGCCAAGATTTTTATATGGTCTGAATCATAAGATTAATGCTTATAAAAGGCAGTTATAGTAAGTGTATTTTCAAATATGGAAATCTTATTAATATGTATGTGTGTATGCTGGAATATCTTAATGTTCAGTCTTGATTTTTAGTTGTGAAAGTAGAGCGGCTGCCTGGGCTAACATACGCCATGAACATTGTGAAAATCGTGAGGGCTTGCAACTGCTGCAGACCAGTTTTAAATTAACTAAACCGCATTTTGGTTGGTCATCGATTGTTATACCTGACAAGCAAACTTTAATATCTGACGCTGGTAAATTGGCCGTATTAGATAGTTTATTAACACGCCTGAAGGCCGAAGGTCATCGTGTTCTGATTTACTCACAAATGACCAAAATGATTGATTTGTTGGAGGTGGGACTGAAGACTGTTTTTCCTATTTGTATTTTCTTACTCAATAATATTAATGTTTGTGTAATTGTTTACTATAGGAATACATGTGGCATCGCAAACATCGTTATATGCGTTTGGACGGTTCCAGTAAGATTTCTGCTCGTCGTGATATGGTAGCTGATTTTCAAACTCGCCAGGATATATTTGTCTTCCTACTCTCAACCAGAGCCGGTGGTTTGGGTATTAATTTAACGGCTGCGGATACGGTGAGCCTCTTATCTTTTATAATTGCTTTCTATTTTCTTTTTACTGCTATTAAGGCCATTATTACAACTTGGTGTTAGTCAAAGGTAGGACTTTGTCTGCCCGATAAATAGCTTCGCATTATTAAACTTCCATTTTTTTATTGTTATTATTATTAATTATAGCAATATTGAATGCATAAAAAAAATTATAAATGAAGATTTTATAATGCAAAGTTATTTATCGGCCCGACAAAATCCTGCCTTTAACAAACGGCAAGTTGTAACAATGGCCCTTAATGTATTAATTTACTGTGTACTGTCGTACAAGTTACTAATTTTTAAAGTTAACGTTTTTTAAATGGTCCTTAATTAAAGACACTTTCTTTAAAATTCAAGTTTTATAAAAGGTATTCTTTAAAAAATATCCTTTTTTTAAAAAGAGCTCTTTGGGAAATCTACTTTTCCTAAAAGTAATTTTTTCGCAGGTCTTCTTTTTAAATATATAAATATTTGTTTTAAATGGTACTATTTCTTAAAACGTACTTTTCGGAAAAGATACTTTTTTTAAATATACTTTGTTTAAAGGTACTTCTTTTTTAAATATAGTTGTGAGAATGTATTTATTTTGTAAAAGGAACTGTTTTTGAAATGGTATTATGGTGTGTGTTTTATTTTCTACATAAAAACTGCCACCTTTCTGAAAGGTGGTAAAATGTGCTGCTTGTAAAATATATTTTTGCTTAAAGGTACATACATACATATTTTGAATGATTTTGAAAATTTTTTTTAAAAAAGTGTTTTCTAAAAATTTATTTTTTGAAAGTTATTTTTTGATGAACAGAAAAATAATTTAACATGATTTTTATTTTCATAAAAAAAATTTATAGTAAATCTTTAGACTATTCGATTTTTCTTTGGATAACTACCGAGAATTATTAGCAATGGTTGTCTAAGAAACTAAATTTAAGATAAACATGAATTTTTTGAGTGATTTGTTCCAATAAAAACAATAAATTCGCTGGAATGCATCAAAAACATTAAAATTTTCGATAAATTTAACTTTGGTCTTAAATAACTTGTAAACTATTAGGTTTATCAAAAAATTATAAGAGACCTTTTTTGTAGAGCGTTCGATTCCCTACAAAAATAAGTAAAAGTCTCTTTTTTATAATACATGACAGACTAGCAATAAAATTCAAAAAGTGCAGAGAATAAATTTTCCATATTATTCTTACGGGAAATAGAAAAACGCGATGCGGACAGTCTTAATATTAATATTAAGGGCTCAACTTTTAACTGGCATCTTTTTACATTGAATTGAAACTTTTTTTAAGCTTGTTTGCAAGAAAAAAAATTTTTTTTTGAATCCCTAATATACATACATGCATTTCATTAGTGCTAAAGCCAAATCATCAGTAGACCTTAAAACATATTCTGAAATGTTTCAAACCTCTTATCTTATACAAAAAATTTTAAAAACTCAATGAGTATTACAAAAATTACAAAAGTATAAGCATAGTAGGCTTTGAAACTTATTGAAAAAATCCCAACAAACAAATTTTGTTCCTTATGAATCTATTTTATTTTCTCTGCAACCTTTATGCAATTAGACGGACGCCCTTTGGGTGACAATGAAATTATTTAATAAGGCAAAACGGAAAATAAAACCTTAATTAGGTAATTATTAAATTTATTAAAAACAAAAGTTTTTTGAAAATCTTTGAAAAAAGATATCGAGACAATGGTCGCGTTCATGAGACGTAACTATTGCGCAACCGTTGAGTGTTTGTCTTAGAAACGCAGAGTTGAGTAGTTCCGCTCCACACAACAGTTGGGTATTTGCTGCCATTTTTTTCACACATTTTTTTCGCTACATTTAGTCAACATGTTGTGTTTAGCTCCACAGCTGATCAAGAGAGTTATGCGCTTTTATGTAGGTGGCGACTGCAAATTAATTTGTTAAATTTTGCATTACAAATAAATAGAGCAACAAAAATAAAGAAATAAAATTAAAATAAATTGTGAATATTAAATTTTTGGTGCAGATTTCAAAATAAAAATGAAAAACTCCAGCCAAGAAAAAATCCATTGCGAATTCTGTGTCGTCCATAATTTTTAGTATAAGCCAAACTAAATAATTTATCAAATTTAAATTATTTCTTTTGCAGCATTTTTATTTCTTTTCAATTGTTTACATTAATCAGCTGTTCGTGATCCAATTATTCATTAAGCCGTTTCTAAGACGTATCTGTTGGGCTCAACAGTTTCACTACAGTTAAGCTCTACAGTTACGTCTAATGAACGCCACCAATCTCAATTAATAAATTTAATAATTACTTAGTAGACTGAGTGAACTTTTTCGCACAAAGTGCGTACACGAAAAATTGATTCGTTTCATATACCAAAAGAGATTTTATTTAAAAATGGTTTCTTAAAACTAACTTAAATATAACCGATTGTTTTAAATTTATCAAACGTAGTGACATAGCAGATTTGAGAAATTGTAGGAAGAAGAAAAAGATGACTCTACGTTAATTTATTTCAATGAAACAAGAATAGAAAAGGGCAAACGTGAAAGAAAGTTTGAAAAGATAGATCCCTTTTACGCCCGTAATACTCAACCGATTTTGGAAAGGTTTAAATGTTTTTAAAGATTTTTTTTCATAGAGTTGCACATTCTTAATTTTGTTTGATTCTGTTCAGTATTTTGGCAGATATAAACGTGTAAAGTTGCACTTTTTTTAAAAAGGTATTTTTATAAGTAATTTTGTAGAAGGTTCTTATTTTAAAGTTATTTTTGAAAAGGCAAACATGTTATTTTAGACCCCTTTTACGGCCGAAATACTGAACCGATTTTAGAAAGATTTATATTTTTAAACGGGGTTTTACATAGATGTGCACAATCTTAATTTTATTTAAGTCGGGTCGATATATAGCGAGCTATAGGCTTTTAAAGTTGCTACCACCACATGCACACTTATTGCACATGCATGTATCAGCTTCAACTTGAAAAATAAACACAGTGTGCATGTGTGTTTGTCCAATTTGTTTTTTCAAAGTAATTACACAGACAGAGTTTTAAGTTGTTTATTTAAAATATTTGTTGTTTTTGTATTTTATCGTATGTATTTATTTATATAAATGTTTAATATTAGTTTCTAGTATGCGGTCGATTGAGTCGACCGCTGGATACACTAGTTAATTTAAAAGGACATTTGCTTAAATAATTTAGCTACTTTAATAAAAACTAAATTTATAATAAAATAGCAAAGCAAATAATTATAGTATTTAAAAATTCTATTCTGTTATAGCTTTATGCGAAAAATCTTCGAATATTTAAAATTTTGGTAATTGAAAAATTCCCACACATAAAATATAAAATGTTCTTAAAATCTCAAAACTAAATCTGAAAACAAAAATTCTTAAACTGATTTTTGAAACAGTTTCAAAACAAATGATTTTCATGTTTGGCAACTTCAGCAGACTTCGAAAACACCGCTTAACAATTTTTTGCTAATCAAAAAGAAACTACTGCAAACTTAAATCATGTGAAGAAAAAACTACAATAAAATATTGAAGAAAATTTCTATAAACCAATAAGCGCACAAAAATGAGTAACAACAGATATATTACTGCTGCGGCTACATTTTTATGTTGCCGGCTTACTGCTGATGCTTCTATAAAGCAATTGCAAAATGCTCATGTATGTATGTTGGTGCAGCAAAATCTTGTCTTTGAAGAAAACAAAAATCAAACTCTTTGAAAGCCTTACAACGGCAAACAATATAATGTCGCTTAACTTGTGAACATAAAGGTATCGACTAAATGGGACCTACATGAGAATTAAGTTGATCAGGAAGAAAAACAAAAACAACAAAGATGACAGGGCTGTAAAGGAACTAAATTTTTTAACCTGATTTTAATTCCAAACTATATTTGTTTTTAATTCAAAGTAATTTACATTAAACTAAAATTTGTAACATTTCGTTCGAAAAGAATGCGCCATGTGACAGTATTCCAAGGAACATGCTAATTAATTCCAGCCGGCAAGGCAGAACATAATGTTGTTATCAGAGATCGTAGCACTCCCACCAGTCTTCATGTGTTTCAGACGTTGTTAAATGATTCTGGTTGTATGGAAACTTAACTCTTATTTGTAAATAATTGAAGAGAAAAGAATACGAGAATTATTGTTATTCCAAAGCATGCGAGTCAATAAAAGGAAACGGCATTCGATAGCGATACAAATTTCCATTTAAATTCTAATAAAATTTCGATCAAAATCGATCTTTATTGAAATCATGACGGTATGCAGTTCTGCCAGAACTTCAGACTGGTATAAGAATTACAGTACACTCGCGGTAACATGAACACCGCTCTATGTGATCATCGTTTAATGTGAACAAGTTTTTTTTTACATTGACTGCCCTAAATAATGAACAAAGGTAGAAAGACTATAAATTAAAAATGAATATTCAATATGGTTGAGTTTTAAAGTTTTTTTAGTTCAAAGAATTCTCTTTTACACATAGCATTCGATGTTTTTGGAATTTTTGATAGAAAATTACAGAGAAAGGTTGCCTTTTTGTTCTACCAAAAATGTGTTCTAAAAAGTGACATTTTTAAAATTAGTAGAAGAAAAACTAGTAGAAACTTTAAATCAGTAGAAATATTTAATAAAGTATTATAATGAGCTGGCAATGAATGTTTATAAAAAAAATGACGTGTATGTTCTTCGACGGCTACAAGAGAGAGAGAGCTGTGTTGCAACTTACAAGTATTAGAAAAAAAATAGCAACAGAAAAAAGAGCATTTTTAGAATACGAGTAATTCTTTTCAGCTCATTTGCTGCAACATCGTCATAATAAAAAAATATATTTTTAATTAAGCAACGAAGGCACAGCACTAGCCACTGAACAGTATCGGTAGCAATTGATACAGGTGTATGCTGCTATACATCACAGCGCCTTCCTTCGTCGGTATTGCAGCAAAATCGCCTGCAAAGTCAAATAATAAAAAAATGGCTACACATCTTAAACAAATTTAATGCGCCTACTTGCCAGCAGAGTGGCGCTGCAACACTGATCTACAATCTAACATAACGCGCATTATCTGAATTGTAAAACAATTAAGCTTTCGATTTTAACCATCTGTCCTCTCTCACTATCGCTTTCCCATTAATGTTGCGGAAGTGTTTCAAACGAAACAAATGTTTTAAACACATGTTTAGGCATGATTGTGCAGGACTCAAGTACATACTACTTTTGCTCTTTAGTTCCGTATTCATAAAGGTCAACAATTCACAAACGAAAACACTGCAGGTTTTATTTAGTTCGCGTTATCGCGAGTGCACTGTATGTGAAAAAAACTTAATGAAATTCAGGAGGCAAATTACGGCATTCGCTATCGTACGAAATCCCATAAAAAATTTTTTGAATTTTTGTGGAAATTTCGTTCGATATCGAATACCGTAATTTGCCCCCAGATTTGAGAATTTTTAGGTTGGCACGCAACTAAAAAGAAAATTCAAGGGAATTCTTGACTGTTATTGAATATTAAAGGATTGTAATAACAACACATGGAGACAGACCTTTTTCCCTCAACTAAAACTAAAATTAATTTCCATATACATAATTGCCAATGGTCTCGACATCTCAGCTGATTATTTTTTGTTCCATGCATCTCCTTGCATTTTGACTTGTTTTGTTTGTCAAAATTTGTTTATGTTTGATTTATATATAGTATTTGACGTTGATTTTGACAAAGAATGCTGGTATTTTTCAAAGCGAATTGAGGCGAGTCAACCTGTTATGAATTTGCCTCGCATAATTGTTTGGTGGAGGAATTTTTTTGCTTAACAAATTAATACAAAAAATTAGTGAATTTGTGTGCATGACAAAAAAAAATCATACATAAATCTACACATTTATTTTTCCGTGTAGAAATAAATGCAAAATTTCAAACCCGAATTCTGGCAGAAGAGCGTACTATCATTAATTCCAAAGCGATTAAAGTAATTTTAAGATTATTTTTATCCCGAAATTATGATTAAACTTTCAATTCCTTTAAACCATCCCAAAAAGGAATAAAACAGTTTTTTTGTATAGAATTTATTTAAAATCACAGCAAATGACATTTATAAGAGGCTTTTAGTTTTATGAGGCTCCAGCAAAAACTCTTTGATTTATAGACTGTGAGGATAAAAAGAAATTTAACATTTTTTTTTAAACATTGAAAATTGTTTTTACTTTTGTATGGGAACGTATTAAGAAAATGTTGTTTAAGTGTTTTAGCAATGTTTAGCAACTGGCAGCCAGCAAATGAAAATTTAAATAAAAAAGAAAATAAATAAAAAATCCACCATTTTAAATTCCAAAAGGTGATGGTGACAATTGTGTTTTGTTTCACTTCGCGGAAGTATAATTTTGGAATGATTTCTTGAGGGAAATAAAACATGATACGAGTAGCAATGAATGCGCTGCCACCTTGTAAACTTAATACACTTTGGCGTTCACGTTATTGACGTGACTTGCTCGTATTTCAATTAAATTTGAGGTTCTATTTGATAAAAAATAAATTTTTTTTTAATAAAATAATTTTTTTCTGTACAACAAATAAGTATGTACATATTTTAATAAAAATTCATTAAAAATTAAAAAAAACATCTTCAAAATTATGTCTCTAACGAAAAGTGAATGTCATCATATAATCAATAAACAATCCAAATCACCAATTTTGCATAGCATTTTCAATAACATCGAACGTTTCAGACAAAAAACTAGTTCTTCCATGAATTTCCATATTCAAGGTACCAATTGTGTTTTAGGCCTCAAACAACACCAGCTTAAAGCGGACGAAAATCCAATAGATTGTCACCGAGCTAAGCAGAACACCAACTGCTATCGAACATTGTCAAATGACAATAAACGGCAACTTAAAAATAAAGAATTGATTAAAAGAGAAGAGGATTTGGTGGTGCAAGGTTGTGCAGCACTAAAAAGCGGCTCGAAAGGATCCGATGAAGTTAACAGAAGTTCGCCTGATGCAGATATTGATAGTAAATATGAGAGATTACAACGAAAATATTGTCCCAATTTCAAATTAGAAAGTAAATCGAATACACCAAGTTATCAAGATTATACAAATTTAAAAACAAATATACCAAATTCTAAGAAGAGACCAGGAGCAGTTTCAAGCAGCTGTAAGAAGTATCGGAAAAATCCTTTAGACGCACAAAAATCTATATGGAATTTTAAAGCAAATAATGAACAAAGTAAACAAAATAACTCTGACTTTGTAGAATCTCAAGCACAAAGAGAAACTCTGCAAAAGATAAATAACTTCAATGGGGAACTAGAAAGTCAAGAAATACAGGATAATTCATATGATTCAATTAAAACTTTAGTGCCCCAACAACTAAATGCCAAAGAGCAAACTTGTTCTATTCGAAAATCCTCAACTGCCGAAGCAGATATTAAATTAGGTTCAAAATTATTACCAACCAAATGCAATCTGGAAATTCTATATCCTCGATTGCAAGAAGTATTCTATCACCAAAAATCTCCAAATGAGAACTTCAACAACGATCGTGAAAATAAAATCACACCAAATTCTCCAGAAAGCCACCGTTTAAAAAAGAAACTGCAACATGAACTCGAACGGGCCATTACGGTGGGGAAATCCTCAAATGTTTCGAACAATCAACATTTGGCTAATGCCATAGAAAAAGCTTTAAAGGAGAATTTTTCTTGGACGACCATCCAAACTGTTATAAATAATTTTAAACACTTAAATTCCAAACGAAAAATTCTTCATATTTTACAAATTGAACTACGACCAAGAGTTTTCATTTTATGCACCGTGCGCACTTGTAATTTTTCGAATTTACTTTCCATCCTGGGAAAAATGATGCAACCTTTAAAGGCAAACTTTGCTCCTGTTCTACAGCACTTCAGTCACTGTTGCGTCATAGAGGCCATAGTTCCTCAAGACTATTTGCACCTTAATCCAGAACGACTACGTCGTCAACTAGTTTTTGATGCTGAAGTGTTAAAGGCAAAGAAAATTGCCATTGTCGATGAGTCCATTGGTGAAGTGAGTGTCCAGTGTTTGCCAGTTTCAATGTCGAACGGAACCAAGTCATTGGAAATGATGGGCTATAAAGTCATAACTGCCGACTATGGTTTTCGTGCCAACAAGGAAATTTATTTAGACACTAAAACTGGCGCGAAATATAGAAAACTAATAAAGATTTTATCCAAAATAGCAGATATTGAAACCATATCGGATAATGTTATTTATTAGCGGAACTGGTTTTTTCGAAATAAAGTTTTTCCAAAAAATATTGACAATCAATTTCATTCTTTTGACTGAGGAGACTTGATTGCAGTATTAGAAACTTGTAAAGTTTTAGGTCTTCGATGGTCCGTTATTGGAGTTGGGCAAAGTATACCCAGTTCAGCCACTGCAAAGCAACTTAAAAACTTGTTAATCTAATAAGTTAAGTTAAAACTTGTGAAGGGAGGTCGAAATCAAAGCAAATAAAATTGTTGATATAAAAAACTTTTAATTATTGCGGATCGATTTTGATTGCTGTGGCGACGCCTGTTAAATTTGTTGATTATTAACCAAATCAGCAATCAAGAGATTGTCATCGGTAATTGAAATCTTTGTTGTTCGGTACCAAGGCAGAGTTTGTGGACTATAATTATACACTTAAAGAATGGAAATATATTTCTTTTCCGCAAATGCCTTTCACCATTTTTGGTAACTCAGTTTTCGCTTTGTGCCGGTGCATTTGAGAGATGCTAGCGTTGTCAACGTTGACAAATTACGAGTAGTTTTATAACTTTTATTTCCCTAGTATGATGAGTTGTGCCTGAACAAAATTAATTTTTTTTAAAATCCAATAACAAAAAACTGCAATAAAACTATTGAAATAAAAACTATTTGAATAAAAATTTTTTGATCTAAATTATTTCAATAATTTTATATGCATAAAAAGTATTCACATGAGAATTATCCGAATAGCATTGGTGGAATAAAAATTATAAGTTTCTTTAACTACAAATTACTAGAATAACGTTCGAATAAAAATTTGCTAAATAAAATATTCAAATAAAAATTATTTAAATTCCTATTTTCGAATAACATTATTCGAATAAAAACTGTTCGAATAAAATTGCTCGAATAGAAGTAACACGAATGATTAATCTCTAAAAAAAATTATTTGAATAAAAAATATTAAAAATATTTTCAATAACATTACTCGAATAAAAATTATTTGAATAAAATTTTAAACTAAAAATTATTAGGTTGGTGTATAGTACGCTAGCCTATTAGTATTTCCCTGTGTATTTCTGCAGACAAACCAAAAAGGCTTAAGCAGTTTATGTTTGTTCTTTTAAAAATTAGATGAAAAAAAATGTTTCGGCTTAAATTTATTCGAGCAACATCGTTGAAATAAAAATTATTCAAATAAAATTGTTTGGTTGAAAACCATTCGAACAAACTTGTTCGAATAAAAATTATTCGAATAAAAATTATTCGAATAAAATTATTATAATGCTATTGTTTTTTTTATTTATTGAAATTTTCATTTATAATGAATTTGGACTTACAAATTAAACGACCAATAATGCAAAAAATAGCTAGTTATCGGGCCGCTTAGCTAATTTAACCGGTTAAATAAATATTAACCGACTTGGCCGTTAATTTTTAAGCCGGCTAAGTCGTTAACAAATTTTCAAAACTAATTAATAACTTAATTTACTTAGCTAAAAATGTACAGCCTTACAATGGCAATTATTCAAATAAAATTTAATCGAATAATATTATCCGCATAAAACTTTTTCGAACAATATTGCCCAAATAAAAATTATTGGAATGCATTTACTCGAAAAAAAATTATTCGAATTAAATTTTTCGGCTGAAGATTATTCGAGTAACATTGTGCCATTAAAAATTGTATTAATTGATCAAATAAATTTATTATTAATAGCATTGGTCGAATAATAACTATTCGAATAAAAAAGTTTTTCTAAAATTTCTTCGAATGAATTTATTCGAATAACATTATTAACCCTAATTGATAGAATAAATTTATTATTATTAATAACATTGGCCGAATTATCCTACCACAATAGTTCGGCAGAAAATTATACGAATAAAAATTATTCAAATGACCTTTTGCGAATAAAAAATGTTGATTAAAAATTCTTCGATTGTTTGGCTGAAAATTTTCGAATATAATAATTCAAATAAAGTTACTCGAATAAAAAATAATAAAAAAACAACAGCGTATAATTGTGTTTTATTTGTTTTATAGAAATATAATACTAAAAAATTTTGAAATTAAAAATTTTCGATAAAAAATGTTTGATAAAATAAAATAATAAAATTATAATAAAATTATTCGAATAAAATTGTGAGACTGAAAATTATTTGAATACAACTATTGAATTAAAAACTATATTTCATTTATTTAAAAATAAAAATGTTCGAAAAAAATCTTTAATAAAGTTATTCGCATAAATTTTTTGAATAAAAATTATTCGTTTATTTATGAATATAAAATTAAAATTTTGAATATTATTATTTCGAACTTAAATTGTTTGAATAACTTTCGTAAAACTAGTGAATTAAAATTTCGAGAATATTTCTCTGGGACTGGACTTCCTGATTATTAACACCAGCACCACTCTGCGGAACTATGTATGTTCAAAGCCTGTCATGGTAGCTGCAGCTGGATGATTATTTTTAATGTCCGGCCATCCATTTAAAAAACGCTGGTGAGAACTTTCGTCCTATGAGTCCCATACATGGAAATAACGTGAAATGCATTTCATGTGAAAAGTCCTTTTCATCTTTATCTCTGTAAACAAAAATCTCTAAAAGAATTGAAGTATAAAATCAATTTAACCGCGACTAAAAATATATTTACATTCATATATGTAACTGAAGTATAACAAAAAATTTTGGAAAAATAAAAACAAATATGTTGTTATCTCCCAAAAATTCCTAGGCTCCCAACATGAAATCCCCTTGATGTTAAAGTAACTATTAGGAAAATAAATTTAACTTTCTCAAGAGACTTATAAGTTTTTCTCTCTGAAATTGCAGTATGTTTTCCTAAGTATCCAGTGAATACTATTCACCAACTTAAACTTCAAATGAGTAATTTATGACACTAACAACAAATAGCCACCTCGAATACACGTTAATTGCATAAAAAATGAATAAAATATTTGTGATGTGAAATTTGTTAATTCTTCACATCACTCCCTCTTTCAACATTTTCGTTATTTATTATACCCCTGCTTTTTAACTTTTATTTATTTATTTTTTGTCTTGTCTTCAATTGATGATGATTTTTATCAAATTTTTAAAATCAGTGTTTGGTTTGGTGTTAAACTCCTTGTCTTACTTACTTTATTGTTTGCTCGTTGTACTTTGGAATTCACACCTCGCTGGATGGAAGCAAAAGTAATAGAAGATAGATGATACACATGAGTATATGTATCTTGATATTTTTTTTTTTTTATATTTATGTATGTAAGTATTTTGTTGTCTTTTTCCATTTTCTTATCTTCAATAGCCAATCTCAATATCGTGCAAATTTCTTTCATTCATATGAATACTCATGCTCAATTCTTTGGAAACGTTTTGCTTTTTTTTTGGCCATCAGATCCTTGTTGCACAGAAATGACGATGTTGATGGATGTTTTTTTCTCTATTTTATTTTCACAAACTTTGTTTTTATTATTTATTTTTTTATTGTTGCTTCAATGAAGATGGTGTGAACAAATTTCGCAACGTTTTAAATCATGTTTTGACAAGATTTAAACAAATTCTTTTTTCCAATGCCGTCATAGTATGATTTTTTTCTCAAGCCAAAAAATGACAGTTGGTATTATCAAGATAATATTGCATGGGGGATGAGAGTATTTTATTTGGGGTTCAAAATGGTTTTAGATATTTTTAATTTTCTAAATCTTTCTTAGTTAGATTGGTATGTATGGATCCATTTCGATCATTCCTTTGTTCGTCGGTAATTTCTGGCAATTGTCGAACTGGCCGCCAATCGTTGACTTTATGTCTGGCTCTCGGCTGCTAGTTGGTTACAGCCTTTTCCATCAGTTAGCTCTCTTAGTAGCTAGTATTTCATTCACCCTGAAGTTCCCCACGGCATCCACATTTAGTTTGTGACTATCTGTGGTTTACATTCGCAGCGTCTTCATGAAACATGTTGCAAAAATCGTTTTCCTCGATTTTCATTTTCCCAGGTGTCAGGGGCCCATAGCTGGTAGAAGAATAAATCCTTGGACTTAAACACTACTGGTACCACAGAAAGAGAAAGTACTACCGATGATTTGTTTTTATTTAGGAAGCTCTTCAAGAGCCAGGGCCGGTGGGATACTTCTTTCTGAACCTACGGGCTTAACACATGTTAATGCTTGGCTTCCGCTTATGTCCTTTCGAAGGAAGCCTTTTGGTGAACTAAATAGAAGTTTAACCAAATTTTAGTAAAGATATTTTTAAGACTAATCTGTCTTTAGCCACCAATTGTTCTCCCAATGTCTAGAAATGAGTCAGTTAATATGTATCCAGTGAAAAAAGACCTTCGAAAGAAGTGAATAGCATCGAGAACTTGAGATTCAGAAACTCTTTTCTAAATGGGTTTGACGGACTAGTTTTAGTGTTGCGAAGCTGAAAATTTCCCACACAAGCCAAGATGCAAAATGTATCAATGAAAATGTCATGCCACAGGATTCATCTCAGAGTTGCCAACAAAATTCTGTTGTTCTTAGCGTGGCCTTCTACACGGATCACTGATAGGGTCGACTGTAGTTAGGCAGTTATTATTTTTCTTTTGGATTTATGTACATACGCTTAATAAGCTTGAACAAAGCGCTATACACTTTTTAGATTAGCCATTCGATACAAAAAGAAGTTGTTAAGTTAAAATGCGGGTTCTTTTTTTTTATATTAATTTTATAGTATAATTCAGCTCAAATACTTTAATTTGAGCTGTACAAATTTTTATTCTTGAGGCCTTTAAGCACTTGATTGAAACTTAAAGGGTGGCGGCCTCAATAAATCAAACAAGAGAGATTTTATTACTGAGCGATTTTTGTACATTTTATTGGACTATTTATACTTAAAATTATACAAAATTGTGCTGTCTCATAATGTGTTCAGACATGCATTCTTAATAGAGTCAAGTTTCCTTATAAAATTAAGAAAACATTCAGAACGATTTTCCTTTCATATACAATTTTCGTTTATTTATATTTTAATATAAATTATTTTTCCCTTTTTTTTCTTTTTTTTTATTATTTTGGAGATTTTTTTTTAATAAATTGAAGGCACGTTGTTCTGCCGCGTAACGCTTCATTTTTACCAGCAGTAGACTGTCAGCTGTCAAATTGTATTTTTTTTTTTGTATACATACTAACACTTTACTGCACAAATGGCGGGAAATTCAAATCTTGCGCGTTACTTTTGGGACATCCTTTAGTTATAGATTGATCCACAGACTTTTTAAAAACAATTTTTTGTTTTTGTACTTAAAATCAAATTGATCTGCTTCGGTGCTGTCAAAAACTTGTCTTGCATTCATAATTAGACTTCTTTGTTTATGGTCACCAAATTGCGAAATGGTCTTCATTTAAACACATTCTTTACTGTCTTTAAGTGGTTTTTTGGGTGTAATAAAGTGTCATAAATCTTAAAAAAATTTAAAGCAGCCCAAGAAGCAGACAGTTCTTTTCAAGACATGCATAAGAATTGTATACAACAAAATGTCCGGACACCGGATAATTGCTAATTTTATTTACAAATTTAAAGTTCCATTAGACGAATATCAATACAATAAGTAAAAAACAAAAAATAAAACAACATGAAAACATTATTTATAAATATTTTTTATGTATGTATCTTAACTGATATAAAATGTATTTAGATCATAAATGCAAATGTTTTGCTTTTGTCCGCTAACTTGATAAAAATGTTTCCCCAAGCTCCATGAGTGGCATGTCAGCACTAAAAAAAATATACAAATTAAAAGTGAAACAAATTTTAAACGGCGAAATTCCACCGAAGCAAAATTCGCTTAAGAATTCTTCTACTTTGTTTTCATGAATTTAGATAGAAACGTTTTGGTGTTTTTGTTATTTTCAACAGAAATGTTGTTTGTGTTGGTATTTCTTTAAAAGCCCTTCCAATTGAAAAACATGGTTTTTAAATACTTTTCACTTCTTAATACCTGCTAAACGATTCACACGATCAATTGTACTTGAGTATGCGTCTGGGAACAGAAAATTCAATGAAAAGAAAATTGTGGCAAAACTACTAAAATTAAATATAAAAATTTGTTCAAATATGATTGGAATTTTCAATGAACTTGACAATATGGATTTCGAAACTTCAAATAACAACATTCGTATCAAGGTGTATTTAACTAGGTGACATCATTAGGAAAACAATTACAACAAATACAAGAACAACAGGCATTTTTGTTTATGTAGTTTCACTGCGTATGTCAAAAACCTGACCCATAAAACAATGAAAACAGATACAGAAAAAAAAGACAAAAGTATTTTGTATGTATTTTGACATTCGCAACGAATAGTCAGCTGCTGTAATGCTGTCACCTTGATTCGTATAACTTTATGCTGGCTGCTGGTTACAATGTCCCCAAAATAAACAGAAGAAAAAAATGAAACAAAATATTGTTTTAGATAAGATTTGATAATATATTATTAGAATTTGTTTTTAAGACAATAAATACTAAAACATTTTCCGATTAAATAACAGAAAGTGAAACAGATTTGATAACAAAAAAAAAAAAATAAATAAAAATACAATGAGAGAAAGACGCAAGTCAACCATTCACGCACCAATCTGGCTAAACGCTCCTTAGAGGCACGCATTTCAGCACTATCAAGAATGCTAATAGAACTCATATCGCCACAATGAGAAGCCTGAGGCACCATGAGTTAAATCATGGCCCACGGCTCTCCAAGAATCTGAACCATCATGAGTCATGGACACATTTTGTACTTGTGTACTCATGCTGCCAAAGATTCCATGTAACTGTTCATTTGTATACTGGAAGCCAAAGATATCGTAACATAATGTTGTGTACAGAGTGACGTGAAATTTAGCGCCAAACGGTTGCGCTTTGATGTCAGTCGTATCAGTCGTATTCATTGAATGTTTGATAATACCTAGAACGAGCGGTTTAATGAATTGAATCAAGTGTGCGAAAAGTATAAAAATATGAAAAGAAAAGAGCTTTATTTGAACAATATAAGTATATATTTTTTAATTGCTCAGATTTTAAACAATTTCTTTATTGGAAAAATTACTCTCAGATTCCGAAAAAAAATTTGTAGAAAAAGTGCTTATATATTATACAAGGTGGGCCAAAAGAAGTCATCCGATGTTGTTTGGCTCTCATTTTTTTTCTAAACGAAAAACATCGATTCTGTTTATTTGAACTTTTAGATTTTTATTGGCCCACTGTTGTCGTTTGACCAGCGGCGTCCTCGAAAAAAATGGGCTGATAACTATTCCAGCGCACCATGCAGTCACTTTGAGCGGGTGTAATGACTCCTCGTGCATCGCTCGTGGATATTCGGTGCCCCAGAAGCGATAGTTTTGCTTGTTCGCGTACCCGCTGAGGTGGAAATGAGCCTCATCGCTCATTATGATTTTGGTCGAAAAATCGTCCACTTCGTCCTCGAGATTGAGGATGGCTTAGGCGTAGGTTACACGCGTTTGGCGGTCGACAGGCAGCAGCTGATGCACGGACTGGACTTTGTACGGGAACATGCGCAGGTCTTTGATTAAAATTCACCTTAGAGACGACCGGCTGATGGCTAATTGCGAGGCACGGCGTCTGGTCGATGTTTCTGGCGACAGCTCGACAACCTCGGCAACAGCGGCGATATTCTCGGCAAAACGGGCTCTCCGGGGCCGGCCACTCTAGGCAGCGTCTCGTGTGGTCCCATACTCTTCAAGGTTAGTGGCCAAACGGCGCAGTGTTTGCGCAGTCGGTGCCGGACGACCGGGGAATCGGTGACGGAATTCGCGCTGCGCCAACACCACAGACGGCTACGCAAAAAATAGGCACGATTATTCCGCGTTCATGGCTTTTTCACTTATATTTTACATCTGTCTTATTCACAAATATCAAAACAGATTTGCCATTGTCCGCCATTTGCGAAAATAAGAGCATCTTCCAATAGGGTAATTTCTTTTGGCCCACCTTGTATTATAAGAAAGTTGTTCAGGGTCTAAACAATTTTTTTTTATAAGAAAATCTTTTATAAAGGGTCCGCCAGATAACTTTTTTTTTGAAAATGCTTAAAAAAAAACTACTGAATATTTTCTCAAATTTCCTTTTTTATTTGAAAGTACAATCCTTCCGGTTAATAATGAAAAATAATTTTATTCAAATGGCTGCCTCGGCTGGCCATGCAGTAGCCTACACGATCGGTCCAATTTTTATGCAAATTATCGATTGTGTGCAGCTGTATTTCACCAATGGCTTCACGAATATTGTCCTTAAAGCTTGTCGGCGTAACACTTATCTTTGACGGCACCCCACAAATAATTGTCCAACGGTGTCAAATCGCAGCTCCGAGGTGGCCAAACGACATCAGCTCTGCGGCTGATAATGCGATCTTCAAAAACAGGGCGCAAAACATCGAGTGTAGCTTCGGCTGTGTGGCACGTAGCGCCGTCCTGTTGAAACCAAATGTTGCCAATATCCTCCTCTTCAATTTTTGTGAACAAAAATTCGTTCAACATGGCCCAATAACGATCGCCATTGACTGTAACGGCCACTCCTTGCTCATTTTCGAAGAAAAATGGCCCAATTATGCCTCTGGACCAAAATCCGCAGCAAACAGTGACTCGTTTTGGGTGCGTCGGCTTTTCAATGTATGCGTGCGGGTTTTCTGTGCACCAAATGCTACAATTTTGCTTGTTTACATACCCGCCCAGATCAAAATGAGCTTCATCTGAAAAGATGATTTTTTTGGCAAAATCGGCATCTTCTGTAAGTCGATCGCAGGCCCACTTAGCGAAGCGAAAACGCATTGGAAACGCAACCATATTCGTTCAGCGGAAGGATAAAACTAATTATCTGTCAAATCAGACATGAGCTAAGTGTTACCATTCACGAAATAAGCACTAGTTGAAAAAAAGTTAAATGGCGGACCCTTTACAATAGTTACTCAGACTCCGAACAAGTTTTTAATAGAAAAATATCTCTAATTCTGAAGAATATTTTCTAGAAAAAATTTATCAGGCTCTCAACAAAAGTTCTTAAATTCTGAAACATTTTTGTATAGAAAAAAATTCCTCAATTTCTAATGGAATCTTTTTTATAGAGAAATAGCCCGGACTCGAAAAAATATCTAGAAATGTATAGAACAATATCCATTTACAGCAAAAAATACTTAGACTCCGAGCAATTTTTTTAATAGAGAATATGCTCGGGTTCTGAAAATTTTTTTTTATAGAAAAGCTGCTTAGCTTCTAATTTTTTTTGTAAGGAATAATTCGTCTAATTCAAAACACTTTTTTTATAGACAAATTTTTCAAATTCGGAAAATGTTTTTATGTAACAATTGTTCAGGCTCAACTGGCTCTTTTTATAAAAAAAATGGCTAGTCTCCGAACAAGCTTTTTTTTATAGAGGAATTGCCCAGACTTCAAGAATTTGTTTATAGAAAATTTGCTCAGATTCTGAAAAATTTTTTTTATAGAAAAATTACTCAGACTACGAATAATTTTTTAATAGAGATATAGCTAAAATTCTGAAGAATAATTTTATAGAAAAATGACTCGGCCTCTGAACATTCTTTTTATAGGGAAATCGCTAATATTCTGAATTTTTTTTTGTATAGAGAAAAATCGCTCAATTGCGACAAAAAAAAATTTTAGAAAATTTCTTAGACTCTGAAGAATTGCTTTTATGAGACATTGCCTGGACTTAAGAAATATATATAGAAAAATTACTCAGACTCCGGACCAATTTTTTTTATAGCGAAATGGCTCAAAATCTGAAGAATATTTTTTAATAGAACAAATGCTCGGGCTCTGAACAATCTTTTTATAAAAAACTGCTTAACTGCTATTTTTTGTAAAGAAAAATTGGTCAAATTCAAAACATTTTGTATAGAAAAATTTATAAAATTCAAAACATTTTTTTTATAAAACAGTTGTTCAGACTCAACAAATTTTTTATAAAAAAATTACTCAAACTCTGAATAATTTTTTTAGATAAAAATTTCTCAACAATTTCTGAACAATTTTTTATATAGAAAATTTGCTTAGATTCTGAAAAAAGTTAACGAAAAATGTCCCATCTTGCTTAAATTCTAAAGTAACTTTTTATAGAAAAACTACTAAAATTTTAAACACTTTTTATAGAAAAATTGACCAGATTGTGAACAGTTTTTTTTAAATAAAAACACAGTTCAGATGCTGATATATTATTCTTACATTGTTCAGATTTTAAAATATATTTTGAGGAATAATTTCTCAGCTTCTGAAGAATTTTTTAATCAAATAAAATTTTTCAGATTGTGAATTTTTTTTTACAAAAAGTTATCAGTGTGCAATTTTTATTAATTCTAAATTCTAATACAAAAATTATTCACATTCTAGAAAAAATTTTATTGAAAAATTGCTCAAGTATGAAACAATTTTTGATAGTAAAAATATCTCAGATTCCTAAAAGAAATGGTATGGAAAAATTGCTTAGATTCTTAATATAATATAACAAAAGAAAAATTGCACAGTTTTTTGTTTTTGTTGTAATATTTACTCATAAAACTGGTCAACTTATGTCATTTTTATACACATAAATATATAGAAAGCTTTTAACTACTCCTTTTTTTAAAAACCGTTTAAAAGTCAAAAATCGATCAAGAAATGATAATTTTTAGAAATTTGTTTGTTCTTGAAGTCCCAAATAAAATCGTTTTTTTATCAGGCGTATTTAAAAATGTAAAATTAACTGCCTGTTCGACGATATCGAAAGAAAATTTTCTTTCGAATTATTACATTTGAAACAAAAACAACTTAAATTTTTTTTTTTTATTTCAAATGTAATTACAAGAAAGAAAATTTTCTTTCGATATCGGCGAACAGGCAGTAAGTTTCTTAGCAAATTCTTTAAGCCACATTAAGTCATATTTTAAGTGCGTTGATAATATGGAATGCCTTCGATATCGAACGAAATTTCCATGTAAATTCTGTTGATAATTCGATCGATATCGAATGCCGCGCTTTGGCTACTGAAACTCCAATTCAAATCAATTTTGACTAATATTATTATCATTATTATTATTAGTTTTATGTTTTTGCAAACAATACATTTTGAAATTAAATACTGAGCTGTGTTCAGGGATGGTAAACTGAAGTTTACAAATTTCTTAAAATTTGTTAATATTAGTTTTATTTTGATTAGAAATACAAAATACAAAAATATTTCACACTTATGGCAGTTGCGACATAAACTTACTTAAAATTATACAATTGATATTTTTTTAATAAAGAAATTTTGTAATTTTTATTTAATATTTTAAACTTGTACAGACATCCATAATACAACTATTAAATATTCAACTGAGCCACTTACGTGCCAATTCGAATAAATATTGCTTAGATGCGCGCATCTCGTCAGTATCATTATTGGATATAGAATATATATGGGCACAATGAAAACATTTGGGCACAATCGAGACATATTTGTTCGAAAAAGGCCGCAGTGCACTCCAGGGATCTAAACTACAATGAGTCATGTAGACATTCTTCACATTTGGAAACAAGCCACCAAAGAGTTTATTAGTTTTTTCAATTGATTGATGAATGTGTTTTTTCGTATATTTGTCACCAAAAACCTCAGAACATAGTTGTAGGTCTCCACTGAGAGGATGTTTGTTGCCAAAAGGTTGCTTCGTAGAAGCAGAGGTTTGAAACCAACCAAATTCATTGCATGTCTGGTATAACCAAGCACGATCTAAAAAATAAATATGAAAATTAAATTTTATATGCAAATAAGAAACATTTAATTAATTGAGTTAATTGCCTTACTTTTGTTGGGAACATATTTTATGTTTTTATAGTAATAATTATCTAAGTAGTAGTTGCGATTTACACATTCGTGTTTCGAATATCGTTCTTGATAAAAGTTGGCGATAGCAGTTAAATCATCCCTTTCTTTCATTAACAAGTCACAGCGTGAAGCAATATTCTGTGCTTTAGGAAATACAACAGTATGGGCAAATAGACTTGAAATTTCTCTGAATATAGCCCACAAATCCAACTTATTTCTGGCATTAAAATTATATTTGCATATATTTAATACTTTTTTTGCACGATCAGCATCAGCATCAGAACTGGAAAACATCTCATTCAATTTATCTATGCCATTTTGTATACGATCGTAACACCTTCGAGAACCCAATTCTTTTACAGCTGCTCCTACGATTTCATAGTATTCTCTGAAATTAACTTTGGCTAAAATAGGACCACTTATGGACCAAGTACCATCCACCAATTTCGGATAAAGTATATTAAACCATACCGCGAGGCTGCCTCCGTAAGAGCAGCCCGAAATGAATACCTTAGATTTGGCCAAACGTGGATCGGTTTTACGTTGATGGCGTATGAAGTGAGCCAAATCGGCTAATGCCTGCTGGGCGCTCAAATATTTCAAGTTTTCCAATGAAAGATCGCTTTAAAAATGAAAGAAAAAAAATTATTAGTGATCTGAAAGATGGAATGGATACATTTATGAATGCAATAACTTTGCATGCTGCCGATTATTGATGCAGCTACGGCCACATTTTATTTCCTGTTGCAATAAATTGCAAAGAAGATGCAAAACTTCACTGCATTCACGAATGTGTTCATGTTTTATATACACAGAATAAAATTTAATTGAATTTTAATTAAAACATGATCATACATGTTTAAAATGGTTTGATCTGGGGGCAAATTAAGGCATTCGATACCGAACGAAATTTCCATACAAATTCAAAAATTATTTTGTGGGACTTCGTTCGATATCGAATGCCGTAATTTGACCCCTGATGTTAGTTGGGAGAACGTAACATAAACAAACAAACAAAATATAAATAATAACTACTATTCATTATAAATATGTATGTATATTATTAGAGAAAAAAAAATTAAAAAAAGCAATCGATTCTGTATTTTGGGTATCAAGCAATACTTTTTAAATTTAATTTTTTTTTTTTAAATCGAAGAAAAATTTCATTTGGCAACACTGCCTGTTTTTTCTTTTAGTTTACTGAATTTATATGAGAAATATAAAAATGACATAAGTGATCAAAATTGAAACATTTTCTCATCTGTTTGTTAAGCTATTTGCTTCTTCCTGATGTTATTATTTTTTTGTTAAGCGGCTAATGACGAACTTAAATGCTGAATGTATGATGTATTCAATTCGGAGTGGGACTCGCGCTTGGCAAATTTTTTTTCAGCTTGCAATCGTAATGATTAGTAATTAGATTAATTTTATTTAAAAGGTTAAGTAATTAATTAATTTACGATTATTTCCGGTTTCTTACGAACATTAAGTCCTGATTCATACTTGCAATATTTGTTGCGGCAGTTCTTGAATGTGTGGAAGAGTGTTGAAAGAGAAATATATGTACATATATATTTTCATGAAACAAGAAAACAAGATTACGTACTCAGCCGTACAAAAAAATTTTCTACTGCACATCTACGTCATCATAGAATACAAATGAGTGTTTGTTGTAAAAAGTGTAAGAGAATTTTCGCTTGGCTTGAAGGTATTTCAAGTAGAGCTTCCTCGGGCCTGCTTTCCATACAAAAATGTACTTTTGTTTACAACACATATTCTATGTCTACGTCACAAGACAACACAACCTCACTCACAATATTATTACCACACTCACAATATTAGTACGTTATTCAAGAAGTAATCCGTTCAGTCATTTTTAAAAGAATAAACATTTAAAATTGTAAGCAATTTTATTTTTAACTGAATCTAACATTCATTTGAAAAACTAAGGACATATTAATACGGATTTTCGGTTACATTCACTATTGTCCGTTGTTTTCAAATGCTGTTTATTTTCTTTGCTTGCTTTATTTGATTTGTTTGAGATTTCCTCTCCTACACAAACAAAGGAAAAATCTTTTATTTTTACGGGCTTAAGTAAATTAATTTTTTAACATTAAAAATTAAATGAACTTTTGGTTCAATTTAAATGAAAAATCAGTAGACCGGTTTTTAAGTGAACTTTCATTTATTTCAAATTACAATTTCAGTTAATTTTACGTACAGAATATTTTGAGTGTACACACAACAAAATAACGGACCTGCGCCATGCGCAATCTTGTTTTCTTGATTCATGATATATTTTGTATTCCTTTCTTGCTCTTTCCCACTAAAAATTAAAAATTTACTGCAACAAAAATTGCAAGTCTGGACCGGGACTAATTGATTACGATTACAAGAAATATAAAAATAATCAAGATCACTTGAGATTACTGTCAAATAACCAAAAATACTACTTCCAAAGAATACTTTTGACTCTTTTTGTTTTTGTTTTTTTTATTTTATTTATTCCTAACTTTTGTTCAATTAACATGTGTACATGTTGTTGTTGAATTCTATATAAATATTTGTTTAGAAACATGTTTATTTGAAAATTATCATCAACATTTGTACAATCTACAAATTGAAATATGAGCTTGACAATTTTTATTTGGCAAATTCATATTTTTTTTATAATTTGCAATATCGTTTCAATAAAAACACAAACAATTAAAACAAACTTAAGTAAGTCATAGCAACTGAACCAGATAAAATAAATAACGATTGTTTAATTATTTGTACTTTAAGTAAATACTTTTTTTCCAAAAATTAAAAAATTTATTTATTAATTCTTATGTATAAAAGCTATGACGATTAAGAAAAATATAACTAAAAATCCTATTTGAATTCTATTGAAATTTACATCGATGTGGAAAGACGTAATTTACCCTGTCAACTGGTTGAATTTCATGAAAACAAAAGTGTTCGTCCGTGCACTTGACAATGGCATTCAAATGCAAGTGAATGCATTATTTGTAATCGTAATAAATTGGTAATCCAAAATTTCTTATCAGTGAATTATCTAATCATTACTATTTCTTTAGAAATTTAATCTAATTAATTGATAATTGTAATCGCTATTTAACAGTTAAGGTCAAGAATAATGCCTCTTGTCTGTGTGTCCCTTAATTTTTAACCGAATTATATTTTTATATTTGTTGTTGCAGCGGCCGGTTGATCTGTGGCACCACACATTTAGCTCCTAATTTTTTTAGATTTAGCGATTTCTGTTGTTTGGCTACTTTTGAAGCAATCTAATTTGGCGATTTTTTTCTTCTATATTTGGCGCTTTTCTATTTTGTAAAATTTTTTCAATGTCCGCGATATATTTCATATCGACGATTTTTTTTTATTTGAGCGATTTTTTTTTTCATTTCAAAAATTTATTCAATTTGGCAATTTATTCAGATTTATGATCTTTTTCATTCTTGTCGATTTTGGCGAATTTTTTTCGTTGTGGCATTTTGACGATATTTTCCATATTATTATTTTTTGTCGCTTTGACGATTTTTTTAAAGTTCCTTCGCTTATTCTGTTATGGCGATTTATTTTCGTTTGGCGATTTTTCCTGGTGTGGGTTTTTTTCTTTTCCCTCCGTTTGCGATGCCCCATGTTAAAAACAACATTTCTTGTCGTCAATACACCTTTCTTTTTTGTAATTTAATTTTATTTTTAGTGACCATAGAAATACATATTCTTTTAAAATATCAAGACTTCACTCTACCTCTTTTGATTCAAAATATACATCATAAATAACATTTCCTGTCGAAATACCTTTTTATTTTTAATATATTTTGAGAATTTCAACAGTGGTTCACGAGTTAGAAGCCAGTGCGGGGACAGACGATTTCATTGCTTTTATAGTTTAATCACATAAATTAAATATTTAATTCAAAAAGTATTTTTGATTTTGAACTACAAAATTTTTTTTTATTTTCAATTTAAACGATTAATTTAAAAATAAATAGAAATATTTTTTGCGTGTAAAACTGCCCACTCACGACGAACAAATCACATGTATATATCACTTGTTTGTAAACAGATTAAGTTGATAAGTTAGAGGTTATTATTGAATTTTTGTAGAATTTTAAGAAGTTTTTCGATAAATTGAATTTTAATTATTTGTGTTGGAAATTTTTAACTTTTGATGTATTTTTGTTGATCTCTAGTAAGCTTTTCGTTAAATTTTATAGCCCATATTATATAAAAAATAATTTGTGTTTAAAATGTATTTGAAGACATATTTTTCATACATATTTTCCTTAAAATAGATTTCAAACCCAAATTATTTTTTTATGAATACGGCAGTATTTATTTACAAATTTATTTACTAAGGCCCCAAGGTCACAGATTTTTATGAAAAATAATATCTTGAACCGCCATTAGTCATTAGTTAATTAAAAGACAGAATAGAAGAATTTGTTTCAAACTTACCTGGTGGGTCTGCTTTCACCGTAATAACGATGCTCAGTATGGAACAAAATGCCATTATGCTCTCTGGCCAAATCGGATAGTAAACCATATTCAATATATCCCGGTTCAATGGGATTTGCACTACCAATATAAAGAAACATTGGACCGCCCTCCTTGAAATATTTTTCAGTTACCATATAACGCTAAATAATAGAAAATAAATTTAATTCAAATCAGTAGCAGATCCAGCTCGTTAAATCTTTCTGAAAACTTCTTACCATGTTCCATGTCTTGTTATTTTTTTCATCGAAATTGTCTAATTTCTGTTCTATCAATTTAGTTTTCACAGTACTTTCGCTGTTAACAAAACCCAAATTGGCCAAGAGGTAAAATACAGCCACAACTGGTACCGAGAAATTCATTTTTCTTAATGCCAATGCTGTTTATCTGCCAGACTTATTATATAGTTTAGAATCGAAATGTGTTTTTGAAAAATTCGCCTTAAAATAGTCATATTTGTCTTCTCGTATAGGAGTATAATTAGAATAAATATTGAATAGAATATATTTCAAATACAATACAAAAACACACACATATTGTAAGCACAGTGTACGTAGAGACATCGAGTACCAACTGAAATGACAAAAATCTACGTATAAGCATGGGTGAGAAGAATATTTAGGTAAAGGGTGATCTTTTTTAGCAACTTTGTTGTCGGCACCGCACTTTGTTTTCGTGTAACATGTTACATGTTCAGTTTGGTCTATTATTTAACCACGATTCGACTTACAAACGAACAACGCTTGCAGATTGTTGAATTTTATTATCAAAATTCATGCTCGTTTACGAAAGTTCAGCGTGCACTTCTTACATTTTATTGACAGTTTGGCCGACCATTTGAGGAGGTTTTTCGGAATCTTGTGACTAAATTTCGCACCAAATTTACATTATTGGACATTAAGCCACCAACACGCATGCGTAGAGTGCGGACAGAAGAAAATATCGCTGCTGTATCCGCCAGTGTAGTTGATGACCGTGAATTATCGAATCGGCGCCGTTCGCAGAAACCGTGCAATGATTAAAGATTTAGTTTTTTGCCCAAAATGGAAGAATTGAACATGGAAACGGTGCCACATGCCACACAGCACACGAAACAATGGCCCAATTGAGAGGCGAGTTCGGTGAACAGTTTATTTCAAGTTTGTGGCCGGTCAATTGACCGCCTAGATCGACCGATTTAACGCCTTTATACTATTTTTTGTGGGGCTTTGTTAAGGCTCATGTCTATAGCGATAAGTTCCGCAACGGTTGACGCACTGGAAGCCAATATTGAAGAATTTATTCGTGAGATACCGGCCGATATGCTGGAGAGGGTATCCCAAAATTGGACCCAGGGTATAACCATTTGGGGCGTAGCCGCGGTGTACATTTACATGAAATCAGCTTTTAACATTGAATTATATAGATCGTTCTATCGACTCAAATAAAGATTAAAAAAATGTCTCTAAATTTGATGTGTTTTTTTTTCAATTAAATCCGAAAGCCCTTAAAAAATTACCCTTTATTAGCATTTGATTAAAATAAAAATTTCAGCAGAGTGCAAAAACAACTCCCATTAAGTGTGCGATATAAAAAATAACAATTTGACAATTACTTGCGTTGTGAGAACCCTCGATTTGAAATCACACGATTTACAGAATAGGCCTGAATTACGCCTCAAGTTTGTATTTTGTAGATCGCACTAGTCAAAGCATTCGAGGTCCGGATGGGATATTGTATTTTACATATCAAACAGGCAATAAATAACAAAATACCAGCAATAAGTCGCAATTTAGTTTTTGAAATCATGTGATTCGAACTTTTGTGATTTACAGAATAGACCCGAATATGTAGCACCGAAAGGGGTGATTAATAATTTCATCAAAACAGAGATTTTTTAAAGCACAATGCGTTTTCAATTTTTTTGCCGGTGATGTGAAAGAACAATCTAAATACAAATAGGATTTACGAAAAACTTCCACTCTGAAAGAAGGCCACGAAATTAGGGAACTATAATTTGTTTGCCTCTTGATGATTGGGGCTCTGCACAGGGCTGCCAGTAATATTTTCAGAAAAATCGACAAATTTTGTAAATAAAATCGTAAAATCGTTTAAAAAAGTCGTCAAAAAATCGTCACTCAAAAATCTTCTGTTTTATTCAACAAATTTTTCATTTATAAATTAACAATACAACAGATTTATTAAAAACAACAAAAACTTTAAACATTTTAGTCAATTCCAAACAAGATTCGAAGAGATTTTGTGTCCAAAATAAACTTTAATTTTTTATATGATATTTTTTATATTTTAATTTAAATAGAAATTTATAGAATATACTATTATACAGTTTTTCATAAAGTTGCAATTCTTGTGCAGAGTAGAATTAATTTTTTGATTTATTCGATTTTATACTGTTACAAACATAAATATAAAGTACGACAGAAGGACATATGATATTGATTTAAATTGGGTAATTACAAAACAAAAATAATATACATATGTAAATTAGGGGTTTAACCAAATTTTGGCCCTAGCACTACGCGATAGGGAATATTATGTTATTTACGAAAACAATTTTTTTTGGGTCGTTTGAAATTAAAAACCGCACCCACAAAAGCGATTTTCTAAAATCCCTAAAAAAATTTAATAAAAATCTTTTAATATTTCTTTAATAAATGAAAAAAAAAGTTAAAAAGTTTCTTAATTATTAAAGGACATGAATAATTTCATAAAAAACTGTGAGTTTTTGGCTAAATGTATAAGTACAAATAAAAATAAAAAAAAATAACTTTCCAACTTTACCGCGTTTTGTATGTGACCTTTTTTGGAAACCGCGAAAAATTAATATAATTTTTTTTAATAGTTCTCAATGGACTATTCGACTATGCTAGGGCCATTTTGATATTTGCGAAAAATGGGAATAAGTTATATGCCTAATGTATCATAGTTATGTTTTTTATAATATTTTTTGTAACGCTAACTAAAATTGTAACATTCCGAGAAATTATTTTTTAAATAATCTTTTAAAAGAAAGAGTCCCCTCAAGGGTTCCTGTTTCCATTAATTGCTTATCTTGATTTTATTAAGATTAATTTTGCTAAATATTCTTTCAATATTAGCTGGAGAGTTTGGCAAAACCATTAAGTTATTTACAAAATCACATAAATTTGAAAAACAGGTTTACTGTTTGGCAGATTAAATGACTTTCCTCGTTTCCAAAATATATCAACATCTAATGTGCTGCCTCCAAAATCTGAAAATCTTAGTTCTTTCATTTCATACTCAATATCTTGATATTTTTCTTTAACGACTTGATTAGGAAAACCTTTTACTAAAGGAAGAATTACGGAGTTTTTTTTTCAAAATCACAGATGGTGTCATTAAATTTAAATTTTTTATAATTTTGTCATCGCAATCAAATCTTTTTCTTTTATTTGGTAACACAATTCAACATAAAATGATACATAATTATCAATAAAGTGATTGAAAGTTTCAACATCAATTGTATATTGTCTTAACATTTCTTTTACATACTCGTCAATATAAACTTCTTCCTTTTTAAAAAAATTTTTACGGTTATGGAAATCAATTTGATTTAGAGGCATATTTTTTATACAATCGTGTAATTATAAATTTATTAAAATATTTTACAAAAGTTTCGTCATTTCATTGTGCACGTTTTGAATTTGAATTCCTTCAATTTTGTTTAGATTATTCATCAAATTAAGCACATATTTAAAAAAACAAAAGTAAAGCTCGGGGAGCCCCGTAGACTAGTAGATAGAGTGCTAGACTATTAGTCGACGGGTCGTAGGTTCGATTCCTGCCTAGACCCTGGGTGTTTCTGCAGACAAGCCAAAATGGCTTCGCGGTTTGTGTTTGTTCTTAAAAAAAATGTCATTCAAATTTTTAAATATTTTTTTAGCAGCATCAATATCATCGATGTTGGCCGCAAAAAATATATATATATTTTTAGAGCTTGACATTTTGCCATACGTAGAGGTTTCATATGTTGAGCAAAAAGTAGCGAAGTCAAAAAATCGTTAAAGTATAAACAAAAATCGTCAAACATCATTTTGTGAAATTCGCTATAAAATATCGTCAAAATGACTTAAAATCGTCACGTTTGGCACCCCTTGTAAACAAGTTATAAAATAACATGAATTTTTGCCCCTAGAGAGTGCGAGAGAGAGTAAAGAGAGAAAGAAAGAATTCGAGAAGTAAACCTGTTATTTTGTGGTTACTCCTGTTATGGCGTTTTCTTTTAAAAAAAACGGCAATAGTCTCGGTTCACATTATAAAAGTTTTCTTTCTGAAATTTTCTCTAATTCTTTTTTAAGCTTTCATTCATGTCTACAAATTGAATTTTTTTGTAATTAAATTCAAGATTTTTGCATGTTTACCTTCACATTCTTTTTTTTTTTGTACAAAAATTTGTGCTGTCATCATTATGAAAGAAAAGAAAATTAAATGAAAATCTGAAATAAAGTTACAGCCAACTTCAGATTGACAGTTACGAATTGCAAAACACAAGAGAATTCCAAAGAACATGAAAGAGTATTCTTCTCTCCTCTCTCACCCACAAACTAAGACTTTTTAAAAGAAAACTTTCATAGTGTGAACTGAGACTAAAGTGTGTAATTACAAATGAAAACGCTGTCAACAAACCACATTCAAAGTGAGGTTCCTCTCATCTCTTAGCAATTTTCTAAAATTAATTTCCACTCAAATTGAACACTCATCATTCGACTAAATATCTAAAAAAATAATAATAAAACAATTTCAAATTAATAGGAATTTTAAAATTTATTAAACAAAATGAGAACAAAACATTTAGTGCTCTAATTTTTCAAAATTTATGGTTGCAATCGAGAAATATTGCAGTAAGTAAATCAAATAAAAGTTAATTATGCTAACCATTCTCTAACTAAAGCAGCTATTTTTTCCTTAGAAGCCTTCAGTTCTGGAGAATCTTTATCGCTAATCGACTGTAAATCCTTGCAATGGGCGTGATCTTAAAGAGAGAGGCGAAAAAAAGAAATGCAAAAAGTTTTGTTATACTATTTACAAAAGTTTAAACTGGCGTCTTTTTATTACGTACAAGGTATAACCGTAGCCTGTTTTTCATCATGTATGCCCGCTGCTATCCAAGGATCCAACTGGCCATGAGTCCAATAAACATTTTCCACTTTAGGCTTAAGACCACCAAATATATTATTAGTGGCACTAATTCTTTGTTGTATATACTCATTGGTAAACTTATCGCCATATGCATCAGCACATAAAGTACAAAAAAAAGTTAACGGATATTTTGTGCCGAAAGGTTGTTTAAGTGATCTGGATGTCTGAAACCAACCAAATTCATTGCAGGTCTGATAAATCCAAGCACGCACTAATTAATATAGAAAAAAGTATACTACGCGTATAGATGTTAAAAAATAAAATTGAATTTGTGTTACACGTACTGGCGTTTCCTTCAAAAGAAGAATTTCTGAACGAAGCTAAATATGAACGATATGAAAAATCCACACATCCGTTCACAGCGAAATTTTCAACAATAAAATTCGCTAGACCAATTACATCAGTGGTTCCTTCCATAATTTTTCTGCATCCTGTTTCTATGCTGCCATTGCTGGTATTTTGTAATGGAAAGATTTTTATTGTTTCTCTTGACAAAATGAAATTTTCTTACTTGTGAGTTTGTACCAAACTGGCAAATATTTCCGAAATTTCATAGAATAAGGTAAATACATCTAAATCATTGTCCTCATGAAACAAATCGCACAATTTTAGCATGGCCTTGGCTTCTGCGCCACGTTTATTGGCAAACATTGATTCCAATTCAGCAAAACCACGTTGAATGCGATCATGACACACGTCACCACTCATCAGTTTAATCGATTGTCCCATGATTTCTTTGTATTCTGGAAGTTGAATTAAATATATGCATGTTTTTAATATTAATGTCGTTTTCTCTTTCACCATTTAATAAGTTGCTCAATATTTTAAAATTACGAATATAAAAAAATATTGCACAAATTGATCAAATATTTTACAACTGCCCGACTCGCATCGGTTACTTTTGGAGAACTTTTAATTGAAATGGAATACAAAACAATGTTTTTAATAAACTACAAATCATCGAGATTCCACGTAAGCGCCATGTTTTCGAAATTGATTTTTTTTTTTTTTTTTTGGTTTTTGCCGGAAAAGTCAGTTTCGAAAACATGGCGCTTACGTGTTTTAAAAAGAAACGCGACGATATACAAAAATCCTATAGATTGTATAAGACTTGATTGAGATTACTGAATCGCATTGTCAGACTTTGATGTTTTTAGAGCTTTTGCCCTGAAAAAACAATAGCCCGATTCACAGTCTTGTGCAAATGGTCTTGCACCGTAGCATTTGCATGCAACGTGGTGTAGTAAATTTTTACTCTACACTAACAAAATACAAAGATATGAAATTGCTACTCCTGTATAAATAAGTAACAGCTAAAGAAAGTATTAGTATATATTTGCACTCTACGTATGTTGCAACCAGTGTTACCATATGTTAAGATTTATCTTATTTTTGAAGTTTTTCGAGGTGCCAAAAAGATTAAAAGATTTTTTAGCTAAAAAAAAGATTTTTTAATATATGATATTTTCACTTTTAGTCTATTACTTGAGATTCCTGTTAACTAAACTACAGATTTTCTTTTTTACTTCATTAAAATTGTGAAGAGAAATTAACCGCTGCAACATTGTTTACTACCATCCATTAAATTGCAACGATGTTTTATTTTTATATACAAATTCATTTACTTTATAATGAAGTTCTTCGTCTGTATTTAAAAATATTTGAATACATTGTAAAAGATGAATATATCTGGTTTGAAAAGTTTAACAAAATTAATGTTAATAATTGTACATACACTGCGCGTCATCAAGTGAGCCATCCCTCCTCCCCCCCCCCCCCCCCCCCGCCTTCCCCGAACGTTTATGCTAAATATTATCTTAAAAATATTAAGGATATATATTTAGTTTTACTCATAAATTATCAAATGAAGTTGAAATGCCCTTTCGAAATAATTGCCTAAAGTTTTATGTTGAATTATGTAACAGTATATTATAAAATTTTAATTTTTACAAAGATTTTATAAAATGTGTTGAGTTCCTGGCACCTACTAATATTATGAAAAGCAATAATAAAAGTATTTTCCAATTAACAAAATTCTTTCCAAATGTTATCGACTCGAATAATATTCAACAAATTGATGACGAATGGCGAGACTTGCTCCACTTCAACTTTAAAGAATATAATTTATTGGATAAAAAGAATATTGAAACATTTTGGGAAATAATTTTGAATGCAAATTGTTGAAACTCTGAAACTTTTCCGTTTGAAAAAAATAGTTTACACAGTTTTGTAAACAGCAGTTGCAACAGCTAACGTCCAAAAATTTTTTTCTCGAATCAATATCAATAAGAACAAATTAAGAAATAAATTAGATACACCAAAATTGTGTGGTATTTTAAGGACCAAAGATTTTTTCAAAAAATCTGATCGTAATTGTGCAAATTTTGAACAAACAAAAGACATGAATAGCAAGTTTAATAAAGTAATGTATAATGTAACCATAAAAAATGTATGAGTTTAATCTAAATACGTTATTACTCTAATTATAGGCTTTTAACTTCCAATTTGGCCTTTTCCAAATCGAATTCAGGAGACAAATTACGGCATTCGATATCAAACAAAATCCCATACAATATCTTTTGAATTGGTATGGAAATTTCGAATACCGTAATTTGTTCCCAGGTTTTAAAAAAAAAAGATGTTTTGAACTTTCCAAAACAAATTCTGTATTTTACAAATCAAACCCAGCATTTTGCAAACCCAGTTCGTCATTTTAAAAACCAAAATCAGTCCGTTTTAGATAAAATAGATTTTGATCTTCAAATGCCGAATTTGGTTTAAAAATAATGAATGTGTTTTAATTTAGACAATTCTGAATTTGGTTTAAAATACCTGAATTTTATTTGAAGTTAAAAACCTATATATACCTTATACGAGGGCGGATTGATATTGAAACTACCTAAGTAGGAAAAAACATTTTTTTTTTCAAAAACCATTTATTTCTCAACAGAGTCTCGTTTTAGCTCAATACACTTAGTAAGACGATATTCAAACTTTTTTATACCATCTGAATAATACGATTTTGGGAACTCCTCAACATACGCGTTAGTTTCGGAAATCACTTCTTCGTTTGAGATGAATCTTTTTCCTGCGAGCCATTTTTTCAAGTTTAGAAATAGGAAAAAGTCACCAGGAGCTAAATCTGGACTATAAGGTGGATGATCAACCAATTCGAAGTGTATTTCACGTAATTTTAGCATCGTATCTAATCCTGTGTGAACCGGTGCGTAGTCTTCAAGAAAGAGCACTTTTTTCTTCTTTAATTGTTGTGGTTTTTTCTTGATTGCATCAATCAATTGTTCCAATAATGCACGATAATACTTTCCTGTGATTGTGGATCCTTTTCCAACATAATCGATGAGCAATATTCCGTGTGCATCCCAAAATACAGTGGCCATAACCTTGCCAGCCGATTTCACTGTCTGCGCCTTCTTCAGAGCACTTGCACCAGCTTCCAGCCTCCAGTTTCGATTGATTTTTGGTTTCAGGTGTGTAGTGGTGGACCCACGTTTCATCAACAGTTATTAATCGACGCCAAAAATCAACAGGATTACGCTTTATCATGTCCAAACACCGCTGTGAAGTGGTCTGTCGAACTCGTTTTTGTTCGACAGTGAGCAAACAGGGCACCCATCTTGCCGATAGCTTTTTCATATGCAAGTGTTAATGCAATATGTTGAACACACGTTCATATGATATGTTTACCATTTCAACAATCTCACGTAACTTGACTCGGCGATCATTCATAACGATATCGAGGATTTTCTTGATATTTTCTTCAGTAACCATCTCTTTTGGCCTTCCTGTTGATGGTATTGTTGCAGTGCTTGTTCGGCCGCATTTAAATTCAGCAATCCAATATTTTACCATGTAATCTGATGGAGCAGACTCACCGTAATGTTTATCGAGCTTTTCTTTTGTCTCTTTCGCCATTTTCCCTTTTAAATAATAGTGTTTAATCACTGCACGAAGTTCACTTTTTTCCATTTTTCAAGAAACACCAAAAAAATTGCTTACTTGAAACGACTACAATAAATAAACTAATCGATGAATTTGGGTGAAATTTTAACAGCTGACGTTTGACAGATCGCAATTTCTAAAAAAAAATGTATTTGTGTTTGTGCTGCCTCCTAGCGCTAGGTAGCTTCAATATCAATCTGCCATCGTATGTTTATTTAATGCTATTTAATTTTAAAAGCTTTATTGTGTTAGCTTAACTAAAATAAATTTGAACTGAATTTGTTTTCTATAAAATCACCTTAAAAAAAGATTTTTAATGAAAAAAAAGATTTATTTTGTTCGCCTCGAAGATTTAAAAAAAGACATTGCAACAGTGGATGCAACACTTAATTGCAAACCAGAATAAGGAAATATTCTCTCGCCGCTCATTCATGTATGAGTATGTGTAAATGTAAATAAATAAAAAAATCCTTTTTTACAGCTGAATGTGAATTTCGTGTTTTGCAAAAAATTATTGCAAACTAAAACAACAAAACTGTTCACGATTAATGGAAAATGTTTGCAATTGCAAAAATATGCAATCTGAAATGCACAAGATTGTGAATAGGGGTAATATTTTTTTTTGATCAACATGAAATAGCAAATTATAAACTTTTACAGTTTCTGTTCGCTTCTTTTTCGTTACCGGATCTTTCCCTGCAATCTAAAACTCACCCAGATAATCAGCTTTTGCTTGCAAGGGAGCACTAGAGGCCCAACAACCGGTCGCTAAATCGGGATATAGTTTCTTAAACCAAGTAACCATGGTGGCGGAATATGAACCACCAGTTAAAATAACTTTAGAATTCTCCATGCCAGGTATGAGAGCCTTCATGGTTCGTATGAAATGGGCCAAATCAGCCAAGGCCTGTTGAACATCTAAATATTTCAAATTTTCATTTGTCATGTCTTCAACTGGCCTGCTTTTGCCATAAAAACGATGTTCAGTGTAAAACAAATATCCATTGTGCTCTTTAGCCATGTCATAAACATGACCCTCCATAATTGTAGTAGCTGAAATAGTCCATTCGCCACCGACAAATATAAATAAAGGTCCACCGGTCTTATACAATTCACCATTTGCCATATAACGCTAGAAAATAAAACATTTTATAAAATTACTTTAAGAACTTAAGGTTAACATATTATTTAATCACCAACCATTTGCCAGGTTCGGCTTTCACTCTCATTAAAATGATCTAATTTCTGTTCAATCCACTTAGTTTCTACCTCTGCTCTCCCTGCCAGCTGTGGTCCTTGTGGTTCCTTGTGTAAATCATTAAAGATTTTACTAAATATCTGTTCCTTTTCATTGCCTGCTACTACGAAAGTTGCGACAGCCAGCGCCGCTACAACACCTAAACACAATTTAGGCATTTCGACCGTCTTCATTGAAAACTTCTTGCTGACTAAAATAAAATGACTTTTAAGTCTTTATAACTATTATTTCATTTAATCACGATTAAGTTAATAAAATTAAAATTAGTTAATATCAGCAATTTATATGTTTCGTTTCAAGATTAAAATCTAATCAGGCAATCAATAGCGAACGACGAGATATGACTGGTATGGAAAAATAAACTAAAATAATTTTTATCAATTATCCAAAATATCGTCGGTGACAACTCTTAACATGTTTTTTTGTACTTTTCAGGAGACAAAAAAAAAAACGTTTTACTCCGTTACTAAACCGTGTTGGAAGTAAATAAAAAAACCAAAATTAGTAGGAAAAGTAGGGAAGAAAATTTTTAAAAAATATAAATGAAACGTACTAACAAGCAGAAGGACAAACACAGTCTTTTGGCATCAAAAACCCGATTCGAGAGTTGTCAACCTGTGACCGACGATATGTATATTCAATATATTTATATATTTCTTATTCTTAATAAGGATTTTCGCGTAAATAAGTAAATAAGATAAGGAGTATTTTTTAAATTTGTTTAAAGTTGTTCATAATACTTTTGTAATTTGCGGCTACTACGTCGCCGTTCCCTGGCATCTGGCTAATAGAACGTCAAGCAGGCGTATATTTTTGGGTACATTTCTAATTTTTCCTGTAATAAACTCTCGTTTTAATAAAATACCTTTCATATTATTTTAATATTTATTTTATTATTGTTTTATTATATTTTATTTTAATTCTGTATATTTTATGTGTATTCGTCTTCTCTAAATTCAGTTCATGAGTGACGTGTCTTCTTAAATTATTATGATCTATAGCTAAATTGTGCAAGTACTATAGCGGTATATACATTCCAATTGAGATCAGTATTTACAAGAAATGCAAACACTATTTACTGTCCTAACTTACATTTCCAAAAAAACTCAAGAAAAATCTGTTTGAGAGTTCTCTGCAGATACCTTCACAACATCGAAATAATATTGTATGTAAGTGGTTTTTAATCCAAAGTAATTATTATTTTTGGCTAAAGTTCGTAACATTTTTAGTCAGAAAGACATGAGACAATATTGCAAAGGAACAACGAAAAATTTAACATAAATTAATTTCAATTTACACGACAGAACAGAAACAATGTTATTAAAATCAAAAATTAGAAAGAAAAATGGTATATGAGATAAAACCCACGTGTAACAATGGGTTAATTTAACGTTAATTAGGGTTGGTAAAATTTGAATATTGATAGTGGTAAAGCAGTGTTTACTGTAAAAACAACTAATAATACAAATAACTCTCGTATGCTTTTTCTAGACATTATTTGTATAAATACAAATTGGAAATCACATTCAACCGAGCCACCTTAATAGTGGCGGATACATTAAAAACACACATGAACACTGATGATGGGAGTGTAGCGGCTCAACGTTGTTTCTGTTCTGACATGTAAGTTGGAATTAATTGATGTTAAAATTTTCCCTGGTTCCCTTGGAATTCTGTCTGATGTCCAATTCTTTCTGACTAAAAAAATGTTACGAACTTTCGACAAAATAATAATCACTTTGGATTAACAACCGCCAACAATCAATTTGTTCGAAAAATAATCACATTAAATTTTGTATGTCCTTATGAAATTTTTTATGGCAAAAGCACCATATGTTCTACCAGGACAACATAATTTTTTCAAAATATTAAAAATACAACGAAATAAATTTTATTTATTGTTTTATATATTTCGTACCCTTTAATTATGCTTAGAAAAACTTATTGTCAAATTCTTTCCAATTAATATTTCCTTAGTAATTGTTTTCAATGGAATCAACATTTGTTTTTACTGATTTCATTTTTCTAATAATTAGCTATTATATAAATAGACAAAGAAAAATTTTAGATCCCTTTTTCTAATTTGTTTGCTAACCGATTTTCTTCATTCTTTTACTAAATGGTAAACATTATTGTGCTTTAGCGATCAGACTATATATTATTTAAATCAGTTCAGTATTAAAGGAATAAAAGGATCATAAAGTTGACACTACTACAACTGCTAAAGATATACACGTACAACGCATTCACTTATGTCAGTATTGCTTCAAGTAAAAACATAAGCAAAGCAGTGAGAGTACATACATACACATATGTATATGAGTAATAAGATCCTTTTATTAATATTCGTGTTTATATGCAATATTATTTTGTTTGTTGTCTTTTCCATTGGAAAGGAAATGAGAAATTAGGTAGTTTTCTCTCTTTAAATGATTGTAACTAAAATAAGTATATGTTTAAACTGGCGGTCGAATTTCGATCACTATGCGAACTCTAGTATAATTATATATCAACACTTCGAAATAATTGAATTCATTAAATAATTTTTTTATCCTTTTGATTAAACAGTAGCACAGACAAACTTATTGTTCAATCTTTTCCAATTAAATGTGTGCTTGGTAAAATTCTCTTTTAATTTGAATTCATTTTACTGTTATTTTAAGTAATATTATTTTTTTTGTATATCTACTTGTATGTGCAAATTGTGCCGTTTGTTCCAGTGTGTCACACTCTCTTGACAAATATTTTAGAATAAAATACTTGCAACATTTTTTAATTTATTCAATTAACATTTTAATTACTTTAATTAATTTTTTTCTCAGTTCAATTAGTTTTTTTTTTTGATAATGCAGTTAATTTTTCAATTAATTCAATTAAGTTTTTAATTATTTCAATTAATTTTTTTAATTTGTGCAATAAATGTTTTCAATCAAATCAATTAATTTTTTAATGGGTTTGATATTTTAAATCGGAGCAGATAACGTTGAGTTTTTTCAAACTAATTCTGTGTTTTTTTTTTAATTTAACTGTGTGTTTTGATCAGGCTCTATCTCAAAGAAGTTGAGTTTTTCCTCTACAGCAAAAATTTTACCTAAAAAATGTTCAATAAAAAATTTTATCAAAAATGTATCATTTGTTTCAATCATTTTCGTAACTAAATCCTTTGCTAATGTGATCAAAAATAATTTTGCTTACAAGACATAAGCCACAGTCAGAAGCTCTTATATATATTTTTCCCCCATTTATTTTACTGTTCATATTCGAGGTTTCCGAAAGTCTTAAATAAGTTTTGATTCCGCTACTAAAATGTGAAAAACATACTCTTGTGTTTTTCATTGTAATAAAATAGTTTTTTTTAATGAACTCTTTTGATTTAATTTCGAAATAAATAGGTTTCCTCTACTCCTGCAGCCACTCTTTCACTAATGCTTTGAGTTTAATTTTGGAAGCCTTCAGCTCTTCGTTATCCTTGACACTAATAGAACCAAAATCTTTGCAATGTGCTCGCACTGAAAGAAATCACAAATTAATTTCATTGCATTTTATTACGGCATAATTAGAAGTTACTTGGTATTATTGTTGCCTTGTCCTCCTCTTGTATGCCCATAGCACGCCATGGATCCAATTGACCGTGAGTCATGTAGACATTTGCAACTTCTGGCCTCAAGCCTCCGAAAAACTCATTCGTTTTATTTACTTGGCTTTCTATATACTCTGGCGTAAATTCTTCACCATACGCATCCTGGCACAGGTTGGTAAATAGCTTAACGGGAAACTTGGTGCCAAATGGTTGTTGCAGAGAACCAGATGTTTGATACCAACCATATTCGTTGCAGGTCTGATAAAACCATTGGCGCACTAAAAAATGAGAGTTTTAAAGATATTTTAAAGCAATTTTTTTGGACGTAGAAGCTTTTTGATGACTTTTAAAGCTTTTTTAAAGCTTCAAATAGTTTTTCATAAGCTATACGGCTATTTTATTGAAATAGGAAAACTTGCAATCTTTGTAAAGTTTCTTATAACTGAAAGTATTTGTAATCCTTAAAATGGTAAACATTTATAAACTAATTTTAAATATTCATAAGCACATACATACAAATGTGCATATATATATATATATCGTCATATGATTTACAAAAACCCCTAAGTTACAAAAAATTCAAAATCGACTTCTTAATTGATTACGATGAACCATATCAAAATACATACATGTCTCTGGAAAGTTTTACATATAAAATTCTACTGATTCCTTAATAAAAAAATAAAATTAAACTAAAAATTTTTAAAAATGTTGGTTAACTTTTCACATTAGAGAGTTTTGCTTGTCCTGTAAAATTTTTTCAATGTAACTTAGGGCTTTTATGAATTCATATGACGATATGTATGTGTAAATTTTAAAAGCGTATCTGGTTAAAAGCTTTTTACTCCTTATGGGTATTGTTCAAATCATTAATGGCTTTTTTAAACTTTAGAATATATTATTGAATTAAATAATTTAACGAACCGAAATTTTGATTTATGAATATTTTTAAGGTTTTCAGGCTTTTAAATGGTTTTTAATTAACATAATTTGTCACTTAAGTTCTATCTGCAAGCCTTATAACCGTTTTCTATAATTGCTTTAAGCTAAAGCTTTCAAAGTTTTTCGAAGCTTTTGCTCTTTAAGGCTGTAAAAGCTTAAAAAACTTGAATTACTTAATTCCTATTCCATTCAAAACATTCTAAGTTTATGAAAGCTTTAAAAGCTTCAAAAAGCTCTAAAAGTTTTAAACAGTCTTAAAAGCATAACAAGTTTAAAATTTTTTAAAAACCCGTAAAAGGCTGAAATTAAAATAATTTTTTAATAATAATTTTAACTTTTCCCAGCTTTTTCAAAGCTTCTTCTTCTTACTCATTCCATTCCCGAATTTCGTATCTTTAATATCTTCTACTGCCGCTTTGTAGCTAACATCTGAACAATTCTTATTGTCAAAATAATTCAGCATAAAGTTGGTAAAACCATTAAAATCATCGGGCCCCTCCAGGATTTTCTTGCAGGCATTTTGTATGGTGTTGTTTCTATAAATAAGAGTGATTAAATTTTAGAACTGTTTACTTGCTGGTCTTTTTATTTACTCACTGATGATTTTGTACAATCCCCGCAAATATATCGGATATGGTGGAAAATAAAACCCAAACATCCAACTCGTTGTTGTCATCAAATGTATCACAGATATTTAAGGAACTTCTAAGTTCAGCAGTTCTATTTTCATTTAACATTTTCTCAAGCTCTTGTATGCCATTCATAATGCGTTCGTAACAAGTGTCGCCGCCCAATAAACGTATAGATTGACCGGTGATTTCTTTGTATTCTGAAATTTTTGTTCTAAGTTTGTAAAATTACAACAACAGAGCTTGTAACTAATATTTACCGACGAAATCGACCTTGGCAAATAAAGGAGCCGAAGAGGCCCAACAGCCTGTGGCTAAATCGGGATATAATTTCTTAAACCATGTCACCATAGTGGCCGAATATGAGCCACCACTTAAAATAACTTTGGAATTTTCCATGTGCGGTATGGTGGACTTCATGGTGCGTATAAAATGGGCCAGATCGGCTAAGGCTTGGCGTACATGTAAATATTTCATATTCTCATTGGAAAGGTCTCTAAAATGGAATTTTTAATAAAATTTTGGTTTCCAATTTGCAAGAAGTGTGGAAAAAAACAAACTTTACTGGCCGGCTTTTGCCATAATAACGATGTTCAGTGTAAAATAAATATCCTTTATTTTCCTTAGCCATATCACGCATGTGACCAGTGGTTATAGAACCCGCTGATATAGTCCATTCTCCGCCAACATGAATGAATAAGGGACCGCCCTCCTCATAAAATTCATCATTGGCCATATAACGCTGAAAAAGATGTAAATATTTATGATTTATTATTTTTTAGATTTAATATCAATAAAACATATTTTTATGAAATTTTTACCATTTGCCAGGTTCTGTTTTCCTTGTCATCGAAATGATCCAATTTTTGTTCTATCCATTTTGTTGCAACATTAGCTCTGGTGGAACCTTGCGGACCTGGATCCTTGTGCAAGTTTCTGAACGCTCTAGAGAAAACATTCTCTGTTTGTGCGCAATATATTGATTCACTAAGTACAATTAATGAACTCAGTATTTTAATTGCCAATTTTGACATTTTCAAGAACAAAAAAAAAAACAAAAAAACTTTTCAAAATATTCTCTAAAGCGTTTATGTACTATTTGCACTCTAAACTTGTTCAAAACTAAATGCGTAATAGAAAGAAAATTGCTTAAGCTTTATATATAATAAATTGCAGTAACTAAAGAAAAGTCTTTATCTATTTAGTTTTATAGTAAGCAAAAGGAGGTAGCGAAAAATGTCTAAAAGGGGGCACTGAAGATGAGGAAAACTCAATAACTCTTTGGAAAAACGTAGAAAAGCTTTAAAGCTTATTGTGATTGTGGTTTTTGTTGCGAAAAATGGAGGTGTGTAAATAATTTAATTGTGATTGGCGAAAATGTTCATATGTTTTTTTTTTTTGGTGTTTTTGCCAACCCCGGTAGCAATTTTTCATGAGCTCTCGTCGTTTGCCAGGAAAATGGGAACCACTGACAATTTGGGTGATTGTTTTGGGCTGATTTTTATTCCTTATTTTTCCTTTTACTTTTCAAAGCCTTTCACATGGTATAATTTCGTAGTGCTCGCAAAATGGGCTTCTGAGTCAGAAATGACCTTCTGATTTGACTAGAATATTTTTGTGTTTAGCTATTTCTTGTATAGACTCGCTACTGTCTACTTTTCTTATCATTTAATTGTATTGCCAGAGAAACTAAATGTCTGTAAGGACATTGTGGACAAAGCCCGTAAATAGTGCGATTTTAGGGAGAAAAATAGCTTCTATAATTTTTTCCTACTACGACTCTGTTTCTTGAATACTCCCTGCAGTTATTTGGCCTAAACCCCAATAGATATGCGAGTACTTTAAACGAAAACTATAACTACTTAAACTTGGTGTAAATATTATCTCTGTCTCACCTAATTAATTTGCTATGAAGTTTTTTTTTCTTTAATTTATTTAACTTGAGTTGAAAATTACTTGGACATTTTGTTATTTCAACAACTAAATATTTTCAAAAGTAATTTTTGGCTACAAATATTTTCTTGGAAAATTTATGATAATTTACTCCGAAAATGGAAAAGTTGGTAATAATACTTCTGCACCGTTTGGTGTAACAATCTCATGACCATGATCAGGGCGAGTTTCTTATGCTTTTTGTATGAAAAATATACGTTTGCATATTTTCAAAATTTTTCCAAAATTTTTAATTAAAGCAGCTTGTAATTTTTCGCAATCATCTAAACGAGAGCGAATAACTTTAGGTCATTTGCAAACAAAAGACATTTAGAAAATTCAAGGGTTAGTGGTAAATCGTTAATAAAAATTATAAAAAGTAAAGGCCCGATATGAGTTCCCAGAGTATACATTAATTAAGCGTGAAGAGCAAGCGTTACCAATTATTTGTATTAACTTACATTTTTTCGCTTTCTTTTCTTTTCTTTTCATTTTGTAAATGAGGATTTCGCGTTGAAACGAACGAACAAAAAGACTAATCCTAAACCGGATATACGCTGCACATTTACTTATTTAGTATCCTCCCTCCCCTCTTAAATTTCTTTCGTGAGTTTTCTCTTCACAAAAAAAAAACAACAGCATCACAACAGTTTTCATAATTTTTTAATTGAAACAAACCCCCCCTTCAATATTAATTGAAAATTCCGAAGTACTGGCAGGCAGCACATTCAATTGTTGTAAACATTTTGACGCCTTCTTAAATTGCCCTCTTATTCCAGATTATCATGTCTAAACACTTTAAAATTATTATTTTGATTGTTCTTGTTGTTTTAAAATCTTTTATTTCGAAAATTTCATGACGGCAAGTGTTCAATCACGTACGAGTGAGTGTCTTTGAAATTAAAATTCAGTATTGTGGTGCATCAATATTATTTGAAAAGGAAAAAGGTAAAAAGAAAAGGGTTGTTTTTATTTAAAAATTTCTTTTGGAAAGGAAATACTTGATGCCGGTTCCTTTCAAAAAGAAATTGTGCAGTTTTTTTTTCCTTAAGACTAGAACAATACTTTATTTCCAATTTTCGGATATAAAAAAAAGGTTTTTGGAAATTAGCTTGATTAGAATACGATTATTAAGAGTATAGAATTTCTAGTATTTACATTTTTTTTAATGATATTCCTGGATTTGAACACGTGTTTGGATTTTTAAGTTTGTCTATCTTAAAAATAATTCATATCCGGTTTCATATTTCAGCCATTTGATTAGTTTAATGGAAATCTTTTAAAATTTCGGAAGTGTTTATTTAATCCTTTCAAGTGATTAGTATTTCATGACATTAGTTAACTCGGGTACTTTTTTTGTGAAATTTTGAGCGCAATTTATAGTTTTTGTTAAAGTTTGTGCTTTTTGTTGAAATTTCGAGATCTTAATGAAACTTCGTCATCTTTGTAAAATTTCAATTTTAGTTGTAGTTGTCGATCCTTTAGTGATATTTAGATTTTTTTTTTGGTAAATTGATATAATTAATTGGCGAGAGCGAGTTTTTGAAATACCACTTATGTTCACATTTTAAAGGCATTTGCTTCCAGCTGCGCACAAGCACAATTTTATTAAAATCGGGTCAGTATTTTGTGAGCAATAAGCATTTAAAGATGCTACTGTTACATGCAGAGAAATTAGAACTACATTGAGACGGAGCCATTTCCCTACTTTTAATAAAAAATGGAATCGTGAGTAACCTTCCACTCATGCTCATGCGCGCTCACGATAAAAAAATGTACTCATGCACGCAGTCATATTTTTTGCTCACGTTCATGCACGCTCACGTGAGTAAAAAAAAAGTTACTCATAACCATGAAAACACACGCACGGTCTGATACTCTTACCTCGCGTTCATGCACGTTTACGTGAGCGTAAAAAAAGTTACTCATAATCACGAAAACTCACTCTCAAGAAAAAAATAAAATAATTTAAAAAAGTTTTAAAATTAAATAAAAAAAATACAATAAACCAAAACAAAATCACGAAACAATCACGCTAAAAATATACTCATGCGCGCTCACTCATGGTAAATTTTTTATACTCACGTTCATGCACACTCACGTGATTGAAACAAAAAACGAATCACGTGATCGCGAGATTACGCATACTTACCACGTAAGCGGTGCTCATCTCTACTTTGGATTTGTAGAATTGTGGAAAAGGCGCAGCAACCAAAAAATATAAAAATATTAATTTCAAGTTGTTTATTTTAAATGTTTTTGTTTTTATATTTTGTCGTATGTACGAAAGTGCTTAAAGTTTTGTGAATTACACTGTACAACACGAATAAATACAGGACCTTGACAATGGAATCTGTTTGAAGCGACCATCGAGACGATCGTAAGATCGTTTTGCGAAAAGCGAGATTGATATATTTTTCTTTTAACTTGCAGACTTTCCAATTTTTTACATTTTCTTTCGATTTTCCTTATCGTTACAGGTTATTTTCTATGATTCGGATTGGAATCCCACCGTCGATCAACAGGCGATGGATCGTGCACATCGTTTAGGACAAACCAAGCAAGTCACTGTGTACCGCTTGATCTGCAAAGGGACCATAGAGGAACGTATTTTGCAACGAGCCCGAGAAAAAAGTGAGGTAAGTAAAAATACTTTAAAGAAAATAAAAAAAATATTGAATACAAGAATACAATTATGTTTATCTTTTGTAAATATAATTGTGGTTTTATGTTAATGGTGATGATGATCATGATCGTTGTCGTTTATGCAAACTACAGTGAGCCAAAAAGGCAAGTAAGTTTTGGATAACGACTCGAAGTGTAAACTTAACACAATAAAAACAGAACTTAAAAAATTAGAAAAACTTGGAAAGTTATATCAGCTGACTGAATCGATAAAGTTTATGTCAGCAAAGTTTGATGAAATTAAAAACTGAAGTACAAACACTGAAAACTTCAATGAAAATATTAAACGATTATCGAATTAAAAATGATTGTGTTATAAGCAATTTAAAAGTCGATGATAAAGTTAATGCTATGGATGCTTATGTAAATTTGTCTAAAGATGTGGGTGTTGTTTTCGAACCAAATGCTTTTGATGCTGCCTATTTTCTTAAAGCGAAAAAACAATCCGAGAATGGTAAAAAGAATGTGGTAGTGAAATTTTCTTCTAAGATGCATAAGGATCAATTAATGTCATCGAAATCTTAATTAAAAGAAAATGAGGAAACAAGAGATGTGTATGTCCATGATTTTCACAGCAAATACACATTAAACATGTTATACTATGCAAAATCGTTAAAGCAGATTGGTTTTGAACATATTTATGCCTGGAATGGTAGTTTCTTTCAAAAAAAAAAAATGATGTAGCAAAACAACAGCTAATCAGATGTGAAGACGGTGTTGATCAAATAGTGTTAAAGCAACAACTAATAAGCATTTTAAAAGGAGATCTTTGGATAACAACAGCGAAGTTGATGGTGCAAATGTGAGTGATGACGATGATGGCGATAATGGTGCTGCTTATGTTTACTAAAGCTTCTGACCTAGTAGATCATCAGATACTGCTACAAAAGCTGAAATATTATGGTATTCAAGGTCGTGAACTCCTGTTCTTTGAAAGTTACTTTACGAACAGAAAACAATATGTAAATATAAAAAATGCAGAAAGTTTTATTAGTTCTGTTGAATATGGTGTGCCGCAGGAAAGTGGACTAGGACCGTTACTATTCTCAATTTATTTAAATGATATTAAGAACGTAGACTTAAATGGGCAGCTATATATGTTTGATGATGATGTATGTGTAATGTTTCCATATAAACATGAATTTGTACTAAAAACCAAAATCGAAAGGGATGCTGCACTTTTTTTTGGAATTTGCGAGAAAAAATCGATTGCTGCTAAATCTTGGTAAAAACAATCTTATTCGATTTAGACCACACTCTTTGAGTATAAATAATAATTTTAATGTATATGCCGATGGAAAAATTGTGTATGAAACCCATTCAATAAAGTATTTAGAAATTATTCTTCAAAGCAACTTCTCATGGGATCTGCAAATCAGTGATGTGAAAAGGATTGGAATTTTATATAAATTGAAGAACAAATTGGAAAACAAATCAAAACTGATGATATATCATTACTTGATTTCATTTCATTTGAATTACTTGGCGATTATATATGCTTACAATAAAAATAATATTTTATTAAAGTCTCTTCAACGTATGCAAAACAAAAATTTTATATAATTTAACATTGTTGTATTCAACTATTTCATTATATAAAGAAATATTACCAATTTATGGGTTGCATGAATATCGAGTTTTAATGTTTAAATGTATTAATAATATTGATTACAAAACTACACCATTCACATAAAATCAAATAAATTTCAATACACGGAATAAAACAAATTTTAGAATTCTTAGATGCAGGTTAGAAACAACCAAACAGAGAATTGATTATATTGGAGGAATTAAATTTAATAATTTGCCTTTAGCTTTAAAATTAATTGATCGAATTTCCATTTTTAAGTCTCCTTGTAAAGAATAGTTATACAATACAATTGAAATGCTTTTAATATAATATTTTTATGAATATATTTTTGCAATGTATTCTATAAGTCAATTCGAACCCAATTTGAAAAACACTCCACTCAAATTGCAAAAATTTCTGCAATAAATTAATTGGTTTAAAGTTTAATGTTTAGAACAACAAAAAAAACCGCCAAACAGTGAAAAGTAAAGAGAAGTGCTTTGATGATGCAGATGTTATGTATGATCTCATAGAAATGGTATGTTGTTTCACCTCTACCAAGGGGACGCCCAAGATCTAATGAAAGAGTAAGAAGGCAATGGAGATGGTGATGATGAACCAGACAACGAAGATTTTTCATTAGGTGCAGAAGTAGGGCAATCTTTGGATGAAGATCAACTCAATAACCCAGCTCCAGGTCCTTCATGTATGCTAAGAAACACAGAGGTCCCATGAAACGTGTACCAACACAAGATATTTGGACTGATATGGGAAAAAATCGGGACACAATTTATTAAGAATCAACTCCATTTGAAATTACACTTGTAATTGATTTTTGTAAAATTGTACAATCGACACTTCTGCGCATCTTAAATTTATGTTTTCTTTACTCTGCGTGTAAAATTAAGTTAGAGTAGTGACAGATAAAGGTTTTCTGTCGTCAACATCATTTGGACAGCAAAAGGAAACCACAATGTTGCTGCTGTTACACAAAAACAATTTAACAACTGAAATGAAAATAAAAACGACAACCAGATCATTCATTGTCACACTTGAAACAATGTTACACTTGTTTGTGCTGCAAAAAAAGGGGGGCCCGCATATTAGGCACGTGCTTTGAAGAGGGTCACACAATTTGAATTGAGGAATTAAGAAAAATGAAACAAACAGCTCCGGGATTACAGATAGTAGTTAAATTGAATTAAAAAATTATAATATATTCGTAATGGCTTGAAGCAGATAGTTTTCATTTTTAAGTAAGGAAAAAAATAAATAAAAAGGCTGAGCCGAATTTTATACACCCTGCTGCCAAGTGAAAAATTTGTGCTAAAAATACTTCCAAGGCTACTGAAGAAATTATTGATTTTATCCCAACAAATCTCATTGGTGGTAATCACAGTGGCCCTGTTTTGAAAGAAATTTGGATTTTTTTTTTCAAAGATTTTTTCGAACTAATGTTTATAAGTAATTAGTCGAACTTTTATTAATATTTTTATATATTGAAACGATTGATTTTGGCTCAAGTTCAAACCCGAATTTACCCATTTATTTATTCTAATTTTTTTATTCTTTAATTTTTATTAGAAAATTTTTTGGATAAATTCATTATTATTTTTTATTAAGAGAGTACTATATATAGAACAATTTTTTATTATTCATCATACTAGCAGAACGGATCAGTACTGATTTCGAGGTCGCTACACCATCTCATCAGCGTTCTTTGTTCAATTTTACCACTTTTGACGGTGGATACTAGTGATCAGGAATATCAACTATTTAACCGTATTATTTAACAAATTAGGATACGAAAAGTACAAACTTATTCATTTTCACATGTCAAATCAATTTCGGTTAGTACGAAATCCCATCTATGATGAATAACTACTCTATATATTTCAGTCTCTCTTGCTTATTCAGCGCCATTGGCTGCAGAGAAATAAGCGGTACTTAATCATGTTGTTAGGTTTATGTCATTTGTAGTTGAATTTCTTTTTTAGTATTCAACCAACTATGACCAAGTAAACATGTAGATTTTGACGCGTGCCATCGTTATTTATAATTAATGTTTATAAGTAATTAGTCGAACTTTTATTAATATTTTTATATATTGAAACGATTGATTTTGGCTCAAGTTCAAACCCGAATTTACCCATTTATTTATTCTAATTTTTTTATTCTTTAATTTTTATTAGAAAATTTTTTGGATAAATTCATTATTATTTTTTATTAAGAGAGTACTATATATAGAACAATTTTTTATTATTCATCATACTAGCAGAACGGATCAGTACTGATTTCGAGGTCGCTACACCATCTCATCAGCGTTCTTTGTTCAATTTTACCACTTTTGACGGTGGATACTAGTGATCAGGAATATCAACTATTTAACCGTATTATTTAACAAATTAGGATACGAAAAGTACAAACTTATTCATTTTCACATGTCAAACCAAATTGTTCTATATATAGTACTCTCTTAATAAAAAATAATAATGAATTTATCCAAAAAATTTTCTAATAAAAATTAAAGAATAAAAAAATTAGAATAAATAAATGGGTAAATTCGGGTTTGAACTTGAGCCAAAATCAATCGTTTCAATATATAAAAATATTAATAAAAGTTCGACTAATTACTTATAAACATTAATTATAAATAACGATGGCACGCGTCAAAATCTACATGTTTACTTGGTCATAGTTGGTTGAATACTAAAAAAGAAATTCAACTACAAATGACATAAACCTAACAACATGATTAAGTACCGCTTATTTCTCTGCAGCCAATGGCGCTGAATAAGCAAGAGAGACTGAAATATATAGAGTAGTTATTCATCATAGATGGGATTTCGTACTAACCGAAATTGATTTGACATGTGAAAATGAATAAGTTTGTACTTTTCGTATCCTAATTTGTTAAATAATACGGTTAAATAGTTGATATTCCTGATCACTAGTATCCACCGTCAAAAGTGGTAAAATTGAACAAAGAACGCTGATGAGATGGTGTAGCGACCTCGAAATCAGTACTGATCCGTTCTGCTAGTATGATGAATAATAAAAAATTGTTCTATATATAGTACTCTCTTAATAAAAAATAATAATGAATTTATCCAAAAAATTTTCTAATAAAAATTAAAGAATAAAAAAATTAGAATAAATAAATGGGTAAATTCGGGTTTGAACTTGAGCCAAAATCAATCGTTTCAATATATAAAAATATTAATAAAAGTTCGACTAATTACTTATAAACATTAATTATAAATAACGATGGCACGCGTCAAAATCTACATGTTTACTTGGTCATAGTTGGTTGAATACTAAAAAAGAAATTCAACTACAAATGACATAAACCTAACAACATGATTAAGTACCGCTTATTTCTCTGCAGCCAATGGCGCTGAATAAGCAAGAGAGACTGAAATATATAGAGTAGTTATTCATCATAGATGGGATTTCGTACTAACCGAAATTGATTTGACATGTGAAAATGAATAAGTTTGTACTTTTCGTATCCTAATTTGTTAAATAATACGGTTAAATAGTTGATATTCCTGATCACTAGTATCCACCGTCAAAAGTGGTAAAATTGAACAAAGAACGCTGATGAGATGGTGTAGCGACCTCGAAATCAGTACTGATCCGTTCTGCTAGTATGATGAATAATAAAAAATTGTTCTATATATAGTACTCTCTTAATAAAAAATAATAATGAATTTATCCAAAAAATTTTCTAATAAAAATTAAAGAATAAAAAAATTAGAATAAATAAATGGGTAAATTCGGGTTTGAACTTGAGCCAAAATCAATCGTTTCAATATATAAAAAGATTTTTTCGAACTTTTTCTGATTTTTAATCCTTTTCCCAATATACCTTCCCTTACTCAAAGCCTTCCTTGTTCACTGACTTCAAAAACCAGAAAAAAATATTCGGCAGTTGAATGTCACACCTTCTCATCAGAGGATGGACAATAACTAATTTAACCCTCAATGGGCAATCTTGATTTAGGCTGGTTTTTGCTGTTTGTGTTAAGTTTTGGGCCTTGGTGTGTTCGGACATTTTTGCTAAAATTTTATGGCCAACATTTTTGTAGAACATTTCCACCCCGCCCAACTCCTTTTTAAAGGTTTTTTTCCGATTTCTTGCAATATAGTCAAAAATTACCGTTAGGTGGGGGAGTTGCAGGGTTAATATGTTCCACAAAAATATTTGACTTAATATTTTCTACAAAGTTGCTGAATATACTCTACACCTCAGATATAAAAAAACACATGATTTTATATACCGATATGTTGCACGAACAGCCCGAAGGTGGAAAACTTTAATCCGCACAAATCTAAAATAAAATTCCGATGTGATCTTTCAAAACTCTGATACACGTATATTTTTTTGGTCTCTACCAGAATTCACTGTCAGAACCCCGTAACTTTTAAGCTAAGTTTAGACGATATGTTGAATCAGCATATGTATGCTAACACTCATATGCTTGAAAATAATAACAAATGCCTCTATCAGCATATTCAATATGTTTGGCGTCTACATGATATGTATGTTGAAAGTAGCAAATTTTTTTATGTCAGCATGTGTAAGCAAATGAAATGTGGGTGCTGTTGGCTGAAGTAGTTAGCGCGTTGACTGCAAAGCAAATAATGTCTAAGAACGTGGGTTCGTGCCCAGCTTCAGACAAGTCATAACATCCAGCATTTTTCAGATGTCCATTAGTATGTCATTGTATTTGTTGTTGTCGGAGTGTTTAAGTGATGAAGGCATAGCACACTGGTCACTGAACAGTTCTGGCAGCAATTGATACTGGTGTATGCTAGCGGACATCACAGCGCCTTCATTTGTCGGTATTGTAGCAAAATCGCCGGCGAAGTAAAATAATTAATAAAATGGCTACAACAGCTTAAAACACATTTAATGCGCCTACTTGACATCAGAGGCGCTGCAACACTGATCTAAAAAACTAACACAACGCGCAATATCAGAGTTGTATAAATTAAGCTTTCTCACTTTCACCATCTGTCCTCTCTCACTATCCCTTTCCCAAAGAAGGACACACCTACGGGTTGGTAGGCATACTAATTGCCTGAGTGTTACTTCTATTTAAAAAAAAAAAAAAAAAAAAAAAAACAAGAAATAGCATACGGTTGTTGTGTTTATACGATATGCTGATTTTATGTGGTGCTACATATGCTGAGTCGTATAAACATTTGTTTGTGAAATTAGTGAGTTTGACAACAATTTTTAATTATTATTAAATTTATGTACTTATACGTATAATTTTTGCAATAAAATTTGTTAATATCAATAAATATAAACATAAATGATGTCGTCGGAGGAAATATCACTAGCTATTGCAAAACTGACCAAGTACAAAATCGAAATAAATTAAAATATAAACACATTCACGACAGCAGGCTACACGGGTACATGGCTACAAATTTGCAACTTTTTGCGAAATTTCGCGTTTTTTGCAATGTGGGTTATTTTTTCTATTTTTTATAGTTTCATCGGCTTTAATTGATATTAAACATTTTAATATTCCCAATGATTGGGCTTTGGCATGAAGCGCATATGTATACGAATTTGGCATATGCTGAAAAGCTTACATACGCATTTCAACAAATAACATATCTTTCAGCATACGCAGGAAATTTGTTAAGCTCTAATAATATGCTGTTTACACAATATGCTGGAATTACCAACATACGTTTGTTGGTATTGTTAACAAAGTGTTAGCAAATGCTGTTAAACGAACGTCTGTTGAAAAAATTTTGTGTTTACACGATGTGCAAGCACTTTTAACAAATTTTTCAGCATAAATATGCTGATTCAACATATTGTCTAAACTTAGCTTTAGAAAAAGTTCGGAATTGTTTTACAGTGTCACGTTAGCCAACAGTAAAAGCACTATCGAGTGGTACCATACGTCCAAAATAAAATTATTGAGTACTAGAAAGTAGCAGAGCCCGGCAACTCGATTTAATGAATGGCACGAATTAGCTAAATCGCTCTTGTTACTTACTACTCAAGCACCGCAAGTACTCCAAGCAAGGATTTTTTGAAAAGTCTTACAAAAGGTCGTTTTAAAAAAAGTGAAGTCGGATAAAAAAAGGTGTTTGAGAAAATAAAAGACGCACATCTTTTTTTTTAAACTTTTTCTTATCAATAAAAAAGAATAACCAAATAAAAAAACAATTGAAGCAAAACAAAAAGCTTATTACAAAATCCATTTTTATCATATTTCATAACAGATATCAGTTAATGCAACTGATATATATTATTCTATACATGTTTTCATATACATTTACTGAACAAATTTAGTTAAGTTTACTAAACTTGGTTGTCGTATGCTGCCAAAGCGAAGGGAGTATGACTTCTGTTAAAAACCAAGCCAAGAGAAAAATTATTATTTTGGTTCATTAAAAGGTGTTTACAAACAATGCAAAAAGGGCGCTTTGACTCCATGTCTTGCTTAAGCTATTTACACTTCAGTTGCCAGTCTCTCGAACAGTATTGCGAAATATTACCTTGCTTGGAAGGACCTGCAGCGTTGTTAACGTTATTCCTCTCAAACTCCGTGGTCTCTTCTGCCTCTGAACACATATTTCTAGCTTCATTTTATTTTTCGTTTTCAGACTTTCTCTTCATTTTAACAAGAAATCTTATTTTAAAGGATGTTCATGTTTTACTACAAATTTTGTAAAATAAGCACTTAAAAATAGTGCTGGCAAAGTATTGAGTAGTGGGTACCGAGTATCGAGTATTTCCTTTTTTTTTGTTTACTCAATACTCAAAAGTAATTACTCGATACTCTCAGAGTTGAATTTTTAAGCAAGTTGCGTGGCTTAAATAGTGGATAAAAATACATCACTGTATAAAAAGACAACTACTCGTAGGTGTAAGATTCTTTAATCAAGCCAAAAATAAATAATTTTTTTGAGAACAATTAAATTATTTCTTAAGCTGTTGTTAACGTCAAATTAAAAGTTAGCTTTACATTTATGTTTTATTTAATAATAAAAGACATACAAAACCAATAATAGTTGAAGATCTATTTTAAATTTTTGAAGAAACTACTTTAATTTGCAGATAAAAACTATGCATTACAAATTCAAAAAATCCGTTAAAAGTATCGAGTAGTATTGAGTACCCAAATGAAAAGTATTGAATATTATTGAGTAATGAAAAGTAGTAGAATTTGCCAGCACTACTTCAAAACTCACAATTTCTTATTTTAAAAAGTTTTTTTGCTAAAACTGTTCATTGAAACATTTACCGAAAATTTGTGAACAATTTCTTGAATATATTGTGTACATGACAAAGTTGCAAAAAAGTAATAAAAGTGTTCCCAAATGAACAGTAATCTGAAATTTTTTGACGACTTTTTTTGAAATAAGTTTACTGCAAATTAAATGTTTTTTGTGAGAAACAAAAAAAAAACGCAACGCTAATAAAAATGTAGCAAAAGTCGCTAGTAAAAAAAAGTCTTACAAAAAGTCGCCTAAAAAAGAGTAAAATTGCGACTTTAGTCTGGTGAACGGTAACCCTGACTCCAAGGATCCGCATCATTGTGCAACTCTTTTTAATTAAATTTTTCTTAAGTCAAATTCTCAAATTCCTTTTTTTAGCAAAGAAATCTTCTGGTTTCTTCTTTGGAAGTTGTTATGAAAATCTCATTCATTGAAGAGCTGAATTCATGCATTCGTCGTTCGTTCGTTCGCTCGTTCGTTCATTCATTCATTTATTTATTTATACATTCATTGTTTTCTTACAATTATTTTATCATGTTCTTGCTGTTCCTAATGTTGAGTTTTTAATAAGAAACATGATCACTTTATATGTTTTGTTGTTGTTGATCGTAATATAAGTTCGTCTGTCCGTACTTGCAGTACGACAGTTTATTCGTTTACCGGAAACTAATTATACAATTTTTTTGTTTGTTTTCTTCGCTGTTGTTTTAGTAAATTTATTTCTTTTTTTTAAGTGCAAGTTCGTTTAGTTTGTGCATTGTGTGGTAGGCGACATATCTGTTACTCCTTCCTCTTGCTTCTTGTGGGGAGTAACTACTTACTTTACTCGTACTTTATTCAAACTATTCAAACATGTTTGTTACACTATACACATTCGTTCTAATTGCGAGTATCTTTTTACAGAATAAAAAAAGAAAGAAAGGAGAATAAACAAACTCGACCGGGATGATCATGTCTTGTGTCTTTTAGTTTTCAAGTTTATGCACGTGATGATCGTTTCTGTTTCTGATCTTTTTTATTTTTTCTTTGTTGTTTTTTTGTGGCATAATCATTTTATTTTCATTTAACAACACGAAATAAGGGTTTAAATATTGATGGTTTACCACCTCAAAAACGAGGGGTACTTTTAATTTATTCTTTAAATATTTTTGTTTGTGTGTACATTAAATGGTTATCATTAACTTGTTGTTGTTGTTGTTTTTTATTCTTTCTTTATTTAGTAATTTTTTAATACCACATTATCTTTAAAGACTTCCTTTTCTTTATTCTTTTCAAAGTGTGCTTTTTGTTTAGTGTCATAATTATGGCGCTCTTTTTTAATATTTTGATTAAAGAATTATGAAATTCATGTGTCTTTTATTGTATTAATTTCAGATTCAACGCATGGTTATCAGCGGCGGTAATTTCAAGCCCGATACTCTTAAGCCTAAAGAGGTGGTTTCATTGCTTTTAGATGATGAGGAAATTGAAACGAAATGTTAGTATCACGATCGATCTTCTTGTTTAACCTTTATAAAATATGTATGTATGTAGATGTTAAAACTTTTGTTTTCTTTTTCTTTACTTCTTTCAAAGATCGCCAGAAAGTTGAGAATAATTCATTGGATGTTGCTGCTTCGTGTAGCGCTAAGGATCAGTTAGCTGCAACTGCTGACAAAAAGAAACGCCAAACAATCAAAGTAAGTATGGAATTTTAAATACTTCACTGTTCTGATGGTTAGTTCACAAATAATATAACGACGTTTTAGCCGTTTTTGAGAACCCCTCCTTCCCGCTCTCTCCATAACGCAAATTTTCAGCATAAATTCTCAAAACGCTAACAAATTTTAAATATTATTAAATTAAATAAATTTTAAAAGAAAATAATGGGTTCGAATCGTCACATTCGTGAACGTGAAACTCGTCCGGCAAAAATACTCTTTTCGGATTATGACATACGTGAACGTACTGTATTTAATAAAAATCGAGATTAAAACATCAGTGATCGTATGAACGATAGTAAGAGTTTCACGAACTATAATCCGTTAGCAAAAACGCGTTCGATAAAAGCTTTTTAAATTGTGTACAAAATGTTAATTGATGGAAAATATTGCGAGTAAAGGCCGAGGTACATAGAATCAGTCGTACGTTATACGTTGCTGTTTTCAACTGACGTTAAAGTATCGGCGGAGGAGGTTGACACAATGAGTACTTTGTTGACGGACATTAAATCAGCTTCATTTGATTAAAGTACACATTTTCAATGGAATTTTGTTTTTCTTTTTTGAATTTTAATTTTTATTTAATTTAATATTGTCACAACACAAAACAAAAAGATTAATAAAAACAAAGCAAAAAAATTATTTTTCAAAGTATTCAACGTACGTTAAAAGTTGCCCAACTTTAGTACTTTGCGTTGACGGAGACGTACTGAATGTGACAAAGCTCATAAGAATACCTGTATTTTAACTTCGTTGTCAGTTGAAAAAAGCAACGTATAACGTATAACGGATTCTATGTGCCTCGGCCTTAAGTGAAATTTTTTTATGTTTTTGTTATGATCCAAAAACTATAGTATAGTGATTTTTTATTTATGTACATAAATATTTATGTAAGTTTAGCCGGAATAAGGAAGCCGGTCCCTACTTGCAGGAGCAGCTTAAATTTCAAAGAATTGCAATCGAAAAACACAATTTTGTAATGTTTTTTAGCAACGCAATATTGATATTTTATAGGGAAGGGGGAGGTAAAAATATGTTTTCCTTTTCCGTTGATTACGTGTTTGGCTCTGAGTTTTTTTTTTAAGATGAACACAAAAACAAACTTCGAAGCCTTTTTGGCTTCTCCCCTGAAATTCTCAGGTTCTAGGCTGGAAAAGAACCTGCAACAAGCAAATTAATAGCTTGGGTGTACAAGTAACCCGTGGAGGACCCCGTCCTTCTTTTAAAACTTCTCTACCCACCGATCTCTGTCTTCTGCACAATTATCAGCATCAGATAAATTAGAGTAGGAAAATAAACAAAACGAAACGTTTGCTTTCGTTTTGTTTTGCTCTTTCCAATGAGTAAAACAAAAACAGAACAAAAACAATGAGAACGATTGTCCCATTTAGTTTTGTACTGTTTTTATTTGTGAGCACTAAATGTACATTAATTTAAACGTACGAAGCTAGAAAAGAAAATAATGGGGGCAAAATTGAAAAGTTTCAAGATGACATGTTTTCAAACGTTTGCTGCTTGATTTGCTCATTATACAATGACGAACAAAATCAAACACTCAAAAAAATACGTTTGAGCATTTGTGTTCTTCTCAATTGTACGATTGTATCGGGATATTAAAGCAAGCAGATGAGTGAAAAGACAATAGTTTTGTTTGCGCTCTTTGTCATTTAAAAGGTATTTGTTTTGGTTTTGCTCATGTTCAAAACGATTGAAAATTTTTTAAAAGTCTGTTTTCATAGGAAACGTTTGCGAAAAGTTTTGTTTGTTTTCCCACTCTGAGATAAATAGAATCACTGGTATTCCTCAATCTCGACTGCCTGGACGAGCCAAAGCTGAACATTCACTAACAACGAGCGCAGATTACAGGTACAATTAACACATATAACCTTCTTTGGTTTCCATATTGTTCTGTTGCAGTCACAGATTCCGGAGGGTGGTGGGAAAAGGGATGGATTCGCACAAGCTTCTAAAACGATCAAATCATTTGCTTAACAAATGTTTGGTATACATTTTCCCCATCCCAAAAAATCCCTGAAACGTCAATCCTAAACTGTTAACTGTCAAAGTGTATATTTTTGAAAATACTAACACTTTACTGCACAAATGGCGGAAAATTAAAATCTTGCGTTAATATTTGGGCACCTTTTAGAAGATGCGATTTTCACTTTGATCATTAGTGTTCGGACGATATGAGGCGGGCTCCTCCAGCACCTGTGCTGACTTTCATTAGGAGGGTCCTACGAAAGCTTGTCTAATTAGAGATATAAAGCATCCATTACAAGTCGCTGTACCGGTCATTGAAATAGATAGTTTTCCTTAAACAATTCAATTAAAATCGAAGGTCTTGAAACAGAAAAGAGCAAAACGACAAAACAAATCCTGGTTAGCAAAACAGTATTACGATTAAGCCAACTTATTATTTAACTGCCAAAAACATGTCAGAAAGCTAAAAACACTCTCGCACACACACACACACACACACAAATTTGTTTACAAAAGTTCAAAACTCGGTTGCTCTGTTTTTGAATTCTTCAAGACCATTCTAAAGTATAACAACTTTTTTTTGAAGTTTCTTTCTTTCGATTTCTATATATTCTTTCTTTTTGTTCTTTAAACAAGAGACACAAAGACGCATAAAACACCATTAAACATAATCACTGTTCCATTGAACGAACAAAAATCATTTAGCGAAACCAAAAATAGAACTTGAAAAACTAAAAAAGAAAACAAAATACAACCGATCAAATAAAGTCAACAACAAAAAAGAAAGATTAAAAACAAAAACTTTAAACCATTTTACCAAGACCCAGCCAGACCTTTTTTTCATTAAGAAAACAGAAAAAAGTACCCCAAAGAAGAACACAACTGACCAGTTGAGTTAAATAATAATAAAAAGGGAAATGAAAGAGTGAATCAAAGTAATGACTGGCAGTATGAATGAGTAAATGAATGAATGAATAAATAAAGAAAAGTTTAACTTTTCCATTTACAGCTCCTTCAAGTTCAAAACTTTTAACTCTGATGACGGTCACAGTGCTGATGATGAAAATGGCCAGAGACAGTTTGATTTTACTGCAACAGAATTACTATCATAACGCGACGCACTTTACTTTTTTATTTTTACTTGCAGCTTACTTAGGTTTTTGTTTCTTTGTGGCACTTAGCTTTCGTTGTTTTACTTTTCACTTTAAAGCAGCGCAAAGTAAAGAGCTTCACGTACAACACAACGGGCTGCTGTCAATAGCAGAGACCGAGAGCAACATGTTGAATCATATAACCGTGACAAAGTAAGACAAAGAGTTCTTAATAAGGAATTGAAGTTGAAATTATTTAATAATGAACTGATGTTGAAGGTTAAAAATAGGGTCGATCGTAGAAATCATGCTGCAATCAGTAAATGTCCTTGTTTGTCACTGTTTGGCGAAATCAAAGTAGAGAAAAATGCAATTGCTTTCGGGTTTTAACTAAAACGGTCTAAGAGTCACTCACACCATCTGATATCCTTACTATTTATACTACCTACATATGTCCGACCGAAAATGGAATACAATTCCCATGTAGAGTGCTTCCAAGTATGTTCTTTTTGATTCACTGAAGCATCGACGCAATATGGGGTGTGTTTCTCAGTTTCATCGTCACTACAATGGAATGGGCTCAAACGATGTCTTGATGTTCTTGGCATGAAAATTAAATGTGATGTGCGATGGACTGATCATATTTTTCAGGTCTTAAAAGACGCATTCAAGTGCCTCGGAGATATACTTCACACCATCTGACCTCCTTAATATTTACACCACCTATATCCGACCGAAAATGGAATACAACTCTCATTTATGGGCCGGTGCTTCAAAGTCTATTTTGAAGATACTCGACCGGGTACAGGAGAGGGCGAAGAAGCTCATCGGTGACAGTAGGGGAGCCAACTCTATTGACTCACTGGAGCATCGACGCAATGTGGGATGTGATTCACTGTCTTATCGTTACTACAATGGAATTTGCTCTAATGAAATCAGGGACCTTGTTCCCGAAACCCGCTAATTTTTGCCAGCAGCACGTATTTTGTTAAGAGCGTATCCCTTTGTGGTTGATATGCCAGTGGATCGACCGAAGTTCCGGTTCGGGTTTGATGTGAAAAAGTGCGCTCGGTCGCTCATTATATGTGCATATTCTTCAAATTAATGGCACTTTGGTGGTAACTCCTTTGACACATGGATTAAACTTGCTTGGCTATTTATTGTTCATCCTCCTTAATCCAGGGAGTAGATTATGGCATTTGATGTCGATCAAAATTTCAATAGAATTCAAATGGAAATTTCTATCAATAGCATTTTTTTCATATTAAAGCTTCTGATATTCATCCGCTTAATAACCCCACGGGGAAGGAGATTCACTGGATGTTAGGACTGTTATGAGTTCTATCATCACTCCATATGAAGGCACTCCACTTTACCATGTCGATGACCTAAGAGTAGGCCAATTGATAGTTTTTATCCACACTGAATAGTGTCACTGAACTATTTAAAAGGAACTTAATCGGTATTCCGTAATATAAATTATATATAAAAATATTTTCTACTTTTAAACTTTTTATTGCTATAAATGCAATTGCAATTTATATTTCATTTTAAAGTTTAGTCTTTGTTAAGAATAGCAGCAGCGTCTTTCTGAGCACTAAAGTTTGTCCCCAGAATTCTTTGCCATATTAGAAAACGAGAAAATTAAGAGGTTGTCTAGAAATGAGATGGTATTATGCCTATAAAGAACTTGGTCCTTATTTAGATCTCACTACTTTTAGCGGCCGAATTTTTTGGATAGTAACTTGTCCTTATTTTCATATTTATGTTTTGGTGTGAATACTTAATTACGTGACCTTGTTTCTTTCTTTAAATACCAACTTTGCCTCCTGGTTTATTCCATTTTGGAATAATATATTTTGTTTTTAGTTCTTCTAATTTACAATAAGGAGACTTGTTGTAAAATAAATTCAATTAAGTTGTTTCAATTTCAAAATAATCTCTTAAAAAAATAATCATCTTTTATTTTTATCCAACAAATTCAAATAATATTTTTCCACCTTCTTTGAGCCAGGCAAGTCGCACCCCACCCACATACAAACAGCTAATGTTGCTGCTGCTGCTCTCGGCATCAACAACAAGCGTTCTTATTAACAATTGCGTTGCCGGTGAATAACCTCCTTTTCCTAAGTTGTTGGCGTTACTATTTGTTGTCAACGTTATTGTTTTGCAAATCATAATGCGATCTCATTGCATCGTCATTTAACTTTAAATGGAAATTATCTGCACCAGTAGCTCATGTAAATGCAGCAACCAGCAACCACTTAATCTCAGCACAACATAAATAAATATCCATTGGAACTAAATAAATGAGTAGAAAATTCTAGATGTGGAGTAGAAAAGAACTCGAAATGAAATTAATAATTTTCTACAGTTACCACGCCGTATTACACATTTGATTTAAACAATTTAACTACTGTAATTTGTCTTGGCATTCGTCACCATCGTTCACTTTTCAATTGACAACTTGAGGCACAACTTAAAGACTTAAAAGGCAGCAGCGCAAAAAATATAAAAATGGAAAGAGCACAAAAGAAGCACGTCTATGAAAAAGAGGGCGCTCCTTAACTCTACGTGCACCAATTTGATTCTTTTTTTTACTTCTTAGTTGTTTCATGTGTTTCTGTAAAGCTTTTGCACTAAACTTGGTTACAATTTAATGTACTTTATTTTGTTATTGTTGCTATATTAATGCTGCTGCATGCTACCAAGAATAGAAACATTAAATTGCTTGCAACAAACTAAGACACTAAATACTCGTAGTAGTCATATTGTGTGTATTTTATTCCTGAAAGGTTTGTTTTTATAGCGACTCGCAAGTCGTTTTATTTTGTATTTCTATTTTTTTTCATTTTCTTTGCAACGTAGAAAAATAATTTTCAATTTACTTTGCGAAAAAATTGCAAGTGAGGAAAATAAAACTACTATTTTATTGTTATTATCTCAGTTAACACCATTTCCCGATTTTCAATTCTAATTGAATTGAATTCTATGTTTCAGTAGAGCGCTACAGTTGCCAGTTAAATTAGTTATTTGGGCGAAACTAGTATCGTCCTGGCTGCTAAAAATATGATATGATATAATAAGAGTTTTTTTATTTGATATGTAAAAAACGAGTATTTTTTAGCGAACTGATTGGATGTTTATTTAATTGTAAAGAGAAGAAGGGTATGCCATTGGTCGCGTTCAAGAACATATTCGTTTTATAAAATTTCCCATCCACACCTCGCACGTTTGCTGCTGCATGTCTTCGATAACTTCACGAAATCCAACTTTGAGATCTTGAATTTATTGTTTGTCATTGGCATAGACCTTATATTTCACGTAGCCCCAAAGAAAATTGTCTAAAGGTGTCAAATCTCAAGATCTCAGTGGTCAATTGTAATCCCAAACGAGCTATAGTATCGTTGTTTTTGTGTCGCATCGCGGAGTCTTGTTGAAACTTGACAGCGTCTACATCAATATCTCATAGAGAAATCGGCGTAATGTTGTTTGTGGAATGTCCAATTCCAGAGAATTGGACATACCCGGGGTTTTCTCTACACTATGGGTTACAACAGCAGTATTCTCAGTTGTTCTTGAGCGATGAGCACGAGTTCAAATCCTTACATCACTAACTTTTCCCAACAACTCAAATTTTTCCACCAGTTTTACAATTAGTTTAACGAACTGTCTGCCTGCGCAACTTCACGATTTCTGCTGTTTGATTTTAATCATTTCAGTGCGTTGCTTGAGCATATTGTTCCGTTTTTATTAATGGCTTATTTTTTACATGTCATCTGTCAAGTAAATAATGATTGAGTCATGACAACTCTTCAAATGTCGGGCTATTGAAAATGAAACGTCTTATTGGAGCACCCTGTTTTGTCCTACAAACATATTAAGTAGTTATTTATTCGCTTCAGAGCTGTCTAAGAATTTTGGCATTAATTTATTAGGGCATATTTTTGCATGTTTTGCCCTTAACTGCATATTTTTGCATATTTTACTTTTATGTGCATATTTTCTTTTATTTACGTTTTTAAGAGTGTTTTTCGTTGTTTCTTATTGCTTTTCTTTTTCGGTTTTTTTCTTTTTTGTTGATTACTTAACAACGATTGAACTGTAAAAAATGGCATAAAATTGGAAATGTTTCGTGGTAGGCAAGGTGAATTCATAACAGGTGAACTTAATACTACAACAACTACAAAAACCACAAGCATTTTGTTTTTTGTAAAATCAATGTACATTGTCAAAAATATTTGACTGAGGCGAAAAAATAAAATATTGAAAATTATTATTATTTCAAAAAGTTTTGTTTTTTAAGTCCTTTGAAATGTTTAACAAATATTATTTTGTTGAAGAAATCTGTTGTGTGAAAATGTTTTAAGGATCCGCTAATCAATTATTGGCTCCTGTCATCCGTAATGTAATTGTCAATCGATGATTGTCTCACAACCCACCCAAAAAAATTTCCACGGATGTAAGTACCCATTGAAATTCCATTGAGGAACAAAGTGTTAATGCTTTGATTGCCTGTGCTGTGGATGCTGAATCGGCAATTAGTTTTATTTTGCGCTGTAATTTAATTTTAGAAATATCATATGATTGAAACCTAGTGTTAATAAATCTTATCACTACACATGGCCAAAGCACGTTGCTTCTTCAGAATTTGGTTCATCAACTGCAGCTGCTACTGCTGTGATATGAATTTAGTTTTATATGTTTTAATCTTTTTATATAAATTTTCGTCGAATTTTTCTTTGTTTTCACAATTAAATTTGTTGTTTTTTGTAAATTTTCAACTTGAATGTAAGCAAAATAAATAAATAAATTTTGACATCCAACTATAGTTCGCCTTGAATAAAACTGAAAAAGAAAGTTATCAGCTGCGATATCAAGTACACCTGTTATGAATTCGCCTTGACGCTGGGTGGAAAGAAAATTGGTGGTATAAAATTTCAAAAAGGTTTGAAAAGGATTTAATGTGGCTGCTAGTAAGAGCCTCATTCAGAAATATATATGTATTAATTTATCTCGTAAAATATTTACCGAAATCGCAAAAAATACGTCAGAACACCTACAACTGCAAATAGAAGCAAAGTTACAGGAAAAAATCAGTTGCGGCCAAGTATTAATTCAAAATAACTTTAAATAACGACCGAAACTAAAAAAAACACTTAAAGCGAAAGAATCGCAAATATTTATAAAGAATCTCTGAAATTTTATATATCAAGCATTTATTCGAAACGCTTGCAAAAAATGGAAAAGCTTAACTAAAACTAATTTAAAAATTTGTGTGAATTTCTCATATAAATTTTGTTGAAATAATTTTATATTTTCTTTCTGAATCAGGGCCTAATGAAAAATATGATGTTTCGATTGATTTTATCTTAATTATTTCATATCTTGATGCAAATTGCGTAAGAAGATTTGATATCGCAAATTCAACCTCACTTTAATTAAGTATTTTTTATTATTTATTTTTTAATGAAACTTTGAAATTTGAAGAAAAGAAAGTTTAGCTTAATATCATATTTGTCATATTTTAAGAGCAATTGAATATGTTCATTGTCCTGGCAATTACCTTTCGTTAATTAGTATATTTTAAGTTTGTTGTAGAATGGATGACAGTTTAGTCATCATTTTGGGATGAAGACTGAAAATTTAATAATAAAAACTAAAGCTAAAAAGATAAATAAAAAAGATTTTTAATTTGTAGCCTTAATTAGCATTAAAAAGAATGATGGTAAAATGATCTTGTTCCAATTTTTATAGAACATGTCAATAAGTTATAATTAAAGAGTTAATCATGCTTGCAGCGATTAACTCAGAATCTCTACTGTCTACCGTGTCCGTCCATACATCCTTCCGAAAAAAACTTTAAAATTTTTTAGATAATGCAATGAAATGTAATTCTCTCTATCAGCATTTCTTTTTTTTTGCAAGAGAAATAGTGTAATTGCAATAAAATCGCAATGACACCTCAAATGTAAAAATTGTATGAATAAGCAATAAATGTCAGAGGGTTTTTTTTGTGACCAGGAATATTCTTGGCAAAGAAAAAAAAATATGTTTTTATGTAAAATAACAAGCTTGAATAATTTTCAACAAGTTTCAAGCCCGAATTACTACAAAAAAAAAATCAAAAAAAAAAAAAACAAAAACGCGAACCTTTATTTATAAAGAAACTTAAGAAAAGTAACTGATTTTAGATTACAAAAAATATTTCCGCTTTTTATGAATAAAAAAAATTTTACCCTATTTTTAATATTAATTTATTGCAGACTACACCTAATACAACATCAGCTACAGGAAGTATTACGATACCAGGCACTCCTCCAGTCACTACCAGCTCCACTGGTGGCACTTGTGGAATACATGATGATTTATCGAATACTTCACCCTCGGCTAAACGCCTGAAATTGGAAATGCAACCGAATACTAGTACGGCTATTGATGATGATTCTATAGATGTGGCGGCCTCAGAAACTTCGAGTACCTCTTTGCAAGTTAGTAACACTGATACGTTTATGCAACAACCCCAACAACAAAATGAAGATTCTGAAAATGAGGCTGTGATTGTAGATTGTGAAAGTCCCATGCAACATGGCAACGAATCACCAAGTAAGTTTATATTTATTTCTTTTCCCATATTATTAACTTTCGTTAATCTTCAATGATCCATTTAAATAATTTTATTACGTTTTTAAATAACATAAGTGAAAAACTCAATGAGTAAGTGTGTGTCGTGTGTGTCATGTGTTTTGGGAAAAAAAAATCATTTATTTTTGTTGGTTTTTTTTTTTACCAGTGCTACACAACATATCAATGTAGTACATCGTAAAACTAATGTACATATGTATATATGTGGTGCTTTCAACGCCAGTGTATGCGTTTGGCATTCCTAAAGAGGTGGCTAAATGTATTTAATTTAAAAATACAGTGCACTCGGGATATAGTGAACTAATTAATGCACAGGCCTGTTCACTATATCAAGAATTTCACTATATACAGTTTAAGAAAAATAAAATTTTTTTTTTTCATATAATGTAAAAAAATAATGATTTTTTTATTCAGTAATAAAAATATTTTGGAAGATGACAAGGCGCGTTATCAAGGAGCAGCATTGCTTTTATTGTTAGGCCTTTTCCTTTTAAATATGCCTTGACCTAAATTTAAAACATAAAAGCTTAGTTTTTTTAAAGAAAATTAAACCCCAAACCTAGTTGACAAATGACTTATGCAACCATTCTTTAAATATTGCAGAGGTCATCCAAGCATTTTTTTGAGCTTTGGTAGTTTACAGGAATTTCAATTGATTTAAAAGATCTAGGTTTCTTAGCGTGTCCAATAATTAAAGGTTTTAATTTATGGAGTCCAGAGGCATTCGTGCATGCCAAAAATGTTATTCTGGCTTTTTGAATTTTTCTTCCTGGAGCAGAATTTCCCCCGCTAGAAACATATGTCTTATCGGGAATATCAATAGTTCATGCAGTTTTTTGGCTTTTTGAATAATCATTTCACCGCTTACTGGTAAGTGTTTAGATAGCTGCTTTAAAAACCAATTGAAAAGTATTTTTTTCGAGACGCGGATATTCTGCTTTTCGAAATGTCTTTTTGTTAAGGGCACTTTTACTTAAGCATGGAACTCCGGCTTCTACTTTGTTTTTGTTTTTTTTATGCCACTTGTTGTGGATTTTGTTACATCAAATCTCTTTGCAAGAACAGTAGGTTCTCCATTTTCTAGTTCTTTTAGAATTTCTTGTTTCACTTTAATGGAAAGAAAATGTCTTTTTATCAATCAATCAATTTACATATAAAGACGTGTAAAGATCGAATTTTAAACTCATCTCATTAAATGTTTATTAAAACAAGAAAAGAATGCAAACACAATGAATATCAAGAGAAACACCGGTATTGAAAAAGCTTAGCTTTTTTGTTGTCAATCATTGTGCAAAAAACTGTGTTCACTTTATAGAGGTTTGTGGAGTTCACTATTTAGAGTAACTAATGTAAAAAATAGCCAGTTCATTATATCGGGTAGTTCATATTACAAAGTGTGCACTATAACCCGAGTGCACTGTATGTATATACACAATCAGTTTTTGTTCTCAATAAAACTAAGAAAATTATCAATATAAATTTGTTTATTGTATTGACTTTTGTATCCCAACAAAATGTTTAAGCAATAAAGTTTGATTTAACAATTAAAGTTGTGATAATACACACAACTTTTACGTATTGACAGTGAGTCCGAGTCAAAAATTGGAAGAATAACCTGAGTGAGTGTGCGTGGAAATTTGAATTTCATTGTTGCTTGTTAGTCTTGCATTTAATAATACACTTTTAAAATGTTTGTTTGCAATAAGAAATTTATTGCACGTAATAAAAATTTATCAAGGTTTCTATTCAAGTTTTGGAAAGTATTCAAACCTTTTAATCTAGTTTAGATAATATAAAAGTAAGGTGTGGTATATATGACCATAAATGGAAAATAATGATACGAAGAGGTCAACTAAAAGGTCTGAAACGACCTCCTCCTTTTTTTACATAGACTCGGACTGGAAAGCAGATTGGCTTGTTTACAGCAAATCTCAATATAGTTGATACGAATCGAACCACAATTCCTCGCCTGATAATACATTACCAACAAGTATATTAAAGCACTCAGGTCTAACTCTAGTCGTGGCAAATATAGTGTCGAAAAAAAATCAATGGGGACAGTATCTTTGTTTGTGCCTGAGCGATTATCGGCAACCACCTCTGACCCCTTGTGAGTGAAGCCAAGTTGCAGAAAAGTGATTCGACGTCGAGGGTGCGCTAACGTGCGTTGAGGTTGGCCTTTTTTAGTTTTTTAGTACGTCTTGTTGTTGGTTTTAATTGCCTTGTTTTTGATGTCGTGCCGTTTCGTTTTTGGAGCTGACTGGGTTCTTTCGTGTGGCATATATATAGTCGTCGTTTATCGCTTCAAAACAATACATTCAACCTAACATTCACTTGCTTAAAAATATTAAAATTATATAAGTGGTATAATTAATTGTCAATTGGTTTTTTTGTTTTATAAGTTGTACAAAAATTAATATTGTTGTTATTAAGTTTTTTTATTTCTATTGAATTTGCTAAATAAATTTGTTAAATAAAAATACATCTATACTGAAGAAAAAACCGAATTTGTATGCACCATTTATCAGAAGCTTGAGGTTCTACGAGTCAGCAATTTATAAGACGACTCTTGCACAAGCCAGCCATTAGAAGCCGACAATATTCTTTTCTAATAACTCAAAAAAATTTGATTAAAAAATTAAAATCCGAAGGGCTGTCCATTAGACAAATTGGCCCAACAATGGATTGCTCAAGAAACTTCAAACAAAACCAACGAAGCTAGAGACAGAAAGCGTAAAACGTTGCCACGTTTTCACAAACTTTTGATGCGTTATTTGGACTCAACAAATGACCTTGAAAATTAATTGTGTGCTACAGTAAGAAGCGGAATGATAACAAATAGACTACGAAAGGCTCAACCTTATGGGTCGGAGTGCACGTAAAGTACCTCTCCTTAATAAGCATTTTTTCACATGTACATTTGTGTGCCAGTGTATTTGTTGTTGTTGGAGTGATAAAGTGACGAAGGCATAGCACTGGTCTATGAATAGTACCGAAAGCAATTGATACTGGTGTATGTTAGTGTACATCGCAGCGCCCTCCTTTATCGGTATTGCAGCAAAATCGCTGGCGAAGTAAAGTGATTAACAAAAAATGGCTACACAGGTTAAACAAATTTAATGTGCCTACTTGACAGCAGAGGGGCTACAACACTGATCTAAAAATAAATCAACTAATCTAAAATCAAAGTTGTAAAACAATTAAGCTTTCTTACTTTTACCACCTGTCCCAAAGAAGGTAACACCATTACCGGTTGGTAGGCATATTAATTGCCTGAGTGTTACTTCTCTTTACACAAAATATATACAAAAGAGCTCGGAATTTGCCAGACACCTTGGCCGCCAAAGTTGAAACAATGTGCTATGATCAGATGAAACGAAGATTAATATGTTTCGATCAGATGGAAAGTCTTTTGTACTACGCCCTGTCAATAGTGAATTTAATCCAAACTACAAAAAAAAAAAAGACGGTGGCAGTTCTCTGATGAGTTCATGTTGCTTTCTGCATATCTGGTTGGGTCGAGTTTTTTGAATACAAGCAAAAATGACCGCTGTAGATTATATGAATATACCGCGCACTAAAATGCTTCCAGGACAGTGATCTTAATGATTTCTTTATAAATATCTCAAATGAGCTGGTCTCCTTAACATCCAATCACTTCTTCTACATCAATGACAAGGCAACTTGTATTTTTATATCCATGTTGACAATAGAAAAGCTAAAAATCTCCTGTTTCATTTAAATAGCGATTACTCAATTGCAGTTTAATAAGAAAACATGTATGTATTGTTAAAGCGACTTATTTTTATTGCAGTAAATAGTCAATAACTACTTTGTTGTTTAGCATACAGTTGCACAAAGTTGCTGCTTAATTTATGTACAGAAATAATGTGACCATCTGCTTTATTGATGGAATGGGTATTTTACCATTTGCATGCTAAGAGCGATTGAAGAGGACACTTCCGTTTATCATGGGTCATTTGTAATCGGACGAGATTTCTGAGAGGTGGAACAGCTTCCACCGAAACCGTAAGACCCCGATTAATGACTATTTAGAAGGAAATTTCTTACTTGTGTTAATCTTCACTTGGAATAGGATATAATAATCAGGGCAACTGCAAATATTATTTATTGTTGTTATTCGTCAATGGAATTGAATTCCTTATAGAAAATTGTTGATATTAAATAACATTTCACAACATTAAATAAATTACTAAAAGAAAAAAATATTCAACAAAAACGAGGGCGGATCAATAAGTCTGTGTGAAACTGTGTTAAACACAGTTTTTCTTTTGCAAAACAAACATTTATTTTTCAACATAATCTCCTTTTAACTCAATACACTTAGTCCAACGTTTCTCCAGTTTTTGTATCCCTTCCAAAAAATAGGATTTTTCAAGGTCCTGAAAAGAGGCATTTGTTTGGTCAATAATTTCATCGTTTAAGCTTAATATCTCTTTCCACCGAGCCATTCCTTTAGGTTTGGAAATAGGAAGTAGTCACTAAGGGCTAAATCCGGAGAATATGGCGGATGAGGTACCAACTCCAAACAATCCTTTGAAGTTATCACACGTTTACTTTTATGGTGAAACGCGGCACCTATCTTTTATAAACAATAACGTTGTCACGCTATCCCGTGTTGTCTGGAATTGATAAACTTTTCCTTGCTGGGATTACAAAATAGTGCTGGTTTCAGACAGAGACTTTTCAGTTGGTCACATTTTGTTTGCGAATGTGCGGCAAAGCTTGTGGGATGCAGCATCTTGAGTATTTAAGCCATGAAGTTGATGATGGCAGTAGGAAAATTATTGTTAAAATAGTTTTTTTTTATTTCTAACAATTGACTAAATTGTAATCGCTTATTTAAAAAGCAATGACAATTAACATACTTAACCAACAGGTACAGAAATAAACCAAACAACAAATAGACAGATGGATAAATATAAAAAACTCATACTTGTCGAGTACAGCAAAGGTGGTCGGTCGGTCGGTCATATATGTACAATTGATACAAATCTTGGAAGTATGTTTAAATATGCATTGGAGCTGCTTTAATGTAATTGAATACACAATTCTGACACACACAAAAAAAAAAACAGTATAATAAACATCAACATAATTGGAAAGTTTTTTTCTTTGGTTGTAGTTTTTTTCTCTGACAATTTCTTAATAATGTTCACAATTTGCTGAAGTATGTTTTTGATCGTTTATAAAAAGCAGCAAACAAATATTGTTGTTCACAACAACAGCAACATCGTCATTTGACTACTCGTGCAAACTCTAATGACAACAATTACAAGAATTACCACAAACATGTATCGACAAAAAAAACAAAAGCTGAGGAGATCCATGTTAAATGAAAGAAAGATATAAAACTGATCCGTTTTAATGGACAAATGGACAACAATAAAACTTTCTAAGCCATTTAATCATTTCGGATCATTTCGCCTGGCCTGCCATTACTGTTTTCTGTGCGTTTTTTTTTTGTTTTCGTCTTTCTCTACACAAATTTTAGTTTGTCTTTTTATTTTTTTGGGAGTTGTATCTACACAGCTTGTGCATTTTGGCTTGTTGAAGTAGTGCTCTCAATGTCTATATAGTAAAACAGTTGACCATTTAGTGGCTGCTGGATGTACTCGTATGCAAATTTCCATCACTTTTATCGATTTTCAATTTGTTAAACTAATTTCTGTTTTGCAAAATAATTTGAGACTAATTGCTGAGAAAATAATACAGAAAAAATAACAACAAACATCAAATAAATGATGTAAGAAATGTGAAACAAATTTATATTTATTAAAGAAATTGATAAGTTTTTTTTATTAGAAAAAAAAATAACTGCCAGGCCCACGATGTCACACGTATTCGTTCTTTCGTACAAATTCATTTAAAAAAAAACAAAATTTTAGAATTTGTTTTTGTTTTAAATGTAAATTGTACGAAACAATGAATACGCGTTATATCGTGGGCTTGGCAGTAAGTGTGCTGCTACAAATGACTTATGAATATTCCCCGCAGGAAATGTCAATAGTGAAATTATACTGACGATGTCACCAATAATATTTTATTTAAATTTAGTTCAAACAGACACAAGTATTTATTTAAAATAATATTTAAAAGTAAAATAAGGTATAAAATATATTAAAGTCTTCTTTGAGGTATACTTTTCTTGTTGTTATATAACATAAAAGAAACTTCGTTTCGTTTTAAATTAATGATTTATTTTTCACCATCAAACATTTTCTCTACTTATTAAAAACAAAAGACAAAAAAAAACAAATTGTTGACAGTGTCACCCAGAAGACACCACAATTGTTGACGTAAATATTGACATGGATACACTTAACCCCATAATTCCTTCAGGATTATATGCCTAAATCGAATTTCAAAAAAAAATTCTTGTGATATCTCTTTTGGACCTGCGCAAGCTCTACCTGAAATACTATTTCGAAACCTGCTAAAGATTACAGTTTTTGTCTGACAAAAACAAACAATATTGACGTAATAATATCCAGCACCACCACACGAGAGTTAAGATGAAAAAAAACAACCCGAAGTTTTTCTAAAGAATTATTTTTGGATGAATATGAGAATAATTTTTTAAAACGAAAATTAAAAAACACATTTGGTAGTAAAATTTGTATAAATAAAGTTTACAGTCCGAATTTCATATTAGAAACGATAGTCCTTAGAAAATAATACGCCGAGTTCGGAGTGAAATTTTTTAAAAACGAATAAAACGTTAAATGCAGGGAAACAAATTTTCCTAATTCGGAATAATTTATAAAGTACGTAATCGCAAAATTTTAATTTTCTATTAAAAGCTACGAAGTTCAGTAAATTTGAATTCGGAGTAGAATTTTTTATATGGACAATTAGGAAACTGAATTCGTAGTGAAATTTTGATATAAAAAAATTTACACGCAGTTTGTCCGATTTCTGAACGAACTTTTGTAAAGAAAACTAACTCACTGAATTCTAGGTGAAATATTCTATAGAAAAACAGCTTAAGCTTATCGAGTTTAAAGTGAAATGTTCATTAGAAAATTAACATTGCAGGTTCGCAGTGAAATTTTCTATAGAAAACTAATACGATTTTCCGAATTCGGAAAGAAACATTGTTGGTCTTATACGATTTGGAATTTTGTATAAAAAATTATTGTGTTTTCTGTAGACAAATCATGTAAATGAATCTTTTTAATATCCTTAAATGTCAGTTGTTTTATAATTTTGTATTCTACGGAATCTCTTATAAATTGATTGAAAATTATTATATTTTATTAAAATTATATTTTGCATGTTTATTATTTTTTATGTCACTGACCTGAACTTGTATAAACAATTTTCATATTTTTCTATTACTGCTTGAATTTTTTATTATTTTAATTTTTATCTCTGATTTCATGACTTCATTGTTTTTGGTATTTCGCTTGTTTGAGGTGCAGTTATTGTAGTGTGTGACAAATTTTGATATTTATTTTTTTTTCTTCAACACCATCACCAGAAACTCCAAATGCTAAGGCTCTCCATCGCCACAGCTTTAACATTTTAGACCAAATCTTGGTGTAAACCAAAAGAAGCCCAAGCAATAAACCTGACAGCAACCTAAAAATAAATATAAAAGACAAGAAATTAAAAAAGAAGCAAAAAAAAAAAAGAAACATCGCACTGTGAAAGAAAATCCACTAGAATAAATATTAAATAAATAAAATATTTTCTTTTCTTTTTGATTTACATAAATTTATGCAATTTTTTGGAGATCGCGTGAACCACGAATATTGTTAGCTTCTTATGTTAATCTTATGAATTTTTGATGAATTTCCGTCTGTTTTAACCTCTTATTAAAGTCACCTTACACATAAAGTTAGCGAATAAAGCTGGCAGTTGCTGTTCAGTTTTTTCCATGATACAGTGATATAATAAAGTTATCTGCATGCTGATCGAAATAAAAGTCTTATAAAATTTTTAATAGAACCGAATAAATACAATAATAAAACATGAAACAAGCATTTGTTTGGAAACAATTTGCCAATAATTTCTATTTTTTTTTCGTATAGCTGGCAATTAATTCGTTTTTTACCTTCAACTTTAAATAAACTCTTCATGTTTTTCGTTAAGATTTATTTCGAAGTTTTTCGATTGTTTCCACTTTTAAACCAACCATGAAAAGGGGTTAATTTAATAAAGACGAAAAAAAAAACAAGCAAATAAAAATTATTTTTATTTTTTAAGCTAAAGAAAGTTTTTTTTTATTGGATTGCAAATCTATAATTAAATTAAATTGAAATCAATTTTATTACAAGGCTTCTAACAACTGCAAAGAAAATTATGCATTGAAGATTTCATTTTATTTCCCAACACAAGAGCCACATTCCTTTAAATCAAGCTTTCGATGGAAGGGTAAAAAGCCTTCCATTGTTTTTCGCACAAGTTTGGTTTGTTGACCAAGTTAAGTCAGTCATTTGAACATTTATTCATTATTTATAACTGGCTGATTGATGATGCTGTTTGCATTACTTAAATTAGAGATGGGATGGTGAGTAACTTTTCCCTCGTGATCAAAAAAGTTTACAAATGAAAAATATGAATAAAATAAAAGAAGTCACTTCTTCATTTTTACCATCAAAATTGATCAAACAGGTTTTAATAGTGACTTGCTACAAGAAATGGTAATGTGAGTAGCTTTTCCCCCACGATGATACACGCTCACGAGCAAAAAGTCACGCTCATGCACGACCTTGTTTTTTTTCTGACGTTCTAGCACACTTAACTTGTCCCTCTTGATCATGCACGCTCACGAGCGAAAAAAACATACTCATGTGCGGTCATGCATGGCTTTGGTGTTTTAATTACGTTCAAACACACTTAAGTGATTGTAAAAATTGTCAAGATTTCGTAATCGTTCACGCTCTCGGGTAAAAATACGTCAAATTGCATTATTTTTTTTTTAAAGAACAAAAATAAACCGCGAAACACTCAGGATCTAGGCAGGAATCAAACCTGCGACCCCTCGACTAATAGCCTATTTTGCCATCTACTAGTCTACTAAACTTTCCAATGGCTTGTGAGTACTTTTTCTCTCACTATCAAGCACGCTCACGAGCAAAACCAATTGTAAATGCACACTTACTAATTAGTATTTTTTGTCTTTTGCTTACTTTCGCGCACATTCATGTGAGTCTAAATAATCAACGAAATCCGACATGCACGTACTTTTTTTGGTAGGGGGGACCCTCTTGCTCTTAAACTCGTCAAATAAACAAAACAAGAAGTAATTGAAATTAGCAAAATAATTTTTTCACTTTTAGCAAAAAAAATTAGAAAATTTTTTTTGAATGACTTATTCTTCACGATCGTGCACGCTAACGATAAAAAAGAAACCTAATCATGCACGAACTTGTTATTTTAATTTTTTTCTTCATTGGCTTTATGAAATCCCACGACCAGAAAAACTCACGCCCAAGAAATAATCACGAATAAAAAGGTAATTTCAATGAATTTATTATATTATTTTTACCATCAAAGCTGATCAAAATGTGTTTGTAACGACTTCAGAATATTAGATTTTGGATAGAAATTTTAAACATTTAATAAATTTCCGATCATAAAACAATCAAGTGTATAATTCTCACTAACACCGCACTATTTTATGATCACGCTATTGCTTGTTTGTACAAGAATGATTGAAGGACAAAATTTCTTGCAATCATGTCGGATTATTCGTGATTCATTACAATCACATGAATGGCACCCATCTTTAGTTCAGATCTACCTGCGCTAGATTTTTCCTCACTTTCTGTTTGATTTCTTTTTTTTAATATTCTTTCTGCTTGTACATTTAGATTTTCTGCTCATTATTTTCCAAGGATGTTTTCTTCTTTCATTTAATTTTTTATTTATTTTTTTATCATTAAAAGTAAATTTTTCTGCATGAAATTTTTGTTCCACTTCTGCTTACAAATGGGTCAATTTTGTGCATCATGCATACAGAGCGCACTTTATTTTGATAACGACTTTTGTGTAATTTGCTGCAGGAATAATGAGAATTTAAGGCTTAATGATGCAACAGAATAGAGGCGATCCAAAACAATTATTTTTAAGTGTTAAAATATCTTATCTCTTCGAGAAAATTCTTTAACTATACAAATAGTTTTTGAAACAGATTACCGTCACATTGTCCTTTAAAAAGGAATAATTACTTTTTACTTTATTCTAAAAAATCTTTAATATTATGTCTATGTACATTAATTTATTTATTTTTGATCAATCTAAATGTTTAGCTAATTCTTAAATTAATGATGCAAGTTGGTGTTTAATTTCCATCATTGTTAATTATAAGATTTAGATCTTGTTGTGATAAGAATTCAATAATGCATCTAATCACACTACATGAACTGAAAAAAAATTGTCGCTGTTAATGTGAAGCCAGTTAGCTTTTACCCTAGAAAAATTCCCCCCGCATTCGTTTGAAATAATAAAATATTAAATGACACAATTAAGCAGATGCTCAGTGAAAGTTATTATCTTAAGGTACGGTCACATTGGGGAAATATTTGATGAAAAACGAGAAATATTTCTTTGCTGTAGTGTGACCATAAAATATTTTTGAGGGGCAAACAGAAAAATATCAGATTTTTTCAAAGAAAATTATTTGCTTTCAAAGAAAAATGTCTCCAATGTGAACAAAGTGTGACCACCCAGTGCCAAACATTTTCCCCTTTTTTTGTCAAATAATTATTAGTTCTTGCAGAGTTTTTGTAAGAACAAACAGTATGAAATAACATTGTTTTAAAACAAAATCAATGAACTGTAAATAGAGTCACGTCATATTTATTTCCGCCATAATTACATTGAGAATACAATTTTTATTGTTCAATTTTCATTTAAACATCGTTGAAATTTTTTAAACATAAAAGTATTAAAGAAATAAAGATTAAAAATTGAAAGTTAGTACAATTTTCATGCGGGTAAATAAAATGCTTCTGAAAATTTGACAATTTTGAGTAAATGTGCTCTCCTGGCCACAGTTTTGAGCGGTCGGGTAACAACTAAAAGCCAGATTAATTGTATTAAATATATCTAATATAATTTATTAAAAAAATTAAAAAAAAAGACGTGTGCTTTTCGGGGACTGCCGCGGCAAACCTATTGATTGCATAGCATTTTTTATCAACTTATGCAATTATAATTACATATTTATTTTTTATTTATGCAGTATTTTTTTTTCTTTGATATTAATTCAAGTTTTTTCTTTGATATATTTCAAGTTACACTTTTTGAGCCATGCAATAGCTTAAAATCCTACGAATTGTCTGTTTGTTTGTGTATATCATTTTTTGTCAACCACGATTGCTCGTAAATACGCCATTTTGTGTTTTCCTACATGTAAAAATCTGTTCTGGCAATACTGTAGGCTATTCAAATACTTAAAAAACAAAAGACTTAAGCAATAAACTTAGTGTTATGTTTTTTTAGTTACGGAATTTCTTGATTCGGTCGCTGCGCTCGAAGCCCGCGGTAAAAGCTATGCAATGGCTTAAAACTCGATGCATGATTTGATGGGCTTAGAATTTCTACTGCAGTCTTTTTATGTCTTATCTTTTGAAATAACGAAAAAGAAAAATTTTGCTTTTGAAAAAATTTTGAAATAAACGTCGAACAATCAAGTTCTATTTTTGTCAAAATTTAGCCATCTTTTACTCTCATTTCAAAAGCTTTACTTTGATTTCTCTCACGTCTACAGGAATTAAGATTAAGGATTGAAGCCACTGAGCGGTGCTATAAATAATAAAACTTTTTGAAATATTTTTTTGCTTTGTCATATCCAAAGAGTATAAATTTGAGAGAAGTGTAAGGGAATTTACAATGTTTTGTCAAATATTTGATGAAATGTTTTGTATCGGAAAAAATTAATTTGAGTGTGACCAAAGGGAAAAAATATTTTCTCATGTTTGCACTTAACTTTATTTTAAAGCTGTTTGACAAATAAACAGTGACAATAAAAATGTGCGTAGTGTGACCAGAAAACAAATTGTGTACTGAGTTAGAAACATTTTGGTTAAACATAATCAAACATATTTGAATGAAATGTTTCCCTAATGTGACCGTACTTTTAGTCACGTTATTATCCAGTTTTGGCTACCAGCGACCGAATTCTGACTTTGCTGAGATCAAAATCTGAGCAATCGCTGGATGCTGTTAATCGAGCTCAAAGAAGACCATGTTGAAAAATAAATAACAATTGAAAAATAATAATTTCTCTATATTTGCAAATACTAATTGATCTTTCTTTGGTATTTTAAAAATATTGTTTTAATTCCTTGTTTGATTTTTAACTGCGAAGCTTTGTCGAACTATTTAAAGCGCCCTTTCGCTTGTGGTCACCCTTGTGTTCTTACAGCCATTAACATGTAATTATATCTTTGGCTTTATTAAATAAAGTTTATTTACATTTCTAGATAGCGTTTTGTTCTTATTGTTGTTTCATTTATTTTTCTTTTTTTTTGCCATTGTTTTTCACCATTTAGTGCACTTGTCCAAGTGCATATGAAATGGATCAACAGCAGCAGGAGAAGCACAAGCAAGAGCAGCTAAGAAGTACAAAAAAAAACTGCGTGCAAAGAATTCAAATTGAAAGCTTAAACGTGCGTTTTATTAGTGCTTGTACTCGTACTTTTGTTTTTGGCCTCATGCATGCAACAAAAACAAACATCTATTTTTTTTATTACCATCTACTTAACCTGTGTGTGTGCGTGTGTGTGTGTTTGTTTGCATGCAGTTGTGGCAATTGCAGTGTTGCAGTCCATGACTATCAGATTTGGGATATTAATCCCAGTATTCGGGAGCTTTCCTTCTTGGAAAATACAAATAATTTAATTTGAAGATTAGAGTTTTTGTTGGCGATATTTTCAAACAACTTGCTTATTGTGATCCTTGATTAAGCTCGATATAAATCTAGAGAAGTCATCTCTGACACCAAAAGCAATAAGTTCCATTAACCATACTCTATCATACATCTTGTAAACATATAGAGCTACCACTTTACTTGCTGCAAAATGATCATGGAATGATACCATCTCGACTAGAGGAATCCCAGCAAGTCATGAACCTAACGAAAATTCTTTTTTTTTTATTATAATCAAGAAACAGTTCGACTAAAACAATGTGTAAAGGAGAAGGAATACAGTAGACTTTATAAAATAAAACTTAGTTTTTAGTTTTTCGTTTTAAAAAACTTCAATATTTGGTAGGAAAAATTCAATAAAATTAAATTCTGTTTTCCAATTATCAATATCGCTATCGACTGAAAGAGGACGATCTGCAGTTGTTTTCGGGTAACTTTAGATAAAAAAGAATGCTTAAAATCCATTCAATAGCCTTTGAAATTTTCAACACAATTTTTATAAAAAAATACGATTACATAATAAAATGATAAATATTCCGATTAAAAGTATTTCAAATATCAGATAAAAAATAGTATTTACAAATAGTAGTTATTTGTATATTGACGCCCTGTCGCAGGATGTCGAACGTTATTGTTTCCTGGTATTATGAACGTATAATAACTGATTTTGCGTCCCACTAACAGCGCTAACGAAAGGTATGTCATTAATAATGGAAAACAATATCAGTGAAATGGCCGAGATTTGCATCAACAATTCGCACTGCGGCTGTATGTGCTCGATAAGTTCACGAATTCCAACTTTGAGGTCTTGAGTCAATTGAGGGGTCCATTGACATAGACATTACCTTTCGCATAGGCGCAAAGAAAAAATTCTAAAGATGTTAAACCACAAGATCTCGGTGACCAATTGTGATCGTCTCTTTGAGAATTCATACGTTCAGGAAACTTTTCACGCAAGAGAGCGATGGTTTCGTACTTGTGTGACACGTTGAAAATAAATCTCGTTGAAAATAAACCTCCATACAAAATCATTGATCATCGTTCGATAGCACAATCCATTCACCGCAACATTTTCTTTAGCTTAATTCTCGAAAAAGTAAAGTCCAATGACCCCGCCAGACCAAAAACGGCGCCAAACAGTCACAAGTTGAGCATGTAGAGGCTTTTCTCAACAATAATTCTTGGAGTTTTTCAACTCGAAATGTGACAATTCTGATTGTTTACGTACTCTCCGAGCTAAAAATGGGCCTCATCAATCAAGATGATATTTCGATGAAATTTCGGATCATTTTTTGATGAATTTCAAGGACCAAATCTGTAAAGACACCGCGATATTGATGGTCAGTAGGAGTGAGTTTTTGAGTTTTTGTGAACTTTAAAAGCCTTAAAAAAATAAGTTTTTATGCAAAATACGATGTAATGTCGTTTGTTGAATGACGAATTCTAAAGAATAACTTGAAATGCACAAACCTGGGTTTTCCTCAACGCAACAGCAGTATTCTCGGTTGTTCTTGTGCGACGTGCATGAGTTCAATTCTTCACATCACTAACTTGTCTTAACAGCTTAAGTTTTTCCATCACTTTCATAATTGCTGGCGGAGAAAGTGCTTCAGGACGGCCCAAAAATGTTTTAGTTTTGCGAACTGTATCTGCGAGATTTTCAGCATTTTTGTAGTCAATTTTAATAATTTCAATTTTATTCACAGAGTAGTTTTTACTTGTCAGTGACTGGTTGAGTCAAGACAACTGTTAAAATGGAAGTGTATTGAATATGAAACGACTTATATTCATTTGATATTCATTTGATTTAAAGAAACAAATATTAAATAATGATAAAGTATGTGCAACAAACTCTTTCGAGAAATCTTTCCAGTCACGGTGAGTTTGTGAAAATGGATGTCGAATGTTGTCCGTAAACAATGTACAGCCTCTATCCAAAACATTTTCTTAGTAGGCGTCATCACTAGTGAATAACTTATAAATAATAATTTATTACTGGGCTGTCAATGCGTCTTACTATTCTCTGAATCCTACAAAATAGTAAGAAAATGTTAAATTTAGTCAACTATTTTCGACTGTGCGAAGACAACAGCTTGAAGATTTTTAATAAAATATTAATAAAAAGTTAAAAAAATTAGAATAACGTTCAAAAATAAAAAACAATTTGATAATTTTGTTTTCTTATTAAATACACGTTTTATACTTTTTTTGTTGTTGTAGATACGTAGATACATATTTACATACATGCGTACATTTCATTTCTTTTATTTACCGAAAAGTTTACCTTTTTTGTAATTTTTCTATTTAAATTAATACGCTCCACTCCACACTGACACATTTTGCAAAAACAGTGTATGTAAATAAATAAGTTTCTATTGTTTTGCGTAAAATATTAATCGTTTACACGTGCAATTTAATTAACTAAGTACATATTATTATTATGTCAAGTGTTTTCTTTTTTTTGGCTTTTGAGTTTTTATTCTGAAATTAAATTAAATTAAATAAATAAATATTTTTACTTCGCAACAGAAATGATGGAAATTTTAAACGCTTTACGGCGACGCGTCGCGACGGGGTAAAACTAAAATTTGTAGCGAATTTCGTTCAAAATTGTATTTTATATCCGTCACCGCAGACGTAAAAAAACAAAAACAAAACGTGCCGTATCTGTTATTCGTTTGGGCTGATAGTTGGGTGTTCAATCGATTAACCATTGAATTACTACCTGAAAAGCAGTTCGCTTAACTTAAAATTAACTGTTTTCGATTAACGATTAAATCGATTAATATGGCCCGATTAACCGGTTAACAGATTAAAACAAATTCATTGTTTTTTGTGTTTAATTGAATCTGACCAAATTAGCCGAAATTAAAAGAAGTATTAAGAAATTTTGAAAAAATTAAAACTGGACTGAAATGACATTAGAGAAGATTTTATATGTTTAGATGAACCCAGAAAAAATACTCAGAAATTTAATGGACTGCTATCGATTTACGCACAACTTCGATGAGTGAAAAGTCAAGCAAAAGAAAAGTCGTTTAAAATTCAAATACGAATATTTGAAACAAATTATTTCAATGGAATGAATTTCTAGAAGATCTTCTTAAACTTTGGAATTAACTTCATAATGGGACCTCCTCACGTGCTTCTTGTTTTTTTTTTGTTGTTGTTTATTATCAATACATATTTATGGATTCTTTTGCCAGATTTATTTCGAAAAGTCTTATATTTTTTTTTTTGCTAAAAAAATCATGAAATAATAAATAATTTATGTACTTTTATTTATTGAAATTAATAAATTTTGCGCAAAAATTTTACTAATCGGTTAGCCGATTAATCCAAAATAACCTAAAGAGCCTTGGAGACGATCAAATAAATACGTCTACAATTTCATATGTGGTAGTGTCGTATAAATAAACTCGTCAATCAATAATTGTATTGTAAATTTGCAGTCTTCGTTTGTGAGCATGTCGTGATCGCATGATGATTTATTGTTATTAACGCCTTGTGAAATTTTATTAAAAAATATAAAAAATAATATTGAAAAAGGAAAATTGTAGATGAAAAGTTGGTACAAGAAAACAAACACTCCTGCAAAAAAATCTTTTGAATGATCACAATAATCACAAAGCAAAGTTTTTGTCAATCACAATTGTAGACGACCAAATAATTGATTGTCAAATATAAAAAAATCAAAAAATTTTTGAATTTTCTCATTCATTGCCGACACCTAGAGGGTGTCTGCCGGGAAGGTATACTTTGTTTTGCCGCCATTTTGGTAAATATTAGTCTTGACAGTTCATATTTGGCAGTCGTGAAGTAGACACGTGGCAAAATTATTATAAAAAAAATATTCGATAAACCAACGTGTTTTAATCGTTAAAACATTTTATCAAAATCAATCATCGATTGCTGTGACGATGAGAAAGTTTCGTGAAATTTTCGAGAGAAACAACGTGCCAACAAAACGCACTATTTATCGTGTAGTGAATTATTTCAAAGAAAGAGGTTCTGTAGGTTACAAGCCCAAGCATGGACCACAATGTACTGCAAGTTCGGCTGAAAACATTACTGCTACTCAAGAAAGTGTTCAATCCATCAACCTCAATTCGACGCCGTGCTCAAGAGCTTGGTCTTCAAAGAACAATGTTGGCCACAATTTTGCACAAGGATTTGCATTTGTTTCCATTTAAGATTCAGTTGACACAGGAACTTCTTCCACAAGACCATTTACGCCGCCATACAGATGCCAATAGGATGTTACAGCTCGCCCATGACAACCCACCCCGATTTTCATGAAAAAATCATAATGAGTGACGAGGCACATTTTAATTTGAATGGATGTGTGAATAAACAGAATAGTCGGTTCTGGGCAATGGAAAACCCTCAAATTATTCATCAGTCACCTTTGCATCTATTAAAAATGTTAAGTGTTAAATTTGGTCAGGAGGATTCATTGGACCTTATTTCTTTGAAAATGAAAACGGCATAATGGTAACTGTTAATGGGGAGCGATATCTTTATATGATTGAAAACTTTTGCATGCTTTGGGCTTGTTTAACATGTGGTATCAACAAGACGGTGACTCATCGCATACAGCCAGGATTACAAAGGAATTACTGCGCGACCTCTTTCCATAACAAGTTATTTCGAGAAATGGTGATGTTGATTGGCCTCCACGGTCGTCTGAGTTGACTGCTCCGGACTTCTTTTTGTGGAGATATCTGCAAAGCAAAGTTTATGCATACAAACCAGAAACGCTCGAGCAACTCAAACAAAATATTCGTGATGAAATTAAAGAAATACCGCGTGAAATGTGTGAAAATGTAATGAAAAATGTGCTCAAAAGAGCTCGCATTTGTGAGGCTAATAGAGTCGGACATTTATCTGATATTCTCTTTCATTTAATCAAAAATTATAAACAAACAAAGTAGTATACTTTCCCGGCGGACACCCTGTACGTGTAGCTGAAAAAGCACGACTGCACGCTCACTTATTATTAACTGATGAAACCAAAACCTCGTTTGATTAATCGATCAAATAACCGATTCAAACTTAAACCCCGATTAATTGAAAACGTTAGCCGCTGGCCACGCATCAAGGTCTCCAGGTATTACCTGGGGAGTTTTTGAGCTGACTGCGTTAGAGGAAATGTTTTCAGCTAGGAATAGAAAATCTTTTAAAATACCTAGAGCGAATATAGCAGCTAAATAGGTGAGTCTCAGGGACGGTAGCACCCGACCTATGCCACAAGGTCTGGCACTAACGTTAGCCAGAGTATGAGAGTATGAGACTTTAACACGCAAAACGACCTCGATCGAATTACCCAAACGATGCCCACAGCACGGCCGCAAGACTATCCGTCACGAAGTGATGATACATATTGCTCCTTTATTACAACGTAGTCATATCTCAGAAAAAGAACTCGCTGTTCAGAAGACGAGCTTAAAGTTTTTAATTCACTCAAGCCACAAAAAAAATAAAAATACTCGTAATATTTTCCTCTCAAGAGGCGAGTGAACAAGATATTTGTATGAATTTTTAACACAAGATGAAGAAGGATACGACGAATAGTAATCCTGCATGCTCAACTCAAAAATTACCCATTTTAAGATATGACTACGTTGCAATAAAGGAGCGATATATAATCATCCCGAAGTTATCTTCACGTATATCACATAATCAAAAAGCAAGAGTCAAGACTGCTTCTCCTAAAAACTCAAGACTTGACGAGTAAAATCTGACGTATGTGAAATGAGTCTGAGATCCTGAACTTCTGCGAATTTGGACTAAGTAATAATTTTTTTTGTATATAATGTTGAAACTTCAAACCCAACTTCCCAAACCAAAATATTTTGGAGATACGTGAAAATAACTAAATTCTTTGTTTAAAGAAAGTCATCTTCCCACCACCGTGCCTCTTATATAAATGTTTTAACCAGCAGTCACTTTTAAAACATTTCAATGATCTTACTTTTCTTTATAATTGCCTACGAAATTCCCATAAGTGAATTTCAAAATTTATGACAATTCAATCTTTACAAATCTTCCAATAATTTTTCCAACACGATTTACACACATTTTTTTAGTTTTTGGTAAATCTTCACGTAAAAATCAAAATTCTTGCAACTGCAACTGTTGAAGCAGCTGCAACTGTTGCTGCTGCTGTTTGTGTTGCCTTTAAAATACAAATCATGTTACGTTAAACAAAAAAACTATAGGGGGCAATAAGGTGTAAATTTATGCGCATCTCATAATAATCCATACAGAACACACAAAAACTCATTAAAAACATGATTATAACATTTTTATTTGGCAAAAAAAAACTAAACAAACTTTTAAACGCATTTTTTGCGCTTTTGAAAAACTAATTTAAAGTTGTTCAACTTATTGTAGCACCACATACTTACAAACATGCCACAAAACATAGTTACAGTACTTGACTTGCAACAAATAACAATCTAACTAACTAGACGCTTGCACTTGCGTTTTTTTGTTGTTGTTTTTTTTTTGCAATTCTCTCTTGGACGTGGCTGTGTGTATCACTTCTACTGACTACTTTGGGGTTCATTATTATTGTATTTTGCGAATATGATGTATTTATTAGCACAATTTTTGTGTGAATTATTTTGCACCCAACTCCCAAATCACAAAAATTCACAACTCTAATAAAGAGTACAGAGACTTAAACGAATTCGATGTTTTAATACATCTACTTACACATATTTGTTGTTGTGTTCTAAGTAGAACCGCTTGCAACTTTTTTTTCAACTTGAAGCTGATACATGCATGTGTAATACGTGTGCATGTATTAGTCGCAACTTTAAACGCATATACCTGCTAAAATACTGAACCGATTTAAATAAAATTAAGGTTATGTACAGATATGTAAAAAAACCTTTAAAAACAAATATATCTTTCCAAAATCCGTTGAGTATTACGGGCGTAAAAGGGATCTCAAAAAACGTGTTTGCCTATTAATTAATTATATATAGTTTTTAATTATATTTCGCCGATAATTCTGATACAATACCCCAATTTTACCCCAATTTTTGAAAATCGATCTTTTAAGTTAAAAATTTCTTAGCCGATCGGAAGCAAATTTCCAGTATCCTAAACTCCATTGACCTCATTTAGATTTCGATAGATAATGAACCAATTCAGCTATACAGATCGCATCCACTCAAGCTATCATCATTACAGTCGAAAAACAACGTCGACTGCCGCAAATTTCATTAAAATCGATAGATCCGTTCTAAAGATGACGTTCACGGATAATTTCCATAAAAGCGCTTTATTTTAATAACTCTAAAATTCCTTGTCAAATCGGTTTTCAGTATTCATTTAATTTTTTGAATTTCAAAAACTGTCTCGAATGCCGCAAATCTAAATCGGTTAAAAGGTTCCAAAACATTGACGTTGTCGAATTTTCCATTCTTTATTTATTTTAATATTGTACAAATTTTTTTTACATGTAATGTTGCTTAAATATAGGAGTTTAGTTCAATTAGATATTTTCTACTCAGAAATTATATTTTATTTAAAGGAAATTTTACATTTGAGATCACGAGGAAAATTTAAAGAAAAACCCTCTTTAAAGCAAAAAAAAAAAAAAAAAAAAAATATTTTTAAATAAGAAATAAAAACTCAAAATTAAGGAAGAAAAACCAAAATAAAAATTTTGTAAAAACGCGTTTGTTTGAATTATTTCAAACGTTCCTGTCAGATCGATTTTCTCGGTTCGGAACTGGCGTCGAAAAATGTTTATGTATATTGTTAAACAAATTCTCTTTTAGAACTTAGCGATCAAAGGTTTCCCATAGTATTTATTTATTATTATTTTTTAATATCTCGAATAATAAATTTTCTAAATGCATTAAGTGATCCTACTTTAAGCTAAAATAAAGTTATTTTTTTGCGAATACGGCCGTTATTCTTTTAAACTTCTTCCCAAGCCAAACTATATTTATTTCTTGAGTTGTTAACTACTGTGAAACATAGAATACAATTGGAAATAATAAAAACTTCATGGTTAACAACAAATTAAGTAATGTTTTTTAATTTATTTCGTTTTTTTTGTGTAATTCTTTTCAATATTTCGATTTTATTTTTAAATTATTTATGTATGTACATTCAGATGTGTATTTTATTTTATTGTTGTCAGTTTAATGTAGGATTTGTTTTAATTCATGTTGCTATTGTTGTTGTTGCAAAAAGCTGCTGTAAAATATTATGATGAATTAATGTCTAATTGATAGTTTCTCGATTATCTTGTTAAAAATTTTATGGTATTTTTAAGCTCAATTGGAAAATTGTGTTGAATTTTTGGCTGTTGTTTTATCTTATAAAAGGAAAAAAAGTTTAATATTATTTACCTAATCTTTACATTAATTGCAAAACAGTTATTAAGTTTGCATCATTAGGTTATCCTCCCGCCCAATAGAATCTTTTTTGTCACTACATTTCAACATTTAATCCTAGACAACAATTGACCAGTTGCACGGTGGTATCTCTTCATACATTTATCGGCAAAAATAGAAAAAGTTATCCCAGAGTACTAATATTTGGCACACTTGGTTTAACGGTTCATGCATATGAACAATAATAATTTGGTTGATATCTGAGCAAGGATTCGTATCCTTCCCATATATCCTTAAATATAAAAATGTTATAACAACTGAAATAAAAATTGTAGCTTTGCGAATTTTCTCCTACAATCTACTTATATTAACCATAGTGTGTCGACCAAATTTTGTCTGATTCGGAGCAACGACGCGTTTTTCCCTAAAATGTCCTTTGAAAATATACAACAAAATTCGTACAAAAATTAAGATTGTTTAATTATATTCTTTCTACGAATATATTTTATTCTTATATAATTATATTCTTAAACTAAGAACGGTTGTTTATATTGATCATGTGAAAAAAAAAAATTGGTAAATATCCTTCGCTTTTAGGAGCGAAAAAATAAATATTTGCTCTGTCAGCTTTTTGTGTGTTAAAAATGTTTGAAACTTTTTGTTTGTTAAAAATGTTTGAAGTATCGTCGTACAGTTTCTTTAAATTGTATCCATTTAATGTAATAATTTCTATCAAAAATGAAATACAATTAAAATCACAAAAAAAAATTATCTTAACAATTTGTTGTTTATACTTGACAGAAGTTCAATAACTTTATTTTATAAGTTATTATCGTTTGAGTCGCAATATCGACAGTATGTTTTGAGAAAACTTGCCGATTGTAGCATTTAAATTTTTTACATTCATTATGTATATTTTTATTTCAATACGTATAAATATGCATAAATATGCATAAATACACAATTAATGAAGCAAAAAATACAAATTAGTTACCAAAATGTTTTTATAACTAAAAATGTCAGCTTGTCAAAGGTTTAAAGTAGATTAGATGCTACAATAAATATTTTAAAATCAATGTATGTGTGCTTACAAAAGGTTGACATCGTTTATAAATGCATTTTTTCGGAATTTTTCTTACAAACATTTTCTAATGTATTTATCAATTAGACTGTGGGGTTGAAATATTGCATCTTTGCCACTAAAATACCTCTCAAAAAAATATTTCATGTTTTGAAAGTTCTTAAGAATGATTCTAGTTAAGATTTTCTATTGGGTTCAATTGCAAAAATTTTTTTTTACTTTTACAAACTTCAATATTTTTGTTACGTTTATTAATGATTAGAAAACTATTTGTTAACAACTGCTAAAATGTACAATTTATTAAACAAAAATCAAAATACAAAAAAAAAAACCATAAAAAACCATAAAAAACTTCAAACACGCATTTTGTAATTAATACTTTGTTACATTTTTCTGTAATGGAGTTTTTATTATTATTATTTTTTTCTTTCCACAATTAAAACATTTTGTTCACAATTTTAGACGATAATTGTTAACAAGGGTTCTTAACATCATACTTGACATATGAATTTATATTTGAGATTTTTTTTCATTTATTTGATTTTTATTTTTATTTTAATTAAACAATTATCCAGTTTTTGTTCATACATTTTTTCTCATGTCAAGAATTTTGATTAAAAGTTTTAGTTTTTGTCTGTTTTTTTTATTAAGTAAACTTGAAAGTTTCTTAAATAATTTTTTAAATTTGTTTAATATTCTTGTTACTAATAATTTCTTCATTTATTTTACTTTCAAAAAAAGGTTTTCAAAAACATTTCAAGAAATATTCAAGATTCAAGAAAACATTTTTCAAAACGGGCAGAAAAATCAAGAAGAAAAAATAAGTCTTAGTATTGCAATTGAAAATTTCAAGGTTAAAAAGGTCCTGTTTCAATAATATTGAACAAATAATTTTTATTCGTATATTTTGATTTAGATAATTTTAATTTAATAATTTTGTAAAATTTATCTATATGCGAATTATGTTATTCGAATAGACTTGATTCAAATGATTAAAATGTTTTAAATAATTTTCGTATCAGTAATTGTATAAAAATAATTTATATTCGAATAATGTTGTTCGAATAATGGTATTTGAATAATGTTATTCGAATAATTTCATTTAAAGAATTTTATTTCGAAATAATTTTTTTTTATTTATTTGATTTGGTTGAGTTTATTCGAATAATGCCATTTTAATATAGTTTGTGTAAATAATGGTATTTTAATAACTGATCCGAGTAATTTTATTCGATTATTTTTTATTCTTAAACGAATAATTGTATTGAAATAATTTTCATTCGTATAATTTTATAAAACAAAATGTTATTTAAATAGCTTTGATTCGAATAATTTTTCTTTTTAATAATTTGTATTCCAAATAGAATTATTAAATTTTTTTGTTGAAACGAATAATTGTACTCGAATATCTTCAATACAAATAATGTTATTCGAATAATTTTATTTGAATAATTTGTATTTAAATAACAGTATTTGAATAATTTGGTTTCAAAAATTGTTATCCAAATAATTTTATAATAATTATTTGTATTGAAATAAAATAATTTGAATGAATGTTATTCGTTTAACTTTAATTTCTATTCTTAATGATTTTAATAAATTTTATTATATGAATGGTTCTATTCGAATAATGTCATTCGAATATCTTTTATATAATTATATAAGTAATGCTAATAATTACTTGTCCGATTAATACTATTCAAACAATTTTTTGTTCGAATAATTTTGTAAAAAAATAATTTCAATTATAGATAAGTGATTTTCATTCGATAATTTTATAAAAATATTCGATAAACTTTTATTAGAATAATTTCTATTCGAAATAATTTAATGAAAATATTTTTGATATGATTAATTTTATTCGAATAATATTTTTCGAATAATATTAATCGAATAATAATATTCGAATATATATATATATATATAATAAAATATAAGTAATTAGTGGAACTTATGCCTGTATGTATTAATTTTTTTTCGAATTATTTCATCTTCTATTTGAAATAGTTTTATGAATAATTTTTTTATTTCAATAATTTTATTCTAATAAGTTTGTGGGAATAAGTCTTATGAATAATTTTAAATGCTTATTTTTTATTCAAATAACTTTTATTCGAATAATTTTCAATAAATAACTTTTGTTCATAATAGTTTAATGAATAATTTTATGCAATTGATTTTATTCGAATAATTTTATGTGAACAATTTGCTAATACAAATTATTAATTTGTTTATTGTTTTAAATTAAGAATAGAATACAATGAAAGCTTTGAAGTAGAAATATGTAGTGAAATAATTTAAAAATTTGTAGAATATGTGATGAAACAGAACACGACTGTAACGTAGACCGATAATCACACTGAGAGAAACAAAGACCATAATAATGATAAAAAAAAGACGACTATAACGTGATTTTCCATACGAATTGACATTTTAATTACGTCGAGTAAAACTATTTTAAGTTAAATAAATTAGTTACCATTGATTTATTTAATTTATTTATATTTCTAAACATGAGCTTATGATTCGAGTAACGAAAAATAAAAATAAAAGGAAAAAACAATATTCCAATAAAATGAATATGTCGCTCGGAGGGATTTACGGTCTACATTTTAGTCCTTCTCATTTTCATCCTTATATCAGGATAATTCCAAATAATTTTTGTTATCTATTACATTGTGTTCGTTAGTGAATTTAATAAAAAAAAATATCCAATTCAAAACTCATGTTAAATTTTTTTTAATGAAACAGATCATTTCCTTCCTTTTTTTAATCTTAAAAAAATCCTTGTACAAAAAAGAACATTCATTCTTCAAGCAACAGATGTGTCTGAAAAAACAATGTAAAAAATACTTTGTAACACGTGTGAAATTGACACTTTATGTTGAGTATCAAATGGCACTTAAAAATCAACCATTAAAACCAACACAAACCACAAAATCATAAAAAAGAAACATTTAAAGGAAATAAACAAATGTTAATTTAAGATAAATAAAAAATGAAAAAAAAAAACAGAAACCTAAAAGTATTTCTATTTTTAAAACATTATATCAAACTCTGGAATTTTTTAACACCCCTGAAAAGAGAACAGCTGTTCAGAAACATAAATTTCAAAAACAATTTGTCAAAAATTTAGGTTTTTATTTAATAGAAAATTTTTTTGAAAGCACATTTTATTTTGTAATTTTTTCCAACGCTCCTCTTTGAGTAGAAATTCTAAAGAAAACTTTTGAAGATTTCAATTTAAAATCCTTTCGCAATGTATTCTTCTTTTGGTTTAACGGAAAAACAACAAGCCCTCAAGCTGTCTCGGCAAGCAAGAAAATTATACTGGGAAAAGAAACGAAGACAGCAAGAAGAGATGAACAAAGTTACGATAATACCACCCAAAGACTTGACCGTACGTCAAATAGTCTGGATACGAAAAAACAGCCAACCTAAAGTTCGCAAAATGCTGCATTTTCAATCCACATTTCATAGATGGGCAAAGCGTGGTCCCATGGGACGCAACGATTGGATGAGATTTTTAAAATGGGCTGATATTAATGCAGAACCCAAACAAGAGCCTAAACCCCATTGCCAAATAGAAGAGCCCAAGAAAAAACGAAAAAGCACCCTCAACATAAGCCAGCAAGAACTGTGGGATGACATTGATAAATTAGCCACGCCCAAAAAACCTCGTAATAAGTATGAGTTTCCACCACCAATTGCATATCCGTATGCACCAAAACTTTGTTATAGTAAAACCGCCAAACATGATAAAGGACGACCCTTTCCTACTCCCAAAGTACCCGTGGATTTTCAGCATATAGAATTGGAAATCGATTTTTGGTCCCATTTACGTTTTCCCATACGACAGTCAGCGTTGAAATTTAGAGCTTCAGAAAGTCTTCTGGATTTGGCCAAACCTCGTACAACACCGCCCTTGGAATCCCATTGTCCCATACCGCCGAAACCCATAGAATATGTGGAACCACGTAAACGCATGAATAGAAAACAATGGCAGAGGCACAAGACTCGTTTGGCAGTTTTAGCAGCTCCAGTAGTTCGTAGTAGAATGGATATTTATGACTAGAAATTTTGTTTTGTTTTACTTTAAATAAATCTTAAGTTACAACCAAATTGTCTTGAGGCAAGTCTGACTTTTCTAAGAGATAGAGAGGCAGCTAATTAAAATACTTGTAGTCATTGAACATTTTTCTACCAAACGCTATGGGTGAAATGCAAGAAAAATTCTTGGTTGTCAAAATGAACGGTTCAAGGCGAATTTAAGACTAAGACAAAATAAATTTTATCAATGAAAAATTACAAGGCAAATTCATAACAGGTAGACTCGCATCAATACGCATTGAAAAATACCTGCTTTCTTTGTCAAAATCAACGTCAAACACTATATATAAATCAAACATAAACAAAACAGATGGAAATGCAAGAAGATGCAAGGAGCAAAAAATAATCAGCTGAACCGTCAAGACTACCTGTTATGAATTGACCAACAAAATAAATTTAATCAATATAAAATTATTATAAAACGCAATGAGTCAGCTGAGCTGACAAGCTCAACTGATATGAACTCGCCTCACATTATTACATAAATATTCGAATTACATTTTTTAGCATTAAGGCAAAAAAGCCTTTGAAATTTCTCTTTAGAAGGCACTTATTGAGTGACAGTTGATTTGGAGATGCGCCGCGAAATATTGTAACAAATAGGCTATTCAATCGATTAACCGATTAATTACAACCTGATCGATTAATTTACAATTGGCTGTTCTCGATCAACAATCGAATCGGTTAATTTGGAATGAACATATTTTTTATGTGTTTTATTGAATCTCACTAAATTAAGCGAAACTATTAGAAATATTAAGAACTTGTAAACATCAAAACAGGACTCAAATAGTTTAATGAAAAATTTACTGCCTGTTTTTGTTAAATAAAAACAAAATTGCGAGTGAGAATTTATATTGAATACAAAAACAAATTTTCGTATTTAATTGTTGTTTTCAATATTAATTCTCAATCACAATTTTGTTTTTATTTTCTAAAAACAGGCAGTTAAGATGTTTAGAGAAAACCAAAAAATTTAAATATCGATATTATGATTTTCAAAAACAAAAGTTGTTGAAAATCTGTGAAAGAAGATATTGAGGCAATCTCGATGAATAAATTTAAAAAAAAAAAAAAACTTAAAAAAAAATTCGAAATTATGGTTTCTTCCCGATTTCTCCAACATATTCGATAAGTGAAAGAATTTCTTCTAAGTTGAATTTCATTAAAGTTAGACATTGGAAACCTAAATTTTTAACACAAATGATTTTTCTAAAAGATTGTTTAGAAGATCTCCTTAAACAATAAAACTAACTTGTAAAAAGATCTTACTCAGTTGCTTTTTTATTAATACATATTTGTGAGTTCTTCTGTTGCCTGATTTATTGCAAGGATTGTTATATTTGTTACGTTGTTTTTGATTCTAATAAAATATCAATATAAATAATTAATGTAATTTTATGTATTGAAATAAATAATTTTTTGGCTAATTGTTATTAGTCGGTAAACCGACTAGTTTAAAAGTAATCGATTATTTACCGACTGAACCGAAATCTCGATTAATTAATCGAGCCTACCCGAGTAATAAAGCTTAGTATCTATTTATTCATCTTAAAGCTTTTGCCACATGGTATCTTTATAAGGAAGAGCAGATAATGATTGCAAAAAATTAAATGATAGAGAATATTTTTTCAATATACAGGCAAATTTTGGTACAACGCACGATATAATGGCAGGCCAATTCGCTATACCGAAAAATTCGTTATATCGCGAGGTCTTTTTCTTTAAGTTTGCTTTTATTAAACAATAAAAAATGATTCCGTTCGTATATATTATAATCCGGTATGTTCTACATTCCACTTTGAAGTGGAATTCAATTGAAATCACCTCAGTTTAAATTTTTTACATTCTGGATTCTTTTTTTTACTTTTGAATTTCAATATTCAATACAAATATACTCTACTTTTCCAGAACATCCATAATGAAAAGTTTACTTTTCATATTTCACTTTCACTGCTTTTGTAGAACATGCTTGAATATTATTTTTAGTTTTAAACTTAGCAACCAAAAAAAACAATGTTTTATTTGGTAACATCTTCCAATAGAGACCAGTTTTATCCGCATTGAAAGTAATATCAAGAATTAAATTATGGACCTCTATAATTTTCTGCAATTTTATTTTAAAAGAATTTACCAATCAGATCTGGATGATAACTTCTACCCTGATTCCTTAAGAAGTCTACTTCCGTATCTGTTTTTGAATTTAGAATTCCACTTGCATGGAAGCCACCATTTATAAATGCTTTTTTTGGATCTCCATGGCTTTTACTTTTAATGCAATTCCATTTATTGGCATATGTTTTTTCCTTTGGCTGAGAAACCAACCGTAGAGCTCCTTTTCCATACTAGGATACTTAACATTTCTCAAAGATATGCGATGTTTTGAGCCATTGTTGGTTGTTTCCGAATTCGAAACAATTTTTGTTTGCATTTTCTTCAGTGTACATATTGATGATTTGGGTATTCCATACTTTACTGAAATTTCATTCCGGCTTATACCCTTTTTACAATCATCCAAAACTTTTATTTTTTCTTTCAACAAAATTCTTTTTCTGTTTCCCAAATTTGTATCACTTTGACACTTTCACAGCTTAAATTGTAATAAAAAGGATCGCAGCATTTCATTGTAAAATAAACTCTCAAATAAAAAACTAGCGGTACAAGCAACGACTTTTTCCTGCTTTTGCATTCTTTGCAATCTCTTATTGATTTTATTGCATTTCGTTATATAGAGCACAAATTTTTCAGAGCATTCGTTATATGATACAATTTTCGATGACAGTTTGTTTTTTACTTTTTATTTGCAATTATTTTCTTAACCTTCGTTATATCGAGTATAAGGTTTTTAATGTTCGTTATACAGTCGAACTTCTCTATAGTGAACTTCTATACAATGAATGCATTTCAAAAACACAGCTTTCTTGTTCCAATGTTTGTGTATTTTGATCTCCTTATAGTGAATTTCTATACAGTGAATTTTTCTTAATAATGAAGCAATTTTTCAGATTTAAATTTGAGTTTCTTGCGCGTTTATCTCCATATAATGAATTATTTCAAAAAAGTTTCCGTTACGCATACTAATAACACAATATGTGGCGAAAATAAAGTAATATGTAAATAGGGGATTCCCAAAAGATGAAAAAACATAACAACGAAAATAAATAAAGTCCCATCATTAACAATTTAGACAGTAGTTGTCCTCCGTGTTCAGTGAACAAAAATGACTAAGCGAAGTAGAATTTCTTTAAAAAAAAGTTATTATTAATTAATAAAGTTTAATGTGGAGGAAAATAAGATTTAGGTAAGCAGTTTGGAATTCTTTCCTGCACTTTATTGAATATTAAAATAAACAAGACATTCAAATAAAAGTGCAGAAAATATCGGCGGTCACAGGTTGACAACTCTTACATGTTTTTCTGTACTTTTCAGGAGACAAAAAAAACGGAAGTAAATAAAAATACCGAAATGAGTAGGAAAAGTAGGGAAGGAAATTTTTTAAAAATATAAATGAAACGTACTAACATGAAGAAGGACAAACAAAGTCTTTTGGCATCAAAAACACGATTCGATTTTTTTTGCGAGTTAAGAGTTGTCAAACTGTGACCGACGATATAATTTCTGTATAATGAAGTTTCTATATAATGAAGCGTTTTTCTGGTCCCATGCAGATTCATTATAGGGAAGTTCGACTGTATAAGGTAGTCAAAGTTAAAAATTTTACTGTTCGTTATATCGGCGATATTCGTTATACCGGGATTTGCATGTATCTTTACTCCGGTTGGTGTTCGGGAAATAGCGACAAAATCAAGGACCGGTTGTCGAATTTTTGCCTTCGTCTTCTACAAGTTGTACTTGACCAAAAAAGCACACAACACTATTTTTTTTTATTTTTAGTACTCCAAGTCGAAATCGAAAATTCGACAACTGCAATAAGGCAGAATTTTTTTTTGTTTTCATTTTTTAATAGCACATGGTTATTTGATTTAAAAATAAATATTTGGAATAAAAACACAAATATTTATTGATAGTCAACACAACCCATAATTAACTGAAGGCCACAGAAGTAATTTCAAAATTTATTTAAGGGATATGAACAAAAAAATCGACCTTATTCATGGATCCTTATCAAACATATGATTGGGGTGGCACAACAAGATCACCATACTACACACACGTCATTATTTATTTAAAAATAAAAAAGGCGTTGATAGATAATTTTATGGTGGTTTACAGCAAAACATGTCTAATAAAAATAATGATAGAAATGAAACGAAAATAATAAAAGTAATTTAAAGCAAGCGGTTGAATTGAAAAAAAATATATTATTATTTCAAAGGCTCTCTGCTATCATAAACGTTTTTATGTGACCCAGTAAAAATACATATGCCAACTGCTTAACCAAAAATAAAATTATAACAAAACTATATCTATCAAAAATGTTTGGTATCCTTCAAGCCATTAATAAGATTCGCTTAAACAATTTAACTTGAACATGCTTGACATTTTTTTTTTCATAACATGACTCCATTAAATGGCATCTGTGTGTTGTTTGCTCTTCCATTTATGAAAATGTTTGCGTTAAACCACCTTGTACCCACTTGTACTTTAGTTCTATTAAAATCGAACTGCAACAATAGAAATGTCTGGTTAACATGTCTTAAAGTCATTGAGCGGAGGCACAAGCAGCCAAGACTTGTACATTTTATTTTGATTTGAAATTGTGTGTTTCGATTTGTGGCAACAACACAATATAATTTGACCGAAATACATAAATGAAAAACATTTTCTTGAAAGAAAAAAAAAGTTAAATAAAATCAAAGCAGCTAAAAAAAATACTTTAAACATACCAAACTGAAACCTAACAACTAAATTCAAATGAATAAAAAAAAACTCAGTTTAAATGCAAAAAAAAATAAATAAAAATAAAATAAAAAATAGATAAAATAAAATAAACAAAATAAATTCCTCAAATTAATGGAGGAGAGTACGAGTAAACAAATGTTTGATGCCAAAAAACAAAAATAAAATAACCATAATATTGATAAAACTTATGACAACCAAGCAAAAATGTTGCAGAAAAAAAAATAAAGTACAATTGTTGTTGATGTTATTGTATTGTTGTAACACAGTGAAATTCCATAAAATGTCTCTAATGCAAGAAAAAAAGTCAAAAATTTTACCACGACTTGTTGGGTACCCTACAAAAACTTAAATCGGTTTTAAGAAAAACATTTTAAATGACGAAAAGCTGGCTAAAATTATTAATCGTGTTTTTTAAATTAAATGATTAAGATTTTGGATAGTTCTACATGCAATTTGATATAAAAAATCTAGTGGCAGATTTTTGATTTGTTTTTTAAAAACACGTCAAAAAACTATTTGAAGAAGTGCTTGTAGAGCAAAAAAAAATTTCAATATAAAAAATCGTTAAAAATAATGGCGCAAACTTGCGCAAACTTTTTTTGGTCTAAAATTAGAGCTTCTAAATTTTATGTTGGTATAAAATATAATTTGTAGAGTAGCTGCTTTCACTTACAAAAAATTTTTTTTTTGCAAAAAAAGTGTTTTTTTTTAATTTTTAATCGCATTGTTTCATTTCAGCATTGATACTCAAAGTAATTTCTTATTTAAATATCAATAATAGCTCTTGATCAAATCTCTCAGCAAAACAAAAATATCAATGTAATACCTTTATTCGTTTAGCCACAAAAAAAATACATAAAAACATCTTGAAACTGAAGAAAACATCAAAAACGCATGTAATTTGCTTCACTTTCCTTTATATAAATAATTTATATAATTTTATTTATTGAAATAAATAATTTGTGGAAATTTATTTTAATCCCTTGGCCGATTAATCAAAAACTAATCGATTATTAATCGATTAATTATTCGAGTTATTAATCGGTTAATTAATTGAGGGATTAATCGATTAAAATCGATTAAAAAATTACTTGAATTATTTATAAAGTCCTCACTACTTTATACAGTATACACCACATCCATGTTATGTATTACATGCGTACATTAATTTTTTTTTATAATGATTTAAGGTCCTCCAACGACAGGTTGCACTTAGATATGTGCAAAATAGTATTTTTAAGCGAACTCATTGGATGGTTATTTAATTGTAAAGAGGAGGATGGCATACCCATTAATAATGCAAAACAATATCAGTGAAATGGCCATCACGGCTACGAATCATGAAAATTTCCATCACTAACTCAAACATTTGCGGCTGTATGCCATCGATAACTTCACGAATCCTAATTTTGAGGACTTGAATCGCTTGTTGGTCATTGGCATATACTTTACCCTTGATGTGAGCCTTGAGCCTGAAAGAAAAAAATCTAAAGGTGTTAAATCTCAAGATCTCGGTGATTGCCTCTTCCAGAAATCACACGGGCAGAATACTTTTCATGCAAACGAGCGGTAGTATCGCACTTATGTGGCCCTCTTGTTCAAAATAAACGTCGTCCACATCAATATTTTTCCAAATAAAATTCGTTTAAAAACGTCAAAGGAAGTTAACTCACAAATTATGAAAATTTTAGATAAGAGTAAATAGATAAAAAAGTTAAAGTGAGTAAAACTGGGAGTACTTCTCCATAACATACATGTTACCAAATGTTGTAAAGAAATACGATGCCCGGTAAATTTCCAAACTAAACAATGAATCAAAAATCATGTAAAAACTGAAATAAAATCAAAACCACAACAAATCACAAGAAAAAACCAAAAGAAAAAATAAAGCGACTTAAATATTTTTTATGGTAAAAAGGCATTTTTTCCTTTTGATTCGTTTCAGAAACTGTTTTCGAATTGATTTTTGTTATTTATACAGTTTTGCATGAAATGGCAGGTTGTTAGTAAATTTTCGTTGGTCGCTTGGTTGGTTGCTAACTTCATGTACTAAATTTAAAAGCAATTGTAGTAGGCCGATATTTGTTTTTTCTTTTCAACCTTTTTTTTGCTGTTTCTTTGCATTTTGTTAAGCATGGTAATAGAAAAACAATAAATTGAATACTAAAGATAAATTTAAATTGTGGTAAAGCATGATTATGAACGGGTAGGGAGTACAACCACTACTACTAATACATAATAATAAAATGACAATGGTATGTCTGTCGTTTTGCCTGCATTTAAAGTTTTATTATTTTTTTTTTTTTGGTTAAATTGACTTGTTTCGATTTTCCTTTATTTTGGCTTTAACGCTCATTTATACCTCCTCAAAACACGAAATAAAACTATTTATGTTGATTTTAATTAAAGTCATTACATTTATTGACAATCATAACTATTAAATTAAATACGATCTACTAAATAGTTTGACTAACGAAAAGTTCAATAAAAACGAAACACATTAAAATTTGTGTAAAGAAAAAATTAAATAAACAAATAACAAATGATTCAAATAATCTACAGTGCGACCCCGATGTCTGGGTTTTCTATTAAAGAAACAAAAAAATGCGGGAAACGGGCCTACAGTCACTAGACTGTTAGTTAAACTCTACTGCAAGTATTTCAGCAAACTTGGATTTTTTTCGTCTTGCTTTGACTTAATTACCCTACAAGAACAATAGCGGTATTCAGTGTTTGGTGCAAATGGTCTTGCAAAAGAGGAAATATAAAATATCGAGCTTTTTTGAGAAATTTAACTGCAATTCTGTGTATTTTGTTGTTGGATTTTACAAAAAAGCTACGATATGTTGCATTTGCACTTTCGCAAGAGCATTTACACCAAACACTGAATAACGCCAATGTAAAAAAACTGATGTAAACATTCGTGTTTACATTTGCGCGGCATTTTTTATTAACAAAGTCTCTTTAAAAACAATACCCACAATTCCATAACATACAAAATCAAAATATTTGCATGAAATTTATTTAAAAAACAAACACAAAAAATAAAGCTTTTGAGAAACATATTCTAATGATCAAATACGTATGTACATATATAAAAACTATGCCAAAGTAAACTTAAGTAAAAGAGAAAATTTAAAAAAATGTTTATCTAAATTTGGCGCGAAAAACTCCACTATGGCAACGTCGACAGCAATAATTAAATACAAAATTGCAGCAAGTTTGTTAGGAAATAAATTTTGTATGTGTTAGTTTCAATCAGCAATTTCTTGTTAGGTAGTTGCGTTAGTCAAGGCCGTACTGTATTAGCATGATTTATGCAACTACATATAAATATTTAAGGATCAAAAAAATGTTACGAATTAGTTTTATTTACAGGTTGCTTAAAACTTGAATTCGTTTTTATGAACATAAAAATATTATGGACGGAATTTAAAAAAAATATTACAAATTCAACCATAATTTATTTAGAAAATAACTATTTGCTAACAGATCAGTAGAAAGGTATACAAGATCACCAGAAAATGATGGGCTCATCTGCTGACTGAATCCACTGTCTTCGTTCAGAAGTTCATGCTATTTTGCAAAATTACATAAATTAAAAAATGTTGTACACATTTTCCCTACAGAAAATAAAATGTGTTACAGTTTTCCCAAACTTCTGCATCTTAATGTATTTTTTTTTCGTATAAATATTTTACTAACGGTTAGATGAGCGCCATGGAAACAGAGACACCAATCCAGATATAAACAGCATCAAATATGCGCATTAATATTTATGAAATGAAAAAGCAAGAACCACGTACGAGTGGAAACTATAACAATACGAGTATGTACTCCTCGTATGAGCAGTCAGTCAGTCAGCCAGTGACTGATACATTCGGAAAAACAAAACAAATGAAATCAAGTCAGTGATGAGGCAGCTTTTGAAATGATAATGGGATGGCGCTACAGAGAAACTATTTGTGATGAAGAGTTCAAAAGGTGGGGAAAAAAAGAAGCTTAAAAAATATAACAAATGGCAATGCCACATGAACAGAAGCAACAGCAGCAAAAGTAACAACAAGCAAGACAACTTCAACAACATTTATGCTGCTGCTACATTTTTGTGAATTGATAACCTTCTCCGTTTCTGAAGTCACTTAATGATGACAGATTTTTTTATTAAATAAAATCTGTAACAATCCCAACCTTTTAAAAAGCTACGAATTATTTTTTAAGTTTGGCAATTTGCTCTCAAAAAAGTACTTTACGAAAACAAGAGACTTGTAATAAATATATTTTCTAATTTGTGTTGTTTTTAGTACTTTAAAATTCGATCAAGCACTTGTGAAAACTAAATGATTAGAAGCTGTTCTATCACAACTTAAATAGAAATGAATATATTTATAAAAATTATCATTAATAAAAAAATTAACTCATTACTCTTTTTTCTGTTTTATTCAAAGCCTTATTTGACGATTGCTTGGGACCCATTAGACGAAGGCATCATCCCCGTGGCACTAAGCGCGGTAGGCCGCGAGGAAGTACCAGAAGAGGAGCAGGCAATGGTTCGGCATCAACCAGAACAAGCAGCTCGCCGGGACAGGTTTCAGCTTCATCCATTAATGAAGGTAACATTTCTTTTAATTTTACATCCGTTTTTTTTGTTTAAATTTAATACAAAAATGTAACAAAAACGTTTCTTGGTGGGCAAATCTTTAAAATTCCCCCTTTTAAAGATTTTTCTTTCAAACCCTCTTGCGCTTTTAACACAATTATTTTAAGTGGTTTCTTTATTTAAATTTTTTGGTTTAACCACTTGACATTTTTCTTTAATTTATCCCCATTTTGATGTACTTTAACCCTCATCTTACGTTAATCATTTATGTAATTGCTCTTTTTGAAAGTACAAGTTTTTTTCTTTCTTTTTTAGTACGTGACACATTCTTTGTTTAGTTTTTTAGAAACATATTTTTAAAGATTCTTAACATCCCTTCTCCGTTTTAAAAAAAAGCCTGCTACTCCCCCATTATTTTGTAGAATTTTTGCTTTTGAGATTAATTACCAGCGATATAATTGAAGTCAGTAAAAATATTTTTGTTAAATTATTGAATTCTTATAAAGATGATCAAAAAGTTATTTGCATGGCTCATATTTTATCATAAATAAAGTTAATGTTTGAAAAGCTTCAAAGCTTTAATCAAGATTTAAGAAACAAATAAAATAAATAATTCGATACCAGGAATTTTGTAAAATATTTCAATATCCTTTCAGGATATTAATATAAACTTTTTCCCTTTAAAAAGTTTTTAAATAACTTTAATATTCCACAAAAAAAAAACTGAATATCGAAAATATGAATTTGTGTTAAATAGAATAAAAAAATTAAATTGATCAATATTCCAAGTTATCTTCAGAAAATAATTTTCATTTAAATAACTCGAATTTGTTCTTGTCTATAATTTGAATTAATCTACTCTTCGATAACCAACTTTCTGATTTTCGAGAACTTTTTATATTGAACAAGGACATACAAATTTATAACTAAAACTTCTTAAATGAAAAATTTATTATAGACAATTTAAAAAAAATATTTACTGTAGAAAAAATTTACTGAAGAAAATTAATCGATAGAAAAAAATATCTTTTAAAAAAATAGCGATAGGAAATTGTTTCTATAGAATATTGATTTGAAAAATTTTCTTTAAAACATTTTTCGTTAGTAAAATATATTTTTATTATATTTATCGCTTTTTTGTATAGAAATCTTTAGGGTTGCAAAATTTTTCTTAAAGAAATATATCATTGTGAGAAATTTTTCTGAACAAATTTATTGATTGGTAAAGATTCTATAAAAAAATATATTCTATAAAAAAAATTCTCTTACACTTAAATCGATAGGAACATTATCTACACAATTTTTTTTCGATTATAAATATTTTCCATAGAAAATTTATGGATTCATACAATTTTCTTTAAAAAATATTTATCAATAGGAAAGACTTTCGAGCGAATATTTATCGATGGGAACAATTCTTTGTAATAAATTTATATATTGCAAAAATTTTTCATCGAGAATTTACAGATTAAAATATGTGTAATCGATTAAAAAAATATTTTTTAAAACATTCATCGATAGCAAAAATGTCTAGAAAATTTCTCAATTATAACATTTTTTTATGGAAAATTTATCGACTACAAAATGTTTCTATTGAAAATATATCGATTGAAAATATTCTTTAAAACTTTTATCGATTAAATTTTGTTAAATTTGTATTCATAAAATTAATCGATTGGATTTGTTTTAATATAAAGTTTACCGATTGGAAAAAATGTATAAAGAAAATTAATCGATTGGAAAAATGTTCCCTAAGGCATTTATTAAGTGAAAACATTTTCTTTAGAAAATTTATCCATTGAAAAAGTTTTTTATAGAAAAATCTTTAATAAAAATGTTTTCATAGAAAATTTAGCGATAGGAAAATTTTGTACTGAAAACTTACCGATTAGAAAAATTTTTTTAAGAAAATTTATCGATTAAAAAAATTTCGTATGGAAAATTTACCGATTAAAAAATTTTGTATGAAAAATTTACCGAATGTAAAATTTATCGTTTGGAAACATTTTCTGCAAAAAATTTATCGATAAGAAAATTTTTCCATTTATAACTTATTCATCAATAAGATTCTGTATAGAATATATCGACAGGAAATTTTTCTAGAAAAAATGAAGCTAAAGCGGAAAATTCTTTCAGGAAAAATGTAGCGATCTGAAAAACATTCTGTGGAAAATTTCTACATTAAAGAAATTTTCTGTAAAATATTTACTGATAGCAAAAAATGTTGATTGAAATTTTTTATTCAGTGGGCATAGTATTTTATAGAAAATTTGTAGATAGCAAACATTTTTCTTAGCCGGTTTGAAAAAATTTATTGATAGAAGAGTTTTCTTTCTATAACGATGGGAAACATTTTTTACAAAAAATTTATCGGGAAAAAATTCTATAGAAAAAAGTTTCCGCAGAAAATTTAACACGAAATTAAGTATATTCTGTAGGAAATTTACAGTAGAGAACAGATTTTTATATAAAAAAATATCAATTAGATTTTTTTTTAATTTATTGAGAGGAAAACCTTCTGATATTAATTAAAGTTTTTCTCTAAAGATGTTTATTTCATTTGATGAGAAAATTAAATGGAAATATATTGTTTACTGAAAGGAGTTTTTCATGAAATTATTATTAGTAATAAATCATATGTCGGCTTAAGAATTACATCACATTCATATTTCCAAATTGGTAAGAGGCAAGTGTTGCAAATAACAATATGTCACCTCTATTAAGATGTTAAACCGAATATGTTTGCTCATTCAAACTTTAAATCAAACAACTAAAATTATTCAAATAAAGAAACACATTTATCCAATCATATTTACATAAATGCCATTAAATTGCAAAATAAAATTAAACATCCAGAGACCACAAAACTTTTTATGGTCCAGACATGCAGAACACAGAGACACAAATAAAATTAAAACTCAAAACGATTGCATACGTGCTGCACAAATAATGAGAGATTAAAACGAGATTTAATTTGATACAAACGTTTTTTGCACCGTTCAAAAATGCCCCGATAACAAATGCAGTGGAAAAAAACACGTATTGCCACAAATTAACATTAATTGCATAAATCGGCTTAAAATATAAAATGCTTCATAATACAACAACAGTTACATTAACTTTTTCAATTCATTTTGCGTTTGAAATATTTTGCCAGGCGACGAGCAGTATTGCAACATGAAGCATAAAACCATTAGAAGCTTTAAAGTACACATTGAAAAAAAAAACAAAAAAGAATGTGGCTGCGGAATCATCAGTGTTTTGCTTTTCAGCGAAATGGACAAACATTGAATTTGTTTTAATTTAATAATTACGAAAAGGTTTTTATTTTTTTTGTTATTATTTGCCAGACATACAGATGTTGCATGTGCTAATGTTTTATTTGTATAATTGTTGCCACAAGCCAACAACCAATAGAATCAAACGTGATACATTTAAAAACTGTTGCATTAACCACAAAAATATTGAGCTGATTACATTAATTGCTGGATTATTTTATTGCTTTTAGACAGACATGAAAGGGCATAAACAATTTGTCATTACAAATGAAACGTTGCAAAGTTCGGTTCGATTGGGGCCGAGATTCACTTTTCAGGTGGATATCAGCTGTAGTTTTTTACAATTAAATAATTCGCTTAAATAGCTATTATTCTTAATTAATGACATCCCTCTGCAAGCTGATGAAATGGTGTAGGGACCATCAAAAACAAAGACTATTACGTTCTATTGAAGAATACCATATCCTGTATTCCCTTCTTAATAAAAATATAGAAATTTGAGTTAGCGAACTAAAATCTGTTTTAATAACTTTTAATTAAAAATATTAATCGAATCAAAATTATTCGAATATAGTTAGGATGAAATTAATCGAATAAAATTCTTCGAATAAATTTGCTTGAATAAAAGTTGTTCTAATAAAATAATAGAAATAAAGAAATTTAAATAAAATCATTTTGAATAAAATTATTCAAATAAAATTATTCGAATAAAATTATTCGCGGATAAAAGTTATTCGAATAACATTTTGAATAAAGATTAATTTAATAAAATTATTCGAATAAAATTTTTCTATTATATTAGTTCGTATATAATTATTCGAATAAAATCCTTTGAACACAAAACTATTCTAATAACATTCTCGAATAAAATTTCTTTTAATAAAATTACTCGAATAAAGTAATTTGAACAAAATTTTTTTTATAACTATTATTCGAATAATACTATTGGAATTAGACTTATTAGCATAAAAGTTATTAAATAAAAATTGTTCGTATAAAAGTTGTTCATATAAAAAAAATAATAAAAAATTATTCGACTAAAATTTTTTTAAAAATCATGCGAATAAATAAACATTCACATTAAATTATTGAAACATAATTATTTAAAAGTTTTATTCAAACAAAAATAACTCGTATACAATTATTTTAATAAAAATCAATCTAATAAAAATACATTCAAATAAAAATTATTCGAATAAAATTACTAAAAAACTTTAACAAAATTATTTCATATAAAACATTTTCAAAAAAATATGTTGACTTTTAATTGAACAATCATTGCATAAAAATATTCGAATAAAAATTATTCGAATAACAATTGTTTTAATAACAATTATCCAAACACTTTTTCATATAAAAAATTTATATAAATTTATTATAATAAAAATTATTAAAATAAAAGATATTAAAATAAAACTTATTAATATAAAAATATAAAATAATTAATACAACTATTTCGAATAAAAACTATTCAAATAAAATTATTCGGAATAAAAATTATTCGAACATAATTATTTGAATAACTATTATTCTCTTGAAATTTTTCGATCTAAAAGTGTTCGTATAAATTTATTTAAATCAAATCGAATTGAGTTATTCGAATAAAATCTGTTCGTATAAAATTATTTTAATAAAATAAAATCGAATAAAATTATTTCGAATTCGAAAATTATTCCAACACAATTATTCGTATAAAATAATACGAATAAAATTATTTATACGAAATTATGCGTGAAAATCTTGCGCTATTTGCGCTAAAATTAACTGCCTGTTTTTAGAAAATGAAAACAAAATTGTGAGTGAGAATTTATATTGAAAAGAAAAACAAATTTTCGTATTTTATTGTTGTTTTTAATATTAATTCTCACTCACAATTTTATTTTCATATTCTAAAAACAGGCAGTAATTATTGTTGAATAACAATTAATCGAGTAAAAATTTGTTTCATAAAATTATTTCAATAAAAACTATTCAAATGAAATTATTTGAATAAAAGTTATTCGCTTGAAACTATTTAGATTAAATGTATTCGAATAAAGATACACGCGGAAAGGGTAACCGAATATTATTATTTCAATACAAATTAATCAAATAAAATTATTTGAGTGAAAAGAATAAAAAACTTTCGATAAAATTAAAAAAAAAAATTAGAAATTAGCCTCGTAATATTATTGAAATAAAAATTACTAGAACAATTTGGAGGGAAATTATTCGAATTCAAACTATTGAAACGCAGTTTTTTTTTAATAAAAACTATTCGCTTGAAATTATTAAGATAAAATTTTTTTGAATAAATTTATTTGAATAAAATTATTTGATTAAAACGTAACAAAAAAAGCAAAATATTCGAATAGAATTGTTCGAGAAAAAAGTTACTCGATTCAAATTTTTTCGAATGATGTTATTCAAAAATAAGATATTTTGCTTCCGCCTTAAACAAATAAAAATAACAAATTTTAATTTTTGGTTATTATTTTATTTTTAGAAACATTTTGTATCGACCTTTTTTTTGTTCTATTTCGCTTTAAACTGACACAAAATTCATTTATTTAAAATTAATTCTTACTGCATGAAACCACTAATCGATTTGTCTCGCTTATTTCTTTTTTCCATGTCACAAACAGATGCCAATTCAACTCCCATTTCAACAGAACCACCTTTAACAAATACGGGCGATGGTTTGTTCACACCAACAGCAGTGCCCACACCTGTTAAACGAGGTCCCGGTAGACCACGTCTAAAAACTGGTGGTCCGGTTCATCAGGGCGTCAGAGGTGCTCCACGTACCCGTAAACCTATTGGCCCACTAGTGGTGCCACTGGGTAGCAGTCCTGCTGCCACACCCATTAACCGCAGTCCTGCCATGAGTCCGGCACCTTCTCCGGCCCATTCAGATAAGAGTATTGCTTATTCAAGCAGCGGTGGAAGTGGAGCAGTCTACTATCAACCCACTGGTGAAGGTTTAGATTAAGAATAAATAAATTTGTATTTAACTTTTTAGTTTTCCTTTTTAAATTATGTGTAAATTGTTTTTAAGTTTTAAAATTAACACACCCCACTGTGCATTAGGTTCAAGCAGAAATGTCTCAAACTTATGTCAAGTTCAAATTTAAAAAAAAGAAGTTGTATTAAATTTAAGGCTGCATTAATAAAAAGTTTTAATTTTACTTTAAAAATAATTTATCTGTGAGTCTTGATTTTCATCATTAATTTTCTTTTAATTGTCATTAAGTTTTTTGTGAATGTTAATTCATATTTTCTGTATTATTTTGGACAGTCACTCTTGCATGTCCAGTTGTGGAATCTTTCTGTGTGAGCGTTGTTAATTACGGTAATTTAAATGTATCTTTATTAAACATCATGTTGGTTTGTTTGTTTTATGTTAATTTATTTGAAACTCCAGCCCAAAGTAATTTAAGAAATATTAATTTTAAAAGCAATTATGTTTATCCATGTGTACAGAGAATTTAGTATTTTTTTTTTGAGATGTGGTGTGCCGTACATTTAAAAAAAAAAACAAATGCAGAAATATTGGCTCAACGGTGCGCACTGCTGCGCCAGGCCAATCGTAACAACAATAGTAATAAATATGCATCTTTCAAAGTATTAACCCAATTGCAAGAAATTATCCCGATCATGATCCAATAATACAGGTCTGTTTAATAGTCCAGGTGATTTTTTGTAGCGTTGTGGTTTTTAATTTCCGAAAATTGTGAAATTGTCAAAAGTTTTGTGTTGAAATCACAATTGGAAAATTAAATTTTTCTTCGGTACAAAAAATTTTTTAAATATTTCTTTTTTGACTCGTTTTACTGCTCCCTCCGGTTCATTTAGTATTTTCAAACTAATTTGACTTCTACGTGTTGAACAAATAGTGTATAAAATAGTGAAAGTTTTTTAAAAGGTCTCGCTACATATTCAAGTAATAAACAATTTCGATCTCATATTAAGAACGAGAACGATTTGCAATAAAAGCTTGCAAATGAAATAATTTTCGTGCAAAATTAACAAAAACGGCCAACGGGCAAAAAGGAAATAACTGAAGTGCAAAATGAATGAATTTGTAAGTTGAATGATTTCTAGTACAATAATTCCAAAAGAAATAAAATATCTCCCAATAAAAGAAGTCCTAACAAGAGTGAAAGAATTCCTTATACAGAAATGAAATAAGAACAAAAGAATTGTATGAATCGCAATTTTAGGACAAATAAAATAACTCCCAAAAAAAATTAAATAATTCTCAATTAAATTTAATAAGTCTCAAGCAAATATTAATTAACTGCCAATTGCAATATTTCCCCAACTTAAAAAACCTCACAAAAAGCAAATAACTCCCCATAATAGCTATGAAAATGTGATCACTCCCAACAATTATATTTCTTTGGGTGTTATATCATTTGAAAATCATTTGAACGTAACTTCTGAAAAATAAGATTTTGCATAAAAGTTTGGGTTTTTCTCATCTTGAGAAATGTGTTAATTCTTAATATATAATTGAAATTAAATAATGCCATAATAGTTAAATTTTTCATACTTTTAAATAATAAATCTTTGGATTAATTATTTACGATACTCTAAGGACGATCTAATATAACGGATGGTTTAAGTACAAGCCTCTTTTTGATTGATATGTTACCTTAACACTTATAAGTAATTTCTGTTCGAAATATTTACTATCGGTCAGTATCACAAACGAGGACCAAAATCAGTCGCCTTACGCATTAACAACGTTTTGAAATATTATAAACTTATTAGAGCCGAAACAACAAAGTTTTACACTAAAATGTATTTCTAGTTTGAGAAACACTACAATTTAGGAAAATACACTTTTTTTAAATATTCACAGTCTTGAAGAAGATCAATGTAGTTTAACATTAAGGTCGGCATTTTACTCTCAAATGTCCGATTCGGCACCAAACATTTACTTTCAACTGAATGTCAATATGATTTTAAACTTTAATCTCAAACCTTTATCATGGTGTGAAAAGGGATTAAGAATAATGTTTGGTATCAGGTAAAACCATTGTATTTGTTTCGATAATATAACATAAATGCAAAAACAAATACAATTCATTATATGTTTTTAGTTAATGAAGAAAAAATAGAAAAAATTACAAAGATTTCAATTTAGTATTGCGGGTCAAAAAAGTATTATTTCTGTACCAAAGAAAAATTTAATTTTCCATAAAATACAATTTTCTTCAACTGTTTTTGACTTCTCTGCGATTTTAAACAAAAACAAAATACCTGTTGCTTTTTTTATTGTTTTATTGTTGCAGTACCAAACAGACCTGTATTATTAGATCATGGTTCCGATTTTCTAAAACATGCAGACTTTTTAACCTGCTATATCCCCGTTCATGGGTATTCCCTGTTTAAAGTGTTGGAATCTCTCACAAAAATATGTGTCTAAAAATTAAATTAAAAGACACAATATTCACTTTGAATTTTGCAGTGTGATTCGAAATGTTCTGTTAATTAATTTTCAAAAACTTAGTCTGATGAATAAATTATTTCAATATTACTTTCTTTATAAAATAATGAATTTATTAAAAAACAAAATCTTAAATTAAAATAAGGAGTAAACTCAGATTTGAACTCAAGTTAAGTTAAGTTAAGATTTATTGAGCCTTTTTTTCAATGAAAGTTTTTAAAGATAACTATACAAAGATTACTTAAGACTATAATGTATTATCTTAAAAAACTATGAATTTTTACAGTACCAAGCTTTAGCAATAGGAAAAGAATAATAAGCATTTAATAAAAATTAGCTACAGGACAATATGCCCTTGCTCCCGGGGCTAACATGGCATAAGAGGAAAACTCTTAAATTATACTTAAAACTAAACATATAAAACTAACAAAAATTTGAACTCAAGCCAAACAATTATTTTCAATATAAACCTAAAGGTTTTTAAAACTTTGAAACTTTATAGCTTATGACAATTTGTCATAAGCACTGCAGGCATATAGATTTCTTTTTATGGGTTCAAATAAATTTGGCGGCCTCAATCATGTTTTTTTTCTTTCCGTGTGATAAGTTACAGGGAAAACAAATATTACTAATCGTACATTGTACTCTTTTTTTCACTTAATTTAGTAAACATAAGAACAAATACCACCTTCACTCAGAGATCAGACTTCTTTGCAAGAATCGTAGCAAACCGTGGGACATCCAGATCTTTTAATAATCATTTCGTTAACAAATATTTATGACTCAAACTATATTTTTGAATTAACTTTTATCAGTCTTGTGTGTGCATGCGAAATTTCTTCATTAAAATTTATGTTTATTTGCTTGGGGCGACTAAATAACTGCAAACGAGTTTTTGGCTTATGAAAGATATTTGACACCTTTAAAATGAAATAAATTTTTATTAAGTGTCCTTTAGCAGTGGAAAATGTATTTAAAAATTGCATAATTTTATAAATTATTACCCGAAATGCTGCTGTTTCAATCAGCATACATCTGCATTATGTTACACGACAAAATGTTTATGATTTTTTTTTTCTTTATTTTCCTTAACGAGTCTTGAATATAATTTATTTGTAATGAATCTTAGACAACAATTACAGGTGTTTGTAATTTTGGTTTCTATATTTCTGTTCACAGAGTGTAAACTAGTGGTTGGCAATTGAGAGTAGATTTTTTTCCTACATTTTTAACAAAATAAAATTTGAATTTTTTTCCTTTAGCTTCTGTGATGCATTATGATGAATATTTAGCGTTTATTGTTTTTGTATCCACCACTTTTTTTCCCCCAACATTTAATTTGTCTGTTGTTTGTTTTTTTTTCTTTTTTCTTTTACCACATTTTAGTCATCATGTAAAAGACTTGGCTGATAATGATCTACAAAACATTTTAACAAATTAACCAGCATTTGCGTTTAGTTAGTTTGTTAAACGTTTTTCACTTATTTGTTTCATTTTCATTTTATTTGTTTTTTCTTCTTTACTGTGGAAATTGTTTGGCTTTCAACATGTTCTATGACACAATTAATTTGCATAAGTGTGAAATTTTCCTTTCAAATTTGTTTCCTCCCAGTAAAAAGGCGAACACGAAATAATCGACGGAAGTTTAGTGAGAGTTTCAAGGCAGTGTACGAGTAATTAACGTACAAAGTTTGTTGTTTTGTTGGCTACTAATTTTCAAACAAGTGTATCGTTGTCATTATATTATTGTGATTATCACAATTTGATAAGTTTTTGGGAAGGCAAGTGTAGATACATACATGATGATACTAAATTGCTTTAAATGCCTGATAAAATGTATCTTAAACTGAAATCGAAAACATGAAAAGTGCTCGTAAACGTGTAAATAGACATTTGGAAATAAGATTAAAAAATAAAAATCAAATAAACATCGACAAATATTATTGCATTTGTTACAGCATGTACTAAGTCGCGATGATGATGACATTGCGAAGCAAGCGTTGCGTTGGAATCCGTTTAGCCAAGCAGGAAGAACAGTTGATAGACCACGGACAACTTGAAGACGTTCCAACGAAACCGAAATGAGATCTATTGCGTTAACATGGAATCAACTTTGCGCCCAATGCTCCAATGGTAGCTAAAGGAATAAATATATATTTTACAGCCTATAGATTTTGAAATGTCCTTAATTGTTGCTGTTATCCCTTTAGCGTCTGTCCCATATATTTTTTGTCCTTTTTTGTGCTTCTGCATGGAATTCCAAATTAATAATTTGCTTGATAATTGTAGTGTTGTGGAGTCTATAATTAGCAGTTTTTCCAATTAAACAATTTAAACAACTAAAGATTGCTGGAAGCTCTTGATTTAATAATAGATTATTGACAAAAAATGTAAGGAAATCGCCAGAGAAACCAAAAAATAGATAAAAAACCTAGTTTTTTCTGTACATCGCACTGTAGGACCATTTCAAATATAATTATTTTGTATAATAAAGGGAGATTCAAGTAGAGATACTTTTTTCAATAGCCTTTTTTTTTTGACAGATCATGTGTGAGTCGTGTCATGCTGTCATGTTTTTTGTGTTTAGTATTGTTTGACATTTCATAATGGAAAGACTTACGCCTAAACAACGTTCAACTTTATTACGAAAATTCACGTTCTGTGAAGAATGTGTTTCGTGCACTTCGCTCAACTTATGGTCAACATAATCGGCCTACTGAACGTACTATTCGCAACCCCATCACCCATTTTGAGATCCAGCATTCATTATTGGATAATATTCGACCGAATAGACCACGTCCAGCACGCTGTGAAGAAAATATGGCGGCCGTAGCTGAGAGTGTACACGAAGACCGTAGAGAGACGATTCGGCGCAGCAACTCGGACTGACGTATGAAACTACTTTGTGCATTTTATCGACTATTTGATGCCTGAAATTGAAGCTCGCGATCTCGGCGTCATTTGGTTTCAGCAAGACGGCGCCACTTCGCATCAATCAATGGATTTATTGAGAGAACATTTCGGTGAGCACATAATTTCACGTTTTGGCCCGATCGATTGGCCACCAAAATCGAGTGATATCACACCGTTAGACTTTTTCCTGTGGGGATATGTAAAGTCTAAAGTTTATGCGGACAAACCCACTTCGATTTAGGCCTTGGAGGAAAACATCACGCGTGTCATTCGCCAGTTACCAGTCGAAATGCTCGAATGAGTCATCGAAAATTGGACTCAACGGATGAACCATCTGCGACGTAGCAACGGCCAACATTTGATAGACATAATCTTCAAAAAATAAATGCCAAAGAATGTTCTTTCAAATGATAATAAACATTCTCCATTAATTTGAATTTTCTGTTTTTTTTTTCTTTGAAAAAGTAGGGAACCTCGAAATGAATCACGCATTATATGTTAACAAATCATTTTTATTTCCTTTTGTGCTTTAATTCTTGAGAGAGATGATTTTTTTCGGACAACACTCTACTTGAATTGATATAATTTCAGTTTTGGTCCGGTTAAAGTTGAACTATGGATGTTTGTCCTTTACTGTGCATTCTAAAAAAAATTCCCAAAGTGCGTGGAAAATGTACATAACAAAAATCAAGTTTTATTGCAAATGTATTATCGTTAATCACGTGGTGATACCTTGACAAAACAAATTTCAAATGTTTTGACGGTTAGCCAACACATTTAATTTGTTTTCAATGAAATCACGTACATACTACTCAATTTTTATTTCAAAATTATAATCATTAAGCATTGCGCATGAAAAGATTTAAAGATTACGAAAAATGTTATGCAAATCTAAGTTTAAAAAACCTGTAGACTTTTCTCATGCCACAACAAACAAACATACGAGAATCTTTGCCAATAAATCACACAATTTTATCATCTTTATACAGTATTTTGTTGGCCAATTCCAATTTCAATACACAAAAATGTTGCAAGTGTAAACTCATTTAGTGTATGAGATTAAGAGTCATTAAAACGAACAAAAAAAGATAAAAATAAATAAAAATACATTTCAATTATTACTAAAACGAATTCATTTGCAAGTAGAAAAATAACACTCGAAGTTACGTAAAAAAAAATCTAATTCAATTCAATTCTAAAATTGTAACTTTGTCTATGAACGAGCTGTCTTTGCATGGGCGTAGTTAAATGGGTGTTTTGTTTTTTGAGCTGAGCAACAACAACAAATAATGCTGGCTCTGACAAGAGATATTCCAATTGGTCATAATTATAACACCAGACTTCATACAGAAGTACGTTACCAAACAGAAAAGTTCAAGAATAATTATGGAAAAGCAAAACTTGAAGTAAATCTTCCAAAAATATTCAACAACCTGCCAACATGTACATATATTAAATATTAGTTATAAATTTAGAAAAAATAGGGTATTATAAAATTTTACCCAAATTCGCAATGAATTTAATGAAATTAAAAGCAAAACAAAAAAATATAAATTTTCTTATTCATTGTATATATTGAAACGATTAATTTGGCTCAAGTTCAACCCGAGTTTACCCATTTATTTATTCAAATTTTTTTTTTTTAATTTTTATTAGAAAATTTTTTGGATAAATTTATTATTTTTATTAAGAGATTTTTTCTTATTCATAAAATATCTTGATAAATTCTCATCAATTATTATTTCTGATTTTCTCTTTGATTTCATTTTATTTTAGACCTACAGACAGGCCTAAGTATTCGGCTTCGTGGGTCTTTAGGTAATTTTATGCCGTTTTCTTTTCTAAAAGAAATGTAACATTTCTTTTACTTTTAATCAAAAAATTGCTATTCAAAGTTTTCTTAAGACAAGAGTTTTGCCTCGTAAGTGATGATACAACAATTTCGAATAAACTCACTATTTCAAAAAAATTTTCAATAAAAAGTTCAAACAATTTTCCACTTCATTTTTGAAAAGAAAACGCCATTAATTTCAAATATAAATAAGAAAATTTTTTTAATAAATAAATAACAAAAAAACTAAATAAATAAATAAAAAACGGGAATTCTTATTAAGACCCTTGCAAAATGTCTCACCTACGCCTCTGTCTCCTTGCGGAATAGAATGGAATGTTTTGAAGTTATATTTTTTGTGGTTTTTTTTCACAAAAAACTTCAACTCAAATATTTTTCTACTTAAATTGTAATAATGAGAATGGCTTCAGACACGAATTCGCATAAATAAATAATTAAATTCTTATTACAGTTAAATTAATAAAAATATTTTGCCAATTACCGTCGTTTACTAAAGAGGTGTTTGAAAAATTTAGAAAATAAAATTAACAAAAAAAAATATAATAAAATTTTTTATATTAATTTGAAATGTGTGATGATCACTTCATTTTTAATATGAAAAATTAGAGGAAAAATAACTTTTTGAATTCCTAACAGTTCGGTTTAGAGAAGAATTTTTCGGATTATTATTATATTTATTTAACTTATAAAAAAGAATTAAAAGTAATTATCGTATTCTAATTGGTTAAATAATCTATCTTTTATATAAATTGGCAAAGAAAAATTTTTGGATCCTTTTTTCTCCTTTGTTTGCAAACCGATTTTCTTTATTCTTTTACCAAATGGTAGACATTGTTAAGCCTAAGTAACCCGACCATATGTTATTCAAATCGATTCAGTATTTAAGGACTAAAAGGCTCCTAAAGTTGACACTACTACAACTGCTAAAAATATACACGTAAAACGCATTCACTTGTGTAAGTATTGGTTCAAGTAAAAACATAAGCAAAGCAGTGAGAGTGTTTACGAGTACATACATACATATGTATATCTATATGATTAATAAGATCTTTTTATAAATATGCGAGTTTGTATGCAATATTATTTTTATTGTCTTTTCCGTGGGGGAAGGAAATGAGAAATTAGGCAGTTTTCTCTCTTTAAATGATTGTAACTAAAATAAGTATATGTTTAAACTGGCGGTCGAATTTCGATCACTATGCGAACTCTAGTATAATTATATATCAACATTTCGAAATAATTGAATTCATTAAATAATTTTTTTATCCTTTTGATAAAGCAGTAGCACAGACAAACATATTGTCCGATTTTCTTCATTTTTTAACCGAATGGTAGACATTATTGAGCTTTATTGACCCGACTATATATTATTAATATCGGTTCAGTATTAAAGGGCTAAAAGGCTCCTAAAGTTGACACCACTACACAAATGCTATAAATACGCACGTATGTACATACATACATTCGCTTATGTAGGTATTGGTTCAAGTAAAAACATATTCAAAGCAATGAGAGATGAGAATTAAATATATCTGTACATGTTCATGACGTATGGATGTAGACTAGCCAGGTTCGATTTTCGAAAAAGCTTGACATTGTGGAAAAAAATCTTGATTTCCAAAAAACAAATCTTGTGACTACCAAAAATAAAAACCGAATAATATTTTACGGACACCAAAATTAACGGCAGCGTTAAGCAGTAATTTGTTCGATTTTTAGATTGTTATCTTTTGTTGTTTTAATAATGTTTTGATATATATGTGTCAATAGATGCCTCATGAGGGTCTTCATAAAAGTCTAAAATTTTTTTCCAGATTCCTGTTTCAATATCAAAATATTGAACTGCATATGGATACAGTTCAACATTGCCTATATTTGAAGCGTCACTGCTTATTGAATAGTTTTTTTTAAGCATTTCTAACTTTTTCGTGTGAATAAGGTGCCAAAATGTTTCTCGTTATGCTGCTGACCACAAGAAATTTTATTGGCAATTTTACTGTCGAAAAAAATACTTGTGCTAAGCTTCCTTTGGCAGTCTAAACTATTGCAACTGAGTCCATGAAGGACGTTATTCAAAACACACATAAGCTTGGTCTTCGAAATTTGAGTTTCTATTATATTTGCCCTTGGAATGACGAAATTTTAAATACTTTGGGACATCGCCTTGGAAATCATCATTTGATTATGATGATTGCTTTGCATATATTTTAGCAATGCTCGGCTTCCTTCATATTTAACGAAAATTTCTGTCTTACAAAATTTGCAAACTGCAGTAAATTCATCCTTTTTTTATAATCCATTTGGAATAATCGCAGTGCGTAGTCTATCTATCAAAAAATGTTGTGTTGTATCTAGGTTTTCTTGATGGTTCTTCGTCGTTTTGCATTTTTCTTAGAATTAAAAATTTTCAAATTTAATTTTGCAATTAGTTTTATTTGTTTATTTTATCAGCTGGTCGGCTGAACTGCTGTCAAGTTACAAGTGATGGGTTAAAAATAATGTTGAGTATTTGGGGGAAATTTACTAGTAGTGATGATAGATTTAAACAATATATGAATGAATTAGCAAATGACAAATTTTACAAAGTTATTTGTTTTTATTTGAGTTTATATTAAACAATTGAGAAAAATTTTGAAAATTTCTTTTAGCTTGAGAAATAAAATTTTATCTTGATTCTTGAGAAGTCCTAAAAAATTTTGTGAGAAGCAAGCTGAATCAAGCTCAACTGGCAAGCCTATATGGATGAGTTAGCTTCAAGCAAAAACTTAACTAAATCACGCACATGTTTGCATGCAAAACCAAAATCGGATGATTGTATAATATACATTAATATTAATATTATTAAATTGAAGCCTAAAGCGTGTTCTATTCAATAAATTAAAGTAAAATTGCTTTAAAATATCAAATCAGTCCTAATTTTAAAGTCTTTTCTTGAAATGACCCACTGTGCAACAACACTCAAATAACGGTTCGCATAAACTTTCTACAGAGTCTGCCGAAATGTCTGGAAACCCCCAGTTTAGTTAATTATTAAATAAAATTCTTTCAATATTATTGGCAGCCCAAAACACATCGAGCAAGCGCTTGAAATTGCTCAGCAAGCGGTGGGAAGGACATTGAATACTTCCTTGATTAATCGATCAGACGACAGAACGACAACGAAATTCATATCGAGTCCGCAAATCGAAAATGGGTGACAAACTCAGATTTATACTAAAATGATGTTATTTGTAAAGTTTGTGTCTTAAGTCTTTTGTTTTTCTAAAATATTTTTGTTGTTGAATTGTTTAAGGAAATTCATTTCTATTTGCTATTTAAGCAGATGTATCCTGTACATCTTGTATTTTATTTGTATTAACTCTGAGCTGTATATTTTAGATTTATTTATTTTTTTATTTTATTTTAATCACAAGCAATTATTTAACCACAAAATAACCACAAACCGCCAAAATAATGTTTAATAAAAACCTTTAAAAATAAAGCCTTTCCCAGCAACTGCTTCCTGGGATGGCGCATTTTAAGCAAAAACAAAAAAAAGGATTAAAAAGAGTGTAACGAAAGAACTATTTCAGTTCTTTGCAGCAGCATGCAAAGAATTTATATATTGTGTTCTTTGTTTCAAGGATTAAAGAGTTTAAGCAAACAAAACTCTTTTCTAATATATTCTATAAGACTTAATATTTTCTATTGCTTCTCTTTTTTTTGTAACTTATCTTCCTACACATTTGCTGTTGTTGTTTGTTGTGTTTTTTTCTCGAATACTTTTTGCGTTTGTTTTTTAATTCATTTATTTCATTTTTTAGGCAGCCGTTCGAAATAGTGTGATAATAGTGGAAAATTGTTTTGTTACCTCCCCTGATAATAACATTTCTTTGTTATCTTTCTCAAAAAAAAAAACTTAACTATTGTCTATTGGATTTTTTTGTTTTGCTTCGTTTTTTATCTTTTAATAAAAGCAAATTATTTTATAAACTCCTACCAGTTTTCTCAAGAAGCCAAGGGGATCTCTATACAATGATGGTATTATCTGCTACCCTTGTATGAATTTCAAGACGATGAAAGGTTCTTTTTTCTTCTATAAATTAGTTTTTTTTTATTCTGTTTTGTTAAAAACAAGAACGAAAATAGCTAGAAGTTTGTTTAAAATAGTGGTGCCCCACTGTGATAATAATACTTTTATGCTTTAAGGCAGCTGTAGTTGGAGCGTTTTATTTGTTTAAGGTTATTTTAATAATTTTATAGATCAATTTGTTAGACTGTTTTGTTGGTTACAAAATGAAGGCCATGTCTTATCTGTTTGGCATATTGACTTTACAAAACTCCCCTATAATTTTTTTAGTTTTTTTTAATTGTAAATCTCATATTTTGATGCGAACCGAATTGTGAACTTTTCACGGGGTGATAACAATGATTTTACTACAATGATGCCTTAATATGATTCCGAAAGAAGCAGTCTAAGCGTCATTAATTTTGTGATTTTAATTATCAAAACTACGCTACAATTTTAAGTACTTTTTTACATCTTCAGTCTACGAATAAAATAACCAAAATTTCATTTAAGTTAAAATTGTCATAACTTTGAGAAAATAAATCAAGAAAATGTCATAATAAACATTTTATTACAACCAAAAAATTGTTAATTAATTAAATAAAAATAAAATTATATAAGAAATATACTTCAATACTTATTAGCATTGCATTGAAATGGTATTTACTAAAAAAATAAATTATAAAATAATCAAAATATCCCAGCAAAAAATGAGAATAACAATCATTGAGGAACTCAACTCTAAGCAGTTCTCTTGTTGGTGCAAAACCAATGAAATTGAAACGTTTTTTTTATATGTAAAAAAAATATTTTCATTGATAATGGAAATTGCAGAACCTTGTACACTAAAAATGCTATAATGCTATAAACTACCTTTAATACTGTTTGCTGGGATGTGATGTAAGAAACTTATTAACAAGATACTTTTAACACAATATGTACAATTTTTCTTTTGGATTGATTATACTGGTGTTTTGTAAAAGATTAACTCAATTGATATTAAACATTTTGAAAAATCTTCTCAATTAATATTAATAAAATTTATACACTCCAAAAAAGGGGGAACAATTCAATTTCCTGTCTCACAGTGACGGTTGTTTTGTGACCAAAAAAAATAATTTACTTAAAAATAATTTAACATGCCATCAGTCTTATTTGTTAATTGCAGTTAAGCAACCGTTACCCTTTTTCCGTTGTTTTATCGCCAACAGGTTTTGGAGATTTTTTAATCATTTTTGATTTTTTAAAATCTCAATCAATTGGATTTTGTAAGGAATAGGGGCAGTTCCATATGAAACTGAAACAAAAAATACCATTTAAAGACGAGAAATTTCTTTTACAATAAAAACTTTAAGAATTTTGATAATGATTACTTATTTTTTTTCAATAGAGAATACAAAGTAATAACTGACACTTGATTATCGCAAAATTTTTTAACGAATAAAATTATATACTAATTATATCGTTGTTATCTTAAAGTTTTAAATTCCGACTTTATTTTTGTTAGTAAAATTCATGGAAAAACAAACCGATCCCAAAATATAGAGATGCACAGATGGACGGACAGTAAGTGACAAATGAATAAATTTGAACAAGACCAGGCGGCAAATCACGGCATTCGATATCGAGTAAAATCCCATACAAAATATTTTGAATTTGTATAGAAATTTCGCTTGATTTCGCATGCCATGATTTGCCCCCAGGACTTTTTCATATTAAATACAAATTCTCATAATTCATTCATTAAAGAGTGTAGTTTTGAGGAAAAATTACAATCGAACTGATAACATTCTGTTTTATTTTTACCAGTTAAAAATAAGCAAACAAAAACATTTATTGTTAATATTTTTATTAACTAATTAATATTTATACGTAATTGTTGAACTGTTTAAGGTTTATTTTGAAATGAAATTTTTGGCTTCAGTTCAAATCTGAGTTTATCCATTTCTTTCTTTTTTCTAATTTTTAAGAAATTGTTTTTGTTTAAATTCATTATTTTATTTTAAATAGTTGATATTCCTAGTCACTAGTATCCACCGTCAAAAGTGGTAAAATCGAACAAAGAACATTGATAAGATGGTGTAGCGACCTCGAAGTCAGTACTGATCCGTTCTGCTAGTCTGATGAATAAATTATTTCAAATAAAAGTACTCTCTTAATAAAATAATGAATTTATCCAAAAATAATTTCTTAAAAATTAAATTAATTAAATGGATAAACTCAGATTTGAACTCAAGCCAAAAATTTCATTTCTAAATATTTTTATTAACTTGTATTAAACAGCTTCTTCAAGCTTAAGGTCAACAATATAAAAATAAATTATTTATTTTATCCAATATTTCGCGTTCTCAATGGAAATGAAGAGAGTTGAGATCCTTTTTTATGTGTATTGCATTCAATATTTTGTAATTTGATCAGTAGTTTAGTAGACATTATAAACATTATTTGTGCAATCGGAATCACTGTGCAATATCTAATGGATCGTTTGAGCCACAGATCATTAATCAAACCTATTTTCATTAAGTATAGAGATCGAAGAAGCCAATTTATTATCACCCAAACATGAAAGTTAAATACATTCGTCCTTCTCCTGAATTTAACGACACAATGCAAACGAGTCTGACTTCTCATCCGCTGATTTCTTGATTCTGTTAAATGAAAGAGTTTTGATCAATGAATTGCTTTATCTTGAGGTACGGTCACACTTGACAAACATATGCCCAAAAAACGTAACCACCACTTTTGCTTAGAGTTAGTGTGATTTAACTTGGTTTTTATACCACAAAATGAAGTCAATTAATTCTGCCGCAAAATTATATTTTTATATTATTTTTAAAAAATATTGGAATTAAAGAAAATGCAAATTTAGCTTGTCTGTTGGTTACGGTTTTTTCGGCAAATGTTTGTCAGATGTGACCGTACCTTTATACTCGGAGAAACAAGCCAAGGTTGCTTTACAGTCAAATATTTGCCACTTCTTATGCCTTTAGTTCAATAAAGGTACTGGATGGTGGTTATTTTCCAGCAGTTAACTTGATGATCACTGAAATTTTCATTAAAGTGGGGTCCACTTGGCGTTCGAAGAAACTGGTTATGTTGTGCCTTTGATGTGCCAAAAAAAAAAGAAAAATTCAAAGTGATGAAACATACAAACCTTTAAAAAAAATCGGTATAAAACTCGCCACATACTGCTGACATTTTATCTTGTACAATTGAACAGGTTTAATAACGCAAAAGAGTTCATTTATGTGGGTCACCAAAAAATATTCGACAAAAAAAAAAATAAAAATAATAATAATAATAATCATAAAAGATCCCCTCCTAATTTTGGACAATTTTTTGCGAAACATTAATGATAAAATAAAAGATGGTATTTTAAACTTCCATTCATTTATTTATTCATTCATACAAAAGTTACACATTGTCCTTGCTGATGATTTAATGAGTTTTTAAAAGGTTTTTGCTTTTTGTTTATTAAAGCAGCCAGTCCAATAACATTTCACAGGACATGAAATCTGCAAACCAAAATGTTGTATTTCACTCGACTCGAAATCAGAAAAACCGTGAGAAAATAAATTACGTATAAAATGACAATGTCGCGTCGTAGTGTTTCTTATTAAATGTTATGAATTGAAGTATTCGTTTCGTTTCGTTTCGTTTTGTTGCGTTGCGTTGTTTTACTGTTGTGAATAAATTTATAGATGATTTAATGTGATTAACTTTTCAACAGGTTCTTTAATATTCTTGTTGCAGAGATGTTGTCATTTAAATCGCCAATTAATGATTAATGATGATGTTTAATTTTTGATTTAATGTGAGTGTGCATTTTTCTTCTTTTTTTTCTTCTTTATCTTTTGCTTTTTTGTAAATGTTAAATATGAATAATGATTCATAAGTATAAAAACTATGTCGAGCATTTATGTTTTTAGCATTTTAAGCGGTTTTTAAATATATTGTGATCATTTATCTTTTTTGATTGTTGGCATTTGGCCGTGTTTTTTGTGTGTGTAATTTTGAATTTCGATGATATACTTTAGGGAATTTTGTTATACTTATTGATTTTTATTAACCCATTCTATTTATTTGTTCGGCGAACTAAAGTGCAAAATTTATTTAAAAAAAGCTACAAATACCTCCTGATATATTGTTAATATTTCTGCGCTGTTTATAGAATCCAAGCAATCGAATTGAGTGAACAATTTGTATGAAAATCACTCAGTCATTCGAGTGGTTTCCATACATATTTTCTACTCAAGTCGATTGCTTGGATTCTATGAACAGCATATCCGTAGGTTAAATTAAATAACTAAATTAATAAATAAATTAATAATGTAGCAGTTTTGAATAACTACAAATGTCGATATATATTAGAGATATTACAGGTTCAGTCTTACATAGACTGAAGCAAATTCGGCGGTGAACTCTGACCAGGGAGACTGGCAGCCCAGTAACTGGGATAATGCGCGATAGGCCAATCAGCTGTCAGCATAACCAACCTATAAAGATTAAAGAAAACTCATATGAAAGAAATGGACTGGAAACAACTTGCTCGTATATGCTATTCGTGGACTTTGAGAAGCCAGCTGATACAATCGTGAGGGCGAGCATTTGGAGAGCACTGCATCGCAGAAGTGTACCGGAAACTATCATAGATGTCATAAAACTTATGTACTACAACTCCCAAAATCAAGTGCTATACAAGTGGCAAACGTCTGAAACATTTACTATCGATGTGGAAGTACGTCAGGGTTGCGAGCTGTCTGTTAGCACATAAGTTCGAACATATAGAGAACAAAATGAAGGCTCTTTATAACAACGCTCTCAAAGTTGGTTTGCGAATAAACTTGCGGAAAACCAAACTAACGAAAATAAACACCACCAGATACAGCTGCGGGGTTACTCTATATTGTGATGCGAAAGAAAAATGGTACAAAATAAAACTATTTTTGCACTAAAATTGCATTCGCATCGCAATAGAGAGTAACCCCCCTGGTGTTGCTCATACATATATATATATTTATTATATAAGAACGGACATGGAAATCGAATGATTAGAAATTATAATATTTTATGTTTGTGTAAGTTGTTCACTTTTTTGATAATTTAGTTTTGACAATTTTTGTTTGTTTCAGTATTTTGATAGTTAAATAATTTTTTATGTACACAATTTTATATATCCCTGAGGAAGCCACACAAAGAAGTGACAAAATATCGGAGTTTAAATAAAAAAATATTGTTAACGTTTTTAAAAAATTTACCCAGAGCTTGAATGAATTAGATTAATAATGAAAAAAGAAGGTCGAATAATATATAAAAAATATTTAAAGAATTGCACACTCAAAGGGAACCCGCATTTATTTTTCAAATAATATTTTTTTTTAAATTTATTGAACATGATTAGAGAAGCATGAATAAGCATGCGTTAATTTCTTGAATGCCACTGCAACAGACAACCAGCTCAAACAACCGGCGTAGACGTTTATGAATGCAAGAATATAGTTTTAATTTGTTTAGTTTTAATATATGCAATTATTATTAATTACATTAACTTGCCAAATTATCATAATTTAATATTTACTTGATAAGTCGCCAGCCACATGCATTTGCAGTCTCAAATAAAAAATAAATAAAAAACACACACTCACTTAGATTTTCCCATACAAACTATAAAAATAGCAAGTTGCACACAGACGCTCTTCAGCAATAATCTTAGAAGTGACACTGATGCCTCGCTGCTGCCGTCTGCCGCCCTTCCTGCCTTCTTCCACAGAAGCCGAAAGAAAAGCTCATTCATATGACTTTTTAAAGTAATTTCAAGTATTTTTTTTTGCTTTTAAGTTTTCTTGTAGCCTTTTCCACTTCTTTGTCAACTTCTTTATTATTATTTTTTATTATTTATTTATTTTTTTGCTTAAATTTAATGTCATAAAAACAAAAATCATAAATTAACAACTTTCCAACCAAACGAACAGAGAGACAGACAGACAAAATCTTTTAACTTATTCTGCAGAACTGTTCAGCACCAGCAGCAGCAGCAGCAGTCAAAAGGTATAAAATGAAAAAAGTTAAGAGGCCGCACCTTCATCTCTTATAACAAGAATCAGCATCATCGTTGCCACCACCACCATCACTGCACTGCGTTGCATCCACAAAAATTAAAACAGAAATATGGAAAAACGAAACTTTAAAAACTAAAAATATTTCTTCTTGTTAAATGCTGCATATAAAGTTTGCGTTTAATTGAAAAGAATTGAGCGTTAATGTTGAAAGCAGGCTTTAGCTAATTAAAACACACGAAGTTTTGCGAAAAATGCAACCACGAAATGCACAAAAGTTACAACTAAAAAAATTAAAAATAACAAATAAAACGAGGAAAAAACTTAGAAGGAATTTTTGGAATACCTTCGTCTGTTTCGAAAGGTGGCCAGAGCTGTAAATGAATTGAATGTACTTTTGCCTGTTGTAGAGAAAAAAATTTCCATCGATTTTCGAATTGTGAGAAAAAAGTGTGTCTCTTATAATAATCTTTCTTTTTGGAACTAGATTTTGTGTATTTTATTATACAAAATAAGTATAAAAAATAAAAACACGAAATACGAAAACACACTTTAAAATTGAAAGTTACTTCAATTTTTTGTAGCGTGTGTCACACAACTTTGTGAAAAATTATTTCGCAACAAATACGAGTATCTGCTAAAAACTTATTTTTGATGCCATTCGGAAATACACTTATATCCCACTAAACATCATGCATAAGTTAAAATTACCTCTTGCGAAAGACCAAAAAATTTGTATATTTTAATGTGGAAACGCGCACGAATGTAGCTTTCGAATATATATATGTATATGTCGAATATTTGACAACTCTATTATTAACACATACTTTTTATGACAGCCTGCAGTTTCGGTGCAACTGCACACTAGTCTTTAAATAGCAGCTTAGTTTAGAAAAAATGCAATTTAGAAAATTCACTTAAGAAATCCTTTTTCAAAAAAGTACTCCTAAAGAAAAGTACCTGTTCAAAAAAAAATAGTTTTTAGCCTCTCAAAACGCTGACCAAGTGAGATAAGCGCAGGTACGAGATGACGAGTTTGATTTTCAATATGATTGCCAGTATAAAACTTAAAAATCTTGGACATTTGTTGTCAGATTCAGATACAATCACATGAATATAAAACGTTTATGACAGTTAACAATGATGCGTATGTACGCAACAATTATAAGCGTTATTTTAATTTTTTTTATCCTCATCTTTGTGTGTTGTTTTGTTCTGTTTTTGTTTTCGTTTTTTTCTTAGTTTTTATCTTCAAACTTTATGTGCGTTTGTGTTAAGGAAGCTGGAAACGAGTAGTCGACTGCAGCAGTTAATAAGTTACTGTGACAGTCATTCAGTCAGTCAGTCATTCAGTCATTTTTGAGATGCACGAGTAAATGGGATTGGGTTATTTTTAATTTTGATTTCTTACATACTCGTACTTATGCATTTATAGCCGTTTTTTCTTATTTATTTATTTATTTTTTATATATATTTTTTTATTGTCATCTAAAGAGGAACAACCGACACAGTAAAGTCCAATCATAAATACAGACAGACGGACGGACAGACACACGAACAAGAACCTTTTCTTTTGCACTGACGGCAATTTCAAAAGTGTGCGTAAATGAAAGTGTGTCTGTGTGTGTGTGTGTGTTTCTGTTTGTGAATATTTTCAAGCCAAAGGAACACGTTACAAAAACTTTAGCTTTTTGCACATCTGTTGACAACCAACAACGGCTGGTTGGCGTATGATTGTGTGTGCGTCTACTTTGCGCTAGCTGAAGACATCATCATGACCATGATACTTAGACGAGTCTTTGCTTTTATCTGCTTAAAGTTGCTGGTTATTGTTCAATGTTTCATTGCGCTTAGAGAATGATTGTATGTCACCAAATTTTTACATTTTCTTTTTTTTCAATTCTTTCCTGTTCTGGCCTTCTTGACAACAAATCCTGAACGAAAAAAAAACTGCAGAAAAACAAACCTTTTGCAACAAACTCACTTACATACGCACAAATTCATTAAAATTTTATTAGTGGCGACAATGGCCAGTTCTTTTACATTGTAACAGGGAATGAAAAAAATCCAGCATATCCTGTTTATAATCATACACAGCGATAAATGTTGGCAAGCAAAACAAAGCAAAAAACAAAAGAGAACTTTAAACAGAAGTGTAGCGAGAATGTAGACAAAAAAAAACATACACAGATAAATCAAAACCACCCAGATGTTCTTTGTAAAAGAAATGCCTAGAAATGCTTTGGTGAAACTTAAGTTGACATTTTTATTTTTAGTTGACAAGAAGAAAAAAAACACGATACGTAATTTTAAATGATCATGTATTGCGTATGCTTTGTGGATAATTTTAATTGAGCAAGTTTAGTTGTGCAGCCTCTGGAAATTTACACTCTTCATATTCCTTAAAAAAACCCGTAAAACTCCGGCTGCTTAAAACTATCCACAATGATGCTTCACAGAGCTGAGCAAGCCGGCCAGTAATGCATCTCTTAGATTGTTTTGGTTCCAATGAAAAAGATTGCATGGATTGCTGAGTAGTCACTGGAAAATGTCTTCTTGTTTGAAATAGCTTCTGCAGTGTTTACCATGGAGAAAACCGAAACACTCCTACAACATGCGTTCGATCGTGCGGTATCCTTATGTTGTGCAGTTAACCCGAAGCGTAATCTACATTCTTCCAAAAGCTTGAAATTTCCTGGAAAAAAAGTCTTGGATATCTTGGCAATGGATTATCGATATTGATATTGCTGGTCTGCCATCACACATTTTTTTTGCTTTCGAGTAGAGCTGTGCCAAATCGTTCATTTCAGTGATCGATCGTTCATTTTCGTTCAATTACCAAAAATTAACTCGTTCGTTCAATCGTTCAATTGAATTCATTCTTTTCTGAAGAAAATCAATTCTAAATATTTGGATAATGTAATTAAATTGAAGAATTTATTACAAAAAATTAATTTATTAATTAAATAATCATAGTTAAATTCAGTTTAGAAATAATTTCTGGTTCGTTTGACTAGAATATTTGACATTTAATTTAAGCTTATTATATACTACACATGGGTTGATGATAAAAAGAAATGTATGTATATTTAATTTTTAAAATAACTCTGATCAATACATTAGAAATCAAATGATACAAAAGAATAAATAAAACATAAAAACGACCCCTGAACGAACGAAAAAATCGAAGGATACACTATTGAACCAAAAGCGTGCAGCAAAATGACCGGATCACTACGTTCAGTTGGCTGATTCGTTCAATTCAGCCCGTTCGTTCATGAGCTACACAGCTCTACCTTCGAGTCTATCCTGAGGACTGTCCTGACACGATGGCGCTTGAATCAATTGAATGTTTGAGTAAGAAAATATCTCTGGTCTAATCGACATAGTGGATATTTTGTATCATAAATCACTCAAGTTTTCCAAGCTTTCTATGACTCTCCTTATGAAAATCATTGCAGTGCAGAGGTTGTAGAATCCGATTACAGAAGTTTAGAATGAAAGACCCGCCTTCTACTGTTGTACAAAACATTACGTTCACTGAGAATGTGTGCCACTGTTTGATCTTCTTCCGTACATAAATGATAAAAAGGTGAAAGAATCGAGCTACTTCTCCACAAAGGATAATTTGAACTAAGATGATCAGAGAGGAATCTTTTAACAAGTCGTAGGCTATTTCTTTTGGAACTCAAGGATAATATTATACGAAAATGGTTCCATGAACAATCTATCGTAACTCACGCTAGGAGATGCAAGCCAAATCCACTTTACAGTCAAAGTTTTATTACCAAATGATGCTACAAAAAGACGCTGTACCAGCACGCCATGTGGCCAGCCCGTTTACCTGATGTTCATATGATGTCATTTAAACGGAGCCAATTACACAAGACATGACTGCATGCACTTCGACTTTATTGTCTTAAAATCAAGGGCCAAAACTATTCACACAAATAACTGGCGATAGTAGTGGGTTTTTGAGATGAACCCCTCAATCTTTTTCCCAGCTTTTTTGTTGGCGTAAGTATTCGCTTAGAGTAGGCTGCAGGGAATGAATTTTCACTATTTCGAATTAAAGAATTTTCCTTCCAATCGACTTTTCCTTATATTCTGCCCTATCGAAATGAATAAAATATCATTATCTCCAAAAGACTTAACGTCCTATGTTCTGTCGAAATATACCACCAAGAATACGATCATGGCTGAGCTGTTCCGGCTCTCTCAGTTTCAATCTACCAGATGAGCATTTGATGTTAACAACCGAAGGTGTTAAGTAGAACATTGTCTCCAAGATGGCTGGAGGAGTTGATTCTTTTGCAACAGTGACCTTGTAACGTGAATGCTTAGAAGTTTTGTTTATTTCATTATAACAACACGTCGATCAACTATCATTTGACTTAGTTTTCATTTAAAGAAATAGTAAACTTTTTGGGAAACACTCCCTAAAGTTTTTGTTAACAGTCTTTTAGAATTTCCCTTAAACAAAACGTCACGTGAAAGTTTTTTATGAAAAATATAAACAAACTGTTGTTATTTGCTTGACCATGAAGTTTTAATAAAATAAACTAAAAAGGGTCTTCCAATAGGAGGCTTCATTTTGATGTTTAAAAAAAATATTTAATTTTTAAGCGAAATCATCGGATGTTTATGTAATCGTAAAGAAAAGGAGGGTGGATGGAGGCCATCAATAATGGAAAACAATATCAACCAAATGGCCGCCGAGACTGCGCTTGCAGGACCATATTCTTTTCATTAAATTTTCCATCAGCAATTCGCACATTTGCGGCTGTGTGTCCTGGATAACTTCACTAATCCAGCTTTGAGGTTTTGAATCGCTTGTGGACCATTGCCATGGACCAAATATTTCTCTTAGGCCCAAAGAAAAAAGTCTAAAGGTTTTAAATCACAAGATCTCAGTGATCAAGTGCGAATGCCTCTTCGAGAAACTACATGGTCGCGATACTTTTCACGCAAAAGCGGCTCGTACATCGTCTTATTGAAACTAATCGTCGTCCACAATAATATCTTAATATTCCGGTTATACAGAATTATTAATCATCGTGCGATCCAAAGACCGGTTAGAAATGCACAAACCTGCGCTTTGCTCAGGACTATGGGCTACAACAGCAATTTCCTGAGTTGTTCTTGAGAGACGTGTACGAGTTCGATTCTTTACATCAATAACTTGTTCCAAGAGCTCACGTCATTCACTAGGTTCACAGTTACTGGCCGAGAAGGTGCTTCACGACCACCCCAAAAATGCTTTAGTTTGGTGAACTGTGTCTCTGAAGTTTTCAGCATTTTCGTATTGAATTTGAATGTGTTGTTCAAGCAAAATTCATTCCATCATTATTAATCTGTCGTGTAGTTACTGGTTGAGTCACAACAACTGCTCAAATGCCGAAATATTGAAAATGAAACGTCTTATTGAAACACCCTATAAAAACAAAAAAGAAAAACCTTCATTAACCTAAAATTAATATCAATAAAATGCACTGAATCGTAACTAATTTGTTTAACAGAAATGAGACCAAAAAGACTAAATTAAAATGATTAAAAAAAAGCTGGAAAATCATACCTCAACTCGCACTCGTATATTAAATTCGTCTGGGTTTCTTTTATTTATATTTCCTTTGGCTTCACAATTTTGAAAACAAGAAACATCAAACTGGAGCAAAATAATCATATACGAGTATGAACTATAATTTTTGAATTAAATAAAGTTTTCTTTCTGTTTTTGTTTTATGTTTTATGTGTAACAACTGGTGTCGTCTTCATTTTCTATTTAAAACCCACCCAGTGATTTTTATGATTTTTCTTTTATTTGTTTTTGATTTATTTTAAATTAATTAAATTAGCCAGAAGTATAATTTTCATAATATTTTTTTGGTCTGTTCGTTTTAATTTTGATAAGTGTGACAACATTAAATGTAATTTAGTTGATGTTTTAAATTGTATTTTCTCAAGTTGTTTATTTATTATTATAATTTTTTTTTATTTTTTTTTTTGTGGAAGGTTATTTAACGAAAAACCAATTATTATGGTGGGCTTACAGTGCAGCAACATATTTATGTAATTTGTTTTAATGAGATTTTTCTTTCTGTTTTTTTTTTTGTGGTTTTTAAGGCTTTTTTCTTTTTTTTTCTTTTTTAATTTAACTTATACACTCGTGTGTGTCTTAAGTCTTTTGTTTTCTAAATGTTTTGTTCCAATTAAGATGTTTTAACGTTTTCATAAATTTTTTTTGTTTTTTTTTTTTTGGAGTATTATTAAAACTAGAACAACATATCGTTAGCTGATATGCTCGCGAAAATTTTAATTATCGATTTTCATTAATTATTGTATTTTATATTAAATGCACAATAATGAAGGAACATAAAACTGATTTCGTATTTTTCTATTAGTAATGTTTGCTTTCTATTTTTTTTACTTGTCAAATGCAAAATCACTTTAACTAACAATTAATTTTCAATCACAATTTTCATTATTTATAGAGCTTTATGTCATATTAAACACAATCATGAATAAAAAATTATTAAAAATTGTATGTTAATTACGTGGTTTTGCATTTCAGCCAATGTTATATTAATATAAAACAATTTGCAGTGAAAGAAACAAAATTATTCATTAAGACACATGCGAATTATCGGAAACGAAAAAGCAGATCTATCCGTCAAATGCGCTTCATATGCCTCAATAATATTAGACGACACAAAAGATAAAATTATCAACAAGTCGTGTAAGATGAAGATACTCTGTGGAAGCCATATAATCCCTAGAAGAATAGTGAATGTAAAGTAAATGACCAAAATATATCCACGTCTTTCAACTAATAGAACAATACAACGTTTATCAATTCATTCATTTGGGACTCAATTCTGAAAATTACACGTGAAAGTAGTCCAAAAAATAAGTTGCCAAGTTGGCTGCATTAAACATTAATAATAACATTTCAAAACCAGAAGAACATTGAATATTTATTTCAATATGGAAAATAACAAGTACACGTGCGGTATAACGAGATATAACCGTATTAAAATCTAGAAAAAGTGATAAAAATGCATGTTAAACAAAAAAAATTCGTATGACCATTAAATTACTAAAGCAGCCAACTTAACGTGCAATTCTCAGAATTAAGTGGGAATAAGTGAAGTCTCTTGTTTTAATTTTCCTGGGTAAGTTTTATTAACGTATTCTTTGGATACTTTTAATCATACTTATTGACCCATTCCAATTTAAATTATCTTTACAAATACGGCCTGTCCGTTGGTGTAGTTTTTGCTCTGTTTTCGCGAAAACGTGGAAACCACCTATGCTTAGTTGTGTGTGTCAGACGCATTAGCTCCTCGCGAGCCACTTCTGGCCGTTTTTCTTTATATTGTACTGTGTAGATAAACAAAATAAAAGAGCCATATGTTCTGGTCAGAATTTAAAGCATTTATAAGCGTATCAAAAAAATATACTCTAAAAGGGTTGAATATGCTCTACAAATGCGAAAAATGCTTTTATTGCTAAAATATGCAAAGAAATGTTACAAAAGGGAAAATAAGCAAAATTATTCAACAATAAAACGATGCCAAAATTTATAAAAATTTCTGTTTCTGCAACAAATAAATATCTCATCCGCACCTCCATATGTTGCCCAAGAAAAAAATGCTACAAAAGGCAAAATAAGCAAAAATATGCACGAACAAATAGATGCCAAAATTTGTAAAAATTTCTGAAACAAATAAATATTTCATCGCTACCATATGTTGCCCAAGAACAAAAATGCTACAAAAGGCAAAATAAGCAAAAATATGCACGAACAAATAGATGCCAAAATTTATAAAAATTTCTGAAAAAAATAAATATCTCATCCCCACCTCCATAAGTTGCCCTAGAAAAAAATGCTACAAAAGGTAAAATAAGCAAAAATATGCACAAATAAAACGATGCCAAAATTGATAAAAAAAATTTCTGAAACAAATAAATATCTCATCCCCATCCCATATGTTGCCAAAAAAATGCTACAAAAGGCAAAATAGGCAAAAATATGCACGAAAAAATATAATAAAATTTATGAAAATTTCTTAAACAAACAAATATCTCATCGCCACCTCCATATGTTGCCCAAGAAAAAACATGCAATTGCATATTTACGGTTTCACTGGTTATATCAATTGTAATTTTTTTTAAATAATAAATTGATTTGAATAGATTACAAATAAATGATATATATATATTTTGTTAGCTAATATGACAGTTATTTTGGCATTTTTGCGAAATAAACGGTGCCATCATTAAGAATAGCAATTGGCGAATATACAACTCTGTCTTTAATTTGTTGCTAAAATGTTCTTTGTTTGATAAGCAAATAATTATCGCCTGAGAATCTTAACAAAAATGCATTTACAATTAGGAAAATTAGATGCATTTCATGCTAATTTTTGTTTATATGAAATAAGCAAAAACATTTTTAATAAATATTTTATCTTGATATCAACAAATTATTTTAATAGCAATAGATTGCAGCGAGAGCTAATTTAAAAATAAAATTTATAAAAAAACAATAATAATGAAAACTAAACATTTTACAAAAACACTGATAAAATTTTATTACAATGACTTGTTTTCTAGCAAAAGGGGAAAAAACGCTTAAACACCTTAAGTGAGAAAGGGAAATAGAAATAGAAATAGAAAAATTAAAACGTCAATAACAAAAATCGTGAATACTTAAATTTTATAAACTGGCAAATGAAGGGCAACAACAACAGCAGCAACAGCAAAATAATAATCTACAACGAAACTTGCATAAAGCACAAAAACAAAACTTTCAAATTAGATACAGCTTCAGCAACAACAGCAACAACAATAACAGCAACTAACAACTAACAACATCTGTTACAAAACCAACCATAATCATTAAGATGAGATGAAACTTATTTTTTTTGTTGTTTTTAGTATTTTTAGTCATTCAAGTATTCATTCGTTCATACTCATATTTGACTCAAGCAAGTGTTGCTTTGTTCCCAGTCAATCATACAACAAATGATTCTTCCTTCGTAACACAAACAAATGCGATTGCAAAAAAAAACTTCCCTGCAACTATTAAATGTTATTGTAATAGTTATGGTTGTTGCAGTTGTTACGAGTATTATGATCGTTTCTATTAAACATACACATTGTTAAAACAGCAAATACGAAAAAAAACATTAAATAAAAACTAAAAAATTTATACAAAAAACTTAAAGAAAAATAAAAACAACTTAACAATTTGTTGCCATTTGATGATAATGGGTTGATGAGGCGAATGATGATGACGTTAGAGATGAAGATAATGGCGACAACAACGCTCATGTTTATTTTCTCTATTTAACGTTTTGTCAATATTGTTATTCTGCAAATACGAATACGTTTCATTAAACAATATAATAATCATTATAATTATATTTCATTGTGATAGAGATCAGTTTGTTTGCCGTTGCTTGTAGCTGTCATTCATATGTACGGTGCTGATCATGCTGTGCTTATTTGAAGGTTTGTTCTGTTTTAATGACTTTGTTCATTTAGTTACTTAGATTTCTATGAAGTACATGCAACATTTTCCTTTCGACACTTTTTGCTAGGGTGACAAAGTGTGCTGTGTACTCGCTGGTAATTTGGCGGGAAATTCAATAAGACTAAAATGTGGAAAAAAATTATAAAGGAAAGACCTTAACTGAAATATGATTTATAAACGAGCGTGCAAGTATTACTCTTAGGTTAGATTAGGTTTTACAGGCTGCCAGTCTTTATTGAACTGACCCAATTGGGCCCCTTTCTTTCTTGTGCCTTAAAAGCGGAATATGCTGCCCCGTAGCCCGGATAAGTGAGTTCTCACTTCTTTTATCGCAGTCAAATGTTTCCGCTAAATCTTGAAGCAGCAAGAAAGTGTATCAAGGCACAGAAGGAGCTCCACAGTCACCGGCTGCTTCCCATCCACACACTAAAAGTTAGTTTTTCAAAAGATCATATTTTTAAAGGCATCTTTTAAAAAGTTTTTATAGCGTATTTATTTAAATAATTTTTTCGAAGAGATACCATTTTAAAATGTGACTTTTTTAAAAGTACTAGTTTTTAAAGGGCCCTTTTTAAATTAACCTTTTTTAATACCCATGTAGTTAATTTGATTTCTCTAAAAGGCACACATTTAGAAAACTCTTTTTTAACAGATAACTTTTTATCAAGTTCTTTTTTAATAATTATTTTCTTGGAAGGTACTTTTTTTAAAAGCTACTTTTTTAACAAGGTATTCTTTTAAAAGGTACAGGTTTAAAATGTAATTTTTTAATGTTACTTTGTTTAAAAATTATTTTTTTAAAGGACTTTTTTCAAAAGGTACTTTCTATAGTAGGTTTTTCTAAAGGTACTTTTTTTAAACGTACTGTTGCTAAAAGTACATTTCTGGAAATGCTCACTTTAAAAGTACGAAGTTTAAAACGTGTTTTTTTAAAGGTATTTCTCTTACAAGTTACCTTTTTAATAGGTATGTTTACTAAAAGGTGTTTTTTTGGCAGCTACTATTTTTAAAAGGTACTATTTCCAAAAAGTAGTTTTTAAAAAAAGGACCTACTAAATATTCTTTTTTTAAATTTACTTTTATTTAATAAGATACTATTTTTTAAAAGTTCTCTTCTTTCACAAGGTAATTTTTTAAGATAGTTTTTTTAAACAGTACGTTTTTTAAAAATACTTTTTTTTAAGGTACTATTATTAATTTTAAAAGGACTATTTTTAAAAAGTAGCTTTTAAGCAAAGAACCTATTAAAATTCTTTTTTAAAGGTATTTTTTGTAAAATATACTATTTTTTAAAAGTTACCTGTTTAACAAGGTAATATTTTTCAAAAGTTAGTTTTTTTAAAATGCAATTTTCTTAATACGTACTCTTTTTGAAAGTACTATTATTAAAGTGTACTATTTTTAAAAAGTAGTAGTATTAAAAAATCTTTTTTAGGTACTTTTATTACAAGTATATTTTTTATAAGTACATACTTTTTAAAAAGTAGTGTTTTTCATAGCTACTTTTAAAAGTACTATTTTTAAAAAATACTATTTAAAAAATGTACTACTTTTAGAAAGTAGTTTTCAAGCAAAGAACCTATTGAAAATCTTTTTTAAGATAATTTTTGTAAAAGATACTATTTTTTAAAGTTACCTTTTTTAACAAGGTAATTTGAAGTTAGTATTTTTAAAAGGTACTCTTTTTAAAAAGTACTTTTTTTAAAAAGGACCTATTAAAAAATTTTTATTTTTAAGGTTCTTTTTTACAGATACTATTTTCAAAAGTTTGTTTCTTTTTAATATTTTTTATAAGTGCATTTTTTAAAAGCTACTTTTTTCAATAGGTACTTATTTTTAAAAGTATTATTTTTAAAAGGTATTCTTCTACAAAATAAATTTTTTTAAATGAAAATTATTACGGGATTTTTTAAGTACTTCTTTTTAAAAGGTATTTTTTTAAAAAGGTATTTTTTTAAGAAACTTTTTTAACAGTACTTTCTTTGAACGGTTCCATTGGAAAAGATATTTTTAAGTTATTTTAAATTACTTTTTTTTAAATATACTTTATTAAAAATTTGTTCTACTATAAAGTTTATTTTAATAGGCCCTTTCTTTAAACATACTCTTTTAACGGGTACTATTTTCTAAAAAGTATATTTTTATAAGAAAAAAAACTTACAAAAAAAAATTAATTAAAACTGTACTTAACAAAAAGTGAACAAACATTCAATAAAAAATCGCTAATTGAACAAAAATCGAAAACTTGTTAATAAAATCCAAATATCTTCAATTGCAGTCATACAAAAAAGTATGAAAATAAATAATTAAAAAAAAATTTAAAACTAACAACATATTTCTAGCACTAAATTTTATATCAAAACTCTTATCACTATTTTTAAAAAATGAAATAAAATTGTATGATCACCGCTTTTAAAATTTACAATACCAAAAGAAAATCAAGGTTTTTACAGATTTCAGAAATCTTTCAAACTTCAGGTGTTCTTTTTTAATTTAATGGATTTCTAAATAGGAGCATTATTATGATTTAACCATCGTCATCGTCATAAAGTCAGCCATCAAAACTACAACTATTGTCAATATAATAAAGGAAATATATATTTATTTTTTTTTTTGTATTATTTTATTAAAGCTGTTGTCATGTTCTTCTTTTTTAACTTCGTCAAAATTACATCGCAAACTTTAATGATACAGACAACGAATTAAAACTACACTTAGGACTTTTTGAGCAGGCTTAAGTGAAAGACGGTTGCTTCGCAATAATATTTTACATCTGTGTGTGTATGTATGTATCTATGGCAAAAGTTTGTAAGTTTAATTTTATTTTATTAATATTGAAAGTAGAATAAAAAAAACTCATATAAAATTGTCTACCAACAGCGTTGTTAAATGATGTTTCTTTTTTTTCTTATTTCAATTAAGTTTTTTTATTATTATTATTAAGTCTTATAATGTTTCATTATAAAAGAAGCTCAATACTTTTAATTGATTCATAAAAAAGTAGCGAAATGAAACTGGGAAACATTTAATTCAGCTTTAACAGGTTGCTGTTGTTGCTTTTGTTTTCATTTTTTATATCTTAAAATACATCAAAGTGTTTTTATTGTAGAGTTGGAAATTGTTAAGAATATCAGCGAAAATATCTTGATATAAGTAGGCAGGCGCCTAAGATTTATCAGTGTGTTGTGTTTTTATTTTCTTTTGTTTTTCTTTTAAACTTTTGCTATTGAAACCTAGAAATAATGTTGTAGTTTTAATGACTGCTTAAGTTGATCTCCCCTTTTGTTAAGTTGTTTATTTTTCTTTATTTTTTATTATACCTGAATAGTTTTAGAAGCATCATTAAATGTTGCAAAACGTTCTTAAACACCAAAAATTAAATGAGACACGCATCGTCTTTAAAGCGCCACCAAGTTTGTTTGTGCTGAGTGCGAGGGGTCTTGCAAAAGTTTCAGAAAGATGGAGTTCAGTTACTATTTATTTTTTTGGAATAATTATTATATGTATCAATTTCTATGAATCTATTAATATATCGCTCCTTTATTGCAAAATAGTCATATTTCAAAAAACGTGTTTTTAAGTTAATAATGCAAAAATCTTTGTCGTATCGTTCTTCATTTTGTGTAAAAAATTTATACAAATATCATGTTTACTCACCCCTTGAGAGGAGAATACTTTTTTTTTCGATTGATGTTTGTGTAAATTAAAAACTTCAAAATCGTTTCCTGATGAACAAGTTTTTTGAGATATGACTATGTTGCAGTAAAGGAGCAATATGAATATAAAAAGAAATGCGTTATTAAACTGGCTCGAGTTTGAGGGCTGGATTTGGAGAATTCAGCTTAAATTTTTTAAAATTATTTAAATTATTATTACCGAAAAAGGAATGAGCAGCAGCTAATTATACCAGCAAAACGAACAGTAGTATTGTGATGGTCGCAAGATTTTTTGTCAGTATGGCTTCCATCACATTTTAGCTGAACATCAAGTATTCCAACGAATTATGCATGCAAAAAGAATATGTGAATGATATCAATTCCATTTATTTATTTATTCACTCCAAAGTCAGCAGTCTTCAAACTTGAGTCAGATTAATGGCCTAAACATGAAAAAATATAATTCATGATATTATAAAGTTTCATTTCTAGTGAAATGATGTAAGAGCGCAAATAATTTTCTAATCTATATAATTCTTACAAAAGCATGGGGTAGCTTGGGAGTTAAAAAACTAAATATATTAGAAATTCCTGTAAGGAACATAGGACCTCCATAACTGAACTGTATTGGGTTGTATCTGATGCTGCTTTTTGCCTTTATTTCCAGTTTCTTTTTATTTATTTTTTTTTTGCAACTACAAAAAGTAGTTGTGTTTTTTTTTATTTGGACATAATAAATTTTACACATTTCAATTCGGCCTCAGCTCCAAGAAGGCATTATTGAGGGAAGTTGGCAAAATAGTTAAAAAGTTAAATGTACAAATAAAGTATAGAGTAAAAATTGACTTATAGAATATATTGCAGATATATTTTCATAAAAAAATTATATTAAAAAATTATATTAAAAGCGTTTCAATTGTATTGTATAAGTGTTCTTTGCAAGAAGACTTAAAAATAGAAATTCGTTTAATTCATTTTAAAGCTAAAGGCAAACTATTAAATTTAATTCCTCCAATATAATCAATTCTCTGTTTGGTTGTTTCTAACCTGCATCTGGGAATTCTAAAATTTGTTCTATTCCGTGTATTGAAATTTATTTGATTTTATGTGAATGGTGTAGTTTTGTAATCAATATTATTAATACATTTAAACACAATCATTAAAACTCGATATTCATGCAACCCATAAATTGGTAATATTTCTTTATATAACGAAATAGTTGAATACAACAATGGTAAATTATATAAAATTTTTAATGCTTTGTTTTGCATACGTTGAAGAGACTTTAATAAAATATTATTTTTATTGTAAGCATATATAATTGCCAAGTAATTCAAATGAAATTGAATCAAGCAATGATATATCATCAGTTTTGATCTGTTTTCCAATTTGTTCTTCAATTTATATAAAATTCCAATCCTTTTCACATCACTGATTTGTAGATCCGATGAGAAGTTGCTTTGAAGAATAATTTCTAAATACTTTATTGAATGGGTTTCATACACAATTTTCCCATCGGCATATACATTAAAATTATTATTTATACTCAAAGATTGTGGTCTAAATCGAATGATTGTTTTTACCAGGATTTAGCAGCAATCGATTTTTTCTCGCAAATTCCAAAAAAAAGTGCAGCATCCCTTTCAATTTTGGTTTTTAGTACAAATTCATATTTATATGGATACCTTACACATACATCATCATCAAACATATATAGCTGCCCATTTAAGTCTACGTTCTTAATATCATTTAAATAAATTGAGAATATTAGCGGCCCTAGTCCACTTTCCTGCGGCACCCCATATTCAACAGAACCAATAAAACTTTCTGCATTTTTTATATATACATATTGTTTTCTGTTCGTAAAGTAACTTTCAAACAACAAGAGTTCACGACCTTGAATACAATAATATTTCAGCTTTTGTAGCATCTGATGATCTACTAGTTCAAAATCATTACTAAATCAAAAAATGTTCCAGCTACTCCGGAGAACCCATCATCAAGATCTTTACAAATATTTTTAACAACGTTAAGGACAGCATCTTCGGTACCACATCCTCGTCTAAATCCAAATTGAAAATTATATAATCCAGCAGTTTGTAGTTCGGCTTGGACTTGGCATCTCCATGTATTTTTAGGACGTCCCCTTCTCATTGCTCCATGTATGTTATAATCAAAAGATTTCCTATTGATGTTATTAGCTGTTATTAGTAGGGTATGACGAAACCATCTATATTTATGTATTTTGATCTCATGGTCTATTGGAGGTTGTTACGTTTGAAACCATAACTCAGAATTTGTTATTGTTTGAGACCACAATATTTTGAGGATTTGGCGAAGGCCCTAATTGACGAAGACCTGTAGTTTTTGTATATCAACGTTCGTTAAATACCAATTCTCTAAACCAAAAAGCAGTACTGTCTTTACATTGCTATTGCATACCTTAATTTTTGTAGATACTCCGATGTCGGCTGTCCTCTAGAAATTATACAAGATTCCTAATGCTTGCTTATCCTTATTCAGTCTGTTTCAAATATTTTGTCTGTTTCTGGGATATGTTAAAATATTTTAACATTATTGACTTATTTGCTAATTTTTCGCTCTGTAAATACCACTTACATTCGTATAAGCATTTTTTACCTTCACACACGTACAATGATAATTTTTACAGATTTCATAGAACTTTTAAAATTTCAAATACAATTTGTTTTGGCTCTCCAGAAAAACTTGATTTTAAGACAAACGACATTTTACATGAAAACTTCAGAATTGATAAATTGTACTAAGAAAATAAAAAATACAGAAATAGTGTCTTGATATCAAAACACATGCGTAAGTTTTTGAAGGCCAAACCAAGAGATTTAAGACGCATTCTTGCCTTTCAATGATTGTCCAAAAGAAAATCTAAAAACAATTTTAAAAAATAATTATGTATGTGAGATGTATTGCAAACATTTGCTGGAAAATCTTTTTTCTTTCACTTAAACAAAAGACTGAAGACGCATACGCTTTTTTATTAAATGAAAAATATTTGCCAAAGTTGTTGCGATTTGCCTTAAACATTCGCTGATTTCTATATTAAACTTAAATAGAAATGCATTAGAACTTGTTTTTTATAATATTTTCCTGTTTTCTTTTTTATTTTTATTTTTGTAATTCCTCTTAAAGTGTGAAAGTTGTTATTTCAGTAAAGCCGGCGAAAATATTCCCGCAAAATTTAATTTACAATTTTTCTTTTCATTATTATCTGAATATCTTAAAATTATGTGTAATCAATTGACACATTAATGTGTGGAAAATTACTACATAATCATGCAATATATCGATAAGAGTATAAAGTGAACAAAAAATTAATAAATACAGTCTGTGCGCAAAAAAGTGAAGTGTAGTGGCAAGATAGTCGTCATAATGAGATGAAGAAAATACAATTTTGTATGTAAAAGGAAACAAAAGAAGGTGCAAAATTTGGGGCGCATTAAAGTAGAGAAGAAATAATCTGCAAAAATATTTTTAACTAAATATTTCTTATTGCACAAATTTAAATTTTTCTGAGATCATAATTTTTCACTTTATTTTCTAGAATTCCTTAAGAAGTTTTCCAGCTCAGGCCAGGAATTTTTAATTATTAGCATTTGAAAGCAAATACACTATACGAATAGCAATTCAATTTGATTTTGAGAAAAGTTCCAACTTGAAATACTTTAGATTTCTGTTTACCTCTCATGGCTTAAAGTTTGTTCTACTCTGTGAAGCTGTAATTTGCAATATTTGCTTCCAGTTTTTTCCATTTCTTTTCATTTCATTTCATTTTATATATTTCTTGAAAAGGTGTTGATGTCTTTAAAAAGAAAGTGTCATGACATTTATATTGTAAATGTTGTTGCTGTTATAGTATGTATGTAGTTGGTGCTGATGATGATGAATTTTAAAGACTATAATTGTATGTCAAAAATTGTATTCAGAAAAAAAATTGAAAATAAGATAAAAACAAAAATTAATTCTCAAGACTTCAAGGCATTTCTTTCAATTTCAAAACAGGCAGCTGTAGCACGCAATTTTCAATATCAAATGATGATGATTCATTAATAAAAGAAATTTTTTGAAGAAAACAAAAAAGCAAAAACTGTTCAGAATAATGAAAGAAACATAAAAGAATACTACTGTTGCTGCTGTCATATTGTATGTTTTTATAACTCAAGTTTTAGAAAAATAATCTGCGAAGAAAAGTGACTTTGGCAGTCCCAAGTGTGGGGTTCAGTGGCATGTCAGAACGACCTAAAAAGGGGCCAATGTTTACGCAACATGCGGCCAAAAATTGCACGCTCTCTAAACTGATGTACAGCAGAATGATGAGCTAAAATAAATAATGCTTCTTGAGTTCCTGTTTCTTTAATGGGACAGTAGCTAGTAAAAGAAAATTTCCTACATTTATTTGTGGTCACGTAGAGTTTGCCTTTTCTTTTGATTAGTTATGCACAATTCTCAATTGTAACTTTCAGTACAATTATTTGTGGTAAATTGTTATTCAGTTTGATTTTGTAAAGATTTTATGCCTGTTGAGATTGTAATTTTATAGAGAATAAGGACAGTTTATGTGAATATTATGGTTTTTGTTTTGTTACATTTTTTCCGGTTAACACTATGGGTTCTTAAGTTCGCAAATAAAGCAATTTTATTTGAAAGAAAAATATTTAAATTTTTAAAACAAACATGTAAATTTGTAACTAAGTTGACTTTGAAAAGAAATCCACACAAAGGACTTAACACACATGCTGGCTTGAATTTTAGACCAGCAAAGAATATCTTTATGCATGGCAAGGTCTATAAACTTTTTCTCTAATATTGAATGTCACATCATTTTAATAAATTTTTAAAATCAAAGGTGTTAAATGCTTTCGATCAATTAAGCCAGCCCACTGCCCTTTTTTATTAACAACAAGCTTTAAGGGCATACAAACGCATAGAGACACAAGCAACAACAAAACAATGATAATCAATATTGATTTTTTTTGTGTGTGTATTAATCACCCGTCAACAACATGCTGCAACACAACTTAAGTACATCATTTTATCGAACGTGTAAAATTCTCCATTAAACAAAAAACCAAATGAACATTAACAAAAAGTAAAAGTTGTCATCAAAACCAACGCTTGGAGTTGATATTAAGCAGCACCATACCAGGGGAGGAGGTGCAAAAAAGAAAAAAAAAACAGAGGAAAAAAATTATGTTGCGCGCTTAACAAATCTCTTGAAACAAAACAAGAAATTATTTATTATCATTAAACAAGATTTTATATGGTTTTTTGTTTTGCCCAAAATACACTTAATTTATGATTTTATACGATTTTAAACAAAACGCTGTTGTTTCTTTCTCTGACTTCCTTTAAGGAGTCTATTGTGACAATGTGTCAGTTGAGTTTTCTTGAGTTGAAGTAGCCAAAGGCTACTTTTTTCCTGCTTTCTTTCGTAAATCTTTTCCCCCTTTTAAAACGATTTCTTTTTGGCTATTTTCCTCTAACATTTGTGACATTATAAGTTATTACTGTCAACACTAACCATAACGAATGCGTTATGTTTTTCGGTGACAGGGATACTACTCGTATATTGTGCAAGCCAAAGAGCTGGACAATAGTTTTGTTGTTTAGATTTTATCTTTTGCTTTTGTTTATTCGCACAACATATGTTGAATAGTTGTTTTTGTAACAATAAATTTATATTTTTACAAGGAAAATAAAAATGATGTTGGCAAATATTTTTATAAAAATAAATGCCACTTAGTAGGATTATTTATTAATATTTTAGTTTTGTTATTAAATTAATTTTCTTAAATTTTATTTAAGAAATTAAACTCAGGACAAATTTCAATTTAATTTAACTAGTTTTTTTAAATAACTCCCGGCTAAAGCTACCAACTAGTTCATACAAATTTTATTTTTTATAAACATGTTGGCAAAAATTATAATATTATATTGAAGTAATTATTTTGTTAAAAAAGTATAAGATCCCCTTAAACTTTGTAAGCTTTATGTAAACTTAAGTCATTAAACACATTAACTGAAATTAAAAAAAAAACATGTAAGAGATATATATTCAACTATAACGAATTTGGCATACCCTTCAATGCAGTTATAAACAATAAAAATGTTGCTAAAACATTTAAAAAATAATATATTTTTTTGTAGAAAAATTTTTTCAAGAGTTTGAAAAAAAGTCCTTTCGATTTTAATTATTTTTCTTAGAAATGGCAAATTTAATTATCAACTTGTTTGCTATAATATAAAATAGTGAATTAGAGGAGCTTTTGTTAAATTAAATTAAATTTTCAAAATTAAAAAAAAAATTTCATAATTTTCTTTTAAACAAATTTAAGCTCCCATACGTCCTTATATTTTAAAATTCAGATTCAGAAATAGTTAAGATAAAAATATAGCTATTAACAATATAGCGTATGCTGTACAAGGCTGTTGGACAAATTTCATTTCATTCGCTGCAAAAAACTTGTTTTACTGCTGAAAATCTCAGAAAATTTTAAAAAGCAATTATTTGCAACATTCCAATAGAAACTAAAAAACTGTTTCTAAAATTAAAATACCACGATGTGTAGTAAGTTTTATTTCAATTTATGCACACCTTCCATATATTCTTATTTAAAAAAAACACATTGATTTTAGCCGTAAATTTTATTACTGCGTCTAATTTTATATAAATCGGTGCCGGAATATGCCCACCTCCAATAATTCCTTATTTAAAGATATAAAACTTTTAACACAAATATGGTCGGAATGCAGACAAAATTACAAATATTTTGATACCAGCTTACACAGCTCATTATTAACTAATTTATATAATTTCAAGGACAAGCTTAACTCACACAAATATGTTTATTTAAAAAAATATAATTTTTACTACAAAATTTGCTCAGAGTGCAGCAGATAAATTTTAAAACAATCGGTTCAAGGATGAGCTAATCCTTACTACCAAAAATATAATTTTTTTTATATTAAGAAATATTTAAACAAAAATGCTGTAAGGCTCCGCGCTTAATTTCATATCAATCAGCGGACGGACAAGCCCATCTCCCTCATGCAATTGATTTCTAAGCATAAGATTTGAGTTCAAAAATCTGCAGAAACTGAAAACTATTGCTGAGATTATGCAGCAATGCCCTGTAAAAATTTCCACATCAATCACCTTAAGGACATGCCTACCTCTCGTATATCCTTGTTTAGAAAAATTTATATTTTTCAAAAACCTAACAAACGATTATTAAAAAAGGTTCTGTGATAACTTTCAATTCAATCAAGGATATACTGACATCCCGCATGTCTTATTTTTTATTATTTTCTATTTAACTAAAATTATAATCGCCATGCAGCAAAAACTAACAACTATTTGTAAATTAATGCTGCAAAACTCTGTGACAAATTTCATTTCATTCGGATAAAGGATAATCCCACCTCCCAAATATCGTTTTTATTCTTATTTTTACTTTTATTTAAAAAAATAAAATTTTATCTCAAATTAAGCACGGAGTTTTGTAAAAAAAACTAAGAAATATTTGATAAATTATAAATAAGATAAATTAGGAAAAATTCCGTGTAGTAAACATATAATAGCTTTAATTACTCTCGTAATATTATATGTACATATCAAATGCTAATTTTATATTAGCCTAATTGTCGCTTTCGATATCGAGATGATTCGATCGAATTTTTCTAGTTTAAGATTATGGCATTCGCTATCGAACAGTATAAACATATTTCCGATATCGAATGCCATAATCTCAAATTAAGAAAACTCGATCGAATCAGCTCAATATCGAAAGCGACGGTTAGACCCCAGATCTTTATGAACATATAATATTTAAGTTATAGTTCAGGGGGCAAATTACGGCATTCGATATCGAACGAAATTAGAGCCCTGTTATTTACTTGGCACTTTTGGGAAAAAAGATTTAATTTTTTACTTAATAGATAAACAAGGATAACTCTACTATAATTGGCACAAGTATGTGGAATTTATATATTATGTGGTCTAGCAATCTGTAAAAACTACATACAAATGGAGTAACAAACTCATAAAAAAAACTTCTCCAGCCATGATGAAGGGTATTAAAATTATTCAACAAAAAAAATCAACAATAAGTTGACAGGCAGTCTTGAAACTGAAACTGAGATTGCGTGTGGCCACAAAATTCAAAATAAACAATAAGAAAAAGACAAACAGATTTCAACTCAATGACTCAATTATGTAGTGGCAACAAGTTCATAACATCATAATTGGTTTAAAGTCTGACCGCCTTTAAGCTTCAAAAAAAAAAAAATCATATAATAAAACTCGACAGTTACAGAAGTATTATCATATCATTTCAAACATAAACAAATTTAATTGACAGCAGGGTGCTCATGATTGACCGTACAATTTTGTTAAATAGTAATTGAAACACCAAACGAAAAAAAATAATAATTAAGCTAATTTGCAAATAATTAAAATCTCACTAAAAACTATTATGTATTAAAATAATAATAATAAAAAAAATACTTTTGTAGATCATAAAGATTATGTAAATAATTATAATAGTGGAAAGTAATATTAAAGTTACTTAAAGAACCAAAAACACACATGAAAAACGAAAGACTTAAGCAACAAACTCTTTTTGTTTGTAGTGAATTCAAATTTTTGTTTATGTAAAAATAAAAGTGTGTGTACATCTACTGTTGCAGCAAATAAACAATTTGTTTTGCTTTTATGATACAAAAAAAAATGTGGCCATTTGAAAAGAAAAATTGTACAATTGATATTTGCAATTCCCTTGAAAGTTCAGCAAAACGAAAACAAAAATAAAAATATTAAATATCTTGCTGTGTTAACAAACACTTCTATTGTTTAAAGATCTACTAAAAATGTTCACGCTATTTTGACAACAATGTAGTCTTTCTATGTATTTCAATTGTGTCTTTCATTGTCATATTTTACATTTGTTTTAAACAATTTTTTTTCTAAAGACGTGGCTAAATTTTAGGTTTCTTAGGAAAATCATGGAAAATTTGTAAAACAAAAAATATTTATATTTAACTTTTAAGATTTATTTTTCCTACATGTTGCTTTATCCTTGTGACACCATTTTTAGGCTTAAGGATTTTTTTTTTTTTGATAAATAAATTTATTGATGAAAGTGTGTTTGTTGGAAAGCAAATTTAATGGAAACTACTTACAGTTGTTTTTCGGTTTAACGAAAATGGGTGTTTGTGAACATCGTATTTAACGAAACAGCAGTTTGTTCTAATATGCAAATTGGTACAGCGAAATAGCTCTCAAATTAAATAATACTCAACAGAAAAATTAAATAATAATGCAATCAATATTTCATAATGAAATAACTCCCAAATGATATTTCATTAAGCTGTCTTATATTGGCTTTTATTTATTTTTTTAATTTTGGGAAATATCAAGGTGCAACTATTACCAGGTTGCAGTACAAAGAATCGTGTATATTGTTTGCTAGGAGTTTAGTTACAGACTATCAAAAAAAGAAATTTTACATTGTTAATTTGGCAGTCAGTTACTAAAGTCCCAGCTAACAATATACATGCACTTTTTTGTACTGTGCGTACCAGGCAATAAGTGTACCATGGGGAAATATTAAAACAAGGCCAATTCACAACAAATGGCCTCGAAGGACTAGCTGACTGACTGAATTCGCTTGGATTTTGGCTGCAAAAATTTTTAAAAATTATTTTCCAGGCAAATTCATAACAGGTGGTCTTGACAGCTTTTCTTGCATCCTCTTGAATTTTGATCTCTTTTGTTTGTCAAAATTTGTTTATGTTTGATTTATATACAGTGTTTGACCTTGATTTTGACAAAGAAAGCAGGTATTTTTCAAAGCAATCTGAGGCGAGTCTGCCTGTTATAAATTTGCCTTGATCATTTTGTAAAATAAAATACTATACATTTATATTAATAATAAAAAGAGTTTTTATTTGAAATAACATTATTCATATAAAAAAAACTTCTTACATTGTGCTCTATTGTATAAATTATTTACTTGCTGTTGCTTATCAATACCAGCCGACTATAGAGCTGCAGCAGTACTAGCAACGAGCGTACCACTAATAGTAACTACTGAACCACTGTCGGAAACCGGAAAGCTACTAATACCATGAGAGATTATTATGTAGTTGTCGGAATTGAAGTAGTATGGGATATATTAATTGCACTTGGCAGGACCAACCACACCATTTAACTATTGCTGGTGATATTTCTCTGGTGGCAGATGATAAACTGTTGCCACTTACGGATATGCCATGAAGAAACTTTAACGCGGCATTTGTACCAGTAACCGTAGCCACGGTGCCAGTAGCTGTAACCGAGCCTGGTGTAGTGCGAATGGGTGTAACTAAATTTTAATCTGCAGGCGCAAAGCGTTAGTCTGTACTGCAGGTACGCCTACACAAACACGCCTCACTTGTGCGGCAATCGCAGTACTTGTCACTGATATGGTTATAACTGTAGGAGCTGCAACTGCTGCTTCTGCCACATGTGTGTCCAACAAACTGACGACGTGATTTATTTGTAACACATTTCGCACTATTTGTGCCTTTGCAGATACGGCTCATGATGTCGCATGCGAAATACTTTTTATGTCCAGTTTTCCTTGACCATTTTTATATATTTACATTTTCCCAATAAAAACATACATAATACGTACATTATTTTTTATTTTTTTCGTTTTGTTTTTATTTTCTCATAAATTTTCAACCGTTTTTTGACACATCTATTTTAATTTTCAAGACAAATACGGATGAGACTACCTGTATATAATTTTTTTTATTGCTTTGTTTGGGACTTATTTAATTTCTTTGGAAGTTATTTTATTCCTATTTCTCTTAAAATTGCATTTCATAAAAATACGATGTTCAGATAAAAAAATACGTATGCTGTTTTTAAATCTTTTCTTTGACAGTGTTGCGCCAACCTGGCTTCGCTCAATTAAGGTTTTCATAATTACCGTTCCATGGCCGAGCTCAAAGATTTTCTCCATCGTGTTATGACTAGAACTGGTTTCGCTTAAGGGCCGGTGTTCGAAATACCACAGACGATAAAACCTTTAAGTCCTGTCGCAGACTTCCATTCCAAAAAATCTTAATTCAGAGGTACTTCAGAGAATAAAAATGAAAAAGTTTACTGTGTTTATATAATGCTAAAACAAACAATTTTCCTCGCTTAATCTTTACAAATAAAACGGTTTTGGTAACTTGATTTGCAAATTATTTCATTTGCGTTGGAGGTTTTTTCCTTTTTTTCCCCCGAAAATTATGGAGTTATTTTATTTATAACATTTTTTCTCTTGCGAAGTTATTAATTTTTCTTAAGAACTCTTTTATTTGGAAGTTATGTCGTGCGAACGATTAACTTATAAAGTCCACAAAAAATATATTTTTTACTCACTCTAATGAACAAATAAAAAATTTCGTTCATACATTTTGGAAAAAAAACTTTATGAAAGACTGCTAGTGAAGGACAAAATAAAAATTACTGATGATCAGAAGAAGGAAAAATTTTGAACATGTGATAATCCAAAATGGAATAAATAAAAAGTAAACCTAATTAAAGTGACAATACTAACCGAAGTGAGAAACAAAATATTTTCAAATACAGAAATGAGCTTTCATCAGCGTTCATGTGATTCCACTTAGTATTTTCTGCTTACTTTGCGTACAAATAACAATAAAATGTAGTTAAATCAAGCCCAAAATGTGACTACTTTAGATAACCAATCCTGGAGTTTCTTAAAATGATTACAAAATTCTTTAATCACGTGAAAAATCTTGAATCAACTAAAAAATTCTTAAATTAAATTGAGCAATATAAGTCCGTCCATACTTAAATACATCTTTCTGTACTTGATTTTAGTGAACCTAGGATTACCGTACTTTTAACACCGCTTGGGATTGATTTAAGTATGGATGGATTGATTTATCTTTTGAGTGTACAACTCAGCTTTTTACACCATTTATCAAATGAAAATTTAATATTTCTTCAATGTAAACAATTTCAGTGCATTTCACGAGACCCAAATTCACAAAAACTTTCAATAACTTTAATTTACTTCGTTTTCAATCGTTCAGTTCATATTAGCAAGAGTTTACTGTATATTAACTTTGGCTCACATGCAAACTTACATTACAGCTATTTTTATCTGATTTAGTAGAATCATGCAACGTCTATAAATTATGACAAATAAAAAATTTCATAAAAAATTTAATATAAAAAAAAAACAAACGAAGAAAAAGCTTTTGAAGATGATCATCGATGTCACCAGTGTGATTGTGTTAAGATTTTGCAAATATTTTCGCTGCTGCTGTTGTGTATGAGTTTTTTATAGGAATTTTCGTTCAAGATTTATTTGCCGTTTATTATTTCTTCTATTTCAATTTAGAATTATATAAAAACAAACTGGAATTTATACAACAGAAAATACAAAGAATTTGCATAAATATATTTTACTTTTATTGATTATTGTTCGTGTTAGAATTGAAAATTGCATTGAAAAAATATGAAACTTTGTAAATAGTTGTTTATGTTAAAAACTACAAAAATTTTTAAAATGTAAATTTTAAGATGATTCGTAAATGATTTTTAACAATTGTTCAATAACTTTTTGTTTGCAAGACTAAAGCAAACAAGTTGAATTTTGTATTTCAAATGGCGTTTAATAACTAATGCCAGTGCACAGTGGGACGGAATGAAAAGTTATTTGCAAACAGCCGGTAGGATTTACGCCAAAATTATAGGGGTTAAAGCAGAGTAGGACTTCAAGCTATTTCAGTAGTGTCACCAAGGTTGTTACGAAATAGAGCATCTTTGTTACGAAAACTAATTTATTGCCTGCAATTTTGTTTTTTGCCTCCCCTGCGGCTTAAAAAGTTTTAGTGATCATATTAAGCTTTCGTGAAGACCTAAAGGATTTTCCAACAGGAGCGGCATACTGTTTGTTGCAATAGAATAAAGCAAGCTGACCCAACTCAATTGTTATTTTCTTCTTCGAAAGTCTCCTGTATGCGATTAAATTTATATGAAATACGACATTGTTGAATTATCCGGGCCCGTCTTCGCTCGGCAACATTATTCAATGTTCCGATTTTAAATTACTCTGCTGCATATAAGAGGCTTAATATGAGTATTTAAGAACGTTCTGTTGACTCTGCAGCGATTGCTTTTAGCTTCTGCAGACTTCACAAAAAAATGGCTAACATAATCCTTTAAATCCTTTATGCAGAATATCCATGCGACTTTGCTCTACCAAAAACACGAGTACTCGACACCACACATATCAGTTAATTCAAACCAAGAAATTTAGTTATTTTTGATCTTTAGCCTTCACCGACGATGGTGACGGACTCACCACATGCACAAAATTGTAAACTTTATTCAAAGTTACACAGAAAAAAATTGCAATTGCAAACAAAGCCTACAATGAATAATTTTATTTCGTTTCAAGTTCGTGTTTTCAAGTCTCTAGTAGGAATAAAAAAGAAAATAAAAAAAGGGTTTTCTCTAATTGTTACACTTAAAACTGTAAAGAAGAAAAATGCACTTGACCTCTTAAAAGAAAGAATATAAAAAAGAGAATGAAATGAAATGAAATGAAAAATTCTTTAAGACAACAGAATCAAGTTCAAAATTTCATGGAAAAATTAAATTACAAAGTAACAGAAGAATTAAAATTAAATGTCTTTAAGTTAAGTCAGGCAGTAAAACAAAAATATTTAAAAACAGGGTGTTTTTTTTTCAAGTAAATAAGTTGGCACTGTGAAAGGTATTCTTTGGCTCAAGTTCATATGCGACTTATAGAGAAATTTTTAATAACTTTATTATTTTGATTGAAAAGGTAATATTGGAACCAAGGCAATCAGTTAGTCTGATCCAAGGCGAATTTATACAGGTGAACTTAATACTACAACAGGTATAACTCTACAAAAACCACAAGCATTTTGTTTTTGTAAAATCACAGAACATGATTAAAAACATTTGATTGAGGCGCAAAAATAAAGTATTAAAAATTATTTTTATTTCAAAAAGTTTTGTTTGTTGAGGGTTGTTTTTTTAATCCTTTGACATAATAACTCTAATAAGTATTATTATTGTTAAAGAAATCTGTGTGGAAATGTTTTAAAGATCCGCTGCTCAATTATTGGCTCCTGCCATTCGTAATGGCATTCAACGTCATTGTCAATCGGTGATTGCATCACCACCCATCCAAAAAATTTCCTTGGCTGTAAAGTAAAAATTACAATTCCGTTGAAGATCGCTTTGCTTTCGAGAGGTTACGTAAACGTATGTTTCTTTTTTATCATTTTCAGGAGAAATTGCTTTTAGGTGGAGGTATGTTTGCAAATATTCTAACACATGTAATTGCACTTTTCCAAGGCTGATTTGCTAAAGAAACATGAAGCAAAATTACACATTAATTGGGATTTTTATACCGATATTTTGAACTTGAAATATCTCTTGGAAGCTTTGGAAAATACAAACAAGAGAACTAAATGAGGCCATTTATTTGTTCGATGGTTGAAGATAATATCTTAGTATATTTTCAAATGGTGGATTCCCACAACACTCAAAATATGCTGCATTTGCAAAATGACATAGATAAAGCGAATGGTTGTAATTAAAAAGCTGGTGACCCAGGCAATCGAATGATATTGATCCCTATTTGCAGAACGGAAAGTAATTGGAAGATTCATTTAAAAACAAATTTGTTTTGTGCACGTATAATATGAATAAAAATTAAATGTTAAATTGTATGTAATGTTGCATAAATTTAATTTAATAATAAATGTATACAAAAGAAATAAATAATTTTTGACATCCAAACCTGATTCGCCTTGGATAAAACCAAAAAAAAAAGTTATCAGCTGCGCTATCAAGTTCACCTGTATGAATTCGGCTGGGTCTTATCCGAATTTGCCTTGAAAATTAGAACAGATGTGTCAAAAACGGTTGACAAATTTATGAAAAAAAATAACAATAAAAAATTACAAAATGCCGTGAGAAAATTTGGGTATAAAAATGGATAAAGATGACTGAACATAACATATTTCGGATGCTGCATCATGAGCCGTATCTGCAAAGGCACAAATAGTGCGAAATGTGTTACCAATAAATCACGTCGTCAGTGTGTGTGTGTGTCCATGTGGCAGAAGCAGCAGTTGCAGCTCATACAGCTGTAGCAACATCAGTGACAAGTATTTCGATTGCCGCACAAGTGAGGCGTGTTTGTGTAGGCGTACCTGCAGTACAGACTAACGCTTTGCACCCGCAGATCAAAGTTTAGTTACACCCATTCGCACTACACCAGGCTCGGTTACAGCTACTGACGCTGTGGCTGTGGCAATTAACTAATTAATTAATATTAATTAAATAATTATTAAACTAATTAACTAATTATTAAACCAATTAATTAATTATTCTTATATAATTTTTCGACCTTTTTTTATAAAAAAAATAGTTTACAAAATTTTATTAGTTAACCGATATTTCGCCACTTCTTTGTGTGTCTTCTTCAGGGAAATATAAAATTGTGCAAATAAAATTTGTTTTATACAAAATGAAAAAAAAATTTTTATTTGCACAATTTTATATTTCCCTGAAGAAGTTGCGAAATATCGGTTAACTAATAAAATTTTGTAAACGTTTTTTATAAAAAATTTACCTACAGCTCGAGATAAATTAGATTCTAATTAATTAATATTAATTCAATAATTATTAAACCAATTGACTAATTAACTAATTAATTAACAATAATTAAATAATTAGTAAACCAATTAACTAATTATTTAATATTAATCAAATAATTATTAAAGCAATTAACTAATTAATTACTATCAATTTTCAACGCTATAAAAATTACTTGTAAACAAAATCAAATTCCTTAAAAATACTAAAAACATGTTTCCCATATTTCACTTCAAAGGCCGCCGTCTCAAAAAAAAATCTTAATATGAAAATAGAACCATCAACAACAACAACAACGACAACAAGTGCAGCATTTGAAAAAAAATCTTCCTCATCCTCAACATCTTCGTAACCTTTACGACAAAAAACAAATATATTTTTTTTTGTTTCTGAAAATAAACATTAACTAAAACCATCATTCTGAATTGACCGTAATTAACACATTTGACAGATGAATGGACTTTCGTCATTTAGTCCAAATAAAGAATAACTGAAAGAAATACATGAAATTAAAAAGGGTTACAATTTATTTTTAACATGACTGTCATAAACAAAATAAAAAAAAAATAAACAAACAAACAACAACAACTAAAAACGCCAAATCTTTAACAAAATTTATGATTCATTCATTGAGTCGTTTGGTGAAGATCATTGTTAATATATATTTCTTATTTTTCTTTTCAGCTTAACAACTCTAAAGTGTGCAGTTGTTTTATTTTTATTTTTGTTTTTATGACTTTAAGTTTTATTGTCTTTAACAAGATTGGCAGCCGCAAAAGCAGCAATTATAGTTTTAATATTTATGTAGTTCAGTTCAGTTTTATGAAGACACCTAAAAAAAAAGTTAACTACTTTATTTATTTTCTTTCATATGCGCAAGTATTTTCTCACAAGTTGTAAAAGAAGCTAAGTACGAGGGAAAGATCATAAGTGGTTAGAAATGCTTACAATGTTTTCGAAAAATATCCAGTAGCCAAAGACAACTGGCAAGTTTTTAGAAAACTCCTTCATTCAGTTTTCTTTCGCTATTGATTGGCTAAGACAGCTTTTGTTTTTATTGGAAAATTAAAAAAATATATATACAAAAATTTTCTGCTGCCACGAAACACTTTAACTTGAAAAATAAACATCTGCCCTAAAAGTCTATGTTGAAATGTTAGTTTAGGTTGCGCAGGTCCACAGTTGCAGGCAGCTGGCCCTCTTGGGTACAGATTGGTCCTTTTGTATTGGCATCATGTGAATATGTTGTCCTCTGTCCTTAGTTTATGTCGAAAGTATACCAACCTGAACTTAGAATATTCCTTTTAGTTTGCATTCCTCGAGGTGTGCAAGTTCGAGTAAACTCAAATTGTCTAGAAACGTTTCTCTGTAATAGGACAGAGCATTGATGGACGAGGTCCTTAACAGTTTCTTCCTCCTCTTGTTTTCGTCGTTACACCAACCTGAACTTCGAATAAAAGAGCTTATTCCTTTAAGATTGCATTTCGCAAGGTCTGCAACTTCGCGAAAATCGAACTGTGTAGATACAAAGCTCTGCAATACGACAGAGCTGGCTATTGACGGACGCTGTTCCTAACAGTTCCTTCCTCCTTTTCGTTTTGACAACTTCTGCAAAAGTCTTTGTATGGATGAGTAAATCTTCTCGCGTGAGCACTTATGAAACAGTGACTTATTGAAGCTGCCACGAGTATTCGCAGCTGTTGTCGAGGGATCCCCAATATGTTGAAAACTAAAAGTAGATATTAACCCAAAAAATCTGTCTTTTCTATGCTTTTGTAATGACTTATTTATGTCCCTTTCTTTGACAAAGAAGTCAAAAGTCGTTTGAAAGATCATAAAAAATGTTCTCTTACTTCGCAGTTGGTATTAGAAGACCAATTTTACGCGGTATATTAAAGCATCTTTTTTAAGTCTCTAAAATTATACTTTTCGTCACAGCTACTTTTTTTAAAGATAATATTTTTAAGGTACAGTACAACCTTTATAATCCGGTTGGCCGCTGGTACGGTTGTCGGGCAAAAGTAGTTTTTCTTTTCTTTGTAATAATTCTTTGCTATTTTGTCGCTGCACTCAACACACTTTTGTCTCTGATCAAGAATACAAAAAAAGCCATGGATGAGTATTTTGTCACAAAATCCTCAGTAAATTTTTGATATACAATCAGAAAAAAGGAAAAATAAGAAAACAAGTATCACAAATTTTGACAGGAGCAGGAGGTGTGTGTGTTCAATATCTTTTAATAAATTATTTATGAAACAGTCAATTTAAAATAAAAAAATGTCTTTACAGCAAAGAAAAACTTAAGAGACAATATGAACATCGCCAGATAGAGGAGTCATTGTTGTCACGGCTCATGCAGCAGCGTAATTTTCATGTGCCTGTTTCGACAGGAATAACGCAAAGCAAAGCATGATATTAGAAAAACTTTTTGGAACCAATAATTACGCGAGCTCAAAAAATCTAAAATTCTAAACAGAATGAGATGACCAAAATTAGTAGAGCGAAGCAATTGAGCGACATTTCGGCTAAAGAGCGGTTTAAAAAATAATTTCAAAAGAAGTGGAAAAATTGGGAAATGGTTCATGATCCAATATATAATACTGATGCAATGCGGGTCTCCCTCTTTTTCTACTGCCTTGAGGGTTTCACTCAATTGCCATCTTTGATAAATCATCTTGAGTTGTTCTCAAAATATGGCCAACCCAGCTCTATTTCATTTTTGAAATTTCTATGCGTCTTGGTGTTTCGTCTGCTTTTTGCCGAAATTCTCTGTTGGAAACAACGTTCAGACAAAATATTCGCAATAAAAAAAATAAAAGATATGGGTAAACTCAGATTTGAACTTAAGCCATAAAAATTTCATTTCAATATATTCGCAATATATTTTCGCAAGCAGCGGTTAATAAATACTTGCAGTGTTTGTATGTCGCTTGCAGTAGAGTTCCAAAAGTGTCACAATGTCCATGGATCTTACGACACTTTAAAATGTGTCATAATTAGTGCTGGCAAATTTTACTACTTTTCATTACTCAATAATATTCAATACTTTTCATTTGGGTACTCAATACTACTCGATACTTTTAACGGATTTTTTGAATTTGTAGCGCATGTTTTTGTCTGTAAATTGAAGTAGTTTCTTAAAAAATTAAAAATAGATCTTCAACTATTATTGGTTTTGTGTGTCTTTTATTATTAAATAAAAAATAATTGTAAAACTAACTTTTGATTTAAAGTTAATAACAACTTACGAAATAATTTAATTGTTCTCAAAAAAAAAATTATTTAGTTTTGATTTGATTAAAGAATCTTACACCTAGTTGTCTTTTTATCCAGTGATGTATTTTTATGCACTATTTTAGCCACTCAACTTGCTTAAAAATACAACTCTAGAAGTACCGAGTAACTACTTTTGAGTATTTATTGAGTAACCAAAAAAAGGAAATACCCGATACTCTGTACCCACTACTCCATACTTTGCCAGCAATAGTCATAATGCGCATTGACATTATTTAACTTGTAAGAAATGAATAAGTTGTACTTTTCGTATTCTAATTTATTAAATAATACGGTTAAATAGTTGATATTCCAAGTCACTAGTATCCACCGTCAAAAGTGGTAAAATCGAACAAAGAACGCTGATGAGATGGTGAAGCGACCTCGAAATCAGTACTGATCCGTTCTGCTGGTCTGATGAATAAATTGTTTCAAGTAAAAGTACTCTCTTAATAAAATAACGAATTTATCCAAAAACAATTTTCTTAAAAATTAAGAAGAAATCAGATTTGAACTCAAGCCAAAAATTTCATTTCAATATAAACCTTAAACAGTTCAACAATTGCGTATAAATATTAATTAAAATTTACTTAAAAAATAAAACATCCACATTTCTTTAATGTGATATTTTTAACGGCGCCTTTCTCAAGTTAGTTTTCCAAAAGTTACATCTTTTGCAAAGTAATTTTTCGAAAGGACTTATTTTAGTGTGGTCGCTTTATTTAAGGGTACCTTTTCACATAGTATTTTTTTGAAAAGCAGAAGTTCTTTTTCCAAAGAATTTTTCGAAAGATTTTTTTACTAAATTAAATTTGTTTTATATATTTTTCTATTTAATCTCAATATGTGTAGAACTTTTGCCAAGAACCATGCTGGTTTGTAGGGTATTTCAAACCTTATATTTCTTTAAGTACACTTTGTGGTTACTATGTCGAACAATTTTTATTTTTTAATTATTTTTCTGTTCTAGTCTTTCATTCAGTCAACATCATAAACTGTTATGAGTTCGTTGTATTTTAGTTTACAAACATGCAAAGAGTTTTTGTTTCCATGTTGTCAACTTCTTCAACTTAAGTCTTCAGTCTGCTCTTATGTTAATTCTTTATTTTATAAAATTATGAACAATTTTATTTATCAGATCCCAACTTTACATAAATACTCATGTACATACTCGTATTTTCCGAAAGCAAAAAAATATTTATATGACTAAAAAGTTTCCGTTAAGCTTTTGTCAACTGTTGCGATACAAAATATCGATTTTTTTTATAAGATCATATTTATTTTACTTTTGTGTAAATAAGAACCATTCAGTCTGGGAAAATATTCATAATTATTCATGAATATGCTGCAACACAAAATTGTAACAAAAATCAGTATCAGCAGGCATGAAGTAACAATTATTTTCAACACGATAATTATAGAGCCAATCCCTCGGTAAACAAATGAAGAGCACCAGAAATATGCAAAGCACTAAATATTATGATTTGTTAGTTAACTTCTACTTTTTTCCCATAAATTATCTATAAACCATCAATAAAAATCTATTAGAGTCATTGTAAACGCCTAATCAATTAACACTAAATAACCGGTAGACAATTATTGTTTTTTTTTCATACATATGTATGTACATATTTCATAGTCTACTGCTTCATAGCAGAATGCCAACTCTGTAGGAAAATTAAGAAAAACTGAAATATAGAGCACACAGCATGTTGTTGAAAAAACATTAAAAAAAATGAGAAAAAAAGCCACCAGCCAGCCACCTCTCCGAACACTTAATAATGCCAACATAGTTAACACTTAAATACCAGCCAACTAAAAACCTTATAGACATGCCATGCCATGACAAGCCAAGCCAGTGCATGCTGTAAGAAAGAATATTTTTCTAAATGTGCAACAAAAAGAAAACCAAAAACTAAAACAGTCAACAGTTACAACAACTCCCCAGTGTAAAGTTGTGTCGATGGAACTGACAACAGATGATGACAGAGACGGACTAAAAATGTACTCGTAAATATGTATGTATGTATGTGTGTAAGCTTCAACAGGCTGAACATGCAAATAGATATTTCTACAGGGACTATTTTCCTGTTTGAGATCAAACACAACATGGAGCTTAAGATTATATACGAGTTTAAATAATAGGAGGCAAAACGCAGAAACAAGCAAAACAAAAAATATGTATTAAAACTAATAGTGAGACTAATTGCGAGCGGTGCTAAACACACAAACTGAAGAAATAAAGAAATTGTTACCACCATTTCCCACAGGGACTTTTGAATGCTGGCGATTATAAAAAGCTCTTATGGCGCACTGAAAGAACTTGACATCGTTAGATTGACCAGCCGACTGAATTTTAGGACAAATATTTGCTTAAAGAAAATAGGTATCATGAAACAAACTTATGCCGCAAGGCGCAGGATGTTCAGGCTTTATGAGGGCAGGCCCAAAACAAGCAGACCTAATAAAGACAGCACCCAAGCACAAAAACTTTTGAAAAAAAAAAATTTTATGAACATAATCTGCTTTTAGCTCGATACCGTTCTCCCGAAGATATTCAATAGCTTCGATAACCTGTTATTAGGAAAAACAGTGTAACTCCTTAAAATAGCCATCAACTGCTGACACCACTCCACTTCGTTGTTGGCAAATATTTTACCATCAAGTCTGTTTTTCAAGTTTGGAAATATAAAATTATCCTTGGGAACTTAATCTGGCGAATAAGGAGCGTGATGAAGCAATTCGAACTTTAATTCATTGATTTTGGCCATCGAAATGATGGATGACGGAACTGGTGCATTGTCTTTATGAAACAGAACTTCCTTTTTCGCAAAATGCGGCCTTTTTCTTAATGTAAAACTTAAACGCTGGAATAAGTTATCATAAAACTTGCCACTGATACGTTTTCCCTTTTTTGAAGACAATCAATAAAAAGAATCTCACGCGCATCCTAGAGAAACAGACGCCATGACCTTACAAGCAGAAGGAACTGAATTCGCCTTCTTTGGACACGTTTCTCCCATTCGAGTCCACTTCTAGGACTATTCTTTTCTCTCACGTGCGAAGTGGTGAACGCATGTCTCATCCATGGTTATGAATCGACGCCAAAATTCGGCTTCACTGTGAAACATCCCCAAACACTCTATTGAAACATCTTCACGATGCTACTCTTTGTTCTATTGCGAGCAAACGCGGCACCCAAAGCCAAAAACTATTTGTGAAGGGAAGTAGTCAAGCGATATTTCCGCTAGAGCCGTTAAAAAAATTAAAATCTGTGAAAAAATGGAAAATGCGTAAAGATCAAATAAATAATGCTGATGAATCAGATGCTATTTGAGAGGGCACTTCCAACAACAACATGGATTCACATTGCAGATAAATTCGTCGTGGGTGACTTTTCACTGTTGAGCACAGCTTTCTCATCTTCTAATTTTCGGTCAATACTTGAACGGCCTTATTTAAAATAGAATCTTTTATAGTCGTAAATGAAACAGCAGACTCCCTCAGAGTAAAATATTTAATATTGGTTGGACCGAGACCTTTCAAATGAATTGCATAAAGGTGACCAACTTTTCCCATGTTTACTAATTCGCTGAGATCGGTTATTTTAGATGATTACGAAAAAAACCGCTGCCTTTTTTCAATAAAGTTAATTTGTTTCCAAACAACTATCGCCATCTACACGTCAGGTCGTCCGATTTCGGAAACGCCCTCACACATGCAAAGTGTTTGCCAATGTACTCCTTTGTAAATTATATAATACAGGGTGGCGCAAAATAAGTCTCCTTATAGGAAGATGTTATAATTTTTGCAAACGGTGTCGTAAGTCACATCATCATATTTGACCTCTCTAAACTTCAACGGTGCAGTAGACAAATAAACAATCAATGGAGCGCTATACTCCGTAAGAAGACTCAAACGGATTGTAACAATTAAACTACTTAAGTAAGTAAGTGAGTAAGCACCAAATCACAACTTCTGAAAAACATAAGGACGTTCATGAGTAAACATTTTTTTTCACGTGAGTAAGCATGAGCGCGAGTGTAAAGTCACTCATAATACAAACAGACAAGCACTGGAGCGCTTTACTCCTCAAAAAGAGTGTGAAATAATCGGTCGGTGGTGTTGCCGCAGCATGATGGCGCCGGGCTAACTCGGCAACATTCCACCGCTTAGCTGCTCGACTCGAACAGACTGGAACAACATAAGACATTTCAGGTTGTGACCGCCACCAGAGTGGCCGTTCTGTCTAGAATATCACGGCAGTGGCTGCCACGATGGATATTGTGAAGGAAGGATGATTAATTTTGCGCTATCCTGTATGTAGTATATGAAAACTTACGCAATGACTTTATTTAAAAAAAAATTAAATGGTCAGCCGTTAAAGTTCACAAAAAAAATCGTAAGTGTGAGCCTAAGCAAAGATCAGGCACGGATTTCGAGTGTGGGAAAGAAGGAGCTGATACTCATCTCCAAAAGATATGAAATTTCGTACTTCACACTATCTAAGCCGAGACTGCAAATGAAACTTTAAAAAATATCTTCAGATAAGAATAAAGAAAAATAATGAATTTATCCAAAAAAATTTCTAATAAAAATGAAATAAAAAATTAGAAAAAATAAATGGGTAAACTCGGATTTGAACTTGAGCGAAACTATTCGTTTCAATATATATACATAAAGAAAACCTTAATACACATCTTCTGCCACAAGCTCAAGCTCAGGGATCAGCCAAAGGATGTAAAACTGATGATTTTTTGTTTGTTTTAAGTATAAAAAAATAGAATAGTATTAATCTAGAATATAATATTTAGTCTGATTTGCATTGATCATATAGAAATTAATTAAGTTTAACTCATAAAGCGTGCGATATAATTTTTGTCTTGTTTTAATTTAATCAAGAATAAAATAGAAATCAGGGTTGACGACCAAAAACATACTTTTGTGTGATGAATTTCAATGTTATCGGTTTTATGTTTTATCCGTTTGCAAAATAAACTTTGACTGTGGAAAAGCCGTCACAGCAATTCTACATTGTAATTTATCACACAAAAGTATTTTTTGACGTCTTTTCAAATTCCAATTCCGACTACATTGGATTCTGTGACAAGCCTGAATAACTTTAGCTCAGTGTGTCATCCGAATAAAAATAATTTGTTATTTCTGTTATCCTTCGAAAACAGTGTTATTGAAACCTAAAAAAACCAACCATTTCACTTTAACAATCACCAGCAGAAAGAAACACTCTTAGCAACTAGAAAAAAAAGAAAAATATTGTAGTAAGACATCAAGACCAAACGAGCTGAATGTAGAATGATTTAGTTAACACCTTCTCTCTAGTTTAAATAAAAACTACAAAAAAACAAACCTTTTAATTTAATATTCTCCCGAGGTATGACTAAAGACGAGTATTTTTTTTCTTACAAGTGCTTTTATGTTTTCTCAAGTTTATTAAAGAACAGATATATAATTAACTTTTTTTTGTAGCGAGTGAGACAGACAGACAGACAGACAGACATATTTATTTAATGCATAAATATATTTTTGTTTAGGCAATATGGTAATAGATATTTACTCAAGCTGTTAGCATCCTTTTTTGAAATGATAAGTATGCAGGTAAGAGATGAACGTAACAACGCAAACAATAACAAATAATTAAAGATCATAATAAGCAGAGCAGGTTTCAATGGCTGACATTATTTATAATATTACTCCAGATATTGCAATATTTTCTTTTTGTGTTAACGTTGTTATTTTTTAATATTTTTTTTTGTAATCTGTAGTGGAGTGTACCCTACAGGGGCAATTGTAGGGTATTATGAAATAGATGGGAAATATGTGAATTAGTTAAATTTGCAATCTTTCAAATTAAATATAGTCCGGCATTACGATGCCTTATTGTCAATTAAATAAAGCTTTTCATAGTCCTTGTAAAGGAAGGCAACACAAGTATCAAAGAAGACCGTCCGTCTACTGTCCTCCGACTACAAAAGCTGGGAATGAAAAACATCTCTTGTACTACTAAATAAAACAATGCATTCATTAAGAATGAGTAACCACTTGTCGTTTCATTCTCTTTCAAGCATAAACGCCACGAAGGCGAAGAAATCCGATTACCTTCTTATGCAAACGCTGTCGTTCTTAATGGAAGTCATTACGATAATTTTTATAAAAACCATTCGAAATGTCCGAAATCGATACTCTCAGATCAAACCTTTTTATTTAAATTTGCGTTGATTTAGCTAAAAAAAAGATTTTTAAAAGGACGTTCTTTTCAAGACTATAAAATAAAAATTTCTCGACATTAAAACAACTTTACACTCAAGTATGATATACAGGGTGTACACCGGGAAGGTAAACTCCTTTGTTTTGCCGCCATTTTGGTAAACATTAGTCTTGACACTTCATATTTGGTAGTCGTGAAGTAGACACGTGGCAAATTTATTGTGGAAAAATATTCGAGAAACCAACTTGTTTTAATCGTTAAAACATTTTATCAAAATCAATCGTCGATTACTGTGACGATGAGAAAGTTACGTGAAATTTTTTACATGCCAATAGGATGTTACAGCTCGCCCATGATAACCCCGATTTTCATGAAAAAATCATAATGAGTGACGAACACATTTTCATTTGAAAAGACATGTGAATAAACAGAATAGTCGGTTCTGGGCAATGGAAAACCCTCAAATTAGTGATCAGTCACCTTTACATCCATTAATAAAGAGACAGTCTGGTGTGCAATTTGGTCGGGAGGAATCATTGGACCTTTAAAAATGAAAACGGCGTAACGGTAACTGTGAATGGGGAGCGATATCGTGATATGATTGAAAACTTTTCAACGCCACAACTGCATGCTTTGGGCTTGATTAATATGTGGTATCAACAAGACGGTGCCACATCGCATACAGACAGGATTACAATGGAACTACTGCGAGACCTCATTCCACAACAAATTATTTCAACAAATGATGATGTTAATTGGCCTCCACGGTCGCCTGATTTGACTGCTCCGGACTTCTATTTCTGGGGATATCTGAAAAGCAAGGTTTATGCAAACAAACCAGAGATGCTTGAGCAACTCAAGCAAAATATTCGTGATGAAATTAATGAAACACCACGTGAAATGTGTGAGAATGTAATGAAAAATGTGCTCAAAAGGGCTCGCATTTGTGAGGCTGACAGAGGCGGCCATTTATCTGATATTGTAAAGATCCAGTTTCTTCCATTTAATCAAAAATTATAAACAAAATAGTAGTATACCTTCCCGGCGGACACCCTGTATTGAAAAAACTAAAACTTAAGCCTCTGCAACTTTGTAATCCTTCAGAGAAGAAAAATAGGCATTCAAAATAAGAAATCCATACTCCAATACTTCATAGTTTAGGATATAAATATAAGCCAAATCATCATTATGATTTACATTAAGTTCTTTCTTCTAGTGTTGACCGACTGTAGATTTCCCACACTGATGTTTTGTGACTCTGTCAGCATAATTAACTAACAAGTCTGTTGTATTTTGTATTGGTTTATCTTATATTTGGTGTAATTATTACGATGTTGTTGATGTTGTTTTCGCTGCTCAAATGTCTCAATCTACTTTTTCAAATTGGAACTACGAGTGCTTTGTGTAATGAAAACCACCAGTGTGTTTCTTGACAATTTTTATTTACTTAAAACCATCTCTAATGTCAATTTTAAACTTGATTAAGTTGTTTTCTTGTAATGTAAGTGTGTGAAGTACGGAGTTTCAATTTCCTTTAATCTTCACTTAAAGATTTCCTAGCACTACAAGAGTGTTTGAGTACAAATATTTGACTTTTTGATTTACAAACACTTGTGACTTTCAGCTTCATTTATATTTACTTTTCACCTTATTACGAGTATTAGAGGATTTTCTTTTTTTTCTAATACACTTTAGTAGCTGAATTGGCTGCTGTTTTTTTAGTTTTCCATTAACTATACTTGTGCGACAATATTAAGAGTTTGATGTTCAATTATGTGTTTTTTCATTTAGTAGGTTTGTTTTGCTTTAAATCTAGATCTTTTTTGTGTTTATTTTTTTTCATTTTTTTATTTGTCTGTTGTGTTTCTTCAATGACAAGTTTTTACTTTTTATTTATTTCACTGATTATAACCATGGCCAGGTACAATGAGAAATAAGATGTAGACGTTGTTAACGTTGGAGTTGTTTAATGTTAAAGATGATGTCAAAAGTTTAGCTAGAGGATATTATTTCACTTTAACAGTGAGAAATAAATAAGAAAATTTAGTTCAAGTCCTGCATGATACGAGTATGTATGATTTTATTAAATGAATATGATGCTGTGTGTGTGAAAGAGTTTTCTTTTTAACCAAACAATCAGATAATATTAAAGTATTTATTAAATTTTTTCTTCAAGCTTGAGGTCAACAATATAAATATAATTTATTTAATTAATCCAATATTTTGCTTTCTCATATTTTTTTATTGTCTTGTTAAAACAACAATTATTATTATAAATTTTTAGAAATTATTTAATAAAATATAAATAGAAAGGTCGAAAAATTAGAATAATTTTTTTAAATTAAAGTATTAAAAAACTGAAATTTAGATTAAAATTGAGGTAAAGAAAATGTTTACAAAATATACCTAAATGGAATACGAGCATTAAAGAAATATACTAATCAATTTCTCATGGCTGGAGCTGAACAATATGAATGTGGAAGACATCAATTGAAAATGAATGGCACTACATGTTTTACCACAAACGAGATCCATGACATTCTGCCCTGTTTTTATTGGAAAACCTTTTCTATGTGAAAGTGTAATATCTGTGTAATGGTTAAAATAATATAGTTATTTAAAAGAATTGCCAAATACTCCTATGCTCCACAGAGACAGATGCTGCACAACAAACTCAAAAAACACACTTATTTGAAATGTTCATGTAAACCAATAAAATCGTGTTTTTTTTTGTAAAAAGACAATAAATCAACTGATATTATTTGAAAGAACAAAATATGCCATTAATTTCAAACAATCAATAGAACAGGTATCATCTAATCAGTTGAGATGTACACCAACCAATTTGTACTTTCATCCTCCTGTTTTCCTTTTATTTCAAAATGCATTTTATTTTAATTTAATAATCTCTTGGTCACTGTGTGAGGTAAAATAAAAAATACCCGGCTTTTGAAGCCATATGATCGTATATCATTAAAATAGTTGACATTTTTGGAGAGAGAAAAAAATGTCATCTAAATAAGCCTTTATTCTGCGAAAAATTTTACCTGCTACAAAAAATATCAAATGCTCAAAAAAAGGATATGAAAATAGAACTATTAATGCAGGTGTTGTTAACAACATATTCCCAGGATAATAAAATTTACACTCACTGAATAATTCTTGTAGATGTTTTGTGAAAATCTAGAAACATTTTTATGCTTAGTTTTCGTAATAAAATTACAATTAATACAAAGGAAATTATTTTAGTGTGGGAACAAATATTTGTCAGGACAAGTTTGCTACTTAAGTCTTTTGTTTTTGTTAAGAAAATTTTTATTAAAAGAAATTTTTCGAAAAAAAAAATTATTTCAGACTGGTTCTGTTAAAATCCATTTCTACATGGTGTTTAGCCACTGAAACTTAAAATTAATTTAAAAAATGTTGTTTATTTGTATTGAAATTTATGCCTTTTACTTCAAAAAAAAAATTTTTAATTTTTTTAACTTTTTATCCAAAAAAATTCTTAAGACAAAAATTTTGCCTCGTAAGTGATGATACAATAATTTCTAATAAACTCGCTATTTCAAAAAGTCATTGTTGGGTGAAGAGCATTTATTTCTTATGCCTTAACGTTGAAATTCCTGGAATTTACATTAATGAATATACAATATTTATCCAATTACACGAAGGTATTTAAAGTTATTCACTTTTTCGTGTGGAAACCAAGAGCTAACTTCTTTACGTTCTTATAAACAATAGTATACTGTCTGCTGTTGGTCATAAGATAAAAAGATGGCTATTTTTGCTACTTAAATTAATTGTTTAATACCGCGTGGAAATATAAAGAATGCAATCCAAAAAAATATATAATACTGACAGTAGAGCGATAACAAATGAATCCAATATATTGACGATTATCGATATATGTGTAAATAAAGTAGCGATTAGACGGTGGCGGTAACAGTCATTATATAGAAAATTTTCAATAAAGAGGGCAAAAAAAGTTACGATTTTTTAGAAAAGAAATCGACATTAGATTCCATATTCCAAATCTTAACATATAAAAATTTTGTCATGTATTTTAAGAGCTTAAAAGGTAAGTAAGTGGTGATGGAAAATCACGCATCTAACATAAAAACCGAAATCGATTTTTTATTCAATTGAAAACACAATGTGAAAAAAATAAAAAATCATTTTAAAATATTTTGTTAGTTATGAGATATAAATAATATTATTTAAATTAAGAGGTGACTTTTTTTATAAAAATCATCAAAATTTATTTTATTTCGATATTTCGTTACCCTTTGGGTAACTTCTTCAGGAGGAAAAAATCAATAAACAATTTCAATAACAAAAATTAACAAATTACACTGATTGACAAAAATTAACTTTTAATTTGTCATATGAACTTTTTTGGTCTTTTTTTACTTTATTTTAACTTCCTAAGGTGGAAAGCAGAGGTAGAAAAAATTTTAGACCCATAGATTTTTTTTGACAGGAATTTTATATTTCATAAAAAATACTGATACTTTACATATAATTATGCTTCATAATATAAATAATAATTATGCTAAATAATAAAATCTATGATTTCTGGATTATTTGACATGAGGCTGGTCTCTTGCAAGTGTCCAACAATAATCCGCCAACATTCGAGGACTCCATTTGCCCTGTTATCGTTTTTCCATGCTGGAAATATCCTGATGGATTCCTTCGCCGTGTTCGTTGTTAACGGCTCCTAGGTTCTCGGGAAAGAAATCGACGTGGGAGTGTAGAAAGTGTATTTTGAGTGACATATTACAACCCAATGCTTGATATGTCAAAAGTGGTTCTCTTATCAGATTTTTGCAGTTAATTGCTTTGCGGTTGCCCAACAAATTTTGTGCGACATTTTTAAAACTTTTCCAAGCATATTTCTCTAACAAACTTAATTTTTCTTCGAATATGTTATCCTTTAACAATTCCTTGATCTGAGGTCCAACCGAAAATTCTTTCCTTTATTTTTGCGTCACTAACTTTAGGAATCTTTTCTCTCAAGTACGTAAAACATGAGCCGTTGCGATCCATAGCTTTGACAAAAATATTTATCAAACCTAGTGGTGGTAAAAGACTTCTGGTGGGCTCGAAAGAGGGGGGTGTAAAACATTTTTCCCCCAGGAGTGAGGCCCTCGCACTTTGCTAGTTTTTCTTGTGGTAGTTATTGTTCCGATCTCTACTGTCCCACTCACACAAAAAGCAGCAATACTTTGTAAAACCTAGCTGCAATCCGAAAAGTAAAGCAATGACTTTTAGGTTCCCACATAGTTTAAATGAAAATTTATTATCCTGAATTTTTTCTAGAACAAATTTCATTTTTTCGTAAGTTTCTTTATACCGAAAGCATGTGCTACTGGAACAGAGGAAAATCTATTTCCATTATGCAAGAATGTAGCTTTCAAACTGGTTTTTGACGAGTCTATAAACAAATACCAATCTTGTGGTTCAAATTCAATATCTAGGAAGTTCATAACCGAAGTTATATCATTGCAATAAATTAAATTTACTTCTTGAAAATAGAACTTTTTTAGTTCTTCGTCACGGCTACGAAAACGGCACACCTTAGTATCTGGATGAAGCAAATTCCATTCTTTCAATCTATATCCTAATAGTTCAGACTGGTTTTTTGACAATTGTAACAGTGTCATACCTAAATCAGAGCGTTGAGCGTCGCGTTAGCAACAGGGTACGTATTTGCAGTACATTCAGAGTAAATTTTATTCTTAGAATACATTGCAAATATGTGCCCTGCTGCTAACGCGACGCTCAACGCTCTGATTTAGGTATGGTTGTTAGTCGCGAACCAGTTCGTTAAGATCAGCTTTTGTATCCTAAACTCAAAATATTAGACTTTTTAAATGAAAACTTGATGCAATTAAACCGTACGTACAGTAGTATTAACGGAAAATAAGGTAAAATCATAAGTGAGTGGCACATCAAATCTGTGCGTGACAAAATAAATTAGTTTGTGTTTTGCAATGAGGGTATATAGTAAAGTAATAATTAGCTTACGGAATCCGTGTGGCAAAAACCTTGTTTATCAGTGTTATTAGTAAACAATTTCTTTCTCCGTTTTGATTTAAAAATTGTTTGTCAATTGAAAAATTAGTTTTAAAATTTTTTTTGGAAAAATGAGGAAATGAGGAAACTAATTCTTAAAATTTGAAAATATTAATATTGTATTATTTCATTATATTATACATATATTTATTCCTTTAGCCTTGAATATTAAATGCCTATAATTCTGTGCTGCACTATCAGTATCAGCTCTAAAATTAATTCTTAAAGCTGACGGTACATTAATTATCTGTAACATCTCTAACATATAACGACGTCATATGTTCGACAGTGTCAAATTCTTTGGAGCGATCGAGTAAAATGAGAAATGATATCATGCCGTTATCCATCCTTGAGCGTAATTCCTCACAAGCATCAGTAAGCGTAGATATACAGCTGTGTTTGGGTCTGAAACCAGATTGCATCAGATAGTATAGATTTATCACATGAATGCTTGGACTTTTGCGCATGGATTAATCTTTTAAAAACTTTTGACAAATATGGCAGTATCGCAATGTGTCTATAATTGTTGTCCAGCTTTTTGGACAGGTATAACTTTTGCTTGCTTCCATATTAATGGTAAAGTTGTTCTTATTGTGTTCAGAGCTTGAAAATATATTTTCATCAAGTTCGTTGCTTAAGTCTTTTGTTTTTATATTGTAAATATTTTTTCACAAATAAAATTTTCTTTCTTTGCGTATTATCTTGCTATAACATAACATTTTCATATTATTTACTTGTCTTTTTAGAAAGTTCTTTTGGCCCTTTAAAAAAAATTACACAAGATTTTTTTTTATCAACAGCAAAAATTTCTTGATTAATTCACAATTTTCATGTTAATGTTAATGACTTTACTTGGATCGCAAAAACAAACGGCAGAGCAACAATACCGAAATATTTGCAACAAAAACAATGTCTTTAACAATAATTCATTGCTGTTATAAGTGAAGCATTTAATGTCCATAAGCCATGCAACAATACGCCAAAGCAGCAACACCCTTTTTGTCATCATTCCTACTGCCACAAAATAACAGTGCAAGCAAAAAGGAAAAATTTTTAAATATTTAATTTGTTCAAAGCCAAAAACAAACAACAAAAAATAAAGCATACTAATGCAGAAAAGTTTTGTACATATCGTTGGTATTTATTTCGTTAAGATTGAGCAAAAGTACTGAAATGGTAACATTACAATCATGCGAGTACATTTGCAATATCTGGTATATTTTCTATAACAGAAAAAAACAAACTTAAACAACTTAAAAGAAAACAACGAAAAATATTCAATAAAAAGAAAAACCAAAAATATGCAACCATTAAAAACTCTAAGGAAGGACATGGCCAGCGAGTAACCCAGCAAAATGTTAAGGTTAATTCGTTTAAGAGTCTTTTCAACATGATTGCAAACTAATCAGAAATTTCCCCAGCTGCTGTTACCATGCAAAGTAAATTTAATGCCTGGCTATTTGCTGACTTTATCACTTCGTTGCTTGATGGAAGAATGGCTGTGCTCGAGTGTTCAAGTTCTTTGCTTAGTTTTCTTATGACATTTACTTTCAGGTGCCTCCGCTTATGTCCACTCATTCAGATAGTCAGCCAATTCAGTCATTCAGCCAGTCACTCAGTCTGCGTATAACACACCGTTACTTATAATCATTCATTCAATGAACAACATTTCAAGTTTAACCCTGTAATTTTTGTAATTTTGTCGTTGATTTCCTTCATCATATTATTTTTTTGTCGTCTAAATATTTATAGGAGCATATTTCTTTTGTTGATTTTTGACATCATGTGTTAAGTTTTTGTTGAATTTTTGTTTCCCACTCTCAACTTGTTGCAACTGCTGAAGAGTTAAAGGTCTTCTGAATCAAACAAATAGTTGGTGACAAGTTCAATAATATTTATATCAATAACATTTTTGCAGGCTGATTAATATGTGCAAAATGTGAACATTTTTGAATAAATTTATTTAACTAAAAATCTCTGTTTTTTCGTAAAGTTAACAAAATTGTTGCTGTTTACGGCACCCTTAACAGGCAAGCAATCATTTTAAAGAAAAATATTTTACAATTTATTGAAGTTTTTTAGTTCTTTTTTCGTTTTCAATAGCGTGAGTTTGAACTTCGTCCACAGCCATTGTGAATTTTTAAATGAAAAAGTTAAAAATTTTCTCAGTTTCTTTAACTGCAAATTTGACCAAAAGAAGATCTCTCAAACAAAGCTAAAGGGCCAATATAAACAAAATTGCGTGAATGTTGCAAACAAAAAATTATATAAATAAAAACTATATTTTCGCTACGTTGGAAAATATTTACGTGACTTTTAATGGGACTGGCTGTTAAAAGTGTGTTGAGACAACTGAAAAACTTCTCATGCACATTCCTACCTGGCACACTCGCCAACTTACACACTCACACATATACAATTCTCTCACACATGCCCACAATTATGAATATGACTGGAACTTTGTGACTGGAACTAAATATTTTTGTACATAAACTTAGTTATTAGTGATTACTCCCTTTAAACTTTCTTTAATGTCCCCTAATTATAACAACAACGACAACAAAAAAGTGCGCGTGTCCCTCAGATCACTTTTCCAAATTTATTTTTTTTTAATCAATTTCTTTTTCTTTTTTTTCCTTTAATAATTGCCAAAAATAATAAACTTGTACATGAGATTACTAAATTACTGGCAAATAATATTTATAATGTTTTATTTATGAGAGAGCTCTTCTAAAATGTTCTTGTCTGCTTTTAATTTATTGCTTAAACATTTTTAAATTCATTTGCAATTGTTGTTAATGCTAATTACCAAATATTTATTTTAAAAGGGTGCATTTTTTCATTAATTAAGTTTAAAGTTTTAATATCAAAAATGTTGATTCACTTAGAAACGAAAAAAAATTTGCATTTTATTTGCTAAGCACGCAATTGCAGTTAATAGAGCACAAAATCATTAAAAATAACTTAAACTTTACTTGAAATTCCATTTACTTCAAAAAAAAAAAAAAACACGAGAATAAGTTTTGTTAATGGATTCATTTTAAAGTTCGTTGCTGCAGTCTTATGTTTATTTGTTTGTTTATTTGTTAAGCGAAAAAGAACAAAGTTTCCAGACAAAATTGTCTTCAGGTGATTTTAGGTAAAACATGTTCATAATGAAGGAGATGGCCATCCATCTAAAGTTTTGTATTATATTTTTTTTTATTAAGGAACAAACACAAATCGCGAAGCCATTTTGGCATGTCTGTATAAACAACCAGGCAGGAATCGAACCTGCGACCGCCAGACTAATAGTCTAGTACATTTAACTACTAGTCTACGGAGGCTCCCTGTAATTCTGTTGTTCCTATAAAGAACATAGGGCCTCAACAAACATATTCCAAATTGATTTATCTTGGGCAATAAGTTTTATTTCTCCCCAGCTTCTGTTCATGGCAGTTTCGATGTCGATTTGTCGCCTCCACGTATGAGCAGGTCTCATAGTTCTGCAGTTACCCTGGGGCTTCCAGTTGATGGAATTTCTGGTGATGTAGCTTGAGGGTCTTCTTAGAATGTGCCCAATCCCGGTCCACTTGCTTTTTTTATTTCAGTTGAGACTGGTGGTTGTTTTGTTTTCGACCATAATCTGCTGTTAGATACAACATTCGGTCAGAAGATGCGTATTATTCTGCGGAGGCACTGGGATACAAACACCTGCAGCTTTTGGATGTCAAGAAGCGTTCCCTGTTTCGCAGCCATATAGAAGGATGGATTTGACGTTCATTTCAAATATTTTAAGTTTTAGTCGGCGGAAAAGGATTCGAGAGCCCCAGATAAATTTCAGGCGGCCAAAGGTTTTTCCAGCTTTTATAATCCGGCTATCAATATTGTCTTTAGAGCTACATGACTTTGTAAAAATGCTACCTAAGTAGCAGTAGGAGGACATGTCCTCCAACTCGTTGATGTTGATGTAAAATTTTTCCTGTCTTTCTTCATTATATATAATATATATATATATAATACCGTCGTTCGTATAAGGAGCAAAGCGCCTCAGCAAAATCTTTCCATCTGGATCTGTTCATAGTGATGTTTTTTACTTCGTTGCAGCAAATTTTACGCTTCGGTATCAATTTGTCTTGGTCATGTATGAGGTGGCCAACCTCTTCTACGGCTGCCCTGAGGATTCCACTCAATCGCTGTATGATATGTATGTAATTATTATTTGTATGCACAAGAGTACAACTGAAAAGTATAAATATAATTTGTTTATATCCTGCAATAAATATTTCTGTTTATCTTTGCTTAAAATAACGTATTTCTGCTTGAGTTTATCAAATTTTCGAAACGGAGCAAAATTAAAATGATTTTCACACACCTCCATCACTCCATCGAACAAATTGAATTTTAGAAGAGACTTGGAAATATTCTTATTAACATTTTAAAGATTTCAGTTTATTTTAATTTTGCTCCTTATTCATATTTTTCATATTCTCTTTGTAAGTCATTTGTATTGGCAACAATTCTATGTATATTAATCTTTAAGCTTTGTTGTGCAAATGTAATGTTTTTCACATGTGTACTTGCAATTAAAAACATATTATTATTGAATTGTGAGCGGACAAAGTTCCAACAAATCGAGAGCAGAAATATACTTTGCTTTTTTGTATTTCATAATATTAGTTACATGTGCATGCACACTTGTTTGCTTAGCCTTAAAGTAATCGTTATCGTTTTCTTTAGCCCAGTGTGTCAAAATAATTAATTAATGAAAACATGACTCCAGGGGCGACAGCTACTTATTACCAGCATTCCAACAACACACGATATTTAGCCAATAACACAGTGAAATCATCTGGCCAATCAAATCAATCAACGCCAAAGTTAAATGATTCAAACATTTAACCATTAAACCACAAAAAATAATAATAATAATAAAAGAGAAAAAAACCTTGCAGGAGATCCTTTAGAGACAACAAGTGGGCTGCTTTTAGCTTAAAGCATCGTTAAAAAGAAATTAAAAGTTTATTAAATCCACAAGCGCATGCAGAGAGATGTAAGTAACAACAAAAACAATGCTTGGCTAAAAAGCACTTTTTATTTCCCCAAGGATACAGAAAACAATGAATGAATTTATTCGAACTCATAGCAGCTTCACTAAAACAATATGGCTGGCTTAAATAAATGAATACTTGATACTGTTTCTCTTAAGACCCATTGTGTTGTGTAGCTGTTTAGTTTATTTGTGAGAAAAACATGTAAACGCCATCTGAAACTTGTATGATTTTTTCCTTCTTTTGCCAACTAAAATGCAGAAAAAAAATTGTATTTGTTTTAAACACTGTCCTAGTTTGCGTACAATTTAATTTTCGGTTATGAAAATAAAATTAAAATTTATTGCATCTGCAGGCATTATTATTTTGTGCATTTTTTTCTTGCTTTCTTTAAATTAGTTGTGCAGTGTTGCTTTACAGACAAATTGAAACAGGTTTAGCGTTTAGCAGTTTGATCCTGTTGCTACGTTGCGCAATAGTTGGGAAATAAATATTTGTCTCTGCATATTAATTTAAGACCCAACAGGAAATTAGATATGAGAAAACAATAATATACGTTTTCTTAAAAAAATGTTTAAGACAAAAATATTTTAATACATGAAAATCTTTTAGACAAATATATTTGTATTAAAAATTGTTTTAAAAATTTAAATTTTTCCTTTGAAAATTTTTTCAGACAAAAATTGTTCTATAGAAAATTGTTTCAGATAAGAATTGTTCTCTTGAAATTGTTTCAAACAACTTTTTATATTGAAAATTGTTTCAGACCAAATTTTTCTATAGAACAATCTGGCAAACAAAAATTATTCTGTAGAAAATTGTGTAAACAAACATTTTTCTATTAAAAGTTTGTGCAGACAAAAATTATTCTGCTGAATTTGTTTCAGAACAAATTTTTTTACAAAAACTTTTTTCAGCCAAAAATCATTCTGTTGGAAATTGCATCAAACATTTTTTTATTGTTTCAGAAAAAAGTTATTCTATTGAAAATTATTTCAGGTAAAAATTTTTTTATTGAAAATTGTTAGACGAAAATTGTTCTGTTGAAAACTGTTTCAGACCAGTTTTTATATCGAAAGATGTTTCAGGCCAAATTTTTTCTACAAAGCAATGTTGCAAAGAAAAATTATTCTATAGAAAATTGTGTTAGCAAAAATTTTGCTATTAAAAATTTTCTATTAAACATTTTTGCAGACAAAAATTATTCTGTTGAAAAACCTTTTTTTAAGAAAAAAATTTTAGACATAAATTTTTCTTTAAAAATTGTTTCAGAAAAAAGTTATTCTGTTGAAAATTGTTTCAGGCAAAAATTTTTCTTTAAAAATTGTTTCAGAAAAAAGTTATTCTGTTGAAAATTGTTTCAGAAAAAAGTTATTTTGTTGAAAATTGTTTCAGACTAAAATTTTTCTATTAAAAACTGTTTTAGCAAAAACCAGTTCTGCTTTGAAAACTTTTTAAACTATTTTTATAAAAGAAAAGTGTTTCAGACAAAAATTTTTCTTTAAAAATTGTATCAGAAAAAAATTATTCTGTTGAAAATTGTCTCGGACAAAATTTTTTCTATTAAAAATTATTTTAGCCAAAAACCATTCTGTTGAAAACTTTTTCAAACTATTTTTTTAAAGAAAAATGTTTCAGACAAAAATCGTTCTACGGAAGAGTTTTTAAAATTTGTCACATTTTAAAAAATTAATTCAGACAAATTTTTTTTATAGAAACTTCTTACAGACAAAAATTTTCTATGGAAAATTCTTTCACACCTTTTTCTATTCAAAACTTTTAATATGCAAAATTTTTTCTGTACAAAATATTTTTAGTCAATCATTTTTCTATGAAAATTGTTTCAGACAAAAATCGTTCTACAAAAAATTTTTTCAGATAAAAATTTTTATATTTATATTTTTGTCTGAAAAATGCCTTCTAGATAAAATTATTTCAGACAAAAACTTTTTTACAGAAAACTTTTTGAGTCAAAAAAGTTTTTTATAGAAAATTGTTTCAGAAAAATTTTTTTTGACAAAATTTATTCTATACAAAATTGTTTCGGATAGTTGATAAAAATGCTTCTTCTGTAAATTTTTCATCCGAAATTTTTCTGTATAAAATTGATAGTAAAAAATTGTTTTCTATAAAAAATTGCTTCAAACAAAAATTGTGCTTCAGGCAAGATTTTACTGCGAAAAATTGTTACCGACAAAAAGTTTTTTATAAAAATTTTTGCAGACGAAAAGTTTTTTTATTTACACAATTTTTTTTTTTTTTGTATAATTAATAAAAATTTACCTTTTGTGAATTTCAGCTAAAATTTTTCTACAGAATATTGCTTTTGACAAAAATTTACTACAAAAATTGTTCCAGCTAAAACTTGTTTCAGACGAAATCTTTTTCTCATAGAAAATTGTTTTTAGAAAAAAATGTTAAACATATTTACATAGAATATATTTTTGGACAAAAATTGTTCGACTAATATTTTCTATTTAACATTTTTATATAGAAAATATTTTTACAAAAAAATTTTCCTATGAATAATTTGTGTGGAATAAAAAATTTTTTCAATGAAAAATTTGTCTGTGGGCAATTACGGTATTCGATATCGAACGAAATTTCCTTACAAATTTAAAAAAATTTTATGGGATTTCGCTCCATATCGAATGACGTAATTTGCCTCCTGGACTAAAATTTTTCAATAAAAATTGTTTCGCATAAAAATTTTTCTATAAAAATTCTTTCCATAGAAAATTTTTTAAACAAAAAAAATTTTATTGAAAATTGTTTCACATAACAGTTTTTAATAAAAAAAATTTATGTGCAAATATTTATGTGTACAGAAATTTTTTCAAAAATGTGTTTCTGTTAGAAATAAACTCTTTGTTAATGTAGTTTGCTTGAGTAATTTTTAATCTGCAATAAAAATAACTCTCGTCATAATTTGTATAAATAAAAATTTGAAATCACATCCAACCGATCCATCTAAACAGTGGCGAATACATGGAAACACACATGAACACTGATGATGGATTAAAATCTCCTAAAACGTTTAACTTTTATTTTTAACTTGGTTTTTAATACAAAGTATATGTATTTTATGACATGACTGTATTGACATCTTGTAAAACAATTTACAATATATTGTAATGAACATTTTTGTTTTATATGCTCTTTTATTACACTTACAATTATTTATATGCTTTTAAACTTTTTTTATGCTGTGCAAAATTTTAATTTTAATTTTCTTTTGCTTACAACTTGTCCTAAGACCTTTTTTTGGGGACTTATTCAACCTGTTAAGCAGCAGGTATCCTTCAGCAATATTATTCCTGTAATTTTACATTAATAATTATGAAACTTTAACATTTTCCTTAAGAAACTATTTAGTTGGAATGACCTGTCTGGCTGGCTTAAGTACTTAATTTAATATTTACTAACACCTTGCTTTTTCTTTAATTTGTATTTAATTTGATTCCTTTTTTCCTTTTTTTTTTTACTTGTATTTTTTTTTTCTTTTTTTGTTGATAATTTCCCCTTTTCTCTGTGTTAAGTTGGGGCAATTGTATGTGCAAGTAATTAATGATGGCTTTTTTGTTAATAACATCAATAAAAATTTCATTTATATTCATTAATTTTTGAGAGATAAAGCTGAATGGTGTTAAATACAAGACGAAATATATTTTAAATGAGTTATGTTTCCGCTTGCTAAAAGTCTTTTGTTTGTGAAGCAACTTTGTTGGAAACAATTTTTTCACGTTTTTTTTTGTTGTCACACTAGAAGTAAATGTAAAATAAATGCCATGTATATTTTTAATGAGGTTCAGTCTTAATAACTTGTAGGAATAACATTTATGACATTCAAGTTCGTGTCACTTTTTCAATGTTCACCTGCAGCTTTGTCACAATAGGTACTTTTTTTAATGTAGATCACTTTCAGCTTGATCACTTTTTAAAGATTTGAATATAAATTTAAACTTGTATTTAGGGAATTTTTAAAGCAGAAGTATTAAGAATGCCAGGAATATAGAGAAGGGATACCGAAGCAGACAACAGAGGATCGAACAAACTGATCTATATCGAGGTCGCTTGGATATATCCGAGCCGATCCGGATCCACCGAGACATTTCCGCCACCGTAATGTTTTTCCATCAGGACTGTTTCGAAGCCCTACTGCTCAGAAATATATCAAGTTCCTTGCTTAAATCTTTTGTTTTACAACGTCGCTTGTTCTAAGAACACAATTATTAATAATATATTCTCTTTACTAAAACTATGCCCTCTTTTTTTAAAACTCCCATCGATTAAATTAATTTTTCTTTAAACTTTATAAGACAATATTTCTGCGAATACAATGTTAAAATTTTTTGCATAACTAAACCCTAAATAATTTAATTCTATTAAACATAAACACAATTTCTATATAATTTGCTATAAAGAAATCTATAAAGCAAAGTGCTTTATGATGGGAAAGAATGTACAACTAACAGAATGAAAACTACTATTATAAATTTCTAGCTACTGTGAAACCTACTAGAGCTTCTAAAAAAACACAATATTGTGGGACTAATACACATCCACGTATGGCGTTTACTGAAAGCTTTTAGATTTTATTGTTGTTAGTTTCTTTGCGAATATGTTCTTTATAAACTGTTTTTGATTACTTGCCAATTATGGCCAAGAATGACAAATTAGTTTGTCCAAAAAGGGCAAATAAATTCAAATAGAAACGTGATGAAAATATCAAAAACTTTTCAAATAAAAACATGTGTGCGTGTCTAAGGCAAACAAAATATTGTTAAAACTTAAAATAAAATAATTTTTTCGACCAAACACAAAATAAATTTGGCTGATTCAGTTCGCCTTGGAGATTGGGAAAGAAAGTTGAAAACAAACAAAAAAAAAACAAGTTGCAGTTTTACATGCTGTTTTAATTAATACCGGAAATAATAATAAATTTTTATCAGTTTATAAACATCCCTTTTTCCCAGGCTTTAAAATGCTCAACAACAAAATTTTTCCACAATCTTTTTTTTTTTTGTTTTTTGCTTTAATAAACCTTAAAAAGAAATCATTACACCTGTTTTAAAAAGAATACTTTTTCCCCAAACTGAAAGCTGAAAGCTGAAAAAGAAACAAAAACCGAGATCTTCATCATTAAATTATGCATTAATGGAATAATATCAACACTCTCTCATGATCTTCAATTCAATATAAATTTTTCATTTCATTTTAAACAACTTGTTGCATTTTGGCAGCTTATTTCATACAGAAAAGGGTTACTTTTTTTGTGTCTTCTTCAACACATTAATTTTGGGGAGATTCTCAAAAGTTGATAATCAGAAACCTTTAAAACGGAAAACAAACGTATAATAAATACAATTTCAATGTTACGCTTATAAGCAGCTTGCAACTGTAAAAGTTTTTAACTTGAAAAATTAACCAATTCATGAAAAAGAAATTGTTAAGCAGCAAAACTAAATAAAGCGACATGCTTATTCATAAAAATTGTTGAATTTTTGGTAATAAAAATTACACAAAAAACAAACAAAACAAAAAGCGAAGAAAACAAGGAAAACAACAACAAATTAATAAATATTCATTATTAATTATAGAAAAGCACGCGATTATGTTTTTAATGAAAATTTGTTGCCAGAAAACTTTTACTTGCTGCAAAAGTCAGCCAGTCGGCAGCTGCTCTTCAAATAAATTTTTAACTTAATTAAATTTGGCAAAAGAAAAAAGAACTTTTTGCAATGTTTTTTTTACTTAAAGCACCAGACCATTTATTAAAAAGTTTTAATTATAGAACGTTTTGGTTAAGACATTTAAACCTGTTTACTGTTTTGCAGTTAATGAAAATGCAAATACATATACAGCAGGAAAATTAAGTTGCATCTACATACATATATAATAGCTTAATGCTAAACTTAAAAGACGCCGGCTTTAAGAGAGTTCCTTTTAATAAAAATGCATTTTTAAAAGAACAAAAGTACCTTTTGAATAAGTTTCCTTAACAAAAGTATAGTTTTAAAAAATTACCTTTAAAATCAAGTTGTTTTTCAAAATAGACTATTTAAAAAACAACACTTTAAAAAGGTACCTAAAAAAGCACATTTTAATAAAAGGTCCTTTAAAACAAAAATTCCTTTAAAAAAAACTTATTTTTAAAAAATAGTTTTTAAAACAAGTACTTTTAAAAAGAATCCGTTTGAAAAAAAATATATTTAAAAAAATACCTATCAAACAATGCATTTTAAAGAGTACATTTCAAAAAAGAACTATTCATAAAAATAAAATAAATAGTTTTAAAAAGTACGTTTAAAAAGGACCCTTAAAAAAAATTAAATAAATATTTTTAAAAAGTACGTTTAAAAAGCACTTTTCAAAAAATACTTTTAAGAAAGTACATTTATAAGAAAATATCTTTAAAAAGAAACTCAAAAAACTTCTTCGAAATGAAATATCTAGACATGTCTCGAACAATAAATGGAACAAATTATTAAAAGGATATTTTTTATGAAAAATATCTCTTAAGAAAAGGACCTTCTTGAAAGTTTTTTACGTGCATTTAAAACATTGTATTTGTAAAAAATACCTTTTCAAAAAAGAGTTAAAAACACCGTTCAAAAAAATTAAAAAAAAAAATCCTTGAAAAACATCTTAAAAAATTTCTTTTAAAAAAATGACTATATGATAAAAGTATACATTAAACAAATTTAGTTTTAAAACCATTAACTTTCAAAAATAGCTTTAACAAAATTTCCATTAGAAAAAAGTACAGTTCAAAAAACTACATTTTAAGGCCATTATTACAATACAACTTGCCGTTAATAAGTTAAAGTTAAAGGCAAATTTTGTCCTTTGAAAAAAGTACCTGTTTAAAAAAGTTTATTTCAAAAACAGTACATTTAAAAAAATAATTAGAAAAAAGTACTTCAAAGAAAATGTTTTTTTACTGAAGCTATTAATTTCTATCGGCCTTATTCACAAACGATTATTAAAGTTATTGTCGGTTTAATGTTGGATTTTTATATGGGAAAACTGGTTTTAATGCACACATTAACTTTATTAATCGTTTGTGAATAAGGCCATAAGCCTTTAAAAATACTTATAAAAAATCTTTTTAAAGAAAACATTTTTTAAATACATTTTAAAAAATACCTTTAAAAATGTTCTTTTAAAAGTGAGCTTAAAAATTTTTTTACAAAGTGTCTGATGAAAAAGGCACTTTTAAATAAATTATCTTTGAAGAAAATATTTTTAAAAAAGTACAATTAAAAAAAATCCGGTATGTGTTGGAAATCTTTCGATTTCAAATCACTCGATTTCAGGAAATCAACTTATTAATTGATGATTATTTTTTTAATGTTTCCCGACATTTAGAACTTTATTTAAACTTAAATTCTATTTCACTACATCATTCGATGTACAGAGCACACGTTTTTGGCAATTATTCATTTTGCGAAATCAAACGATTTGAAATCGATCGATTTTCATCATATATTTCACATAAATACCTCATAAAAAAGTATGTACGAGTATTTGTTGAAAACTGTTACTGTTAAAAATAATAAAAAAAGTATATTTAAAAAAAGAAAATCCTTCTAAAAGTACATCTTGAAAAAGTACTTTTTCAATAGATTCTTTTAAAAATTAACCTTTGAAAACAAATATCCTCAAAAATTACATATTTTGGAAAATATCGAAAAGGAACCTTTTATAAGTTCCTTTTAAAAAGATTATATTAGGAAATATATTTTGAATACCTTGAATATCATTAATATTATTTTACTTTAATCTATTTTATTTTATTGCAATTCAATAACCATGTTAAAGTGCTTAGTAGCACTTTAGTATAAAACACTAAAGAATTAAGTCACTTAAAATGCTTATTAGCACTTTAGTATAAAAATATTTTGCAATAATTTATTACCAAATTTTACTTTAAGTTTGTTTTTATTGAATTTTAAATTTTTAATTGTGCAGTAATTAAAAGGTTCTTCTTTTGATTTATTCTACCCAACCTCCCTTTAAGTTTAAGTGCTGAAATGTCACCGGTAAAAAATTTGTATAGTTCAACTTCAACTGTTTGAACTGAATAATATTAAATTATTAATAGGGAAAGACGTTTTTTTATCCCTTTTACGGTCTTAATAGTGTACCGATTTTGGAAAGATTTATATGTTTTTTAAAGTGGTTTTACACAGATGTGCAGAATATTAGTTTTATTGAAATCGGTTAGATATTTAGGAAGCTATAAGCGTTTAAAGTTGCTACTAACACATGCACACTTATTACACATACATGCATCAGCTTCAACTTGAAAAATAAACAAAGTGTGCATGTGTGTTTGTCCAATTTACTTTTGTATAGAAATGAGACAGAGTTTTAAGTTGTTTATTTATGTTTTGGGTTTTTGTATTCTATCGCATGTATTTTGTTTAATGTTTAATATTAATTTCTAGAATGCGGTCGATTGAGTCGAGTGCTGGATACACTAGTATTAAATAATATTAAATAAAATCATCATTTCAATAGATTACTCTGCATTAAAATTACTTTTAAAGAATTACATTTTAATTGAAATAAATTTCTTTCAAAGAAATTCTTTCAGCGAGAAAATACAACTAATAGATATTTTAGTAGTTTTGGTTGAGAAAGAGACCTCCATTTTCGGCTGCAACAGCTGGACCTGCTCCTGATTTTTTACAGATGTTTGTTTAAAAACTTAAAGAAATTCTTTATACGAAATTTGATAGAAATAAAAATGCTGTTTCTCAAACATTAAAAAAAGACATGTGTAATAATACAATTAAGAATATCTACAATATTTTACGAGTAATTCATGAATGAAATGAATGGACAGCTAAAGAAACAAAAATTAAAAAGAAATTACACCTGCCGAAAAGTACACAAGAGTACTTAAATAACAATCAGACTGATACGAGTACACAGTGGGCAGAGTAGACTTAATTTTTTATTTTGTTATTTTTTTATTATTCATTTTTTTTTACTTATCTTCTGTACGCATTGTGAAATGTTAATGTTGATTATTGTACTAATATGATCTGGCCAAAGGCAGTTACAAAAATTCAGCGCACAGCAAAAATAAAAGAAACTTTATTTATTCATTGGAGCGTTTAAGCCCTTTTTAAGTATTTATGAATGAGCGAAAACGAAAGAAAAAAAGAACAGAAAATGTGTTAAACCAACAACAGAACTTGTGCTGAATGATGAAATACTTAAGAAAAAATAAAAGAAAAAACTTGAAAAGTTTATCCCAAATATGGTTTCAATGTGGCAGTATCTTTCTTCTCAAATAACACCTGATCGATAGTTGTTGTGGTGTTTATCAGCTCAACAATAACAACAAAGCAAGGAAATAATATAAACTGTAAACTTTCCATAAGTGTTGCAGCTTAATTTTTTTTCATAATTTTTTTCTTTTATTAACTGTTCAATATTGTTTTCATGTATTTTAACGCGGGGGGTTTGCTGTGTTAATTTAAACTGTTGTAAATTGTAAATTGTATTAACTTTTTGTTTTTAGGAGGGGGTAAACATTGTATGTAAGAACTTGTCCTGTGGTTGTTTGTATATTTTTTTTAAAGAAATTACAGGATGTATTTTTTGTATGACTGGATACAACAAACTCAATCAAGCTGAAAGATATTATTAAAGGTGTGCAGAAGTAGTTAACGATGGCGTTCAATTTAAAATACCGTTTAATGTAAAACCGTAATAATGATTTTTGTCTACACGGCTTAGCGGTTGCTTCTGGTTATTAAACACTAATAAGCGTTTAAGCTTTTGCAAAATGTTGCTAAAATTTCAAGAGAAATGGGAAAAACTAATAAGAGCCAATTAAAAACCGAAGGAGACTGCATATGTTGTGTTAAAGTTTTCTCAGAAGCTTCTGGCTTTTAAAAGTACTTATTTTAGTTACAATCTTTTAAAGAGAGAAAACTACCTAATTACTCATTCCCTCCTCCAAGGAAAAAACAATAAACAAAATAAAATTGCATACAAACACGCAACTTTTAATTTGAACCAATACTTACATAAGTAAATGCGTGTACGTGTGTATTTTTGGCATTTGTAGTGATGTCAACTTTAGGAGCCTTTAATTCCTTTAATGCTTAATCGATTTAAATAGTATATTGTCGGATCACTAAAGCTCAACAATGTCTACGATTTGGTAAAAGAACGAAGAAAATCGTTTGGCAAACAAAGAAAAAAAAGGATCTAAAAATTTTTCTTTGCCTATGCCTTCGTCGCTAAACAATCTAACATCAATTAAAACAATATCACACTAATTTACATCAGAAAAATTCATTATGTTGATGACTTGAGCGCCTGAAACGAGGCTGGAACCCACGTTCTTAATAATAATTTGCACACTTCAATTTTATTAATAATTACCGCATCGACTAGTGAATAGTGTGTTAGATTTTTACAGTGGGAGTCACAGGTTCGATGCCTGCCAAAGCCCAGGGTGTTTCTGCAAACAGGCCACAGAAGGCTTAAACAGTTTGTATTTGCTTAAAATAGACAAGTATTTATTATACTTTTTTCAAGCCCATTCTTGGTAGCAGATATTTTTTCCAAAAACACTGATGTAAAATATTAATCAAATCAAACGCCAATAAAAACAGAAGTATTTCTTAAAAAAAAAAGAATTAAATAAATAAAACAAAATCAATTCTAGCGTTTAAATGGCAATTATTTAGAAGCAAAATAAACAGCCAAAACACATGAATCAACTACTGCAGACACACCTTTACAATATGTATGTGACTGGATTTATAAAAGCCTAATAAATGAAAACAAAAAATATATCAAAAAAACATGTGTAAAAATTTCAAAATAAACACAAAATATGTTAAATGTTCTTTGGCAAACAATAAATTATCAATATTTTACAAATCAATTGATTTCTCTATTTTCTTATGTTGGCTCAAGCAAAATAATTTGAAATGTTCCTGTACTGGATCAATAAAAAAATTAAGATTCTTATCTTGAATTTTTTTTATCTTCAAACGCTTTGTGAGGCTTTTTTTTCTTCTTCAATATCAAGATTTTTATTCGCAGTGACATACAGAAATATATTTTTTTAGGAACAGCTGCTTCTGCTTTCAACATCGAAATTTCTAACTATTCTTCGGCAAACATAATGGCCAGATTTTATATTTTTAACAAGCAGCCTGTTGCTTTCAAAAGCAGCAACAACAAACAAACAATTTGAATTTGTTGTTTTAAAAGGATGTAAAATTGTATTTATTTTTCTTGTTGTACAAATGTACCTGCCACAATTGTGTAGCAAAAACAAATGTTCTGTGCTCGCTGTTTCATCTGGCAGCAATTAAAGTTGTATTTTTCTGTTCAATCTGTTGCATTTGTTTCAGTTTGTTTTTGTAGTTCGGTGCGTACGAGGGCGTTGTTGCAATTTAGATGAATCCCTTTAACTGATGAATTCATATTTTTAGCCAAGTACAAGTTCGTTTTTCGAATGTCTTTTAAATATTCCTCTTTAATAGAAAAAACGAAGCTTATCAAATTGTTTGTTTGTTCCCTTAAAACTGCGTAAATTAAGAACCGATTTGGAAAACTTTGGCTTTATGTCGCAGGACATGCTACGAAATTGATCTCCGTGTTTTAATTTTTTATTACGGTTTAAATTGAATTTCCGTCACTCTGTTTTAAAGTTGGTTGTTCTAGATACTATTATTTCCTATGGCCAATACAATCAGCCATATTCTAAGGGGAGATTTTTAAAAGCTTTAAAGAAAAAACACATAAATTTAAAAAAAAAATTTTAAATCTTTATTTGAGTCAATAGAGCGATCTATATAATTCAATCTTTAAAGATGATTTCATGTACATGTTGACCGCGGCTACGTCTCAAATGCTTCAAACGCAAGGTCCGATTTTGGCATACTCCCTCCAGCATATCGGCCGATATCTCACGAATAAATTCGTCAATATTGGCTTCTAGTGCGTCTACCGTTGCGTGCTTGTATATTTAGACGTGAGCATTAACAAAGCCCCACAAAAAAATAGTATAAAGGCGTTAAATCGCTCGATATAGGCGGCCAATTGACCGGCCCCAAAAGTGAAATAAACTGTTCACCGAACTCTCCTCTCAATTGGGTCATTGTTTCGCGTGCTGTGTGGCATGTGGCACCGTCTTGTTGAAACCACATGTCAGCCATGTTCAGTTCTTCCATTTTGGGCAAAAAAATTTTAATCATCGGCAAACGACGCCGAACCGATAATTCACGCTCATCAACAACACGGGCGGATACTGCTGCGATATTTTCCGCACTGTCCGCACTCCGCGTATGCGTGTTGGTAGTTGGATGTCCAATAATGTAAATTGGGTGCGTATTTTAGTCACAAAATTCCGGATAAATGCCTCAGAAGATCGCCTAAAGGGAACACAAAATGGAAGAAGTTCACAATGCAATTTCTAAGCCGACCATGAATTTTGACAATAAAATTCAATAACCTGCAAGCGTTTTTCATTTGTAAGTCGATTCTTGATTAAATTATAGACAAAACTGAGCATGCCAAAAACAGTGTTGCCAAATAGAAATTTGCTAAAAATATTAGCCGTCATATTAATAAAAAAATAATTTCAATATAAAATCTATTTGAAGAAAAAATTTTATGAAAAATTTTATATACAAATTATTTTTTATGAATACGGACCCAAGCATTTACATAAATATATACGATAAAATACAAAAACTAAATACATTCTAAATAAACAGCTTAAAGCTTATTAGCTCTCTTTTGTTTACAAAATATGTATAGGAAATTATCTGTCTCATTTCTTTGTAAAATCAAATTGGACAAACACAAATGCATGCTTTATTTATTTTTCAAGTTAAAGTTGATACATGCATGTGCAATAAGTGTGCATGTATTAGTAGCAAATTTAAACGCTTATAACTTTTACAATACTGAAGCGATTTTATTAAAATATAGATTATGCACATTTTTGAATAAATATCTTCAAAACAGTATAAGTTTTGCTAAAATCGGCTGTATGATATAGCGTAAAGGGTATCGAAAAAACGTGTTTGCTAATTAATAATATAGATCACGCAGTAGCTTTAGGAGAGTTTCTAAACAAATTTTCTCTTCCTTTTTTGCCTTCGATCACGTAAAAAATTTCTTCTACAGCCCGATTATAAACAGAAATTCCTTAAGAAAATTTTCCCTTTTTCCTTTTTTTCCTATTATGAATAAAAATTCCCTCATTTTACTTTTTAGTCCGTTTTTATCAACCGTATAAAAGGGAGAAAAAAATTAAAAAGCTAAAAAGTTTTTATTCTAAATATATTTAAGTTTAATTATAAAAATGTATATTTAAAAAAATCCCTCACAAAACAAAAGGAAGTTTGAATTAATTGGAGAAATTTTTTCTTGAGAAAACACTTTTCCTCATGAAAAACTTCCTTGCGAGTATTTATAATTGGGCTGAGAGGCTGGAAAAAAAAATTAGCCTACTTCTTCGTGTATTGGCGGTTTATTTTCGAAACGCTCCGTTCCTACACTGTTTAAGAAACTTCTGAGGTTGCCCTCTTAGTTGATTTTTTTTCCTCTATTTTAGAATTCGTTTCACATTTACTCTCATATTGCCAAAATAACAAAAATAACCTTTTAAAAAAAACACATGTTGCAGCTTGCTTTGATTTTTAGTGGTTTTTTGTTCAAAAACAAATCCTTATCCCAGGCATTTATTAACAAAGTCGTTCCAAAACTCATTGTCCTTTAGACGGCTTTTGTTTCCTTTTCTTTTTTTTTCTTTTGGAAAATTTGTTTCCAATGTGTTGCTGGTTGTTTGTACCTGCTGCAACAATCTGTTGCATTTTTTTAAGTACTTATTTGTTCTCTAATTCTACACATGCTGTTTGTTTGTAGAAAATCATCATCATCAGCATCAGCGGCAGCAGCATTTGGCAAACATCATGACGACTGACGCGTCATTGTTTTATAGTCAGCAGTTGGGATTTGTTTTTATTTCTTAAAAAGCGTTGGCGTTAAACACACCAGATTATGTTCTACTACTGCAGTCTTCGTAGAGGTTTGTTTCTTTAAAAAAAATAAAATAAAAATAAACCGTATTTATTTTGCAAGGTGTTCCACTTTGTTTTACTGACCTTATTCTGATTTGTTTGAATATTTATTTAAGCAATTTCCTGTTGTTATTTTTTTTAAGTTTTATAATAAAGTGAAGGAACAAAAACATTTTAAAAATATTTACACATGTAAAAAATATGAAAAGTAATTAGGATTTATTTTAAGTGAAAAATTTATATACGAAAATATACAGGATTTCAGGAGGCCACATATTTACGTTTGTTAATTTTAAATGACGCTCCTTGTATTTTTAATACTCTAAGTAATGTAATACTGGAAAAAAAGCAATCTTAGATGAAGGAACTAAAGTAAAAAAAATTACTGACCGCGTCTTTTATTTTTTAATAAAAGTAGAAAATAAATTGTTACAAGCTCATTTTTCAAAACCTTGAGAAAAGTTTTGGGCCAAGTTATCTTAGGCGACAAAATTGAAATTTTTTATTTTATAATACTTATTACTTTTATTCATAAACATATTTTGTTATTTAATTTGAATTAGTTTTAAATTGCGGCCGAATATTTGTAAAAGACAAACTAAGAAAATGATTTATAAAAAAGAAGGAGAAATTCGAAATAAGACTTGAACTCAGCTGTTTTCTTGACTGTAAATTGAAACACTCGTTTATGAAGAGAATTTCAAAGCAAGTTCGTGTTAAAGTATGAGTGTATTAGTAAAAAAGTGTGAGTGTATTGAAACTTTATAGAAAAAACTTGATCGTCCTAAGTTAGCGGAAAATTCCGAGAATGTCCTGCAGGAGCAACCGTTCTCTATATATTTTCTTGTTTAAGTGTTATCGACAATATATTTTGGTGGATTTATAAAAATTAAATTTTAATAAATAAAACTAAGTACTTTTCAAGAAAGTTGTTTTCGATATGAATTTCCCTTTGAAAAGTATAAAAACTTCTGTCTATTATTTTCCTATTAAATAAATAAATTGTATTTAATATAACAATATAAATTATATTATTTATTTACGATAAATCTTTTTGGAAATGTGACATTTTATTATAAAATTAAAATATATAAAAATTTCAAACACGATTGGCAAATATCACAAAAATTTTATTTATTTTTTTTAAATTATCCCCGAAAGAGCCATCAAATTTGCTTGTCTTTTTAAACAAGCAATTGAATTAAAACGTTTATTTATATAAAATGATTATGTGAAAAATTTGTTTTTTATAAAAGCAAATTATCTATAAAAATGTGTTAAAAAATGTCTTTGAAATGACAAAAATAATTGGAGGAGTGAAAGACTCCAAGTCTCCACGAAAATAAAACCAAACCACAATGCGTGAATTGAACCAACAAAAAAACCTTAAACACGAATATTTTTTTGTTTGATTTGTTGATCAAATACAAATTTTGTTTCATTTAAAAAATGCAAAAGATGTTTCAAAAGTTGTTTCTTTTTTATTATAATTTCTGAAATTTTAAATAGTTGTTTTGTGATTTTTGTGTCATTTTAGTTGCTGCGATTGCATTTTAATGGACAAATTAAAAATCAATGAGTATTTTGTGCATGATTAAACAAGCACACGTTTGAATTTTTAAATTTCAATCGATTTGTGTAGTATGTACACATTTAAATATTATTCAATTTAAATAAATGATCGTGAGAATTAAACGGGGCGTCAATTACCTTTTCTTTTGCTTTTGGCTGTCTCTCTGACTGCAGATAAAAAATGGAGAAATTTTGTTGTGATCGCACAAGTTAAGAAACATACCGAAAGAATACCAACAGCCAATACAAAATAAAAATGATAAACTCTATTGGATACGGCATTTAAAGACGGTCTAAATGTTTAAAAGAAGCAGAGTGGAAGAGAAAAAAAACTTCCTAAAATACAGTCATCATACTGAATTTGTTTTTTTTTTTAATTTTCGTCAATAAAATATGTACTCGAACTCAATAAATCTTCATAAGCTTGTCACGTTTTCAGTGCAACATATAATTTCCTTAAAGAAACAAACAAATGTTTTTATGAATTCAAAAAAGTCGACATATTTTGCTGAAAAAAATAAATCAATTTCAAAAATGATTTCATGATTCCTCAACATCGACTTGGATATATTTTTATAATGTCCACCATCATAGAAATCTATATGTTAGTTAAGCATTCCTGATAAACACACTGATAGAAAACCGATCAAAACATTGAGATGTACTTTGACGTCAGTACTATGAGAAGTAAGTGTCTTCATTTTTGACCACATGACTTTTCTTATCATTGCGATATCAGCATTTACATCAGCTGGTCATGTTGTCATCAAACGGACAATAATGACAATTGTATCATCAATCCAATGACACAACGACATCATGGAAATTACCCATTCGAATCAATTTAATTGAATGAAAAAAAATGATATTGATGCCACATATGATGACTAAGTGTCATCAATTAGAAGACAAGTTGTCATATTTTTGTTCGCTAACGTATCTTGTCCACGCAAGTATGCTGCACGGCCTTTGCTCTTGAAAAGGCTTTTAGATTTGCTTAATAGTATCGTCATAGAAACGATGACGAGAGCACATCAATGCGATGCCATTTTTTTAATGATAAAAAAAATTCACGTAAAAACAAAAATCAAAAATAAATCATTAACATTATGAAAATTGCAAACGTGTTAAGGAATTAATCGTTCGATTTGAGGTCTGTCTCTTTTGTTTAATAAATAAATTAGAAATAAGAACTGCTTTTTAAGTTTTTTATTTTTCATTAATTTATTTTTTCTATATTTCGAACAACTTCGTTGGTCATCTTCAGGGAATTAAGAAAAACGACAAATAACTTAGAATAAGGTAACTTTGTTTTTAAAAATTATAAAAGGTCTACAATACTAAACAGTCATGACAATTTCAAATATTAGAATACTTTTCAATTTTTCTCTTTCATAGGAGGCAGTTTGATAATATCGTGACTTTCCGCATAAAATAAAATTTGTTCGGCAAGAAATGCGTTGTATTTCTCAACATATTCTCCTTTAAAATAGATACATTTAGTCAAGTGCCTTTCTAGTTTTTTCATCCGCTCCAGCTAATAAGATTCCTCAAGGCCTCAATATAGAGGTTTGTTTCAATGATAACCTTTTCGTTTGACCCAAATCTCTTACCAGCTAGTTATTTCTTAAAATTTTGTAAACAAGAAATAGTCACAAGGAGCTAAATCCAAAGAGTATGCTGAGTGGGGTAGCAGTTCGTAGCCCAAGTCATGGATTTTTGCCATAGTCATGCAGTCCAGTATGAGCAATCACGGCACACATCCCGCAGACAACTTTTTCATGTCCAAATATTGATGCAAGAAGTGATGTACTCGCTCGGTTGAGATGCATGCAGCCTCTGCCATCTCATGCACTTTTCTTTTCCATTTCAATGGATTTTATCGGCTTTTTTTTCGTAACGAACTTTTGGGGCGACATGCACGTTTGCCATCATTTGTGCTGGAACGATCAGAACAAAACTCAACAAAACCATTTTTTTTGGTTCAGAGTCCCCAAAGTATTTATCAAGGTTTGCTTTAGTTTCGGTGATGTTTTTTTCAATTAAAAAATATTTTCTAATCTGCCCACGAAATTCACTTTTTTTTCATTTTCGTTAAAACCAACGAGGTTGTGTTGTACTTTCAATCGCTATCAAAAGTAAACTAGAGTTGTATCGTTACGGAACAACCTAGTTCCATTGAACGAGTCCCTAATTGGGACGATGCGGACCGATCCAAACGTTCATTTTTAATCGTTCCTCGTTTTGCAATGGCAAACCGTCTTGAGGAATCATTAACTTGTTCTGATAAGTGTCAAAATCGGTATGAAAAGCAAATCGTTGACTCATCAAGAGTTCTTGCTACAATTATTTCGTTCACATATTCTGTACACTTAGAAAAAGGTTTATTTTTTGTAAAGAAATCAGTGTTGAAGACTTAATAAACAATATTATATTTAATATTTATTTTATTACAATTATTATTTTTTACAAATATTTTACGAAAGCACTTACAGAATTTTTTTAATATAGTCAGAAAATAAAAACAAACAATAACAAATGTTTGTTAATGTTTTTAGGAGCGACAGAGAATTTCACACGTTCGTCGTTTCTACACTGTTCAAAGTAAATCAAGGAGCGATGTACAAAACGAACGACCTAGTTCCTTTCATCTTTCGGGTCGGTCGGAACGATTCCATAAAAGGAACGATTTTGACCAACTCTAAAGCAAACTACAATTCGATAATGGTTTAATAATAGATAACAGTTAAAGAGACGGGTATTGGATTTCAAGTTGATGCTGTGGATATATAAAAAGTCACGGAACTGTCAAACAACCCTCGTACACATTTTATTTTTTAATAATTAAGAAAAATGTGGCTAAGAATTATAGTCAGGGTAGTCTCAGCATAGATGCTTTCTCAAATATAAAAAAAAATCTTTAATGATGTCTGTCATCAGATTGATGTTAGTTTTCGTCTAATTGATGACATTTGTCATAACATTGATTTCACAATTCTGATGACAAGATGTCATCAGTCTAATGATGAATTTTTCTAAGAATCTAACAGATCTATTTGAATGTCTTACAACGATGTATTTTTTTAAGCTTTTGCATTAAGAAAGCTTTATTTTAAATGTTTGCTTCAATAAACGTTTCACAATTAAAGAATGTGAAGAACCTTTTCTCTGGGGAGATCAAGACCGCCAACAGATCTATTTGTTGAATTTACGAGTAAAGCGGTTTAATCTAAATAATATTATAAATATGAAAAATTGGATGGATGGATGGATGTTTGTTACTCAATGAACGGATTTAAAAGAAATTTGTCAAAGAGATAAATTATAGTCTGGAATAGCATATAAGATACTTTTTATCCCGGTAAAACTTATGGTTCTTGTAGATTAGATTTTTTTTAATTTTTCATTTAGCAAAGGATCGACATGATTTAAAAAAATTCATAAGCTAAACAAGGGGTACCACCGGAAAAGACATAGAGAAAAAAGACATAGTTTATCAGTCGCGGGTAACACCGCGGGGCGTAGCTAATTAGTAAATATTTCTGGCATAATTCGGTACCTTATGAACTGGTAAATTAAAAGATGAAATTTTGTAGATGTAAAGCAGAGAAGCTTTTAAAAGGACGCCGAAACTATTTGGGGATTGTGTACTCTTGCCATGACAATTACTTTATTTAAATAAAACCTTGTTTACTTACTTAAATTCTATAAATGATCTCAAATTCATTCTCACCCAAAGTCGAGTGTCTAAGCACTTCTTTTTTTTTCATTTCAAATATCTTTTCTTACAATCAATGCCGCCATGCATGCCGATGAGCCAAAGATTTATGAAAGAGTGCATACAACTCCCTCATGTCAAAAACAAGAAGTTAGCTTTAGTTTTGTTCAATTGCTTTCTTGCATTCCTACCATTAATTTCACATTTAAAATGTGTTTAAAGCTTGAGTCACTCTTTGAAATTTCAAAAGTAAGTTAAAATAAGAAAATAATAACAATAATAATATTTAAAACAAGAGACACGCTGTGCTCGCACACAATTTTTCTTTAAAGTTTTTAAAACTTTGGTTTTCTTTTGGATTTTCAAACTTCTACTACCGTCTGTCATGTTACGTTTCATGACTACGACGGGCATAAAGTATGTTAAACTGATTTACCAAAAACGTAAACTACAAGAGAAATACGAAAAAAAAAACAAAACAAATTGTTTCTAAAAAAATAAAAAAAGAGCAATAAAAGCTCATTAGTATGCTTGAAGTGCCATCAAGTAGCTGTACAATTTCTTTCATTATTCCTCATGGTCGTTTTATTTATATTTTACTGTGTGTGTGTGTGTGTATGTGCGCATGTGTGTGCGTGTATGTGAAGTGTTACTATTTTGGAGCTACTGTTAAGATACAACTGCCAGATAAAAGATTAAACTTAACGATTATTAAACTAAAAAAAAATTAAAACGTTGAACAAAAATCCATATGGCCTGAAAAATGACTGAATAAAAATACTTTTGCAAGGAAATCTTAAATATTAAAAATTATTTATGGCATATAATTTTAAGAAAAAAAGAAGTTATCTTAAGCAGGATTATAAATATATTTTTGAGGCAAATTATCTTTAAATATCCATTTATTATTTCTGCTTATTGGTGCTGCTCAGAGTACAAATTGTACCTGTTGCTGATCTAACAGATGCCTGTCAATTTTTTTTTATTTTTAATTTTTGCTTTTACTTTTAAATCCTGCCTCAATGCAAAAACTAGTATGAAATTAAATATAATTTTTTATATACAAATGTCTGTATGCATCACATATTTGTTTATTTATGATTGTGCGTATCTCTTAAGGATGCGGAAAACGGAAGTAGGTAGTATGTCTCAGTAGCGACAGACTCAGTGTACAAATGAATTAAAAGAATTTGTGTTATTTTCTTTGTGCAGTTGATTTTTTATTGTTTTCCTTAGAAAAAAAGGAAGCAAAATACGAAATCTAAACTAAAACGGAAGCTGTATTTATGCTGATGCGCAACAGATGAGCAAAAATTTTCAAGATAAAAAATTAAAAGAAAACAAAACAACTGGGATTTATTTAAGGAAACTTCTGTACTTCTGCGTGTGTAAAACAAGATAAGAAAAATTATGTAGAATTAAAATTTATTCGAGTTGTTGTTTCAAATGAAATTAGAGACAGGTGAGCATTTTCTTTTTTCTTTAGCTTTATTTGCCATGACTGGCATTGTCGCTTCAAAATATCAGTGATCAAGAAATATGACTGAAAAAATGTTTGCGATGAAGAGCATAAGCTCTCCGAGATATTAATTATTTTATAGAAGCGAAATTCGTATGGTCATTTTAAAGCAGCATGACTCAAGTGATTGGTTGGAAGAACTCGTGGCCGTGAGAAACTGTACTCTTTAATCACGCGAGCGTTCTAGTACGTGCGTGTGTAGAAATTCCATGTGATTGAGTGCGAGTTTCTTAAATTTTACATGATTATTTGGAACGAAAAATTCAAGGTGTTTTTTAGCCCATTAACACACCTTCAAGTTGAAATAAAAATAGTCCAAGGCAATTTTTTATTCCGGCAAAGCGTTTTTCCTATTTATAAGAGTACATGCGCAATAACTATGTAGATATAATAAGTCTAGTTATAAAATAAGAATGAGGGCAATCCCCATTTTTGCTTGCGATTTATTTCGTGTTGGCGAGAGAGTTTTTATTTAGTTTATTTTACATGATTTTGTTTTCAAAAGCGCCAAAAAGCATTATATTTACTCGAAAATATCTCATTCTAATAAAAACTACATAAAACAGTTTATGTTGTATAAAGTTGTTCGTCCTGTAATATATAAAGTGGTGCTGTACTAAGTTCAGTACACTGGGCGTTTCATTAAGATAAAGTAGTACTGTAAAGACATTCATTTTTATTTTTCTACTGTGCTTTCGAGTTAAAGTTTTTACCCGTTTTTCTAATTTCCGCTTGGGTATGACATCCACTCATAACATGTTCAAAATGCGTTCACCTTTCATTTCCATTGACGAATCAATGGTACTTTGGCCACCATTCAGCCGAACAATTTTTAATGGGCAAACCTGTGCGATACGGATTTCGTAATTGGGCGTTGAACTTTGATGGTTATTGTTATACATTTGTTATATATTGTGGAAAAACTTCCGTTGCTTCCACTGATCATCTTGGTTCTCCCGTTGTGATGGGTTTGCAAACAAAAAACGCCAACAAAACCAGTAGAAGATGCGATTTACTTTGAAAAATTTTTTTTTCGAATTATGACCTTCTTTTAGACCTAAAGAGCCTTGAATACAGAGTTACGGCAAACTTGTATGAATACAGAACCTAAACGCTGTCCATTTATTTTATTACAGGATATGCGTAAAAGGCCATGGGCTGAATACGACCACACCTTTGACAAGAGACAACGAAGTACTTATGATTAGTTGGAAAAAAAATGTTTGGACGATTAGGACAAATTTCGATACTTTAGAGCCTATAGGGGAGAAAGAAAAAGTTGATGTAGACGCACCTCATGTTTTCTAAAGTTATAACAAAACCATGGGAGGAGTAGGTCAAATGGAGCAGTCTATAGGAATTTTCCGATTTGCAGTGAAAGGCAGAAGTGGTTGAGGGAGGGTCTTGTTTACTTTCGTAGTCGATATAACTATATCAAATTCATGAAGGATATACTGGCATTAAAATCCTGATGATAGTGTTGATCAGTTATGGTTTTGCAGTTATATAGCACGCACGTATCAGAGTGACAAGAAGGACAATAAAGCTAGGCAAGCGTCCTCTAGAATTGATGGAGAAGATAGGAAAAATAATGGTCATAAATTCCAATAGATACCAAGCCAACCTTTATGTGTTATATGCTCAAATCGAGTTAAAAGATCATGTAATAAGTGCCTGAAAATGCTATGTTTGGAAAGAGGATGTTTTGCAAAATACTAATTCTAAGCGTCCATTGTACTAAACTTAGTACACCACTAAAAGCACAACTTTGAATAATGTTTTCTATTTTTCTTTTATGTTATTTTAAGAAAAGTATTTTAATGCTGACATTAAAAATTAAATGATTAAAATTGTTTATGGTTTTTATTTGGGTGTTAATGGGTTAGAGTTAATACTGTTTGAAATGTGCGCCATTTTAACAGCTGTTACTTGTTTTGTGTTCAGTTTGTCTGACTAATTCATCATGAATAGACTGACATTTCTTCTTAATTAGAGATTACTTCAAGGCTTTTCCAAGAGCTCGTATGATGAAAGATTTACTTAGCGCATCCAATAGGACCACTACCGGCGTCAACAATTTGATTAGAAAGTTCTTCCAGGAACTCTCATCGTCCTGGAAGCTGGAACCATGGATTTGCCTCTAGTATTAACATGAGTTTTGTTTGCTACTCCACGATTCCACAATATATTTATTTAAAATTGTTCGCATTACTGGAAAACTGCACTCGTTGCAGCTGACCGACGCCAAGCATTAATCCGAGGCGACAGAATGTGACACAAAACTTTCGAAGGTCAATAAACGACATGTCGCACCGTAAAACTTTTTAAGATAGAAAAAAATTTAATCCGATTTCCCGATTTGTGAGCAAAAAGAGTTTCTGCATTTCAATGTGAAAAGTTTTAGCTTTTTTTAATAATTTATCGTCAATTATTATCAATGATTAAAAGAAAAACTAGCAGCTAAAAGCTTTTTGGAGGCGGCTGGAAAATATTTTCGTACAAATCTACATTATGAAATAAACAAAAAATACTTAATTAAATGTGTTTTTCTGCGTTTTCTCTTGCTCGTTACAATGTATCATATCTTAAAATTATTCTGTTTTATTGAATTAATGAAAGAGTTTCATTACAATCGTGACACAGATATCCTAAAAGATGTGTGTAAGTGCAATGAAACATTCTTCCTCAGCTTTATTAGCTCACTTTCAAGGAAAAATGTAATTGATATGATGAGAAAATTCAGTGCCTAAATTAAAAAGTTTCTTTCAGGGTACTATTGATGGTTTGCCAGCAACTGATGATTGAACTCGGAATGAATGATTGGCATTCAAGACGTTTGCTTACTAAAAATAACTTAGCATATTCTTTTTAAATGTCTAAAATTTTGTTATTTCAATGAGAAAACTATAAAATAAGATTTTTTAAATCCTCACTATTCGTCATACTCATTATGGAAGCTGTTAAAAGTAACTAATGTTTTATTCGGTATTAAAACAAACAGCATATAAAATCTTTCATTAAATGAAACGAAAAAAAAACACATTAAAACAAGTAAAATTATCCTGTAGAACTAATACAATTTTCATTAGGAAAATACATGTAATCATTCGTTGTGCATCCTTTTGATTTAAATGACAGTAATTGCACAACTAATAAATGTCATAGTAAAACAAACAGTTAATAAGATTTAAGATCCTCTTTCATTCTGCTGCTTAACAAATGTCAAATAACAAAAATTATTTACGCAGTTGCAACAAATATTTCGAAAATTTTGATAACCAATAGCAAGAGAAAAGTGTCAAAAGTCACACAGTAATCAATCAAAATTTACAAGCCCAACAAATTCTTAAAAAAGAATTTTTTTTAAAATCATATAATGTTTCATTTCTATTGCTATTTTCAAAAGAGAATTGCATTTTTCTTTTCAATATTTTTTTTTTTTTTGAAGAACAAACATTTTATTGAAATTTTAGCATTCATTTGTTATTATTATGTTTTTTTGTCGGTCTGTTAATGCCACTGTGGCTTGTTCAAATATTATTTGGAATTGCGTAGAGACATTCAAACTCCTACTGTGAATAACAGGAAATTTTCTTTCTTTGTTTCTTTCGTTTGTTTGAGATGACTTTTGTGTTGCACAGGACCCTGCTAAAGGAAATTTTATTAAATTTATAACTCATCATTTATACAAATCATCATTTATGTTCACAGAAGCTCCATAAGATTCCTATTCTTTGTGCTTAAGATTTGTTTAGTTGTTTGAATGCTGTAATTCAAACTAAAAAATTTTTATTGTTGCTTAACAAATTTTTGCTCAATCATTTGAAAATTGCTCCTGATTTCTCAAGAAATCTACAGTTGCGAGAAAAAAATAGTCAAGCAAGGAGGATTCAGTTTGTTTAAAAATATTATTATTCAAGGCATCTCTGGTCATTAAAGACTCATAAATTTCTATGAGTTCCTAAATTATTCAAATAATATTATGATTTCTGTTGCAAAAGCCTCAACATTAAAAAACGAATTAAAAATTTCGTTGACTCGTAAAATTGCAAGTTATAACACCAAGTTTTGTATATTTTTGCTCGCAACTGTGCATTTAGAAATGTTTGGGTAAATATTATAAAGAAATTGTGTAAATATTTAGTCAATTTCAGTTCAGCTGTTAAAGTAAATAAATTTCAATAAGAATAATTTTTAGATTCTTTTATTTAAAATCTTTATTTGTATTATTTTAGATGCATTGCAAGAAGTTTTGTTTCTTAATGTTTCACATTTCTCCCTCTCTTTTCCTTTTCTAAGTTATTGCTGAAATTTTTAGATATTGAAATCCTTTATTTTTTTTATACGCATTTTTATTATAAATTATTTTTAAGTTGAAAAGCACTTTTTTTGGCTTGAGTTAAAATCTTATGGCGTTTTCTTTTCTAAAAAAACATGCAAAATTCTTTCCCCTTTTTATTGAAAATTCGCAACATAATAGCGGTATTCAGTGTTTAGTGCAAATGCAGTTGCGAAAGTGCAAATGCAAAATATCGTAGAAATTTTGTAAAATCCAACAACAAAATACACAGAGCTGTCGTTAAATTTCACAAAAAAGCTACGATATTTTATATTTCCTCTTTCGCAAGACGATTTGCACCAAACAAAGAAGACAGCCAATGATTTTTTGAAATAGTGAATTTATTAGAAATTATTGTATCATCACTTGCGAGGCTAAATATCTTAAGAATACTTTGAATAGCAGTTTTTTATAAAAATTAAAACTTAAAAAAATTATACTTATTTTCTATATAAATGTTTCCTAAATTTGTTTTGATGATCTTTTCATTTGCTATAAATAAATAGATATTTCCTCTACAATAAATGAATATCAAAAGTTCTTATAAAAATTTAGCGAGGCCAACAATAAAAATTAAGCCTGCATAAACTTCAGACTTAAAAGCCCCTATGAGAACAAAAACCAATAAGAAGAAAAACAAAAACTGCAACACTTTATCATTAAATTCTTCATATGAAGGTTCCAAAATACAAAAACCACAACAACAAATAAATTAAGAGAAAAAATCACAGAAGGCGCTCAAGCGCAAACAGCTGTCAGGATAAATTTACAATAAAATAAAAGCGTTTTTTGGAAATCACACTGCCAAATCAGAGAAGAAAAAAAACAAATAAAAACTACGAAAGAGTAAAACGAGCAAGCAAGCGATGGACAACAAACAAAATTAACAACAGACACCATAAAAGGAAGATAAAGCCCTGAAAGAGCAGAACATTAAATGTTTGAATTCTTCAAATCAAATGAAAATGGTTTTTGCGACTGCTTCTACTAGAGTTGAGCACGGGCATTTGAAATAAATACAATATTAATTGGCAGCTTTTTAACCACAGCACTCACAAATATTTAGCAACTGTAAACCAGTGTTGCCGGGTAGATTTGTTTATTTCACAACAAACTTTAATTTTGAAATCCCCAAAACAACTCACCTTTTTTTGGAAAAAATCTTCTAAATATAAAAGTTTACATAATAAATTTATATCAACTAAACTAACATGACTCGGTTTTAATTTACACACTAACATCATTAGCAGGATGAAGCAAAAATCTCTAAAGTTTATTACACTTTAGTAAAATCATTCCAAAAAATATTTTTATAGTTTTATGTATATTTCTATTTAATAAAATGCCTTCAATAAATCGTGTTTTGTCTCAATTTGTGTTCTCCAGGTTCTGTTTAAAATCCAGTAAAAAATAGAATAAAGTTATTTTCACTCGAGTGAAACTACGAGATATTGTGCAAGAACTGCTGGCCATTTATAAAGTATATTAACACTTAGAAATTGTTAAGCCTATTTACATGGTCACTGAACAGTACCAACTTCAGCTGATACTAATTCCAATGTAACATCAGAGCGCCCTCCTTCGTTGGTACTGAGTAGCACAATCAACGGCGAAGTAAAATAAAATTAATAAAAAGAAGTGGCTACTAAACTAAACACGGCTTCAAACCTCGTAATGTCCTCCTCGCCACCAGAGGAGCTGCAACACTGCTCTACGAATAAACGTGCAGAAAAAAAGCAGAGTTGTAAAGAACGAATGAAGCTTCACCTCCTTTCATATCTATCACTATCCCTTTCCACTAGTTCCAGCACAATGCATTGCATGTGTAGGGGTCATCACCCCCTGAGTGCTGGTCCAAGATAAAAAAAAAAAGTCCCATCTTAAAAATGTTCACCCTCTAAATTCGCCACTAAATGAAATAAAAATCCCTAAATTTAAGGGCAGCACCCTTAACTAACAACAGTGCTAAAAATGCTTTTGTAACTCCACAAATTAAAAGGAATGTTGCAAGTTTGAATTATTTATCTGTGGCATCATGGTTTTCAAACGGCTTTATTGATCTTGTTTCAAATATACAAGTCTAACCATTCTGGAGCTACTCGTATGCTGCTGCAAAGGAAATTTTTCATAAGAAAACAGCATATTGCGATGGATCTATGAAATAATTCCCAAAACAAAAACGACAAAAAAATAAATGAAACAATTCCCAAAAAAGCAAAGTTATTCACTATATCGAATTTGTTCACATTTTCGCTTGCAGAAATTTGTAGCATCATACTCTGTCTGTCCTATTTTGTATAACATCAAAGCCTACAGAGATTTAAATTACTAAATAACACATAATTGAAACTTAGAGTTCTTAAAATTTTTGATTTAATTAAATACTAAATACACATTGAAAACAAAATAAAATTAAGGTCTTCAATTCATTGAATTATAATCGATATTTCAAACATTTATATTAGTTAAAAAAATAATTATAATTTTTTTTCGTTTTATATTGTTCGACCAACCAGTTTATTGTCACTTCCCTTGTTTTCTTCAGTAATTTTATGTATGTTGGTTCGATTCAGTCAGTACATTGCAATGCTTTTATAAAATTTTCGGCAGCGTCCTTTGGTTTGATTCTGTTTGTTGTCTCTTCAATAATACAGTCATCGTCATCGGATACTTCATCCAAATCATTTTCCTTCAATGGTGTCACGTCCTCACAAGGATTATTCCTCCATTTCTGAATGTTTGAAGCCGTTCATACCTCCTATGATATAGAATTTGTTTGCATAAATATGTTTTACCTACTTAAATACATACTTATCTGAGGCAACAATGTCTGTAAGAGATCGTGCTTAGAGAGAAAATAAAAACATTCACACAATGAGTTGAACGCTTTTGAATGTTTACGTACTTCAGAAGTAGTGAAATCAATCTTTAAAGATTGAAGAAATCATCCAAGCAGACTTTGAGTTCTTGTAGAGTACGGGGCAGATTAAATTTTCAAAGCTGCGACGGTTTTTAGATTTTCCTTTAACAACAGTTTTATTTTATAGCATCCAGATGCGTTTGCGCAACATAGAAATTTTACTCATTCCTTCTCCATTTTTGCACTTGGAGGACTTTTTTCTAATGACATTCCATACTTCTTTTGAGAAAGCAGTTTACAAAACAAGCCAGACTCGGCAGCATTATACTTTATTAGATAAACGAATTTCTTCTATTTTTGCTTTCAACTTCATTTTAAATGGACCTGCCAGCTGAGGTGGTTTGGAAAACTTTTCTCCACTAATCTGTAAAAGTTAAACTCAGTGTCTTTGTTTAATTATTTGAAGCCATTCATCGCTGCCACTGAAGTCATGTACATTTTTATTTAAATTACACTGAACCTGTTTGGATTTTTCTTTCAGCATCAGCCCACTTACGGGAAGATTTTTATTCCGCAGACGAACCAACCAATTGTAGAGAGATTTTTCCATTATTGTAAGCTCTGAAGTTCACAGTGTTTTATGTTTTCCGGGTCCATATAATTTGTTGTTAAACAATTTGAAATTTGATTCTTTTTATTACTTTTGGAACAAACAGTGAATTTCCTAACAGAAAGACAGCAGAATACTGGCTGCCAACGAGCTATAAATGTTGTTTGTATTTCTTTACAATTGGTGGATTCCCAAAATTATAAAGTATATAAAAAATTCTAGAATTGTTGTTCACTATTTAGAGCCATTAAGCTTTGTTTACTGTTTAGAGAGTTCATATAAAAATACTAGTGTTCACATTAGTGGATAGTTCACTACAGTGGAAGTTCACATTACCGCGAGTTCACTGTATTTAATTTCTTTAAAAACCCAAAAATTATATATTATTATTATTTCGCCGAGAAAAGTATTTGGAAACTATTTATTTTTCTTTAATTCTTGTAGTTTCTCAACAATATTTAGTTGAATAAATAATTTATAACTTACTGGCGCATTTTGACATTATCGGCATTTAGCCAGGCGCAAGGATTTTCTACTATGGTTTTGCCTAAAATGCGCGATTCAGATGTATGTCCAAAGCCGGCTTCGCATTTCGAAGCATTTCTTCATTGTCCTTAAAACTAGGATTTATTTCATTTCGAGTTTTGGGATTAATATAATTTTTTTGGGGATTTATTTCATATAATTTTCTTAGGACTTATTTAATCTCTTTTTCGGATCCATTTAATTGAGAATTATTTGATCGGAACTCATTTTATTGGTCGTTATTTCATTTAACGATTAAATAAAAAAAATTAACCCAATAATTTTACATAAAATATATAAAAGAATCGCTTAATTAATTTTTTTTTAATAATTTTCTTTGTGTACAATTGTTTTATTTCTAATTGAAAACAATTTTTTATATTTCTCAATTTAGAAAATTTTTTAAATGTAAAAATTCATAGAAATCGTTGATGATTTTTTTCTGTCACTATAATGAATAGAATATTTTGGTTCATTTCAAACATTTCTAAGGTGATGCTTCAATCTTAACGTATTCAGAGTGAAGATTCATGAGGAAGAAAAACTTTATTTAACAAATTAATACTCTTTAATCTCTGTTTACACTTGAACAAAATAAATATTTGTTAAATGAAAGAAAGAAAAAATTAAATATAAAAATAATTTAAAGCATTCTAAGCTACACTTGTAAAAATCATGACAAGATGTCTTTTTTCTTAATAAAGAAAAATAAAAAACCAGAGAACTCTTAAAAGGGAGCTGTTCAAGGGGAAAGGATCAGAGTAAACAAACATACAAAAACGTATATTTTACGTATTAAAAAGTTTTTATTGCAGCCGCATAAAAATGATGGTTGTATCAATTTTATTTGCTTTTGTTTTTATTTTTATTTTGAGCCATATCAACTGCAAAAAAGGATCATAGTGGCTGGCTGGCTGATGGCAGTGCTGGTGCTGTTGCTGGTGTTGGTGGTGCTGACTTAAGTTTTCGAGCAAATAAAGCAAATCGGTAACAAAAAAAACTGGCTTTAAGTCAGTTAGTCACTTAGAGCCAGTATTTTTTCACTTCTCCTTTAACTTGTGCAACTAAGTTTTTGGGCTTTTTATTTAGTCTGGTTCAGTATATGTTTTTAGTATGATTTTTTGGTGAAGACGGCCTACCGCCATGAAGCCAATAAAAATCAGGGCAGCAGGTTGTCTTTGCTTTTACAATTTAGCTGGTGGTATTATTTACAATTCAGTTTTCTGTTTCTTCTTTTTCACTGCGTGTGTTTTATATTAAAAGTTTTACTTACTTGCAGTTTAACTTTAAGAATTTTAAGTTTATAAATCAAACAAAAGCAAGAAGATTTAATTACAGCCGAAAAAAATCGCTTTTTGTAAGGCTTTTATTTTTTTGTAGTCTTGTGTTGCTGTTTGTTTTTTTGTTTTTTTGGGAAAATGATACATTTGTAGTGCAGTCCAGACATATGGCACGCGTTTTTGTATATAAATTCTTGTTTAAACTTCAATAAACATAATCTAAAGGTCATGAAAGAGATCAAAAGGAATTTTCGTCATGAGTTTTCAATGTGTTTTGCTCATTATCCAAAATCTGAAAACTAAAATAACTCAAGAGCTTGGCATTAATAATTCGTTTGCAGATTTTTGTAATAAATTAAAAATATTTTTTTTTTTTTTTCAAAAATAATTATTAATTTTTTCTTGTAGGATCTTGAAAAGTTTGCAAAAACTTTTGTAAGCTTAAAATTAATTTTAATGATTAATAAAAAGCTTTCGTTAAAGAATACCAATGCCATACAACTGACTCTGAAAGATCTGAAAGAGCTTTTAAGCTCCTCGGGGGAATTTTAAGAGCTTTATAATTTTTTTATAAATACTAACTCTTTTTAAAAATTAAGCAAACTTGCCAAAAAGCTTTTTTTAATACAAAATTGTGTATTAAAAAATTTTTTCGAATTATTTTTATCAACATCTTATATATTATTCTAAGTCTGTTTTCATTTTTTACTAAGTCAACCAAACTTATGCAAAAGCTTTTTTCAATACGAGTTTGCTGGAAAGCTTTTCTCAATGCAATCGTGCACAAAACCTCTTTTGAAATAAAAATTTTGCAAGTTTGGTAAAAACAATGTATTTTGCTTTTTATAAATTATAATGAAAATTGATATTAAAATTTTTTTTAAAGCTCAAAAAGCCTCTTTTAAAGCTTAAAAACTAACTTCTGTGAAATATTTGCAAAATGTGGTAGATAAATTAAGAATTTAGAAATACTTCTGTGAAACTTTAAAAAAAGCTTTTTTAAAAACACTAAAGAAAGACCGCATGATCTTTTATAAGTATTCAAACGTATTTTTTTAATTTTTCTATAAATTGAAGATCAGTTCCAAAGCACAACTTTTATTTACATTTTAAATATATGTAGTTCTCATTGAGGTATTTCCAAAGTAAATCTCTTGACGAAAGACAACCATCAGCAGTGTTGCCAACTCAGTTGTTTTACTACTAAATTTTGTAGTTTTTATTTTTGAATAGTGGGAAAAATAAATTTTTAGTAGTTTCTAGTTTTTGTCAGTAGTGCGGTCTATAATTCCCTGTATACACACATACATATAATCGAGTTATCAAATTAAAAATGTCATTTAGACGCAATTAATACGAGGAATGAAATTCATGAATAAAATGTTCTGCGGTGTAAGTTGATATTAATTGATGTTAAAATTTTCCCTTATTCCTTTGTAATATTGTCTCATGTCCAATTCTTTCTGACTACAAATGTTACGAACTTTAGCAAGATTAATAATCTCTTTGGATTAAAATCTACTAACAACCAATTTGTTCGAAAAATAATCACTCTAAAATAAAAATAAAATTCATAATGTTTTTTTTTTGTTAAGCGGGATAGAGAAGAAAAACGGGCATAAAAAACGAGAAGTATTCTGTTTTCAATGATTTATTTGTATTTCCTTAAGCATTCAAAGCGTCAAAGAGTTTTAGTAGTTTTTTAGTGGTGGGTTGAAATTCAGAGTGTTGGTAACACTGACCATCAGCTGATAGTCAGAAAATGATAAAGTCTAACGCTAACGCTGGTGGTGTGACCAGTCTTTAGTTAGAAATTATAGGGGAGCGAAGATTTTTAAAAAGCTGCACATTTAACTGGAAATCCACAATTTATATAAAAACTTTGAATACAAAAATATTTTTATTTAAATATTTTTTAATCTAAGTAAAACAAACAGATAGATATTTTGAAAAAGAAAACTTCACTTATTTCATACTTTATATTTACTCTGTGATTATGATTACAGCGACAGTAAATACGCTGAAATTATCTTCCTTCTAAAGAAGACCTTATGTCACACATTCCTGTCTAGACGGATTGCCAACTTCTAATCGCTTGCAAGACACAACTGTACACGACGCTAAAGCAAAATCCTCTACACATATTATTTTCTTTAAAATTCTCTTCTAAAGAAATTCCTAACAAAAATAAAAATCAATTAGTTTTGGCTGAAATTATAAAAAAAATAGAACGATAATCGCAATCTAGTCTTGAACAAACAAATTATTATAGATAAAAATTTTGGAATTTTTCTACACATGAAATCAAAGAAAACTACATATTTTAAACGCAACATTCCAAACAAAATCCACCTTCGTTTGCAACAGTTTGCAGCAAATGCTGCCACAAAAAAAAAGATCTCTAAGAAACGATGTGTGTGTTCACAGTACAGGGATTAGTTTACAAGGTTTCGGAATAAAATGAAATAAGAACCGTAACGTTGGTAATCTTTAATCTAGAAGGCCCTTTTAAGAAAAATGTTACTGTACGCTCATTCGAAACGCTTTACGGAGTAAGAAATTACTATAGCAGATAACGCATCAGCAGGTAGTTTAAACCAGGACCTGCTGCAACAACAAACAGCCAACAGCAAGCATAGATACCCGTAGAAAGTACTTGAAACAGGATTTTCAATTTTGTTGTATTTTCATGTTCAAAAACAGAAAAAAACATAAAATATAAAATACTTACTTGTGCCATTGTATGAAAACTAAAATTGCACCTTTCGTCCTGTTGTGTGTCTTATCGTTTACAAGGATCATCTTTTTTCCGTGCTTGTGCACACATTTTATGTCTTCTTTTATGTAGTTTTCATTTATTTATTGTTTGTTTTTCGATCAACTATTTAATACTCATAAAAATTGAGCAATTCTGAAACTCATAAATCTATCAAAAGAATTTTGTTTAAGAAAGAAACATTAGATACCCTGCACTTAAATTCTGGAGAGACAAAATTTTAGCAGACCGCTTTAATTTTATTTTAAACTTCCATTTACCTAACAAAAAAAAACGAAAACAACAACTTAATAACTTGCGGTTATATTTTCCCTTTACAAGCAGCCGTTTTATCTACTTTCCTCACTCACAATTTATGCATCCTAGCCGTTTCTTTACTTTACTTTATCCTTTCAGCCTTCAAGCAAAACACACAATAAAAAAATTATTCGAACATTCGCTTGTTTGTTTGAACTTCAATTTTAATGAAGACATTATTACGCCAATTTTAAGCTGCCATTAAAAAGTGAACAATGTCATGTATTGACAAATGATCACAAATGTTTGCGAAATGAAAAAACACAGCGGCGCAAAAAACCCCCAACTGAATGAAAGAACAATGAGTGTGTTGAAAGTATTAATAAAATGAAATGACTTGAAAACATTTCAATATTTAAGCTGAAACACAAATGTTGCAGAAAAAAGGGTGAATTATATTTATTTTAAGTTTTATGGAGCATTTTATGACTTTATTTGTGGAACAATAAACGTAACACGGAAACAATAAAAACTTGCCAAAAGGAATATTGACGAATGATCATCTCTAAAAGAGACACCTTTTCAAATATACAAGCGTTTCCGGTTTGCTGCTCGCAATCTGTATATAATAAATTTCGTTTATTGAAGAAAAAGCTTTAGTACGAGTATGTTCCAAAAATCTTTAAGAACATTTTTCCTTCACTTTATTGAAGAATAAAAGAAAGTAATAATTTCATTTAAGTGAAATCTAAGCGAATTTTTTTAAAAGCACAAAGCATTTTAATAACATGAAAGAAAAATGTAGATATGGAAACATATATGTATAAGCTTTAAAGCTCTTTCCAAACCTCATTGAAGAAAGTTAAAACTAGTTGATCCGAAGAACTTTCTGTTTTAGACTTTCTTCCTTTCTTCCCTCTTATTGAAGCAAAAGCAAATAAAAGAGGATGAACCTAAAAGTTCTCAACAAAGCTTTTTAAAAAGTTTATTTATCAGAGATTTATTTTAAACTTGAAGAAATTATACATGTGAGTTTAATCAAAATTTTTTTATTGGAAGATTTTATCGAAGCTTTCTTAAAGATTTTACCGAAAACCAAATAAAAAACTATTTTAAATATATTGATTAAAGCTTTTATGGCGAATATAGAAAAATTTTATTCAAAATATTTTCCGACTATTTATTATAGCTCTTAATTTACAAATTTCTAAAAAGCTTTATAAAAAACAGCTTTTCAAAAAGTTTTGATGAAAGTTTTTTTTGAAAGGATATTTTTTAGCGAATAATTTTTTGGCAACTTTTGAAAAAATTTTGTTTTTAATGATTTTTTTCTGGAAATCATTTTTGGGAAACTTTTAATCAAAGCTTTTTTGACAAACTTTAAGTTAAACAATTTTGCATTTAAATTACAGCTTTCTCAGAAGATTTATATAATGGTTCTTATAATTCTTATCAAATATCTTTTTTAGACAAATATTTTATAAGAACTTTATTTAATGATTTTTATACGAGATTATTTTAAAGCTTTTGTACAAAACTGTGAAAAACTTTTTAAAGGTTATTACGTCTACAATTTTTTTCGAAAGCTCCATAAATACTTTTATGTAAATGCTTTTAAGTGGCGTTTTAAAAACGGCTTTAACACATTCAAAGTTTACTTTGCAACGTCTAATTCAGCCGGGGGAAGTTCAGAAAAAGAAAGTATTCCTCTCTCTGTCTTTCTACCATCTCAATTGAAACTTTGCAAAGCAAACTTTGACTGCGTAAAAGCCATCAAGGAGTTTGACAAAAGTTTTCGAAAGTGTTCTACAAAATATTTTAAAACTTTCATTGAAAGCTTTATTAAACATTCTCACAGAAACCTTAATTTATATCGTTTAAAATAAAATTAATTAAAATCTTTTTTAAAAAGCTTTTTAATACTTTTTAAGCCACCAAGAAGAGTAAAAAGTTAATGCAATTTCGTTCTAAATGTACATTTCTTTAACTTAACTTGAAAGCGTCTGACCAAAGTAGTTTGATTTTATATCAAATAATATATATAAGACCTTTCTATGCAATCATTTTAGAAGAACTTTTTATAAAGACTTTAAAAATGTTTTTTTTACTTTAATTTAAAAACATTTCATTTTATTGTCGAAGTGTTTTTTTTTTCTATCAATCACGTGGAATTCGTGGCAGTTCTATAAAAAGCTTTATTTTAAGAAAAACTTTATTTCAAGCTTTTGATAAGAGATTTTGTAAAGATTTTTAAAAGTATGTGGTTTTATTTGAAATTTAAGAAAATATTAAAAGAGCTTTCCAAGCAATCCATAATAGAAAAAAGTTCTAAGGGATTTAGAAAGGCTCTTTAAATCGTCATATCAACAACTTCAAAATTTAACTGATAGTTTTCAGAAAATAATTTTTTATTTAGTTAAATTTTTTTGGAAGCTGAAAACAGATTTCAGGACCTTGAATATCATTTTGCATTGTACAGTCTCTGCAAATGGTTTTAATACGACAGATAATACTCCACCGTCATTCTTTCAGCATCTTTAAAGTTAAAAATTGACAACAATAGAGTAGACTTAAAAAAATGTTCACTTAATTCTATTATAAATTAAAAGACTGAACAAAAACAAAAACTGTTATTAAACAAAAGCATAAAAGGATATTTCAGCGAAAATTCTAAGGAATAGAATTAAAAAAAACTATTGTCTATTCTACTCATTCTATAAGATACAGTGAAAAAACAATATAAAAATTAGAGAAGACGTTGAAGAAAAAACGACAGGACATGGCTACAAACAAAAGGAAGACATACATTTACGAAGGCAAGCAAAAACTACTTGGGTTAAAAAAAAACGAGAAATGTAGAAAAAATGAATTGATCATGCGTGGTGCATGACTTCTTACAAAGTATTGTTGGTTATTTTTTAAAGAAACATCTGCGTAAATATTTTTTTACGCGTTTACAGAGAGCTCTCAGTACAGTCTACTTAGACGAACATATTTTTTTACACTTTTGTGTGTATGATATGTCTCGAAAGGACTCTGCTTACTCTTACATTTGGCTGCGCGCACGCACACAATAAATAGGTGTGTTAAGAGTATGAAAAAATGTGTTGCTCATGTCCTTTATGACCTACAATTAACCCTTAAAGGATCAAATGTGGTTTGTTTATTAAGTGGATATTTTTTTGGCATTCATGATGTGACTGAAGTTAGAAGATAATTTTTAGTCACATATTGAATCAGAGTAGTTAAATTACTAATACTATGTAGACTAAATAAGAAAGCTTTTATAGGCAAAAAGAAAAGCTAAAGCTATTATTTGAGAGCTATTAAACAAGGCTTGAGTTCGAGGTTTGAGTTCGCTACTTCAAATTATTAGTTATTTTAAATTATTTTCTAAAGAAAATAAATAAGCAATGAAACCATATCGTTACCTAAAGCGAGAAATGCTCTAATACAAAATCAATAACGACTTTGTTTTATTCCACTGTGTTTCTTCACGGCACCACAAAAAAATCAGACTTCTCTAAACAAAGTTTTTTATATCGTATTAGAGAATTTTGCAATGGAAAATTGTGATAAAGTGGAGCCTAGAATATCCATGATTCAATTGATTAACGTCAAACGTCGATTATCCGGGAAAGAAAATTTTTAATAATCTCTATAAATTTAATTTGTTTGTATCGATTAACCGTGAATACCTCTATTATCAGGAATTCTAAGCATTTTTCGCCGAGAACATTGACCCTGGGCTCAACTGTGATGAAAATCCCTCTCCATTTGTCATTTTATCAGATGCAGAAATTGTCCATATGACAAATGCCTCAGATGAACTTGAGGTTGATAATGATTGGGAAAATCTGCTGAGGATGATTTTATTGTGCGTAAAATAACTTTAAAAGAAGCAATACGTGCATCCAGTACATTGTTGGACTTCTCGTAGAGCCGCAGCTCTGATATTACAGAGCAAAATAAACTCGAAGTTTATCGCATTCATGAAAAGCCTAAGAACGAATATATGAATTGAAAAAAGAAGAAACAAACAATATTATATAATTTTTTTAAGAAACTATGTAAATTAAAATTTTATCTGTCGTTTAATCTTTTTTTCTCTAAAATTTAAATTTTTTTTCTTATATTATTAAAATCTCTGAATAAATGAAATAAAAGGGAACTTTGTTTTTCAATTGTTGCCAGCACCAACAACATGACAGTTTTGACATTTAATTTTTTTAACGTATTTCGTAGTAGATGCATTGGCAATTGTTACAATGAATTCAATTTCGCTCGAAAATCGCATTAAAATAATTAAAATCCACTATGAAAATGGTGGTTCTGTTGTTAAAGTTACGCTTTGTAAAATTCGTGATATTTGCGAACAACATAATCGTCCTTCTGAGACAGCTGTGAAGAAGAATTTGGTCGTTGAATTTGAGTCGTCAGGCTTGATACAAAATGTGACAACACCGACGTGTGTTCGAACGGGCCGTTCAATTGAAAACATCTCAGCCGTGAGCCGCAGTGTTGAAGAAGATCCAAATTTGTCAATTCCTCGACGTTCTCAACAATTAGGATTATCCAAAACCACCACATGGCGAAGTTTTCGTAAAGATTCGGCTTCCAAGCCTTACAATGTTCAACTGGTGCTGGAATTGAAACCGACCGACCATTCACATCGCCGTAGATTCGCTCAATTCATTCAAGAAGAACCCGCTGGTTTTTCTGAAAAAATAATTTTTTTCAGACGAAGTCCATTTTCACTTGTCACGGTACGTCAACAAGCGAATGGATCACGCTATCGCGAGATGTTAACAACTTAATTTTGGCCTATTATTGATGACGCGGATATCACTGACATGTGGTTTCAACAATACGGTGCCAAATGTCACACATCCAATGAAACGATAAATTTATTGCAAACTAAATTTCCCGATCGCATAATTTCACAAAAAACAGCTGTTAAGTGACCAGCCAGATCGTGTGATTTAACACCAATGGATTATTTTTTGTGCCGCTATGTTAAGGACAGAGTATATGCGGAGCCAATCGAATCGATTGCAGCCTTAAAACTCAAAATCTGTGATGTGATTAACGAAATAGAGCCGCCATTCTGCCAAAAAGTGATTAAAAACTTTGATGAAAGAATCGACATCTGTCAGCGTGGTCGTGCTGGACATTTGCCAGATATGATTTTTCATTCATAATTACCGAACTTTTCTCTTCGTAATACAGTAAGTCCGCCGGGAAGGTATACTACTTTGTTTTGCCACCATTTTGGTAAACATTAGTATTGACAGCTCATATTTGGCAGTCGTGAAGTAGACACGTGGCAAATTTATTATGGAAAAATATTCGATAAACCAACGTGTTATAATCGTTAAAACATTTTATCAAAATCAATCATCGATTACTGTGATGATGAGAAAGTTAGGTGAAATTTTCGAGAGAAACAACGTGCCAACAAAACGCACTATTTATCGTGCAATGAATGATTTCAAAAAAAGAGGGTCTGTAGGTGATAGGCCCAAGCATGGACTACAACGTACTGCAAGATCGGTTGAAAATATTACTGCTGCTCAAGAAAGTGTTCAAAACAATCCATCAACCTCAATTCGACGCCGTGCTCAGGAGCTTGGTCTTCAAAGAACAACGTTGGCCACAATTTTGCACAAGGATTTGCATTTGTTTCCATTTAAGATTCAATTGCCACAAGAGCTTCTTCCAAAAGACCATTTACGCCAGCGTACAGATGTCAATAGGATGTTACAGTTCGCCCATGATAACCCCGATTTTCATGAAAAAATCATAATGAGTGACGAACACATTTTCATTTGAATGGATGTTTAAATAAACAGAATAGTCGGTTCTGGGCAATGGAAAACCCTCAAATTATTCATCAGTCACCTTTGCATCCATTAAAAGTGACAGTCTGGTGTGCGATTTTGTCAGGAGGAATCATAGGCCCTTACCTCTTTGAAAATGAAAACGGCGTAAGGGCAACAATGGAATTACTGCGAGACCTCTTTCCACAACAAGTTATTTCAAGAAATGGTGATGTTGATTGGCCTCCACGGTCGCCTGATTTAACTGCTCCGGACTTCTATTTCTGGGGATATCTGAAAAGCAAGGTTTATGCAAACAAACCAGAAATGCTTGAGCAACTCAAAAAAAATATTCGTGATGAAATTAATGAAATACCACGTGAAAAGTGTGAGAATGTAATGAAAAATGCGCTCAAAAGGGCTCGCATTTGTGAGACTAACAGAGGCGGAGGCGGACATTTATCTAATATTGTACTCCATACATAATTGCCGACATTAAATAAAATATTTATCAATATAAGATCTATGCCCTTTCATTTAATAAAAAAATATAAACCAACAAAGTAGTATACCTTCCCGGCGGACACCATGTACAATAAAAATTTTAAACATCTTCATCTAAATTTTTTTGTTTTATTTTGTTTTAGAAATCTAAGCTCTTGTTAAAAACCCCTGTTGTAGAATACATTTCCAAATTGTTATTAATTAACCGGGAAAATCTATTATACAGAATGTTTCCGGTCCCGACTATCACAGATAGTCGAGATCTAACTGTATATATAATTTTAAAATATTTGTTGCTTCTTCTGCAGTATTATTTAAATAGTAGTTAGAGCGTTTTGCGTTTTAGCTAACGATATATGCATATTTGATGTCAGCATTAAGAGGAGTTTAGCCAAGCAGTGTGTTCTTCAAACTGGTCTGAGGAGTGGGCCCTAGTGTGTTAGTAATTGCGACAGTCAATAATGGCTTTTTCAGATTACGCAGAGCAGAAAGCTACGCTCTTTTATCCACTAAATAAGCGCTCTATGGATAAGACTGTTCATGTAATGTGTTCATTAGCTCAGCTCGTATCTGTTGCCAAGGACATTCACAGAAAGAGCTTAAAGGATTCATCGTCCTCGATCGAAGGAAGCTTGCCAGTGGCTCATCCCTGATTACTACCATACTGAAATGTCTAGTCCTGCCCTCAAGCCTGTTCTCTTAAAACGTTTGAGAGTTAAAAAAATTATTCTAAAAATCCGAAAAAGCAAGAGCAAACGACCAGAAAAACAATGTCAAGGTCAACAATAGTACATGCTATTAATTTCTTCTTATTTTTTCCAAAAAAAAAAACAAAAAATGTTTTCGAACAATTATCAGTTTTTTTTACAGGATGCTTTTTTACACTACGCATGTGTATTTTATGAACATACAAATGTGTCTTAAGAAGTATGATGTATGAGGACACATGCGTATCCTGTTTTCAGGACACATTAAATATTATAAAATAAAAAATAAAAAGGAAAATAACGAAATAACTAAAAAAAACTGCGGGTAATAAGCATGTTAAGTTCTTTTTATGATTTATAGCGCATGTGTGCCAGATGTGACAAGCGCGTAAAGTAGAAAATGTCATTGATAAGTAATAATGATGACAATGGTTGTCATTTTCGAAATTCACATTGAAAAAGAAAAAATCCAAAATTAAGTCAAATGGTAAAAAAAATACATTTTATGGACACATAAGAACATTAACGAGAATGACATCATGACAATCTTTGATTATGATAATTGAAATAGCAGGCCTTAATGTCATTTATCATTTACTTATTTTATTTATGTTTCTTTGTTAAGTTATTAATAAACAACAACAACAAAAATAATAGTGTCCTTTTGGCTTAAAAATTTATTAAATGAAATTTGAAAGCGTGTTATGTGGATTTTAAGGTCATTATTGTTACTAAATTTCAACGAAAAAAAAAAACTTCTAACACCATTAGTCCAGCTTTCATCAACAAAAAGTCTTTAAATTGAAAAATGAAACATATCAGCTGCTACGGCTTAGCAATCAATTGAGTCCCCTCTTTGAATATGTTTCAGCTAATTTATGCATTCGCTCTAATTTTATATAATTTTCCACAATTTTAGTAGGAAATTTTGCACATTTTTCTAAATGTTTTTGTAAAACGCAAAAACACATCAGGTTGATTGATAAAGAAATCAAAACTGAAAGCAGCTGTATTTTGTTACAAAAACAAACACCTTTTTGCTGGAACTCACAAACCCCTTTTTACGTTATTAATCAATACACCCTCTTAATAAACTCAAAACAAATAAGGAAATAAATAAATAAATATCTAAATATTTCATGTAAAATTAGCTAAAATTCTAAGTCAGGAGTACAAAATAATAATTCATGAAATTTCAAAAACACTTGGTGAACAACTGAAGCATTTCAAACTCAATTGTGTTTGTTTTAATTTTGTTTTTAATTTCCTGCAAACCCTTTTGCAACATTTTTGCGCACATTTTACAAACTCTATTTTGATTTTCTTTGGTTTTCTCGGTTATTGTTTAAAATCATACTCGTCTTCATTAAATCCTTAATACTTTCCTTTCACATTTAACTCTTTTTTTCCAAAACTTCTATATGTTTTCCCCCCTCATCTGTGTATTTTCGTCAATTATACGCTGCACTGTGGGAGAGTGTATCCCTTCGCAGGATATTAAAGTGATTATCATACAACGGATTAACTCTCTTCTACGGATGAGGGATATTAATCTCACAGACGGTCAGTCATTGAAGTCAACTAAGGATAATATTTATAAAAATATTTTTCATTTCGCACATCTTCCTGCCAAATATCCCACTGTTCAGCATATCGATATCTCCTGCTTGGCGTATATGAGCCTTTTGTTTGGCATTTGATTTCTAAAATGTTCTTCAATTGTTGTCATCAATCTCTTCAACTAGACCAAATGATCTTTTCTGTACATTTCTTTAAGACGGTTTCATTTCATCTGCCGCTTTGATATTTAAATCCTTTGACTTTATGAGACCAATAAAGGAGTAAAATTAACTGCTTCAGATAAGAATACGTTGTTAATTTCATAAAAGAATTTCCTTGGTAAGAAACCAACAATAAACCTTAACAAAAAATAAACTCCTTCAAATTGCAGCTGCTTTGCGAGACAAAAAGGATTAAATGTAGCAAAACCTTAAACTTTGTAAGTTCTTTGCAAAGAAAACCTTTATTATTCAAATTAAGCTGCTTCGCAGAGTATCTTTTGGATTAAAAAACAATATACGGGTATCTTTAGAAAAATCTATTATTTATAAATTTTTTAAATACATCTGGGGCCAAATTACGGCATTCGGTATCGAACGAAATTTCCACACAAATTCAAAAAATTTTGTATGGGATTTCGTTCGATATTGAATGCCGTAATTTGTCCCCTGCTCTATTTTCAGAAAGCCGGAGGAACAAATTTATGTTTAATATTAAACAATAGTTTTCTTTATCCAATAGTAATCTTTGCTTTCCTGGTAATGGGTGCTATAATCACTTACATGCAGCTTACGAAGCAACTTTTGTTAAATAAATGAACCAGAATCGAATTATTTCTATTCAATTCCTGAAAATGTTTTCTTTTGGAAGTAACTTTTTAAATTTTGAATGCGTATTGAAGACGATTAAGCACAGACAGTTTTAGAGTTTTTTCTGGTTTTCGTATTAATAAATTTTACAGATCAAAACTATTTGTGTGTTTCCAAATAACGAGAGGAAAGTGTTAGATTTTCTAAATCAACAAATAGGTGTGAATTTTGAACGAGTTTTGATTAAATTTTATTTACCTTAAACAAAACCAAAGAAACTCTAATAAATATTTAACATTCTCTAAAAGCAATGCTTTCCTAGAAGATGATAAGAAAACTACATTCACAAATACCAGCTCACAAATAAAAAGGATTTTTGTCAGCGGCGGGCAGACACACACACAAACAAAAAGAAGCCAAAGGTACGTGCAACGTTCAACAGATGTTGCACACCTTTCTAAAACAAATAAACAAATTGATCCATTACATTTGCATGTAGAGATAATAAAACAAATATATTTGCATTATTAAGTCACGACCAAATATCCTTTACAAAAGTGATAAAAATTTTAAGAAAAAAAAAACATTAAAAATCCAAAAATTTTTACTATTGTAAAATAGATTGAACGAAAAAGAAAATATGATAATGAGACCGAAGGTCAGAGCTGGCATAGAAAGTAAATCTAACAAGCTGAACGAAAAGTCAGGCTTCATGGAAAATTTAAAGAAAACAAAAAAAGAATTTCGAAATTTTTTTAATGAATTGGCCACAACAGGATTAAAAATATGAATAATTAAGGTCGAAACCTAAAGTACACACGTTTTATAATTTTCTTTTTCATTGTTTTGCTCTACTGACCACCTGTACTAAGCCTTTATTATTTCAAAACTACACACAAATATGCATAAAGAGATCCTTGATAAGCAGGTTTTACTTGTTCAAAATTTTTATTCCAAAAAAAAAATTGTACAAATTATTTCTATTTGAGTGAACTGCTTTCCTTGTCCATAATGTTTTATTTTTGTATTTCCATGCATGTGTGTTTAATTCTATTTGATCCTTAACAGCCTGTTGCTTGAACTCTCTTGTGTATTGATCATAATTTGGTTCTCTGCCAACAAACTGAGCTGCAGCTGCGTATTTGCATATGCCTCTCTCTCTCGGTGGGTGTCAATTGTACAACAATAGATGTATTGTTCGTTGCTGAAAAAACTTGGCTCGTGCGTTTTTAAGGACCTGCCTGTTGAACACATACATACTCAGTTTCAAATGTAAAAAAAACTCAAACATTTTTGTAAATAATTTCATAAAAATTTTAAAAACAAAATCACAATCGCGGAAACTGTACTTTAAAAAATTATAAAACCAAACGAGATTAACTTTTCTGATGACATTTGAACCTCAAGTCCGCTAATTACACTGTAATCTATTTTCCATAACCTATTTTCCTAGTTCCAGACACCTTCATGTTTGTCACCATGAAAATTAATTATAATTGAATCTTTAATAAAAAGGATATATGGGACAGTATTGAGTCCTTAACGGCTTTGTTGTGAAATTTATCACTGAGGCTAACAGCATGATTCTAAAAGTATTTACTGATTTTTGATGCATTTTGAAAGTAATTGTAGCTAAAATTAAATTTTGTTGCAATAAAGGATATATGGAAGATCGACTACATTGAATGAAAATTAAATTAAAGCTTAAAGGTATAATTTGAAAAATAGTTTTGCTGCATTCTGAATATAATTTTTAGACATATTTAGTTTTTAAAATAAAGGATATAAGGGAGGTAGTCATTTCCTTGTACTCTATGAAATGAAATTTATCAGAGAGCTTACTGGTGTAATTCTACAAGTAGTTATCAATTTTTGCTGCCCTCTGTCTGTAATTGTAGCTAATATAATATTTTTTTTAAAATAAAGGATATTTGGGAAGTAATCAATTCCTTGCACTCTTTAAAATTAAGTTACTAACAGAGCTGGTGAAGACAGGATGCAGTTTTCGTTGTAGTGAAAATGTAGTGTTTGTAACACGAACGAATCTAATGCATTCTTACAAACAACAACTTTATGCTGCACGAAAACTGCTCTTGCTTTTACGATTGCACTCGTTGCGAGGAAACTGCTTGTGATTGCTTCATGTTTTACTCACATGAAGTAGTTTACTTATCGCATACATTCGGACCAGTTTCGGCCTATTCTTGGTCCCTAGGGAAGAGTATGCCTTCCAAGCATGTATATCCTAGATACGATTTTTTCAGGGTATAAACCCTTTAGATTTTTTGTATAATTTCGTTAATTTCGTAAGATCCTCCATTGTTATTGTTTTTACAACAAAAAAAACTAAACAAAAACCCACATTTCTTTCTCTCAAATCAATCGCTTAATTACAGTTTATCGCCATACAATTTCAAATCGAACTCTATTAGAACATCCTTCTCAAATATTTTCTCATCCGACCACAACAAACATATCAAAAGTTTCCTAACAAAACACCGAAAGAGTTAATAATACACAAAAGGTGGCATGCAACAAAAATATTGATTGAGCGAAGAACAACTTAACAAGCGATTTGTTTGCAACCATCTGTTTGGCATTAAAAGTGACAATTGCTTGAGAGCATTTCAAACCAAAAACGCAGGGGCCCGGCATATCGTTAAAAGAGTTTGGTAATTTTATAGAATCACTTTATGCGTTAATTTTTTGCAATTGGCAAAGGCTTAAAGCAAAAACGAAAATAATAAAGGATTATTAGCCAAAAATGAGGGAATTTAATGGGGGCAGCTGGAAAGATATAAAAAAGAATTCATAACAAAACTGTGAAAATCAAACAAAACGCAATTTGAATTATTTTTATGGAACAACTATTGTAATTGAGGAGGGCAATAAGTAGAAGGATGCCATCGCGAGAATCGCGGGATTGTTTAAGGATCGGAAATATTCGAATCAAATGAGAGATTGACTGAAAAAATTTCTCAGGGAAAATGTCACAAGGTGTCATGTCACCAAATCTCATATCACCATGACGCGTCGTTAGTAGGCATGTTGCCAGCTGCTTAAAACATTAAATAAAAGATGTTTATTTTAGAAGTATAGAACTTAAAGCTGGCGATTTGACAGCTCCTGGTTGCTTTATTTTTAGTTTATTTTGCCATTTTATTATGAACAAGCACACGCCAGAGAAACGCTTGCAAGTTGTTAAAATCCCAAAAATACAAAACCAATCATAAAATAATTTAAAAAAAACGTATGATTTCACGTAAAGGTCCTGTTGATTGGCAACCATGATTTTGTGATCTAGTCCAATTAAATTATCTTCTTTAAAAAAACTTAAAGGTCCTATTAATTGGCCATCAAGATTCTGTGATCTAGTCCAATTCAATTATCTTCTTTAAAAAAAGCCTAAAGGTCCTGTTAATTGGCCACCAAGATTCTGTGATCTAGTCCAATTAAATTATCTCCTTTATGTACATGTCAAGTCGCTTATCTACGGCGATAAAACAGCAACGATTGAACAGTTGGAATACAACATTTGGCAAGTTATTGGCGAAATACGACTGTAATTGCTGCAAAAAGTGTAAGAAAATTCGACATTCAGCTTGCGCCATTTTTCAAATATTAAAAATATTTTTCTTTATTTTAATTTAATTTAAAGCCTGCCGCCAACCTTTCAAAAATACTCTTTATCAAACGCTGCGAGTATCTTTTGAATTTTTGGCTGAAAAAAATGTTTTAAAATTCATTAAATATTTTAATCTATATGATGGATAATTAATTTGAACACGTTTGTAATTAAATTTAGAAAAAGAAATATAAAATTTCCCCGACTCTCCTTTTTTGGCGCCTGCAATGCAGCTGTTGATTTTAACCCTGTCAGTAATTGAATGTATCTTCGCTCTTAAGATCCCTTTCATTTTTTAATCCTTCATTTCTAACAAGAATTTCTTCTGCTTAAAATGGATTTTTCTTTTACCTTTATACCAAAAAACAGAAATTAATAACAATTCCTAACAATTTTATTACCAAAATCGCTCACAAACACGCACACACAAGCTCGTCTATGAAACGCTTATCTCATGCCAGCAATCAGATGGTCAAGAAAATATTGTCTTAAAAATACAACTGTTTGTTTAAATAAAAAAAAACAAGAACAGAAAAGAAAAAAAACCTTGAGTAATTCAATTTACCCTTTTTCTCCAACACACACAGAAGGACAAATCAAAGGTGTTATTTACAGCTCTTGACCCTGTTTTTTTTCTTCTTGACAGTCTTCTTACATTCGTCCATTTTCTTGCACGCTGAAGTTGAAGTGTAGAAAGAGAGTTTGTGTCGAGTGTGTGGAGTGGAGTTTTTGATCAAGTTGATGTCTTTTCAAGTGACTGCCTAAGTGAGTGAATGGCATCTGCTGACGCGCATGCGTGCATACGTAATGACCAACTGCCAACACTAATGAGCCAACAACACCAACAATAAACACAAAATATTTAAAGGGTAAAAAAACACATCTGAAAACTTTGACTGCTGGATTTTTTTGTTTTTCTTTTTCTTTTAATACTTATTTTTGCTTTCAAGAAAGTGTGAGTGAATGTTTTAACTTTTGGCTAAGAATCCTTTAAGTGGTTAACATTGAATTGGAAAACATTAAACTAAAACAGTTGTTTTTTAATAAAAATCTGCTTGTGTATATGAAAAAGCAGAAGCCAAAGAAAAAAAGCCTTTAGGTCAAAGACATGTGAGGTTTGTTTTTTGTTTTAAGGGAAAAATTACAGATGCCACTAAAGCGAAACCCAGTAGAAAAAAGAAACTACGTTTAATGCTTTGTAGCACCATATTTAAAAATTTTGGAACTCTAGAAAAAATTAGAAGCTGGAAAAAAAATATTTTTTAACACAAATCCGTCCGTTATCTAATGGAAGTCGGCGAACGAAAAGGCACAATGGTTTGTTTGTCTTAGAAAAGCTGACTGAATTTTGTTCATTTACTTTTTTGTCGACACGAGAGGGAGCTAAGCTCATGACATATTTTTAGAAGTTTCAGAAAAAAAATTGCCAAAATCAAACTTTTTTAAGAACTGAGAAAAATTAAAGTTTTTAATTATCTCAGAATATTCAAAAGTCTGTTCAGTAAAGTATTTTATTATAATTATTTAATGTACTCGTAAAACAGATAATTTACAGAATTTTGATTATCATTTCAAAAGTATCCTTTTGCAATTTTAAAATGTTCTCTAACAAAACAAGAAATAAATGAACAGTTTGTAACAACTGAAAAAAGTTTCCAATATTAAAGATTGGTAAGCTAACGAGTGTTTTCACCCTTTTTATATACTTTAATGGTGATAAAAAATAAAAATTAATTATAACTGAATCTTTAATAAAAAGGATATATGGGACAGTATTGAGTCCTGAACGGGTTTGTTGTGAAAATTATCGCTGAGGCTAACAGCACGATTCTAAAAGTATTTACTGATTTTTGATGCATTCTGAAAATAATTGTAGCTAAAATTAAATTTTTTTGCAATAAAGGATATATGGAAGATCGACTACATGGAATGAAAATTAAATTAAATCTTAAAGGTATAATTTGAAAAATTTTCACACATTTTTTTCTGATCATAATTGTTAGACAAATTTAGTTTTTAAAATAAAGTATATAAGGGAGGTAGCCATTTCCTTGTACTCTATGAAATGAAATTTATCGCAGACCTTACTGGTGTAATTCTATAAATAGTTATCAATTTTTACTGCTCTCTGTCTGTCATTGTAGCTAATATAATATTTTTTTGAAAATAAAGGATATTTGGGAGGTAATCATTTCCTTGCAATCTTTAAATTTAAGTTACTAACAGAGCTTAATGGTGCAATTCTACAAAAAGTAACCAATTTTCGCTGCCTTCTGGCTGTAATTGTAGCTAAACTTTAATGTTTCAAATAAAGGATATATGGGAGGTAGGCATTTCCTTGTACTCTTTAAAATAAAACTTATCACAGAGCTTACTGGTGAAATTCTACAAGTAGTTATCAATTTTTGCTGCCCTCTGACTATAATTGTGGATACAATATAATTTTTTGCGATATAGAATATATGGAAGATCGACTGCATTGATTGTGATGCAAACTAAATTTAATGTTAAAGGTATAATTTGAAAAATAGTCATACATTTTTGTTGCATTCTGGTCATAAATGTTAGCAAAATATAGATTTTCATATAAAGGATATATGGGAGGTAGTCGTTTCCGTGCACTATTTTTATTGCAATTTATCACGGAGCCTACTGGTGTAATACTGCGAATAGTTACTACTTTTCGCTGCCCTCTGGCTGTAATTGTAAACAAAATTAATTTTTTTACATAAAGGATACATGGAAGGTAGTCATTTCCTAGCACTCCTCAAATTAAAATTTATAAAAAGCTTACTGATGTAATTCTACGAATAGTTACCAATTTTTGCTGCCTCCTGCTGTAATTTTAGATAAAATTTTATGTTTAAAATAAAGGATATATGGGAGGTAGGAATTTCCTTGCAGTGGCTAAATTTAAATTTATCACAGAGATTCTTGGTGTAATTCTACAAATAGTTAAAAATCTTTGCTGCTTTTTTTCTATAGTTCTAACCAAAATTTATTTTCTTTACATAAAGGATCCATAAGAAGCATGCGTTTCCTTCTTCTGACTGAATTTAAATTTTTAAGGAACTTACTGGTGTAATTATGGGTATGAAGTTTTACTACATTCTGATTTTGCATTTTTAACGTGATTGTTGGTAAAATTTGGATCTTTTTAAATGAAGGATATATGGGAGGTGGCAGTTGGGTTGCAAAATAAAGGATATTCGGAAGGTTATCATATCCTTAAAATGATTGAATTGAAATTTATCTCAGATTTTATTGATTTAGTTCTAAAAATAGTGCCAAGTTTTGCTGCATTCTGATCGTTTTTATTGCTAAAATTTGGGTTTTTTAAATAAAGGAAATAAGGGAAATAAGCATTTCCTTATAATGACTTAACTGAAGGTTACTGCAGAAGTTACTGGTGTTATTCAAGCAACAGTTAATAAATTTTGTTGCATTCTGAAAACATAATTGTTAGTACAATTTAGTTTTCGAGATAAATTATATATGGAAGGCAAGAAATTCCTTGCACTGGTTGAATTCAAATTTAACACAGACCTTCTTACGCGTGTAGCTCTAAAAAAAGTTGCGAATTTTGGCTGCATTCGGATTATATTTGAAATTTAATTTTGAAGGTAAAGGATATGTATAAGGACATGAGTACACAGATTGAATTGAAAATTATCATAGAGCTTTCCAGAGATTGCTTAGAAATAGTTAAACATTTTTGCTGCATCCTGATAATAATTGCAGTGTAAATTTAATTTTATATATGGGGTTTTGAAATGTCCTTGAAGATAGGGAAATAATATTTCGTACATACCTGAACAGCATAATTATACAAATAGATACCACTTTTCTCTGAGCTCGGATCATAATTGTAGCCAAGATTCAATTTTAAAACTTAGTATGTATAGGAAGTAGCACAGATTTTTCTCAACATTAAAATATTTTTTAAATTTTTCCGATTCAAAATTTGGAGAGCGCCATATGCAGGGGCGATTAGGTGGATGGTGGAATGACGTTAAGACGTATAGGGCATATGTAGATAGACTTTCCGGGCTAAAGAGATACACTATAACCATATTTGTATGCTTCATGGCCAGTCGAACAAACTTATCTGACCTGTCAGTTCTCAGCTCACGTTTTTTTTGTCCTTAGAAATATGGACACTATAGCCTGACTGCAGCCGTTTTTTACAACAATCTCCAGCCTGCTTTATTTCAATGCCAGAAAGTGTGCCTAGAAAGATAAATAAATATAAATTAACAAGGATACATTTTTTTGGTGAATTCGAAAATGCAGTAATTGTACAATAATGAAAGCTAAGTATTCGAAAACAATTTACAGTGTTGTTAGACATTTTTGCAGCTACTGCAACCTTTTATTTACTTCTTGCAAACATCTTGCACAAATTCACGGCATTTACGAATTCTTCCTATCATTTTAAATGCCATTTCGCGTTGTCCTTTTGTTAGATATCCTTTAAAAAAACACTTATTTGTTGCTAAAATTTTATTTTTCTTGATCTTAAAATATATTTACCTGCCAGGATTAAACTTAAAAACAAAACACATTTCATGGTAGCTCATGGTCATTTTGGCCAAAAAAAACAGACTTCAACAAATCGATAAGTTTTTTTTATAATTTTTATAAAAAGATACAAAATATGTTGAAACAAAACAAACCTTTGAGGCAATTAAATATGTTGTTTTACTCTTTTGCCCATAAAAAGGATTTAGCAGCTGTCTGCATAAACAACTCTTTGTTGGCCTCTCAATAACGTCTTACAAAAAGGACATTTGGCTTAAAATCGTTATAATTTATTTCCAAAGAAATAAATTAAAATCTAAATTTAATAGAGTTGTAAAAAAATACAAAAGCAACCATTAATATAATATTTTTAATATTTATACTCAGCATATGTTTTGTGGAAAATTAGTATTAATTCTGTTTTTTCTAAAGCAACAAAAAAATATCGAATTCAATTAATTTTAACTTTCTCGTAAGGAAATAAGGATTTTGTAAAAAACTATAATAGGAAGTTTTCGTTCTACTCAAAATCCATGTGCTGGATGTTTAATAAAATGTTGGAAAAAAAACTCTTTTCTCATACAATTTTTATTGTTTAAGCGCACGTGAGGAATTTGCATATTTTTTCTTGTTACATAAAATTTTTAGAGCGAAAAAAACATCTTACACTTTCCTTAAAGAAAATCTCTACCTTAAGTTTTTTAATACCAGGTGCTGCACATTGCACATTTGCTAAGCAGCCAAACACTCTGTCTATCTCTCTCCCTCTTTCTCTTTCTTCTAAATTCATCTGCAGATTTCTTTTTTAAATTTTATTGATTTTGAAATATGTATCTAGTTAAGATTGACCGTTTCAATGAGAGTTGCTACTTGAAGGATATTTTTTTAGTATCGTCTTCTGAAGTATGTTTTGTTTTGAGTTTCCTTGAAATCTTGGCCGTTTGTGGCATTTTGAGAATAGAATGAGTTGTATTTTATAGAGTTGTGACTGCAAAAGCAATTTCTTTACAATTTAGAAAATTTATTACCGATCACATCACGCTTATGTAAAATGAAATCTTTTGTATTTTTCTAGTGACAGCAGTGCCAAATGAAGTGTTAATGATTATGATTACATTACAGTTTTATTACTAAGGAGAAGTTAGAAAAAACTAGCAGCAGTCTTTTAACGATCGATTTGGTTGATTTGTAACAGCAGTTTTAGCGAAACCATGTCTAAAACAACAAAAAATGTCCCTAAAACATTTTAGATTTTCAGGAAATCAATCGGCAAAGCAGCGCACACAGCAGCAAGGACACAGAACATGTCGTCGTCCCGAAGATATTTTCACGTATATCACAATATCAAATAAAAATCAGAAATGACCGCTTATTCTGAAACCTCAATGCTTTTTTTAAGTCTGCGTTTAGACGCGTCATGTCTTATTGACATGATTCTTATTTTTTCTTCTTTGAACTTTTATTGTTGTTCCCACAAGTCATATCAGTTGACGACATTTGACTGCAAATGCTTTCAGGTTTAAAATTACGATTGAGAAAATAAAACGTAATGAAAATGACAGTACATGCATCTGAGTACTCGTTTCTTTTCTCCTCGTCTCTTTTGCCAGTAAAGTAGCAAGCACGTCAATAAGACATGACGTGTGTAAACGCAGACTAAACAACTTTATCAATTATAACAGCTGTTATTTTTTAGTAGTTATTGTGATTCATACGTGGAATTTGCACAGCGACTTTTCACCTATAAATCAGCAGCGTTGGGCAAAATTCGTCGTTCGTCTCAGTTGTGTTCCCAGCAATAAAATCCTTTTAATTTGACAACGTTATAATTTTTGTATTTTAATATTGAAATAAATTAAGCCCCGTAAATTTTTACGTATCTTTAATGATACACAAACATGTATGAAAAATTTAACTAAAGTTTGCTGTTCGGCGAAAATTTTTACGAACGCCAAACGTCAACCGAACGTAGACTTTTGCCGAGCTCCGATGCGGAAGCCGAACATGAACGTCCGGTCGGACTTTAACCATTTGATAAGCTGGCGCTTACCAGCAGGCATCTTACAAACACGAATTAAAGACAAATTTTGTGTCTTTTGTGTCCTGTTTTTCTTTTTAAAAATAACTAAAATTTTAATCAAGTGAATTAAATATTTAACAGGAAAATATATAGGATTAATTGAAAAAAAAAAACATTTAATAATTTGTTTCTGTGTTTGGTAAAAAGCGCCGACTGCTAAACACAAATGGCCTTATTCACAAACGATTGATAAAGTTATAGTAAGTTTAATGATGGATTTTTATATGAGAAAACCTGTTTTAATGCGCACATTAACTTTATTAATCGTTTGTGAGCAACGACATAATTATCTATATACAAATAGGCAAGTGAAAATAGTTAAGAACCATTTTAACTGACTTAAACTCAACGTATTCGCTTGATTTTTTGTGTTTGATAGATTGTCAATAGGAGCAGTACAGAATGTATTTTTTTCTTCTACTTTCTTGTGTCTAAGATAGTTAAAAACAGTTAAGAATATTAGCCAATCATAAAGCCATAATCTCTCTCTCTCTCTCTTAATTTGCTAAAAAATTATAACAAAAAACTCAAAATTAAATAATTAAATTTGGCTCCATCTTTGTATGGACTTAAACGATTATTGATGAAACTAATAAAATTTGGATATTTAAATAACGAGTAAGTTTTATTAAAGTCAAATACATTATGGTACTGTATAATTTTTCTTTAGATGCTTAAAAATAATATATCTTTATATATATAGGCAAAGACAAATTTTTAGATACCTTTTTCTCCTTTGTTTGCCAACCGATTTTTTTCAATCTTTTATCAAATGATAGACATTGTTGAGCTTTAGTGACCCGATTATATATTACTTAAATCGGTTCAGTAATAAAGGAATAAGAGGCTCATAAAGTTGACACCACTACAAATGCTAAAAATACACACGTACACGCATTCACTTATGTAAGTATTGGTGCAAGTAAAACAAAGCAGAGCAATGAGACTATTTAAGAGTACCTACATACATATGTATGTATATAAGTAATACGATTTTTATCTTATAAATGTTCGTGTTTGTATGCAACTTCATTTGGTTTATTGTTTTTTCCATGGGTAGTTTCTTCTGTTTAAAGGAATGCAACAAAAATAGATATAAATAGGTAAAGTAAGAAAACAAAAACAATTGGTTGATTATTGAGTTCTTGTTATAACTTTGATATTGTTTAAACTTTTCATTTGTTTTAATGAAGGTTTAATATAATGGCCCATACTCATAGTCAAACACTAAAGTCGATAATTTTTAAAAACTACTTAAAATTAAAAACCTGTTGTTAAATATTTTTCCACTATAGACAAAAAGTGTGTATGTTTTAAGTTGAACCAGTTCTAAATGGGTGCCACCTCAAATGTAGAAAATGTTTGCATACAATGTCTAAAAATATATAACAAAGTGGCATCTCTCATCAGCTGACAGTATGTTGTAATAAAATATCAAAAGAAGTGGCAAAATTTAATATGTAATTTTATTTAATTATTTAAAAATCTAAAAGAAAATCGTTTACAATAGCAAAAAAGGTTTTATAATGGCAAATGCAGAAAAAGTAAGTTGTACATCATAAATACATACATATGTATGTGATATTGTTTTGGTGATAATCGACTTAAAAATTGTTCACAGGAACAAAAAAAGCATAGAGAAAGGGAATCCAATTGGAGTACTGCCGAGAAAGAGCTCTTGCGAGAGTGCATAAATATGCACTTGGTCAACTTTTTTTGTGGGACATTTTATGCGCACGTGTGTGCAATCGATAGCTCCAAGTACTGTTGGGAATCCAGCCACCTGATAAAATCTCTTTTTAACTTCAGCAAGTTCAGCGTTCGTTGGAAATTTTATGAATTCAGGAAGTAATAAAGCTATTTTTTTCGAAATACTTTTTATTATTCTTCCTACAGTTTGCTGAGACATTCCATGTAAATCCGCTGAAAAATTTCCATTTTTAAAATTCCATATATTGCGTAATTGATTTACTTACCAACGTCACTTTGATGAGCATTTCTTCCCAGGAATATTAATGTTGTCAGCACTTGTAAGCCTATTGGAATTGGTAGTCCTCGGTTATTTTTAGGTTCTTCAATATCTAATAAACTTATTAAGAAATGAGTTGTGATTTTGTCCAACCTATATCTCGAGAAAAACTCTTGCTCATCAAGATCAAACGGATCAAATCTCTCTCTGTATATTTTAGGTTTTCTTTCATCATGCAAATCATCGAAAATTGCGAAATCTCTATCAACATCTTGCAAGGTAAACATTTTTACATGTTTTGTGCTAGTCGACTTGCACCTTTGTAGGAAATCCTGGACTCCACTCCAAGAATTTTATGGTTACCACTAACAACAAACAAATGTGTGTAACTTTCACAAATATAACTTTAAAAAGTTTCCAAATGTTTTCTGGATTTGTTAATTTATATTGGTTGTTTTTTACAGTTAACCAATTATATAAATGTGTACACAAGTTGTTAATAATTAAATAATATACTAATGAAAATGAAATTTGTATTTTTTCACAATAAACTGAAGTGGCGAAACAACTGATTTTAGGTGTTGCTAAATTATTTAAAAAGAACTTCAGCTAGTTTTAAATTTAAAACACGCTTTTAAGTTTAAACTATATTTTTATTTATCTATAGTTGATAAAATTTTTAGTTTTCAGAAAAGTAAATTTTAGAAATCTTAAAGTATACTTTGTTATTGACTATGAGTATGGCCCAATATCTTCAGTTGTTAGAAGGAATATTTGGGTAAAGTTCCCTGATGATCTGCATTGGCAACAGTGAAATGCGCATAGGAACAAGCTATACCCCTCAATAATCAATTGCAATTTTTTTTTAACAAAATTATTAATGTTTTACTGAATAAGTACAATATTAATTTTGGGAAAAAGTGCGAATAAAAAATTTCAAATACTAAAATAGTTTTCCGTTAAACTGGCGGTCGAATTTCGACCACTGGGCGTACTCTAGTTATAAGAATTGTGCGTGGAAATATGTACAACATAAGGGGTCCATGAATCTAAACTGCTTGAGAATCCCTGCTGTACACGCTCTTGACACGGCGACCAATTAAGTTGTACACTTGAATGATGCACTTATCGGTTCTCGTTGAATGATTTTTCTTCTTTAAATTCAAGCAGTCCAAAATATATAAAATTGTACAATTTTTAAATAAAAAAATAAAAAACAGAAAAACAAATGTTATTTGTTGATAATTATGAAAATTGTTGTAGTCGGATTGGATTATTTTGTTGGTAGATTAATATGGAAAAAAATGAACGAACACCATATTGCTGGAAATGCCAGCAATTGTTGAGCTTAACCCCTTTTATTTTCCACAATTCCAATGAACAGTTCAAATGATAAAACACACGTAATAGCGCTGGCCATGTTGATGATATTGATGATGATGATGATGATGACGATGATGGTGGTGGCGAATACTGTGTGGTGAAGGCGATATTAAGTTTTCCGTTTAACATTCAATCACTCACATGTTTCAGTTTCGGTTTTCTGTGTTTGGTTTCATTTCAAAAATGTTTAGTCGTGTTGTATGTTGTTTTTTTTTACCTACAACAAATGCAACAATGCCTGTGTTAAAGCAATAACGACAGCAATAACCCTATGAAACACCTGAACTAAATTAGATCGCTGTAATTTTCGCTTGTTTTTCTTTAATTTTATTTTTTTTTTTTCTTGTGTCTTGTAGTTTTAGTTTTGTATATTTTCAAATTTAGCCGTTGTTATTATCGTTCAACATCTGCTTCTTAAGTGGAGCTAATGTTTTGTTTTGTAGCTTAATTTACGTTTATCCAACCATCCATCCCTACAGTGAAGAAGCCAGCCAGTCAGCCAGCCAAGCAACCAGCCAGCCAGTCATCCATCTAACTATCCATACTGGCTTAAATTCATTCATTCGTTCATTCATTTCTTAATTCGCTCGTACATTCATTTATCCATCCACTTTGTAAATAATTTATCATTTTTGGAAGCTTAAATCCAACATACGTTAATATTGGAATGGTTAAAAAATAAATTCCTCGCAGTGAATTCAAAAGCTCGGCAATACGGATATAATAAGAATAGCATAATACAACATCAATGCGCTCTTTTCCAATTGAAACACGCAAATCAAAAAGATGATTTCAGTTGGAAGAAAGTGCGGCCAGGAAATCCCAAAGGCATAATATGCAACGAAATTTTTGTGGGCTAAACGAAATTACTTCTAACCCTTAACCAACATTTGAAATGACTAGCAAAAGCTTAGATCGAAATAATACTACAAATTTCATTATTTGCACAATAGTTGTTGTCGTAAATACGTGTAAAATATATGTTTATAGTCCGTACTTGATGTTGTTGTTGCCTCTGCCGCAGATCAGACCCTTTAAGAGCTTTTGCTTAATGCTTCTTGTAAATATGTTGCTGCACTCATTTACAACTAAAAATAATTGTTTGACCTATTATCGCTGTAATTTATTTTAAGTATTTCTGCTGTTTTTTTTCATGTTCATCATTCTTACGAAAAATATGTTTCCAACAACGAGGACAACAATTGTTAAGTTTTGTGTGTTGCCTACAACAGACTGTGTTACCTGTTGATGACTTGTTGTCATGTTGCAAATATGTCTGTAGTTGATGCAAAAGCACAAGGTTCTTTTTATAGAAGAGAAAAGATGGTGCACTGAAATGAGTGAACGGCTGGATAGACGGTTAATAATAGTGGGAACAAATTATTCTTTATTTTACCGATTATGAATGCTAACTACAGCTGACATGATCTGTAGTTGTGGCTGCAACAAAAAAATGAAACAAAGCTAAATTAAGCAATTTTGACAAGTTGTTTAGAAAGTTAGTAAATGTTGGGTTTGTGTTGATTGTGCTTATGTGGTCTTTAAAGCACATGAATTGGGAGACAGACAGACGTTGTCATGCCACAGACTGTCGCTTAGATAAAAACCGTTCCACATAAAATGCGCTTTACATAAAATGCGATCGATCTACATTAGTTGCATCAAATACACTAAACTTAAATATGTGAGAATCTTCAACATTAGATGCACCTTCCGATGGCCAACGTTCGTCCGTCTTACGACACCTTGAAATCTGTTTATTTCTGAAGAAAAATCCTTTAAAGCGTATTGCAAAATATTAAGGAGGCAAGAGTCATTACATTAGATCTTACCACCAAATTTCGATTGAAACAATAATTCCAATAGAAAATCATAAAAATACATCAACATTAATTCAGACGTACCACTGGACTCAATTTCTTCTCGCATCCTCTTTTTTTTAAGGGTCAAATGAACTTCTTTCTTGAACGAATCTTCAAATTTGATATTCTTTTATGCGAGAACAAGTCGTATGTGGCCTCCTACACATGTAATAAAATTGTGGAAAATTTAAAATACGTAACTTTGTTGCAAACAAAGGCAGAATTAGTTTGTACGTTCTGTTCTGTTCTGTTACGAATCAGCTGTTTTGTTTCTGTTCAATTGAAAATCTGTATGAGTGGTTTGTTGTTACTTTCTGTTCTGTTGAGGACTATTCTGTAGAAAATAGAATAGAACGTTCGTTAAGTGACAGTTTGTTGTGGTGGAAAATATTAAAAATTTTTGTTAAAAATCAGAAAATTGTGTTTCAATTCAAGATTTTGAGCAGATTTATATATTTTTTAAAATAAAAAACAATGCAAGATGAAAAGCTAATTATTTTAGTCGAAGAGTTGGTAGTGGCACAACTTTCAGACATCGTTGGCATTTCATGATCCAGTTAGAGTTTTTGACACGTCATGTAACTCCGCGTCCGTAAGCTTTTATTTAATTAATTTAATTCCATTTATATTTACAAATACATCTGTACAAACGTTCAAATCTTTTTATCTTTTAGCGTGCGTTCTGCTGCAAATATTGTTGAATAAAATGAATGCCCATCCAATGACAACAGTTTCAAATTAGTTCAAACTTTGACACCTGAGTCGCCAACATAAAACACAAGTTTTTTTGGATACAGAAGTACAACAGTTAGAAACTCAAGAGTCGTTATTGATGACCACATCAAACACATCTAAAGTTCAGAGTCAGAATGAAACAAAAAACAAATTTTTTTATTTATTAATTTGTTTCTTTTTGTTTATTTAAAAAAACACTTTACGAAAAATTTTTGTTAACAATTCCTATGTTTTTCCTTCGTTTTTCAAAACAGCTGATTCCTTTTACAGAACAAGTAATTTAAAAATATTTCCTACAGAAAAGAACACGACACAGAACGGCAACGAAAAGTAAAAAATAATGATTCCAAAATTCTTATTTTAAGTGAGAGAACAGAAATAGAAATGTTTGCATTTTGTATTTCATTTTATGTCTTGAAAACATGGAAATATTGTACAATAATATCGTCAATGTATATTTTATAACGGAAGGAGGCACAATATATTGGCGAAAATTGAATCATTTTGATTTTCATTGCACAACTCACAACCTGGAAAAAATCAAGTGTAATCCCATCAAAAAATACTGATTTACCTGGAGCAGGCTTCCAAGCGAGAGTTGTTGTTTGTTGTTGTGCCTGGTGCTTGAAAATACGTTTACGGAAGGCATGATTTTTGTTAGCGATGTACCACTTGGGAGCTTTCTTTTTTAACATAAAACTGCACTTCATTCAAGAGATCAAAAATGCACAAGCACCTTGTGTCCTCATCATATTGTGTCATCATCATTAAACGTCAATGTCGCTAATATGAAATCGTTAAGCAACAAAAACTAAAATTTTGTGCTTTACAATCAATCTCTTTCACCCATTCTGTAAGTGTGAGAGTAAATTATATTGTGGTTGCTTCAAAATAAATTGAGAAATCTCACACGCCTTTTTGTGCATCATCGGATACGTTACAAAACAGCGCATTTGGAAAGCGCGCAAAGTTTTTACTGCTTTTAAAAACATATTTTTTTTTCTTTGCTGGGACTGTGTAATGAGTTGTTAACATTGTTCAGTGTTATGCTTTAGCAAAGAACAGCATTAATTGCAATGCTGGATGTTATAACTTGCCCTAAAATGTTCTCGAAACCACGATCTTAATCCATATTTGCTTTGTAGTCAACGCACAAACTACTTCAGCCTGGAAAACCTCAGCAGCGAACATTCTGCGAAAAAGTTTATTTCCGAATTCTTTACTTTCTCCTTTTTACTGTATTTTAAAATAGTATTGCTAGAAGGAAATATGCCTGAGTTGTACTAAAACCACAAAAAAAATTTATAATACTGCAAAAAATTAAAAAGTTTGTTACATAGTTTAATCGAGTTAAATTAATCGGTTTAATCGTTAAACGAAAATAGCCAATTTTAAATTTGGCCATCAGTTAATCGGGTAGTAATTAATCGCTTAACCGATTAACGGTTAACCGAATGAATACCCTAATTGTAACTCAATAAATAAATAAATAAAATAAATTCCAAAGTTAAAGTATTTCGGTACGCACGAACCATTTTGCATTTTTCGGTCAGTCCCAAGTCTCATAATAATTATTCTAGCCTCTCGATCTACACCATATTTTTTCCCTGAGATAAAGATGCAGACCGGTTTATATGCCGCTACCACAAAACTCTTGTGGAGTCCCCAGCCTTGCACGATAGAAGAGGAAGTTTTTCAGCGGTGACAGTACAGCCTCATCCAAATATCATCGCTGGGCCACCAAATCTCTTAGCACATTTCCCTTTTTGTCTTGGAAATTTGAAATTTATTTTTCAAAGGAGATTTAACCTCATTTTCCTGGTAAAATTTTCATGCTGCAAAACAATCACGTCTCTCAATTATTTACCGACCATTTGCAAATAAATAAAGAAAAAAAATATCATTTACATTTTTATTATTCTAAAAAAGAGAAGCATTTAACATAATTATTTGCAACTTAATCCAAAAACCATAATCTCAATAATGACCCAAAGATTAACATCTTACAAAATTACTTCCAAAAAAAAGGGAAATTTTTCCAAAAAGAAAATAGCAAAATACAGGATTATCACTGATATTTTAATGATCATGATAAAAGGAAAATTAAATGTTTATTATAACCATCATTTCATTTTTCTTTCTATTAAGCAATTGCTTAATTTATTTTTTTCTTCCAAATCCAAATCCAAAGGACCACACAACACACCCTTATGAGAAAATATCTTTTAGTCTTATCTGTTTCAATAACTTGAAACTAAAAGAACGTCAAGACAGACACCCATAAAAGTTTTTTCTCAACTTTTTTTTTGGACGGCTTGAAATAAAAAGAAAACTAAACGTAACAAAAAATGCATTAAACGTTATTGCACGTTTCTTTTTTTTTTTAGATGACAACAAGATTTAATAATTTCTTTTACATTTCATTAACACTGTCATTAATTTCGTTTACAGGAGCCCATTAACCAGACATGACCAACTCCAACAACAACAACAACAACAATAACAACGACAAAAAGAACAACTTCAAAGCGTTCAAATTAAAACGACAAAAGCGGCAAGTTGTAACTGAAATCAAAGAAAATGTTTAAATATCTTCACACAAACGTAAAAGAAAATAAAAGAAAACTCTTAAAAAAAATTCAGCTTATCCACTGAAAATGATTGAAAACTCATAAAATAAAATATTCAAGGGTTATTACGTGACATAAATACCAAATTAAGTTTGTAATAAATCTAAAAATGAAATATAATTTAATTATATTTTAGTCAGTTTTCAAGCAGTTAGAATAAAATAAAAACGGAAATAAGGGAGACATTTAAGAGATCATTAAAGCCAACATGCAGAATAATAATTTTGAGGATACTTGCAGAGATATGACAACGATTAAAAGAAAAGGCTTAAAGCCTTTTGTTGATTTAATGTTATTTGAAATTTTTTTAAAGTACTTTTTATAAAAAAGTGGTTTTTCGAAAAAAAAGCAGTTTTCCTAAAAAAAGTAGTTTTTCTAAAAAAATTGTTACTTGTAAGAAATTAATTTTTATAAAAAAAATACTTTTCATCATAATGAAATAAAAAGCACTATCTTCAAAAGGTGCTCTTTATAAAAGATAGTTTTGTTAAAAGGTACTTTTCATATAAAATACTTTAAAAAAAATACTTTTTAAACAATATATTTTTTGTGAAATGTATTTTTTGCATAAGGTACTTTTTCTAAAAGGTATTTTACATAAAATGAACATATTTTAAAGGTATTTTAAAAAAAGTTAATTTTTAGAAAAAGTAGTTTTTAAGAATTAATATTTACTAAATATACTTTTTATAAAAGATACTTCTAATAAAAGGAACTTTTTATGTAAAGAACTAAAAATTAAATTTTTCTGAAAAATCATTTCTAATAAAACGTTGTTTTTATAAAAGTTACTTTTTAAAAGAGGCACGAGTACATTTTGCAAAAGGTAGTTATTATAAAAGTACCTTTTAATAAAGAAATTTTTTTAACGGAACTTTCTAAAAAAGATACTTCTTACAAAATGTACTTATTATAAAAGTTACCTTTAAGCAAATGTACTTTTTTAAAATAGATACTTTTTATTAAATGAACATTTTGTAAAAGGTCCTTTTTATAGAAGTTGCTATTAAAACGTACTTTTAATAATAGTTAAATTTTATGCCAGGTACTTTTCATAAAAAATAATTTTAATAAAAGATACTATTTATAAAAGTACGTTTTCCAAATAGTACTTTTTTCTAACGAAACTTTTTGTAAAACGTACTTTCTTTTAAGCTTTTTTTATTACCGGTTATTTTAATAAAATGCAGTTTTTATAAAAGATATTTTTTATAAAAGGTACTTTTTCTAAATGAAACTTTTAATAACAGATACTTTTTACCAAAAAAACATTTTATAAAATATACACTTTCTAATAAGTACATTTTATGATAAATAACTTTTATAAAAGATACTTTTAATAAAAAGTACTTTTTTTAATGTATTTTTTATATATGATACTTTTTATAAAAAGTACTTTTTATAAAAGGTAATTTTAATAAAAAATAAATTTATAAAGTACGTTTTCTAAATAGTACATTTTTCTAAAGAAACTTTTTGTTAAACGTACTTTTGTTCAAGCTTTGTAAACAGTAATTTTAATAAAATGCAGTTTTTATAATAGATATTTTTTATAAAAGGTACTTTTAATAAAAACTAATTTTTATAAAAGGTACTTTTTATAAATGTAACTTTTAATAAGAGATACTTTTTATAAAAAAAACATTTTATAAAATATACACTTTCTAAAAAGTACATTTTATGAAATGTAATTTTTATAAAAGATACTTTTAATAAAAAGTACTTTTTTTAATATACTTTTTATTAATAAAACTTTTCATAAGAGATACATTTTATAAAAAGTACTTTTTATAAAAGTTAATTTTTATGAAATGCACTTTTTAAAAAAAGTACTTTTTTTAATGGGACTTGTTGATAAAAGGTAGTTTTCTTAAGGTCTTTTTTATGACAAATACTTATTATAAAGGTAATTTTTATGTAAGGTAATTTAAAAAAAAATAATTTTATGAAAAATAATTTTCATAAATTGTAAAAGGTACTTTTCATCTAGGGTACTTTTTATACAAGCTACTTTTTATAATAGATACTTCTTGACGAAGGTACTTTTTATCAAAGGTACCATTTGTAAAAGATGCATTTAATAGAAGATAATTAGTGTAAAAAATATTTCTTATAAAATTCGGCAAAGCGCTTTAAGGGGAAATTTCCAATTTCCAAAGACCTTTACCGACTGCCTCGTATTATAATCGAACAGATTTGAAAAAGATATTATTTTTGCAAAATTTTTTCACAACCACAAAATTCTCTTAAACTCTGCAAATTGACCTTAAATAATCAATCATTTAAATTAAAATAAAAAAAAACGAAAATCCTGAAGGAATTGCCAACAATTAATGAGAAGCAACTTAATGACTTCAATATGTTTTTTGGCCTCAAAAAATATTCTAAAATACATGATAATCATGATGCATTTGATTATGATTGACTACTGAACATGTCAGAAGTGATCTTTTTCCAAACATACTTATGATGTGTTGATAAATGTTTGATTATGATGTAAACATAATCGCCCGTCCATCTTGTTTCAGCTTAAGACAGTTTTCGCAACTTATATACGTTGCTGCTCATCTAGGATAATCTGCCACAAAGGATCTTAAAGCATAAAAACATACAAACCAAAGAAATAACACCACGGACACGAACATGAATTATGTTTGTGCCCTGAACAAAAACAAAAAAAAAAATTAAATAGATCAAGAACAAAAATAACAAACGAAAAGAGGATCTCTTATCCTTTATAAGACATGACAGCTTCATTTCTTTTAAAATATTTTTGACTTTTTGTTATGTGCGTTTCTAAAGTCCTTTTGTTTGCAGTTGTAAACGATATTTCTATTGAGTTGTAATGTGAATTTAATACAAAAGCGAATTCCATCCACCACCTTCTAATGCAAGGCTGCTACTGTCAGCCAGAGAACTATAGGAATTCTTACGTATTGACTCGTAAGAAATTTATAAACGTCGAAGCGTAGCCTCCTGCGCAAAAAAAAATATGCTCATCTGCTTGATTTGCTACAGCAGTTTCATTTATTGTAGTATTTCTTAGGTTTTTTAACGTGTTTTCTAACTATTATTCTCTTTATAGCAGAAGTATTTTAATAGATATTCATTTGTTTGATATTTTTGTGAGTTGGTCCTGTATTACATTTTCGGTAGTAGGCGCATTTTGTGCTCCAATGATTTTAATTCTTTTAAGATCTTATTGTTTGATTTGCCATTTCTTTTTTTTTTCTTCTTTGTGAGAATTCTTGAATGATATATTTGATATGTTTTGTTAGATTTGATGTCTATTATTTTGGCATTTGTTGGTAGTTTATCTAAGTTTTGTGGTTTGACTTTGATTTTTATAGCGTTTTCGATAAAGGATAGCAGAAGAGACCTTTTTTAGAATTACTTTACTTTCAACGTAAATAAGCGGTTTTAATAGACTCTTTTCGGTCTTGATTTATGGCATCTTTAAGATCACATATTACGTCCTTAAAGGACAATCGAGCTTACAAGAACATCTGCTTTGAAGAGAACTGAATGAAAATAGTGTTTGCAGGACTTTTAGGGAAGAAAGTAAGTTGATAAAACATTTCCTAAGTCTGTATGGATGACACACTACACGAGATATCATCCATCTTATAGGAATCATCTGGGGAAACTAAGCAGTTTTTCTTCCCAGCAGTAAGTTCATATAATTCATATCTGGCTTTGGAATCATTTGTAAGCATCATGCAAGAAACCGAATCACAGGCTTAAGTTAATTACTACGGACGTGAGACTCTGAGATTAATATTTTCTGATTCACCATTTTGCCTCTTTGCCGCAATACCTATTTACTTCTTTCGCACCTCCTTCTGCTTTCGAAGTCATGGGATCGTTCGTAAGATTCCTTTTCCACTTTCAATCTCATCTCAACTTCCTTCACTTTTTTACTTATTCGCCTCCAATCCAATATTGTTTCTGAGTTCCTTCTCATTTTTTTAAGCAGACTTCGGGGCCCGCTTCTTTAAAAGCGAAAGAAACTTCCAGAAAAAAAAACTAAAATACGATTTCAATTACGAAAACTGCATATTTAATTACACTGTGCAACAAAAGCAAATTAAAAAAAACAAAGTTCCAATGTGTGTTTCTGCTAGAATGGACCAGAAGAAAATATACGTGTATCGGGGTTTCGAAAGTGTATACTTGAGTCTTATTTTAGGGGGAATTAAAGTCCCACTTTATGTGTTTAAGGACTTATTTCGTTGTTAATCAGACAAATAAAGCTTTGACTTATTTCTGGCGTTAACCCCTTGTTTTGATCATTTGTGTCTTTAAAGACTTTTAGTAGAAGTTTTCAAGGGATTTTCCCTGTTTTTAAAAAGGGGCAAAAAAGAACCATTCAGCAAAGATTGAGAGGGTTAAAAACTTTCACAAAAATTTTCTTCATACTGTTTTGCATTAATCTAATGAACAGACATCATCAGTGTGGCCATATTAGCTTTTTTCGAGCTAAATTTAGCTTTATTTTTAATATTTAGCTTGAAATATTTCATTTAGGTTTTAGCTTTTTTTCAGCTTTTTTCCACAATGCATTTCGCTTTTTTTGTTGTTTTTTCTTTAATTAAAATTTTGTGCTAATAATTGTTATTTCAAAATAAATAAAACAGTCAATCAAAATAAATTTATTCTACATAAATATTTGCATAATCTTATGAAATATTTATAATGAATCTTTGAAATCTTTGTAATGAAATCGTTTGAAGAGCGAAATTTTTGACCCATTAAAATCTGATTTAGATAATTTTATAATTCCAATAATATTTGATTTCAAAAAAAGACATAATAAATTCTTTAACATATAAACAATTAGATACCCTTGCCGAAATTTGATTATATGTCAACTACGACAACGTTTGGCAAATATTTTTTTTATTTTTACAAAACACAACTTCTTTTCATTAGAAAATAGTTTAAGTACTACAAAAGGCAAATTGTATGAAAATTTTTAAGAAGAAATGTAAAATTTTATCGAAGATGATCTACAAACATAATTTTTTTGGAATTACAATAGCAAAAACTAAATTCCTGTAATTGGACAAACCAAAAGTCAACTACAAAATTTTGGATTCAGATTTTTGAGTACAAAAACGCAATGAATGAAAATCCTTTTAGGGAATTGTCAACTTTTGTGGTGAAATTTTTAGTTTTGCCTTTTAGTAATGCAGAAGTTGGGCGCGTATTCAGTGGTATAATTATAATAAAAAGTAAGATTAGAAACAGATTTAATTTAAACACCATGAATTCGCTTCTGTACGTCATATCTTAAATAAATGTTGTTAAAAAATGTTGATAAAGATTTTAGTAAGCCTAATTAACTTCTGAAAAGCTGTTATTTTTTTATATTTTTAAGAACTTTTTTAGTTTTAGTTGAAGAACTTTTTGTTTTCCGTTTAAGTTATACATATATATACATATAAGTATTTTTATGAACGAAATTTTTGTCTAATAAAGCATTTATTTTGTTATTGATTCAATATTTTTTTATTTAAATGAACCAAATAATATTTTTATATTATAAATAAATAAACACTATTTAAACTGTGAAAAATATCGAAATAATAGAAAACTACTATTGGAAAGCTATAAAAAAAATGTTTGCTTTATTATTTGGCCTTAAAGTTCCTTCCCTAGCTCTTTTTAGCTCGTGATTTAGCTTTATATTATTTTAAAATATGGTCACACTGCACATCATACTTAAAATCTAAGGATTACAATATTTCCTATAGGGCTTAAGCACAATAATGTGCAAAAAGGGGAAACTTTAACTCCCCCCAAAATAAGACTCCGATGTAAACTTTCATTGCGCGGATACACGATTATTTCCTATTAAGTCCCTTTTACCAGAATCATTCGTTGGAACCTTTTTATTTTGTTTGGTGTCGCACAGTATTATTTGTGTTGTTGAAGTTCAACTTATGATGAAAATTGTGTATTCAATTATTAATATTCTGATTTTCAATTACTTTGAATTTTTACAAATCGCTTGAAAAATTTTTCTTTAATCGCATGAATAATTGATTGGTTCAACTACCAAATTAATTGAAAACACCTTAAATTTTTAGTAAACTATTTTGATTGAAAATTTTGTAGGATTAACTTTTTCCGAGGTAAAAAAAATCGAATGTTCGCAAAAAAAATTAAATACGAAAATTGCTTTTCCAATTATATGTGTTGTTGAAGTTTACTTATAACGAAAATTGCTTATTCAATTACTTGAATTCTAATTGCCTTGTCCACGATGTCAAACGAATCGTTTCTTTCGTGCACTTACATTTACAACAAAAACAAATTTTATAACCTTAAAAGAAAGAAAAAAAATAATTCAATCGAAATCGTGGGGTCAAATAGTAACTTTCAATTACTCGAATTTTTTTTTAATTTTAAAAAGTAATTTATGAGTTATTGATGCAACTACGAATTTAATTGAAACTTATTTTAATTATTGATAAATTTGTTTTATCAAATATTTTTAAGAAATAATTTTTTTCTGTGTTCATATTGAACAAAATTACAGTTGTTTTTTTATTTTCTTTTTTTTTACTAGACAATTCCGAATGAAATTTTCTTTCCCAGCTAGAAAAGCAGATGCTTAATTTTCATTACAATCTATTTTTTCTAACATATTTATTCTGCAAAATATGTCTTCAATTGATATTTCAATACATGCGTTCACATAAATACGAGTATTTTATCTTAACGAACAGAAAGTAATAAAATTTGTAAATAAATTTAAGCCATAAAAACTGGCAATAAAACAATCTTGTTCTCGCCTTGCAATTGGTGAATAAATAGCTTTAAAAGGAAGTCCTTTAAACTTAAGTAAGCATAACAAAACAGGACATTTATGTATAATTTCTAAACGAATATTTGAGATGGACTGTAATAACATCATTTGAAGAAATTGAAGATAATTTGAAAACATTATTAAAAACTCATTAAACCTGGTAATAAAATATTACCGCCAAAGAATTCTTTCAAAGTTTCAGTTAAAGAAGACATTAATTATAAATATATAAATAAAGATGAAAATTTAAATACATAAAATTGCATATCTTGAAGGAACTTATAAATATCCTTTTTCTAAATATTATTCAAATTTAAATGCTTTTCCTAACATTTTTATTAACTATTTGAGGGACTGGCAACAAATGTCATAACGTACTTTTTGAAGAGTTGTGAACACAGCTGTGTGTTTATTTCTTATAATTTTATGATCGTAAAAATTTATCTTTAAATAATAAAAAGTATTCCTTCATAATAATTCCGAAAAGATATTGATTGTATTTGTTGTACTAAAGTCTTCAAGGTTCTTTCTCTTATCTTTTAGTTTATTTAAGTAACATTTTTTTAACCTGATTTCTGGATAATTTTTTATTTATTTGCTTGAGTTGCTGCTTTTGGCACGAGCTAAAAAAAATTTTTAAATTTTATTGCAAAAGTTAAATATTGACTTGTTTCTTATCGTAAAAATTCCTTCAAAAGATCTGTTAAAAGGGGTTTTAATAATGTTGCTTTAAGTTTGTTTTATTTAAAGTTCCGCAAAACTTAGATAGGCGACAGCAGTTGTATAGAGATAAAATTTTCAAAATATTTGCACGTGCCTGTGTGCTAGAGACGTGACCGTGAGCAACAGTTCATTCACGATCATGCAAGATCACAAGCACAGACAACAGAAACATTTAGATTAGTGCCAGCAATTGCATAAAAATTAATTTTTCAAAATTTGCACGTGCTTGTGTGCTAGAGAAGTGATCGTGAGCACCATTTCATTCACGATCACGCAAGATCACGAGCTTCTCATGCTCGAACATGCACTAGCTTGTTGTTTTTTGGCTCATGTGAGTGCAGGCTCACCTGAATATAAAAAGTTTTAAGCACTTCACGAATAGCACGTAACTTTTTGAACTTTTTGAAGTTTTTTTTTATGCCAATTTGCATTTACGACCACTTTTCTGCTTTAAAACCATAGAAAAACTGGAGACCGCGACTGCCTTAATATGTTTTATATATTTTGGAAAAATATTCGTTGCTATTAACAGCAAAGCAATTCGGCAGGCGTTAACTACAGATGTGGCAGGATCAACGTGACGGTTTCACCACCCGGTGTCTTACTACTCGATGAACAGTTTGTCACACAGTTGGCAGCTGCACTGGACTATGCACAAGCATCAGGCTTAGGAAAATTAGCGGATTTTCTGCACTACGCGAAGCAGATCATCGCACAGGCTTAGCCACAATGAAGGATATAAAAATATATATTGTTACGAATCATACGAACCATATATTTGAAAATTGATTTTAAGTACGCAAAATATAAAGAACTGTACAAGTAAGATGAACTGAGATAGATATTTATTCATTTTATTGGGTCCTTCGTGTTAAAAATTAATAAAAAAACACAAAAATGTTTAATATCGTTTAAATGAAAACATAAAAAATTAATAAAACTACTACGTACCTCCTTTTTTTTGTAAATACAGGAGGTGTTAACTGTACCAGTTTACTTACCTGCATCCTTCGCAATCGAGAATTTTCTATCCAACAAAAATCTTAAACAGCAAAAGATCATGTGTGGGAGGTGCTTAAACTCCTACCGCTGGTAAGACTGAAGATAAAAAGAATTTTAAGTCCCCAGACCTAAAAAAAGATAAAATATAAAAGACATAGAAGTCTACACTTAATAACATTATTTCAGACACATGCTGTGTTGCAGTTGTCCTTTGATTTAGTTCAATAGAAAAATAGCAATATAAGGATCACAGCATGTTTTCTGGTCATCTTCTAAGATTTTGTTTCTCGATGTCTTTTAACATTAATGTAATGGTCATTGTTAGAATGATGTTGAGTATTTTGTATTTATAAACTATTTCAAAGGAAATCGAATGTGTCCTTATGTCCAACATATGTTGCTGCTCTTGTATCTTGAAGTTAGTTTTCGCAGGAGCATGTTGGAAACGTTGTTTTCTTTAAGGACATTAATTGCCAAAAATTTTGTTTGTACAATAGGCAGAGATAGATTCCTTTTGATTGTTTGTATTTTTTTGCATTATTTTCTTTTAAAAACTTTATTTTCCAAAGGCATTATTACGCAAAAATTTAACATTGTGCTGACCAATAATGATGATGATTAATATTTATTTGCAACTGTGTAGGTTTTGTTTGTTATAAAAATAGAATAGATTTTGTGTCATGTTTGCTCAGTTGCTGCAATTTGTCGTTAGAAATATTGCACAAAATTGTTTACACAATCTGCGGATGAATATAATACAGTGACATCAAGTAGTAGTTCTAGGAAGGATTTTTGCAAAAATGATTAGTAATTTTAAAGAGTCTTCCAAGAGAAACACAATGAGTGTTTAGATTGAAAACATAATTTTACCAAATTATTTTTATTATGAATCACATTTCACTTTTGAAGTTTCAAGAGAAATTTATTCTGAACACTTTCTTGAAAATCAATGTCATCAAGTTTGTAATGGCATTCGAAAGGGATTCACGAGGTTTTGTGTTCGTGTCCTGTTATCTGATCTTTGGGTTACAGTATTTCAATAAAACAACTTGGTCTGATCTTCAAATTAAGAATCTTGAAATTTGTCCGAAATTTAAAAATATTAAATTTAAACTGAAATTAATGTTCAAAGCATTATTATTAAACTATTGTTATCTAAGATTTCTAAGGCTTTTTATGTTCGAAAATTTTGCATTAGTTTCGAAATGTGGCCAAATGTCTCTCTTATGACCCAAAGTATCATCATGCACTAATCACGTCGAATTAATCTCGAATGCAACATTTTTAATTATTGAAGTACATAATTGCACACATACATATATATACATATGTATGTAAGTATGTAAGGGCAGTATGTACTCGTATGTATGTTTCGTGCAGTATGTGTGTTCGAAATTCTGAATTTCAAAAATTAATTTAAACATACTGCTGTTCAAAGCATGCATTCTAAAAAATTACCATTTTTCGCTAAAGTTTCAAGTTATATATCGTATTCGAAAATTCGAAATTTATTTCGATATTCAGCAGAACATCAATTTTATGACCCAAACTTTTATAATAATTTTATGATTCAAAATTTTATAATTATTAGTTTTCGAAATATGTTCGAAAATTCGATGTTAATTACGAAATTTAGCAAAATATCTATGTCATGATCGCTTGCTGGTGAGACTGCCAAAACAAAATTAAATTGTTAACCTTTTAATTCTTAAGGTATGTATCTATTATATTCGAAATTTCGGATTTTCAAAATTAAATTCAAAATACGTTACAAGAATTTAATATTAAAAAAATATATTCTCTGACTGTCATCAATTTTATTCATCAAGCTTTTAGTTTTTATGTACAAAATGTTTAAATAAACAAATTTATTTATCTCCAATCTTATAATAGAATTTTCTTGTGTTCGAATATATGAAAGTGAATTCGAAGTTTGCAAAATGTATATTTCATGGCTCAGCTATCGTAATATGTTGTGAAAATGTAAAATTTATAATATTTTAATTGTGTTCGAATTTGGAATATTTAAATTTTATATTGAAATTATAGATGGAATCGTGAGTAAATTTTCACTCAAGCTGACGATAAACAAATTTTTCTTATGCACGCTCATTTTGGCTTCCGTTCTTGCACGCTCTCGTGTGTGAAATAAAAGTTAGTCACAATAACAAAAACTCACGCTCACGAAATACTAACGAAAAAATAACTATAAAATAATAAAAAAATAAATATTTAAATGAAAAATCTTACAATAAAGCAAAAAAACAAAAAAAGTGAAACAATCACGCTAAAAATCCAGTCATGCACGCTGACTCACGCTCAATTTTTTATACTCACCTTTATGCACACTTACTTGAAACAAAAAAGTAATTACAATCATGTGTGACCACGCGTGAAATTCGAAATTCATTTCGAAATTTGCCAAAATATCCTGGGGCCAAATTGCGGCATTCGATATCGAACGAAATTTCCTTATATAAATTCAAAATTTTTTTTATGGGATTTCTTTCGATAATGAATGCCGTAATTTGGCCCCCAGGTTTGCATTTAAGATAAAATTTTTCCTTTCAGAACTTATAAATCTTTCAGGTTCACATCATGTTGGAAAATTTTAATTTCATATTAAACTTTTGAAAAAGATGTTGCAAGTGACAATGACTGAATATGTTGCTGACAAACCGACTTGTTCTTAAAATGAAGCTTTTGAGGGGGTTGACTAATTTGAAAAGATTTTTAAATCTGTATTAAGCCCAGGTGCACGTGGTCCTGCAACAAAGAGGCTTGAGTACGGGGAGGCTCTTGCAAATTTTACATTGAATGTATTTTTTAATGAGGACCCTAAACAAATTATAAACAAAAGGTCTAACAGCATCAAATTTTTCAAGCTTGAACCAAGTATACAAACTGATCAAATTCCATTGCAATCGGTGAGTGATACGTGATTTGCATACACTAAAACGTGATATAAGAATGAAATCATTCGTTGCGTCAATTATCTCTGTCTGTTGGAATAAAAACAGAATTTGTGCAACAAAGATAACTAAAGGAGTATAATGATTTTTTTTTTCAATGACAAACTTTTTGAGTATTTTTTGTGGCAGCAGCCTGAATCTGTCCCGAAGGACCATACATAAGTTTTAAATAGTTAACAGTACGTTTTCTCTTTGTTTGGCGGATCTAAAGTAGAGTTTGAGGACAATTAGCTCAAAGAAATGTGATTCCTGGTCCGCTACAAGCTCCGTCAGAATTTCGCCTTTCATCTATAGTGGGTTTTTTTGAAACATTGTGTGTGTAATATAAGATCTCTTAAAAGTCGCAGTAAATGGTTTTTTAGTTTTATATAAATTTATTTACTTCAAAGCAGGCTCTTATCAATTACACTTAACAAATGTTAAATAACCTTCGACCTGTCATTGCAATATCGCTTGTAAAGTCTACTTTTAAAATAATTTGCCATGATTGTTATCACATATATTTTAATTTAAATTTTTTATTTTATATTACATTGTATTACTGGCGCAAAACTATCTCTAGTAAAGCAAAACTTTGTTTCAAATATAATAGCAAACGTCTAGACTGAAACAATTGCTGAGTTTGTAGCAAAAGATAATAAGTTTGTTTATTTAAATAACAAAAACTACATATTGAAAAAACAACAAAAAGCGAAATGAATAAAAAAAAACTACAAAATGCACCTGCCTGCAGTTAAAACTCCTCTGCTTTTATTTTATTTTATTTTTATTTATTTTTTGTTCATGTACAAGATTATTAACAAGGACGAATTCAGAAAAAAAAGAACAAAACTTGGCAGTGTTCTTTTACAAAAAATTAAATATGATAATTTTGTGAAACTCATGTAGGCGTAAATGCAGTTTTTGCGCAGAAATGTGTGTCTACAGCAAAATACCCAGACTGTGGTTAAAAGTAACGCCTCTGCAAGGATATCACGTATACAATAGCGTGCGTACGTGCATGTCGTCGATATTGGAAATTTCTGATAAATTTTCAAAAATAAAACATTTGTCATGCTTAGCAGGTTCACTTTTTCCTATTACAATAAACGCTTCTCTAAAACAATTGACCTAAATTCTTAAATAACAGATCAAATGAAGCTACACGAATTGATTCAAAGCGGTGTCCTTTGTAGTGTAAATTAAAGTAGGAGACCTTAAGATTTTCATTAAATGCAATTCTTCTTTTTCGGTGCCCTAAAGGTGATTAGTAAGCAAAAGACAATTTCAGTATTTGATCTTTTTGTAAAACAAATGAAGCACGTGTTGTCCTTTTTTTCAGGCCAAAGTGCGAGTAATATTGAAAAAAATGGCCTTTAAATCTTAACATATTTTTTTCTAATTTATACTTTTTGACTTAAAACTTCACTTTTTTGTAGTTATGAGTATTATATTTTTATTTTCGTATTTTTTTTTTTTTCAAGTACTAATTTAGTATTCGAAATTTGTGAATGTGTGTTTTTTTTTTTTGGAATAGAGTATCAGTTTAGTTATTTTCTTTTTGTTCATTTGATATACTTAATCTAGTTGAGTTGTGTTTTTTTCTCTATTTTAAATGACAGGATGTGGTTTCTAATGAAAAAATTTCCTTGAAATCCCCGTTTCATTTAAACATGCTTTGCATATGTTTTAGATTCGATGTCAAAGACAAAAACATTTTTGTAGGAAAACAGATTTTTGATGTTTGAAGAACTTCATGAGAAAGAAACATGTTTTAAATAGTTAAAACTATTTTTGTTTGAGATATTCATGCACAGCTAAAAAGGGCCTTAAAGAATTATTTATAAAAAAATACTATGACCACGAAAGCGACAAAGTCCCCACTGTCTTCCTCCATTAATTAGTTATTTAGTGATAGAATTATATTTTTTTATCAGCTATTTGTGTGAAACTTAATTTTTAAAAACCAATGCTAAATGATTTATTTAGAAAGGTAAATAAATATTCAGCTAAATAAATTGTGTAGTGTTTAGCATTTTGTTTAAGATTGCAATTTTGCTTGTACTTTCCAACAAACTCAATACGATATATAATTTTATCATGTTTCAAATAAAACCTGGAATTAGGAAATTTAGCTTCAATGTGATCGCAAACATAAATTTTATCAGCTCAGTTATCTGAATAAAAAAGTGTTTATATTTTAGAAAAATAAAAATAAAAAAGTGTTTATATTTTAGAAAAAATCGATATATATATATTCAGCTAATTAAATTATAAAATTCCCTATTTCTTGTTATCCTTGTTATAAAGCGAAGAAAAAAAAAACAGTTAAGCACCTTCCAAAGAAAAACATATTTGAAAAAGCTGATATTCCCCCAAAAACCAAACAGTAAATCCTGGTTTTGTATTAAAAAAGGGATTCGCTTGCTCGAACAAAAAAAAAATATAAATTCAACCTGTTCATTTATTTATTATTAAAACATTAAATTTTGTCAAAATGTACATTATTCATTCATGTTTCCTTTAAAACAAAATATAATCTTTTTCCCTCCAAGGAGAAACTTCTCTCTCACTCTGTCTCTATCTCTCCCTCTCTCTCTCTTCCTCTTTTAATCAAACTAGTATGTAGTTTTGTGTTGTTAAAAAGCTTAGGAGATGCCAGGAGTAAAACATGTGGAATGCGAAAAAAAATTAAAATTTCACATCAGCTGCCTTTTTGCATCCGGTTATTTTAACGATAATTTCCGTTTAGCTCCAAAAGCAAAACAAAATAAGGAATCAAACTCTGAAAAACACAATGTTTTCAAACAAAATGTTTTAATTTTTAATTTTTTTTTTTGAATGAAGAAGCTTTTTTTCATACAACAGAGAAAAGGAGTAAAATTTAGAAGACAAAAAAAACTTTTAAGGAGGACTTTTTCTTTTGTTAATTATTTTTTATATTATGTTTATGTGTATGTGCGTATGCGTATGGGTTTGTAGCTGCCTTCTAGTGATGTTTAAATGATGTGCGTTGCGCTCATGTTTAACAGGTTGATTTAAACAGCCAAGCAGCCAGCCGTCTTTTAAATAAATGTTCATTGTTACTTTTTTTGTCTTCTTAAGCAAAAATTGTCTCTTTAGCTGAGTTTCTTGAGATTGACACAAAGACTGACGTTTAGTCACAGTAACATTGAAACGCACCAAAAGCCTGTCAAGCTTAGCAATCGTACAACAAAGTGTAATCAACTCTCAAACTTAACACTCGTTTGTGTGTCGTCTGTGCTTTTCATATAAAGACGCCAACAGGTGGAATATTGTTTTAATTTTTTCATCTTTTTTTTTTGTAGCAAAAAATTAAAGAGACGTTTGTACGTGCGGAATACACTCATCTAGTTAACATTAGTAGGAATATGTTATTTACACTCGAGAAAACAAAACTAAAGGAATAGTCGAGAACAGAACTCTCATGTATGGGCCGGTGCTTCAACGTCTATTTTGAAGTTACTCGACCGCGTACAGGAGAGGGCAAAGAAGATCATCAGTGTCAGTAGTGTACCCAACTCTATTGACTCACTGGAACATCAACGTAATGTGAGATATGTTTCACTGTCTTATTGTTATTATAATGGAATGTGCTCTAAATGAAGCCGCTGATTTTTGCGAACAACACGTTCTTCGTTAAGAGCGCAACCATTTGGGGCTCGCACTACGCAATACAGAGAGAAAATGTGTTCTTTAGCCGAACAGTTCGTATGCGAAATAAATTTCTTGCAGAGGTCTTTCCTGATACTTTCAATGTGGGAAAATCGAGTCGAATGTCCATAAATATTACTCTCTCTATCCTCCTTCCCCTCATGCATTGCATTTGTAGGGGTCATCCGCTGAGTGCTGGTAAAATAAAAAAAAAACTTACTTCAAGCAAAATAAATACTTCTGAATTAATGGCTCGAAACATTTCACAGTTATAATTTTTAAAGGCGTCGAAAATGTACAATTTTTATAAAAGCTTATTAGAATTTTTAGTGAGATAAAAGTATCAATAAAATCGTAATACAAACATACTATTATCACCGCTTAAAAGAATAACACACTATCGCTCCTTATCACAATATTGTTCGAGAATGTTTCGACAATTTCGAGTCCTTTTAAATACAATATCTTCCACATTTTAGCAAGCTTAATGCATTAAAGCTAAATTTTTAAATTTTAGCCACTTCCGGGTCGAATCTGAATATTTAAGCTGCAATGAAATCAAAATAGTTTTGTTTCAATAATTAATTTCTAAGCTTTAAGCAGCTTATGTAGCTGAATAATTTTGTTTTCAATTTGGAAATTGTTTTCAGAATTAATTATTTGAAAACATATTCAGCTATATGTCCTACCTAAAAGATTTTATCAATGCCATGAATATAAAACTAATTTTTTTTAAATTTGCTTAAGTTAATTGTCAAGCACACCAAAAAATAACAAATAATTTGAATACAGTACCCTCATGATATTGTGAACAAATTAATACCGGCGGCTTGATCTGCAATTGCTGACTTTTTCGGTGTGCAGCATTCCATGTTTCGCAGCCGTAGAGTCGGATTGATTTTGCTTTTGTATCGAATATTTTTTATTTAAAATTATTTTTTACGATATTAGTTTGTAATAAATTTTTAAGCTAAATTTTTTACTATTTTTTAAACAAATTCAGCTAGCTGAATGAATCTCATTCCCAAACCACTCAGTCAGCTAAATTCATTTTCTTGCCACGAGCCGTAGTCGATGCTTTTTTTAACAATTCAGCCAGCTGAATTGAAAATTTCCTATAAACTTTGGCATTTACACAAATTGAGCCAGCTGAATGAGTTATTTTTTCAGCACCCCAGCTGAAACTTAGTTATTTGCAGTTAGTCAAGTAAGTTTTGTATTAATTTCTCATTTTCTGAAAAATTCAGCTAGCTGAATTGTGTTAATTTTGGCAATTAACGTAACAATTGGCATGTTGTTCGACGGTTGGTAATTTTTTCAAGAATTCAGCTAGCTGAATTGAAACTTTTCTATAACTTTAAACATTAGATTGAAAGTTTAACATTAAATACCACTTTTAAAATTAAGTAAGCCAGCTGAATTAATAATTTTGTTTAACCAATAGAATTGTACTAATTTCAAGACAAAATTATTATTTTTATTATTTTTTCTTAAACACAATTTTTCAATCATTAAACCAGCTGAATTTTTTATTATTTGCATTGAATTCAATATGTTTTATTATTAATTGTTCATTTTCTGAAAAATTCAGCCAGCTGAATTGTCTAATTTTTGACAATTAACGAAACAATTGGCTTTAAGTTTGACAGTTGTTAATTTTTTTAAGAATTCAGCTAGCTGAATTGAAACTTTTCTATAACTTTTAACATTAAATTGAAAGTTCAATATTAAATACCACTTTTAAAATTAAGTAAACCAGCTGAATTAATAATTTTGTTTAACCAATAGATCTTTAACAATTTCAAACTGAAATTATTATAGTTTTTTTCTTAATCACAATTTTTTGATCATTAAGTCAGCTGAATTTATAATTTTTTTATTATTTGCATTGAATCCAATATGTTTTGTATTGCCAATTTCATGAGAAATTCAGCCAGCTGAATTGTGTTAACTTCTTGCTTTAGCAGCAAAAATAAATAAAAACTCTGTTTAGATTTATGTACGTCTTAAGCTTTTTCATTTTATTTTTGCCAATTTTATATAATTTTGTTGATTTTTATCATGGTTATTGTCATTGTCATTCGAAAATTGCATGTTGTCTTGTTACAACACAACACAACATATTTTTTATTCAGCAATACCTTAAACTTACAGTTTTCGCATAATTACCATGATTAGCAGTGAATTTGGACACCATATTTTCTTTCGGTTTTTTTACTTTTTTTATTTTTAAATTACATTTTTTTTTTGGTTTCTTTGCTACTCTTCTAGAGAAATTAGTTAATTTTCTTCAATCATGTTCGTGGGGATCATGTCAAGAGATCTTTGTTTCGTCGTCTTTTTTTCTTCTCTATTTTCGTCTTCATCTGGCTGTTTTCGTTGTGTCTAAAATGCAACGTACTCATTACCATCATGTGGCAAACACGCGACTAATTTGTTGTCATTTCAATGGTTGTTTGTGGCTGAGTTCAGACAACTGTGCAATTGTTGAACGTTTCTTTGTTTTTAATTTTAAATATTCATTATTATTATTTTTACAACTTTTTTCTTTTGTAGGGCGCCACATGAAAAGTTCCCAAACTATAAAAAAGCAATCAAAACTTTTTGGTGTATGAAGGGGGAGGAATGGCGAAAGGTTGAGTTTAATGACTTGAAGGTTGTTTTGCTGTGTGCAGGTTTTGTTATGACATTTTAATTATTTGTTATTTTATTATCGCTGCGATAGAAAGATTTGCAGAAAAAAAATAAACCAACTTTCAAATGAACATTTGCATCGGTTTATTGAGATGCTTTGAAGGGGTTTATTTTATTAGCAAAAGTATCATTTATTTATATTAACATAATATACTCGTATATGTAAATATATTTTATGGGAAGTGCATTTAAAAATGTAACTTTTAAGAAACAACTTTAAGAAAAAATACTTATAATAAAGAACCTTTTAAAAAATTATTAATTGTATAATTTGACAACCAATTTTTAATACAAAAACGGAAAAAGTTGATTTCTAATTTCTTATTTTTTTGTTATTTAAATTGTTTAACGATTTTTTCCTCACAAAGGGTAACGAAATATTGACAAAGAATAAATTTGGATATTTTTTATAAAAAAAAGTGACCTCAAGCTCAATTGGAAGAATAATATAAATATATTATTTATTTAATTATTATTAAATTTATATAAATATCAGAGAAACATTTAAGCCAGTAGCACTGGCTGACAAGGCCATCGATTATCTAAATCTACATCGAAATCTCAATCGAAAATCTTAATCTACCTCAACTCTTATTTTCCTAATCTGCTCGGTAGTTGTTGCTGTTGTTGCTGTAGCTGTTACTGTTGTTGTTGTTTTCACAACATCTTTACACCGTTTGTTGCACAACACCCCCCAGTTATTAGCACTTCCGTAATGTGGGTGCATAAATTTGTCTTAATCAGCAAAATCACTCTTGTTACCCAACAATAATAAACGTCATATTATCAATCATGCCGGCGTAAAGTAACATTTCTTTCTCGCCTTTTTCATCAACACAAAAAAAATAAAATTTTCTCTTGAGATTATTATGCTGCTGGCTAAAACTTACGTAAACATATTTTCACTTATAATTAAACATCTTGCTCCAGTTCCCATTGAATAATTTACAAATAAGGCCCACAAATCAGACTTAAACACTCACAAAGTTTGCACTGTTTAAGGCGAAATTCATTCAGAATGATTTTGGAAAACAAAATGGTACGAATGAATGAGTATTTATTTTGTTATTTATTGAGCAAAAACGCTAAAGGCTGTAGGCCATAAACAAACGGCAGCCAACATGCAGATACATCGTTTTGAAGACCCCAAAAACGCACAATAAGAACGAACGGCAAGTAAAATTTAAAATCTGAAAGATACTCTCAGTCACGCACGCACACACATTCAAACACACACACATACGCGCGTAGCCACAGCCACTTATGTTAGGAAAACACCTGTACAAAAGACAAGGGAAAAGGCAAACTTGAGAATTAGTTACAGATGCCTTTAATGGAGAACTTAAGAGAGATTTGTTTTGTTGAGAATATTATCTGTTCTAAAAAAATATTAGAAATGATTTGATTGTCAGTTGGGCTGCCAAAAGTGAATTTTGCCGATTTTTACTTTGAAAAAATTACCAAATGACGATTTCTCGATTTCAAGAAAAAAATATAAAATTTTATCCAACCAACGACAACACGTTAAGCAATATTGTATATCCTTATTTTCAGGGCAAGTTTAAATATGCACAAAAATTATTTAAATATGCATGCAAATATTCATTGAAAAAATTTAAAATTTGCACAAAAATATGCACAAAAAACTGAATGCAGGGATTTTTGTGCAAATATTTTGTTTTTATAAAAAGTTTAATAAATCAATTAGTTTTTAACGGATTTTAAAATACCAAATTTATATTCCTTACAAAATATACTTTCCTATTATGTGTATAAAAAATAGGGTTCTCTAACAAAATATTGCAAAACAACATGTCCGAAAAAATTTAACGGAAAATGCCTTTGCGGTTAAATTACGAACATGTTTTTGAAAGTAACATGAACATGATGTAAATCATTTTAAAGGCCTCAGTCTTTTCTTTCTAAATCCGTTCTGAAATTTTAAATTAGTTAAAATTCAAGTTACAGACCTACAAGTGCATAGAGGTACGAAACCCCGCTTTTTTTTAACCGTAACTCCAGATTTTGGGGGCGTCCTGGAAATTTTAAATACAGATTCTTGATCTACTCGACAGAACCTACAAGAAAAATAATATCACTTCCCAAGTATTTTTTGTCACACTGTATAATATTTCAAATTGAGACTTTTTTATATGCGGATGATGTTCAGATTTTATTTATTTATTTTTTATTTATTTATTTAAAAATTAGTCAATGAATATAATCCTTACAGACTAATAACAAGATACTAAAATTATATTAAATTACAAGAATTATAATAAAAATTTATAAGTTATGAATTAAGAAAACAATGATTTTTTATGCTTTATAATATTAGAATTCAAAGAAAAATCAACAAGTTCTGACAAATTATTATATTGACGACATAATCTCGCGAAAGGATCAGCCTTTAGCATAATTAGACCTACAAAACTTAATAACAAGAGGATTATAATGGCGAGTACTACGACAAGGAATATTAAATTTAACAGAATTTAAAAGAAATTCAGAGCAAATGTTACCATTGATCGACGGAAAACCAATTTTTAGATATGTTAAAGAATGGATTTTTTTCGTCAAATCAGTATGTGGATTAGGGAGAATGGGTTGGATGATAGTTCTGGTAAATCCGGGGCAATATAGGAGTTATATGATAATCAATCATATTATATTCCCATTAAAAATAGAAATTATGGAAGTAAGCTGAAACCAAATAGAATTTTGAAAATCAGTTTATAAACAAGTTCTGCGTTTAAAAAAAAATTTAAAAAATACAGACGTATTGATAACCTCCTCTTTTAAAAAAAAAACATAAATGGAGAAAATTTAATAAAACAGAAAAATTTGCAGTTGTCGACACTGTTTTTTGAAAACAGTTACAATTATAAATTCTGCAAAGTAAAACAATTACCTGTTGCGATAATCGGAGTCTTGCAATAATCGATGGTTGTGCAAATCGAACTCGACTTGTATTAAAAAATAGTGAAATTAATTGAATAGATTTTATATAAGTTTGTGGAATTTGCTCAAATATATTTGGGGATTTACTTGTTAGTTCAAAGTTTTATTGCCGTATTCATTAAAAAAATAAATTGAGTTTAAAATCTATTTTAAGGAAAATTTGTATGGAAAAGTTTTCTTAAAATACATTTCAAATACAAATTATTTTTATGAATACGAGAGCCTTAATATTTAAAATCTAAGTTGAGAAAATCTCAAATTTACCATACAATTAAAAATTGTGCAAAATTTTTTTATTGAAATGCTCACTAAAACTAAAAACTAACTAAAAACCGGTTTGAAATCAACTTCAAATAATTAAATTTAATAAAACCAAGTATCATAATAAATAAAAGAATTAACAATATTTTTGCTATTCTTAAAGACTTTTCGAATTTTAAAGATAAATAAAGACAGACAATCATTAGATTTCGAGTACCAAGATGTCTTTAATTTTAACACATATTCAAAAATATTGAAATTGGTTTATGAAATTTTTGTCGTCCCACAATATCTGAAATAAAGTGAGACGAATCCAAAAAGGCTTTTCCAGAATTCGTGTCGCAAATGTCTAATAAATTCTTAGTGCCATCAATTTAAATAAAACAAAAATTCAATGTAGTGTTCCTTAGAAGGAATTCTTTAATCTAAAAGTTATTTTAAACTTAATAAATGTTATAAAACGCATGCAGTTACTGGAGATTAAGTATTTTTTTATTAAAATTTATTAATCGAGATTGCCTCGATATCTTCTCTCAAATGTTTTCAAAAAATCGGTTGACCTTAAACAATATTTTTGAAATGTTTTAAACCTCTTATCTTATACAAAAACTTTTAAAAAACCAATGAGAATTTTAAAAATTACAAAAGTATAAATAAGCATAGTTGGCTTTGAAACTTATTCAAAAATCCCAACAACTAAATTATATTATACGATATGAATCTATTTTATTTTCTTTAGTGGAGATTGTTACTTTTTTTCTTATTTATAAAACTCGAACACTTTTAGTTGCATTTATGCCGATTTTCTAACCGACTTTTCGAAATTAATTTGCCAAAAATGTAGATTTTTTTCTCCAAAAAATGCAGATTTTTCATCACAATCATCTATCTGGCAGCCCTGGCTGTCAGGAGTCAATGACGGCAGATAAGTAGAAACTTTTAAAATCACAAAGTTAGCAATTTGCGTTCGAAGTTTATTTTTCTACTTTTTCCAGCCAACGCAAAAACGTAGAAAAAGTCTTTGATATTCTCTTTAAATAGCTGACTGACATGATCGTTTGAGAAGGATGAATATATTGCATGGCTCAATCGATCAATCGATTGATTGGTGTTGCGTAAAAATATTGAATGTTTTTCATTAAAACAGCACCATTATTGCAAAATGAATTGCTTTGGCCTGAGACTTTGACGGGAAAGAAGTCACAAGAAGAAGCTTCAGTGAGAAAAAAGTGCACACAGACGGGAAAAAAGAAAGAAAAAAAACACGAGTAAAATTAAAAGAAAGAACAACCAACCGTATGTTTAAACAGACGAAAATTGGGGTCATGTACGCAAGGCGTAGATGCTTTATTGTATGTATGAATTTGCCAAGAACATAAAAAGACACAGTGGTTTTTTGTTTAAAAAAATTTTGTGAATATTTCAGTAGTATCCTTTATTTAACTTTCTTGGGTATGTTTTGGAGGAGTATCATTGCAAAAATACTTTTAAGATTATTAAATTTAAATGACATTAAATTGAAAAATTAAAAACTCCCCGCTGCAGCGATTTTAAATCAAGTTACCTTTGAAACAAAAAATAAAACTAAAAAACGGTGCCACAGACACTCAGAGTCAAGTGGATCAGCTGGAAAAGCGGTGATGATAACTTCTAAGCGGCTTAACGATTTTCTTCAGACACTTTCAAGAACACTCGCGATCAAGTCACCTTTAAAAAAAAAATATAATAAAACAAAATCGGTTTAGCCGTTTTGCCTCTACGATAGCACAAACACCCCTCCTGTTCGGTCGGAGGTTGAAAATAGTAGCTATTAAATAAAGTTATTTCAAAATGGTGAAACTTTAAAAATTGCAAATTTACCTTCAAAAGGACTTTCAAAAAAATGCCTTTTTCAAAAAACTGCCTAATGAAAAATTTCGTTGAAGGTAGTAATTCAAAAAAATAGGCTTTTAAGAAGTACTTTCGATGAATAATCTCCTGAAAAAGAACCTTTAAAAAACGATATTGGAAAAATTTTTGGAAACATAACTTTAAAAAAATTCTGTTTGAAAAGAGGCCCCCTCAAAAAACAAAATTCTTTTTATAAAAATTTATTAAAAATACATTTCAAAAAGGTGTCTTTTACAAAACGTATTTCTTTTAGTATCTTTTCAAGAAAGTACCTTTTTGAAAAAATACATTTTTAAAAACGTATCTTCTGAAAAGATAAATTTTGAAATAGCACCTTTTGATAAATTAACATTTAAAAAAATTATCTTTTAAAATAAATTTCTTTTGAAAAGAGTACATTTTTGAAAAAAATGCTATTTTTAAAAAGTACCTTTTTGAAAAAGTAGATCTTAAAAAAGTACCTTTTTGAAAAAATACATCTTAAAAAAGTACCTTTTTGAAAAAAGACATTTTTAAAAAGTACGTTTTTTATAAAATACATTTATAAAAAGGCCTTTTTGTTGAAAAGATATTTAAAAAAGTACCTTTTCAAAAAATACCTTTTGAAAAAAATACTATTAAGCATGTACTTTTAAAAAGTGACCTTAAAAAAGTACCTATTAAGAAACGAACCTTTTAAATAGTTTATTTAAAAAAATTACTTTTTAAGAAAGTTCCTTCATAAAAATTCTTTTTAATATTAGTATATTTTAAAAAAGTGGCTTTGAAAAAGTACCTTGGGGCAAAACTACGTTTAAGAAAAGTACCCCTTAGAAAACGTTATTGACGACTTTAATTTCATAGAATCAGCGATTGCACAGACTTAGAACACTAACGATCCCACTCTGCAATGCGTATTGCTAATTTCACTTCTCTCTCACTCTTTCACTCTCTTAATTTCTTTTTGCGTGCCAAAGTTCTTTTGTTTTAAACGTGGCTGGATGGATACTTTGAAGCAATAATAAAAAGTTCATGTTGCCGTTGTTGTTGTTATTGTTTTTGGTGTAGTAGTGCGGTGCATTTTTTTTTAATTTTGTGAGTTTCTTTTCTTTCTTATTTTTGGGAAACCTGCTGCATGCAGCACGTAAGAAATATTAAAAAACTGTTGCGTACGTGTTGTGTATCCAAACAACCGAGTGAGCCAGTCAATAAAGTTATGATACCAAAAAATACAAAAAAAAACAAACAAACAAGAATACAAACGCAGGCTGCTTATATGCGAATAAAGTATCCATTCAAAAATACAAAAAAATTAAAAACAGCATGTACGTACGTATGTATAATAAATTTGAGTTATGCTTTGCAACAACAACTCAACGAAATAATTCTTTTAAAAATTAAATTGGAAAAAAAGAACAACATCTTTTTGCTCTATGCTTTTTTAAATAAAAAAACCAAAAATACAAAAGAGTTATAAAAAATACAAACAACCGCCTTGGCAGTTTGGTCAAGTTAATATAAAGTTTTTTTTCCATTTTTTTTTTGTGTGCTTTAGTCAAAGATTACTTGAGTCGGTCGGCTGCCTGTAAAAGAAGCCATTGCACTTTGCAACATTTGGTGTTGGGTTCGTCTGTGTCGCTGTGTTGCTGTGTTGCTGTCGGTTGTTGGGCCTTGTTAACTGCTCTGTGTCAAAGACAAGCATGTTTAATTCAACATAATTTCTCTTCTTATTAACAAAACTCCAAATTTCTTGCTTAAACTCTTTCCTGTGTGTTTTTACTACATGCCTGCTTTTGGCATCAAAAATTATTTAAGGATTTTTTCTTTATACATGCATACAGACATGGCTGTGTGTATGTATGTATGTATGAATATTCCTTATGATATTTTTGCAATGTGTATGGAGTTTGCATAACCATCTTCAACTCTTAACAAAAAAAATCCTGTTCTGCATTTCAGCCACAAAGACACAACCGTTATCCTCGGCGCGTGTCTTTGACACAAATATTATAAGAAAAACTTTGTTTTTTTCGCTGCTTCAAACTATGCATTTAGCAAAGCTTTTATTGACCACAACCTGTTGCTGTTGTGTCTGAATTTTCTACCACAACCCCCTCCTCCCCAACCCCTCATCGGTAACCTTTTGAAACAGCACATGTGAACTTTTTCACAAATAAATTGACGGCAACTTTATTAAGGAAAAGTTTTGGGTATTTTTGTAGGAAAACTACTTTTATTTGGCAAATTACTTTCTGCGGTGTGTCTGAACAAACAAGCACACTTATCTACAACTGGTTGTTTTAACTTTATGGAAATTTAAGTGGCAAGAAAAAACTAAATGCGGGTTTATTTGCGGTATTTTGTTTACAAACAAAAGTTTTAGTTTTTTTTCAGAATTTCCAAAACCCTCATCATTTTGTTTGACTTAAATTACACGTATAAAGAGTTTTATCGGTGTTTTAAAATTTTCAATTACGTTTTATTGATATGAAGGAGTATAGAAAGAAAAAATTATGAATTTTTTTTATTTTTATTTTTTTTTTGTGAAAAATATTTTTGTATAATTTTATTCAAATTTAAAGGCTTTTTAAGCACCAAGAGAAATAGATTAATGATGTACTCGTATAAGCGTCCGTGAAGTAGAGGCATTGCGAGGTGAATTTCGCTCAGTGCTGCCATTGATTTTTTATTTAATTTTTTTTTTCAAATGTCGTAGAAACAAAATACAAAAAAAATTCAAAATATTTTGAAATTTTTTGAAAAAAGATATCGAGACCAGTCTCGGATAATAAACATAATAATTACTTAATTAAGGTTTTATTTTCCGTTTTGCCTTATTAAGTACTTTCATTGTCACCCAAAGAGCGTCTAATTCCATAAAGGTTGTAAATAAAATAAAAGAGATTCATACAAAAAAATATATAATTTTTCTCAGTAAAAATCTTTTATAAAATAAAAGTACTTTTTTTATTAATAAAATCAATTGAAATTTTTATTACTTATAAAGAGAGTCTTTTAAGTACGATAGAAATTTAAATTGAAATAAAACACACAGAAAAATTGTGTTAATTGCCATGAATTTGGCTTCAGACGAAATATAATTCTTTGCCATTAATCTATGAATATGGTTTCGGACATGTGGCCGACGCGGATGGCGCGTAGATGGTGCAACCTTCCTGTTAATTTTTCATGCACCTTTCGCAAGAATTGGTGCCGTGTTTCCTAGTGCTTAATCGTCTTTGATTTATCGGCGTAGTCAAGCGTTTTGACATATCGTCAGAGAAAATAATAGAATGGAGTTCGATCGCACGATCTTGAGGGCCAACAAAAAATTAATTACATGAAATTTCTATTTTTATTTCTTCTCAGTATTTTTTTTTTTTTGAGTATTTATGTAATTACAACAATTTGTAAGCGTCGATCTAACGTGAATCTATTCCATATAAAATGGTAAACCAAACTAATTACAAAGCAACTGTCAGCTGTCAAATCGGTTGTCAAACAAGTGAGAGATCTATCGGGCTTGTGAGTTGGACTAAATAAAATATTGCTGTACCTTAACTGCCACGCCCACGATGTAACACGTATTCATTCTTTCGTACAATTACATTTAAAATAAAAACAAAATTTTAGAATATTAAAAAAGGAATCTAGATTCTACTTGAATGCCTGCTTACGTGTAGAGGGCAGCCACATAAACCATTACGTAATATATTTAATACAGACAGAAAACATCTTTTGATAAATATTATATGGGCAAATCCTGCTTGACGAACGCTACATTCGAACGCTTTTTCACACAATTATATAAAAATTTTTTGGTCTTTCAAAAGAGTTACCTTCAACTTATGCATGGTTTTTAATGGGATATATGTGAACTTTCAAATGTCATAAAATATAATTTTTTAGTATGTACTTGTTGCGAACTAATTGATCACATCAATATTTTCTCATACCATTTTGACCCGTCGCTCAATCGTTTATGATTTCATTGTCAAGTTGTTAACCTAGATCTATGAAATTAATTAATTTGCAAATTGTATCCAGTGATGGCACTTTTGTGCTTTTCAGGTATTTTTCTGTGCTTTTTGTCTCTTCATTTGCGCTAAATTTTTTTAAATGCCCGTTTTTAAAATGCGGGATTTTTGCAGTGCTTTTCACAATTTCTCACAGTGTCTTTTGTGCTTTTTTGTACAATTGAAAAATGTTTTTAGTTACAAAAATTGGCTACTTTTTTTGGAGCTCAAATAGTACTTTTTTAAGAGACCATGAAATTTTTCCCCCTGAGGTTAAAAGAAAATTCAGTGTGATGAATTTGTTTAAAACAAAACTTAGAAACCGTTTATCAATAAATGCATTTATAATTTGAAAATGCATGTTTGCTGCTTTTAAATGTTTGTAGCAAAATAAATTCGAACGCATCATGCCATAAATCTCAATATTTTATTACAATTGTTTTGTGACCTGTTTGCCCAGACGAAATGGATATTTTTGATAGCAAAATAAACGAAAATGAAATAATAATCGATTAAAATGCTATCATGAATGTCATTCGACTTTGAATTCCCTTTTTTTAATCGATTTCTTATTATTTAGAATTTACAGAAATTTGTATACTACACATCGCTCCTTTAATGCAACATCATCATATCTTTAAAAAAAAAACAAAACTTTCAAGTTACTTAGAAAAAAAATTATAGCGTCACCTAAAACGCAAAACAACGTATCATCAGAAAATTAAAATTTAAGTTTTTTATTGATTACGATTTACTACATTATATTACATATGTGTGCAGAATTTCAAGCTTCTGTTAACAGAAACAAAAAAGTTATGACCCAAATTGAAAATAACGTATCATCAAGTGAATAATTTTATTAAACAAAAAAAACGTATCATCATCATCAGTGTTGTCAACTATTCACATAAAAAATGCGCTGTCCTTTTGTCCAAAATTAGCTAGAAAGCACTAAAGACAATGATAATATGTTTTCAATATCTCAAACAGTTTCCATATTATACAGTTTTTTGTTTCCCCTGTAAACTTATGAAAAGTGATGTTACGCTATTATGCATTTTATATGACGATATGTGAACAGTTTTTCAGTAGCATATGTATGATTAATCCAAACCAAATGTATAATCAACAAAAAATGTATCCATAGAATCGCATGTCCGTGCTATCGAGATAGTACTGTACTTTGATCTGAGCTGCTTGACTTGGAAACTCTGTAGTTGTTTCCGAATTCTAACAGTTTGATAATTTGTGATTTTAGCTCAAATTATTTTGCCATTCATGTCAGTCATTTAAAATAAACGTCATTATTAGTTCTGTAATCAGTTACGATTATATTTTACAAGTCGAGTTCAAAAGATATTTTCTTTCTTTTAATCTACTTTGACTTTGTAATTTAATTTGAAAATTACATTCACTATTTTCTCTTAAAAAAAAAAGAAATAAAAACATAATTTCTATTTTTTTTTTCTTAAAAAACATAAAGTTTCTTCCGATTTAAACGAAAGTAAATGGCAGGTGAATTTTATAAAAATTTTCCCAGCTTCAAACAGTCTAGTTTGCATTATGGAAAAAAAACATGTTGAAAGTAAGAAAACAAAGTAGAAAATATTCCCACATATTTGTAATGGCAAAAGGAAAATGAAAAATCCAACAGTTTTTCTTTTACAAACAGGATGCAAATGTTGCACACAAAACAAACAAACGAACGAACGAAAAAAAACTCCAGCAAGAAAAATATGTGACACTTGCTGTAAAAATCTTAAAATCTGTTGAATAAAGAATATGAAATTCACAAAAAAATAAAATAAAAAGGAAAACTGAAAAAATATGTTTTCCCACAAGGACTTGAAAAAATGCAAGAGATTGATTGTTGGTTTCTTCTTTAATGGTGTCTGTGCATCTGCATACTGTGAAGGATGGATTTGTGTGCAACGAGAATGGCTGGGAAAAGATGAACGAAATACCAGCAGGTATTCTGTGATGTTGCAGTCGTTAAAATTGAGACGATGAAACGTTCTTGAAACATTTTTATATTCTTGTAGTAGTTTTCTATAAGAAAGATCTCGTATTCAGACAATAAAAAAATAACGTCATAAAGAAAATTTCACAAATCCTTGTTTAAAAAAAAATACATTTAAAACAAAAAGTATTTTGTAGCAGCAGCAGCCAATGATGCTTGCTAATGCTAAAGATGTTGTTGGCTGGTGTTTTCTAGAGCTGGATTAAACAATGTTGCATATTTTTACTATCTTTTATTTCAAACTCCTACTTGCAGCAGATGCTGCAAAACAGTTTAAGAATTTATATTTCAAGGATTATTATTTTGTGAAGATATTCAAGATTTGATTTCAATGATACTGTTTAAAGGACTTGTTGTTCTTTTTTTTACAAAGCTGGTGTATTTTATTTTTGTTCTTTGTTGAAATTGTATTAGTTATGCATTTGTCTTGTCTCACCATCTTGGGCAGCATCTGCTGTTTGGTTTTGCCGTTATTTTATTTATTTTTTTTTGGAATTATTGTTTTACAATCATTTGTGATTATCCTTTTTCACGTTTTGTTTTTGGAAGAAAAAAAAAATAACCTTCGCACATAGTTTTCGTTTGCAAGCAGATTTTGCTAGTTTTTAATTGGCAGCAGTTGTATATACTACACCCTCTACTGGCAGGATTTTAGTTTCTTACTCGTAACTCGTATGCATGTACGTATGTACAGTTTGGTATCCTGAGAACGGAAGTTGTTGCCAATAACATGTATTTCTACATATGTTTTTTTTTTCTTTCTTTTTTGGATTTTATTTGTCTGTTTGTTTGAGCATTTATCTCATCATTGTTTGCTTGTCTTAAATCTGTTTCAATCTCTAACAGGTTGTGTCTGTTTTTCTTTTTTTTTTTTTTTGTTCTCTTTTTTATTATTATTGAATTGATGATTTTGTTTGCATTAAGGGTGCTGTTTTGCTGCAAATGTGGGAAAATGTTTAAGTTCATGAATTTTCTTTGAGTGTTTCCGGAAGTAGATCAGGTGCATTAGCGCAAAAATCTTTAATATTTTTTTCTCTTTGTACATGTTTGGGGGATGTGTTGAATATTTGAAAAGAGACTGTAAAAAGAAGTCTTCGGCGAACGGAAGTAAAATATGCGTTCGAATTTGGTCGGAGGCAGGGAAAGTTTATGTGTAAATTAAGACATGAGCAGGTCTTGAAAAGTAGGGTAACATCCCTGCAATATTACGTGAGCAGGGCAAGTTTTAATATGCACAAAAGTTATTAAAATATACATGCAAATATTGCAAAAAAGAAAATCTTTAAAATATGCACAAAAATATGCACTGACTAATCATTTTTAATGAGTTTTATTTAAACAAATGTTTATTACAAAGTATAATCATGTGTTTTTTCAAGTTTTAAAATTGAAAGGATCGAAGAAATTGTCGCACAAAACGGTCGAATATATTGAAAATATACGTTCAACATCTTGGTGAACGTTTGAAGGCCAACATCTCGATTAAGTACTTTGTTAGATTTTTCAATAAATTTTTATTCTTAATATTCTGAAGTTTTTCTTTTACGTCTTCTATGACGTATAAACTTTCTTATAAAGAAAGTCCTTTGGTTTCTAATTTTATTTTACTGTGGCAAATACATTCAAAATTATCTTTAATGTTGGTAAATCTGTTTTTAACGATGAATTTCTAAATTAAGCCTTCATTTAAAACACTGCTTATTTCTATAAAGTTAACAATTGTCAATCGTGTTTGCTTTACTGACACCAGTCGGCAAATAAAGAAATCCTTAAAGGTATTTAACTATCCTGGGCGCCGATGAGCTCTACCACAGCAACCAGCGGAAACGTGTCGTTAACCAACATCCCCATCTAGTTGCTGGTACAGCGCTTTTTGAGGGATTGCTCATACATGGGCGCATAGAATGCTTTACATTGATACAAGACGGCGCCTGGAAATCCGTTAAGACAATAAGTTTATTTGGAAAAATTCATATTCGGGGTTAAGAATTTTTTATGATCGCATTACGGAGACCATATTTGGAGCAGCTGCATCAGTTACCACAAGCAATTTTTGTTAAAAAAAATTACCAACCTGCACAATATGCAGATTTATGCAAGTTATATAAGAAAAGATTTTCTTGGGAAAAATTGGAAATTTATGCAAATGCATATTTTGCATCCAAAAAGCATAAAAACTCTCTGGAAGCCGCTTTTTAAATAGAATGAATTATTTTAAGTTGTTTGGTACCAACTTTTTTCCTTCTTTGGATAACCGTTGTTGGTGGAAAAGCAAATTCTAAGGTTTCTTGGCTGGCTTGTCTCTTAAAAATCTTGTAACTCTGTCGCTAGCAGTTCCAGTCGTCCATGAGCTCTGTTAAAATAATCTTGAGCATTCTCTGAATATTTTCCTAAGTTTTGCAGTCCAACACGGATTACACAGTGATAGATTTATGATGACAAGAAATCTACAGTTTATAAGCGGGGCGTCTGAATTCAACGAAAAATGCATGACTACAAAGAAAGTGTAGCTAAATTTAAGTTTTAAATTTGAATTTTACGTTCTTAAAAGTGACGGAATCACAAGTCCCCAATGTAAGGAACACCGCGGAAACCGGAGCAAATAACAAGATATTTCTTGCCCCTTTTCTTCAAAGAAAAAGTTAAAAAGATCCATACAAGGCAGAAACAGAGCTTTAAAATTTCCCACAAAAACATTTCTACTATAAAACCGGGCAGTTCACAAGTGGAGCATAAAAGTCAATGCTGATAAAGTCAACTCGTGTAACTTATACACTTAAAAAAGGGTGACTGGCCGCCATCATTCTCATATCAAATTGTGTCAAATATCAAGATCTGAATATTGATAGACGACTAACTTGTAAAAATCATTTTATAGTTGAAGAGAAAACTGGTGTGATACGAGGGCGGATCAATAAGCCCGTGACATTTTGAATGAAAACTCGTTTTTCTTTGCAAAACAAAAATTTATTTTTCAACATAATCTCCTTTTAACTCAATACACTTAGTCCAACGTTTCTCCAGTTTTTGTATCCCTTCCAAAAAATAGGATTTTTCAAGGTCCTTAAAAGAGGCATTTGGTTGGTCAATAATTTCATCGTTGGTGCTAAATCTCTTTCCACCGTGCAATGAAATAAAAATAGGAAAATTACGAAATAGTGCTAAATTAGGCAGGGTTGCTAAATTGTACCAACTTTTGTATCCCTGTTTAGATCAGACAAATACTCTTCGTGTCTTAATAGGAGAATCTGTAGAGTGGCGCACACCGTTTTATTCGGTCTTTGTCGACTTTAGAAAAACATTCGATTATTTAAGAGGTGGCGCAATGGCGATAACCAATTCAAAATACAAAACTAGATGATTGAATTTTTAAAACATTTTCGTTATCATGGATGCATGATGTCGATGGATGGTGCTGTGGAGGAAGATGTGCTTAGTAGTAGTAGTAGCCAGTATTCTTATATTAAAGCTAATAGTTTGTGCTCCTTCTCCATGAAACACTTTAATTGTTTATTCGTTTCCTAAGAATAGTTTTGAATAACTTAATATAGTTTCGTGGTTTTATAATTTTTTTTAACAAATCGCTTCTACAAAATTTTTAAAAAACTCTTGTAAATTTTTTACCGATTTATTCTTAAGCGTAGAAAAAAAACTCTTCCAGGTCCATTTGCATTTCTCGCAACAAAACGCAAATTTTTTTTTCAACAATTTTTCACAAACTTAACAACGAAATCCTTTTGAATATTTAAATGTTTACATCCTTTTTAGATATTTTTTTAAGCATTTGTATGATGGAACCAAAGTATTATCTTTCTTATTATGTTCGCATGAAAAAAAGCGTCTTAAAAACGGAAACGTGTGCATAACGTGCGTATAAATCGTGGGAAATTCTAGGAAATCCTTGTGAACAGCTTCCGCTTACTTGATTCACAGTAAAACAAAAAATAAAAATAAAATATTAGATAAAAATGAATATTTAAATTTGATGAAAAAAAACACTGCTACGCAATATCTCTGGGTCGCTTCAACAAGAAAAAAAAAACAAAAATTTATCAAAGAAAAATTAATGGAAAAAAAACGCGCGTACAACAGATCCTTTATTTGCACTTGGAGTCTACTTCCGGTTTTTATTTGTATTTCACATGCGGACGCTTAACAAATAAAACTAAAACAACAACAACACCAACACTGCAAAGATTCACATGCATACATACACACACATACGCACTCCAACATAAATTTATTATTTAGACAAGTCAGGAATGCAAAAGTTGGTACAATTGTACTTTTTTTTAGCACTATTTGAAAGTAAAAAGTACAATAGCACCCCTATGCCTAATTTAGCACTATTTCGTATATTTTTTATATTTCATATATTTTTTAATTTTATTTCGTTACACGAAAGTATTTTAAGTCATTATTCCATTATGGCAACTCCATGTTAACCATTCGTTGTGAATTGTTTTATAGCCAAGGCGGAATTATATAGATGGTGGCGATTCTACAACAGGTACATTGCAATAACAACTGGCATCTCAACCCTTATGTTAACATATACAAATTTTGACATACGAGCCTCTAATTTGTAGAAAAAAGTAGAACACCTGTTTAAATACGACGAAAAATTAACTAAATGAACCGATGTTTACTGATATTTAAAGAATCGCTAGAGGAATACTATCCATCCCACATTCTTCTGCATTATGGAAAGATTTATTTTCGTTTCAAAATTTAATAAAAACAAAAGAGAGGAACAGGTTGTTTGTTTCGACTGTCTCTAATCTAATCCAAAAAAAATGGATTTGCTGAAGTCATGTAATTCGTGCTGCTACAATTTAGAAATGACTAAGAGTTTGTTACCAAGAAGTATATCATAAAGTATAATTTTATATTCAGATCTCAACAACTGATAGTCTTTTGTGTACCTTTTCGAATTAATCATTAAATTTAATTGTCAACTTTGTCTACATAATATAATCGTACAAGTACTTAGTACAAATGAATTTCAGTGTACCTTTTTGTTAATTGTTAAGTTTTTTACACACATACAGTACAAATAAAAAGTACAATCGGACTGAAAAAAGTACACTTTTTCTTAAAACTTAGTACAATTTGAAAATTTCATTTTGCATCCCTGAGACAAGTACCCACCAAACGACACACGAACAAACGACTGACTGTAAACGAAAACTTTACGTTTTCGTATTTTTTTTTGGCTGTGACAAAAGCTGTGTGTGTGTGTGTGTTTGTGTTTTTGTGTATGCGCCAGTGTGCATAAGTGTATGTTTATGTTGTTGTTTTAATGCTTTTTCGCATGTCCTTCCAGAGGATTTACTTACTTTCAAGTGTTGTTTAAGTGTGTGGCTTATGAAAGATGTTTGCTTGCAATATGCAGCAGGTTGTTTTCTTTTATCGAACATACGTACTTCTAAAAACATTTGATTTTTTTCCTGTTTTTTTCATTCCTTCCTTTTGTTGGTCTTGTGGGCATTTCCGCTTTGTTGAGTGGTTTTTTTTCCAGCAGCAAGAATTTTATATGTTTTAAACCTGAGCCAAGTAGCAGAAAAAACACTATGGATTACATTATGAAATATGAAACATTTTGGCACTTCTGGCCCATAAATTCAAGAACTCAAGCAAAACAAAAAAAAAACTATTAAAAAAACACTAAAAGCAAAAGGAAGACAGCACAAGAAAAGCACTTTTCATTCATTTAAAGGAGAGAAAAAAAACATATACAGACACACACAAGTGCGGAAGCTGTTGCGCTTCTTTCAGTCATATGGAAAACATAAAATAACGTTGTAAATCATTTGAAATTTATTTAAATTCAGTTGTTTTGTACTTCCTTTTGTTTCTTGGCAGGACAATTCTAAGAATTAGAATGAATGTTAAAGGAAATTTGTATGGCCAATAGGTGAATGACTATGGAAACAAATATTTTCAAGGACTTTTGGAAAGTACTAATAGAACCGGATTAATGTGTTTAAAAAGGATATTCCCAAGGATTTTTTTGCCATTTGCAGAACATTAGTAATTTAAGCTATTTAAGCAAAAAATTATAATTTTAAAATGCGAATTATTGCCTTATTCAATAAAATGGAATGTTTTTTAATTTTTAAAATTTGTGCGAAAAATACCCAAAAAATTTTTATGAGTTTTTTTCAATACATTTTTGAAATGTTTATAAAGTTTTATTTTACAAAATCAGGCCCTTAAAAATGTTTATGCTTGCTGGAAATGTAGGCTTAGAATAGCAAAATATAAGATGATTTTGGAAAAAAATAGTATTTTTTCAAAAGGATTAATATGTTTAAAAAGGATATTCCCAAGGATTTTGTTTGAACAACAGGAAAACCTTTTTATCATATGCATAAAATCAGTGATTTAAGCTATTTAAGCAAATTTTAAAATATGAATTATTACCTGATTCAGTAAAATGGAACCTTTCTAAACGTTTCAAGTTCGTGCAAAAAAAAACAAAATAATTTTTTTAATTTTTTTCCTTCAATTTTCAAATGTTTAGAAGGTGTTATTTTACAAAATTAGACTCGTTAAAAACGTTTAGAATTGTTGGAAATAAGAGATAAGACTTAAAAAAATATTTTGTTAACAGGATTGATGTGCTTAAAAAGGATATTCCCAAGGATTTTTGTTTGAACAACAGGAAAGCTAAACTGACCGTTTTATAATTTGCAGAATATTAGTATATTAGTTATTTAAGCAAAAAATTATAATTTTAAATCGTTAATTTTAAAATATCAATAAAATGAGACGTTTCTAAACGTTTCAAGTTTGTGCGAAAAATATAAAGAGAAAATTTTAATTTTTGTTCCTTCAATTTTCAAATGTTTAGAAAGTGTTATTTTACAAAATCAGACCCCTTAAAAACGTTTAGGCTTGCTGGAAACATGAGCTTAGAACAGCAAAGTATAAGATGGTTTTGAAAAAATAATTATTATTTTTTTAACAATCATTTATACCAACAACAAAAACAAGAAAACAATATGGAACACTTTCCAATACAACCCGCGTCCTTTTAAGCAAAATCTTTAACTTACACCGCTTATTTTTATATAAAAATAGTTGCCAGTGTCTGTCTTTATGTGACGATTCTCAGTCAGGCATAGCAGAAGGACCTACTTAACAATTTCCCTTGCGTGCTGGCTGAGCCAAGCCTTGGCATTTTTTTTTACAAATTTCAAAAAACAAACTGCCGCATTCCAAAAAATACATTAATGCTTTCATCCTTGAAATGTATTAAAAAAAAATGTTGCCCTGAAATACCAAATTATTACTTATTTTTTATTACATTAGAAAATGTTTAACGTTGAATTTTTGGAATATATACAACAAATGCCTGCATTGCAATTACAAAATACGTTAATTTCAATTATCTATATTTCCAGCAGCAAGTTTTGCTCTTTTTTTATACATTTTTTTTTAATATTTGCATATCACTCACCTCTCAAATCACCTTCCTTTATCTCTCGCACTCTCTTCAACCCCTCCTTCTGTTGCTAATAAATGCTTAACTACCATTTATAATCCTTTTATTTAATTCCATTTTGCAAACACACAAAAAAGGATCCTTTAAACTGGCTACAAAACTGAAATAAAAAAGGATGAAAGTAAAGGGTTGTATTTGAACCTTAACAGGAAATTAAATACAAAGGATTTGCACATTATTATTGTTATTTATATTATTGTTGTGCGATTGTTGTTCTTGCAATTTCAAAACCTTTGAATGGACAATGTTTTTTTTTAAGAAAGGAAAATATGTACATACATATTTGTTTATTCTTTAAATAAATTTGCATGTCTTTGAAAGGATTTTGAGTTCTTTTTTGTTTTGTTTGTTTGGAAATATTTTAGCGCCAAAATTCATTTGAAACCACTCAACTTAGAATTTGTTTGCAAGAAAAAAATTAAGCAAATTCAACAGAAATATAAACAGTGTTAAAATGTTTTTACAAAAACTATTATAAAATCCAATTATTTTTTAAATTTATCTGAGTTCAAAAGCTAATCAGTTAAATTGAACTCTTAGTTCATGTTTGAAGGACTTGCACAGTGATTTAAAAAACTTTTTATATTAAAAATAAATTTTAAAATACTTTTTGTTGGCTCGAAAAGAATTAAGGATACATTAAGGATTTTAATAATATTTCATACAGTCAGAGTATTGATTTGAAAGCGGACCACCGCTCCCTAAATAGAAATCGCCAGATATGTTTAATTATATTTAAAAATCGCTGGAATATATCAAAAGCAAATATGTTGTGGGCATGACAACTGCTACTAATAAGTTTATTATATTGTTATACATATCGCTCCTTTATTGCAACGTAGTCGTATCTAAAAAAATGTGATTTTTGAGTTCAGAATGCAGAATTATTCATCGTATCATTCTTCATCTTGTGTAAAAAATCATACAAATATCTTTTTTACTCTCTTTTTTACAACTTTAAAATCGTTTTCTGAAGAACAAGTTTTTTTGAGATATGACTACGCTGCAATAAAGGAGCGACATGCAAAAGTGCTCAATAGTTTTCCGCACTTTTTTTAGCCCGGTTTGCTTTTGATTGTACACTAAACAACTGAATCAAATATCAAATACCAAAATACATGTGCGGCCTGATAATTTTGTACAAGATTGAAAGATTCATATTTTTTCGTTGTCAAACAATTATTGTTGCTATTTTTATTTGAATCGATCGTATAGCTGTTCTGCAAACATACTATTTTAAAATAATCTAACCAACTGTTATCATGGCAAATGTATGATATTATTATTTCAGGGTGCGCGTTGCATACCTTCACACATTAAAAGGAACGTCACTGATATCTACATACCCAAGTATGTAGATATGTACATATTTTGCTTAACTTCTTTTCTGATAACCACTACCACGGTTGCAATTGCAAATTTCGAAAAAGTGTCGATAAAAAGGGCATTTAAGAAAAAAAAGGTTCAAAAAGGGTATTTTAAAGTGAAATAGGGTAAAGTTTTCGCGGACGAAAAATTATTTTTATTTCAATTAAAAAACACACAAACGAGTTTTAGCAATTAACTAAATACATTAGACAAAAATAAAAGTAATTAATCATGCTTCAATTATATATCAACGTTAAAACTAAATAACAATTCACAGGTACATTCCAATATTAGTCGTATTGTCAAAAAAATAAAAAAGAATCTACTTTTACAAAAAAAACTTTTGATAATGTTTATCACTTTTTATATTTTGTAATTAATTCTTCACTTATAGTCCATTCTTCCAGCTCCGATTCGAGCAAATTTGCAAAGGAAGGCATAGACTCACAAGTTTCTATTTTAAGTTTGTAAGTTTATTTTTAATCAGTAATAGTTTGGAAAAATTCGTTCAGCGGAAACACTGCTATGAGGCAAAGTAAATATATACGTAACGAATTCATATAAATATGAAGATGTATTTTCATCAAATCTATTTTTAAAATTTCCTATCTCGAACGAAAACTTTTCTGCGTAATTTATTTTACGTATATCTTCATACGTTTAGCTGTTTATTATTATTGTAATATTGAAACTTTTACTCATTTTCAAAAATGGCCAAAATGTGGCATGAATTTTGTTAAAATGGTACAAAGGGATATATTAAAAACAAGGTCATAAAAAGTGTCATTGACAGGAAAAAAGGGTCAAAAGTGATGCTTTAGTGTCACAGCGGCAACGCTGACCACTACTTTAATTAAGGGCCAATAATTGACTTCGCATGTAAATGCCATTTAGCTAATTGCCATTTAAATTTAAGTTGCATTTAAATACAGTTTGAGTTTTTCAGTGTGAAATTATTGTTTGTATTTAATTACGATAAAAATATGGCAGCCTCACGAAATTCTCCAATTTTTTTGGAAAAACATCTGTTGAACAAAATTAAAGAAAAATTTCTAAAGTGGATTCTTTTTCAGGCTGAAAATAACAACAATGATAGGTTGCTGCAATGTTTTAAAAGTTAAAAACAATTTTAAAAACCATAAAAAAGAATAATATTAATAAAAGAAGTCCAAATTTCACTCCAAAAGAAGTTGATTTTTCAATGGCCGCAAATTTTTTGTTTAATTTGTTGTGCGAATCACCAACACGCAAGCAAAAACATATGTTTGTGTATGTATGTGTGCAAAACTTAAATGGACTTTAAATGCAAAAGAATGGTCATTTGAGTTTCATTTAAATGTAACATAATTTTGTACTGAAAAAATGAAATTGGTACTTAAGTGGCATTTAAAGATAAACGACACTTAAATGAGTAGTCAATTACTGGGCCTAAGATTGTTACAATTCCTTAAAAGAAATAATGCATATCGATCGTTTGTGATTGATTATTAGATATTATTCGGCAACCTGCTTTTGAAGAATTCGAATTTGATATTAAAAAAACCGATTAAAGGTTTTCAGAAATTTAGAAGGAACTGGTTTGCCAGTTTTGTTTATTATACAAATTCCAAAAATTTTAAAGTTTGGGGAAGAATTATGTTATAATCAATTGATTGGCCGATTTTGGAAAAAAAGTTATGGAACGAAAATGGAAATGGTTTAAAAATATTAAAATGGGCACATTTTTAGAAGCCGTTTGATGAATTTTTGAAACTCCCTTTGCCATCCCTGAGAGGCAAAAGCACAAACACTTTCTTTAATACCCTAAAAATATTGTTGAGTAAATTGTCTTAATAAATAAGTACTGGAGATCTCAAACATATGTGTACATGTGTATGTATGTATGTATGTACATATCGTCATATAAAATGTAAAACCATGAAGGAGCTACACTTTTTTCTATTTTACAGGAGAGGGAAGGAAGCAGCTTAATACCTATAATATTTAAGTAAGCAACCTGAAAAAAAAGTTTCTTCATAACTTGCATAAAATTAACAGAATCACCTATATTTTGACAAAATACTTATTATAGTTTGTAGGAAGGTACATATGCAGATGTTAGGTAGCTATGCAATATTAAATTAAAAAAACATATTTTGAAATTTTTATTACAGTGTAGCCTCGCTGAACGCAACCCTGGATATGCGCAACCCCTTGCTCAACGCAACACCAAATTGCTTAACATTGGTGACTCTGTACACGCAACTTTTCAAAAAACAAAGCCTCAATTAACGCAACTTTGTAAAACAATTACAGCTTTTTTTGTTTTTGTTTTTTTGTTTGGTTTTTTATAAATAAATTCAAAACTAATCTTTGGAGGATATAATGGTATTGCAAAAGATTCGTGAAATTGCAGTTCAAAAACATATGACAAGCACAAAAACTCAGTCGAAAGTTTCAGACTTTTTCCCTTAAAAACATGAATCTTTAACTCGATAACAACCATCAGTAAAAAATAACATACATTTGAATGTGTATTTTATTAATTTTTTATTAGCTGTACCTATATCTGTTTTGTTTTTCTGTTTTTATTCTTTATTTCAATCAAATAAATACGATTATTAAAAGCTAACATTGGGTTTTTTATAAAATTCTTGATGGGTTTATTAAAATAAGCTTTTAAATAGAAAAATATGACTAGAAATTTGTGACTTGTTTTACGCAACAACTCAGTTATCGCATCAGCCCAAAATTTCTATTGGTTGCGTTCACCGAGGTTACACTGTACTTACATGATTTTACGTTTCATGCGACGATATGTATGTATGTATGTAGGTATGAATGCATGCAACTATGCTCATCTTTTAAGCAAAGTGAAATATTAAAAAAATCCTTCTTAGGTTAACATATTTTTTTTTTCTTTTAAGGGGAAATTTAGTTTTTCCTGCAAAACTCAAATTTTTCACTCAATAGAAAAATGTTTATAAAATGTTAAAAAAATACCAAAATCAAACAGGAATTGTATGAACAACAAAAAAAGCCAGCAGCCGGCTTAAGTAAAAAAAGAAGCAAACACATATTTACGCACACACACATAAAAATGAACACATTTTATTAATTTCCATCCACAAAAATTCAAAAGCAACAACACGCGAAAAGAAATAAAAAATGAATATAATCCACATAAGCAAAAACATTAAGAAAACAAAAACAAGAGAGTGCGATAATTTTAAAAGAGAGCCAAAAGAAAAACAAAAGACAAAATTAAGCTCACAAAAGAGAGTTAAAAAACAAAATTTACTCACTTAAATGAGAATCAAACAAAACATCTGCTTTTAATATGAAGGGCTAAAATAAACAAGAGTGAGCAGTACAGCTAGAGAATTAATAAAATTACTTTACTCATTTTGTTGTAAAGGTAAAATACAAACTGCATTGAATATTGAGCAGAGCGTTGTTGTTAGTTTTAGTTTATGAATGAGCGCATCTTTTATGCATTTTACACAGCGTATGGGGAAATGAACGTATTTTAGCATTTTATTGTGGCCGAACAGCGTCAACAGAACTTAACAAAGCGGCAGTTTTAAATGGTAGCTTGAGTGGTAAACGTCGTCGGGTCGTGAAGCCACCAATAAAATTGAAGAAACTTATATACATATATCTACTGCTTACACATTTTATTAAGTAAAATTGTAATTTAAATATCAAATGCAAAAATTGTAGATACAAAAAAAAAAATTAATGGTGAAAATAAAAACAAGTGATTTTTAAAGTTGCAAAAAATTTTTGTCTAAAACAAAAGTTTCATTAAAAACTTTTGACAACAAGAAACAAACAAAATATGTACTTTTTAAAGAAAATTTTTAAATAAATGCATTCCCAATGAAAATAGTATTGAAGTTAAAATAACAAAATAAAAATTATATATAAACATTCTTTAAATAAATAAAAACGTGCTTTTTGCCAAAAAAAAAAGAAATAATCAAAATTTAAAAAAAGTAAGAAAAACACAATTTAAGAGAGCGAAGAAAAGGAAATTAATTTGACAATTGTAATTTTGCAATACCGTTACTTAAAACAAACGCACACTAGGCCAACAAAAAGGAAAAAACAAATTAAAATTACAAAATGTCAAAAAACATGTGCTGCTGTTCACTTAATCTCCTTAAATAACGCTAATTTTTTTGGTGTTTTAAACCCTGCCTACCTTGTTATTAAAAAAAAAAAAATAAGAAAAAAGTTCTATTAAATAATAGATAAAATTCAAAAAACAAAAAAGTTTTTAAAATTTGTTTATGGTTATGGTTAATTACTGCATAAAAACATTTACATATAAACAAACAGCAAAATATTGAATCTGTTTAAAAACTTGTAGTACCTTTTTTACTACTTTTTTTGTAGACAAAAAAGTAGCTTTTAAAACACCTTGTGGCAAAGAAAGAAACAAAGAATACAAAAAAACACTATTCGGCTTAATTAAACATCAAGCCAAGTTTTGGAAAAACACGGATTACTAAAGTTTTTCCCAACTTGCTGCTGCCGCAACTCCCATCACTTTTACACATTTTTAACTTGAAAGTGTTGTCAATTCAATTCCTTAAATTATCTTTAAACTTAATAAATAAATATTGAACCAACAAAAAACTCTTAAAAAAATCAGAATGCATTGGATTAAATTATTATTAAGCGCTTTTGCCGCAATGTCTCTAATAATACAAGAGGTAAGTTTTGAATGTGGTGTCAAAAAGTCTTAAGAAAAATAATCCTGAAATTACCCAAAAAAAATATGGAATAATTATCAGGTGCAGTTGTCGATCCAGTTGCAATTCCTATTGATTTTGGAATCTGATATGCAAAGATATCGCTTAATCTAAAATTCTGCAAGTAGGATCTGTCGGATATACTTATTTTCAAGCACTTGGTATGCTAATGAATAAGTACGACTGAATGAATATCTTTTCACATTTGTAGAAGACTTTGAATAGCTGAAAATAGAACATGCTATTTTTTTTAGCGTTGTTTAGCTATGAATGTGCCTATTATTTTTATAGCATTTGTTTAAAAGATCAAGTTTCAAGTCATTTGAAATATGTATCTGTTATATTTTTTCCTCATTAGTTTCAGTCCTCAGCATTCTAACTTAAAACCCACCACCACCTAATTTACTATTTGCTTGTACAAAATTTTTGTTTTTAGATCGTGGTGTTCTTTTTTTTTTGTTTTTTGAATGATGGGTAGTTTTTAAGCCACATGTGTTTAGATTTTAGCTCTATAAAAAAACCTGTAATTAGTAAAAGGTCAGTGGAAAATGTTTGTTTTTATAATATTTAAATAGGTTTTGAAGTGTGTTTTGAGTTTGAAAAAGATTTCTCAAACACTTAAATTTGAAACGCCTCTGTAGTATTTATTTATTTATTTTTGGAAATTTCTTTTTAAAATGAAAGTAGCTACACAGATTTTCAAAAAACTTTTGTTTGTTGATGGTTTTTTTAGCTAGTCTATATAAATGCATTTCCTTGTTGCTAATGCCAAATCATCAGTAGACCTTAAGCCATATTTTTGAAAAGTTTCAAACCTCTTATCTTATACAAAAACTTTTAAAAACCAATGAGAATTTTAAAAATTACAAAAGTATAAATAAACGTAGTAGGCTCTGAAAGTTACACAAAAATCCCAACAAGCAAGTTGTATTCGATATAAATCTAAAAAAAACCCTCAACAAACAAAAGTTTTTTGAAAATCTTTAAAAAAAAAGATATCGAGGCAATCTCGATTAATAAATTTAAATATTAAAGTACACAAATATTATGGGTACATGCTCATAGGAAAATATATTACATGGTTTATTTGTCAGCATTTAAAGGTTTTTAGTGATCTAATTTCATAGAATAATCTTATGGAACCTTAAAGCAAGAAAGGGGCCCTAATGATCTATTCTGACGGGAAAAAAACTCGAAAACCGATTTTTCACACACTTGGTTCTGTTGCTTTCTTTCCCGGCATCATATCTTAAATTAGTAAGTAGAGCTGGCTATTTATTCATTCTTTTTTTTCGTTTTATAAGTAATTAAATATGTACCTTCAAAATGTATTATTTGAATACATAAAACTTGGCGACGTTTTTCAAGTTCAAGATCTTTTTCTATTAATTAAAAATATATAAAAAAATCTGATTATCTGGGAAGGGAATTTCCTACTAAACTAATTTTTTTCTTGTTATAATAATAATCCTTGCAAAAAAAACAGCCGATTCTACGACAGGACTGCCAAATATAATTCTGGTATTCTCGTATCATTACATACCTAACAGTCACCTAAAAAAATACGTTGTTGGCAAAGCATTGTAAATCAAGTAATTGCTATTTTTCGGTTGCCCACTATTTAAAACGCGTTACTAAATTCTTCTAGAGCTGTATTTTTATGGAATAAGACGAATGGAAGATATTTCGTTCTAAATACCGTTAAACGTATCGAAAAGTATTGAGTAGTATTATGTAATTGAAAATGTTCGCTAAGGTGGTATTGCGGTCAACGAAAACAATATGTAATTAGTTTTCGCGTATAATTTTTTTTATTAAAAAATATCCTGTTTGAATTAATAACTTTCACTTAAACTATTGTACATCGAAATATATTGCTTCAAATTAATTCAGTGGGATAATATTTCTCTAAATTTAATTTGTACATTTTTTTAATTTATTATTCGAGACAGGTCTCACGAGGAATATTTCAATATCTTACGTATTTCAAAGAATTAAAAAACAAACCCAGCTCCTTCAACAAACAACACTTTGAAATTCGGTTGTACATTTATGTGCTGTTGATAGAATCCAGGCAATCGAATTGAGTGAACAATTTGTATGAAAACAAACTTATGTGCTGTTCGTAGAATACAAGCGATCAACTTGAATGGAAAATATGTTTGGAAACCACTCGAATAACTGAGTGGTTTTCATACAACTTGTTCACTCAATACGATTGTTTGCATTCTATGAACAGCACATTAGTTATTCGAGTGATTTCCATACATATTTTCTCTACTAAAGTCGATGCTTGGAATCTATGAACAGCACATTACTTAGGTATACTGAAAACAAATTTAAAAAGTTGAAACTCATTTCTATTTTTAATGTACATAAATAAATGCTCGAATAAAATTTCCTTTCGGATTGGGAGAAACAGGTCAGGGCTTAAAATTATAAATAAAAAAAAACGCAGTTCCTCAATTTTTTTCAATTTTTGTAATCATAACCTTTGAAACTTATATTCGTATGTACTAAGTTTTCGTTGTGGAAATTTAAAAACCTTCACTCGAAATCTTTCCAAATTTTAATTTAAAAACAAACATCTGCCATTTTTCGCCAGATCTTTAATGATATTTAAAACTATCGACTAGTTCCTAATTGGTGCTTTTTATGGGAATCTTTCAAATTTTAGTGTTAAATTTTTTATTCGCACTTTTTCCCAAAATCTGCATTAGCAACAGTGAAATGCGCATAGGAACAAGCTATACCTACCACTCAATAATCAATTGCAATTTGTTTTTAACAAAATAGTTCCATAAAGTTGTTTAGAAATAATTTTAAGCTCCACCTGATTCTTTTCACATTACAAAAAATTTTTATTAAAGAATCTGACAATATTCTCAGTAAAAAAATTCTTAAACTATATAAAACGATTTGGCACTATATTTAATTATTTTACAATTGTTTCTTAAGATTCGACCTAAACTTTCAAAAGTGCACAGACAATTATGTTAAGTATTTTTAAAAAATTTTATTTTCTCTTAAAAATAAAACTACATCGTATATTATTTAAAGGCAGTTTGCAATATCACACAAGTAGTACAAAAATGCAACTATAAAAATTAAAAAAAGAAAGGATTTTTTAAGTACTTGGTGTCAACTGGGGGTTATTAGGTCAATTACGGATAGCAACAAAACCTCGATTGTAAACTGATTGCCGAAATTTTCCGGTTACTTGCTAATGCTAAAGGTCGTTATACACACTATGATACATGTGTAAATGTAAATTAACAAAAATGCAACACTTCCTCGGCCACAGGTTGGCAACTCTTAACTCGCAAAAAAAAAATCGAATCGGATTTTTAATGCCAAAAGACTGTGTTTGTCCTTCTGCATGTTATTTATATTTTTAAAAAATTTCCTTCCCTACTTCTACGAATTTTAGTTTTTTTATTTACTTCCAACACGGTTTAGTAACCGAGTATTAACGTTTTTTTTGTCTCCTGAAAAGTACAAAAAAACATGTTAAGAGTTGTCAACCTCTGACCTCTTATATGGTTTTTTAAATGGCCTTAATTACCATCTTAAATAACAACTGAGATTTCGTTTGCTATCCATAAACAGTGCAATTAAATAATTAACTTCAAATCGAAGTGAATTTAGGCGGTATGCAGAAAAGTAGGATTTGCAGAAGTCTTCTCGTTATTATATTTATATATTCATATATATATTGCCCCTTATTCTGTAACTATTTGTCGACATCAATTCAACCCAACACCAATAAATAGACACTTATCTATTTGCTATCGACAACAATTGACTACTATCAACAGCCTGTTGCCATTTTCTATAACTTGAAGAATATGAAGGAGGCTGTCAATAGTAGAAAGTAAATTCTTGCCGTCAACGAATGGATAAGTGGCTATTTTTTTGCTATTGGCTTTTGCCTTGACGCCGACAAGTGGAGTTACAGAATAAGTTGGATAATTATGCGTACATAATTATTTTGATAATTTTAATACTCGTATAGGTATGCTTAAGTATGTCTTAACGCCGCAGGTATTTTTAATTTTCTAAAAAGAAAAAAAAATATTTTGAAAGTTTCTAAAAAAAACTACTTATATTTTGGCAAAAAGTTTCAAAAACATCTGCTTTTCTTAATTTCTTTTATATCGGTTGGTGTTTTTTTACCCATCATGCTCTTTACTGCTCTTTTCTCTTTTAAGCTTGTTCTTTTTTATATCTTTTAATTTGGTTAAAACAATTTTTTCGTAAGCTTTGCGTAGGTCATCGTCTCGAAGAAAAAAAAAACTTCAAAAACATAAGGCTCCTTAAAAAAATTTGCATGTGTTTTTGAAACTCAAAAAAAAAAAAAAGAAAAGAAACCATGAAGAGTAAAACTTGGAGCCTGGTTGTTGTAATACAACCTTTAAGAAGACACTAATAGTAACAACAACAGCAACAACAACAACGAGCTGTTATGCTTGTCAATTTGTTTTTGTTTTTGTTTTTTTAGTTAAACAGGCCTGTTGCAATGTGTCTCTTGATGTTGAGGCATGCTGCTTGCTGCTTTTTAAGCAGAAGACTAACTAATTGTGCTATGATGTCTGTCGGCGTTGCTGTTGTTGCTTTTTCATTCAGCATAAAAATTATCTCCTGCGGTCTTATATCACTATTTTTTTTACCAGGCAGCTGGAATTTAAAGTATAAAAATAAATAATTTTTTTTTTTTTGCAAAATATTTATAATTTTTTTTTTTGCGAAATAACTTGAAACAGATGTTTTTAAAAATAGTTGGGTTGGCATTAAATTAAAAACATAACGAGTTGCAAATAATATTTAAAAAATAACTTAAGAAACTTATTTTTAATTAAATTTGTTTGTTTAAAAACACCTCCACACATACATATCTATTTAAATTTCCAATTTCCCCATTTAGGTTTATTCCTTATGAATGATTTGTTTTGTTGTTTATAAGAACTTGCTCCCCCTCTTGAAAACTCTTCCTATTTTTTTTCTTCTTTTCTTTCATGTGTACTCTTTAAATTCTTAGTAGGTACTCTGTGTTAATTGTTCCCTTATTTATGTATTACATGCATTCATACATACATTTTTGGCTTAATTTCAAATAACTGTTGATATAATTATACTCTGGCTTGTTTTTGTGGTTGTTATAAATAATTAATGCAATATACCTACATCCATTTGTATGTATGTATGTATGTATGTATGTATATACATATGTATATACATCTTTAGCTCTTTTCTACGTATTAGTGTATGTAAGGTATTATGAATGTCGTCTTCTGTTCAAACTTCTTCTATATTGTTTTTTGCTCTTCCAGTTTGTATTGTTTTTATTCATTGACTTTGTGGACTTCTTTAATGAAAATAAAAACAATAAAATTAATACCTATGTACCTTCGTATATGCATACATATGTATACACACACACACACTCATACACACCTGTAAAATTACTATTTTTTTTACTACTAAGTTTGTCTGCCCTGCCAAAGTTGTTGAGTGTTGGTACTGTGTTGTATACTTTGAAAAATTAAAAACACTTAAGTAAAAGAAGGTATTTATTCAACCTGTCACTATTTTTTTTCGTATTTATTTATATGTTCAACAATATATTTTTAAATTCAGTTACTTTTTTGTCTTATACACACATCACATATCGCTTAAGAACTGGTAACGTTGAGCTTGAGTGATTTGCACTCTTTTTTCCACTTTAACATTTTTATTTTGTTTTTTTTTTATGTGTGTTTCTACTATTATTTATGCTTTTTGTAATAGAAATTGTTATAAATATCAAGAAGGAAAAAGAAGATAAACATTAAAGTTTGTTGTTTATTAGAAGTTTGTTGTCTATATATCTTCTCTTACATGTTTTGGTATTTTTCTCGTTTTATTTACATACATACATCATACATGCATACATACATACATACATATGTATATATTTACATATATCTACATTGCCAATGTTTTAAGCCATGTAAGCATGCATACAACATTCAGAATTTTGATATAATTCTGATTATCGAACCCCATTTTCATACAACTTATGTAACGCCATTTATGCAAAAAAATGTCTCGAGACCCTCAAATAAATATTTTCTTCATGAACTTTGCGTGGTTAAGGAATGTTTAATGTAAGATTATGGTTCAACACATACGAGTACATATGAAGTTATTGCGAAAGAACCTTTGAGAATGCATATAAAAGTTGGTAGATATCGATCGATTCCAAATCGCTTGATTTCAAAAATTGCATTATACCTACTAAAGAAAAAGTAACTGACTCTTTTTTATTGATTTCGACGTTTATAAATATTTATAAGAACTTAAAGACAATTCCAGAACATCGTCCGATTTACAAAAACAAAACACGCATTTGGCAATGATTCGTTCTGCGAAATCGCATGATTTGAAATCGATTGATTTCCATGACTTGACTGATTGTGAATTGCAAAATACAGTAGTTTTCCGATTTAACGAACATTAGATTTAATGAACATCGTATTTAACGAACACCCAAATATTTTCTACTGAGTACCTTCTATTACAAACAAATATTTTATTTTATCCTCGGTTTAACGAACAAATGTAAAATATATCAGCTGATGATTTAAATAGATGCATTGAAAATAAACCTCAACCAGATGATGAATGCGATGATAAAAATTTGAAAATGATGAACAGCTTGATGAAACTGACATTCTAGAACCCAAAATAAAACACGAAGATGTCAATAAGCACTTCGAAGTTTTTATTAAATGGGCTTAGCAAAACAATATTAGTAGCAAAAATTTTATGCTTTTGTGAGAGTGTCAATAAGACATCCATTCCAATTCCAAGAAAATAGACTGTGCTTAATTTTTAAAATAAATTAGTTTTCTATTACAGTGTTTTTATGAATTTTTTATTTTCTGTATACATATTTTTAAGGAAATATTTATTTTAAATTAATATAATTTTAACAAAATTTAAAAAAAATACTTTACATATTTACTGCCAGTGCCAGGATGTTACACATATTCATTCTTTCATACAAAAAAAAAAACAAAATTGGAATTCGTTTTTGTTTTAAATGTAGTTGTACCAAAGAACGAATACTTGTGACATCGTGGGACTGTCAGTTAGTTTTGAATAAAATAGACGATACTATTAATTTTTAAATCAGTACTGGATATAACGAACAATTCACTTTAACGAACAAGAATGACAGCAATTATGTTCACTAAATCGAAAAACTAATGTAGCAGTTTTTCACTTGCACAAAGTTTCTTTGATAATACTTATTAAACTTTTATTCTTATTAGCGGAAATCTTATTGAAAAATATTCACTGACAAAAAGTTTACTATGTACGTTCTTATTAGTATGTTTATTTTTAAAATTTATAGTAAGTATATATTATCTTATTGGAATCCAATTGTAAAGATCGCATTTATTGAAGAAAATTTATTGGAAACCTTCTTCTAATAATCACCACTAATTGGAAAATATAAATTTGTGTGTCAGTTATTTATAAATTTCTTATTAGTTTTGATCTTAGAGGAATATATATGTATATTCTTGCCTTTCTGGGAAAGTAACGTTGTAAAATATTCCGTAATACTCCAAAACCACAAATTAATTCAAAACTGTACATTGCACCTCAGTGTTATCGTAAATTCAATAATAGGTTCAACAATTCAAACATATTTTTGTTAATTTCGTTCCGAAATACATCTGTTATACTTCTTGTTAAATCTAATTTGGGGCTGTTCAGTTATTACGCAACGCCTTCAGGGAAGAGTATTTGTTTCTGATTTCGTAATACATATATACATATATATAAATTTTTTTTAATACGTGGATAGGTGATAGGTTCAACATCGGCAAAAACTGCGTTCCTAGATATGTATGTGTGTCATAAATATGAGGGACCGGTATTTCTAAAACGCAACGTCGGAGTTGTTTTTCATACAAATTCTATCGTTTACAAAAAGCTTAAGAAATTGTTTGGAAATATACATTAGTAAAATGTTTAGATACTATTTGTTTGCTAAAATACTGACGTTGTGTAGTATTTTAAAAAAATACGTCCGAAATTAAATTTTCCAATTGATTTATATGTATGTGCATTGAAAATATCCCTCCTTTATTGCAAGAATGCAGAATTATTCATCGAATCGTTTTTGTCTTGTGTGAAAAATTCATAAAAATATCTTGTTTACTCACCTCTTGAGGGGAGAATATATTTTTATTTTTGAATTGAGGTGTGAGTAAATTAAAAACTTCAAAATCGCTTGCTGAAGAACGAGTTTTTTGAGATATGACTATGTTGTAATAAAGGAGTGATATGTAGCACGAATTCGCAACATTCCAATTGGAAAATACTTGGTTTAAAATAGGTGCTCAACAAGAGGTAAACCCATTACTACAACAAAAAAGTTTGCATTCGCTAAATGTCAAGCAAACTCCATATAAAATTACACATTTGAAATGTTGCTTAAATTTTTTCATATGGAGTTTGAAAACACAATATAAATTATCAGCTTTTCTAATGGGTTTAACTGTTTCGAAATGTCTAATTAGAATTTGTTTTTAATCACCCTTATTCCAGTTGGTGACATCGACGTGCCGTCAACACAATACCGAAAAATTGAGGCTCGTCTACCTGTTTTCGAAAACAACTGACTACTATTGAGAGGCTCATGTTATTTTCTGGACCTTAGAGAACAGAAATAAACTGCCAGTAGTACAAAAATTGTTTTTGAGAGCGAGTTAACAAGCTCCAATTTTTTGGTATTGTGTTTACGTGGCGTCGATGTCGCCAACTGGAATAGGGATGAATGTCTTGCTAGACTAAAATGATCTATAGTCAGAATCGGAAAATATTACGCTTATACCCATCATGATACACATTTTTATTAATTTACTAGATTCGTTGTGACTTTTCGTTCCACAGGACATCATTACCTTGATACCGACTGCAGCGCCATCTGCTGTGAATCTAAATCATCCAGGGCGCTACACAAACGCATACGAAAAAAAAATCATTCAAATCGGTCAAGCCGTTTAGAAGGAGTTCAGTGACATGGGTATGGGTATGGTAGCACGCTCCGTAATAGCTCGGTACCTGTTTACTTTTCTGCATAATAAACCGCTGAATTGTCAACTCTTTTTCTAACGCACTTTTTTATTTTTTTATTTTCTTGCTTTGTTTATAATAAATTACCCAAAGTTTTTTCTTCATTTGTTTATTGCATAAATAGTTTTTCGTACTTTTGGCATCTCATTAAATTTGTTGTTATATCTACATGCCTACAAACAGATACATATGTATGTACGAGTACGTATGTATGCACATACACATATACATACATATGTAGATACATATCATTGTTTGTGTTACTTTTTACTTCCGTTTTATATCCTCTTATAAATAGCTTTTAATTAGAAAATAAACTAAAAAAGAAATCTCATTAAAAATTAACAAAAATTTCTTTGCTTGGCGCCGAATCTAATAAAATATTTTAAATTCAATTTTCTTTAAATAGAAAAAAAAACCTGTCACTTAATTTGCTCGTAATCTTTAGCTTTTCTTCTTCTATAATTGCTGGTTGGTACTCTTACCTATTAAATAAATATAACTTTATCCACAATTCATTAAGGAAAAAGAAAAGGCAAAAAACAAACACATTTCGCATGAATACAGCTGTTTTTTTTTCTTCTAACTGCTTCATTTTGCTTTAGGGCTCTACAAAAAAACACCGTTTCATTGTTGTTTTTGTTTGTTGATTTTTCATGATCATTTAATAAATTGTAAATGCAAAAGAGCATCATTTAGTCAAGAGAGGAAAGCAAACTTGCCAAGAGAGACGTAGCAAAATTGTATTTATTTAAGAGAGCCACAGTTTGTGTTTGCTCAAAACATGTTTTATTTTTTTCTTTAGTGGATTTTTGGGTTCATTTCGACCCCTTAGCGCCAAATTATCATAAGCCATGAGTTTGTTTTAAAATTTTCGACACTAGATATTGAAAGTGAATAGTATTCCTGCCAATACCCTGGAAATAATTGAACTGTTTCTGTTTGTTTGCAAATATTAAAATTAAAATGTAGACCCACTGTAAGTTCTATTGTAATTCGTAAATTGTCATCAGTGGTGTTAACATATAAAATACACTGTGTAAGATTTTAAGTTGCCCACTGGGTATGTGCACACATACATATCTAAATTGGTGTTTATATATTAATAATAAAACAAACGTTGTGAAGAAATTCACATTTTAGCGGTTACGATAACTACGCGTTGAGGGGTCCGTCCAAACGTTTGTGCTGAATAATATCATAAGCACCATCAGTGTAATATTTCACTTCAGTATTAGCAGCATACCCCTCGTGTACAAAAATAACAATATCATCATTTTACTGTAAAAAGAAGTTTATAGAAACTAATTGTGATTGCAATGCGGTGGATCAGAGATGGTAAATTTAGTGCTATTGAACTTTTTGCAAAACTATGATGGACAAAATACCGACGTACTGCCACGATATAAAGAGTATTTTTGATACAGTACATATCGGATATAAGAAACTAGAAATGTCAAAATTTTTCCTAATATGCGTTATTTTCTTATAAGCAATTATTGTTTATAAGAAAGTTATTTCCTTTAAACATATATGTACATACCTATATGGACATAGAAACTTTTTTACTACAAGTGTGTATTCTATAAAACATACATATATGTATGTACTATATCGTTGGCATTATATGGAAAGGACGTATCTGATTTTTTTACTAAGCGCCGTTTTTAATCTTTTCTGACATTACAATTACAAATAGACAAGAAAAACTTAGAATCGCAATTAAAAAAATCAAGATTCGTCCTTTCTATATTAAGCCAACGGTATGTACATATTTCATTTCTTATTTGTGTCCATCTGTTACACGCAAACTAAAATCTATGGTTCAACAAAGAAAAAAAAATAAAATATGAATTTTTTTTCATATCATTTATCTTCTTTGGTGTTTCGGAAAAATTTAAAATTTTGATATATTCAGTGTTGCCGAAAAAAAAACTTTCTAATGTAAAATCTATTTTCCTATCATTCATCATCATGTTTGAAAAAAGTTTCTTATATCAGGTGTTTTCTTATACATATACGATTTTCTTTTATAAAAAATTATTTGTATGGAAAGTATAGAAAAGGACAGTGTTTTTGGTCCACCTTCTTATAAGCGGTTCTTTCTTATATGCGATGTGCTTATATGCGGTATCTACTGTAATCTAAAACGCTAAACGAAATCCATCAGAATTTAGGGAATTTTCACAGAAGAAAAAAATATTTTTTAGCATACAGTGTAAATTCGATAATCCGGACTAAACTAATCTGGAATATTCGGTAATCCGGACAGAATTTTGCAGCTCGTTGCGTATTCTATAATCCGGATTGAATAACACCCGTTTTTATTTATTTTTTTATTCAAATCACAGCATGCTTTGAAAAATACAGTTAGAATAGTGTGATATGAGTATGTTTTGGAACGTTGCACATGCGTTTTTAGTTTAGTATTGATGCAAGATGCCTTCAGTGAAGAGAGCATACAAGACTTTATTTATTTCAGATAAAGTAAAAATTGTTGAAGAACTTAGTAAAGGTACTCGTATGAGAGGAAGGGTGTAGGCTGACAGATTTGGGGTTAGTACTTCCACTATTTCAGATATTAAAAAAAGTGATTTTGCTATGAATTATATTAATTTTTAATAAATACATACATGCGTAGTAATCTGGATAATTCGCTACTCCGGATTGGGGTCTGCAATCAATTATCCGGATTATCGAATTTTCACTGTATTTTTAAAAAGATTTACGAAGATTTGCAACAAAATTATTGGTAACTTTTGAGTCAAACAAAATCCTTTTGAAATACGCCAAGCTCAGTTAACATTTTATAGTCATGGTCTTCCAAGCCTGATATCGAGAATGTTAATGATGTATTGGACTGTGTGTGTGTGTGTGCGCTCAGTTTTTGTCTAATGATCATTTAACTAACGAATACTAACTAACATCATTATTGTTAACATTATCTTCATTATTGCATTTTAAATTCAACTCTTCTCTTTTTTTGTTGCTGCTATTTTGCTGACTTTTTCTTCACATATTTATGGGTTTTTTTCTTCTATACTCTGCTAACTCGGGCCTTGTTGGCTACGCATATAAAACTAAAACTTAAGTATATTTTGTTATTGCATTTGACTGGCTGACTGACTGACTGGCCGCCTGTGCTAAACCATCATCAACATCATTAATATGATTATAATAATGATCGTCTTAATGATCATTGGCTTTGTTGTTGTCGTCAGTGTGTGTGTCAGTATGTGTATGTTGACCGGCAAATCGTATGCCGTGGGAAACAATTCGGTTTTACTTGAAACATTTTTTTTATTTAGCTTGTTGTTGCTGTAGTTGCTTTTTCTTGTTGTTGCTATTATTAAGCTTTGTTGTGCTTAAGCCAAAAGCAGCAATATGATGTTTGAGTAAATTTTTTTATTATTTTTATTTCATTTTTTGTTGTTGTTCGTTTGTTTGCATGGATATGTGTATGGGTATGTGTGTGTACATGTATGAGTAGATGTGTGCCTTAGCATACAATCAATTTTGTTGTTATTTTAGTTGCTTTGGCTGGCTATACACATACACACATACATCCATACATATGTATATACATAGTTTTAGCAGTATGTAGTTTTTAAGTTTATTTTTTCTTTTACGTATTTTGTTTTGGTTTTTTTTTGAGATTTTTTGTAAATTTTTTTCTCCGTTTTTAGCCTTAAATCGAGGAGTTTTACACATATTTTTATTTGTTGTTGCAAGTATTTTATTTTTCTGTTAAGTTTAATGTTTAACAGTGTTTGTTGCCGTTTATTAGTGCTTAGGTACATATATTGTATATTGTATCTTGTATTGTTCTTGTTTTATTTTAAGGTTATTGTAGGTAAACTATTTGTGTGCTCAGCTTTATTTGATTTTTATAGGTATTGTTGGAAAAAAAGGAGTTTGATTAGCTTATTTTTGAGTTGGTTTATTTTTATACCGAATTAATGTTTTGTAGGTTGTGCTAAGTACATACATATGTAGATATGTATGTATGTACACACATATGGATGTGCCATGATCTATATAGGCATATACATATGTACATACATACATATGTATGTAAATATGTAGGTCCATATGTAGTTTAGAATAATGGTTTCGTTTTGGTGTTGCTGAATCTTACTTAATTTGTTATGATTTTTATGATACATATTTTGGAATCTAGCTGGGTACTTAGGCACATATGTATGTATGTAGGTATGTTGTTGGTGTTTCAAACTTACACTACTATAAGCACCAGCACAACTTAGCCCTCGACGCTTAGTAAAGAGGAACCAATCTTGTTTCGTGAGTGAATCATTCTTGTGTTCAGTGTTGTTAAGGCTTTTATGAAGTTAATTTTTTTGTTGCTGTTAACTTAAAGCAAATTTGTACCTTTCTACCTATTTAGCGCCAGCTTAAAGTAATCTGTAAATTAAAACATATCGCTCATTTACCTGAATAACGTTATAACTAAAAAAACGTGCTTTTTGAGTTAAAGAGTGCAGAATTATTCTTCATAGAGATGTTTATAGGTACCTACAGTAGTTTTCCGATTTAACGAACACTCGATTTAATGAACATCGCATACATATTCATGTGGGATTGGTAAAATGGAATTTTAAAAATAGTTTTATCATTCTGTGGCTTGAATAGGTACCTACATATGTACATACATACATATGTATTTATATTGTAGGATATTCTTATAACCGCGTGTGAAAAATCTGCCTTAACAGATTTAAAAACACTTCTTATGTTCTTGAATTAACTTTGTGGGTATTTGCCATTATTAAAGAATTCGAGAAAGATGGGACTCTGTCCGGTCTTATCTGCGATTCTGTTAAAGAATATAGGTACCTATGTACATACATACATATGTATCTACGCGACACAGATCCGCTTGGCGCAATGACATCTCATAGGTACCTATTAAACCTTGAAGAAAATGGCGCAGAAGCGGTCAAGCAAGTCAAATAAGTTCTGTAGCATTTGAGAGAATATTTTTCATGCACGTCTCGTTCAAACAAAGTGCCAGTTTATATTATGCAATTTTTTTCTTATCTTTTTTAAGAACTTCAGTTTATCTTGTGAAATGTTTATTGCAGAAAAGTTGTACAAACAAGGAGAGAAAACAAAATGAATTTCAAGAGAACACGCATATGTTTACTCCTATTAATTCCTCGCTTCCCTCTCGCCGGCTAAGTCCGAATTGCAGGGACAAAAGTTGCACAATGTAAATAGGTATAGACTTGTGAAATAGTCTTTTACCGGAAAATTTGTGAATACAGTAGAATCTCACAAATCTCACCGTTCAGAAATTAGAAACGGCAATTTCAATGTATTGGATGCTCTGCAATTAGAACCTGTTGTTCTAATTTCTGGAAGTGTTTGTTTTTGTTGTTTATATTTCTACTAGAAAGTAGGTATTTTTTTCTATGATTTTAAACGATATAGGCGAAAAACCAAATTAAACGGTTTAAAATTAGGAGGAGGTTCTAATTTCTGGAAGTTTTTTATTTTTTTTTCACTACAAAATATTTTATACGTGTGAAGGCACAATAATGTTATAAACTGGTGCAAAACCAGTGATATATTTTCCAGTAATAACACTTCCATAACGATATCGTTGTATCCAATTTAAATAATAAAAAGAAAAACAAATATTTTATGTTAAAAACCAATTAAATATCTAATACCTAATTAAATAAAAAACTTTAAAAGTTTTTCTGTGAATTTAATATGTTCAATTAATTAAATGTTAATCATTGAAAACTATTTTGTGTTAAAATAAAGCATACATAACAACCTCCTTTTATTATAGTTTTATAATTTTCTGTAAAAAAAATGTCTAGAAATTCGAGCTTTTCAGAAATTCTAACTTCCCGCTGCACATAGTGGTTCTGATTTGTGCGATTCTACTGTACTTTGATAATTAAAAAAAAATTTCTAAACTCAAATTCAATACGGGTGTTGGCATCGCTATCGTCGTTATTTTTTGCTTTATTGATATCGTATCGACAAAGGACCGTATCAATGCCAACGTAATTTCCATATACATTTTCTAAACGAGTCGAAATCCTTATTGTTACGGTCACAGGTTGACAACTCTAAACTCGCAAAAAATCGAATCGGGTTTTTGATGCCAAAAGACTGTGTTTGTCCTTCTGCATTTTAGTGCGTTCCATTTACATATACATATTTAAAAAAATTTCCTTTCATACTAATTTTGGTTTTTTTATTCACTTCCAACACGGTTTAGTAACGGAGAAAAAATGTTTTTTTTTGTATCCTGAAAAGTACAAAAAAACATGTTAAGTTGTCAACCTGCAATCGACGATATTCTTAATTTTTCTTTTTAATTTTTTTCCTTTAAATATTGGTTTGTGATTAATTACCACAATTTCTTTGTCTCATTTATTTTGCTTTTATTTTTATTATTTACAATTAAACCATTAAATGGCTAAATGCTTTATTAAATTTTATTTTTCATATTTTTTGTACAACGTTTTCTAACAATTTAATTGTCATGATTTCTATACACGTTTGCACAAACGTTTCTGTATGTCGACTCGTCAGCGTGAATGTGTAGAAGAAAACAAAAAACAGTTATAAATCTTATCACACACGCTTGCTGTATGAGCGAGCGTGTAACCACTAGAGTATTTAACTACTTAAACCAATTTTGGTATTGCGGGCCTCTACAACAATTTAGACATCCAGCAACAATACCTGACTGACATTTGAGAAACACTTGTTGTTTTATTGTTCGTGATGAAATGGAGCCCACCATTTTTGGTTTAACTTAATTAACCATTTAAATACTTACAAACGTTTTTCTGCTTTATTTTTTGCTTTTTAATGTCTTCTACAGACATTTACACCGATTTTTTGTTTGTTTGTATGTTTATTTTCATTTATAATTGTTGTTGTTGTTGTTGTTGTTGTTGTTGCTGTAGTGTCATAATTACTTGATGTTGAAGTTTAAGGTCTTGCTTTTTTCGGTAGACTGTTTTAATTTACAAATAAATTATGAAATCAAAATGATTGCTCCTCTTGATAGGACTTAAACAAGTTGTTGCTTCTCAAAAATTATAATTTAATAAAGTTATCTTTTGAAAGCATCTCGGTTTATTAGTGAGAAGAGTGTGTAATTCTGAGTACGAGGGTGCTTTTAGTACTGATCGACTTGGAATGTGTAGTGAGAGCGGTAGTTCTAAGAAATGAAAGGTGTAGAGTCGAGAGTACACACGAAAAGTGGTCGGTCAACAATCTGTAATATCAATTTAACTGAGCAATAATATTTTCATAAATTTGCATGCATCTTGTAAACAGAACAATTGGTTTTTGAGGTTATTGGGGAAATGAATAAGAAGAATTACGAGTATCTAATATAAGGAAATACAATCAATATGACAGCATTTGAAGTTGCAGCAATTCTGTAGGCGTTCTGTTTTTTAATAGTAAGCTTTGCAGTAGAATATGTAATTGAGGTTAATGGTTTCTATATTATTGCAATTAATTCTATAACTGCACTCGTATATATATATTTTTTTTGTTCGTATTGTTTTAATCAATATCACAGCTATAAAATTTTATTTGCTTATTTTGCCTTAACATTAACATATTTTTTGTGGTTTTTATTAAATTATTGATAATTTATAAACAGAATTATTATTTTGTTTATGGAGTTGTCAAAAAAATTAAACCGCTTTTGTTTAAAAATTTATATGATTTTAACAAGCGGTGATTTAATAAAAATGTAAAACGTTTTGCATTTAAATGCAAAATCATCATTTAAGTCATTTGCAAAACGAAAAAAAAACAAGCAACAAAAAATCTTTTAAACAAAATAATTTGACAAGAAAAAGAAGATTCTTTTTTGAAAGCTCTTTAATAAATGATTTACAAATCTTCTAAGGAATTTTATTTAAAACTCATTCAATTTTGTTTGTTTGTTGTTCATTCGACAAACATGAAAATTAAATGCTGTTTGTTGTTGCTGTTGGTTTAATGTGGCAGTTGGCTGCTGAAGTACATATTTGGGTGAGATGCTGGTGTGGTTGGTTGTTGGTGGTGGTGGCTGTTTGGCTGGTTCTTTTTTTCAACTGCTGTTGCTGCTGCTGCTGCTGTTGTTAGGTTGTGTTGCAGTTTTGTAGCATTTTTTTATTTTCTGTTTTGGTTAAATACCATATTGAAAGATTTATCGTCTTGTTGCAGAAGCTGGAATTTTTTCGCTGTTGTATGTGTTTTATATTTTTAAACTGTTCAAGACACACCAGCAACTTGAAATCCGACAACTAAAAGACCAACCAAACCATGTGTCTGCCAATTTAAAAGAATTTCTTGTTAAAAGCACAAACAACAAAAATTCTTTTAAAATAAAAATATCCCTTGCAAATTTTATAATTTCTTAACAAAAAATATTTTAACAATTTCTTTACAATTTCAAATTAAATTTAAAATTTTATTAAATTTTTCTTTACTTTTTTGTTCAATTACAGGTCAACACATCCGGCTTATTTGAATTACGTTTAAAATACTTCAAAAACGACGACGGTCGCGATAGTGAGGGTCACTGTTGTAGTGACCAATCGGATTCGGCGACGGGCAGATGTATCGGTGGTTGTAAAACACGGTTTCGGGTCTGTCTAAAACATTATCAAGCTAAAATCGATACAACATCACAGTGCACGTACGGTGATGTTGTAACACCCATATTGGGTGAAAATTCCGTAAATTTAACCGATTCGCATGCATTACAAAATAAAGACTTTACAAATCCTATACAATTCGCCTTCAACTTTGCATGGCCGGTAAGTACACACATCTTTGATTTTCTTTTCCTCTCCGTTCTTTTATAAAAATAACCCAATTTCTAATTACAAAACGTCTGACAAAAATTATTTTAGCTGAAATATTTCCTATACTTGCATTCACATACATACATACATATTTACGTATAAATAAATGAATAAATTTTTGCTTCAAAATATAAAAACACATAAAAAACATAATTCTAAATTTAGTTCCCTCTAAGTAAATTTTGTAAAAATTGAAACAACAGCAACTCATTTTAAGTGTGTTTGCTTCACTCGTTGCTGTGTCCCCCTGCAACTGTTGGGATTGCTGGGGATTTAAGCAAAAAGTAAATAGACATAAATTTTATGAAATCATTTCGAGTGCGCCTTAATTAATTTTTTTTTACAAAATCATAAATTCTCTATTTTTGCTTTATCTTTTATTGATAAAAATAGCTTTTTCTTTGTAGCTTTTTAAAATAATTTGTTTGCTTCAAACGTGTGTGGTAGTGTCCTTGTATCTTTTATTCTAAAAGAAAAAAAAAATAAATTGAACATAAAAAAGCATATGGGCAGAAAAATTAAATCCTTTATATTATTTGCACCAGCATTTTATCAACTTGGTGTAAAGTTGTTCTGAACGCCCGGGGGGAAATGACTTGAAAAACAAACAGGGTTGAAATTCACTACTCAGTAGTATATTTTGAAACATCTGTCAGCTATTAAGCAACAACAAAACTTACTTTAAAAACTGATGACGATGAAGACTTTTACGGCGACGTACATTTTTTAATACATTAAATACATAGTATTTTTGAAAGAGCAAATATGTGGTGGTAATATTAGCGCGTGCGCGCATTTATAATGTAAATATTTAAAGTGACACATAAAGTATATAGCAACAAAATTCATCCCCCTTTTTTGTATTGTATATTTACGCAAAACTCCGGCCAGAAATACGTTACTTTTTTTTAACAATTAATAATAAAACTTTTTTTTAATAAGTAAACATGTATGTATACTACAAACAATTTAGCAAAGTGTAGTGTTGTTTTCTGAGGAAATTTTAATTTGCCTAAAAATTTATGTAGTATTTTATTTTATATATTAATCTTATTGATTGCAAATTTAAATTTTGTGGAAATTTAAAATTTGCTTGAAGAAAATATGTATTCTAAAAGTGTAGGGAAATTGTAAAACTGAATCTCCAATTGTTCATGTAGTTTTAACTTTCCTTTTCTAAGCTGTGCAAAAAACTTTACTAAAAGCAATAATCTTTTTAAAACTAATTTTTCAATCAAATTATTTTTAAAATTTTATATTTTTCAATTTTATGTTTTTCAATTTTATATTTTGCAGGCAATAATCTGCTTTTTTAACAATTAATAGTTTTTTTATGACTAAACATTCATTGCTCTACAAATAATTAGCACACCAAGCATAGTTTCTTAAATACACAAGATTTTGTTATGTTTTTATTAATCTTATTGAATGTGAATTGAAATCCAATAGAAATAAAAAATTTCCCTTAAAATTTCCCTAAAGGGAAATTTTCTAAAAATTATGGGAAATCATTAGACTTAATTTCTGCTTGTTTGTTTATAGTTTAAGCTGTGATTTTTAGGATTCCGAAAAAATTACCTAAAACAAAAATGCTTTTAAAATAAATTTTTAGATGTTTAAATTCTTCTCTTCATAATTAAGTAATTATTTTGGTTTTTATAATTGCTTCATATTTTACGCTTATAATATTTTGAGTTATTTTTCTGTTCATTTGTAATTGTTATTCATTTGAAAGGTTTTCTGTATTTTTGTTTCAAAAAATTATTGAAGCTTACCATGATTTTGTTTTTTATTTATTTTTTGTTGCCAATTTTTCACTTTTAATCTAATAACTGATTGAATATTAATACAATTATTATTGTTTGCAAAAATTGTCTGTATGTATGAATGTATATGGGCTTGACAGGAAATGCAACAGACTATTTGGCAAAACTATTGCCATATTTTCTTGCTTTTCTCCTCCAAACACTAAGGAGGAAAACAAACAAACAAAACGGATAGTTTTTAGTTTTTAAGTATTTTTACTTGTAAAGCAAATTAAAATTATCTCTTTTTTATTTATGTATGTACATATGTACATATATATCTGATGTTATGTGTAATGAAAAATTTTATATGAACAAATATTTAATTTAAATGCAAAAAAGGAAAATAAAAACGATCGCGTGTTTCAAGATGCTATATCAATGCGTCAACTTCAGAGACACAACAGAAAAATATATGTTTAAAAATAATAAGAAAATGCGCCAAAGACAGCAGGAGCTTTATATTATCAATGACACTAAAATGTTACAGCAGCAGTCCCAGTCCCTTAAACATAAAATAATGGCTGCTGCCTGCCTGCCTGCCAACATACCAAGACCGAGACAGTCGTCATATGTTCCAAAAATAACAAGAATAAAACATCATGCCATCCATGTAAATTATTTTTAAAAATACACTCTTAAGATTAAAGTTCAACCAAACATTACCCAACTCCTCCTGTATACCACACCACACCACACCACTACTTACTCCCTTTAATAGTGTTGCCTTGTCTTGCCTGCCATTTTATGAATTAAAAGGAAAATTTTACAATTTTATAAATAGATTCCAAGACTGCTTGTCACAGTCTGTAAATGGTTAGCTATTTAACACTGGCAGCTTTTAAAATAAAAGTACTAGATTTTATTAAATTTAATTAACAACATTTTTTTTTACAAGATATTGTATTAATTAATTTAAAAATATTCACGAAACCACGTGCTTCTTAACAAAATTATGATTATTTTATTTAACAACTATTCTGGCGATAATGATCTCGTTGCACATGCGTACTATTGTAATTAGTGAAATAAAAAAAGTTGTACAATAAAAGCCAGTAAAAAAACCCTTTTAATTCAAACACACAAGCACAAAACCTCTTAAGGGTTTTTTATTAAAAAAAATATATATTTTTTATATTTATAAGATTATGATGACAATGCAATTATGTTGGTTGGTCTCTTTGAATGACTTGGCATGAAGTCTCAAAGAATTATTTTAATATACAATTATTGTTTTACTCTATATGATATGCTGTGCCTGCCACCAAGGTCTACGGCTAACAGCGATAGTCACCGACATACAGACGGACAAAAATACGTTACGAAGAGAAAAAGAACTCATTAGTTGCGTTAAGCTTGAGTGAATTTTATAATCTTTAATATGTGTGCAACGGTTAAAAAGTTAATGGCTACCGTATGAAAGCGCACTACCACAATTCTCAACTATCTCTAGTTTAACTTCTTTTAAAGGTACGAAACGCTGGCAAGTTGGTGGTACTCGTACAACAAATATGTATGTTTAAATTTGCCGGTTATTTAAGTTTTTTTTTTTTTCAAGAAATATTTAATTCTATCTTTTCTATTTGTTATACATAGTAGTCTTGACTTTTAAAAACAATTTGCACTCAAGCGTTAATGTTTCAGCAAGTTATGCTTGGTTTTTCTTGAAAAAAAAAAAACAAAAACAAAACAAAACTACGAGTATTAAAGCAAGCAACACAACATCTTCTGGTAACACGTGCTGTTACAAAATAATTTATAAATTGTTTATAAATTAAAGAAAAAAAGGGGAGTTCTTCCTTCTTAAAGTAAATAACTGAAGCAAAACGAAAGGAAATAGCATTTTTCTTTTAATATATAAGGTGACAATTGTAATGTGGCAAAGGAAATAAGGCATTAAAATTAATGAAAATGTACAATGTTGTATAAAAAGTTATATATTTGTTCTAGGGATATTTTAAATCAAGCATAAAAATTAATTAATATTGCAATTTTGTGCAAAAAAGTTGAGTGCTTAATATAATTTCAGGGTTTTTACGAAATTTCCCATTTGGGAAATTTTTAGTATAAGGCTAGAAATTTATAAATTTCAATATTTTTTTCTATTTTATTAATCTTAATAAAATTTCGTGTTCTTAAATAAATTTCCCATTGGGGAAATTTTTTATAGGACAAAATTTTTATATTTTTTAAAACTTATTGAAAATTTATTTAATTTACCTGCAAACGATTTGGAAATTTTTCCCTTTTGAGAATTTTTTTCTTCTCAATTTGATATTAATCACAAAGTATGGCTGAAACTGCTGTTTGTTCTTGGGAAATTTTTTATAAAGATAAAAAAGTTATATTTTTTGCAAAAAAGTTGAATATGTACTTATAAAATTTTCAACTTTTAGTGAAATTTCCCATTTGGGAAATTTTTTTTATTAGGCCAGAAATGAAATACTTTTTTTAATCTTATTGAAAAGTTTCATAAAGCACAAAAAAATTTATATTTTGAAAAAAAAATTCCTTTTCCAGAAATTTTTGGGGAAAGTCTTTACTAGTTATTTTCAACAGCAGTTTTGATAATCTATAAATATAAACATAAAATAACAACACAAAAACACCTTCGTATTTAATTATTTTTTTCCAAAGAAATTTTTATTAAGTTTTGGTTTTTATTTTCTATTAAAATGTCATATCTTTAGGTTAATATATAATCATTAATTTTAGTTTAAATTTTAGCCAAAAAAGAGCATCATCAAAATGTATATTTTTTTAATAGATTTTTGTCCATAACAACCCACACAATTTCATTTGTTATCAACAGCTGCGTGTTTTAATCTTTTTTACTAAATTTTAAAATGAAAAACGAAAGTTTTTCTTTTATTATCAAAAAAGAAACGAACAAATAAACAAAACTTAAACATCAATGTAAATTTGTCATTATTTAAATGTAATCTTTGTTTTGTTTTACATTTTACAAAATACTTTATCTAACTCTTGCTACAAGACACCTCTGCATTTTATTGCTATTTCTCAGATAAATTCATACATACATATATATACATATGTACATACAAATGCATATTAATGCATTCATGCATTCGTATTTACAAGCATACATATATCCATACGTAAACGTGAATGAATATGAGAGTAAGTGTTTGTCTGACTGCCAGTTACAAGTCTGGTTTTTATGGTGTCATCTTTATGCATTTTATTGTTGTAGTAGTTCAATACAATAGATACACAAATACACACTCACACTCATGTACGAGTAGTTGCATGCAGTAATCAAGTGTGAATTGAGGGCGCTGCATGAATATGGAATGGATTGGAACTCATAGCAGAGTCTCATAGTGTATCTTACTATTGTGTAGTATTTCATTTGCATATGAAATGCATCGAATAGATTTTTTAGTTTTTGCTGTTGTTGTACGAGATGATGATTGTGACGATTGTTAGCAAAAAGCATACTTTTTTGATACTACTGGTTATTTAGTGGATTAAACCGCCACTTCACCGCTTCTTTTTACCACTACAATCTATTACTATTTGTAACTTGTAGCATACTATCGTATGTAGGCGTATGTCGTAGTTGTGTTGTGTAATTTCGAAATATTTTTCTGTTTTTGTTTAAGGCGTTAATATAAATTTACATAAATTAATTTCTTGTGTTTATTAATAAATTTTCTTTCTTTCACTGTTGTTTTCCAGGGTACTTTTACATTAATCGTAGAGGCTTTACACGATACCAACAATTCGGCCAGTGCTCGTTCCAGCAGTAAGTATTGCATTAAAAAAATAATAATATAGTAATTATTACTTATATCCTTTTTCCTTTTGTTTAACCCATATCCTGCTTCCTGCTTTTATCCTTAAAAATTTGCTAAGCAAAAAAAAATAATTTGATCTGTTTTATTGCTTTCTTTTTAATAATGTTGTAATTTAATATTTCTTAGTTGACACTTGTGCCTTATTTGGTTTGTTTTTTTATACGCACATGCATATTTCATACCCTTTCTTTATATTGTTTCCGCTCTTTTGTAAGGTTTTAAATAACTAAACAAAAAAATTTGTTTTTTATATATATTTTTTTCTACAACGGAAGCTTAAGCTATTTTCTTGTTTATTATCTTTAAGAAATTTAGTTTTTTTTAGAGAAATTTTTGTTTACAAAAAACTTTTTGAAATTTCTTAAAATATTTATTAAAATTTACACGTTTTTGCTTAATTTGAAAATTTTCCTTTTTGGCACATTTTTCTCTTATAGGAAATTTTATAGAGAAATTTGAATTTGTGTTGAAAACTTACAATTACTGCCTTAAATTAAAAAAAATAACTTTGAGACTTAATTTATGTGGACAAATTTTATGTAGACTATTAAAAAAATGGGTTTTTTAATCTAAAGAAATTTTCTTTCCTGCCCGATTTCCTTTGAAGAAAAAACTTTATTTTGGAGAAATTTTGGAAATTAAAACTCCTCCGTTTTTAAATTTAATAAAACATGAAAATACATTAGATTTTCCCAAAGGAAATTGTTAAAAAAAATAAATTTTAAAATGTATTTTTTTAATATTTGCTCAAATTTAAAATTTTTTGTTGAATATTAGAACTCTCCCTTTTGTGAATTTTTCTATTTTGCTTCAAAATCATCAATAACAGCCTTAAATAAACAAAATGAATCATTCAGCGTTTAAATAAGAGCAGTTTCTGTTTTTCAAAGAAACATCCCTTTTGTTTAAGAAAAAAATTTTAAATTGGGGGAAATTTCTTGTAATATTTTTTAAAATACATAAGTTTGTCTTTGATGTGGAAAATTTCCTTTTTAGAAATGTTTTGTTTTCCTTGAAAATTAAAAATATATAAAAAATAATCTTTAAAACTTGAATTTTTAAATTAAATTTTTTTAGTCAACCCCGACACAGAATCCAATGTTGTCGGAATTGGATTTGATAATACGACAAAAAATACTTTTGTGTAATGAATTTTTTGTCACCTTTTCAAATCCAATTCCGACAACATTGAATTCTGTGACAACCCTGAGTATTACAATTAATTAAAATTAATGTAGCCAAATATTTACTAATATTCTCAATTTTTGGTTAATATAAAATATTTCCCTTTTGGGAAATTTTTATTTTTTGAAAATCAGCTATAATGCTTAACAGAACAAATTTTAAATTTATTTAAAATTAACAGCTGCAAGTTTAAAAAAATAATCTCTAAGATTTGGCTCAATTCGTACAAAAGTCCTTGTAGGGAAATAAAAAAAAAACATTGTTTATTTTTTTTTTGGTGTAAAATACCTAGTAAAAAATTTAATTTTAATTAATGTTGCAAAATTTTTACCGAAATTCACAATTTTTCTTTGATATAAAAAATTTCCCTTTTGGGAAATTTTCATTTTCTTTCAAAATCATCTATACTTATCTTAACTACCAAAAAAATACATTAAGCAAAAAATGCCTGTTGGCAAAGTAGAACAAAAACTAATTAAAAAAATCTTTGATATCCTTAACGTTTTCGCAAGTCTAGTTTTAAGAGAATTTTAATTTAAATTGATTTCGTAAATGCGTTTAATTTTAATTTAAATTAATTTTGCAAAAGGAGGAGATTTTTTAAGTTTCATAAAACGAAAACGATAAAGCCACGTAATAACATGCAATATATCCTGCTGTGCTTTAGTTTATACTTCATTTACTTTAATACTTAGTTTTATTGTATTTTATTTTTTCGTTTACATCCTTTTTGAATTCTTTTTCCAGATTTTTATCTCGATTTTTTTTTTGTTTTATTAGCAGAGCCAGTGTGATTGTTTGTTAGTTTGTTACTTTGATGTAACACTGGAAATAATTTTAATCTCTTCTTTGGCCTGTTAAACGTGTTGTCAAGGATTAATTTCATTTATTTTAAACGTTTTTCATGTTTAGATCTCCCGCATACATACTTACATATGCACACAGATTTCTTTCTTCTTGTTTTTTTTTGTATTATTATTATTCCTTTGGTTTGCAACTTGCAACAACTTCAACAACGAGAGTGTTTAACACATACAGGTTTGTTGCTTAAGTCTTTCGTTTTTTTTTTGTTTAATTTTGGTTGGTGCCTTTTTATTTTATTTATTTATTTTTATTTTTTTTTTGTGGTAAGATATTTTAAAAGAAACATTTTTATTCGGTTTATTTGCAAAGCTGCCTTGCAAGTTTACGCCTGTCGAACTCTGTTTGTCTGCAACAAGTTTACGTTTATTTTTTTTTTGTTTTTACTCACAAAAAATATTTTGTTTTGGTTTTAGTTTTTTTCTTTAGTTTTTTTTTTCTTTAAATCGTTAAACCATTAAATATCCTGTGAGTTGAAGATGAAGATTTTTTCGTCTTCTTGGTTTTATAACCATTATAACAATTAATCTTTGCCAATGCCAATGTTGTTACTAAACCCGCACTGCAGACATCAGCAATGTGTGTTTCTTTTGCAAGCAAACAAACAAACAAATAAAAAAGATGCCTTGTATTAGGTCGTGTTAAATGCTTATCTTTTAATTTTTATTTAACATTCTTTTTTTAACACAGTCTTTCTTTTTTTTCTTGCTATGACTCTTGGTATTTGCTTTAGTGTGGGTATTATAAGGGTTTAGCTTAAAATTCCTTGAATTCATTTCTTCTTTTCTATGTGTGTGTGTGTTTTTTTTTAAATTATCTAATTATTTCATTTAGTTTTTCTGGTGCTTTCCAAGTCTCACAACAGGCTTATCTTTTAGGTGACTTACTTGTCATTTTAAACAACTTTTTATAATTATTTTTCTAATGCTCTTTTCCTTGTTATTTTTCTAACACCATTCACATAACACAAAAGTGCGTTTTCCAGTCTATCACTAAAATAAAAATTGCAAGAAAAAAGAAACCAGCATGTGTGTTAATTTTTGCACTCAAGCGTCAAGCTTTAAAATGTTCAAACAGATAACAAAAATTTTAAATAATATAATAGACTTACTCCAAAGGTAGATTGTACGAATATCTTAAGTTATTTTAGTATTTCTTATTTATTTATTTTTTTTAAATTTTTTTCTAATAACCTGTCATACAACCACAACCACTAATTCAATTGAATTTGGCACACACACAGCACCCAATTTAACTTGCAACATTAAGAAGAAAAAAATGCCACGCAAAAATATTTTTCTTTGTACTTGACGAGAAACGAAAAAAAATAGAAGAAAAAAAAACTTGGCAAAAACGCAGCTTATAAATTGGTTTGGTATTTTTACTATTTTTCCCCCTCCTTTCTTAAGTGTCATTTATTTTTCTTGTGTCTAGCTGGTTTTAAGTCTGCATGGTTCTTTTTACTTTTTTTATTTAATTTTTTTTATTTATTTTTTTGCTAAACAGGTGGATAATATAGAATTTGTAAATTTAAAAGACATTAGTTAATCTTTGAAAGATTGCAGGTCGATGTGTGTAACCAGTTTTTGTTAAGGAAAAATTCCTTTGAAAATAATTCCTTTAGCCGTAGAAATTACATTTTTTTAATATCTTTACAATTTTTTAATCATGCGACAAAATCTTGAACAAATTTTTTATGAACATTTTAAAATTTTTCTTCATCAGGAAAATTTGTTTGAAAAGAAATTTGTATTAAAAAAAAACTTGATAAAGTTATCTTTTTTAATGGAAGTTATTAAAAAATCCGCCTTGAAATTGTTAGCTAATTGAAACTACACAATAAAAATGGAAATGATCGACCGACCAACTTCTGTGCCGCTACGAGCATCATCGGTGTTCATGTAACAATTCCATTTTTAAGATGAATTCAATTGTTCATCACTCAAACATGAGCTAATTAAACAAATTATTAATGAAGAATTAATGTGACGGTTCTAAATTTTTGAAATTTATCAAACAACAACCAACAAGAAATCAGTTTGAAATTCACTAGTAATCAGAATTAAATTTTTTTCCTATTTATTTATTTAAAATTACCCCTTCTAAGATAGACAACTTTCTAGCTGGGTTTGATATTTCGTTGATAGCAATGAAGCTACACCGTTTTGTAACCAAATGTGGCATTTGCATGGTTCCATCTATTCAAACTTGGGACGAAGGAAGATCTAAAACTTGTCATTAAAAAAGGGAAATTTGTTTTCCGAAGAAGTTTATGCAACACTTCGTAGTCATGTAGGACATATATGTGGATTCATCACCCTACAGCAGATATTAAAGAACAGTAACAGCAGTATACTTCTCCGGCTGCAAGCGGTATATCACCCCCACAACCATTTATGTATATTGCTTTGCTAAATGCAATTCGGAATAATTATATGAAGATGTATTTAATGTAGTTTTATGAAATCATCATTGATTCAGATTAGCAACGTCAATTTTTTTTCGACAATTCGACCCGCCGCCAATGCTCACGGATGAGCCAATTTTACCGGCTTATCGGATTGTTTGCTATTCTTTTACATCTTTTAAAATCATGCAAATGCAAAATATCGTTATTTGGAAGAAAAAAACAAAATACCGCGCTTTAAAGAAAATTCTATTCAACTAGTAAAAGTACGGCACAAGCGATAGTTAATATACCCTCCCCGCCGCCGCAAAAATCTACGCGTCTCTCTTCGCTTCGATTTTATTAATTTGAATTATTACTTTTGCATTTTCTTTGAAACTAGTGTAGCCAGCGGTCAACTCAATCGACCGCATTCTAGAAAAAAATATTAAATACGTACGATAAAATACAAAAACATTCTAAATAAACAACTTAAAACTCTGTCTGTCTCTTTTCTATTCAAAAGCAAATTGGACAAACGCACATGCACATTTTGTTTTTTTTCAAGTTGAAGCTGATACCTGCATGTGTAATAAGTGTGCATGTGTTAGTAGCAACTTTAAATGCTTATAGCTTCCTAAATATCAAACCGATTTAAATAAAATTAAGATAGTGCACATCTATGTAAAAATCCGTTTGAAAATATATAAATCTTTCCAAAATCGGTTGAGTATTACGGCCGTAAAAGGGATCTAAAAAAAGCGTGTTTGCCTATTAATAATATATATGATACTTAACGCTGCATCAGTTACGGGATACCTCTGGTCACAGCGGTCATCCGGGGAAAGAGGAAACGGATGAATTGGCCAGAAGGGCCTCTGCTGCTCCTTTCATGGGCCCAGAGCCGTTTTGTGGCGTAAGTCGGGCGACTGTAATATCCCTGATCAAACGAGATGTCACTTCGACCGCTAAGGAAATGTGGCCGACTTCTGGTTTAAGGCAGGCCAAAGCATTAATGCATCCATTTTCATATAATGACATCCTGAACCTCAACGGAACAATTTACGGCTTGTTAGTGGTTTTCTTTTTGGCCACTATGGACTGCATTATCCTCTGTTGAAAAGTAACCAAGTTCGTTCACCCTTGTGTCATTTATGCTTAGAGGATTATGAGACAACGACACACATTCTTTGCGACTGTATCGTTTTATGTAACAGTAGAAGGCGTGTTTTTCATTTCAAGTTTCTGTGTTCGGATGATATTAGGCGAACTTCTCCAATATCTGTGCTGACTTTCATAGCAGCCGTACCTAAATCAGAGCGTTGAGCGTCACGTTAACAACAGGGTGCGTATTTGCAGTACATTCAGAGTATTTTTTTCTTTCTTAGAATATATTGTAAATTCGTACCGTGTTGCTAACGCGAACCTCAACGCTCTGATTTAGGTATGATTGTAAGGACAGTCATACAGGTATATAATTTAATTTATATAATATAATTTAACTTACAGATCTATGCCACAAAAGATCCATCAGGTATCGCAGTGCCGGTCTTTGGACCAGATCTTCCCCCTTTTCTATCTATCTAATACTGCAGCAGAACGTAAGAGTCATGGTTTTCGGTGGTCGCTACACCATCTCTTTAGCATTCATATGTTCCTTTGTTTTTCTCTCGATTCAGGCTGCCTGATTTAAATTGGGAATATCAACTATTTAATCGAATTATTTAATAATAAAAAGAATACCAGAATCATTAACTTATTCAGCAAAGTCAGTACGATATTCCCAGCTCTTAACAGTCAGCAAATTCTTTAAGAATTTTAGCAAATGCTAAAAATGTTTAAATTTTGTTGGAAATTAAAACTTTTGCTTTTTATTGTCTACAATTTTCCATGCCATTATTTTATTTCTTTTATTAATATGCGAGTAGATATAAAATTTTATTTTTAATGTAAAATTAATTTTTTTCAATTCCGTTTTCAACATTCATTTGCAACATTATCAATATTGCTTCTTTAACATTGCGGGAGATTTATGCTGTTCTTTTTTCTTATTATTTTTCGCATAAACTTTTGCTTAAGACCTTCTTAAGTTTGTTGTTATTATTATTATTATTTGTTGCTGGCTGGTTGTTTCATTCGTATCTTATTTTTCTGGTTGTTTGTATACATATACCACATGCAACCATTCAACCAGTCATGCACCTGCAATTTACTTTATAGACCATGGCAAGCAAAAGGCATCTTGCCTCTGCTGCCACTTTACCATTAAAAAAAACCTTAACTGCCTGCCGCACCACCATCAGCAGCACCATTATCAACATCATCATCGTCATCATGATCATCATGCATGCTTATAGAGAGTCGAGTATAATAAACTCTCTGTCTCTCTTGTGCTCTAACCCTCTGTCGATATGAGTTGCATGAAATGAGGGAACTGCTTACAAATAACACCTGAATAATATTGAATGTTTGTTTGTTATACAAGTATGTATGTAACGATCGTTGCTTTTTTTAAATATTTTTTCCTTTAAAATGTTGTCGATCGTTTGTTTAACAAAAACAACAAAAAATTGTTTATAAATTTAAACATTTTGTTGCTGTTGTTGTTGTTGTTGCAAATTGTAAGCCATACAAACGTTTTATTTATTTATTTATTTTTTTTATTTCTTGGTTTTATTTTGTTGTCCATTTCCATTATTAATGATATTTTTTTCTTTTGTGGCTCCGTTTCTTGTGAAAACTCGAGTGCTCAGAGTGTGCTTGAAGTACGTTCGTAGAAATTGTTTTGAAAAATTTATTAACAAAATGAGCAACCAAAAAGTTGACCAACAACCAACCCTTTTCTTTTAGCAAAAGTAGCTGCCAAACTGAAATGGCAATTAACGTTTGAAATTTGTACATATTTTAATTTATTTTATTTATTTGTTTTTATTTATTTTATTTATCTTTTTTTTTTTTTGGTAAATATCCCCTTTTTATGCTCAGCGTGAAAGTGTAGCAGTTTTAAGATTTTTATCTCATTTCTTTTGAAATAATGTTAACCTAAAAAGATCACCGAAGTACCTTTATAAGAATTAAAATAAAATAAAGTAAAAAGAAAAGATAAATGTTAAGCAGTTGCTTGTTGTAGTTAATTCTTTTGAAAGACCAGCCTCCTTTTTTTGTGGGGGGCTTTTTCATTTTTGTTGCAGGCTCCTTTTCTTCATTCCCCAACTCTATACGCAGCATTTTGCTTCATACTAATGTTTTATAATTAATCTTTTATATAATAACCTGCTTTATTTTATACTTTTAAGATGCATATACACACGTATTTTATTTTATATTTATTTATTTTTTCTTTTGTTTTTGGTTGAATCCTCCATCAACTTCATTATGGGAATTATTTTTTTTTTCGAATGTGTTTTTTAAGCTCCTCTTTATATTTTGTTTTCTTTGTAGATTTGTTGATACAACGCTTATCAGTGCAACAAGTTTTGGAAGTATCTCCGGAATGGAAAACAAATAAATCAGAATCACAGTACACTTGGTTGGAATATGATTTTCGTGTTACTTGTGATCCACATTATTATGGTGCGGGTTGTGCTAATCTCTGCCGGCCCAGAGATGATCAATTTGGTCATTATACATGTTCCGAAACGGGAGAGATTATATGCTTGTCGGGCTGGCAAGGAGATTATTGTGATAAACGTGAGTACTAATTAATAATACTAGTGTATCCAGCGGTCGACTTAATCGGACGCATTCTAGACAATAATATTGAATACATACGATAAAATACAAAAACAAAAAAACATTTTAAATAAACAACTTAAAACTCTGTCTGTCTCAGTTCTTTGCAAAAGTGAATTGGACAAACACACATGCACACTTTCTTTATTTTTCAAGTTGAAGCTGATACATGCATGTGTAATAAGTGTGCATGTGTTAGTAGTAAATTTAAACGCTTATAGCTTCCTAAATATCTGACCGATTGACATAAAATTAAGATTGTGCACATCTATGTAAAACTCCATTTAAAAACGTATAAATCTTTTCAAAATCGGTTTAGTGTTACGGCCGCAAAATGGATCTAAAAAATCGTGTTTGTTTATTAATATTATAATTAATAATTTAAGGAGATTTTATGTTTTTTTTTTCTCTAAAGAAAAAGTAAAAATAAGTCAATTTACTCAATTGACTTAACGGCGAAATTGTCATTACTGAATTTGTTTTTAACACTTTAAAAGTAATTGCATAACCTTTGTTGTCTTAGTTTTGCAAAAAAGTAGTGAAATTTTTTTTTTTTTGAAATATATAAAAACAAACAAATACATACTTAAGTATTCAAATCAAACAAGTTTGACTTCAGTAAAAATATAACTAGTGAATAAGTAAATTTCGTGGCCGTAGCATACACACATTAAAATTGTATGAATTGAATATATAATTCTCGTATTCTATTTGCTTTGATAATTGTTATGAAAGAATTAAATAAACTATCACCCACTTTTATAGCGGAAATACCGGTATAATCTGATGACTAGGTGTATCGGCCTTCCAAACCATCATGATATTGCGTTCGGCTGTGCTCTCAAAATAATTGGGCCCTATTACGGTTGCCGAATTTTGGCCTCCGACTTCAACAAGTTCTCCTCGGTTAAAGAAGCACACAACATTATTAATTAAACGAAATCGAAGGCGCAAATTCAACAACCTTAATAAGGCGGATTATATTTGTCTATGGTTTATTAAAAATAATCTCATATTAAAATAAAAGTAATTTCTTAGTAAATAAATTTGATAAATAAAAGTTTATTTTACCAAACTAAAGTCTGATTTATTAATTAAGATCTTAAAAGCCCAATTAAAAGAAAATTACAAAATAGAAACAAGGAACAAGTCAACAATATTAAAAAACAAATATAAGATAATTTTTAGTTTAAGGCTGAGGCCACACTAACATTTAAAAACGCATGTGTATGTGCTTTTGAATTAAATTTACTGGTAAACGAAGTCCACTGTTCCTGCCTTATTGAAAATAATCCTCTTAAACAGTAAAAATAATATTCCAAAGCCATAAATTTAGCTGAATCGCACAGAAGCGTTTGTTTTCAAATCGCTCGCGTGTCCTCAGCCTTAGCAGCATTTTATTCAATGTTTATTTGAATCCTCCCTCAATTTGAATTTAATTTTTAAGTTCTTTCAAAATCAATGAAGGAGGGAAATTATTCTACTTTTGAGAAAAAAGTTGCAAATTAAATTTCTATTTAATTTTTCTTTTCAAAATAATATTTGTGGATCCTCAAGAGAGTCCGAGCGAAGGTTCGGATTCGGTATCGAAGTTCGACAAAAACTTACGTTTGGTTGATGCTCGGCGTTCAGAAAAATGTTCGCCGAACACCGAACTTTGCTGAAATTTGTTCCACATCATGTTCAAGGCGAATTCAAACCACCTGTAAGGTTTTAAAAAGCAACATCCATGGTGGGTGTAGTTTTCAGAATTTTTTTTTAATTGTGTTTCCTGGTGTTTTCAAAGGATTTGAAAATAATATGTTTCACTTAAGAAAGAAATATTTTTATTTGGATTGCAATGAAAGTTGCTTAAAATACGTTTTAAATAAATTGTCGTTTTCTGTTTCTGACATTTTGTGCCAACCAGTCGGTGTTTGTTATAATATTAACACCACGTGAAAAATAATACGCGAAAATACAACCCTGTATAAGATTAAAATACAAAAAGTACAACGTTGTCACAATAAAAAATTTTTATGTCGGTCAAGTTTGTTTTTATTCAATTAAAAAAAAATCATAAAAATTACAATTGTTTCTATTGCATAAAAACATGACGGGTTTTCGGGTTCGGTTCGGAAAACTCCATTCGGCCGGACATTAATATTCAATTTTTTTTTTGTGAATATCTAACATTGCGCTTTTGCGCAATTTTTATAAACGGCAAAAAATTTTGCTTTCTGTTATTTTATAAAAATTGCCCAAAAAAAGGACTATCTGTCCTTGAGGATTATTCCTTAAAAATGGATTTTCATATGAAGGATCCGGTATAGAAATTACGTAAGTTTTTTCTACCCAAACAATAAAGTTTTCACAAAATTTTTTTTCAAATTTAATTTTGTAGAAAAATTTAAAGAAACCTTGAAAGAAATTTCAACATGCATGCATTGACAAAAATATTAATTCACTGCCTTTCCGAACAGTGACACTCTTAGGCCCAATTTTACAACCTTTAGTTAACTCATGATGGCCGTTTAACCAATGACATTTATATGAAAAGTCGTTAGTTAAACCACTGTCATTTGTTAACTAAAGACTGAGAATATGGGCCTTAGAGATTTGTTGTGTTAGTTTCCCCCTCCAAATTTGTTCATTTAACCTCGTTGTTTAGCGTAAATTCAAAGCCGAATAATTCTTGCTTGAGCCGTTAACTGCAGTCGCTCATCGAAGCTGGCACTCACAATTTTTTTTATTTAAAACAGTTGCAAGGCACTTTGTTACCTTTGCAACATATTTGAAAAAGTGTAACAAATGTTTGTAATTTTGTATCATTTTGTTGAAAGGCTGACAGCCTTGTTTAATTTACTCGTAACTTCAAGCCACTTTGCACTAAAATAAAGTACTTATGTGTATCATTGGTGTTTTATATTTGTACCATTTTATTAATCCTGCTCTAATTTGCAATTTAATTTGTTGATTGCTCTCTCTCTCCCTCTCTTCTCCCTGTTCATTAAACACATTTTATTTAGTTTCAGCAGCTGTATTTTTGCTTAACAGTTTGGTTTTTTATTTGTTAATTTGTGTGAGATTGTGTGTGATTCTCAAAACCTGTTTTAATTTTTACTATCTAAAGAGGTGTGTAATCAACATCCGTCATTCAGTTCAAGATAATTTTCAAAATTTATCCTTTAACACACACACACAGAGAGACATATCTTAATACCCCAAAATAAATGCCAAAAAAATTACCAAAAAAAAAAAACAATACAAAAAAATCTTCATCCTCTTTATCCAAAAAAAGGGTCTACTACTGCTTTAGCTGCTTGCTAGCTTGCTGCCTCCTCAAGTAGTTGATAAACACACACTTCCTTTTCACAAACAGGTATTTTTATAGCAATTGCTTGAAAGTGTATGCGAGAGTATAAAACACAACAAATATTTCGTTTTTGTTTAAGGGATCCCATCCTCAGGAGTTCTTTTCATTTAGCAAACATGCGGCACAACAACAGCCTTTATGTTCGAAAATCATCGTCATCTTCGTCATGATCCGTTCAAACGAACATCAACAACATTTTCAGCCTTAAATGTTTTAGTAGTAAGAAAAAACACACGTTGCATTGTCAGCAGTAGTAGTAGAGTAGTTGCAGTAGTAGTAGTAGTAGTACTCGTATTAGTTATCGATGGCCTGTTGGTATAAGTGTCAGTGGTGTATTTGTGTATGATCATTTTACCTGCCTTTCAAGCCTCCCGTACCCTTGACAGGCCCTAATGCTGGCGTGGGAAGATTTTTACTGCCTTTACTTGAATTTTTGTATCTGTATGCAGGCAGCAAGCAAGCAGAGTCCACAACATACTGTTGTTCAAAGCTGCGAATACTAAAAAAAAGAGTATCTTTTACTCTCCTTGAAGAATATGAAGAAAAAACTACCTTCAAGAAACCAGGTTCCTCTTTTAGCTCCATTTATATATATTTCTTTTTTTATAAATATAAAACTAAATAAAAAGGTTATTTTTTCTACAACTTAGAATATTAAGGTCCATATGATTTCCAGCATTTATGTATATAGTTTGGTAGTTTTGGTAGCTCTAAAGCTGCTGCTGTAGTCAGCGCGTTCTTTTGTTCTTTTCAATTCTTTTTTCCAGAGATCATTTAAACGGATGCTGTTTTGGTTTGATTTCTTTTTTTTTTGGTCTTCAAATTTCTAATATTTTTAAAGCATTTTTCTGTTATTGTTGTTGTCTTATGCTTTACATTCATGTTTTCTTTTAAACGTTTTGTTCTTTTAGTTTTGTGTGATTTACAAAAATTGAAATCAGAAGAGAAATATTTTCTCACACATCATAAATTTTTGTTATAATTTTTTTTTCCTTTTTTTGTGTGATTTGTTGGACTTTTTGTTTAATTTATGATAACGTTAAACCAAAAAGAAAGAAAGAAAATTATTTTCAACATATTGATTGGTTACTTTAAAAAAACCAGTTCTAATATTCAAGATTTTGAAAGAACTTTTTGTTTTTATTTTTATTTTTTTCTGTAATGACATTTCAAAAAATTTCAATTTCAACTGAAATATATACACACACATAATTATTCATTAAATTCTTATTTCATCATCTACTTTACATATAATTACTATTTAATTTGTTGGAAAAAAAAAATCTTTAATATAATAAAATAACACACATTTTGTTGTTTTTCTGATGAATCATTTAATTTGATTTTTCAATTGTCAGTATTTGAAGTGGTTTAACATAATAATGACTAAGCGAAATTGTGTTTAAATATTAAATCATATCCCCTTGTGACTCTCTTTAACAAACAAGTTTAGTGAAAGTTCCTTATTTTCTAAATTAAAAACTAGCAAATTCTTCTTTAACAAAACAAAAAAAATGTATCCTTGAGGGCGTGTGAATATTTTTCATATGAAAATTTTAATGGAAATACCTCAAACAAACTTCCTACATAGAAAAAAAAAACAAACAAAACTCACTTAACCAGTATTCACTTTCTATACTCTATTATAAAGCCAAAAGTAACTAGAAAAATTAAAACCATTTTACCATTATTGGCATTAAACTCTCAACATTAAAAACCAAAACCAGCGAATCAAACAAAAAAAAAAGAAATAACAAATCACAAGAAAACCTGAAATATTCTTAAGAATTTGTTGATTTGTGTTTGCTTGCCTCCAGCTCTTCTTTAGCTAACTGGCTCCTTTGAGTGTTTAAAACAAAAAATCCAAAGATTTTCTTTTCTAAGCCAGCATCTCTTGCCTCAACAACTCCCGGCTGGAAAATACTTATTGAATGAAAATCTATAAAATGCTTTTAAAACCAGTCCTTTTTAATTCGTAGTTGTGTAGAACTCTTTTTTTTTATTTATCTTTTTTAGTTGTTTCCACGGCACGTTTTCTGTTTATGGCTTGAAAAATAAAGGAAAAAAAAAACTTTATGAGAAAAAAGGGCTTTAAACAGATGCTTTTAAACGTGTTTCTGTTCCTTTCGTTCTGCCAGTTTTTTTTTTGTTGTGCCAGCGCAACAGCGACTTTTAAAATGAAGATCATGGGATCTTTTAGTTAAATATCTGTGTGTTTGGTTAAAAATATATATTTTTTTCTTTTTGGGTCTTTCCTTGTTTTCCACTGCCATTGATTCCTTGTTAGCTGAGAACTTTTCTGAGACAAAGAGATTTTAAACATTTTTTTGTTCATACAAGACAGTTGAGATCTATTTGCTATTAATAAAATATTTACTAACAATTTTTTATATCGTTTAAGAATTATTTGTGTTTGTTTTTTATTGCGAAAGAAACTGTTACTAATTTAATTTTAATAATTTAATTTAATAATTTTATTTTCATTTTTTTTAGCTAAATGTGCCAAAGGTTGTGAACATGGTCATTGTGATAAACCCAATCAATGCATGTAAGTATTTTTAATAATTAAAATAATATCAATTTTTATTTAAAATCTATATGTATTTAAAAGTTAGCTTAATAAGAACTTTTGCATCCATATTGTCCCAGGTTATAAAAAACTTTTTAAAAAAAAAATTTTTACAGCCCAATTATGAATAAAAATTACCCGGCAGATTTCTCAATTTTCCCAAAAAGAGAGAAAGAAATCTCCCGGGAAATTTTTTATTTATAATTGGGCTGTAAAATTTTTTTCATGTTTATTTTCGAGATCTTTACTTTTTGTTTACAAGCAGGCCAGACAGATTCTTAGGAGGAAGTCGAACCTACAATCCTCAGATTGATAGGCCAGTGTAAAAAGTATTTGAATAAGTTTTTAGTTCTATTACCTTTAAAGTTGGCGCCTTAAAGCATTAGAAAATTTTTATCAGATTTTTTTTATGAAATCATCTGAAAACTAAACAAAAGTAAAAGTTATGCCTTGAAGAATAAGATTTTTTTTTCAACTTGCATTTACATTTTAAGTTTTATGTAATAAACTGATGTGGTTTTTAAAGCTTAGAAGAATTTCATTCTTATACACAGAAAAACATTTTTCAGCTCATTTATTTGGGACTCAATTCTGAGAATTGCACGTGAAGAACATTGAATATTTCAATAAGAAAAATAACAAGTATACGCATGATATAACGACATAGAACCGCGTTAAAATATAGAAAAAGTGATAAAAATCCACATTGAAGAAAAAAATTCGTATGTCCATTAAATTATTAATGCAGCCAACTTGACAAAACGAATGATGCAGAATTTCTTATTTTTGGGGGCTACTTTCACCGTGCAATTCTCAGAATTGAATCGTCCCAAAATCATGTGTTGTACTGTGATAATCCGAATTCTAATTTTCATGAAAATTTATATTTTTTTCTTAAATAATTATTTCTAATCTTAAATGCATTAATATTTTTTTAAACCCAATTTTCGTGGAAATTTTCATATAAAAAATTGTATGCCCAAATTTGTTACAATTCACAAATTCATATGAAATGTTTTTCTTATTGCATTTCTTTTTTGCTACATTTTCTCACAACGACCTTAAATCAATTACTTTTCCTGTTTATAAAACCCAACCTTTATTTTATTTTAATTTTATTTAATTTATTTTTCTTCTGTTGAATGTGGTCTATTTGTTTGAACGTTAAAGAATCCGTAGCTTCTTTCGAATATTTCTTTTATACATACATATTTGCCTGAAGACTAGCAGAGGCAGTTTGTGCAATTAATATTGACTAAGTGTTTGCGTTAAGACTTGAAAATTTTATTTAAAAAAAAATGAAGAAAAAAAAGTATTCAAAGTGTGGGAATGTTTTAATAATTCTACACACACAACATGTCATAAAATCAAACAACTTCACTTAACAAATGTTATGCACACACTTACTCACTAAGCGAGAGACAAACCGACAGACGGAAAGGCAGACAGACGGAGTGGCAAGCCAAAGCGATTTGTACCTTAAATGTAAAATAAAAATTAAAAAAATTAAATAAAATAAATAAATAAAAGAGTTTAAGTACTTGTAGTGTAGAGTCATATGGAATTTCACCATTCAGCAGTTTATTTGGTTTTTTGTATTTAAAACTTGGCTTGATTTTGTGCATTCATTGTCTTAACTTTTTTTCTTTTCTTTTTGTATGTTACTACCACGCTACGCCTCTTTAGTGGGAAATAAAGTTTTTTATTTTTTTTTTTTGCAAAATAAAAATATTGATATTTTTTCTTGAAAATGTCATCATTATGCATTATTTGCATACAAAACATTTTAATCCATAAAACTTAAGTCGTTTTTTTTACAAAAAGTATGACTTTTTTAGTTTCTTTTTCTTTTTTTTTTTATAGGTGAAGGCTCTTTTTTGAGTGTTTAAACGAGTATTCTAATTCTGAGAATAAAATAAGTTAGAAATTAATTATTTTTAAACACTGCATGACGACGGTTTGAAAGGCTGACTCTGCTATAAATGAATTTTGTCATTCCGTTTACGAATTCTACAATATTGCGATCTTAAATGGTTTTGATTCCGTAAACTGCTGCTTCAGAAAACGAAAAATCACTTTTGGTTTTGAAAATGAAATTGACAAAGACTTTTTCTATTAGTTTAATTTACCCTAAGAAGTATTAAATGTGTATACTTGCAGGAGCGCGACAATAATAAAATGAGATTTATATATTAAACAAATTTAAATCACCGCCTAATGTATCAACATTTTTGTGCTGCAAATTAAAAGGTCTATGAAGTATGAAATCAAAACCATTCTGAGCAGAATAAATGATCAGCTGAAACTGTCAACGAAAATTGCAAGAAAACATTTTTTCTAAAATCAAAAATTCCTCCAAAGTAGTACAACAAATCGCATAAATCATGAATAAGAAATAAAATTTGGCAAAGATCCATTTAGATGTAAAATTATAAATTTTCAGATTCAGATAAAATTGCTTAAACCAGAAAACAAAACTTCAAAAGTGAATAAAATAAAATAAAACTGCAAAAAGCACATAACACGAAAAAAATCACTAAAATCGAAAACAGACTCAAAAGAAAAATCTAAAAAAATCGGAAAGGACCGATCTGACACAGAGCAATTACAAAAAAAAAACATCAGTGAAGAAGTCTGCAAATGCATAACTTGAACACAAAAAATGGCTGATGCAATTTATTAATGGCCATAAAACTTTCTACACGCGAAGGAAAGATATGGTTGTGCAACATTGTTACGACAACTATGTATATTATGATTGTGGCAAAAAAAATTTTTGTTGCGGTAAACAAATTCTCGCAATTAAAAATTGTTGCCATCCATAGTAATTACAAGATTGTTATTTCGGCTACTAAATTATGGTTGTTGCAAGCAATGTATATTTGCAGTAATCCAAATTTTGTTAGCAGATTTTTGAAACATATGATCTGTCCCACGATGTCGTTCCTTTTGTGAAACTACATTTAAAACATAAACAAAATATTAGAAATTGTATTTGTTTTAAATGTAATTTCACAAAAAACGATATCGTTCAATAAACATCGTGGGACAGGCCGATAGTTTTAGTCACAAAAAAGACTCTTGTTTACCATTGACCGTGAAATTATCGCCATTCATAGCAATCACAAAATGATTAATTGGACTATTGTAATATGGTTGTTGCAAGCAATGTATATAATTGCCGTAAACAAACTTTTGCTTGCGAGTTCTTATACCCTTCAGCAATGTGGTTGCAGTAATCTAAATTATGTTTGCAGGTTTTTAATATTCGAAACATAGTTTTAGTCACAACAATGACTTTCTTGTTTACAACTGAAGATTAAATTATTGCCAATAATAACAATTGCAATATGGTTGGACGATCATAAAAGTTTTATTAGTTACCAAAAATATTTGTAATCAAAAGAAAACTAAGCCAATGGGATCACATCATACTACAGGCACACTTTGTATACATGAAATGAATGCCAGGTACTGATCCACTCAATCATTGTGTTTGCTATAATTCTGATTTGGTTAATTTCAATGTTAATATAAGTAACTCAGGTTTCCTCTAGACTTTCTATACTTACTAACTCGGAAATTATAAGCGTTGTGACTTACATATACATATATGATGATTAGGTATGATCATATTTTTATTGGAAGATACTTTACGACCATATGATATTTTATAATTATATTGGGCTTATGTTTTATTATAGTAAAATATTATTATTAAATTGCACAACAATAAATATTGTTAATAATATGATTTAGATTATGATCACCTCAACCATGCCTTAACATAACTTTCTTCTTGGTCGGCTAGAGCGAAACAAAGTACAAAGGTTCAAAAAAAGGTCCAAAAATTAATGAAAGAAATTCTAAAATAAAATTAAAAATTTGTTTTAAAAATATAGATTTCAAAAATTATGTTGGAAATTTAAAATCGAAAATATTATAGACAAAAATATTTAAAAAAAAGTTGCTATATCTCATCAACACTCCAGTTAAATTAACATTTTAGATAAGATTCCACACCGCTGACTGTAGCACGTTTTTTATGTGTACTTTTTCATACTAATTTTTACCTTCCGCAACACCTGCTTTTTTTGCTTTTATTTTTTTGGTTTACTGATAATTTCTTTAGTTTCTTTATTTTTATTTTTTCTTAATCATTAAATTGCTTAAAAATTATTTAAACTTAATGTGTGATTTCCGTTTGAAATTTAGTTTGTTTTCTTAGACATCTCTTATAAGTTGGCATTTATATACACAACATATTTATATATATATTTTTTAAGTAAAAAACAGATACGAAAACCACAAAATTGCTGAATTCAGCAATTTTACACACACAGCAGAATAAAAAGAAGCACACAAAACCCAAGAAGAAAAAAAATTGAATAAGAAACTTCCCATTTTGTTGTCTGCCACAACAAAGTATTTAAACAATATTTTCAAAATCAGCTGAAATTCTACTTTGAAGACAAAAAAACAAAAAAAAAAACAAATCTGCAAAAAGAATTCCTCAACTAAGCAAAGTGTAAATTTACACCTGGAACTTCGTCATATTCCTCACATGTAATTCTTATTTTTATTATTTTTTTTTTGAGATTCAAATTTTATTATAAATTGATATAATGATGATTTAATACATTAAAATAAAACTGCAAATGATGGGAATATTATTTTGTGTAATAAAAAACTTTTGAAGTTCTTGCCATACGACTGTGTATCAGTTACCTTAGACAAATTCCTTTGTTTGAAGGCAGAAATCAAATAAATTTGAAAACAAAAGCTTTTATGGCGCTTTTGTGTGGAAAATTCAAAAAATAAAATGAATAATCTAAAACAACTGTCATTAAACTTCTTCTCCACATTCACAAGTACGAAAAGCGTTTGCCCTTTTCATTGGAAAACCAACCAACCATTTATTTATTTTTTTTTCAACAATTTTCTTGTAAATGTTTGATCAAAATTACTGCACAAGGTGTGTCATTCAATTTTTACCTCTATGCTGTTGTTTTTCTTGGTGGTGTTGTTGTTGTATCTAATGAGAGGAGTGTTATTTATGGCTGTTGCATTAGAAAAAAAAAGATATTTATAAATATGTATGCAAAAAAGCAAAATTAAAAACACAACAAAACTTGATATTCTTGTTGTAAAAGTTCACACACTACTCGTACACAAAAGCCCAGCTAGAAAATTGAAAACTGAAGCACTTAAATTAAAAGATATTAAAGCGCGGTCCCAAAACCCCATCCACAAACAGACAACACTCATCATAATCATCTGAAACAGACAGAAAACCAAAGAGAGAGAGAGAGAGAGAAACAAAATACTAAATAGTGCAGGTACACAAAAGAAAATCGTGCAACAATAACTTAAAAGACGGCTAAATTAATGAAACTACTAGTTTTTGTAAAACGAAAAAAAAACCGAAATATCTGAATACTTAAAAAATTACTCTACTACTTTGGAAAACAAAAAAAAAAAAAAAAAGATCTTGGGCAAATTTTCAAGTAAAAATTTATTATAATCCTAATAAATTGGATGTTGCACCAAGACCAAGCTTAACACTACTATTCGTAAGGAATAAATGAAACAAAGGCAAAGCAAGGATAATAAATATACTGGATAGGACTTCTAAAGCATATCCCAGATATCAAAGTTACTCACGTCATTTCGTACGAAATTAAATAAAAGTTTAAATTTGATATTTATTTATTTTTTCAATAAAAAAATAAAAGTCTAAATATAATCGATAATTTTCACTAAAAAATAAAAGTTTAAAATTTACTTATTTTTTCGGTTAAAATTTTACATACAAAAATAAATAAAAGTTAAAATTTTATTTGAATTTTTTCGATCGAAAATAATGATAAAAATTTTTGATTGGAAAAAATAAATTGAAATTTTTACTTTTATTTTTGCACGGAAAAATATCGGTATAATTTCTTCGTAAAGTTATTTTTTTTAAACAAAGTTAAAAAATAAAATTTTCTTGCAAGATACATATCGCTCGCTCACTTACTTTAACAACGGCATAACTCAGAAAAGTGATTTTTAGATGAATGATGTAGAATTTTTCTCCGTAAACTTTAATACAAATACGCTGGAACTAAGAACACAGAAAATCGACAAAAAAATTTGTTAATTCTTGCATTTTAGAATTGTGCAGGCTTCTCATTGAAGGAATTCACAAGCTGTACTAACTGTTGTATCGGTTGGATGTGCTAAATTTCTCAAAAACTTAAAAGCTGATTCTTTATATTCTGCACGAGAAATAAGATAAGAAACAATAATAATAATAATGATAATAATAATAATAATAATAATGATAATAATAAAATAAATAAAAACTTAGCACATACAACTGTTAGAACACTTTGAACGACCTTGGGAATTCCATTATAGATTGAATACTTTATAACTTAAACTTAAAAAACAAAATACACATTATTAAAATTTTGATTTCCTTTTTCTCAGAGTTAGATTTTTTTATAATTGTCTTGAACTTCACTGTCATTATCTTTAATTTCCTGCTGTTGTGATTTTTTTTTAACCATAACACAGTTATGCTTCAATTAACCTTTGACCTTAATATTTGAATAAAAAAATATGTCAAAAAATACTTAAATATTCAAAAAATAACCAATTATTTTTTTTCTTTTAACACCCACTCTCATCTTAATTAATTTTAATAATAATTTTTAATTAAGCTTAAGAATATTTTACTACAGTTTGGTTTTAATATTTCATGCAATTGCTGCACTAAACCAGTGTGTGTGACTGTGTGTGTGTGTATATGGGCAACAACAACAACAACAAAAACATGATAAAAGTTGTTGTATCACTTCTAAATGACAGTGAGACTGGTTTCCTTAAAAAACCCCCAACCATTTATAGAGACGACTCTTAAAATGTTTTAAATTAATCGTGAGAAATAATTTGCAAAAATGGTCACATACAAACTCTCACACACACGGACTAAATAAAGCTTTCCCTGGACCCCCACCATTGCTTATTTAATACATAAAAAAAAAATATAATAAAAAACACAACGAATACTAAAACTGAGTGTTTTTGCTGTGGAAGATCAAAAAGCTAAAAAATAAAAAAAAGAAATAATCAAACGCAATCTCTATCAAAAGCACTTTTAAAATTTCTTTTTCTTTTAATTTTATATTTAAATATTTTCTTTTTAACAAGAAATTCTTTTTCTTATTACCATCAGAGTTTAAAATAAAATATTTTTGTCGTTTTTCCTCTTTTTGTTTTTTTTATCTTAAAAACAGATTTTTCTTTCCCCTTTTTAAATAAAATTTGTACTCACACAAGACTTTTAAGTTGTCATGTTAATTTACGCTTGTCTGTTTTCATTTCACTTTGTTGGCTGTTGCAGCAACATAAAGTACTTTTGCCACATGCAACATTTTTATAACTCTGGCAAAAAATCTGTTTAACAGGTGATTTGTCTTCTTCAATGACGTCGTTGTTTGTTTTTGTATTTGTAGAGCGAGTGTACGTGTGTGTGTGTGTGCTATCGGGACCCTGTTGTTGCCTGAAGGGTCTTTAAAACGATTTCAAATACTTGGCTGCTTTAAGTTGTTCATTTCTTGGTCTTTGTTTGATTTATTTAAATTTTTCATTGATTTCTTTGTTTTTTTTAATTTTATTAGTTTATTTTATTTTATATATTTTTATGGTACTTGAGGAAATCTCTGACCATTCGAGATGCTACAATTCGTTCAGCTTGATAAAGAAAACAACACACAACTCATAAACCATTCACCTTTAAGTACTCAAATAAAAAATTATTATTATTTTTTTTTTAAGCTGACGCTGTTATGTTGATGATTTTTTTTTTGTTTGGCTTTTATGGATATTTTGTGTTATATTTTGATTAAATTAAATAAAGAATTATAAATTGTTTGGCAGGGAACAAACCTTGTGCTAATGAAGTGATCTTGTTAAGAAATCAATTTGCAATACTTTCAAAATATGTCAAACGTAACAAATTTATCATAATTTTTGTTCGAAAAAAAAAAGAACCAAAAGTAATTAATTTTAAAAAAATTTTATATTTTTGCAAACAATTTTAGGTCAATAAAAAAATATGTGTGCAAATTTAAGCATTTAAAAAGCTGCTTTGAAGTTAGCGGCGGACCCGGAGATTTTTTGCACTTTTACAAAAGTGTTTTTTAGTTTTGGGGATATTTTTTGATAACGTATTTTTTTCTTATTATTATTTGTTAATTGCTAACACCGTTTTCTATGACAGCTGATTTGACAGCTCCTGTTTGTTTTGGACTTAATTAGGTTTGGCTGGCAATTCATTATGAACAAAGCCAAGTCGGAGCAAAGTTTGCAAATTGTTTTAATTTATTGTGAAATATAATATTCAACTCGAGTTACTCTCATCAACAATTCCATTTGAAAACATTTCGATTACGTCATTCCAAAAAAAAAACAATTAAGGAGAAATCATTGGCTGCGGTGCCCCAGACTGATACACAGCTACACAAATCAAAACTTCTTTTTGTTCAGGGCTTAACAAGTATCCGCTTGATGCCTTTTAAGGGACGAATGGGACAGTGTAATCAGTGATGCCACGCTAATGTATAAAGCGATCGACTAAATCGACCGCATTCTAGAAATTAATATTAAACATTTACATACGAGAAAATACATACGATAAAATACAAACACAAAAAACTTTCTGAATAAACAACTTAAAACTCTGTCTCATTTCTTTGCAAAAGCAAATTGGACAAACACACATGCACAATTTGTTTATTTTTCAACTGGAAGCTTATACATGCATGTGTAATAAGTGTGCATGTGTTAGTAACAACTTTAAACGCTTATAGCTCCATAAATATCGAACCCATTAAAATAAAATTACGACTACGCACATCTATGTAAAACTCCATTTAAAAACATAAATAAGTCTTCAAATCGGTTCAGTATTACGGGCGTAAAAGGGATCTAAATTTTTTTTTTGAAAGAACAAACACAAACAGCGAAGCCATTTTGGCTTGTCTGCAGAAACACCCAGGGTTTAGGCAGGAATCGAACCTGCGACCCCTCGACTAATAGTCTAGTACACCATCTACTAGTCTACGGGGTTCCCCGTGCTTGCCTATTAATAATATAGATACCCAGAATTGCTCTAATCAGCCAATTTACTAGCTTCCTATGACAATTGGATCTTCGATTCCGAACCATCTCAGTCTCATTCCCTTAAAGATTGTCAACTCAATGTTTTCTCAAGTTTATATGAGCAAATAAAAAACTTGTTTTACATAATAAAAATTCTCGTATGCATTTTCTACAAGTAATTTCCAGATAAAATGGCAATTCCACCACCTGAAAATGTGAGAATACACATGAAAACCGCTGCGAAGGTTTGCCATCCTCCGAAAATGAAAATTAATGTTCCTTACGCCTTAGAAATTATCTCATAACTAATTCTTTTTTAATAATCACACGAACTTTAGACTTATATAAAAAATAAAACTTGGGATTGAAAACATTAAGTTTTTGTTGAGCTGATACGTCTACTTCGTTCACAGGCATTCTTTGATTAAAGGCTAAGAATATTTCATGTTAATATCAATGACTAACGCCCAAGTTTACAGTCTTGGGCCCATATTTACAGTCTTTGTTTAACTAATATCCGCGGTTTAACTAATGACCTTTCTAAAAAATAACACTGGTTAAGTCGCAATCATTAGTTAAATAAATATTCACCCTTATTCCAGTTGGCAACATCGACGTCACGTCAACACAATACCAAAAAATAGGAGCTAGTCTACTCGCTCTCGAGAACCATTTTGTGCTAATGAAAGTGTACTTCTGTTCTATAAGGTCTAGAAAATAGCATGAACCTGTCAATAGTAGTCAGTTGTTTTCGACAATGGGTAGAGAAGCCCCAATTTTTAGGTATTGTGTTGACGTGACGTCGATGTCGCCAACTGGAATAAGTGTGATTGTGAATTTGGGCTTTAGTTAACTAATAATGACGGTTTAACCAATGACATTTGTATGAAGAAAAAAATCGTCATTACTTAACTAAAGACTGTGCTTTTGGGGCATAAGTGCCGCTCAGCTTTGCCAGCAAGATTGTGCTTGTTTGCTTACATCTATTCCTATTTTTCTTTCCATTTATAAAACTATAGTTGTTCCTTGGCAAATGTATTAATTCCTTTTTCTCCTTCTCTCTCTTTTTAGTTGTCAAGCCGGCTGGAAAGGTCCTCTCTGCAATGAATGCGAAGCCTATCCGGGCTGTGTACATGGCACATGCTCCAAACCCTGGCAGTGCATTTGCAACGAAGGTTGGGGTGGTTTATTTTGCAATCAAGACTTAAACTACTGCACCAATCATCGTCCCTGTCAGAATGGCGGCACCTGTTTTAATACCGGACAAGGTCTGTACACCTGCATGTGCCCACCCGGCTTTAATGGACCCGATTGTCAAAATGAAATTAATTCCTGTACCGAGGAGAATCCCTGTCAGAACTCAGGCAGCTGCATTGAAGAGGCTTCGAAGCGTGGCTACAAATGTGATTGCAAGAAGGGCTGGTCCGGTCGCTTGTGTGAAGATAAAGTTATAACTTGCGGCGATGAGCCCTGCATACATGGCTCTTGTCGCGATTCCTCTAAGGGGTTCCAGTGTGAGTGTCCTAATGGTTATAGCGGCAACATGTGTGAAGTTCATGTGGATACCTGTGCTCCCAATCCATGTCAAAATAAGGGCTCATGTTTGGTAACAGCCAACGGTTCACCGAAATGCCAGTGTCCCAGCGGTTTTACGGGTGCCTTGTGTGAGGACAACATAGACGATTGTCAAGGTAATCCTTGTCAGAATGGCGGCACTTGTGTCGATTTGATTAATCAGTTTAGATGTCAGTGTGTGCCCGGTTTCTTCGGTTCGCTGTGCTCCGACAAAGTTGATTTGTGTTTGACTAAACCTTGTGCCAATGGTGGCACTTGTACGAATTTAAGCAACGACTATCAGTGTGCCTGCCGTGCTGGCTTTACGGGCAAAGACTGTTCGGTGGACATTGACGAATGCAGTTCGGTGCCATGCCATAATGGTGGCACTTGTGTTAATCGTGTCAATAGTTTTCATTGTGTGTGCTCTAATGGTTTCCGGGGACAACAATGCGATGAAGAATCTTATTCCTCGGCCACCTTCGATGCCAGACAATATGAGGCGACTACACAAGCCAGAAGTGATGGCTTGACCAGCGGCCAGGTAATTTTAATAGCCATACTCTCGGTGGCCATGCCTTTGGTAGCTGTTATAGCCGCCTGTGTGGTATTTTGCATGAAACGTAAACGCAAGCGTGCCCAAGAGAAAGATGATGCAGAAGCACGCAAACAGAATGAACAAAATGCGGTGGCTACTATGCATCATAATACCGGTGGCTTGTCCAGTGTAGCGGTGGCCGCTTTGGGAGTTAAACGCGGTTCCAGTTCTGGTCTGACCTTTGACAACTCCAATCCGAATATCATTAAAAATACGTGGGACAAATCGGTTAACAATATTGCCAGTTCAGGCTCCACCGATGAATGTCTGATGAACACTTCTCTGTATGGCGGAGCTCTGTCCAATTATGCTGCCGACAACAATGCCAATTCGGAGTTTTGTGGTGTGGGGCAGATACAGCCATTGCAAAGAGCCAAATCACAGAAGCAACTTAACACCGATCCCTCTCTAATGCATCGTGCTTCTCAATTAATGGGGGCCGTGGGTGGCTCTCATAACAGCGCTACACATGCAACTACCAAAGATTATGGAGCCAGCTCTTCAAATACAGAGAATAGTAAAAGAATCTCTGTGCTGGGGGAAAGTGCTTACTGTTCCCAAAGATGGCCTTCATTGGCGAACCAAGGTGTAGCCGGAGGCTGCGGTTCCTCCACCACCTCGGCGGTCGCAACGTCGGCCCAAAGAACCATAGTATGTGGTACACCTCATATATAGAGCCTTCTACACACTTTTAGCAACAAATTTTAGGTGTAAAGTAATCGTTAAAGTAAAGAAACAAAACAAAACAAAACAAAAAACAAAAATCAAGTTTTAAGGAAACCAAGCGCTGTTGAATATTTTTATAGTTTTTATAAATAAAACCACACAAAACTACTCATTAAATTTTAAACTTCTCCCACTTAGATACTTTTCATCATTCTGTCTGTCCCTTTTATTCTATAACTTTTTCCTTGCTTTCTCTTATAGAAAAAAGTTGGGCAACTACTATTTGTTTTTTTTTTAATTTTATTTTTATATAAGTTTAAAGCAAAAATGGACTGACTGATTTAAATGATTTATATGTGACTAAAACATTGTTATTTGTTAATACAAACATTGTGTATGATTGCAAAAGCAAAAATATTCATTTAAAAAGAAAATCATTAAGTAATTAACTTCTAAAAATACACATTCCTTACACTACTTTACTCTCAATTTTTTTCTTTTTTTTTGTGCTCTCTTAACTAACGCACATCTCTTTAACTAACTGTCCGATATTGAAGCTGATTTTTATGTAAAAACTGACTTTTTTAATAAAAATATAACAAAAAACAAAAACAAAAAAAAAAACAAAAATACCAAATAAAAGACAAAGCTTCAATATAAAATTAAAGAAAAAGAAAAAAAAATAACAAATATATATCAAAAAAATTCTCTTGACGCATGTTTTAGTTTATATTTTGTACATAACCTTACTTTCTTGCTTACTCTCTCCCTCTCTCTCTATCTCTCTCACCGCCCTCTCCTTGTCTTACTTAGTTGTTTTGAAGTTGTAAGCTCTTTTTTATGCAAAGAGCTGTTTACTGTAAATATTAGATTTTAATTTTTAAAAACGATTTATTTTTAAGTTTATTTTTAACAAAAACGAAAGAGAAAAAAAACATGTGAAAAACGAAAAAAAAACCTTGACTTAAACTATTTTTGTATACCAGATATCAATTATTATTATTTTTTATTATTATTATTATTATTATTTAAAGTTTATTTTTGATATACTTTTATGTAGATTAATTTTATTTTGCTTGAATAAAAAAAGAATGCAAGCAAAATAATTGATTGCAAAACAAACGAAGACATTAGACACTTGTAATTTTAAAAATTTTGTATTTACTATTTTTTATGATAATTTATTTAAATCTACAAAATTTTTTTTATTTTTCTTTTTAATTAAAATTTTTTTTTTAATTTTCTAAAAAAAAATTATAAAATTTACAGCCCAGCAAACTGTTACAGTGTCTGTGCTCTACAGCCAGAGTTTTAGAACAAATAAGCTGATGTGCAAAATTTGCTTGCTCAGTCTTTGTCTGTCTTTGAGTTCACTTTTTTTTTTTTTGCTTGAGTGTGTTGCCTACAGAGAATCGGTTGTGAATAGTTCATTTCAGAACGAGCTCAAGAGTAGCATTACGATTTCATTGAATTAAATTGGGAGCCTGGGGAATTACCTTGAAATTTGATTCGAATTGGTATTATTTACAGTGCAATTCGAAAGCAACCTCCCAGTTCTTTATCTTTAATAAACACTTTTATGGACTCGTCAATTTGTGCACCGAACTTGTGTTCGAATTGTCAACAAATTTTTTCTCTGGAATAAACAATTAAAAAATCAAAAACGATAAATTGAAAGAAAATTGTCATCATATCGTTTTAAAAGCATTTAAGCTATTTTGGAATACTCTCTGCTGCATTCATAAAAAAATAATTTGGGTTTGAAATCTCTTTTAAAGAAAATTTGTATGAAAAATTTGTCACAAAATACATTTGAAATAAAAATTCTTTTTTATGAATACGGGCATCTGACTTCTAGGTTAATTGGTTATTCTCTAATTAGAAGCGTTAGAAAATGTTTTCGAAACTTCAAGAATTTTCTTTTCGCATTCTTTTTTCAAAATCTCTCTTTGAAAGTAAATTGTACAACTATTTGCTTAACATCCACTCCTTAAATGTTTGCTGGGACTGCTATTTTATAGTTTTATTCTTAATCCAAAAAAAAAGTTAACACATAAACTTCTTGTGGATTCATCTCTAACAAAAGGGTGTTTGAAGAAAACAAAAAAACAGATTTTAGGCCTCTTTTTTTAACTTTATGTTTTAACAGTTTTGTTAAGCAGCAAAAAATAAGTCAGTCATACTTTTATAGTTATTTCTTTTTTTATTTTTATTATTATTTTTTTTATTAGCATTAAAACTATAGTTTAATAAACATTAAACAAATTAATTTTTTGTATATTGAATTTATTAATTTTTAAGCCATTTTTTATAACGAAAGAAAAAAAAACGAAGAACAAAAAATTTGATAAAGTTAAATTTTATACTTGAAATTATATATAAAAGAAAAACTGAAAAAAAATTATAAAAAAAATATATAAATTATTAAAATCTATTTAAACTTAAATATTGTGTTGTTATTTTTTGCAAATTATTTTTAATTTGTTTTCAAATTTACATTTTTTTTAGATGATCTCAAGGTTAAAAAATAGTAAAAAAAATAAATAAATAAAACTTAAGAAAAGGGAAGACAATTTTCAAAATATAATATAAAGATTAAAAAAAAATAATTAATATAAAGAAAAAGGTTCCTCATTAGTGTAAAATTATTAAAGCATATAAAGACTAAAATTAATGAAACAAAAACATTTAAAAATTTATAAAAATGTAAATATTTAACTATGAAAAAGAAACAAAGAAATATTAATAAAAAAAAAACAATTGAAAAAAAAATTATTTCTATAAAACAAACGAACGGACTTATTTTTGAATGTTTAACGGATTTTTTAGGGAAATAAATTGAGTTGAAAGGTTTCAATATGCTTTTGTTTTAGTTGTTTGGTTACTTAAAATGTTTTTCGAGCGGCAAAACTTATTTCAAGAACCACAGATGCAGCTGTCATTACTCTGTAATTCGAATTGAGCGGAAGAAATGTGTGTTTGAGTTTTTCCTGGATCGAAAAGAAGTGTAAGTTGCATTGCTTTCTTTTAGTAACAAATTTCACCATAAACCCGTCAAGAACATATGAAATTCTGCGAAAATTGGATTTCCTTTGCTTTTTCGGCACAAATTTCTATTCGAATAAAAATAAATAGAATTCTTGAAAGTTTCTTCTCGGGTCTTTTAAGTTATTTTATCGAATGACTAAAGTTGATGGGTTGAAATCTCCAGATATATCTCGTGAGCATCCTTCAGCGGTTTCGGATTTGAATTAATAAGAAAACTATCTTGCACTACCGCGTCTAATGAATCTTTCACAACATTTCGGCTTAACTCTAGATTTGTTTTGAAAATAAAACTGCTAACTGCTCGTTTTGCTGCCTGTTTTTATAAAATGAAAACAAAATTTTGAGTGAGAATTAATATTGAAAACCACAATAAAATACGAATAATTGTTTTTGTTTTCCATATAAATTCTCACTCACAATTTCGTTTTCATTTTATAAAAAGAGGCGGTTAATCGGCTTAAAAAAAAGAAGGAAATTTCCAATTCATGTTTATTTTTTAATGTTTGTTAACTCCGACACTTATAAAACGTTTTGAATTTTTTTGGGGGTATTTTCTCAGGTGTCGCTGTTTAATTTTTTCTTTTAAATTTTAGATTCGTTGTCCATCCCCATCTCTCTGTTGATCTATCTCATTTGAACAATCTATTGTTTGCATTGCAATCGGAAAATACTTTTCTTTGCAATAGATTAACAAAGTTTCCCTCCTATTTATCCTAATTAGTAAAAGGTGAAAAACGTTGATTGGAAATATTTAACAATCTCCACTGGGTCAGAAAATAGCTCCTAAAAAGCTGTTGAAAAGTTACATTTTAAAAATAAATTTAAAAAAATGGTTCTTCAAAAAATATTATTTTGTAAAATTATCTTCACAAAGAAAAACACTTTTTGTAAAAAGCATTTTTATAAAAAAATGGCATATAATTAAACATTTAATTTTTTAAAAGGTCCTTTAAAAATCCAATTTTTAAAATATAAAAGGTCTGTTAAACATAGAAAATAATTTTTTTAATTTAAAACTTTGTTGACATTATAAAACTTCCCTTTTGTCTTAACGAAACTAGAATTGTCGAGTTACTACAATGAAAAGCGATTCGAAAAAAAATTAAAATGTTGCAATTTGTTTCTCACACATGGAAGCTCAAAACGCATTTGTTTTCGAGTCGTATTGCGAAGTAACTTGCCTGCTAATAAAAATCTTTTGTGAACATTCTTCAGCCATCTGATTGTTTAAACAATTCAACACTTGAACTGAATCCTCCCAACCCACAAAATTGCCATAAATTCTTTTCCTTTTTTCTTTAATTATTTTGAAAACTCTCTCTCTCTCTCTCTTTTGTAATATAACATCAAAATTCTTAATTTAATTAAAACTTTTAATTAAACAATTTTTTATTTTTTATGAATTTTCTGTTTATTAAATTATACATAAATTTAGTCGTTTTAACAAATAACTTAAAGAGAAAAGTATTTGTAATTGTATAAAGGCATATAATAAATTATACATAATTGTATGTAGTATTTTTTTTAATTACAGCTGTATAAATATTAGTTATTGTACTTAATTATAAGATTTAAACAAAAAAAAAAAACACACATATTTTTTTAGTCTATATAAAATTTATTATTAGTAATTTTAATTGAAACAAGAACAAAAAAATTAAATAGAAAAAAAAAACTGATATAATAAAACAAAAACAAAAAGAAATTTTTATGAAATGAATTCAAAATCGAAATAATCTTTTTATTTTTACTAGATGGAAAGGTAAGTAAATTAAAGGACATCGACGTTGAAATTCAAAAGATATTGCTGAATTTGAAAGGCAATAATAAAACTATTAAAGTAAATGAAAGAATTGGCGTACAAAAACATTTTATTTGAGTTTCTCTGCGCTCCGAATATATTTTTTTAAACAAAATACAAATTAAAAGCAGGCATGTCCTTGCACTAATTAAAATGATATTTTAATATTTTAGAAATATGTATTTACCAATTTTTCTATATTACAATCATTATGTCAACGAAAATATCATTTTTAAAATAAAGGATATATGGGAGGTGGACATGTCCTTGCACAGCTTGAAATGAAATTAAGCCCAGAGATTGATAGCTTCATTTTAAAAACATTTTCGCTGTTTCAGTTTCATTATTTTAGCGAAAATTTGATTTTTTTAAAATAAAGGATATATGGGAGGTAGACATGTTCTTGCACCGATTGTAATAATATTTACAACAGAGCTCAATCTCAACTATTTTTTGAATATCTAGTAAGTTTCGCTGCATTATGATTACAATTGTAGCTTATAGTATACATTCAATACAAAGGATATGTGGAAGGTATTCGTGCCCTTGCACTATTTGCAATGAAATTTGCCACAGAGCTTAATACAATAATTACACAAACATTTACCAATTTTGGTTTCATTCTGTTCATAATTATAGCTAAAAACTATTTTTTTATATAAAGGATATAAAGGAAGCACACACATATACCGACTCTGAGTGAAATTTTATTTCCCGCAGAGTTTTATAGTTATTGATTTTTGCATAATTCTGATCGTAATTGTTGTGGAAAGTTACTTTTTAAAATAAAGGATATATGGGAGACTGTCATGTTGTTGCTTTGATTGGAATGAAAATAGTTGCCTCACAGCTAAGCAGTATAAATTTAAATATATTTACCAATTTCGCTGCATTCTGATCGTATTTGCAGCGAAAAATAAAATTGTTAAAATAAAGGATATATGGGAGATAGACAGGTTTTTGCATTGATGATATTGAAACTCAGCACTCAGCTTTATAGCCTAATTTTCAAAGTATTAACCAATTTTTGACGCGTTCTAAATAAAATTGTTTCTTATATTTAGTTTTTAAAATCAAGGATACAAAATAGTAGTTAGACGTGTCATTGCACCGCCTGAAATGAAATTTAAGCCAAAGATTCACAGAGCTTGGCAGCATAATTTTAGAAATAGTTAAAAATTTTCGCCACATTTTGAGCAAAATAGTGGCTGAAATTGAATTTTTTTAAATTAAGGATTATTTGGAAAGTAATTATGTGCTTTCAGTGGTTGCAACAAAATGAACCACATAGTTGGACAGCATAGTTTTAGAAATAGCTCTTGAATTTCGCTGCATCCTGAGCATAGTTGTGGCTACAATTTAGTTTTGTAAATTAAGGACATAAGGGGAGTAGGCATGAAATGATGCTGATTGAAATGAAATTTATCACAGAGCTCAACAGCATAACTTTAGAGCTAGTAATCTATTTTGCATGCAATCAGATAAAAATTAGAACTAAAATTAAAGTTTTAAAATAAAGGATATATGGACGGTAAGGCAGTCCTTACACATATTGTAATGAAATTGACCACAGAGCTTGGTGGTGGGATTTTAAAAATAGTTACCAATTTTTGCAGCATTCCATTCATAATTGTAGCTAAAATTAAATTTTAGAAATAAAGGATATATGAGAGGTACACGGAGATTCCTGCTCTGCTAGAAATTAAATTTACCGCAGATATTGTTTGTTTCACTATAGAAGTTTTGTTGTATTCTATTCATAATTTTATCTCAAAATTGTAATTTTAGAAATAAAGGATATATGGGAGGAAGGCATGTCCATGCACTTATTGAAATGAGATTTAGCACAAAGCTTGATAGCATAATTATATAAATAGTTACGGATTTTCGCTGCATTCTGACCATAATTGTAGCAAAAGCTTGATGTTTAAAAGACGAGATGGTGATTGGGAGGCGAGTTTGTTGTCGGGTCAATTTTTTTTTCTTTTAATCTAAAGGCTTATCATTATGTACCGCAAGTTTTAAATTCATTTACCCCATACTCGCAACATTTGCGAAGTTGTGCAATGGACTTCTTCTCATCTCCATTTTTTTGTTTTTCTTTTTTTCAATTCAATTATTATTATTTTTTTCATTTATTTATTTAATAGATAATAATACATATAATTCAATTATTTTTTATTAAGATTTCTTTGATGTTTGATGACAGCATGGAACTTATTTTTTCAGTAGAGTAGTAGTAGTACTTTACTTAAAATTGTCGACGTTTTTTAAGAAACTTATTAAATTTCCTTCGTATTTCGCAAAATTGGCGAATTGGCCAAATACGAATATTTGCTCTGCATCTTTCTAAATAAATTGAAATTTCAGTGGCAGACAACTAAACGCTTTGATGTTATTTCTAAGTAAAACCTCAACATGATTAGCAACATGTGCAGGCGATTCAAGTGTGTGATGAACAAAACAAAACCTCATTTATTTATTCGCAAGAACCTTTTTCTAATATGTAATTAATAAATATAAATATAAAACCCATAAAGTGGTTAAAGTCATCAAATTTTATCAATGCTTTCCTTAATAATTCAATCAAATGAAATCGATAGTTTTTCATGAGTTTTTGTTTGCGGTGTAACTTTTACGTTGAAACTCAAGATACAAAGATATAGAATTTAAACTTTAAACTTTTAAACCACAGCAATTCCCAGCAGGTGAACTTGTTGATATCGAGTGTTTGTAAACGGGAAGAGCAGAAAGCAAATCTATTTGTGTTCAAGCCGTCTGTTATAGTTTCGTTTTGGAAAGATAAAAAATAATCTATTATGATCTTTTTTGTATGTTTTTTGTTCATCGTTTGAATAATTGCATCATCAGTGGGTGCATACGAGTGTGTGCCTGTCTGTCCGTCTGTCTGTTTGTTTGTTTGTTTTGTTTGTAAACTGGATTTGTGTGTTCATCGTTTACAGCGATTGTGTTTTTTTTTTTGTTAGTTTAGCATTTCTGGGTTAATCGCATTAAATAATACTGAGCCCGTATAGTGAATTTTAATAATTGTTAATTAGCTGTTAAACCACATGGTGGGTTTTAACTTTTTATTTAAAATATATAAATATAAATATAATATATAAACCGAATAATTTTTTTATTTAAATAAGCAACTGTAATTCACTTGTGGTTTGTTATGGATTTTGAGCACTTAATCTGGTGATTTCTTGAATGATTTATAAAAAATGTATGAAAGGATTTTCGAATATGAATTCATCGTCAAAAAAAAAATTATTCTTAACTAATGTTTGCATGTAATTAGTCGAACTTAAATATATTTGTTCAATTCACAAGCTCAGTCGTATGGCTTCTCGTTTAAAAAAGGACGATATTTGTTTATGGGCTTGTGAACAGACAAATTTTTTGTATCGTCATTTTGTCGCATTTTCGTATTTTAAATGTCAATTCAATGTAGTCAATTCATTGTGAGTAAATAATTTACATATGTCGAACAACAAATTTCTTTTTATCAAATAAAAAAAAATATGAAAAGTGAAACTGAAAAAAATAAATTAATAATATTAATGACTGATTCAAGTAAGTGCATTTTTATATAATTTTCTTCTTCCACAATAGTCGACACTCATACAGTTGATACCATGAAATTAAACCAGATATGTGAATTCTAATTTTACGTGAAATAGTTGATAGTTTTTTCGTGACAAACAATTTTGATTAAAATGGTTTGCAAATAAAATTGAAATGAATCAAGTATATATTTATCATTAAGAAGACGTAACTGTTGAGCTCAACAGTTGACAACAGTTGATCCCGACAGTTACGTCTTAGAAACGGCATGATGAATTTTTGGATAATGAACAGCTGTTTAATGTAAACAATTGAAAAGAAATCAAAATGCTGCAAAAGAAATAATTTATATTTAATAAATTAATTAGTTTGGATTGTACTAAAAAGTATGGACAACACAGAATTTGCAATGGAGTTTTTCTTGGCAGGAATTTTCCACTGTTATTTTAAAATCGGCACCACAAATTTAATATTCACAACATAAAAAAGCACAGCAAAATACTCCAATAAAACGAGAAACCTGCGCCGATAGTATTTATATTTCAACTCTGAGCCGGCACTGCGTTCAAAAAATTTGTAAACCTTATATTGAACTAATTTCGCAATTAATATAAATAGACACTATAATAAACAAACGTCTATTTAATTAAATTAGTATTTTAATTTTATTTCTTTGTTCTCGTTACTTTATCGCATTTGGAATGCAAAATTTAACAAATTAATTTGCGGTCGCCACCTAATAAAACGGCGTTGCATTAGAATATAAAAGCGCAGAACTCTCTTGATCAGCTGTGGTGATAAACACAACATGTTGACTAAATGTAGCGAAAAAAATGTATGATGGAAAAAATGGCAGCAAATACTCAACTGTTGTGTGGAGCGGAACTACTCAACTCTGCGTTTCTAAGACAAACACTCAACGGTTGCGCAACAGTTGCGTCTTATGAACGTGACCAATGTATTTTCTGGGTTTACTTATTACATATTTAAAAGATTTTTACAAATTAATCTAACAAATAGAATTTTTTCATACTTGGCCTCAATACAATCATTTATAAAACATATAAAATTCAAACGTATAATTATAACAAACTTTTGTATGAAAATTACCAATAACAAAAATATAATATTGTATAATTAGGCGATTACACAACATATACAAAGTTAATCAACGTTGTATTATAATACGAGCTTGTGAATTGAACAATAATTTCACAGTTGGAAAATATGCTACCAGAAGCATTTCGTATGTTTTCACAAGATGAACAGAGTACAACTTCGGCCATCTTATTTTGCAATTATTTCGCATGAATTTTTTTTATATGTACTTTTGACAGGAGTTCGCATGAAATGATGAACAGAGTACCAAGCTCAAAATAAAAATAGCAGAAGTGGTAGTTTAGATATTTTTTTAAATAAAAGAAATATTAATGAAATTGTTGGGCACACTTTTGGGGGCACTAAATGTTTATTTTCGAGATCTATACATTTTGTTTGCAAGCAGGCCAAGACAGAGTCTTAGGCGGGAGTCGAACCTACAATCCTCAGATTGATAGACCAGTGTAAAAAGTACTGGAATAAGTTTTTAGTTCTATTACCTTTGAACTTGGCGACTTAAAGCATGTGAAAGTGTTGGGCAGATTTTTTTAATGAAATCATCCGAAAACTAAGCAAAAGTAAAAGTTATGCCTTGAAGAATAAGATTTTTTTTCAACTTGCATTTACATTTTAAGTTTTATGTAATAAACTGATGTGGTTTTCAAAGCTTAGAAGAATTTAATTCTTATAATTCTTGTATGAAAATTACCAACAACAAAAATACAATAGTGTATAATTGGACGATTATACAACACATACAATGTTAATACGAGCATGTGAATTGAACAATTGTTTGCCTCAAGTTCAAATCCGAGTTTACCCATTTATTTTATCTAATTTTTTTATTTCATTTTTATTTAAAAATTTTTTGGATAAATATGGAACAATTTAATTGTTCATCAGACTAGCAGAACGAATCTTAGTCTGTAGTAGTTTATATTCAACTCATTTCGGAAGCCAAGGCTAAAGAAATTCATAAAAATATTCTTTACTTTCAAAAGTCTTGTTGTCTTATGCTGAAAAGGAAAGAGGGTGATGTTTCTCACAACTAAAACACCGCATACATTCATGCTCATTCCCGACCTCAATCCCAAAACAAATTTTTAACAATGATTTAAAACTAAGGCTGGGCAAACGAAATATTCAGAACAAGACAAATGTGGGGCAAAAAGTTCAAAATACATACAAATCTTTTTATCTCGAAAGCTCAGCAAAATGCCTATTTTTGTCTTGTAGACTTGTGTTATCGAACATTTATCTCCAGCAAATGTAAAATTATTAAAAAGCTTTAAAACTAAATTGAGCCATAAAAAAGCAACGCTAAACAATTAGTTTTTATGATCCACACATTTCTTTTAAACACACACATGACTTTAATAATAAGAGATTTTTATTAAATATCAAATTGAAAACCTAATAAAAAGGCAGAAATTTAATCCGTGGCATTTATGAGCTGAAGAAAATATTAAAAATTTCAAATAAAAAACAAAAAACTTAATGAAAAAGTTATAGAAACAGGAGATTAAGAACTGTAAATTTAATCACAACTTCTTTTACTTATTACTGTGAGAATTTAACAATATTATGCTAATGTTTCTTCTGTAAAAAAAAAAAAGAAAAAACATTTCAAATTCAACTTTCGTTCCTCTACTTCTTCTAAAATTAACTTTTAGTTCTTTAGCTTTAAGAAACAAAACAATAGCTGGCCTCCATTTAAGTCATAAAATCATTGTGTGTGTGTGTGTGTGTGTATGATGTTGCTGATGATTATGAAGATGGTGGCAGGCAGGCAGTCTTTTACATGGCCAAACAAACAAACAAACAAAAACGAAAAACTAAAAGCAGAGATTTTTCTGTATTGCTTTACCTTTGATCTTAAAAGTTTATAGTTTTTTATACTTTTTTTTTGTTGTTTTCGATCGTTAAGTATTTATGTTTTAGCTAAACAGGCAGGCAACATCTCTAAGCAACTTGCATTCAGCCAAACACTTAACTAATATTACAATTAAATACTGCAATATAAACTGCTGACTGTCTGCCTCTGTTGCCTTTTTCTGCTGCTGATGGTGCTGCTGCATTTAATAATTGTAGCCCATCTAGCAAATGTTAAGTATATGATTTTTTTTCAACTCTTCATTTTACTTAAGCTCCATCAACATCATCAGCCAGCCAGCCAGCCAACCAACCAACAATGGCGCAAATGTTGGCTTGAGTAGATTTTATGATTTGCTAAAACGCACTTTACTTGATTTAAAGCTAAAAATTGTAATTAATTTTCCTTCCATCTTCTTATTTTGTTGCTTTATTAATGCCCATTTCTATGCAACATTTTAATGTGAACCCTGAGCAGAGCTGTAAAAGAGTGTGAAATTTATTTTTTTATTTATTTTGTCTATGGATATCATAATCCTTACAGACAGTTAAACAATATAATAACATACATATAGCAAATACAAATAAAATACAAAATTATTTATTATTTAACAGAACGATAATTTTAAGTTTTATAACATTTACATTTAAAAAAAATCTATAATTTTATTAAATACTAACGGTGGATATTCTAATTTGTTAAATAATATGGTTAAATAGTTGATATTCCTGATCACTAGTATGCACCGTCAAAAGTGGTAAGATTGAACAAAGAAGGCTGATGAGATGGTTTAGCGACCTCGAAATCAGTACTGATCCGTTCTGCTAGTATGATGAATAATAAAAATTGCTCTATATATACAGGGTGGCCCAAAATTAACGAAGAGTTTTGAATTGCTTATAACTTTTTTATTATAATTTCTTTTCTTTTTAGTATTTTGTAAAGAAGACTTGGGGAATTTAAAATGGAGCAGTACTCAATTGAACAACGTGCCCAAATTTTTGAGCTTTATTTTTCAAATCAACGATCCATTGTTTTAATAATTTAAAATTATGAGCGACGAAGCCCATTTCCAATTAAGTGGGTTCGTTAATAAGCGAAACTGCAGGATATGGGCTACGGAAAATCCGTGAGTAGTTCAACAGCGAGAATTACACCCACCTAAGTGCACGGTTTGGTGCGGTGTTTCATCGGAAAGGATAATTGGTCCTTATTTTTTTTTTTTTTGAAAATGAACACGGGGTCGCCGTTTCCGTTAATGGTGTCAGATATCGGCCAGCCGTGGAAAACCATCCGCAAGTATGGTGCCAACAAGATGGAGCCACAGCGCATACTGCCAGGGACACAATGGCTCTTTTACGAGACATCTTTGGTGAACGAATTCTTTCGCGTACAAATGATTTTAATTGGTCTCCGCGTTCACCGGATTTAACCGCTCCAGACTGTTTTCTTTGGGGTTATTTGAAAGGAAAAGTCTACATTAATAAGCCCAGAACCATCCAGCAATTAAAAAGCAATATACGCGACGAAATGAACAACATAACACCTGAAGTTTTGTGAAAGGTGATGGAAAATGTGTTGGAAAGAGCACGAATATGCGAAGCAGCAAATGGCCACCACTTGCGAGATATTATTTTTCATAACTAAACTTAAAATATTCCCCATTTACATTCTGTATAAAAAATTTTTTTATTATTATGTCTTAAATAAAAAAGTTATAAGCAATTCTTCATTTTGGGCCACCCTGTAGTACTCTCTTAATAAAAATAATGAATTTATTAAAAAAAAATTTTCTAATAAAAATTAAATAAAAAAGTAGAATAAATAAATGGGTAAACTCGGGTTTGAACTTGAGCCAAATTAATCGTTTCAAAATATATACAATATTAATAAAAAAGTTCAACTAATGACTTAGAAACATTAATTATTTTATAAAATTTACACGCACTAGCCAAATCATCTCTTTAGTAAACTCTCCTTTGCAAATAATTTTAGAGGTAAAAGGATAAGGTCTAATGAACATAAGAGTCTATTTTCGAAATGACATTTTTACATCTTCGCGATATCTCTCTGGAACTCAATTCCTTATAGATTCCAACTTTTAAGTAACACGCGCGACAATTTAAAAACAATATTATTAAACTGTTTTCTGAATAATATATTTTCCTTCTTCTCTGCTGTGTTTCTAAAAGAACTGATAATTATTTTTTTTTTTTGCTACTCACTCTAAGTTTTATTTGCAACTTTGATATTTTGGAAGCCTTATAACGATATTAAGTATGTTTTTCTTCATTTTATAATTTTTTGTTAATTATTTACTATTTTTTCGATAATTTTTAAATTGATTTACTTTCAAAATTAGTTTTTAAGTTCAAATATTGATTTGTAAATTATTTTTATACTCAGTTCCTCACAGCAAGATAAGGTCTTTGGTCTTGTGTGCGGAACGCTACTAATTAAATAAATAAAATAAAATCCTTCTAAATGGATCAGCATTTGCGTAATTTGATCTGAAGAATTTAATTGCCAGCAATTCAAAGTGTCGAAATGGACGATGAGGAACATTAAAAGAAATGTTATTGAGCAGGGAATTAGAGCAAATATCACCAGTAATTAAATTAAATATAAACGACACATTCAACATAGTCCTTCGGCTTCTAAGAGTTGGAAGTTTGATTACAGCAAGACGGCAAGTCTATGACGGAAGATCCAATGGGTTCCACTGTAGACCACGAAGGCAGAATAATAAAAATAGCTTTTGTACAGACACAATGTAATTGTGTTGTGAGTCATGTATATATCGGGTGTTTTTATAGAGTGATACAAGTTTAAATCAAAATAAAACATAGTAATATATTTTTGATATCAATAAAACGGTCTTTATTGGATAGAAAATTTTATGACATTAATGTTTAAATATGATTTCGGACATGTGGCCGCCACGGCTGGTGCGTACAAGGCGTAATCTGGAATACCAATTTTCACAAACTTTTCGCAGCATTTGCGGCCGTATCTCGCCGATAACTCTTCGCATGATGATTTCCAGGTGTTCAATTGTTTGTGGTTTATCGACGTACACAAGTGACTTTACATAACTCCAAAGAAAATAATCCAATGGGGTTAAATCACACGATCTTGGGGGCCAATTAGTTGGGCCATTTCGTGAAATTAATTTTTCGTCAAAAGTTTCCTTGAGTAAATCAATTGTAGCGCCCGCTGTGTGGCATGTGGCTTCGTCCTGTTGGAACCACATATCAGCAAGATTAATGCCAGCTAATTGAAGGACGAAAAAACTTCGAATCATGTTCCATGCTGACCATCATCGTTTTTGACATATGGACCAATGACTCCGCCAGCCCAAATAGTAATTTTCTGTGGATGTAATGGTGTTTCGACAAAAGCTTGTGGATTATCCTCACTCCAAATGCGACAATTCTGTTTATTTACGTACCCATTCAACCAAAAATAAAATGGACGAAGTGCACGATAAGTTTGACGAACAGAGCCATTATTTTGATTAAAAATTTCCACAATTTGCACGCGTTGCTCTGGTGTAAGTCGATCCATAATGAAAACTCTAGGCAAACTAAGCAAAAAGCAACTATCAGCTGTTAAATTGGTGGTCAAATAAAGCCGTGATGCCAACTCAAAGTTGTATCACTCTATAAAAAACACCCTTTAGGATCCCCAAACTATAGATACATATTCTAAGACAGGTCTGACGAGGGAAACATAAAGTTGCTTTGTAACATATGGGTTTTTAAATTCTTTTGCCCATCTTTTGATAAAACCAAGAATACAACGTGCTTTATTTACAGTTATGGAAACATGAATAATAGAGTTCAACTTGGCGTCCAACAAACCTCCAAGATCCACAATTTTCTAGCTGGTGATACTCCAAAGAATAATTTACTTTTATATGATTTCCTCTGTAGAAGGACATATGTTTACATTTTTTCAAGTTAAGCACCATCAAATGATCCGTTCTACTAGACTGGTGAATAAATGTTCCTCCAATATTACTTTTTCTTAATAAAAATAATTTTAAGCTAAATTTCTTAATTTGAAAAGAATTTGGTAAAGTTAGATTTCAACTTGAGCCAAACAATATCATTCAACTTAAACAAAAAAGAACTTAGGAGCCTTTAATAAAATTTCGAATATTCCTTTTCAAAATGATCTTCAGTTCACTCCTTTAAGTTGCCGGCCTTATGAGAGCGTTTTCAACAAAAATTTTCTTGTAGTGCTATTTTATGTGCTTTTAATGCAGTTGTTTTGAGCATAAAGTGCAGATGAGTTTTTCTGTTGAATGGCAAACGAAAAAAAAATATAAAAATAAAAATAAAACAAGAAACATCATTCATCTCCGAATGAACGAGTAGTTTTCCAAGGTATTTCCTACAATAAAATATCTAAAATATCTTTTGTGTTTCCCCCTCTCATTCAAGCCGTGCTAGCTGCCGTTTATGTTTGAAAAAATGCAACTAACTCTACACTTGTTGTTCGCATTACATATTTGTTACGTGTGCAAGTTGTCGCATCATATATTAGTTATTAACATAAAAATGCAACAAATGCACTGACACACACACCCTTCATAATTTAAGATGTTACATCTTTCAAACGATTTTCGTTTTCTTTCTTGATTTCATTTCATCTCCGCAATACTCGTTCACAAATTACATGTGGGTTTTTTTATTTTCAATGAGAAATAAAATTCATTAAAGCAAAAATTATCATAAAATTGTGTAAATTATTATGAAATAAAAATATTGTATTTCAGAATTTAAAAATCAATCTAAAACCGGTAATAACCCAGAAGGAAGCATGGGGTTAAGTGTATCCATGTCAATATTTTTGTCAACAACTATGGTGTCTTTTTGGTGACACTGTCAACAAACTGTTTTCTTTTTTTTTATTTGTTTTTGATAGGTAGAGAAATCATTAATTTAAAACGAAACGAAGTCCCTCTTATGTTATTTAACAATAAGAAAAGTATACCTCAAAGAAGACTGTAATATATTTTATACCTTATTTTACTTTTAAATTTTATTTTAAATACACTATAATAAAATTATATAGATGTCATCGTTAGTATAATTTTAATATTGACATATCCTGCAGGTGGTGACAGCGTCTATAGTGAATCAGTACATTTTTACTACGGACATTTCCCACAGAGTATTTGTTATTTTATTTGACCAAAAATTGCGGTTCATACAATTCTTTTGTTCTTATTTCATTTCTGTTGAGACTTTCTATAAAAAGGATTTTTTTTACTTTTGTTAGGACTTCTTCTTTCATTGGGAGATATTTAATTTCTTTTGGAATTATTTTATTAGGAATCAATCAATTTACAAATTATTTTATTTTGCACTTTAGTTGTTATTTCATTTTTTCCCCGTTGGCTCGTCTTTCATTTTGGATGGAAATTATTTAATTTGCGAGTTGTTATTGCACGAGTATCTCTCTCTTTTTTTTTAATGTTAAAAAAACAAATTTTTGAAATTTTCTTAGATTCTTTTTTGTTTTCCAAGTAAATTTGCACTCGTCGTCACGTATTTCCGAATAGTCCTATTGATTTGTTCGCTTTGATGTCGCGCTTAAATTTGTTTGAAATTAATCATCTTCCAGTTTGCTCTGCCTCTAAAAATGTACTTCTTGTTTAAGTGATTTTCATTACAAGGTCCTTCCTCAACAAAAAGTTTCATTTTTGAAAAGGAATTTTTTTTGGTGTTCATAGACAATTAGCAATTAATCTTTTTACGGGTAAAATGCTTTATGAAACGTTTATAATCCAATGACTTCCTGTTAAATTCATGTTAAGATGAAATCTCAAAATTTAATTTAATTCGATAAAATACTTAAAAAACGATTTATATTTTTCTGTGACACACTTAAATAATATTGAGTTATGAAGCTGAACTAACTAACCCGAAACCTATTTACACCTTTAAGATACACACACACATACAAACGCACGCACACTTTGACATGCTGCTGACCATTCAAAGATAAAAACAAACAAACAATGATGATCGACAATCACACTCGTACAATAATAACAACAACGACAACTAATGGTCACCAAGTGGAATCGTCTTCATTTGTCATGCTTTTAGAAACACAAAAAAAAACTGTGTTGCTTAAGTTTGTTGATTTTAATGGGCATGTGAGTGTATTTGTGTATGTGTGTGTTACTCTTTTAGTTAAATATTTTTATTTGAAAACGCTTAATTGTGTTTATGTAGGCGTTGACACAAGTGTCCCAATATCGGCGTTAACACCAACCAACAACAGCAGCATCATCATCATAATCATCATCGTCATCCTCATTGTCATTGGCATATAACAGCACATATCACTAACAGCTCAGCTCACATTCTTTTCTTAATGTGTCCCATCCACAACAAATTCAGTTCAGTTCAGTTCATTCAGACACAATACAATGTTATAAAATAAACAAAATAAAACCCACTAAATTTCGTCTCGCTTTCGTAATTAACTCATTCAGTAACATCACAATAAACAAAATATGACGGACCGACAATTGGACGGACGGATGCTGGATGGATGGATGGGTGGATGGATGGACAGATATCCGTAATGCAATTATGTTAATACAATAATAAACAAACACTAGTTTTTCTTTGGATTCCACTTCGGTATTTTTTGTTGTTGCTGTTGTTTTCTTTTTGATTCATCATTTTGTATGAATGACCAGACTCAACTATTCAAACACTTCTGTTTATTTATTGGTGCGGGGTAAAAGGAATTTTCGATTTTGTAGTTTTGCATTAACAATGAGTTTAGACTATAAGAGAGAAAGAAAGATATAACAGTTGGAGAACAAGGGATTCTTTATTAATATTTCGATCGTGGCAACACTTGCTACACGGTTCGTAAAAAAAAAATTCGTTTCATTTGAATCGGCCTACATATCTGCACCTGAAATGGGGATTGATGTAGAGTTAAGCTGCATTTTCAGACTTTTATTTCGTGATCTGATTTCCGTATAAATGGGCTACAAATCTTTCAAGGACCAACTTTTTTCAATAAAATTATTCAAAATTATCATTGGGGGATGGGGTCTTTCGCAGTGGCTGAAAGCTCTCCGTCTGCTATTTACCTGGGAATGCGCAGTGGCTAAAAGTTCTCTGTCTGCTATTCGCCATTGTCGAAATTCCCGAGCAGCTCACAACTACTGATAATCAAGTATTCCCTGGTAGTGTCGCTCAAACATCCGTTTGTCGGCAGCTAAAGTGTGAAGGCGGTGGTTTTAAATAACCTGAATTGGCAGGCTAACACAGGTGCGTCTCAGGTAAATAGGTGGAAATTGCAAAGAATTATGCTACTGAAACTCAACAATTTTTCTTGCCGTTCAATGGCACTCCTGCTTAGACGTATGTTGGCAGATCCAACACTAAGATCGGATGCATTGGCCTGATCAGTCAATTATTCGTAAATACAATAGATTACAGAATTGTTAACAAATTCAAACAATGCTTCCCCAATGATGATGATTCTTGGCTTCAAACAACGGCTTATAATTTGTACCTGGAACGTCAGAACTCTCTCTCTCTCTGAAATATCGAGACTCCAGCAAGTTCAAAAGGAAATGGTCTCTCACAAACTTGGCATCTTTGGTATTAGTGAAGAACGCTGGCTAAAGAGTGGCAGTACTCAATTATCAATATGCGTGTCACATAAAACTGGAGAATCAGGACTATTTTATGTGAATATTTTTATATCCTTCCAAGTAAACAAAAATTGCCCAAAATTCACTTTCACACACTAATCCTTCAATATCCTTTGAAATGTTCAACAAAAAAATTTAAAAAAATATTTTTATATATTGAAACGATTAATTTTGGCTCAAGTTCAAACCCGAATTTACCCATTTATTTATTCTAATTTTTTTTTATTTTTAATTTTTATTAGAAAATTTTTTGGATAAATTCATTATTATTTTTTTATTAAGAGAGTACTATATATAGAACAATTTTTATTATTCATCATACTAGCAGAACGGATCAGTACTGATTTCGAGGTCGCTACACCATCTCATTAGCCTTCTGTGTTCAATTTTACCACTTTTGACGGTGCATACTAGTGATCAGGAATATCAACTATTTAACCGTATTATTTAACAAATTAGGATACGAAAAGTACAAACTTATTCATTTTCACATGTCAAATCAATTTCGGTTAGTACGAAATCCCATCTATGATGAATAACTACTCTATATATTTCAGTCTCTCTTGCTTATTTATTTGTACTTTTCGTATCCTAATTTGTTAAATAATACGGTTAAATAGTTGATATTCCTGATCACTAGTATCCACCGTCAAAAGTGGTAAAATTGAACAAAGAACGCTGATGAGATGGTGTAGCGACCTTGAAATCAGTACTGATCCGTTCTGCTAGTATGATGAATAATAAAAATTGTTCTATATATAGTACTCTCTTAATAAAAAAATAATAATGAATTTATCCAAAAAATTTTCTAATAAAAATTAAAAAAAAAAAAAAATTAGAATAAATAAATGGGTAAATTCGGGTTTGAACTTGAGCCAAAATTAATCGTTTCAATATATAAAAATATTAATAAAAGTTCGACTAATTACTTATAAACATTAATTTAAAAAAATATATATACTGACGACTCGAATATTGAGTTTAATTCTTCCGCCTTCTTTAACTTTCTGATTCTTATTAATTTCATAAATCCAATACTTTTTCTCTGAACTAACAACACTGATCATGCATTAGTTTGTGCTGCCTTTATTATGTTTTTTGTGGCCCTCTTGTACGTTTTTCAATATTTCCACTCTGTTTATGATTTTTGTTGCTGTTGACTTTGTTTATATTTCAATAATATTCCATTTAAACAAAATTATTATTTTTTTAATATCAGATACTTTGAATGTAAATGTTTAAAGATGAAGAAACAATTTCATAATTTTAATGTGTAAAGTCCAGGTCAGACGGAGCAAATATTTGAGGAAATTAGCGCCAACACGATACTGGAGTTTTATGAAAAAGTTTCTTTAAGTCACTTTGTTCAATAGAGCTAAAAGAACTTTTATTTAAAACTGTGGACTGTGGTATGATTTTTTTTGCCAAACTTTTATTTAACAGCCGGCTTCAGGAATAATTTTTACTAAAAATCGGAACTCAAATTTCCGACAATCTTCCTATTAGAACAAGATCCCTGCACGTTTTAATAACAAAACAAAAACACTTGAGCACAAATATTTGCCCCGTTGGACCTCAACTCCACACAATTTATTTGCTGTTGCTGTATAGTTTGTTAGATATTCTCTGCCTCATCTAGATGAGCTTTTTTATGGTCCATCCATTATATGCTTGTCTAAATTTCGTTCAATATTTACCCGCTTTTAGTTTTAATAAACGAAAATCTTTTTTTGTTTTCTTAACTTTTTTTGGTCTGCTCTTCGAATGTTGTCGTCATGATCATCAAAGAGTGTTGTTTGCTGTCTATTTTATTATTTCTTTTGTTAGTTTGCTTTGATATTTCGTTTATTCGTCTGTCTATCTAACTGTCTGTCTGTCTGTCCGTCTGTGTATCGCCCTGCGAAATATTTGTTCTTCTAATCGGTGCTTAAAAATCACAATATTTTTTTTGGTATTCCAGCGTTCGTTCTTTGGTTTGATCGTGAGTATGGCTCATGTTGTCAGTCTTGTAACTAAAGCTTTTGTTGTTGTTGTTGTATAGGCTGCTCTTAAAGTGGGGCTTTACAACAATAGCTTTTTTTTCGGTCATGGAGTTTGTGTGTTGCCTCCTGTATTATCTGGGGAGGGATTATTGTATTGTGATCTTGACGATGTAGTGCTTTGTATTTAAACTATTATTAAAATTAAAGCTTTTATGAGCGTTTGTTGTTATTGTAGTTTTGTTATAGTTGTTGTTGTTGTTGCTGCTGCAAGCGTATATCATTTGCTGACCATCCGTAAACAAGAGATTAAAATAGATTTTATTTAAACGGCGAAATATTTGAAAATGTTTAGAATGATTGACCTAAATCGGACGAAGTGAATAAGAATATGTAACCACATTACAGATATTCCTTTTAGAGGTTACAAACACACGTTTACATAATCTTACAATATATATTTTTTAAATTTAATCGAGATTGCCTCGATATCTTCTTTCAAAGATTTTCAAAAACTTTCTTATAAAATATTATTATTCTAAAACTGTTAGGACTTGGTATTGATTTTAAAAATAAAATAAAGAAATTAAAAAATAAAAAAATCATAAGAAATTAACTGGCGAAAGTCGATATCGATAGAAAATGTTCTTTCGTACAATTTTATTTAAACAAAATTTCAAAATTCGATTTTATTTCAAATCGAAATGTACAAAATTTGTTCGAATAAAATTCCATGATATTTTTTTTAAATAAACGAATAGTTTTAAGATTTTGTTCGAATAATTCGAACGAAAAAAAAAAATTTACAGGTAAAACAGCATTAAAGATCATATCAAGTTTGTACGTTCTTTTTTTATATTTTTTAAATAGTTCAGATCATCATCAATACTGTTAAAAAGAAAATTATATATTATTATTTTAGTACAAAGAGATCCGATTTCTTTCATCATATTATGCAGTCCCAAAATTATACTAAAAAAAATCCATAAGGACATTTTTTTCTTAAAATGCAAAATTATTAAAAATAATTTAATTAAAATCTTAAATCATTTTAGAGAACGCCTTACGTGTCTTAATCATACTGCACGATAATACCAAATTTGAAACCCGTTTAATGTATAATTACTATTCATTTTGGCTAAAAGTACAAATATTAAAGAAAAATTAAAAGCGAAATAAAAACGTTTTATCAAAACAGAGCAACACATTAAAACGTGCATTAATTTCACTTAAATATCCACTAATTATTTGAATGCCAACATTTTGTTCAATTGTAAAGACCAGAAATGTGCTGGCAAAGACACAGACACGGAGAGACACACAAACAGACAGGCAGTACTTGTACAAATATTACAGACCATAAACAGTCAACCGACAGACAGTTGATTGAAAATGTCAATAAATTAAGAATTAAAAAAAAATAAAATAATATAAAATAAAATAAAAACACAAATTTATGAAACTGAAAGCGCTGATTTTAACAAAAATTTGTTTAATTTTTGCAAAATAAAAATGACGACAGAAGTTGACGATCGCTCAAATCATTTGCAATCGGAAGGGAGCAGGGAGTTGGCATAACAAAATAATTATTGTTATTAAGACTAAATGGTGAGAACTTATTTTGAAGTTATTGAGTTTCAGAAGAAAAAATAAATAAAATAAAAACTAAATAAAAAATGGTAATAAAATAAAATACTATTTCAAAAATTAAAAAAAATTGTTGTTTAAGTAAATTTAATTACACTGTGCAACAAATGCAAAAATTACTTTTCCAAATTGGCTACAACATTTTCAAAGCATAAGAACTGTTCCAGCAAGAACAACACAAATAATTAAAAATTAAAGAAAATTGGCCTAATAATAATTAACTACTATAGAAAATATACAATTTATTTCTCTACATAGTCCTCTTTTTGTTAGTCCTTAAAGTAACCAGCAACTGAAGTATACACCTCCTCATTTAAAAGAGAAGAATTGTAAAAAAACAAATCAATCAAAAGAGGGACTAAAAACGATGGAGAAAAAATTTATTAACAATTTCATATACAATTTTTTTTTTATTAATTTTCAATACGAATTCCCTAGACGTTCTAAAAGGAACTTCAAGTTATCGAATGGTATTAAAAAAAACTTTTAGTTTTTTTTGTTTTGTTTTTAGAAAATTTTTCTATAAAACATACTAGACATCGATGAATTTTACAAACGATATTTCTGTTCTACACATAATGGAGCAAATTTAAATATTTAATGTATTTTTATGTAGAAAATTTTAATTATACACAAATTAGAAAGTTTCAGTTAAGGATAGATTTTCGGGGTAAAGTTGAATTATAAGTGGTTTTTGCAAAGAAACTTTAATTATATCATAAATTTCAATAAACAAAATATTATCGTAAACAAATTCATGTTATCGATAAATTTTTTTAAAAATAATCTATAAATTTGCTAGCAAATATCAGAGTTATCAATAAGTTGTATAAGTTGCTTAAGCAAATTGTAATAGTCCATGAATCTTTGGTAAAATAAATATATAGATAAATTTTTTATAGAAAGTTTTGGATGTCATAACTTTTTTTAAGAAATTTCTATTGAAAATTTTAGACGTCGAAAAATTTTCTATAGAAATTTTAGACATCGAAAAATTTTCTATAGAAATTTTAGACATCGAAAAATTTTCTATAGAAATTTTAGACATCGAAAAATTTTCTATAGAAATTTTAGACATCGAAAAATTTTCTATAGAAATTTTAGACATCGAAAAATTTTCTATAGAAATTTTAGACATCGAAAAATTTTCTATAGAAATTTTAGACATCGAAAAATTTTCTATAGAAATTTTAGACATCGAAAAATTTTCTATAGAAATTTTAGACATCGAAAAATTTTCTATAGAAATTTTAGACATCGAAAAATTTTCTATAGAAATTTTAGACATCGAAAAATTTTCTATAGAAATTTTAGACATCGAAAAATTTTCTATAGAAATTTTAGACATCGAAAAATTTTCTATAGAAATTTTAGACATCGAAAAATTTTCTATAGAAATTTTAGACATCGAAAAATTTTCTATAGAAATTTTAGACATCGAAAAATTTTCTATAGAAATTTTAGACATCGAAAAATTTTCTATAGAAATTTTAGACATCGAAAAATTTTCTATAGAAATTTTAGACATCGAAAAATTTTCTATAGAAATTTTAGACATCGAAAAATTTTCTATAGAAATTTTAGACATCGAAAATTTTTCTATAGAAATTTTAGACATCGAAAATTTTTCTATAGAAATTTTAGACATCGAAAATTTTTCTATAGAAATTTTAGACATCGAAAATTTTTCTATAGAAATTTTAGACATCGAAAATTTTTCTATAGAAATTTTAGACATCGAAAATTTTTCTATAGAAATTTTAGACATCGAAAATTTTTCTATAGAAATTTTAGACATCGAAAATTTTTCTATAGAAATTTTAGACATCGAAAATTTTTCTATAGAAATTTTAGACATCGAAAATTTTTCTATAGAAATTTTAGACATCGAAAATTTTTCTATGGAAATTTTAGACATCGAAAATTTTTCTATGGAAATTTTAGACATCGAAAAATTTTCTATGGAAATTTTAGACATCGAAAAATTTTCTATGGAAATTTTAGACATCGAAAAATTTTCTATGGAAATTTAAGACACCGAAAAATTTTCTATGGAAATTTAAGACACCGAAAAATTTTCTATGGAAATTTAAGACACCGAAAAATTTTCTATAAAAATTTTAGACATCGAAAAATTTTCTATAAAAATTTTAAGCATCGAAAAATTTTATATAAAAACTTCGGAAAATAGAAATTTATATAGACATCGAAAAATTTTAGACATCGAAAAGTTTTCTATAAAAATTTTAGACATCGAAAAGTTTTCTATAATAATTTTAGACATCGAAAAATGTTGTATAAAAATTTTAAGCATCGAAAAATTTTATATAAAAACTTCGGAAAATATTTTATAAAAATTTCCAGATTTGGAAAAATTTTCTATAAAATTTGTAAACGTCGAAAATTATTGACTTTATAACGTGCTTAGCGTCTCCTTTAAATTAAACAAAAGTGTGGTTACTCGGCAAATTCCTTTGTTTCACTTAAGAAAGAGTAGATAATAAAATTGTCGCTTTTGCTGAATTTTCCAGTTCTGAGATATAATATTAAAATATTCAAACTCTTTAGGCGACGTTCATTTATTCATTTTTGGTCTGCAATGGATGTCTAACTTTACATAAATTATGAAGCAAAATGTCAACAAAACTAAATAACGTTTTTCAAATATGCAGTTTAATATCCATTGCACGCAACAAAGCCAACTTAATTCGCCCCTTAATTAATCTTAATTCATAAGATTATTTCGCCATATTCAGAAAACACTTAGAAATTCTAAGAAATTGAAAGAAAATACTTGGATAATCGACAGGAAACGTGCGGCTCTGTTTCAATATAGCAAAAAGTAATTTTATTTCAAAAATATACAAATTGAGAAGTATACTGAGTCGGACTATTCGACATTTAAAAAAACCGGCAACCGTATTGTAGAAAATCCGGTTTTAAAAACCAGTTGAAAAACTGAGTCGATTACCCTAATATATATGTATCTGTGTATGTGTGAAAGCCAATAATATTATTTTCAAAGAACTCTCTTTGTGGGCATACATTTTTTTGTTAGTTTGACTCAAAATATTTAAGCTTAAAATTTTATAATAGTTTTCTAAAAAATTAAATGGATATTTTAAAAAAAAAGTAAAATTATTAATAATTAAATTACTTCCGGTGCTTTACGATTAAAAACGGATTATTTCTAAATATTGGCCTGAAAACGTCTCTATCAGCAGCAGTTCTCTGTATAATTATGTAAATTAAAATTTGTTTAGATTTTTTTTTTTGGTTAACAAACAATACAAGTAGTTGTGTTAACAACTCGAGTAAGCCCTGTTTAAAAGTAAAAATCTTATTAATGAAATAAAAAGAAATAAATTTTAAAAATCAAATAACATTTTCCCACATCATTAATAAACAAAGAAACAGTGATACAAAGTCAGATTTAAGAAACAATTTGTTAGGAAAAGACCTTCTTTTTTTCAAACAATTCTTGCCTACATTGAAACGCAAGCTGGGCAAAAAGTCATCTTATTATAAAAAGTGTGGAATAAGAAAGAAGAAAAAAATAACTAAAGCTGCATACTATAGAATGTTTAACAATAAAAATTAAGTGACTACAAGAATATTTTACAAGCCAAATGACAAACAAACGAGTTGACGACAAATTATGGCAAGATTTAAAGAACAGATACACACAAGAGTTGTACAAAAGAAAAAAACTCAAGAAAAATTTTATATATTGTTAAATCGAAATTTTGAATTGAGAATAACAGTTGCCAGATTTTCGAATGCCAGGTAACATGGAAAGCGAAGTGTTACAGGAATAAAGCCTGATTGCTTGATAAATTCATATAGAAGTGCTTGTGAAATAGGTACATTTCGTTTCAGCATAGAAAATAAAGGAATAAAATAAAACGCAGAGAAAAAAACAACAAAAGTTTGTTTGCAACAACCATACCATTGTTCGCCACAATCATCATTTAGTTTTTCTTACCATGTTTCTGGCCTGATTGCGGTAAGTGATCTTTGCTCTTAACAAAGAACATAATGAATGGTGATTTAACTAAATATAGAGAAATATTTGAAAAAAACAATAATTCTCGTATTCTCTTGACATTAAATGGCTGTTGACGCTTTCTATTTGGATAAACTACAAAATATCCTTGCTTCTTCTCTTCTGTAAAACTCATAATTTTAAGTGAGAGTCTTCACTCCTAACAGATAAATGAAAATAAAAACTTGAACCCGACTTCAAAAAAAAACTGTTGAGTTCTTGTTGGTCCAACCCTGGCAACCCTGGTACCAAGAAAAACACCACATAAACTAACCCACAAACAAAATCAAGCCGTAACAATTTGGGGAAAAAATGTCATCTCAATTGCATAATAAGAGCTTAAACACTGCATACAATTCAGCCAAAAACAATTTGAACACAATAAGCAGCATACAAAAAAAACACAACAACAACAAAAAGAACAGCCTCGGCAGCAACAATAACAATAACGATTAACAAAAGAAAAAAATATTTTTCATTTGTAACACGGTTAAAAGAACAAATTATAAAAAAGCAGAAAATCAAGACTTAAACAGCGAGAAAAAGAGGTAAGAAAACCAAGACAGAGAGACAGATAGACGGACATGCAGACAGACGGACAGGCAGACAGACAAACGCAACAAATTTAAACCAAATAGGGGCTGGCTGTCTTAATAAATTATACTAACGACAATGACAACAACAATAAACAAATTATCTGTAACATCCTGAGTTGGAGCAACAGCAGCAGTAACAGCTTAAGCTGCCGCATCTGCAACAAACTAAAAAGATTTAAATTAAAGCTTAAAAAATAAAAAATAAACAAAAAAGAAGAACTTTAAAACAAGCCAACGAGATCGCATCACTTAAAATGCACACACAAAAATAAATAAAATTCTTGAGATAAAACGAATATCAAATATTAAAAATGTTAACAGCCTTCTAAAAAGAAATTTATTAGAAAAAATTTCAAAATTGTTGACAAAACCAGCAACACAGTGACAAAAACAAATAACGATCTTCGAAATAATGGAGTGATTTTCGAAACGAATATTTTACTTTTAATGGGTTTTATCGCTCAGTTTTTTGTAACTATGACTTTATTACAGTAAAAGATCTAGCGTAAGTGGTATTAACTACTGTACGAATGGTGATAAGGTTGTTATAAAAAATTTAGGCAGGAGCAAACGATTTTTCATTTAGATTATATTATCGTAAATAAAAGCATTATGTTTGCGTTAAAAGTTTTTTGAGAGAGTTGCGTTTCAAGTGTTAATAAAGTAGGATTTAAGTATCAAAAATAGTAGTTTGAAATTCGAGCACAGGGATTCTACGGGAAGGTTGAAAAGACTACTGGCTTCTGCACGCGTAAGTCCATTTATGACATCAAACTAACAAAACTATTTCAAGCGAAGGAATAAAATTATGAGCAATATTTTTAAAACTATGCTGTCAAGTCCTGCTGTAAATTTGCTTTCAGGCGACGCAAGGATATGCCTACCTGCCATATATCCTTTATTTTTAAGATTAAGTTTTAGCAGCAATTGTAATTGAAAAGCGGCGAAAATTAATTAATATTTTAAAAATTATGCTACTGAGCTCTGAAACAAATTTCCTCTCAACCTTTACAAGAGTCAATCTTTTGATGTATACACACAAACGAACAAGCAAACAAACAAGCACCTGATTCACTCACATTCTAACTTGTAAAAAGTAAAATAATCATCGCTTACGTATGTATGTACTTAAGTACATACTAATCAACTTGTGTAAACCAGTAAACAAAGAAAATAAATAAAACAGAGACAACCAAATACAAAATTTACCAATAAATCTTCCATGTATAATTTAAGAAAAAACAAAGTAAACATTAAAACAACAAAAAAACAAAAATCTAAAACCGCCAAAAATACACACAAAATTAATAACTCACTAAATAGAGATATAAACATGGCAACTACTAGTGTAAGTACACAGGAGAGTAACCTCAAAACAAAAACAACAACTTTTGGCACTCCTTTGCATAGCCATGTAAGAGAGAGAATTCGTGACTCTTTACTTAGTAATGCTTGTAACTCTTCTCGTGTAACTGAATCACCATTTAAGCTAGTTACAATAATGGATAAACGTTTTGATAAACTCACTGAGCAACTTGAAACAATAATGCAAACTAAACTCAGTGAATATAAAGAAGAGCTCTTAAATGATCTTGATAAGAGATTCAATATTATGAAAAACGAATTACATGCACTTAATGAAAGAGTTTCTGTCTTGGAAACAGTCGCGGATGAAGTAAAAAGTATGCAAGAGGAAATTTCTTCTTTGAAAACGAAAATTAAGCTGCAAGAAAATAACACTGTTGCGTGTGAGTTGCGGTTAAATGAAATACCATTTTATGAAAATGAAAATCTAATGGAAATATTCTGCTCTATCTGCAACACCATTAATACTACGGTCCCTGCAATCAAATCTATTTATCGGTTACAAAACCATAATAACAAATACAAAACCAATTCAAGGGATGCTGTTATTATAGTTAAAATGTGGTCTGTTTATGACAAAAATTTCTTCCTAAAAACATTTGCAAATTATAGGAAAGTAAATAAGGATTTTTGTTTCTGTTTAAGACATCTGGGACTTAATTCAGACAATAAATTTTTTATCAATGAAAACTTAACACGAGATAATTTTCAAATTTTTCGTGCTGCTGTTCGTCTTAAAAAGAAAAAAATTATCTTCAGTGCTTTTACCATGCGTGGCTCAGTGTATATTAAAAGGACTATTAATGACAGCATTCAACAAATTGATGACATCAGGCATTTACACGAACTATTTCCTGATTCTGTGGATCCGAATATTGCTGAAAACCGAAGTGAAGTCCGCAATGCCTACCTTAACACATAGTAAACGACTAACATGTTTTTTACGCATTAATCCTATTTTTAACTTGCAATCCTCTGCGATACTTAGTTATTTATTTTATAATTCTATAATAATAATTATGAGCCTATTTACACTTTATATATTTAGTAACAATATCCTTGTTCAACTCCTTTTTACGTTAACTCGTAATGCACCCAATGTTCACATTGGTCTAATCTTTGCCTGCGTTGCTACAACCTCATTTATATACTTATGTCCAACTTAAGTAATTATAGTTCCAATGACTCTGTGTATAATATGATCAGGGTAATATCAAAATATAAGACTGGATTTAAAATTGTGCACTTAAATGCACAAAGTTTAAGAAATAAAATGGATGAGTTTAGGTATCTATTTGTCTCAGCTGACGTTGATATAATATGTATCTCTGAAACTTGGTTTCCACTAGATGTTCAAGATTCTGTCTTCAGTCTATCAGGTTTCAAACTTTTCCGCTCTGATAGGCAAATTCTTGTCAATAATGTTCCAACTAAAGCTAAGGGCGGTGGAGTAGCAATATATGTTCGTAACGGGATATCTTGCAAGGTAAAACTCAAAACTAATATTGACAGTGAAATTGAATATTTATTTCTTGAGATTTCAACTTTACACAATAAGAAGCTGTTATTAGGAAGTGTGTATAGGGCAAATAGCAGCATGAACATCAATCCCTTTATTACTATACTTGAAAATATATCCGTCCAGTACGATGATATTGTTATTTTGGGTGATTTTAACAATAATCTTTTAGTCGACAATCCCTTAATAGAACCAATGCATACTATAGATCTTCACCCTGTAAATACTCATACTCCAACACACTATAGTGCAATGTCTAACAGCTTAATCGACTTAGTGTTTGTCAATCACAAATCTAAAGTTATACTTTATGACCAACTATCAGCATCTGTTTTCTCAAAGCATGATATACTATTTTTGACTTATGATCTGCCTGTGAACAATGACGATACTCTCTTTTCATTCCGTGACTTTCGTAATATCGATTACTTAATGCTTAATCAAAGCATTGACAACATATGTTGGAGTCAGCTATACACAATTGATAGCGTGGATGATCAACTATCCTTTATACAGGACAATGTTAAGCTATTATTCGACTTGTGTGTCCCTTTGAAAACCAAGCGGGTGAAAGCTGGTCAGCAACCTTGGTTTAACAATGAAATAAAAATACTACTGCAAAAACGTGATGCTGCATACATTCGTTGGAAAAGGTTCAGAACTGATGATCTGCGAAAATATCACAAATCTGTTCGGAGTGAAGTTACTAAACGTATTCAACAGGCGAAATCCCTGTTTTATGAAAGAAAGTTTTCCTCTGCTATTGACAGTAAATCAAGATGGAAAGAAATACGAAAAATTGGCATAGGTCAGAAAAACTCTGAAAGTTGTAAGCAGGATGTTGATGTTAACATATTGAACAATAAATTCGTAAATTTTAATATTCCATCACCAGCAACTAACATTTATAATGACCTTTGTAGTGTCCCTATTGAAACCACCTTTAGTTTCCGCTGCGTCAATCAGCTTGAGGTTCTTGAAAGCTTATCAGCGGTAAAATCCAACGCAGTCGGTATGGATGATGTATATCCACTTTTCATAAAAGCCCTAACTTCCAAGTTGTTGCCTTATTTTACTCATTTATTTAACTCAATTCTGACTAAATCTACTTTTCCAACAGGATGGAAGCTTTCAAAAATCATTCCTATCCCCAAAACTAACAACGACTTTAGACCCATTGCTATTCTTCCCTTTTTATCCAAGGTCATCGAGAATCTGATGGGAAAGCAAATGAATGAGTATTTAATGCATATGAACTTGCTATCAGACAGGCAATCTGGTTTCATAAAAGGTAGAAGTTGCACTACAGCACTAGTGGATGTAGTAGAAGATCTTAGATCGAAATTGGATGAAAATAAGGTAGCTTTTCTGGTTCTTCTAGATCACAGCAAAGCATTTGATACAGTTGATCATGCGATCCTTGTTAAAAAACTTCAAAAACTGTTTTATTTTTCTAGCTCGGCTTGCAATCTTATATTGTCATATCTTACAAATCGATCCCAAATTGTTCAACTGAACGGTAATAGCTCAAACGCACTTAAAATTAGCAGAGGAGTTCCACAAGGATCAATACTTGGGCCTCTTCTATTCTGCCTTTATATCAATGATTTACCTGATATTCTTATTAAGAGTAAAGTGCACATGTATGCTGATGATGTACAGCTTTACAATAGTACTAGTCCTGCAGATATTACCATTTGCGTAAATAATATTAACAATGACTTAGACAAAATTAACTGCTGGGCTGTTGCCAATGGTTTATGTATCAATCCTTCAAAATCTAAATGCATTATACTTTCTAAATCTAGGAGAATATTCGATAACATTCAAGTAAGAATTAATGGCAATAATATAGATTTTGTAAGTTCGGCATCTAATCTGGGAGTTATTTTCAATAATAAACTTACATGGTCAAACCACATTAACGTTGTAGTGGGAAGGGTATATGGTATGCTTCGCAACTTATGGGCTGTCAAAGACTCAACACCATTTGCTATCCGCATGCTTTTGGCCAAAACATATCTTATTCCTGTACTGTTATATGGATGTGAAATTTTTGCAAACTGTGATAGCAACGACTTAAGGAAACTTAATGTTGCCTACAATAATATCGCAAGATATATCTTTCAGAAAGGTCGCCGTGATCATATATCTGCTTTTTCGTATCAGATCTTTCGGATAAACTTTGTAGACCTTTTAAAACTTAAAAGTCTTATATTTTTGCATAAAATTATAGCTACGGAACAACCAGCATATTTACATGACAAAATACAATTTGCTAGATCCAACCGAGGTAGAAAAATCATTCAGCAAAAATATAAAAGCCTTTTGTCTCAACGGCAATTTCTAATTTATACCACAAGTCTTTGGAACTCCTTACCAAATCAAATTCAAAATATAAGCAACGCAAATATGTTTAAAAATGAGTTATTTAAAATATTTATGTAATTAAATTTAATGTCTTATTATCATTATTTTAATTTTGTTCTATATTTTGTTACCAAAATTGTTTGCTTTTTATTACTAATCTACTATTTAAATTTGCAACCAATTTATATATGCTTATTAGATTTTGAAAACTATTTTGTAAACTTTGATTTATTCACTAGCACTTTCATTTATAAGATAATTATCTTGTTGTGCTAGATCAAAAAAAAATTTTTTAAATAAATAAAATAAATAAATAAACAAGAACATGCTTACCTCCCAAATATCCTTTATTTGAAAAATAATTGTTTATCTAAAATCATAATCAGAACTCGGGGAAAATTAGTACATATATATTTTTAAAATAATGCCGTTAGGCTCTGTGGTGAACTTCATTTGAATCAGTGCAACAACGTGCCTGCTTGCCATATATCCTTTATATAAACAATATAAATTTTAGCTACAATTAAGAATAAAATGCAGCAAAAATCGATAACTATTTTTAAAACTGTGCTATCAAGTCCTGCTGTAAATTTCCTTTCAGTCGGCGCTTGAATATGCCTACCTGCCATATATCCTTTATTTTAACAATTAAATTTTAGCTACAATTATATTCAGATCGCAACGAAAGTGTATAACTATATTTAAAATTATGTTGTTGAGTTCTGTTAATAACTACATATTAATTTACGCCAGGACATGGCAACCTCCCATATATCCTTTATTTTAAATATTGAATTTTGTTAACAATTATATTCAAAATGCATCGAAACCTTAAAACTAATTCTAAAAATATGCTGTCAAGCTTCGTGTAAAATTTTTCTACAATCAGCGTTAGGAAATGCCTACATCCCATATATCCTTTATTTTAGAAATTAAATTTTGGCTTTAATTATAGTCAGAATGAATTGAAAGTGTATAAGTCTTTCTCACATTATGCTGGTAAGCTCTGCGGAAACTCTTTTAAAAATCCTCGCTAGCACAAGTCTACCTCCCACATCCACTTTATTTTAAAAATTCAGTTTTAGCTACAATTATATTCAGAATGCATCGCAAGTGCATAACTACTTCTAAAATTATGCTGACAAGTTCTGTGCTAAATTTTAGTACAATCAGAGCTTGGACATGTCTACATCCCATATATCCTTTATTTTGGATATTTAATTTCAGTCACGTTTATTACAGAAAATCTTCAAAAATGTACAACTACTTCTCAAATTATGCCGTGAGGATCTGTGTTAAATTCAATTGAAATCTCTGCAAGAACATGTTTACCTCACATTTATATTTTATTTAATAAATGAAGTTTCAGCTACAATTATTCTCAGAATGGATCACAAGTGCATAACTATTTCGAAAATTATGCTGGTAAAATGTGAGATAAATTGCATTACAATCCGCGCCGGTACATGTCTTCCTCCCATACACCCTTTTTTTGAATTTAATTTTAGCCCCAGTTATTTTTAGAAAACGCTAAAAATTTATAGCTACTTGTAATATTGTGCTGGAGAGCTATGTGTAAAATTAATTTGTAGTTGGTGCAAGAGCAAGCCTGCCTCCCAAATATCCTTTATTTGAAAAATTTTATTTTAGCCATAACTATACTCAAAAAGCATGGGAAATATAGAAATATTACTAAGATTATGATGGTAAGCTCTGTGGTAAGCCTTATTACAAGCCGCGCTAAGACATGTGTACCTCCCATATATCCTTTATTTTTTCTTATATCCTTTATTAATTTTTAGCTTCAATTTTATATAAAATGCAGAGAAAATGATTAAAGATGTCTAAAACTATACTGTCATGCTCTCAAAGGAGTTTCATTTCAGCCAGTACAAGGACATGCGTACCAGTCACATATCCTTTATTTTTAATGTTGAATTTTAACCAAAATTATTATGTATTGTAAATACATCTAAAATTGGTAGCATTTTTTGTTGTTGTTAATCTTGTGATAAATTTAGCTTCAATGTTTGGAAAGGATCGGTTTAGTCCCAGATATCCTTTTTGTTTAAGTTTTTGTAAAATAGTTAAATATAATCTGGTACTAATAAAATTTATTAAATGATTAAGTAGAGGTCAGGCAAATACAAATATGTAATCACATAGTTAAGATTTTTTTCTTATTTTTCAAATGTCCTTTAGAAGATATTCGTTAGTTCTGTAAATTTTAATTGTGTAAATATTAATGCCCTGAAATATATAATTAAAATAAGAAACTCAGAAGCGAATCTTCATAAAAAATGTTCACTATTATTTTCTTAAAGCCCCAAAAATCAATATTTTCCGTAGTATTTTTTGAAGGCAATACCCGTGAGTTTAGCGACTCTTCCCTCGTGTCGGCCAGAAAATTTATGTAGAAATAGTTTCGTTTAACTGTATTAACTTAATTTTTACCTATCGAAAAATACATAATAAATACATCACAATTGGAGGAGTATTATTTTTGATTTTTCGTTTGGCACAACGCACTGTTCGGTTTGTTATATTCCATATTTAGAACGCTTAAGATTACATGCCCCTTTCTAATGATTTAATTACCAACTTAAGCTTATTTTTCACATAAATATTAAAAGCAATCACTTTTTTATCTCTATCAAATAACAATTTTTATTTAATTTTATTTTCTAGAAAACATAAATTCCTTCTATTGATCATAATTCTATTTGAACGTTTAAGTTATGAGCCCCCGATTTTTCTAATGCTTACGATTGGAATTTACATGATTGTTTTCTATACTTTTCGTCTTCTTTCAAAACTATTTAATTACGAATGTATGATGCTTAAGCTCAAACTCAAGCAAGCATTTTCCATTTACATACTCTGGCACAACAACAACAACACACACACATACACACATACACAGACACATACACACACACATAAGCCGCATGCATTCATTATTGGTAGAAAAATATTGTATCTTTGAGATTTGTATTTGTATCTGTACTTTTAAAATACATTCTACTGGCCTGAATGACTGACTGACTGAGTGAGTGAATGAATGAATGAATGAAATGTTTCTTCCCGACTGCCAGTGACTGTTTGCTCACTGACTCAATAATCGTATCTATTATAAGCGGAATTTATGGTTTTTATTTCATTCTTAAGTTTCTTTGTAATTTTGGAAGTTGAGTTTTTATTTATTTATTTTTCTTCTATTTAAAACTGACAATAATCATTGATTACTTTTGTGTTGTGTTTATTGCGTGTTCGATATCTGAATATGTGTGTATGTCTGTTTATCTGTCTGTCTGTTCGTGCCGCTGTCTGTCTGTAGCTATTTGTTCGCCTTGTCTGTTGTAATGACAGCTTAGAATGTTCTCAGCTCATAAACAACGTTAAAAACGGCTTATTTAAATGAGATGGGGCTTAAATTGTATTCATAATAATAAAAAAAAAAACAAAATAAAATATAGAAAAAAAATTAGAGGAAGAGAATAATAAGACAAATAAACCGAAAGATATATTAATGTTTGAATTACGCCAAAGTCTTTTTAATGAAAGTTTTGAAAGGAGATTTTACGTAGCTTTCTTTTACATGAAACAAATCCCTGATAAAATATGATTATAATTTACTATAATTCTAATAAACTTAGAATAAATTTTCAACATTTTTGAAAGCGATTTAATTTTAATCGTTATTTTATGAATAACACTTAATAAAATTGAAAGAAAATTTTAAATTCTTAAAAAATAATTCCTTTTTTATGATGCTTGGCTTCCAGAAGAAATAAAATGTTTAAATTATTAGAGAGACAGAGAGAGAGAAGGAGGTATCAATTTGTACCTGTTGATTTTTAGGAACAAATTTACCGCTTTTAATTGATTTTTTTAAATTTATCTTTATTCAAACATAATCACTAATGTCCAACTAAACGTTCTGGTGCGGTGTCGGAGTTCGGGAAAATGTTTGCCGAGCTGATGATAACTCTGTTTAAATATAAAATCAACACTGTAAAGTATTAAAATACAAAATATAATTGTTAATTTCATGATCTAATAATAAAGGACTGTTTAGTATATATTTATTTATATGTTGTGTAACAAGGAAACATTAAACAGAATCTTTAGCAGGCGTTTTTAACAATTTAATTAATTGTATTGTTTGTCAAATAAAGGCCACAAAAGAAAATATAAAGACACGAGTATGTTTTATTAATTTACATACATTCAAATTCGATTAATTAATGTGTGCAGCAAACATTGATTTTATTGTATGAAAATATTTTAACACTGACAATAATATGAGGTAAAGTGCACTTAAACTAGGATTTTAAAGTTTTTCAAAATGCCTACAATATAAGTCAGTATATGAAGTGCACTTAAAAAACAGTCAAAAGTGCGCTTAAGTAAGAGGCAGTTAAATTAAACATTATAAAAACCATGATCATATAATAATACAGGTCTGTTTAGTACTGCAACAATTAAACAATAAAAAAAAAACAACAGGCATTTTGTTTTTGTTTAAAATCGCAGGGAAGTCAAAAACAGTTGAAGAAAATTGTATTTTATGTTGGTGATGGAAAATTAAATTTTTCTTCGGTACAAAATATATTTTAAATAATATTTTTTTGATCCCCACGGTACTAAAAACAAATCTTTGAAATTTTTTCTTTATTCACTAAAAACATATAATGAATTGTATTTGTTCTTGCGTTTATGTTATATTATCGCAACAGACACGACGGTTTTATCTGATACCAAACGTTATTTTTAATCCCTTTTCACATCAAGAGATTAAAGTTTGAAATCAAATTGATGTGCAGGTGAGAGTAAAAATTTGGTGCCGAATCGGACATTTGAGAGTAAAATGCCGACCTTAATGTTAAACTACATTGATTTTCTTCAAGACTCGGAATATTAAAAAAAAAAGTTTATTTTCTTAAATTGTAGTGTTTCTTAAACTAAAAATACATTTTAGTGTAAAACTTTGTTGTTTGGGCTCTAATAAGTTTATAATATTTCAAAACGTTGCTCATGCGTAAAGCGAAAATTTTGGTAAATAAATAAATAGTAAATATTTCTAAGAGAAAATACTTATGTGTTAAGGTAACATATGAACCAAAAAGAGGTTTGCATTTTAACCACCTGTTATATTACGTCGTCCTTAGAGTATCGTAAATAATTAATCCAAAGATTTATTATTTAAAAGTATGAAAAATCAATTTATTATGGAATAATTAAATTTCAATTACATATTAAGAATTAACACATTTCTCAAGTTGAGAAAAACCCACACTTTTATGCAAAATCCTATTTTTCAGAAGTTACGTCCAATGATATTCAAATGATTTAACACCCAAAGAAATATAATTGTTGGAAGTGATCACATTTTTATATCTGATCTGGGGATTTATTTACTTTTTCAATTGGGAAAATATTGGAATTGGCAGTTAATAAATTTTTGCTTGGGACTTATTAATTTCATTGAGACTTATTTAATTTCTTTGGGAGTTATTTTATTTGACCAAAAATTGCGGTTCATACAACTCTTTTGTTCTTATTTCATTTCTTTTGAAACTTTCTGTATAAGAAATTCTTTCAATCTTGTTAGGACTTCTTTCATTGGGAGATATTTAATTTCTTTTGGAATTATTTTATTGGGAATCATTCAACTTACAAATTATTTCATTTCGCACTTTAGTTATTATTTCATTTTTCCCGTAGGCCCTTTTTTCATTTTGCATGAAAATTATTTCATTTGCGAGTTGTTATTGCAAATCGTTATTAATTTGAGATCAAAACTGTTTATTATGATACCTGTAAAAGCATTTTTAAAGACAAGCTTAAGACGTTGTAGTCTTTTAAAATACTTTCGCTATGTTATATAAATATGTTGAGATACACTGGAAAGCGATTGTTGGACACGCAAAAATCAAATTAGCTTGAAAGTACTAAATGAATCGAAGGAGTAAAACGCGTCAAAAAAGTACTATTTAAAATGTTTTTTGTACCGAAGAAAAATTTAATTTTCCATCACTGATTTCAACACAAAACTTATGACAATTTCACAATTTTCGGCCATTACAAAATACAACGCTACAAAAAATCATCTGTACTATTAAACAGACCTGTATTATTGGATCATGTTAATGTTCAATAAAATTTAAATTGTTTCTATACAATCAGGGGTACCAAACGCGACGATTTTAAGTAATTTTGAAGATTTTTAATTGTGAATTTCACAAAATGACGATTGACGATTTTTGTTTAGTATCCCTTATACTTTGACGATTTTTTGTCTTTGCTACTTTTTGCTCAACATAACGTCTACGTATAGCAAAATGTCAAGCTCTAAAAATATATTTTAAAATATTTGAATGACATTAACGAGCTTCACTTTTGTTTTTTAAAATACATATGTGCTTAATTTGATAAAGTCTAAGCAAAATTGAAGGAATTCAAATTCGCAACATATAAATAATTTTTTTTTAATATTTTAATAGATGATTGTATAAAAAATTCGTATCTAAATCAAATTTATTTCCATACCCGTAAAAATTTTTTAAAAAAGGAAGAAGTTTGTTTATATTGGTGTGTATGTAAAATAAATATTTAGACAACTGATGTTGAAACTTTAAATCAATTTATTAATAATTGTGTATCACTTTACGTTGAATTGTGTTACCAAATAAAAAAAAGATTTGATTTCGTTGACAAAATTACAAAAAATTTAAAACAGAAAAAGAAATTTTTGATTTGAAATTTGTCAATTTTTTGTTATTTAAATTGTTTAACGATTTTTATACTCCTGAAGAAGTTACCCAAAGGACAACGAAATATTAAGTGAAATAAATTGATATTTTTAATAAAAATGTGGCCTCAAGCTCAATTACAAGAATTATATAAATGAAGGATCCGATGATATTGATAAAAAATACTCGTTTTTTACACATATCAAAATACATATTCAGAATACTCGTGATCAAATATTTGTCTATTTATTAAGATGGAATATAATTCTATTGACTAATTCACACTTAAGTTGTTTGACAACAAACAAGACCAACATCAAATGGTTTTCAAAAGAAGTTAACGCACGTAGAGAATTTCACAAACTTAGAAGAAAAAATAATTTAAAAGTGTCAAATATTGACAAATCAATAAAGTAATTAACAATTATTAAATTCAAGTAATATTTTATTTCTAATCTTATGTATAGACAAGGGAAATTTAAGAGGTTTTTGTTAGTTTTTATAAAGAGCCCTAAGAGTTTCAAACAGAAAACATTTCAAGTTGCAAAAGACGTCTATGAAAATTATACGAAAATCCTGCAAATCGTTTGCTTTTTTCAGCAATCGATAAATATTTGGAGATAAATTTTTGCAATTTCCGAAAAACGAAAAACGGCGCCCCGCAAAGTTTACTATTATTTACAATTGGATAAGTTTTAAGGTGTCAAGTAAGTTTTTTTTCATACTGTTGTACATTTTATAATTCATTTCAATTTTCTGCTAAATAAATAATAAATAAGTGACTGTTGGTAGAAGTTGCCAAAACTTTAGCAAATTCAAATAAATAAACTGTTGCGAAAAGCATACAAGTGCGAAAGCAATTAACTTTACAGACGAGTAAACAGCCAGACAGACAGACATACCTAAACAAACTCACTTAAATCAATTGAGTTATTGAAACTTTGTTTCATCATTCGATGATGAATTTGTTTATGGACCTTTTAAAAGATCCGCAATAATTAAATGTTGCTGTTGCCTGCACAAAGAATGTCAGTACGTCCATCCTTGATGGACAGCTTTATGATACCGTGAAGTTTATGGTGAAGAGTTTCTTTTTAAAATCTTCATTGTTGCTTGTCTTTCTTTGGCCACTTGAAGGAAGTTTGCATAGATTTTTTTTAATAATCGTCTTTTGTTAAAAATCATTTTCTGTCTCTGATACGAGTGAGCATCTGATTATGAGCTTTAAATCTTTTGGTCGTAGTTAGTTTTGAGATATTTATTATAATAGTTTTTTTAGCTTTTGTATTTGTTTTTGGAGTCCACTTGTATTTGCCAAATGCAGATAAATTTTTTTATTTGCAAGTTTGAAGAAATATTGATCGGTAGCAACAGCTCGAGTTGAAATAAAATAAAATTAGGAAAACAGGAAACACGCACACATTTAAGTACCACGATGTTTCAAATCCCAATCAGAAACATATTTTTAGATTTTTTTAAAACAAAATAGTTTTTTTTTTAATTTTAATTTTCAGCACCGAAAAAAATAGTTTTTTATTAAATTTATATTTTCAACTATTTTATTTCCGACTGCATTTAATTTGTTTATTACACTGTGCAACAAATTTCGGGTCATCGCCGCCAGCATCAACAACTTCAATGGGAAATGAAAGTTCACAATTAATTTAACAGAGCTGCCAAAGGGTTTTAAAAAGTTGGCTCGAAATAAATTTTTATGGACTCTTGAAGTTGGGCCATTTTTGATAATTTTTTGCACTATGAGTAAAAAAAAAACCTATATATAAAAATATTCAATAAAATGTAATTGTGCATTGTTGCATTGAATCCAATCAAAAAGACTTCGCACCACATAGATTAATATATAGGTATTTATATTGGTTCCAGTGTACAAAATGGCAACTCTGAGTTTGTTATTACAATAAAACTTTTTTAACAATTTTTTTTTAATAAAACAAAAAAATATTAAAAACTTTTTTTTTTTTTTCAAAATATTCATATCACATTCTAAAAATAAATTGCACTATTCAATAGAATTTCAGATACATTTGATCCAGAATAGTTTTAAATTTTTCTGAAAAAGACAATGAATGTCATGTCGTGCATTTTAATCCAAAATTGATAAGTTCTTTGTATTTGACCACGCCTATACCGCCCACCATATGCTGGAATAAAGGAAAAATATATTTTTCCACTCTGGATTCAGTGCACCAACAAGTACGCAGAATTACATTCCATTAAATATTTTTATATATACATAAGTTGTTTATCATAGTGCAAAAATATTCAAAAATGGCCCAACTTCAAAAGGCCATAAAAATTAAATTCGAGCTAACTTTTCAAAACAATTTGGCAGTTCTATTTACTTAATGGTCTACTTTCATTTCCCATTTAGAGTTGTTGAGGCTGGTTTTTCTTGTTGCACTGTGTTATCTTTTTCAATCGCAAGCATCTTCAATCAAGCACATTCCTTCTTGAATATATTTATTTCCTTCTATTATCTGATTATCCTATCTCTAAGAGAATTGATTTTATGAGACAGACCTCTTGAAAGTTGAAGTGTATTTGCAATCATAAGATTGATGTTTCAACAACAAAGTTTTAATTTTAATTTAATTTTTTTTTAATCTTTGAAAAAATATATCGAGGCAATCTCGATTAATATAAATTTAATAATTTTAATTTTATTTTTGAAGGAGGTGTTTAGAAGGAGGTTATAAATAAATTGTTATTTAAAATATTTCAATACAATTAGTCAGTCATCCATTTCATTAAAAAAAAACTTCTCCAAGCTTAAGGTAAACACAATAACAAAATAAAAAAATAATTTGTCTACAATATTTTGTTATTGTTGTCCTTAAGCTTGGAGAAGTTTTTTTTTTTTTAAATAAAATATCAATAAAAATGATTCAAAATTAGAATGATTAGTCACGTCTAATTACTGATGGCACGATCACTTTTTAGAGAAATTTTCTTTCGTTAACGAAATAAACCATAAAATTCTTTGCTTAAAAACATCGATTCAAATCGACTGCAAAATTTATTTTATAGAGAATTTCTTAAAGATTAAATAAAATTATGTCCAGTGTCCGAACGAACGCACTTTTTCAGGCCGAACCCGAACCCGAACTTCGATAAATGTTGCAAAGTTCGCTCGAAAACAAACTTTTTGTCATTAAATCTAAGCAATTGTGTTTTTTTAATTTACGCTTTCGTAAAGATGACAAATTAAAAGATAAATTGCACTTTCAAATAGTAAAACGCTCTTACACATAAAGAAAATATTAATCATCCTTATTCCATTTAGCGTCATCAATACGAAACGATATCATTTTGTGTCGATGGTTGTAAATCGGTATGCCCATTGTCAATATCAAGTATTATCGATAAGCGTCGATGTATTTTTGGTATGCCGTACGCAACGTTAACGTCGGCATGGATATAAATTGACTCTGATTTTGTCGTCAGTCTTATTGGTGTCGAAACAGTTTTATTCCTTTTAATTTTTTTTTCAATAATAATCTTGAATTAAAAAACATGGAAAAAAATTACAAACATTGGCCAATGCAATAACTTAGAGAAGGAGATGGACAACAATCCTTCACTTGCCAAAGGTTTTCAAAAAGGCAGGTCTTCCTTGTGATTTTAAATACTATATCCCCTTGATCCACCGAAAAGAACAGAAAGAAAGAAAGAAGAACGATTTGGCGGGATTTAAAATTTAAAGTGAAAAAAAAAAATTAGTCACAAAAAATGCAGAGTGCACGTGTACTGAAGGCGGAATTTACAAACAAATAATACTTAGTCCCCTGGAAGAACCTGTAGCAAACCTGCTTCAATGACAGAATCAACTAAACCCTGAAGGAGCTGTTCAGGAAGTACAATTTATTGAATGTGAGAATCAGATAATTGAAATATGTTTGATTTCTGCCTTATTAATCTTCTTTGTAACACGATTTTTTCTTATAATTCAGATCTTAATTGCCAACAGGAACAAAAACATTTTAGTTGTTTTAAGTTATCAAGAAAGAAACTTTTTCAATAAAAACTGAAAACAAAACAAACCAACTGTCTAAATTATTAGAGATGTGCTTTAAAAAACGATAAACAATCGACATCGTTACATTGCTGTTATGGAATACAATTTTTGTATCGAATTGACCATGACGTCGATAAAAATTGATATTCACCCTTATTCCAGTTGTCAACATGAATACAAAACGATATTGTTTTGCCTTGTTTACTTCAAATTGTTATTCCAGTTGTCGTTATCGGATATTATCGATGACTGTCAACATAGAATTTGTATTCTACAAGAAAATTTGACGGCGTAATTGTTTTGAAACGACTTTGAATTTGTCGTCGCCATTTTTCATAACGACTTCACTTTATTTGAATTAAACCTAAATTGAAAAATGGCAAAAAACCGAAAAAAATTTTAAATAACAACTGCAACTCAGTTTGAAAAGTTAGTGGAAGATTAGCAGAAGAATCCCTCTCTTGCAGTGGGATTTTGCAGAGGCACTCTTCCAAGTAATTTTAGAGAACAATAAGAACAATAAATTCTTTTGGCTCGCCGATACGTTTAGGAACATAAATACAAAATTTCTTAATAGGTTTGGCGGGAATTGAAGTTTAAAATACTCTAAAGTAACTTTCAAACCTTTTCGAAAAAAAAATTCTACGATCATTAAAGCAATACACTGAAATTGGTGTGTTCACTTGCTGTCCGGTAGGTTAAATATGTCGAATTTCTGTCTCAGAAGCTTTCATTCCAATATGATATTTTGTTTTCTTGTATTTTCATCATCACTCGAGTCTGAATTTGTATCACAAGTAAAAATCATTTCAACTTTTAGTAAAATTTTTGTTCAAAATAAACAGAAAAAAACCACACAGCTGTTTAAAATTTTTAGAGATGTGTGTTTGATATGTTGACATAAACGAGAAATCGGGAACGTCGTCGTCATTCTGTTATAGAATGCAAAAATGTTATTGAATTGATGACGACGTTGAAACAAAATGATATTGACAATAAAACGACGGCGACGTTGGCGACGACAATTGGAATAAGGGTGATTGATAATAAATTGATGACGACGACGACGCTAAATGCAATAAAGGTGAATAATTGGTTATCACAAAAAGTTCAATATAGGACAGGAATTTGAAATCGTATGATGTCTATTAAACTTTGAATCAAAACGCAGCCTGATTGGTGATATTTTTAATTTTCTCTGGAATTTTGACTAAACTTCAAATGGGCCATTAAGACAACAACAATTTGACAATTATTTGAATTATGAAACTATCGAATTTGAAATAACAAGATTTATAGAACCTGCCTGAATATGTTGCTTTTTGTTTAAACTTCTTTTTTTTTTGGTTTGAAAATATTTGAGTAGAAACTCTACAGTGACCTCTTTTTAAGAGTTTTTAGACAAAAATTTCATCATCAATAAAATTTTGTTTGTTTTTAAATTTATTTTGCAACAAAACGCTCACTTTTCACTCTCCAAGCATTAAGAATGGTTTTGTTTTTGCAATTTTATTTCCAGACAAATTTCAAAAATTATTTGCAAAATTGTTCTTCCAAGGAGCGGTCGGTATGTTGGTACATTTTCTAAAATTTTGTTTCAAGAATTTCTTTGCGAAAAAAAATTGCAATATTCTGTATTGTCAACCAAATGAATGTCAAGAGGGAGCGGATCGGGAACCAGTTAAAAGAAAAACACAGCCAACATGAAACACGACATAGATGAATTTCTTGAATTGTATACTTGGCTGAAAACAAACTTAACGAAAAGAAAAAATCGAAACGAGTAACTTAAAAACAAAATAAAATGCCACACAAAATATTTCTGTACGTTTTGTAGTTGCTGTTGTTGTTGTCCAACAAATCTCGGCAAAAGTAAAAAAATCAGAACTTAAATAAAAATTGTAAATGTTTGATGAAGTTTAAAAATCGAAAAATTTCAACAATAAAACAACAAAGAAACAAATGCTCAAACAAAGATCAACAAACAACAACAGATGCTGCTAAGGATGAGACACGAATTGTCATTATGTTCAATGTGATCATCGTTGTGATCATAACAATGACGATAATGATGATCACAATGGTAGTGATCACGATAATGAGGAATTCTAAAGTGATCAACACGGCATCAAGAAACAACGTTACAAGATTTACGCCACGAATTAAATGCCAAGAACTTGACTAAAACAACAACGGCAACAAATAGCAAAAAAAAACATACAAACTTAAACGACAACAGCAAAGCAAACAAAAAAAAAACAAAAAGCCATCCAACAAACAAACATCACTGCAAATAACAATGACAACATGAATAAAACGACAGTCTCTGCGACATTTTCCATTTAGAAAAAGAAAATGCGTTCAGGACAGGCTTGGGAAATAAAAGTCACAAATGAAATCAATAAAATGAAAACTTGTACTTTTGAAGACTGAAATAGTAAAAATGCAATCAAATAAATTCCACAATCAAAATTGTATCCTTAAATCTCTAGAAGCAGTCATGGACTAAATTTGGATTACACCAACACTGATCAAGAGCACACACATACGCTCAGACATTTTATTTCAATTTAAATCTTTTACGATGCCACGATTCTCAACACCACCCCTTTATAAATATTTTATGTAGTTGTTGGCATTTTCAGAAAACGTACTGCATTTCAAGATCACTACAGAAATAGATACAAAAGTCTTTGCTTGAAACAGTAATTCATTTGATTTTCTCGTCGTATTCTTGTTTCCTTTTTCTGATGCAGTTGAACGATTTGAGACGCGTGTATTTAGCGACAGGTTTTATGGAATGAATTTTCAAAATACTTTAACGTCGTTTTCATTTTATTTGTTATTTGTACTACACCATGATATCAACATTACAAACATAATCATCAACATCAACAGCATCATTATTTTTAGCCAGATTATGGCGATGATGGTGGTGATAATGACGTTGACAATCATTCTCATAATGTTGAGGATAAGCACAAGTTCGCACAACAAATCTGTGAGGAAAATACGAAATACAATAAAAACTAAAAAATAAACACTTAAAACAATTGTTGTTAATAACTAGACTATAAATAGATGAATTCGTAATAAGAGAAGAGACAACTTTTACAGGACCTATTTATAAAAATATTCTATTTTTTATATAACTAAAATTTTTTTATAAAAAGGTAATATTTTTTATATAAAAAGTAACTTTATCAAAACAACTTTTAAAGAAATACCTTTGGATAAAGTTCATTTAGAAACAAAATCCTCTTAATAGAAGTTTCTTTAAAAAAAGGACCTTTCAAGAAGTCCCTTTTAAAAAAGTACATTTTATAAAAAGTTTTTTTACACAAGTGCCGTTTAATAAATCACCTTTTAAAAAATAATCTATTAAAAACTCACATTTTGAATATAAGTACCTTTTAGAAAAACTCATTTTAAAAAAGTAACTTTCAAATGACTACCGTTCAAAAAAGTATCCTTTAAAAAAGTTCCATTTAAAAAGTAGCAATTAAAAAACACATGTTAGAAAATACCATTTGAAAAAATTTTTTTTTATAAGTGCTGTTTAATTAAACAAACCCCTTTTAAAGCGCAACTTTTAAAAAAGAATCTATTAAAAACGTGTATTTTAAAAAGTATCTTCTTAGAAAAGTACCTTTTAGTGAAATACCATCTCAAAAATCACACATTAAAAGATAAGCTTTTGAAAAAGTATTCTTTAAAAAATTTCATTTGAAAAGTACCTTTTTAATTGGCACCTTTTAAGAAGTACTTTTAAAAAGGACCTCCTAAAAACTACATGTTAAAAAGTGCCATTTAAACAGTACATATTGAATAAGTACCCTTTCAAAAAGTATCTTTTACAACAGCAGCTTTTAAAAAAGTCCCGCTTAAAAAACCCCCTTTTACAAGAGCAACTTTTCAAAAAGAATCTTTTAAAAAAGCGCATTTTAAAAAACTACCTTTTAGAGGAATACCTTCTAAAAACGCACCACAGAAACTAATCTTTTGAAAAAGTATTTTTTAAAAAAATGTAATTCGAATAGAACCTTTTTAATTGGTACCTTTTAAGAAGTACCTTTTAACAGGTACCTTTCAAAATGTACCTTTCAAAAAGTACCTTTCAAAAAGTTTCTTTTAAAAAGTAACTTTTAATAAGTACTCTTTGAAAAGTATCTTTTAAGAAATGACCTATTAAAAATGTATCTTGGTAAAAAGTACCATTAAAAAATACAGTAAATTTTCAAAAAGGCATTTTTTGATGAATTACCTTTTAAAAAAGGACTTTTCAAAAGCAGTATCTTTAAAAAAACCGTTTTAAAAATCATTTTAAGTACATTTAAGAAAATGTACTTTCAAAAGACGTTTGTTTAAAAACAGTATTTTTTGAAGACATACCTTTTAAAAATTCTTATCAAAAACAAGTTTTTTTTTTAAATTACGTGTTAAAAATACTTAAAAAGGACCTTTCATTTTAAATACTTAAAAAAAATTATCATTTATTAAAAATACCTTTTTCAAATTTCTTTTATTAAAAGTACTTTTTTTTAATTGTATTCTATTATAAGTCCTTTTTCCAAAATCCCTTTTTTAAAGTACCTTTTTTAGAAGTACCTTTTTTAGAGGTATCTTTTTAGGGGTACCTTTTTATAAAACTAATTTTTTTAAAAGTTATTTTTATTTAAAATATTTTTCATAAAAACCATTTATAAATATGGTATTTGATTATAAGTCTCTTTTATTAAAAGTACCTTCTTTTACAAGTACCTTTTACTTAAAATTCTTTTTATAAAAACAGCAAGTACTTACTCTTATAAACATATTTTAAGAAAGATCGTTCATTCCAATTTATTACTTTTTTATTTATTTAGTTATTTCATTTATTTATTTTATTTATATATTTATTTATATATTTATTTATTTTTTTTATTTATTTAGTTATTTATTTTATTTATTTAATCAAAATCGAATTACTTTACATCGCTGTATGATTGCAATACAATAACAATGAACAAAATCAAGGCTGAGTATCGTAACAAAGCTAAGTGGTGCAGAAATAAAAAAAAAAAGAAGTACGCTAAAAACTATCTATTTAATGTGGATGAGCAAAAACATGCCCCAACAACATGAAGCAGAGGTAGAAAAACTCCATGTTGTTGCTGCCGTAGTTGAAAAGCTGAAAAAGAAGAAGCGTGTCGCCAATTGATCGTGAGTTTTACTAAGAAAAATGTCGCGACAATTGTGAGACACAAAACTCTTTTTCTGCTCAGCATTTTTTATATTTCTGTTTCGTTTTTTAATTTACTTTTTTTTTCATAAAATCAACTAACAATTTGATTGCAGTATTTCTACAAATAAAATCAAATAGCAACAAAAACAACAAATAGAGGCAAGTAAACATTAAATTACGTCTTTAAGAAGAGAGTTTACAACACAAAACAAAAAAAAGTGCATCTACAACAACAGCTAACAGCTAATAAGTGGGCAAAATGCAACAAAAACAAAGTAGCGACAAGTAGCAGGAGCAGAAAACTAGCGGAGAATGTAATTGAAATTGCAAAGAATTACGTGAAAAATTCAAAAATTGTAATTCATTCTGCAATTCAATATCTGACTGCAATAGCGGAGTGGAGGGGCATTATGACCAGAGGTATTGACATGGGCGTAGAAAAGCCAATCTGGCAGTGGCACTGACACTATTGGAAAAGCTTTTTGTGTCCCCAGAAGTTCGTAAAATATAATACATACACATGCGGTCATTGATATAGGTACCACCTATATCACAAATATCCTGGGTCAACTTCTGGCCCTAATATCTTCTTAGATTTCGGCCGGCATTATTCTCAAACAAAATAACTTTAGTTTCTTCTCTCCAGATCATTATGCTATTTTGTAGTTTCCTCTGGGCCACTTTTTCTTCTGTAAATTCACATTTTTAACAATGGAACTTTTCGAACTATTTGTAGAGGAAGATCAGCATCACATAACTGATTATTTGTTTCAGCTGCAATCACCTTAGATGACTTAAAAGAGACTCCTTTCGCCAGCATTTCCATGTAGCCAGCCATTATTGGGCTTCTTTCCATTCACATAACACCACGTCGTTCACGTGAGCATTAACTACAAAATGCGTAGATCGTCCAATTGCATCTGCTATAAATTTATATGACTTATTCTATTTCGAAGCCCCCGCTCTTCTATTTCTATTAGATTATTGTATTATAGTTGCGTGACAAACATCGAAAATGTTCACTTCGACCTTGACTTTTGGCAAATGCGTAATTACTAAGCAAATTATCTATTTTATTGGCCACTCAAATTTCCTTATTTTCAATGAGTTTTTCTCTCAACGCTAATAAAAGTGTCTGAACTTGAATATGTTAAAATAAAATAGTGCTGACAATTAAAACTTTATATGGCCACATGTGTACTTGTTCCTAAGGTGGCGGACGGAGCTTTTGTCATCCTTAAAAAAATTGAATAGCTCCGCGCCTATGACCAGCGGAAACAGTAAAACGCAAACGATTTTAGCAACTGCAAATTAAACTATGTATATTATCACTAAGTGATGTTGCAGTTGGTGTGGCAAGCTGTTGTTGGGGCAGTCGTCGACGAGTTAAAAGTTCAAAGGCAAATTTATTATTTATTGGGAATGCAAGTTGTTTTTACTGTTGCTAAACATTGAAAAAAATGGCGTTAAAAATGGCAAAGCGTGAAATTTTTGGGTTTAAAAGTAATCAAATATAAAAAAATTTTATTATAAAAATATTTCTGCACAAGGTACCTTAGAAAAATTTACTTTTCTTTTATAATATTTATAAAAACAATATTTTTTATTAAAATAAGATACAATTAGCAAAATTTTTATTAAAAACACCGATTCAGGATTCACGATTTCACCACTTCTTTGTGTGGCTTCAGGGAAGAAGTGGCAAATATCGGTGTTTTTAATAAAAATTTTGTTAATTGTATAATTTTTTTTAAATATTGTTTTTATAAAAAATTCGTCATTGTCTTAAAATGTACCTTTTTATAAAAGAAAAGTACATTTTTCCGAAGAAGGCACACAAAGAAGTGGTGAAATATCGGGTGCTCAAAATAAATTAGATTAATTTAAAAAAAAAACAGAAGGTCGAAAAATATATAAGAATAATGTAAAAAAGATACATTTTATAAAATAATTGCTTTTTCAAAAGAGGTAATTTATACAAAAAAAAAACAGTTTTTACAATAAAATAACAGTTTATATAAGTTTTTTTAAATACACTTTTTTAAAGGACTTTTATAAAAATTTCACTTTCTTATGAAAAAGTTACATTCTATCAAAATAAGTGTCCTTTTATTAAAATAACTTATCATAAAAAAGCACTCTTTATGGAAAAAGAAATTTTTGTGAAGAAAGTACATTTCATAAAAAAGGTACATTTCATAAACAAGATAATTTGCATGCTTTTTATCAAAGAGATAATTTTTATAAAAAAGAATAATTTTATAAAGCAGGTATTTTTTTAAAAAAAGTTACTCTTTATACAAAAGGTATTTTTTATAGAAATGGTACTTTTTATAAAAATTGTCCTTTTTATAAAAACTGTACTTTTTATAAAAATTGTACTTTTTATAAAAATTTTACTTTTAATAAAAAAGAAAACTTTTATATAAAATATTCTTTTCACAATAAAATAAAAATAATAGAAATTTTTTTAAATAAGTAACTTTTCAAAAAAAAAAAAACTTTTTGCAAAACAATTACTTTTTCTAATAAAAAGTTATTTTTATAAAAATGGTACTTTTTATCAGAAAAAGTTACTTTTTATTAGAAAAACATACTTTTTATTAGAAAAAGGCACTTTTTATTAACAAGGTACATTTTATAACAAAGATATTTTTTACGAAAAAAAAAAGAATTTTTTTAGAAGTCACTTTTTAAAAAAAATTTACTTTTTGTAAAACAATTACTTTTATTAATAAATTGTACTTTTTATAAAAAAAGCACTTTTTATTAGAAAGGTACATTTTAAGAAAAAAATTAATTTCAAATAAAAATAATTTAGTAAAAATAGGTACATATTTTTATAAAAATTTCACTTTAGATACATTTTTTATAAAAAAGTGCTCTTTATCAAAATGAACATTTAATAAAAATTTTGTTATTTTCAAAAGGGCTTTTTTTTAAATATACATACTTTTTTTAAAAATATATATTTTCTGTTAATGGGTTGTGCTGTAGGTTGTGCTCATAAAATATATATGTTATATAAAAGAATTTTTATAGTATTAGGCGCAACTTTTTTTTATTGAATTCTTAATTTTGAATTTAATATTCTTAATAAAAACAAAATTAACACGCGTTAAACCCTTTTATTTTGACAATGTTGTTTTTTTTTTGTACAAATAAACCAACAAATTTTTGCGAAAGAAGAACATCAACCGACTATAAGTAGCTTTGTGCTGAACACTAATAATTTTCAGAATAAGGTACTTTAGAAAAGAAACGTACTTTTTTTGCAAAAATTAAATTTGTATTAATAAATCGTACTTTTTAGGAAAATTACTTATTACATAAAGAATATATTTTATACCAAATGTTCTTTTTATAAAAAGAAGTACTTTTTCTAAAAAAATTTCTTTACCAAAAAATATATTGTACATCGAACTACATTTCATGAAAAAGTACTCAAAAAAGTACTTTTTATAACAATACATAATTTTTTTTTTCATTAAAAATTATTTTATAACAGTCACTTGTAATAAAAAATGTTGAAACAAGTACGATATTTTCACAAAAAGGTAAATTTTGAAAAATTGTACTTTAAAAGACAACTGAATGAAGTCTATAAAATCATGAATATAATTTTAATACAAACTGATCCTTTGTCTAACAGCATTTGTTTACTTCCAAACATACGTAAATGTAATAATCAACAGCTGATCTCACAAAATCATCGATTTTAATTCACTATATTTCATATGCTGAGAATGCAATTTATAGCTGTGGTTCATGGACATCATTATGTTGCATCATTGACTGTGTTGTTCTGAACATAAATTTAAATCATCTTAATGAACTTCTGCTGCTCTGGCAGTCTCCTCGCACTACCGCTACTTCATGTTATTTTCTGCTACAACATACGAGCTGTATCCAACGTTTCTTCTGTTTTTTGTTTTTGCTATTTAAAATAATGATCATTAAAATGATCATGAAAATTTGTTGTATATTTATCAATCTCTTTTGTTGCTTTTAATATCAATAAATAAATAATAAAGAAAAGGTAAAATGAAAAAAGACAAGTCGAGGATAAAAAACACCACAAACAATAACGTAAAACTGCAATTGTTTTATAAGAAATATTATCTCATAAATACTCGAAATCGCAAAACAGCAACAACAAAAGCAAAAACAACAACGAGGACGACGAGCTTTGTGTGTGAATGAATTGATCAAAATGATCATACACGAAAAATTGTGATGAAAAAAAGCACACACAAAGGTAGTGAGGAGTTTCTAAGAAGGCAGTTATTCAGTCACTCAGTCAGTTAGCCCGTACTGTTGGGAAGACAGCAGCAGGCTGGCTGGAAGGCAGAGGCAGGCAGGCAGAGGCAGGCAGGCAAGCAAAAGGCCTGATCATCATGTTTGAAAGTTGATGGACAATAATGACGCGACAACCGGAAGTCTATTTACAATTATTTGCGATTTTTTTGCTCTCTTAATTTTATTATATGTTATTTCGTATTATTTATTGAATTGAAGTTGAAGAATTAAACGTTTTGCGGTACTAAGTGATGCCGCGTGGTTGATGCTAGCGATGAGCATCATCTTCAAACTGATCCATCGACACCGTTGTGGTCATTATCATCCCGATAAATGAAGTTGAAGTTAATGATCAGAATTTCTTTTCATGTTTAGTGAAAAAAATATTTTAAATACGACATCAAAATTGTCTTAAAGCATTTAGTTTAGTGACATAAAAACGAGATTTGTAGTTAAAAAAAATATTTTCATTAGAAGGTTTAATGCAGTTTGTTGACTTTGACATCCTGCAGTTGATCGTGTATATCATGCAATAGATTGGTCAAGAGTTTGCTTTTCTGAAAGCTAAAGTTCAGCTCTATGAATTATTCGTAATGATTATTTAGTAATCGTATAAGAAGTTAAGAAGATACAAGTATATTCATATATTTTTTTTGGCAATCGGTCCCACTGTGGGACATAAGATGTATTAGGTGGAAACACCAGACTTGCAAGGCGCTGTTGCGAAATCAGCCATGTTTGCAATAGTGCTAAGGAGCTACACATCAGGTGGGTAACAAGAAAACATTAGACAATTGTGGCCACCATCAAATATTTAAAATAATTTTTGTTCTCTAACTTAACAAACAAACTATTTTTTTCGTTTCAAAAGAAAATATCTAATTTCATTCAAATAAACTTAAATCTCAATAAAATTTTATGCTCTGCTCTACAATGGAAAATATAACCATTTAAAGGCTCGAAAACAAACTAAATATTTCTATTCTAAAAAAAAATAATAATAACTCGCACTCATATTATTTGTCACAATTGCACAGAAATTTGATTCGATGGGAACCTCTTCGTTAACACTTTTAACAAAATTAAAAAATTACATTTATTTTATTGATTTATTAACTTTTTGTGTTATAAAATGTATAACATCGACAATAAAAATTTAGAAAATTTTACAACTTGTTAAAAATTGTTACACAGAAACATCAAACAACAGCGATAACGATTTTTGTTTTAAGTCGCTTTCAGTTTTAATTTATTTCATTTATGGGCAAATCTTGTTAAATTTAGAACCATAAAATTATGTGTGATGAAAAAAAACACATACAAAATGTTTTAAACGCCAACCAAAAATATAAAAACTTAATAAAAATTAAAAAAATAAATTTACAAAAAAAAAAACAAAAATCACAACTTGACTGGTTGACAAATGATTAACACATACTGCGAAAAAAAACATTTTAACTTAAATCAATGTCTGCAGAAACTACGACTGCACGCATGTACAGAGAGAGAAAAAAGTGATTTGGTTATGAAATGATCATATCAAACAAACAATGTTCTCTGCTAAAGTATGTCAGGATGATGATTGATCTGCATACAAAATCTATTCCCTTTTAGTGATAAGTTAATTGTAGTGTTTCATGCTTTTACACTCACAGTTTAATCCGCATTCGGCATCATCAAACCGAGTGTAGACAATTCACAATAACTCCGCTGTGTCTTGGGAGTATTTCTCAATCTTTTTGGTTATGAACGAAATGTTTTAATTAAAGCAAATACAGACAACTTAAGCAATTTTGGCTTGACTACAGAAAAATGCAGGATTTTCGCAGGAATCGAACCCAGCGACTCCCATGGTAATGGTCTAGCATACTGTCCAGTGGTCGACGGGACCAACAACCGAATGAATAATGTTAAATTGATTCAAGTTATTTTGTTTTTATTTGTCTATTAAGAATAGGCTTCGATTTTTATGATATGCGGCCGGGTCAATAAGTCCGTATGAAACTTTGTGAAACACAGTTTTGTTTTTGCAAAACAAAAATTTATTTTTCAACATGATCTCCTTTTAACTCAATACATTTAGTTCAACGTTTCTCCAGTTTTTGTATCCCTTCCAAAAAATCGGATTTTTCGAGGTCCTTAAAATAGGAATTTGTTTGGTCAATAATTTCATCGTTGGTGCTAAATCTTTTTCCACTGAGCCATTTCTTTAGGTTTGGAAATAGGAAGTAGTCACTAGGGGCTTAATCCGGAGAATATGGCGGATGAGGTACCAATTCGGATTGCGGTTAAACAACTCCAAACAATTCTATGAAGTTGTGACACGTTTACGTTTATGGTCAATAGAGAGCAAACGCGGTACCCATCTTGCAGACAACTTTTTTAAGCCCAGCTGATCACTTAAAATCGAAACCTCACTGCCATATGAAATGCCTATGACATCAACTATCTCACGCACTTTTACTCTTCGATCGGCCAACACCATATCGTGGACTCTTTCGACATTTTCGGGTGTACGGATTATCTTCAATTGGCCGTCCAGAACGTTCAGCGGCATTTGTTCTTGTGCAACCACAACGAAAGTTAGTAAACCACTTTTTTACCATTGAAATCGCTGTTGCAAAGTCTCCATAGTATTTATCGAGCTTTTCCTTGGTTTGATTGACGGTTTTCTTTTCGCAAAAAATAATTTTTAATGAGCATTCGAAAGTCACTTTTTTCCATTTTTAGAAAAATACACGAGGTTGTATATTTTGAACAGCTGTTAAACGCAAAGTAAATGACGACACTTGCTCAGAATTTGACAGTAGTCTATTAACAGGTGGTAGTTGATGAGAACAGTGTTGCATTTCATATTACAGCAAGGGAAGTTCGAAAAGTCTCGGACTTATTGATCCGCCCTCGTAATTTTATATACACGGTTGTCGAATTTCCACTTTCGATTTTAACAAGTTATTCTAGAATAATAGAGTACACAATAGCGAAGACGAAGACAAAATAAGACAGAATATGTCATTGAAATACGTTTAGGAATATCTTATGATCGTGCACAGGGCAACCGAAAATATATTCTAAAAAGGTAAATATTTTATGAGCATTATATATGCCGTGAAAAAAATTATAAACCAGGTCCCTAAAAAGAAACACAAATGATTTGTTTGAAAATACTCGTAATATATCGTCACCTTAACGTGCAAACGTAATAAGTCCTTTTTTTGAAATTTTACAGGAGGGACAAAAAACTGTGAATTTTTTATTGGGCCTCAGAAATTACAAAAGTACTTTACTTGAAATATAATTCAGTGCAATAATTCATGGCTTATAAATAAATACAAATAGAATTTGGTTCAAATAAATCTTACATTCGCGAAGTTGTTTGAACAGACTGCAGTATGCTAAAAAAATGCTGCAAAGGTTGAAACATGAAAAAATGTGGTGTAACAGAATGAATGAATGAAATTCTGAAATGCATAAATATGTCATGTCTGCATTTATCGATTCCAAAAGAAAAATAAGGAATGACTTATTTACGGTTTTGCAGATCATAAATTTATTTGAATAAAAAACTCAATCATAAAATAAATTCTTTCAAAAAGTTATCCTTTAAAAATATCCCATCATAATGGAAAACTATTTCATTATGATCACCATCACCATAGTTTTTTATTTTATTTATTTAATTCAGTAATTAGCCGAGTCCTTGGGGCCATATACTCGTACTTATGGCTGATGGTCTACAAGTTTTAATTCATATATAGGCAACAACTAATAAACTACTTAACATAATTCATAGAAAATAAAATAGAAAACATTTATAATGAAAAAATTATTATTTAAACTAAAACAAAATAAAGGAAAAAATAAATATAAAATTTTTTTTATTCTGAGCATACATTCATTAACCTGTTTGATTTTGCATTAAATCAGTTCAACAGCAAGGACAAATATTCCACAAGTTTGAGCTTGAATATATTGCGATTATATTTCAATACTCTGAAAGAACGTGGTAAAAACTCTTGGCAATTCGTAAATGAAAGGAACTGCCATATAGAACAGGATTTCTAACAGAGAATAAAAACTGTGGGGGCTTCTATTAGTTTGCAAAAATACAAAATGTTTCCAAACTTACTCTGGGCAATCTGAGACCATAAAATTTTTGTCTGAGTGTATGAAAAGCGAGCATGGATTTAACAAAACTCCACCAGAAAGTCCATCAGAAAAAAAACTTGGGAAAAAACTTAAGAAATTAAAGAGTCACAAAATGCCAAAAAAAAAATCCAAATTATAATAATCCGTTTTTCACCTAATTAAGAACAAGTTTAAGATTTCAAAGCCAACATAATGATAAGAGACTTTAAAAGTCTGATACTTTAGAGGTTTGTTGCTATTGCGAACCTTTAAAACTTAAAGGCGGCGTTTCAATTTCAAAAGTTTCTTTTATTTTTGTGGCAGAAAGGTACCAAACCAAAAGCAGCAGAGCAATTAAAACCAAAAAGAAATGCATACGCAAAAAAAGCTCAAGCAGATTTTAATAAAAGTTGATACTTATGGATCTTAAAAATACACACCTCTTATGTTGCAAGTAGTTTGAAAAAAAAATAAGCAGAAAAATGCTGCTGCACATAATAACGATGACGATGATGATGGTGGTGGTGTTGGTGGCTTAAACAATGGCCCCAAAAATACATGTAAAAGAGGGTTGAACTCGACGCTGTCAAGTTAACAGCACTACTATGGGTCCGTCCGATCAAGCAAACAAACCATCAAGCGTACCTTTTGTGACCAAAAGATCATTATAAGCCAAAGCTGTGCCTACTAAACTGATGTGAAGTGAAATGAGGCTTCTGCAAATCTTTTCCTTAACAACAACAACAGAATCATCCAGTTCTTTTTTTGTTGCAGTTGTCTTTTTAAAATCGCTTCTTTCTTTTTTCTTTTCTTTTGATATTTTTATTGCCAGCATTTTTTGGTTTGTTAAACAGACAGTCCATTTGAAATCGTAAGACGTCTGCATCTTTTAATGTCATTATCAAGATCGCTTGCATTTAATCCCAGTTTATATATAAACACAGGCAAGACGAAAAGAGAGAAAAATTACAAGAAAGGTTTATTTTTAAAGTTAAGAAATTCAAACGCATTTTGCAGTCTTTTTAGTGACCAGTGCAGAAAACACGCATCACAACTTCTTAGGAAAGGTGAGACCGTTTTTAAAAATAAAAAAAGGAGTAAAAATCTAAAAAGTCACACACATAAACTTTCGTTTTAACTAGATTTTAAAAATGATCATGTCGAGTCGATGACGACGATGATGATGATGATGATGATGACAAAAGCGATATAACTGATAACGCTGACATTTGTAATTATGATCTCGTTCTGTGTTTCTCCGGAAAAATAGAGTGATTTAGTTGTTGTGGTCATGGCCATAATTTCACTTTCATTTCGTCAAATTGAAAAAAGATTGTTCGAATTTATTGCTAATAAGTAAAAAACAAATTTATTTTCGAATGCTGCGAGTGTGGTGGATAAATGGAATGATCTTATTAAAAGATGCACAGTTTTTACAATCACTTTTAATTATTTTCAATTTCGATTGAGAGGACATTCCAAATGAAGGGAACACCTCTTGCGCGAATTAGTTCCCTTTATCATGACTGTACTGTGCATATAAATAGCAATACGAATATTGAAACAAATACCATTAGAAAAATGTACTTTTTAAAAGAAATACTTTTGAATAAAGTACTTCCTTTTAAAGAAGTACTTAAAAACAAAGCTATTGAAAACAGTACCTTTTTAGAATAGTATCTTGCTAAAAAGGACTTGTCTTAAAAAGTGTCTTTGAAAAAATACTTTAGATAAAAAACGTACCCGATAAAAAGCACTTTTAAAAAAAATAATTTTTAGGAAAGTATTTTCTTAAAAGAGTACTTTAAAATATTACCTTTTAAACAAATAGTTTAAAAAAGTATTTAATTATAAAAGAGGGCTTTAAAAAGCACTTTAATAAAAACAAACTTTCTAAGAAAGTACCTTCTTAAAAAAATTTTTAAAATATTATCTTTTAAACAAGTACCTTAAAAAAGTATCTAATTATAAAAGAGCCCTTTAAAAATTACCCTTTTAAGATAGTACCTTATAAAGTACTTAATTATAAAAGAGCCCTTTAAAAACTACTTAAAAAAAATACTTTTTAAGAAAGTACCTTCTTAAGAAAGTACTTAAGAAAATTACGTTTTCAATAAGTACCTTAAAAAAGGTACCTTTAAAAATATAAAGTAAACATTTTTACTTGAACCAATTTGTTAACGTAAGCAAAGCAATTGGAGTCTTTAAGTGCAGCTGAAAAAGAGAGAGATCAGAATGGAAAGAGATAAGTATTGAATATGGATGTACATGTTCATTACGTATGGATGTGTTAGCTTCAAGTAAGAACTTAACAAAATAAATGTGCGTATTTGTATGCAGTTTTATTTTGTTTATTGTTTTTTCCATGGGGAAGGGAATGCGAAATTCGGTGGTATTTTCTCTTTAAATTAATGCAACTAAAATAGGTATACGTTTAAACTGGCGGTCGAATTTCGATCACTAGGCAAACTCTAGTAAAAATAAACGACGACCGTAACAATAAATATCTCATTAATTTTTTTTTGCACTACTGGGTTTCCTTTTATTTGACGTTATTCAAAATTAAATTTTATTAAAATATCATATTTTTTTTCTTGAGACTGAGATTTTCAAAATAAAAGCACAACAAATATTTTCTCAAAACAAAATTATGTAATTCTATTTTAAAACTGCTACTCCGGAAGCTGCTCTGTTTCAATATTTAGAGTTGAGTGAAGGAGCTCGTTTAGGCGATCAATTTTCATCGACTGGATAATCTGTAGGCTTGTGTTCAACCTGAACTATTGAACGATCTCGACTAAAGTCTTGTGTGTCTGTTTGTGACAAATGTTTGAATCGGTTTTGAGTTTTCCAATTTCTCTTTTTCAAGGTCACTTTAATGAAGAATATTCTTAGTTATGGTTCAAGAAAACCTCCTTTGGCCGGCCATTTAGAAAGCTGCGATGCCACAAACACGCATGTCGGCAGTTTTAAGAATTAAAGATTTAATACAATTTTGTAAAGGTTGTTGCCAAAACTTTGCATCAGCAGCAAAAATTGCTTCAGAGTACAAATTGTTTTTTATACAACTGGAAAATAAAAAGCATGCAAATGAGTGCATTTTGTTGACAGCAATTACAGCGATTACTTTACGTTCATTTAGCTGTTTAATAAAAATTGAAAATGTGATTTAAAGAATAAATCAATTGAGACGAGCATTTATCATCGTCAGAAGCCGGTTTCATCGTCCTCATCAGCACCGCAACACCAGTAGCAGAGATTAACTATATTGTTGTTGGATGATGAAGCATGCACCATCATCTTTTTCATTGTCTGTGGGACAATGTGTTAAAGTTGTTGTTGCACCAATAAATAGAAGTGGTGGTGGCATTTAACAATTGCATTTTATTTGCTGCCGCCATCAATAGTGAAAGTGTGTTCACACGACGTGTATTTGTCATATGGAATGGCAGGCCGTTTTCTGTATTGATGCTCTGTTTCGTTGTGACGAACGATTTCACATAAAATAAAAGTTCAAACTAGAGATGGGCACCCCTCACGTGATTAGCGTGAATCCCGAACGTGATTAGTGTTTTATTTCAATAAAGTGAGCGTGCATGAATAAATAGGCTAAGACAAATTTTTAGAGCCTTTTTTATCTGCATTGTTTGTCAGCAGATTTTTTTTATTCTTTTACCAAAAATGAGCGTGTGTTTTCGTGATTGTGATTAAATTTTTTTCCACTCACGTGAGCCGCAAATATAAAGTCGTGCACAAATAAAATTTTTTATCGTGAGCGTGCAGTGAAAAGTTACTCCCGAGTCCATCTCTAGTTTAAACCCTTAGAAAAATTCCTTGTGAAAAATTTACTTTTTGCAAACGAATTTTATTAGAAACTTTAAAACCTCTTTTAAAAAATTAAAGACACGTCTTTTCAAAAGGTCCTTAAAACCGGCTTAAAACTACGAAGCACAAGCGTTGATGACAAAATAGTGAATTGAAATGCTAACAAGCAGATGAGTTACATACTTCTCATTCTTCCACTTTGTTGTTTAAAATCACTGAAGGCAAGTTCTTACCACTTTGCATTACAAATAAGGACTTAAAGATGTCAATATTCAGAAGTTATTAAATATTAGACTTGGGTTTAACTCGTTCAGTCGCTCTTTTTAGACAAAAACGATCAAAGATTTTTGTCTAGAACGAGCGACTGAACGAGTTGGACACAACTCTACAAAAAACACAATGGTTCAATTCACAACCTATTAAATGAGTTGTAAGTTGCATACATGTTGTTGGTAATTTCAAAAGAACATGTTTCTCACAAATGTTTATATGCAAATTAACAAAAACATTTATACAACCTACAACTCATACAAGAGGTTGTGAATTGGAGGCTGTGAGTGTTGAACTCGTGTTTTTTAAGAAATTGTTCTGTTTTATGTGAAGAATTTTAGTCAGTGGTCTATTTCAGAACTAATTTTCAAAAACTACGAATTAAGGACTTGTTTTCACCAACACAATTATAACGAAACACACATGCCTTCAGTAAAGCATGGTACTCTGCTCATCATTTCGTGCGAACTGCTGTCAAAAGTCCATATAAAAAAATTCATGCGAAATAACTGCAAAATAATATGGCCGAAGTTGTACTCTGTTCATCTTGTGAAAACATACTAAATGTTTCTGGCAGCATTTTCTTTCAACTTAAAATGTTTCTGGCAACATATTTTCCAACTGCGCATTAATATAAGCATCACTTATTTCGTACGGAATTGCAAACAACAGGTGATCAGATTTTACTTAGCATTAAATTTGATGCGCACAAATAACTAAAATTATGGAAAATAGTGTAAAAATAACATAAAATGAACGTGTGTCTTCAAAGAACTCCTCCGCAGCAGCTGCGATTTACATTAATTGATACGTTGCAGCACAAGCTCTTAAAATTATTTTGTTCTGCAATTGTTTTCACACATGGTTTTTGTTTACATAAGAAAAACAATGTTGCTTACTTCAAAGCAAGAAAAAAACTATAAATTTCTTCTAAATCGTACTGTTGTCACCACTGGCTAATTGTCAAAAGAGTACTAAGCTTAAGAGTTAAACAGTAGACTTGGGTCCAACTCGTTCAGTTGATTGTTTAGAACAAAAATCTTTAATAAAACCCATGTCTTATAAATGGATTTAATCAAAGGTTCTTGTCTGAAACATGCGACTGCACGAGTTGAACCCAAGTCTATTAAACAGCCGATATTCTGTATGATAGCTACACGCTCAAAGCCACTTAGAGAAATATTTACTTGTTCATTTACTAGTAAGTAGTTATAAAAATACTGTAAAGTAATGCAGGCAGACGTGTGTATAGTGCAGATAGTTTTTCCTTGAATAAATAATATTAAATTTTGACTTCTTCCTCCTCGTAAAAAGACACTCTACTTCAGTATAATAAAAAAATGTCTAAAAAGACATCTAATCAAAGCGCGGAATTTCATCCAAAGTTTGATTTTATTCCGTGTAACCAAGTGCGCCAAGCTTTAGTTTGGCCACTGTTCCAGCTGCAGGGATTTTGCGTTAAATATAAAAAAGATGCAACTAATGAATATTTAAAATATCTTTTTTATTATTATTTCTTAACAAATGTTGCCATGCAGTCAACACTATTATAAAAACAAAAACAACAATGTGTTGAGCATGAGGATGATGATACTGAGCAGCATAATGATGATGAGGATGGTGACGACGACAACGATGATGGCGATGGGATGACAACAATTGTCGCATGCAATTTTTTATGCTTGTTTTTTTAACTTTTCTTTTTTGCACCGCTCTTGTTGTTAACGAATATAAAACATTAAATCTTCAAATGTCGTCGTGCTTTACAAAACTAGACAATAAAAAATACTTTGTAAAAAAAGCGAAAAAAAAACTGATGAAAAAAAAGAACAACAGAAATAGCAAAAACGTTATGCGACATGCGGTGTGGCATCATGATCAGCAGCATTATGTAGCAGGCAGCAACATTGCAGGCTGGAAGTTAATATTTATTACAAGTATGCGAATACAGTACGACGAATCTAGTGTAAGACTTTAATTGTCCTGCAAGTATGTTTTCAATAAGACCACAATCATGCATTTAGAATAAAACAAAACACTACTTAATGTTTATACAACTTGCAACTAGTGCAACATTTTGCAGTTCTTTTTTTTCAAACTTTTGCTATTTTTGCCGATCACTTGACTGATCACTAGTTTTCAGCTTTTATTGAACAAGAAGGGGGTTTTGAAAAACTTTTAAAATCGTGCAATTGTTCTTTTTTATTATTTTTGTTGTTGTTGTTGTTATTCTCTTTCGTACGCTATTTGTATATTATAGTGGGTTATATTGATTGGTTTTGCACATACTTCATGCAACTTACTTGCAACACATTACATATTGTAAGTGCATGCCCAGATTTATTGGGAAGTCTGTGTAGCTAACGCTAGTTTTACATAAAAGTAAATTGTTTGCATGTGTTTGTGCACTGATAGTTTGATAGTATTTCCACTCACTGCCTGTTTAGCAGCTAAAGGCCTTTGCCAATGACACATGGATGCTCGAGTTCTCAAGGTATTTATTCTATTTTGAATTATTTTCATACAATTTATTTTTCTTTTTTTTAATTTCTTTACTTTTACAGCACTAAACTTTACAACGATTGTAGTTTGTAAAATGTCCATTGTTTCTTGAAGCCAGAAAAAAACAGAGAAAAAACAAATAAATGCATAAAAAACATCAGCCAGTGTTGAGCTTAACTTTTGTTTTGGTTTTTTTAACATGTAAACGGAAGATGGCAATTATCTCTTTGTTCCACACATTCGATTTTTATTTATTTCTACAGACTGTAGTAATCATCATATGCCAAATGAAATGTGTGTGAAAATGTTTAATTTGATATCGGCATTAATCAATAGCAGACAAAAATACTTTTTTTTTTGCAATAATATTTCAATATTAAATGGTCAAAAGATTTGTTTGAAAATATTTCATAAAAAGTTTGTAATAAATTTAATGAAAAAAAATTTAATAAATTTTTCTTCAAAACAAAAGTCAACAAACACACAATAACGACGACAACGTTGAGTTAAATATGAAATATATTCTTTTATTTACATCGACAAAAATACCATTGACCAAATAAGATTTTCATCTTAATATCCAGAAAAATATTTCAATACAAGTTTTTATTACAATAAATAGGTGTGTGATGGAAAACCGACAGATTTCAAAAGTATCGTTTCGAAAACGTGTTATGAATTTCGAAAGATTTTGAGAAGCAATTCTGAGTTAATCTCAAATTATTAACTGGTAGAAACTTGCAGATCAGCAGATAAAACGCAAACAATGACTGCTTTGCCGCGGTCTAAGTTTACTTTGCAAAGTCTTGTGTTTGAATATGATAAGGGAAAGAAGAAAGGCGGTGAGTACACACTTTGCTGTACTAGCAAAGTTGCTTTCTGCTTCGTTCATCGTTTACAAACACTTGTGTTTGGTTTGCATGTTCAACCAACAAACGAAAACAAAATTTTTCAAAGTAAACTTTGCCTGTGTACAAGCGAAACGTAGTGTAAAAGAAAATTCAAAAGACTTTGTCAAAGTAAACTTAGACCGTGGAAAAGCAGTCAATGTAAATTAAATTGGAAAAGAAATTTATCGCAAATTTTTGTAAAATTTATTAACGCTCATTTTAAAAATATTCACAAAATGAAAATAATGAGCACATCACAACTTTTTCCGGTTTTAAACACTTTCGTTGTTAAAATCGATTTCCATCTCATATGTAGATGCCTGCATGTTAATATTTTTAACAGAAAAGTGAAATCAATTAATCAAAATAAGAAAATATTAATCATACGTCACCACATCCAACAAATTGTTTAATTGTGGCATACAATTCGTTCCTTTATTGCAACGCACTCATATCTCGTCAGAAAACGATTACAAATTTTTTAGTTTACAAACACATCAACGGAAAAAAATGTACATATTTTTTTTACACAAAATGAAGAGCGGTATAACAAATATTTCTGCATTCTTAACACAAAAATCATGTTTTTTGAGATGTGACTACGTTGCTATAAAGGAGCGAATTGCTTATTGTTACATCGTCCAACAAATTACAAAAAAAGTCGTTTCGATCAATTCGGCATAGTAAAATTGCCTTAATATCCAGCATTGATGCGCAAAATTTAAACTGTGATTGTGTTGTTGTTGCTTATTAGTATTAGTGAAGAAACCGAGTTTTCCCAGCAAACACAAAGTCGAAAGTTTTGAAATATGCATTATATTTCCTTAGGTAATACTTTAAGCCTGCTGTATACATCCATTTAAGCATGTTGGGGTTTAGGCCCCATTTAGAGCTAAATATCCTGCGACAGGAGTAGTAGGCAACCGTTGCCATTCTAACCCTGTGTTGAACATTCAGTTTCCACGAAAGTTTTTGGTCTAGTATAACTCTTAGATATTTTACGTTGTCCGATGGGGACAGTTCGTGGTTTTCCAACCGAGGAAGTCTAAAGTTCTTTACCTTGGTCTTAGTGGTAATTAGCATCAGTTCCGTTTTGTTTGGGTTCAATCCTAGCCCACAGCCTGTAGCTCAGTTACTGAGTGTGCCCAAAGCGCTGGACATGATATCGCTAATCACGTCCGTGAACATCCCTCAGACCATTATTACCACATCATCCGCGTACGCCACAGCTTCAACCACCAACGCATCTAACCTGAAAAGTATTGTGTTAACAACAAGAAGCCAGAGCAAGGGTGATATCACACCACCTTGTGGTGTACCGCTGCATTGAATATTTGTGTAGTTATGTCCGTATGCATTTAAGGTGACGAAATAGAAATTTTATGATCCTCTTAATAGGAAATCGGACTAGAAAAGAAATTCTGTTACAAAACAATCTAAAAAGCCTAGAAGCATGAAATTTTAAAAATAATGCTCACAATATCCAGCTACTAACTCACTTAATGACTCACCTTTCCTTTTACAGAATTCCTTTACACAAGACCTTGTCACAAGTTACAACGATTTGAAATAAATTAAAACAAATTATTTCACAAATTAACAGAAAATTACAAAAAGAAGGCACAACAGGAAAACATTTAAACCCTTAAGAATTTTCCCACACACACTGGCAGTCACTTTAAAGAGCAAAAGCCGCTTGAAAAACAAAATGATCCAAAAAATAAAAATATTTAAAGACGCAAAAAATTGCAAAGAAATTAAACAGAAAAGCCACAGAATATTTACGGCAATAAAAGAAACAAACTACAATAAATATTTAAAATAAAAGAAATATAAATTCAATGTTAAATAAAAATTAAAAAAAAAAAACGAATCAACATGCCAAAGAATAGATGGACGGGAAATGGTGGCCAGTTGTTAAACGGTTAAAAAAGATCGCACACACAGATTTCAGATAAACTCGTACGAAGCATCGATGCCATGAGTCATTAACAGCAGCGGAGAAAAGGTATTCAGTTGAGGCGTTAAACGGATCATCGTTTTGTTCAAAAGATCATTAATTTGTTGGAAAAAAACTTAAAATTATTATTTTACCTAAAACAAACAAGAAAAGAAATCTTTTGAAAATAGAACTAAAATTTTTAATAAAATATTTATTAGAGATGAGATTGTGGATAACTTTTTACTCGCGATCATGCAGGCTCACGACTGTAAAGTTACTGTTTAAAGTTTGAGGTTTCTTATTACAAATAATTATTAGAGGAACGTTATTTAGCTTAAGGGGTATATACCATAAACGAGGTGAGGGTTCCACGAATTGTAACGAGTTTTGCAATTCGGCAAAGAAAACGACAAACCTGAACCAGAAAAAGATCAGAACTACTTGCTGCGGAAATGGGAGAGATACCTGTTCTGAAGACAATGAAGGATAAGCGGGATGCCTGGATGTACCGGAAATGGCTAACACAAACATGTGGACAATTATACCATTTATAGTATAGTAAAGTTGTCATCTATAACTTTATTTTTATATAGAAAAGACATTGATAACTTTACTTATTTAAACAAAATTCCAGAAATTTTAAATTTTCTGTAGAAAAAATATCAATAATTATACTTATTTAAAAAAAAATACAGAAATCGTAAATTTTCTGTTAAAATAATATCGAAGTCATAAATAAAGGCGGACCCTTTATCTAACGTTTTTTTTCAACTAGTGCTTATTTCGTGAATGGTAACACTTAGCTCATGTCTGATTTGACAGATAATTAGTTTTATCCTTCCGCTGAACGAATATGATTGCGTTTCCAATGCGTTTTCGCTTCGCTAAGTGGGCCTGCGATCGACTTACAGAAGATGCCGATTTTGCCAAAAAATCATATTTTCAGATGAAGCTCATTTTGATCTTGGCGGGTATGTAAACAAGCAAAATTGTCGCATTTGGGGCACATAATACGCATACATTGAAAAGCCGACGCACCCAAAACGAGTCACTGTTTGGTGCGGATTTTGGTCCAGAGGCATAATTGGGCCATTTTTCTTCGAAAATGAGCAAAGAGTGGCCGTTACAGTCAATGGCGATCGTTATCAGGCCATGTTGAACGAATTTTTGTTCACAAAAATTTAAGAGGAGGATATTGGCAACATTTGGTTTCAACAAGACGGCGGCTACGTGCCACACAGCCGAAGCTACACTCGATGTTTTGCGCCCTGTTTTTGAAGATCGCATTATCAGCCGCAGAGCTGATGTCGTTTGGCCACCTCGGAGCTGCGATTTGACACCGTTGGACTATTATTTGTGTGGTGCCGTCAAAGATAAGTGTTACGCCGACAAGCCAGAGACAATTGGCGCTTTAAAGGACAATATTCGTGAAGCCATTGGTGAAATACAGCTGCACACAATCGATAATGTGCTTAAAAATTGGACCGATCGTGTAGGCTACTGCATGGCCAGCCGAGGCAGCCATTTGAATGAAATTATTTTTCATTATTAACCGGAAGGATTGTATTTTCAAATAAAAAAAGAAATTTTAGAAAATATTCAGTAGTTTTTTTTATAGCATTTTAAAAAAAAAAAAGTTATCTGGCGGACCCTTTATATATTTTTTTCTGTGGAGAAGTAAAAAAATTTAATTTGCCATAAAAAAATGTATCGACAAATTTAATATTCGGCAGAAAACTTATCGAAAGTTTCGCGTGTTTTAAGAAAAGTTTTCGATAACTTAAATTTATCTAAATAATTTACTTTAGAAAAGCTATCGAGAAATTAAAGAGGATACTAACTTCTCTTCTGCAATGTTTCTGTAACAGAGTTATCGATAACTTTAATTTTCTATAGAAAAACTAAAAATGATTGATTTCGATTGAACTGCCTGGCCCACGATGTCGAGAACGATATCGTTTATTTGTGAAAAGAACGCAATTTCTAAAATTTTGTTTTGGTTTTAAATGTAATTTCACAAAAGAACGATATCGTTCGACATCGTGTGGGCCCGGCAGGAAAAGTTATCAAACAATTCACAATTTTATTGAAAAAATAATAAATTTATTAAATTTTTCCATAAAGAGATCACCGAAAAATCGATTATTTCTTTATATAAATTTGTTTCAACAACAAATTAATTGGTGTTGAAATTGTCCCTTGTTGCTTTGGAATATTGTCTCATGACCAATTCTTTCTGACTAAAAATGTTAGGAACTTTAGCCAAAATAATAATCACTTTGGATTTAAAAAAAAAACACTAACAATTTATTCGATTAACTTTTTAATCGATTAATTTTGCATTCGATTAATTATTTATTCGATTAATAAGAAGCAGAAAAAAAGTTATTTGTATCCATTAAATGTATGGCTTCCGTCTGAAAGTGGTTTAAAAAAACCTACATAATTGTTTCATATTGACTTTTTCCGCTCAATTTCATTTGTTTTAGTTTTTGATGTTTCCTTCTTTTATTTTTCTTAACGCCAGCTTAAGCTAATTATGGTTGAAACTGTCCGTCATGACAACAGCAAAGAAATGAAATACATACAAAATAAAATGATTATCTAGTCTATCATTATCTAAATCTAATAAACAAAACTCCAAATCAAGATTGGTGCCGTCGTCATCATCATCATCTTCTTTGACAGTCTTTTTAAACAGATTTTTATTTTTAATTTTCAAATTGTTGAAAGAGAGTTTTCAGTTTCATTTAATATTTTTGAGTGGATTAATTGAAGAAAAAACAATAACAACAACAAAACAACTAAGCAGCAAAAGTTGTTTTCTATTATTCAAGAGATTTTGCAATAAAATGTCAAATCAATTTTGGTTTTTATCATTTTTTCCAACATTTGTCGGATTTATTTTAGTGATTGATATGCATGAAGTACTCGTACAAAAAACAAACAGCGGAATGAAAATGTCTGGAAAATGTTAAGCAACTAACCAGCACTAGTGAGTAAGGCAGTCATTTATCTACGAGTATCTCTTAGTCAGGAATAGAAAAATATAAGTTGAATCTCTGTGTGAAATATGTTTGCAAAAACAAACAAAAAAACACTTTTACTCGTATTAACGAGTCTTCAGACCAACAACCTGCTGTTGGTTTCAATTTAAAAATTAAAAGTTATGAAATTTATAGTCGGAAAAAAAGAAGGGATCTCAATTATTCAAATCACATGATCAACCGTTTAAGCGAACAGAATGATGCACAATAAAAAAACAGATGAAGTTGGAAGTTTTCAACAAAAAAAAATGAAAAGAAGCTTAAAAGATTTGACGGTACGATACATATTTCGTGATCCTCCTGGATTCCAAGCTATCATGACACAGAAACGTACAATCAACGGTGGCAAAGTGTTGAGTCTAATAAAGCCATCTATGAATGTAGGAAAGACATCAGATAAGCGTGCGCTTAGTCATACAGATGGTCGGCCGTTCAATCCCTGACGAAGCAACATGGATTTTCTTTTAACTTAATATGCGTGTCCGTTAAAAAAGTGTTTAGGGCATAAGAAAATATTAGTACAATAGACTAGTGAATAAAATACTTGACATAAACTACAATAATTTCATAAAAAAGAAAAACGAGTTCAATACTCACAGCAAACATTCAATTTTTATTGTGTTCTGTGTATTCAAAGACTTCTAAGTATTGGCACTTTTAAGTCGTTATTTGTAGTCACCGTTGGCTCAGGTAGTAAGCACGTTGACTACAAACCAAAGGACCTGGGCTCAAACGTATTGCTTTTTTAATATTTTTAATAAAAATATTATCAATTTAAATGATTTTTTTGTTATTACTTTTTTTAATCTAATAAAAGTTTTATCAAACCAAGTAATATATTTATTGAAATCTTTCCGATTTTCAATAATATTTTTATTGATTTAAATAACAATTTATCAAAACTATGAGAATGTAAACAACAACAATTTTTACTAAAAGAAATATTTTTTTTTAACAATAATCCTCCAAACTTTGATAAAAAAATCTAATTGAACTTGTTGAAAAATATATAAAGTATTGATAAAATGTTTTATTCATTCAATTAGTACAATTATTAATTAAAATATTGATAATTTTTTTTACAATTCTAGTTATCAATTCTGTGAATTTCTTTATCACAGGAAATTTGAAATAAAAAAATTATTTTAATACCGGAATTTTTGTTTTCAAATACGAAAATTATTTTTTTCTGTGTAGTATCAGTCATGAAATAAAAACCCCACGTATTTCTCGGGTGTGCGTTAGTGTGCCTTTGTGTCAGTTGTTGGCGAAAGGTTTCAGTGGCGAAGGCATGGTCGACTGGTCACTAGACGGTACCTGTTTATGCAACTCAAGGGTAAGGCAGGGGATCTTTCTTCCAGCAGTGTGAAACCACCAGCAAAATCCTAGGAAAAATCAGCAAAGGCAGATATCGAAGGAGTGAGGGCAATTCTAATCATTGATGCCTCTTATTTTAAAATTAGGAAAACATTAAATCTTTCAGTTCAGTGTTACAAAACGTGCTATATTACGGCACAAAACGACTATCAGGCCTCGAGTCACAAAAAACGAATGCCTTTACAACGACGCGCTTAAAATTACTTCACAAAAAGGTATAAAAAATGTCATTACCAGACGAATAATTTGATAACTCCGCTGCCATCTATAGGAAAAGCCGCAATTGGTTTTACACCTGCTATGATACAGTGGGTCCTCAATAAGGCTCACGTAGACAGTACCAACTTCAGCATTGAGAAGCAGAATCACCGCCGAAGTAAAATAATTAATAAAAAGTGCCTACTAACGACAGCTTCAAACCTTGTAATGATCCTGTTCGACAGCAGAGGCGCTACAGCACTCCTCTAAGAATAAACGGGCAAAACAGCAGAATCAAAAAAAAAAACGAATGAAGCTTCACCTTCTATCATATCTATCACTATCCATTTCGCCTAGTTCCAGCATAATGTACTGCATGTGTAGGGGTCATCCACTGAGTGCTGGTCCAAGATGAAAAGAAAAAATTTACTCCGTCCAATGACAACGCCATGAAGAAGTTGCAGGTTCCTTCCGTGCAAAATTTCAGAGTTATAACTGCTCGCTGCCACATGAGAGCCGGTCACGTGACTAATTTTGTGACAGGTACTCTTAACTCTTGATGGCGCAGTTGACTGAAGTACATAGCGTGTTGACCACAAAGTCAGTGATGACTGTGAACGTGGGTGCGATCCCAATTTCAGCTAAAAGTCATAAAACATCCAGCGTTTTTCAGATGTGCCTTAGTGTACCCATTGTATTTGTTGTTGTTGTTGTTGGACTGTTTAAGTGATGCAGGCAGAAGCTCTGCTTAATTTTGCTGATCTATTGTAGCAGAATCGTTGGCGACAAAGGCGCTGTAACACTTTAACATAACAATTTTAATAAAACGCACAATAGCAAAAGTGTGAACGAATCAATTAAACTTTCTCACTTTCACCATCGGTTCTTTCTACACTATCTCTTTGCCAAAGAAGGCAACACATCGAATTTGTTGGTAGGCAGTAAATGCCTGCGTTGTTATTTCTCTTAAAAAGAAAAGAAGTCCAGTGTCAGGATGTTTTAGCACGAAGAAATCTAAAAGTCCAAGAGTTTTTAAAACATCCCTTTTAGGGATCACATAAGTACTTAAGAGGAGCCAAGCCAGTCAGTTCGTAGAACCATACAGAGGATGCAATAGTTGATTGCAATTGCTGTCTCTGTTTTGGCGAGAAATCAAAGAGTTTGTGAACCATAATTAGACACAAGCAGAAGAGAATATGTATGCAATTAGTGCGCTGCCACACACCCCAGCAGTATCCCGATTAGGTTTCCTTAACATCTAAACATGACGCCAGTCTTGCACTCAAGCACCCTAAATTACAGTAGCGTCCTTTTGGGCAGCTTTAAGAACCTGGAGTCGTGAGCAGCACCAAGATTGTGGCGATGGCAGTTATCAGATCTGCAGAATATCTGCTTTTGTTGCAGTTTATTAGATTGTTTATCTGGATATCCTTGCTTGTGTTAAATTCATTTCTTTGGGTATTAAAAACGCCAGAAACCAAAAATAGCGTTGCGAAGGACCCTAAACAAGTTGCAAACGATAATTTTAATTGTTGTCCGAAATACATGCATGGAAAGCAAACGAATTATATTTTGGCTTAAAATCCATTTGCTAACAGTTTAAAAAGGCTTTTCAGAAAATATGGAAAAATGTTTCATTTTGATGCGCTCCCTGTTAAACTTTCAATAGCTCCTGGATTGGCGCAAACACAATTGTATAAGTAATCGCTCTTGTGTGACGATTCTATGAGATCTTAAGTTGATCTCACTTATACAAGTGAATGTGTCTAAGGATCAGCAGTTACTTCCTATGAATTTTGAGGTGTCTTGGAAGCCAATACAAAATGCTTCCCGCAAAATTCAAGTTTAATTACAAGTTTTCATTTCATATTTTCACACATTTTACATCCTGCGTTCTTTAGCTTGTGATGTTTTTTGTTTTTCAATTCGTTTGGCGACACAAAAAGCTGCAAATGAACAGAAAGAAGCAAGAAAATCGAAGATAGAAAAACAAAATCAAGCAACGAACAGCCATGAAATTGCCAATTTTGGAAAGTTGCTGGGAATACAAAACTCTTTTTTTTTTGTTTGGATACAATTTACACCACATTTGAAAGAAACACATGCATGGCAACACAATGTGTGTGGTTTAATATGCCAGGTTTCTTCTAGACTACACTCAGCTAAGTCTGTCCGTCTGTCTGTCTGTCTGTCTATTTGTATGCGAAAAGAAGGCTTAACACCGCACAACACTGATTGTAGTGATCGTTGTTGCCATGTCCGCATGTGTGTCGCTGTGTCGGTGCTTGTCTACACAATGATTGACATTGGTGGATTAAGATGTTTGTTATTTTTCCGATTAGTAGATGAAAAATCCAACAACAAAAAAAAGACAAAAACAAAAAAAATGTTGCTAAAACGAACTGAGAAACTAAATTGTATAAAATTGACAACTATTCACAGTTAAAGGAAAACTCGCATGCATGCACAGACAGGTAAATAAACATGAACGCCTGTTTTCGAATGGACGGACGGACGGACAGATGGACGGACGGATGGGTGTAAATTGATTAGCGTGTGAGCAGAGAGTGAGAAACGAAACGAAACGAAATAAAAAATTAAAATCCAAAAGTGACACATATTCGATACAAATATGGTTTGAATTTAAGCGCCAATTGTCACTAAACATAAATGTGGAATATTAACCAAAATAAGAGATGATAATGATGGCAGTTAGAAAGGAAGGAAAAAGGGGGGGGGGGGGGGGTGAGGGGGTTGTGAAGATGACGTAGAGACTTTTAATGTTGGTGTTACTTACATGGCCAATAAAAGGAGTCAATTGAAAACGAAGCTGTTGATATTGTTACGGATGACAATGATGCCCGCGATTGTATTTTTTTGTTTGTTTATTTGTTTTAAAGTTTAAAAACTCTGGTGTTGCAAAGTTTGCAAGTGCAGTGGCATGGCGTGCTGTTGCCGGGTATTGATAGTGTTGACATACCAACATGTAGGTTGCTTATTGAGTTTGAATTGTTTTAAAGTAAGTATGTGACATTTCGACATGTGGCAAATAATAATGAGGCACGTCTTAAAACACATCACACATATGGCTAAAAGTCATACAAAAAGGATGTGTCTGATGCTGCTGCTGTTGCTGTACACAGTTTGTGTTGCTTCATGCAGGTTGCCAAATAATTGAGAGGTGTGTTTGTGTGTCTACTTTGCCATCTAGTTGCAAGTGTTTCATTTTGGCAGGGCAATTAAGGTTTTTACAATTTTACAACTTTTGTGGGAATTTTCCAGTTTTCCTTCACTGAATGAAACATTTGCGAAAATGAGTTAAAAAGCAAAAAAAAAAAAAATAAACAAACTAAAAGTTAAACATTCGTACGAGTATGTTGCTTTTTTGTTTTATGTCTGCCGATAATCCTTGTTGAAGTTTTTTTTTTTCTTTTTCTTTTCGTAGTTGTTGTTATTGTTGTTGCTGTTGGTTATTTTTTTTACCTCTCTTTCTTTTTATAAGATCAAACCTAAATTAGTGCAATTTTCGTAAAGTATGATATGAATGTATTGCTGGCTGTTGTTGATGTTGTTGGGGTTTTTTTTGTGTACTTTAACTTTTTTTGTTGTTTTTAGTTTTTGGTCTTAAAAGTTGTTGTCAGATCAAAATTAAGAAAAGAAAAAAAATAATCAACGAGAGAAAAAAAAGTGAAAGAAAATATCAACTTTTCATACACATGAATTTGTAAGAAATATTTTTTGTACTTGTTGGCCACATTCCGGGTTGAAGACAACAAGCGAAGGAAAGAAAGAAAAAAAAAAATTGCAACGAAAAAACTTTCTGATCGAAACACAGCGATAATGTTCCAACAACTACAATAACATTAATACAACAATGAAACACTGCGTTGGATTATCCTGAAGTTTAAAATAACTCAGCATTTTCCATTTTACACACACTAACAATGTTTTCAGGACAGCCGCATAAAGGAGTGCATTCATTTTGTTTAGGCTTCAACGAAACACACACACACACGCACACAAAAAAGGTGACACAACAAATGCTGATGAAGTGTTTGGCGACAAGACCTGTTGTCGCTGCTGGTTGTTCACTAAAGTGAACTCAGTAATGCTCACTGCCATTAAAAAAAAAACTAGTATTTCCTATGGCCGACACAATCGACCATATTCTAGCCATAACTAATGTTCATCTCTTGCAATTCTGATCTCTTTTTCTTTTTCAACTTCACTCATTTGTTCTCTGTTCTTTGTGATTTGTTCCTTGTGATCTCAACCATCTCAAAGGGAATAAAATGTTTGTGTATTGCACCATAAATTTTTATAATGATACAGGCGCCGTCCACTTATTGGCCCTGAGTCTTTCTTCGGCGTCACTGTAGGTCACATTAAGGGGACGTTACAAACACGGTCCGAGCGTGAATTCCTTCACTCATGGACGTCCACTTTTGGGTTAAGACAGTCCAAAAGAATTTGTGATCCTGTCCCGTGGCAAGGCAGGTGGGCTACTTCTACTTGAGAAGGCGGAACTTAGGCTACTTTTAGGCATATTTACCGGGGGCACTGTGGTTCTAGATACCACCAGTATATAATAAAAAATGTAAATTCCAAGATAAGCAGATTCAGCGAGGCTGTTGATGAAACGTCAGAACATCTGCTCTACTATTGCGCCGCATTTACGATATTCCACGAGATAGAGTAATTGACTTTATACGCAGCCTAAATCAGACGGGCTACTCAAAAAATCCTCTGGGTCGTGGTGCTTATGGCCTTCTACAAAAATCTATGATACAGGCAGCATTGCCAAATGCTCTGGTGGCGAAGGAAAGAAAAAACGCAACATCACATCATGAAGTGTTTCGGAAAGTGAAGGCTCGACTTCATTGAAATCCAAGTCGCAGTAATAATCAAATGGCCAAAAAACTGAAAGTTTCCCAGCGAAACCTCCGACGCATATTCCAAAATGAACTCTAGAGATAAAGCATTACAAGTTCCAAAAGGCGCACGATCTTAGACCAAAGCAAAAAAAAAGTTACAATCGAAAGAGCAAAGGAGTTGTTACGGTGGCACGAAAGTGGCGAATATCTAGACTTTGTGTTCTCTGATGAAAAAAATTGTCCTATTGAGCAGTTCATAAGCTCTCAAAATGATCGTGTTTAATTAACTGAATGCTCTCACGAAAATTTCAGCCTACGAACGGTCACCCGAATCAATTTTCCATCTCAAATAATGGTATGGGCAGCTGCGACCACCTGATGGACGCTGTCTAATCATTTTCATCGAGCCTGTTGCCAAAGTCAATGCGTCTTATTATCGGGAAAATGTTTTGGAAGCTGCTTTAGAGCTGTGGGCACGCAAACAATTGGGTTGTTGATCCTTAACGTTCCAACAAGACTCGGGAACGTCTCGTAAAGATCGTGTCATCCAAGATTGGTTAAAAAACCCTGTTTCAAACTTCATTTCGTCCACACAATGGCTTTCGAATTCGCCAGATGCAAATCCGATATACTATTCCATCTGGTCCTTTTTGGAAGGAAAGGTGAGCACTAAAAAATATGCCAGTATGGATGCGCCTAAGAAATCCATTGTATGGGAAGAGGCCAAAATTCCACAAAATCATATTCTACGTGCAGCATGCAACAACTTATTTTTTAACCGTTTGAAGGTCACAGTGAAGGCAAAAGCTGGTCATATCGAGCTAAAGTGAATGGACTCTGAAATTTTCATTACTTCCACACACTTTGTAATTTGAATCAATCAAAAATAATTTCACACAAAGAAAATATGGGCTTTTGCATGGGTAACACTTCAATCTATCAACCCTTTTGATGGTGCTTCGAAATTCAACAAGAAAATCGAAATTTCTCTTGAAACTCGAGATTTTTACCAAAAAAAAAATCGAAACTTAGGAGAAATTCAAAAATTTCGCCAGAAATTTATTTTTCTTTTCAAAAATTCACTAAAAGTTGCCAAATTTCTGAGAGAGTCCAACATACTAAAGAAAAATTACATCGCCCTTGCACCGAAAAGACGATTTCTTGGCAACAAGAAAAAATTGGAATTTCATTTTAATTATATGAAAATTCTTAAGATTTCGTTCCTTTGCAACTCTGTGCCATTTTCGCATTAACGTAAGTACAAATATGCGGTATGTGCGAGTATGTAACCTTTAACAGTCAAAATGTAAAATTAAACTTTAGTTGCGAGCAGTAAGTGGAAAATGAAGAATATGAGAATTAGTATGATGAGGAGGAAGGATGGAGATGATCAGGCGGCTGGAGTGGCCGGAGCAACAGCGGCAGCTACAACAGCAGCTTAAAATAATGACAATGATTCGCATGACGTTCGTTCACTCGAATGTTTTGGAACAAAAGTCTGTGAGTTTTGTGAAGGAGAAGAAAAAAAAACCAGAAGAATTAAATGATGTGTTGCTTTTTGTTGTAGGGACTGTTGTTCTCGTTGTTGTTGTTGTTGGTGTCGTCTGTGGTATGTTCAGATGATGTGTGTGTTTGGACAATAACTATGGACCGATGAGAATGACGACGATTTCATTGTTGTTGTTGCTGTTGTGCTGGTGCTGTTGTTGCTGCTGCTGATGATGACGAGGATGATGATGGTGCAGATGTTGGTTTGCTGATTTCATATTTACTTATTGTGTCGTCGTCGTGTGTTATTTGCACGATTAAATTGATCACCCGTGTACGCATCACCAAGTGTTTGCATGTAGTGCTTGTTGCTGCTGATGCCTGCATATTTTAAGCGTATGAATTTATACCTACTACACCCCCCCCCCCCCCCAACTCATCCCCTTTGCCCATCTACCTGCTAGAGGTTCTATGAGATTGTAACAATCAAGAAAAGGCCAAAATAAAAAGAATAAAATAAAAAGAAGGTTCTACCCAGTCTGCTACGTGCTTTTGAGATTTTACACGAACAGGTTCATATTGTTCCGACCCAGCATCCAACTAGGAGAAGCACGCAGAAAATCAAAAACACAACAAAAA